>JAJNNQ010000075.1:30472500-31840500 GCA_027886175.1 Phylloscopus collybita
AATATTTGAACTGCAATTGTATAAATAACAATTTGAAACTGTTGTTCGTTTTCTTTTAAGTCCATTAAGCAGTTCCTAGTTGAAAGTTCAAAAACAATTATCACAGTTTTAAATATTAATACAATAAAAACTAGATTTTAAAAAGGTTTGAAATACAGAAAGGATTACTATGTACCACTACGGAATACAAAGCAAAAATAATACAGACCCTTTAATAACCATCACTAAATTTACTTGACCTACCTTATCTGTAGCAAAATGCTAAGTCCCCCGAGAGGCCTTTGACTAATTTTCCTAGTAAATTCTTCAACGACACATAAACAATAAAGGTTTCTTTCACAATTCACTCATTTTACAAATACTATATCATTCTCAGCCTTTAGAGATTATATTAAAACTCCCCTAAAGCTTAGCATATTGAGTAAAGAAGCATTTGTACTTTAAAACAGGACCATCTGCATTTCATTAACAGCTTAACCACCATCTTGTCTACAGATAAATACAGCATTATTAAATATGTTTTTTAGAAAGTAGTTATTATTCTGAGTTCTTAAGTTGCATCAAATTATATTCTTATAATATTCCAAAGCTGTAATTTAAAGAGTTTAAAAAAATAAAGGGAAAGAACATAAGTATCTTTCTGAGGAAAGTTATTGATGCAGCTTGTAATAATGAGGCATAGTTTGTACCTACTTTGCAAAATTTCATTACAGGAAAGAATTGCTCCAATTTTATACAAAAAAAAAAAAAAAAAAAAAAAAAAAAAAAAAAAAAACCAAAAAAAACAACCCCAACCCATTCAAAATGACAAAATGTGTTTGGATAGAAATTTAAAAAATTCAAGGACGTTTGAACGTTAGCTGTCATTATGGTCCAGTTCACTGTTTATTTCTTTGGTATGCATCTCCTGACCTGTATATAAAATTCATAGTTTCAGAAGTGACATGTGCAAGCCTTGGACAACTGGGGAAAAGGCATATTTCCTGACCTTGTAACCATAGCAACCACTTGCTGATTGGTAGCAGGCAGCCTTTCCATCCTTTACCACTGAAGGCAAGTATGTGAGATTGCTGGCTTTGTTTGTGGCTTGTGCTTTATTTACATGCAAACATGAATGTCAGCCTTAAAATTCCCCTTCCTTTTTTGTTCATTTGTATGTTTTTGTTGAACATTATGGTAGGAAAGCAGAGAATGAAAGATTCTTATTTCATAGTTTTGCAAGCAATTTACCACAAATATTAAAGCAGTAAGTGATTTCACTTTAAAACATGCACATACACTTTGAGCGAAGTTGGAAAGATGAACAAAATTTTGCCATTTGTGCTATTAAGATGTGCTTCAGCAAACAATAATGTTTTATATTGATTCCAGTTTGTAGGAGAAAAAACCCATCTTTTTTTAAATGCACTTCAATAAGAACCTATTCATAAAATAGCATTTTCTTCCTTTTCTACATTTTTCTGTCCTATATCATTTTGATATTACAGAGTAGACTGAGCAAAGTGTAAATTTATAAAATAGGTAAATGTGGAGGCTGCCTCATTCCATGATTAAGGTTCCAAATTTTCCCTTCAGCATCACATTAAAAAGGTTGGAGGCTCTCAGTCCAGCTGAATCCTTTGTTGATAGCAGTCACTAACACACCTCCCCAAAGCCTCCACCACTGCTACTTTCTCCTATTAAAAAAAAAAAAAAAAAAAAAAAAAAAAAAAAAAAAGGAGAAAAAAAGAAAAAAAGAGGAGAAAAAAAAAAAGAAAAAGGACTCAGTACAATTCAACTTGATATATAATCTGTTCAAGGGTGGTATAGACTAAGCAGGCATGGACACATTCTTTTCTCATCCTGAAAGAGGCTGCGTCTCCAGGTCAGGACTGTTGTTAGTGGCAGGGAGGTAAAAGGGAAGTCCACTAAGCCAATGTCTTGCTTAGACTGTAATAAAGTGTGCACTAACGAAAAAATGCACTTTGTGATATTCCTCTTCTAATGCTATCATTTGAGAAGGAAGAGTTAGTTTTTTTTCTATATGAATAGTATGAAAGATGCTTTTAATTTAATGGGTAAGTATTTTAGTGGAATTTTTTGTATACTTGATTAGCATATTTACAGGTGTCTTTTGACCACTTTAATATAAATTTTGATGGGTTTACATAATTTTTAAATCTCTGTTTTACCAGCATTATTTCTGCATCTATTCTTTCTTATTAACTGCTTCAGGAAGCACTATTATTAATTACCAAAAATTAGAAGTGATAATAATACAGTGAGAACATTCTTAAGAACATTGTTACAAGACACCAAAAAGTAAAAATCCTTGACCTTCTATAAAAATATTCTAAAGAGCATTCTAAAGTTTGCAGGACTTTAATAAGTTTTTTATTTATCGGACGCTACCTTCCATACACATGAATATGATACTATGAAATTATATATAATTCACTCTATATACATATATGCATATATCTATAAAGAAACATTTACATGCCTAGAGTATGCTGTCCATTTGACTACAAATGGACCAGAAGTGTTTAAAAATACATGTTATGGGCTTGTTTACAAAATACTAAGTAATGAAATCATCAAATCATATTTCTAAGTAGTGCTAATGCATCCTCTGTTTTCATGAATATAATTAGGGATCATTTCTGCAAACGTGTAAATTTACTGACAGAAGTAGTCAAATTTAAGTCAACTTATATTTTGGCAAATTGAATTATTAATTTGCATGTATTTTCTGGAAATCAGGTCTTTACATTTGTAATAACAAATTTAAACTTTCACTTTTCAATCAGATCTAATGCAAAAAGATTCATTTCAAGTCTGCAAGGCTCTCTCTGGGACCTATTTAAAATCCTTCTATTTAAAGCTCATCCTTACTTTTTTTTTTTTTTTTTCATATGTAAAGGTCATTTTCTAGTGCACTTAAAAATATTACTCAAAAAAGTCCTTCTCAAGAAAAAACATTATTTAGTGTTTTAAATAGTTAAATTATTTAAACATTGTTTTATAAATGAAGATAAAGATTTGCTCTGACCTGGCACAGACATGCACACTGATGAAAGAGAGCTCTTCCAACTAGTCAGATTACAATTCCCTTATAAAATGTAAAAGAGAAAAAAAGTCTGTTAAATTTTCAGTTCTTTCCTAATATAAACATTAAAAATCACAGGATTTTGAAAAGACAAGCAGCTTAGATTAGGGAAAGATTTTTTGTTTTTTACATAATGATTCTACTCAGCAGCAATTTGCTTTACTAGAATGCTATAAAGTTCTCTCTCAGCTCTGATGTACTGTATAAAACATTTCTTAACTCATTAATGTCAAATATAAATTAGTTTTATATTGGAATTTTAACAAACCAGACTCCACCAGCAACATAAAAATCTAGACTATTGTCAGAAATGGTGTAAAGCCGAATGCAAATCTAACCCAGGTATCATTTATCATAAAAGACACACTGACATAAAAAAAGACACATTGCACTTTCGTGGATCTCCTGAAAATATTGCTGAATACTATGCAACACGATTAGTAACTGGAATTTTGAAAACAAACAAACAAACAAACAAACAAGCAGAAATGAAAAAATGCAACTGTTTTAATTGAGCCAATATAAGGTGATTACACCCATGTTATTAAAATATTTTTCTTAGATATAACAATTCTGGACTCTGACTAATATGCAGTTTTGGAGTGTCCTGAATATGATTTTTCCACTTGTATATCCTTTGAATATCTGAGCAAGCATGTTGTATTGTATTAATATCATAATTCAAAGGGAAATTTATTAAGCCTCCCCCCTCCCAGTATTCCCATTATAGCTAAAAGTTGCAAATTCTATATGGCAGAGCCTAGACAGTAATATCAAATTTTAATAACAATTTCTCTTCTTCAGTCAGTGCTATACTGAAGAAAAGCATAAATTGCTGTGACTGACCGTTAGTTGTTAGAGAAGCAATCTGACTTCTCCACACCCTTATTTCAGTGTATCTGCTCTGTCCCTCAGCTGTATTAATGATAGCATGAAAGGTCACATGATAAACGAGTGACAAAAATATCAAAACATATTAGCCTGTAGCTTTGTTATCAGTGTATGGCAGATATGACAGAAAATTGTATTTTTCCCCTGAATAATTTTGTGTTACATTTTGCTGGCTAGGCAGAGTGAATTAGGGAGAAATTTCTGCCTCTGACTGTTTGTCTCTTTTTCTGACATACTTGAAGTAATAATATACATTAATAATAGGGAGTAGGCACAGGGAAGAGGTAAAAATTCAGGGGCAGCCTGTCTGTTTCAATTCTACAAGGTGCTATCCTTGTTTCTTTTGCAATACAAATTTCGTTGAAAAATATGCACAGCATTGAATCTTGTTAATGCTACTGATAATGATCTGTTGTATATTATGGATATAACAACAGGAAGATGCTGGAAAAGGAGAAATAGAAAAATAATTTTAACGCAATGAGGTTATGTTCCACCCAGTTGTCTTCTCACCAGTACAAATTCACATACTCACTAATTAAATAAAGGCAAGCACCAAAAATGCTCGTTGTGACCTAGTAATTATGAATTAGAGACAGATATTACTCCTCTTGGTTTAAAGGCTGGCAGCAGTTGCAGTCCCTGGGGAGATGAGGTTAGCAATCTTTGAAAGAGAAAATAGAAATTGGCGGGAGCTTAATATCTTATGGCCTATCAGTCTCCATGGTCAGGCCATATCCAAGTTCCCTTTGCTGCTGGCAAACAGCATCAGTGGCAACTCAGTCCTTAAGCTCCTAGCAGATCAAAAGCTATTGAATTGAACTGTTCTGAAAGACACAAAGAGAGGATCACAAGCTCAAGATGAAAAGTTATATAATTAAAACCTTAATAAACTGATAGCATATACATATAGATTAGTGATGTACTGCAACACATGTAAAGTGTGAATAAAAATGAGAGTGCACTGCTTTCAATGAGCAAGCAGCAGTGGAAAGAAACAAAATCTTTGAGTCTTTGTCAAAATTTCAAACTGATTTTTATGAACTTTCTCAAATAATTTGTTGACTTTTTATTTTTGTTTTTATTCATTTATGTGCAGTTCCATATTTCTAATTATCTTGTGAGAAAAGAACTGCTGAAATACGTCTGAAACAAAAAAAGTTCTTGCAGTATTTATGATCTGATTCACAGAAGACAATACCAGAAATCTCATGAGAATTATATTCTCACAAGAGATTTCCAGCCAGTTTTACAGACCAACACAATCTGAATAGTTTGAATTTACCCCAAACTCCAAACCTTTGAGATATATATTTTATCACAAAAGACTTGTTGTATTACGCAGAAAATGTGAAGTGAAATAAGGGAGTATGTTATATCCTCCAGGACCTGTGAATGGGTAGTAAAGCCTGGAATTTTATCAGAATTGTCTAATTTATAGGTCAAACTTTTCTTTCCTTTTTATATATATATATATATATATATATATATATATATATATATATATATATATATATAACTCTGTAAGGAAATTCTGCTATTATTTACGTATTTGTGCACAAAAATAAATATATATTAATCAAGGCATGGTACAAACAGATAAGAAGAATCAACCTTTGCCCCAAAGAACTTACAGATTAAGTAATTCTTATTTGTGTTTTCAGTATTATACCTGGCAATATATTCAAGAGCATGACTATGCATAAGAAAACACCCCCAGCTGCCTACTCCCAAATATCTCTCCATCCTGGAATACCTGGTACATTTTCAGGTAGAGTTCAAGCTTCTTTTATCTTGCTTTTGACATATCTCATTCTGTTTGTCAACATTCTTATTAAGCCCCAATACCATTGTTCTAAGATCTAATTCAAGCTTCATACCTAAAGTTAATCAAAAGTCAGGGTTCTGCTTGGGATGTCTCAGTAAGTCTACATTCATCTTCATTGTGTTCTTCTACTACCTGTCTCACATCTTTCCCCCAGAGTACAGCTGGTTTGATTTATTTAAATAACCAAAATATTTTATTTCTTTACCAGACTCGTTTCACTCTTCTGCATCTCCTGTGTTTCTCTCTCTCTTTCTTTCTACACACATATGTATATTCTTGATTTATATTAATTACTTCTGCTCAAGTCAATCCAAAATTGATACTGATAGCCTCTGTTTCAAAGTTTATGAAGTTTCACTAAATCTATAAAGTCTTCTATGCACAAGAAAGCTGATACTTCATATAAGCTTGTTGTTGTTTGTGTGGGTTTTTTTGTTTTGGTTTAATTCATCACTTTATGCTTTTATTTAGAACCACGGTCCTTCAGCATTTCCAGACAGCTTTTATAGAAAGTACAGTGTGAGTATACTAAACATACTACAACACAAATTTCCATTCCTGACTTCAAAGAATAGTGTTCAAATTGTGCTGTATGTAAAACTAGACATTCTACTAGAAAATTACTAGTCAATTTATGAGACAAAATTAGAAGAAAAATCTCCTCATTATCAGAAAGCACCTGATTCTGCCTTCCTGGGATACATATTTATACTGCAGAAATACTATTAAACATTCAGGAGCTGAAGCCAGGATCAGCTATAAGAGTGTGAAGAAGAATAGAGTCATCTATGTCTTTTTTTTTTTTCCATAAATGGAGATGCACACTTTCAGGTTGTTATCATTTCATCCCTACAGCAATATATAGATAGATAGATAGATAGATAGATATAGATATATAATTTATGTGAGACAAATTACCCCCTAAAATTTCTATTTCTCTCCACTGACTACAGAGGGATCCTAGGAGGAACAGCCGAGGTGCAGAGTCTAGCACAAGATGAGAAAAAATCTTATACTATGTATTGTCTGTCACTATCTTCTTCATGTTTGTGATGGTGAGAATAAAAAAAAAAATTCTCACAAGAATAATATTTTTCCCCCAATAGTATGAAGAAAATGTTGCAGTGTTTCATCGTCACCAAATAAAGTTTATCTTTGAATTGCTTCTATCATCCAAGTTCAGCCAAATTTTCCAGTACTTACCAGGCCTTTTTCTTGGTACATCTTGTTAGTCAAAAACTGAAATATAATTTTAAATGAACTCAAGTAATAAACACCAGTATTCTTTGGATATATTAAATTGACAGACCCATATATTTGCATATTTTTTGAAAAAAGTACTGAGAACTTACTATCTCTGTCTTTTTGTTGACTGTGTTTTTTCTTAGCAAAATGTAACACTCATTCTAGCAGGAGTAAATTACCCTGTTTTAGTGACCACATAGTGTATCTGAAGACTATTTGATCCTCAAAGACTTTATACAAGGTCTAAAAATTTCTACTCTCCCAAATACCATTTGACCTCACTGCCCAGGCCATTTCAATATCCACCTATTTTTACTAAGAGAATTGCTGATTCTCTTTTAAATCCTGTCTTTAACCTACTTCATTGAATGCCATCCTTGAAGATATATTTTCTTTCAGTAGCTGGAGTTAACCATCAAACACCCTAACATCATAAAATCATAGAATCATCCAAGAGTTTGGGTTGGAAGGCAACCTAAAGGGTGATCTAGTCCAACCTCCAACTGGTACATAGACACGTAGATACATGGATGAATAGATAGATATTGTATCTTATGAAGACCACTGACTTCTTTCAGTACTGCTCTTCCATAGAAATATTTTATTTCTGTGTGTTTAATGTTCTAGTATTTAATGTTTGTTGTGTGAATTCACTACCAACCTTTCCAACTCTTACGGTTGGAATTATGGCCACATATCCATCATGACAGATAAATCTTTCATTAGCATGAATTATCATAGCTGGATAGCAACAAATTTTAAGCAGGACCCATACAGTTGCTTTACTCCAACTCTTTTGCAGATCAAGTTTCCCTCTAGATAGTTTTCATGTGTTTTAGTCTCTGGCCCCACAGGGCCATGATGCAAGTCGAGTGATTTGATGGCTTGAATGATTACTCATGCCAGTTCAATACAGATCTGTTTGAGAGATCTTACAGAACTACTTGGCAAGTTTATGAAGGCTTTTCAGTAAATTTTCCATTTCTATTTAAAAAACAGGTAGATCTAGCATCTCATGGAAGTGCTTAGGATTTCACATAGAGAAGAGGCATGAATCTGTGCTATTTATTTTCAAAAATGTTTTGATTTGCACAAGCTGTTGCCAAACAATTCCAAACTTTGCATAATTCTATCCCACATTATTGCCTTTCCTCCAGTCTCCTGATATTACATTCTTAAAGAAATCACAAGTGTTGATTATATACTAGCCAACACTCAGTATATTTTCCTTTTTCTCTTCACATGTTCAAATCGAAATCAAATCTGTTTAGAATATGGAAGTTCTACCTTCATGTTTTATATCTGAATTTTTGTATACTAGCAAAACATTTAGCTAATAGAGATACTGACTTTACATATTTCAGTTAAATCTAGATTACTTTAATCATTCTTCCATCCTTTTTAAGTCTGATTTAGTGGTGTGAAAACTTCCCAACATATCATTTGAACAACACATTTCTGTTCTTGTCATTTTATGCTACAAAATTCTTCATAGACATTAATAATTTAGATCATTTAGCCTATGTGTAGTTTCCATATGTAGTTTTATTTTCATTATCTCGTTTATATTTTAGTAATATTTTTCTGAGAAAAATATTAAGTTGCATCTTCATTTCTCTCAGAAAGAGCATCACTCTTCCCATTCTCTTTGTAAGATGGTCCATTTATAACAATTCCCTGATTTTGTCTTTCATTCAGCAAAGTGATACAAGAGCTACTCTTAATGAAATAGGATTTCCTTAACAATATCTAAGTTATTCAATAATTATTCAATGGTTTAGTTCTATTATTATAGAGAAGCAGGCAATATATGTGTGTTAACAGTTCTTAACATATGAGGTATATTTTTAAACTCTAACATAGCTCAGTTTGAAACCAAACTTTGAAATTTAGTCAAGGTAGTTACCCAAAGAAAATCTATCCAAATAAAGCTAGCTTATAAGCTCTAAAAATAATTATTTCTCTTCTCTGACTTAAATTCCTCATGTTAATAAGATGCAAAAGTGTTAACTGAATTCAGTGGGGCTCACAGGAGTTTCAATATAGCATCAGGACAATATTAAAATTGTATGGTAGCCATCAAATGCCAAAGTGCTCAAATTTTTGGGCAATATTTTATATAACTTCATGAATTATCTTTCTCAGTAGACACAGTTTTCTGGCACTTGAACACACGCCTGAATCAACCTAATAAGCCAAATAAAATTTTCGAGGCTATCATCCGAAATCTTGCAAGATCACTATCAAATTCCAGATCCAGTTTACTGATATGCACTTCGCAAAAAGAAAAAAAAAAATACAGTCCAAGGTTCTCAAAATTTGTGAAATTTGTGGGTCTGCCAGTTGTAAGTGGTCTTCTCCCAGCTCAAATCTGGGCATGCCTGTTTTTCACACACCCTTAATCTTAAATGTGGCCTTCAAAAAGATGCTCTGGACCTTTTACCAGATCTTGTCCTGGGAAAGTATCTATTTCATCATGTGCAAGAGTGTCCTCTAATCTGTTTATAGTTCCTCTTCTGTTCATAATCATGCAAGTATCTCAGAAGTGTTATTGAACACTGACACTATGGAGAGTTTGATATGTGGTGCCATTTGTTAACTCCAGTTCCTTCTCCCTGCTCCATATCAAGGATGTAGGGTCTTCATGAGTACTTAAAAGCATCAGTTCAAGATGGGTCAAGCTGAAGTGAGTTTTTTCAGCACTTCTTCAAACTGTCCTGTCATCTGCAAATCAATGAGCATGCTGAAACAGAAATCTGAGGTCCAGACTAGGTTTTATTGCACTCCAGGCTAACCTAATAGGGGTTAGATGTATTTTAGCCCCTAGTAATACATGCCAAAATAATTTGTATCACATATCTGTCTGAGGGAAGACGTTGAACGAGCAGAATGTGAAACATAAGGACATGTCCACTGGGACCCAACCACAGTAGTAGAAACAGACTAGACCTAGATTTGTCTCCTCCTCTTGCCCAATTTTCCAGTCTCCTCCTCTGAAGTTTCCATGATAGTTCAGATGGCCATTGTCTTGGTCACCAGTCTGGAGCAACATGAGAACAAGCAAGAGAAAGGTATGTAAAGCAACTTTGCACGTCACTGTGGTGATCATGATGTTTTAATGTAGGTATGATTAATACTTTGGTAAAGGGGTATATCAATAAGTCTTTCTCTCCTGGAATCCAAACCCATCATTAAGTACTGTGAAGGTATCCTAGAATAACTTCCTAGACTGGGTTTTAAATAGGACTTTTTTTTATAAAAAGGCCTCACCTTTGACTATGCAAAGGTTACAGAGGTTGCAGCAAGGTGCAGTATTTGCATATTACACATTTCACAGGCAAAGCAGCGGAAGTATCTACAAATTTTTGAGCACTAGGTTGCTAGATCTAAATGTAAGTTATAAAAGTAGAAATGCTAATGGTCTCACCATATCTGTAGGCAATATCCATCCATATACCTTGCTTCAGAAGGAAAAGATTCTTTTTGAGCTCGTTGAGAAAGAAAATCTAGGAATCCTGAATATGTGGCTATTGTTTATTTAAACAATGTAACTGGAGTGAGCACCCATGATCATACTCTGAAGCATTCTAGAGCAGGCAGGAAGCAAGTTATCCATTGCTAATGGCACATGCCTGTGAATGAGGTATTAAATTGGCAAAATTAAGAATCATGGTATGTAAATGATGCATGCAGTACTTACTCTATGCTGCCTGTGGTTACCACTCCAGCAATTATTTCCCAAGTTCCTGTGAAGCTATAGAAGCTGAGGGCAGCCAGATTCAAGTGAGCAAGAAGATAGGTATCTTATCAGAGATTATCAAAGGCAAGCTTCATATCAGAAAATTCTTTAAGTCCTATTGGTCATCCAAGGACTCAAGGATAATATTTTCCAGTGGATAAAAATCACCTTGTCTCAGAGGCATCATGACCTAAGAAAACATAAGGAGCACTATGAGTAGGATGTTTTGTGCTGTCATGTAGCGACTGCAGACTGAAAAACAGCTATGTGGCAAAAGCAGAAATTATACAGAGGGGTTAAAGGCATTTATAGCAGTAAAAATACAGCACTGGTGGGTAGTGAGCAAGAAAAGGAAGGGGGGCTATAAGCTATTATTAGTGACAACCAAAAAGGGTGCTACCAGACCAATGATGAAATGGTATGCTAGAGTGAAGCATAGAGGCAACTTGGAGGATATGAAAATCCCACCTTTGCAGCTTCATAAAGGGTACTGCAGAAGGCAGAAGTGATCTAAAGCATACAGATCAGGAAATAACATTTTAAGGATTTTAGCTTAGTCAGACCAGATCCGGTATGACTATTCAAGACAGCATTGGGTAGAGCAAAAGGTCTCACAAGCCTATTAGCAATGTCTCCAGACATGCAGCTTTCTAACAATGTTACACATTCAAGAAGAAAGCTTGTTTTCTGGGAAGAAAAGTTTATTAAATCAAGTTCTGACCTTTTGAAGCTTACGGAGCCACAGTTCTCCACTTAAACCCACACACAAGCAACGTCTCTCACATATGGCTCCATCGTCTTCAATCCCAAATTATACAACTCCAAATTCTTAAACAGACAGATGACACCATGTAGGACTGTTAAAAGTCAACACTAGAACTATTATGTACACAGCAAGTGTACTTGTATGCGCATTTTGTAGTGTCAAGTTATTGCACAAACTTTACCTGGGTACTCAATTTATTCACATTTTCCTGTGTGATTCTTGAGTAAGCTCTAACCATAAAGGTCAGATTATAGACCTTGAACACTTCAACTAATGGAAATAACTTTCATGAGAAAGCATTGTTTATTGTATTTTTATAAGGTGCAACCCACAAAGGGAAAACACTATTTCTGTCACTGCATTATGCAATGACTTGCAAACGGGCCCAGGACTGTTGGTAGCAGCACTTCCAAGCCAGGCAGGCAAGCCTGTTTAGGACATGTACAGGGACCAAGTCTGGGATTCTGGACTTAAAAGCATCAAGTCATCACTTATGGCAGAATGAGAATTGGAAATTACCACTGAGGCACTTACAGATCCATACACTTCTCTGCAATATCTAGCCACCTGAAAACTACTAATAGAGATGCTTGCACAAACATTCTTTAAAGCTTTCTTACAGAATTTTGCCCACTTAATCTAAAGTGTGGGACAAATAGTTAGATTTGTCATCATAAGGGCTTCAGTTCCTTTTTTCTCTTGGGTTGCATTCAACCTTATCAGAATTAAGTCTCCAAACCAAATGGATAGAAGGCACCTTTTTTCATAAGAAAGTTTAAGAAATAAATTTTAAGGAAGCATTTTGGTTCAGTTACCAAGGCAAGTAGATTTTAATGCTAAACGATGTCTACTACCCTTCAAGTTTTGTAAGAACCTCAGATACAAGGAATATGGAAATTATACACTGTATGCTTGTGGTATATTACACTAGAAATCTAGACGAAGAAATTAATTTTTCTGTGTGTTAGTATTTTTTAGATGCTGATGCTGTTGCATAGGTTTCTAATTTGAGTGTCAGCTCTCAAGCTGACACTAGAGTAATAAGAATGTCATCAGAGCAAAATACTTTATAGCTTCAATTATTGCTTGCAGATTTGCTTAGAACATAGATTTTCTACAACTGAAGGTAATAACACATTAAGATAAGTTTCTTTGGAGTTCTTTGCAGTCACCAGTAGCATTTCTTAGTTTTAAACAATCTTAAAAATTTATATAAAACATTATACAAAATTTAATTTATTGATAGTCTATTAAAAAATTAAACTTCACAAAGAAGCCGGATTCATCTAACCTAAATAAAGAATTCCTACCTTGGTACTTGTGAATAGCATAAAATTATTTCAAAGATCAACATGTTTAACCATCACCTGTGTTCTCCCATCTGAGAATCTGTGCAATCTATACTGATCATTTACATCCTTAAAAAATTATAATAACAGCAATAAAAACTCTAGCTTTTCTGGGTGTAATTGTTTCACTTAATTAGGCATCTAAGTTTTCTGTACAGTCTATGGAAAAGAAAGGCTCTTCAGAAAGTGACCTAAAGAGTACAAAAATAGAATCTTGTACTGCTCTTCTGGAGATGGCTCTCTCCATCAGCATTGTATAGAACTTTAGAAGGCTTCATAGCATAGACATCCAAGTTGAAAGTCTACAGTAAATATTGTCAACATGTCTAAGTGAACATGCCCATACGCACAAATTGAGATTGAAATTGCTCCTTATTATCAGTGAATAAGAATCAGCATAAGATTTGTGATGCTCTACATCTTTTCTTTATTTCTTTAAGGCAGTTCTTCTAGTCCAACACCCCAATTCAAAATCAGTATTACATTGTGCTGCATGATATGCTAAACCATTTATTTTTTTGCAGAAAAATCTACTGACTGCATAAATATCATATTTTATATGGTGTTGCATTTGCTATAGTTTTCAATGCACTAAACCACTCAAAGTGTCTAATAACACCCTTGTCTAAATAAGTCACTTAAACCAAAAGTAGAAATTAGTCCTAAATCCCAAAAAGATGGTTTCTTTACTTTCTTGACTCTAGCATCACATGACAAGCCAAATTACTACATCTAGTACTCATTTTGTAAGTCATCACGATATTGACACATTCCTTCGTTACACATGATTAACTAAAATTCATGTGTTGAGTACAGCTTACCAGCCTTACTCTCCAGCTTTAGAGTATGGTCCACCAGATTTACAGTCACTCAGGTCTAACTGAAAAACAAGGAAAAAAAAAACTGAGCATGAAATACATTATTAAAGAAGTCAATTAGTCTGTACACTCTACTGTCTCTGTACAGACTTAGCTGCACATCAGTTAAATGCAAGAGTTCGCAAGTAACTTTATAAGAAAGATCTTAAGATACAAGTCTATTTGTAATTCACTGAAACTGGTTTCAGAGCCTTTTTTTTTTTATACTGGAGAAATCAAAATAGGTCATGGAAGAGAAAGAAATATGAAAATGACAGATTATAAACACCACATAAGCAGCCCCAGTAAGTTCCATAACACACAGGTGGCTCCCACTACAAAAATTATTCAAATACCACCTCCTTAAAAAGAAAAATCTTTCAAAAGATGAAGATGGGCTATTTCTGATTAGAGCCTTGTTTATATTGCTGATTCTCATCCATAATCTTAGGAGAGTGTGTAAGATGTCAATACACAATAGTGATTATACAGTAAGCACGCAAGTAGCAAACGTTATCATTTATGACAAACCCAGACAAAACAGGAGAAATGTAGTTTTGTTATGGTACATCAAAAAGGATTTGCAACACACCAAATTATTCTGACACACAGTTTTCCCTAAGTTTCTAAATTTCATAATTTAGTATCTTTTTTTTAGTATTAAATGCTACCTTACCCCTCATCTAAACATACACGTATTTCCATTCCAAAAATATTTCTGCTTTCCAGCTTTTCAGGAGCTTAACACCAGCTGAAGGCCAAGACTCCAAGCAACTAGAGGGTGCAAAATTGGTCTGGAAAACTTTCTTAACCCATGGAGGAAATTTGATAAAAATACTAAGGTCCAACTTTAGGCACAGTGTACTGAGAAAACCCTAAAAGGAAGGAAGGTCTACAGTCCATCCAGAGACTGCAAATGTGCTGAAACACATACCCTTGCTGCTATGATGCATAATGGGAACAGGCATTGTGATTTCATTATCTCTACCACTCAAGAAAAATAAAGAAATGTCTATGGTCAAAACTGGTTTGAATAATGCTTAGAATGAGAAGGCTTTGTATCCTGACCCAGCACTGCAAACACCCTATTCTAGTTTTCTTAAAATGCAGCACTGCATGCAGAAAGAGCCACCTTCACAGCGAGTCAGACCTCCAGCCTCCACAGAACCAGAAGTTCTAGAGATAAAGAAAGAAACTTATTAATTGGAAATAATTGTGTAATTAGGTGAAAACTACTCAGTTAAGCCCCCCTCCCCCCCCAAATGAAAATAGTTTTGTGCACAGTTTCTATATGACTGAGTTGGATTTCACTGGGGGTTTATCTCAGGTGATATACAAGAGGTCAGATTAGATGATCTATTGAACCTTCTGGCCTTAAAGAGTATGAAACAATGAGAGTTTTCTATTATATTCAGCCTTGTATGCCTTTCTCAAACTGCAATGCTATAAATTATTAAATATAATAAAAATTTCTAGTCACTTCATTGCTACATTTTGAAAGAAAACTAATAAACTCAGGTTTAATATTAGGGAATAAACTGCCTCTTTAAGCTACAAATAGTATAGAAAGAAATGATCAAAATTGTTATAATTTAAAGTATGGTTGAAAATATTTTATTTAAATATTTTAAAATTAGTTTTATATGACTTAAGGTAATTTTTGCTTTCAAAGGTAAAATTTACATTCATTCACTCAAAAATTACGTTGACTTTTTTTTCAGATCTACTCAATATTTTAACTGAAGATTTACTATAGTCAGCCTACATTCTGAATGAAGCTTTTCTGTTTACCAAAATTTCTTAAGTATACCAAATAATTCTAATATTTTAACAACTTCTTGAACATTCTTCTTTTGCAATAGTAAAAAACATCCTACCAGAAGTGATGAAATCACCCCATTATATTGTCTCAGCTGCTTACTCCTGACTACTGTCTGTTTCAGTAGTTTACACAGTGAAAATAATTTATGCTGAAAATTTATATGTCTAGATTTATATCTGGAAATCAACTTGAGGGTAGGTAACCATTCTTTATTTTTTTTTTTTTTTTTGGCTTTTAGTGGGAGGAATTTAAAGGGAGACCTTCAGGAACATATTTCAATGTTCTTGGGTGTGAGTTCAGTTTATCATTGCCAACAAGGCCTTGCATGTGTTTTTAAAGAAATTAATTTGAATAGTTGGATTAGTATATTAATATAGTTTAAACTCAGAAAGAACCATTAAAATTTTCTAGTCTGATATGAGATATATGATGATCTTTCAGTGTTCACCCAAAATGTATTTGAGATCAACAGCCTAGGTTAAATTACAACTTCAGTTTTACTAAAGTAATATTTTTTAATAAACTTCACATATTTCTAATTCTTGGTTGTTTTATTTCAGTTTACAGATATTTGCTCCTTCTTATGCATTTACTGTAGATTATTGTTTATAAATACACCTTCAAGTGCTTTAAAGTATTATGACATCTTTTCCCTGTTTTTTTTTCAGAGATGAAGTAAATTTAATGCTTTATTTATTCCCTCAAAAACATTTTCTCTTACTCTTAACAACATATCAAGATTCTTTCTCCTACCCTAATAATTTTAAATTGCAGATATTTCCCTGAAATAATGTATTTTATATCTCTCTTATCATGATTGTATACATAAGGAAATATCTTACCTACTCCCTGCTGCCCTACTTTTACATTCCAGGGATCACATGAGGCCATGTCTGATGTTCATGAGAGTGATGCACATTCCTGCTGAACTGCAGTCCATGGAATTCACTCTCATCTGTGATGACGAAGATGATCACTAAAAGCGAAATGGGTCATAACTCTTCTGTTGGCAAGGAAAGAAATGGGGAAAAACAATGTAAGTTACTGGTAATTTTTAAATTTTTTTATAAGATTTTTGCTTCCCTCTTTTACCCATTGAGCAAACAGGGAGTAACTGAGTTTTGCCCCATATCATTCAATCTTAATGATCGTCTCCAGTTTAGTTTCTCCTTTTCTGCCCTAATTATCTGTTGCGGCCCATATTCACATAGGAATAACACAAAATCAACAGAGACAACATTTACTAATAAATAATTAAGTGTTTTAATAATCAAAGTCCAAAACTAATCTCTCTTCTCTGTCAAGGAAAGTGCATAAATCCAGAGCCTTTCATTCTTTTATCCTTGTAAAATGTTCTGTTTTCCAGGTAAATACTATAACTTTAGCTTTTCAGAAACTGATTTTGAAGATATAACACAACTCAATTTTAAAAAAAATCTACTTTTACAGTATTGGTAAAACATGTCCCTAAAACCTCATTTTTTGTCTTCAATGTTATATTGTCCCTATGTGGTTTAATGTTCTAGTGAACAGTAGCAGGTGCTTTGATGTCTCCAATTATTGGACCATTACAAAAACAAAAAAGTTCATAGTTTCTACTAGACTGAACTTAGATTAAAGCTGAGTTGTACATATAATTTCACTGCATGACATTTTTTCATATTACAGTATAAGTTTTCTTCCCTTTTAGTATACAAATGAATGACAGTTGCTATCAATATAGCTAGGGTATATTGGAGAAAGTTTTACCAATTTAAGTTATTCTGTCACTGGAGAAAACTGTATAAGAGTAAGGAGATCATCACAAAACATGACTGAAGAGTGAACTTTACACTGTGTTCCTGATTGCTTGTGGCTGTATTATGTTATATAGGAGTGTGGTTATGTTGGACACTCATTTCCTGAAATCTCGTGAGTGAATAATAAACATTTTGATATTAAGAAATTTACTCAAAATATTCTTATGAACAGGTGTAATTCATTATAGAAATGCAAATGCAGCTGCTTTAGATTTGATGGAATAAACCATGCTCATTACAATGCCTTTCTATTCCATATTCATTAGAACAGAGTGGCAGAAGAATTTAAAGGAGGGACAACTTTATGAAACACTAAGCACAAAGGAAAATATCCCAAATGTACTTTTTTATTTAGACTAGAACAGTGAATGGCATCTTTCTTCTAGCTGGTTTCTGTCTTCAATGTAATACTGAAGAATTTGATAGAATTGATGTTATTCATGGTAGCTAGTAGGAGGCTTTATTTTGGACTTGTGTTGTACATCAACAGTGTTGATAATTCAGGGAAGTTTTCACTACAGCTGAGCAGTGCTTACAGAGCATCAAAGCCTTCTGTGCTTTTCACCCCACCCCACCAACATGTAGGCTGGAGTTGGGAGAGGACACAGCTGGGACAGCTGACCCCAAGTGAACAAAGGGTTATCCCACACCATATGGTGTCATGCTCAGCACAGAAAGCTGAGGAAAGAAGAAGGAAAGAGGGACATTCAGAGTGATGGTGTTGATGCCTTGGGAAGGCTGACCTGGAACAGAGACTGGACAGAGCTACAGAATAAAATAGATATTTATTAAAAGACCTCTAAGGGTACACCTTGGGCAGCACAGGAGCCTGACCAGGGCTACACCCAAGGTGGATTTAGAATGGTCACAGAATGGACGATCAGTCATGAGGTCTTACACTTTTATAAGTTTTGGTCCACTTGCATATTAGGGTTTAATTGTCCAATTACAGCTTCGGGTTGTGAAGCTTCATCCTTCTTGTTTTCTCTCTTCAGTCTACCGTTGTTTATGTGTTTCAAGCTTTTGGGCTTGAAAGTTGTACTCGTTATCCTTGGTCTTCAGCAGGAAAAGGATTTTTTTTTTTTTTTGGTCCAACTACTCTGTGAATAGGGCTTACTAGCACTTAATATGAGACTCAGAACTATACCCCTAGGCAGCACAGAATCTGAAAAACATGAAAGCTAAAACTTAAGGCATCAGTGTATGACTTACCAAGTTACTGCTAGGCATGTTGAAGCCCTGCCTTCCTAGAGATGGCTGGGCACCTACCAACCCATGGGAAGTGGTGAATGAATTCCTCAGGGTTTTTTGCTTGTGTTAGGGGCTTTTGCTTTACCTATAAATGTGTCTTTATGTCAACTCTTGAGTTAAAGCACTTTTACTCTTCTGATTTTCTCCCTGATCCCCTGGGTGAGTAGTGAATGAGTGGCTATGTTGTGCATAGCTGCTGGCTGGAGTTAAGCCATTATGGTCCTGCTTATTGACTATAAGTAGATAATTGATAATAGATATTGATTCTCAAGTAGAACTGTGAACTTGAATAAGAACATATTTCATCAGAAGGCAGATAAACACTTTGCAACTTTAAGAATGATCTAATGGCAGAAATGAACAGTGTCCCCTTTTGGGTAGTCAAAAACTCTCTTTATATGCAAACAGTTCAATTTTTTTTTTTTGCCTGATAAAATGAAAACTTTCACAGATAGCCACTTGATATGCAGGGTTGTGGTTTTTGTTTCTTTACACATAGCAAGTAGAAAGGCACTGATTCTGCTGACCTGTCATCTTAATTCTCACAAAATGTTGATTTGAACCTTGCCTGAAATCTATTAGGAGATAAATGTGGGTAAAGAGTAAGAACAGTGTCACATGAAATATGCGTGCCACTACGAAATATGAATCCCAAGGGTGGCCATCTCTTTTCATTCAAGCAGGAAAACAATAATTAAAAGCATCTGATGCATTACACAGGATTTGTTAATTAATTAAGTGAACGTTGTTTGTTTGTCCTTTGCTGTAATAGAAAACACAGTACATGGCAATGTACAACAGAATGTATGCTAATATTGGCATGAAGTTGCAGGCTCATACTGCTGGTACAAATGCTGACATGTTTTATAGGTCTGATCTGAACAAAAGGCATGTATAATGAGTAACATTTACATGTTATAACGGGTGTGAAAATTCTCAAGATGCTGATAATTAGAAACAGTGTTAGAGGTTACTAGTAGTTGATTGTCTGATGTGAACTTTGAAAGAGTTTTTGTTAACAGTGATATCTAGCCACAGATCTAGTTCATTGAACACAAAAATAAGAAAGATAATAAAAAATATTTTCTCAGAAAACTTTTTTTTTAAAATTTCCCTCACTGAATTTTGTGAAAGTGCTTTAAAAGGGGCTATTATCATCTGAGCACTCAAACATGGCTTATGTAAAGAAACAACATTCCTACTTGTGGTCAGCATGCCTCACCATCAGTAAAGTACTAGGCACAGATACATATACAGATATAAATATTTTGGTCTACACAAGAGTAATCAGGTGGCATTTGATAAAAACAAAAAACAGACCAAAAAAAATTACTCTCCATGCCAAGTATACAAGTCACTACATGTTCAGTTGCATTTGTGTTATCTCTAAGGATTACCTTTAAGGACTCTACTCTAGTTTTTCCTTTGTTATAACTCAAGAGAAAATGCTAATGCCCCTGTTTAGTTTGTATGATCTGGAGGAAAAAGCTAAAAAGCAATTATACCTATCTGCATGGACATAAGATATTAAGCAATGGACAAGTCTTATGTTTTTAGTGCTGAACTAAGAAATTGCAAATGCTAGCCCCAGGTCTTTGACATGTCCAAGGCAATGGGCACAATACATTAAAATTAGGTAGTTTTTCCTCATTGTTACTGCATTTGATAATCCTCACTCATTTCAAGGCAATACTCCCAAGTGGAAAATCTTCTTCATGGAGATTTGTTTTTCTCTACATTGCATAGTGACCTGACACAAATGAAATAGCAACATTTACTTTAGGATTATAGGGCAGTGTGAACTTTATATTTTATAAAGCAAATGAAATTTGTCATCAGACTTTAGTTGCTTACAAATTTTACAAACCCTTAAATGTAATACAAAAAATAAATGAAGGCAAAGAACCATCTTCTATGTCCCACTGTTAAGTGTAGAAATATCTTATTCTGTCAATGTGATTTCATAGCAGGATGAAAAATGTCAAAAGTGGGGATGACAAATCAGTCTAGTGAGGAAAAATGACTCTCAGACAAGAAATGTCATTTGTCATGATTGCCATTTGACTGCACTTTCTCCTGTCTTCTCTTTCAGATGAATGTTACTTTGCCATTAATTTAAAATTATCTTAAATCAAAGATGGGTTGAACATGAAAAGCAAAGGTACTCGTCTTTTGAAGTTTTGCAATATGCAGAAACCTATTCAAATGTAAACTTACTGAAAACTGACATACACATTATAAAAAAGGTTATCATCATGAATTGTTAACTTAGAAAATATTATAGTTCTTTAGTTCAAAAGTCCATTTTTCCTAAATACAGGCAACAGCATGGCTTTTGTTCGAAACTGACACAGCTGAGCACAGCACTCTGAGCCACTGCATAATACGGGTGGTAATTAAGCCACAGCTTCAAGGTTGCATGGGCACAAGACAATTCAGCCTAATGAAGTATCGATTGGCTGCAGCCGAGGTAAAACAAGTTGACATTCATTTAGAGGTAGCAATGTGAATATACCACAAAGCCACCAAAGAAGCAAGGGAAAAAAAAACCCAATGAAACTGAATTTTAATCTTGCAAACACAATTAAGATTCTTATTTACAGCATGTTGCTATCACTTAAACTAAAGCTAATTGCATACTTACTGCCCTGACATCAGATTCTTAAATCATCAGAAATTATATTCACAGGCTGTTGGTGAAAAGCACAGGAAGTTCAGTGTTTCAATTAGAACCTGTCCTAACACGTCAAAAACACAACTGCAAAAAAATACTTAGAGTCCCGTTAAGTTTCCACTTTATTCACACAACTGAGTTTATTTGAAATGCTGTGATAAACTCCTCTGTAACACAGGTTACTTAATTACTAAGGACAACACTTTTACCTCTTAATTGAATAATTGCAAGTAGATTATCTATATGGTAATATTATGCAAACATTCAATATAGTTTTTAGGATTAATTTTCTTTCCTTTTCCCTCTTACTCTATTTATAAAATCATAGCCTTGACCATATTTGTCTTGTGCACATATATATATAAAATTATGATGTTCATAAAATGCATATAACGATGTATAAATGTACATCTTTAAACTTACTTTTGTAATAATTTTGTTCCTAATCACTCAATTTAATTTTCTAAGACATGAGGTGCTTTCAAAAGCCACAAGATGAGTGTAAAATTTTTGACATTTGTATCAGAAAAATCTCCAGTAAAACAAGAAATTACTTTTTACAAGTACTACAAAATTTTCAGGATATTTAGAATGTGGATACAAATATCAAGGTGTTAATTTTTTTTCTGTGCAATATTATATTTAAATTAAAATTCCTGAAATTTTACCTATGGACTTTGATATTGAAATCTACTAATTTGTAGACTAGATTATTAGTAGTAAACTACTACTAATAAGTAGTTTAACAAATCCAATAAAAAGTTTGTAAGAAAACAATATTAATTAAAAAGACAACTCAAAAAGTAAAAATAATTGAATCCTTTCCAGATTGTATTACTGGTTAAAACGGTTTCTCAGAAATTTCTTTCAATTTGGATTGTTGACTTCTAGTTTAAATAATTCATCAGCATCCTTTTTTCCTGAATTGGTAGCATAAAACAGAATTTGCCAAAAAACCTTGTAACTGTTGCTATCATTTGTGACTAAATCCTTACACTTTACAAACAAATACTCAGAAATTGCAACAAATGTATTACATTACATCATTCTAACAAAACCCTCGTTATGAAGCTGAAATGTGAACGTATTATGAGTTTTTGTCTTCCAAAAGTGCAAACAATTTACAGCTTGCACCAATCACTTTCATTTTCTCATGAAAAATGCCCCCAAATGACTGAGAAAGTGCTAATGTGTCTAATTGCATTATAGACCCCTCCGGCAGACAGACATTTCTTTAAAAAGTAACTCATTAAATCACTGATTGCCAGATGTTGGGATTCACATCAATTGCCCTACTTATGTACTGAATTAAGGCAGTCTGAGCACTGCAATAAACATAACCTATTTTAGTAATTAAAGTATTACTCTAAAAATTCAGAAAATTGAGATCTACTTACATTTACTGTATGTGAAAGCTTACAGAAAATATATTTTTGTCATTGCACTTGTAAACTGATTCTCAGTGTCTTTTAAAAGATTTTTGGAATTTAAAATAGCAGTCAGAAAATGGAAGACTATTAAAAAAATAATTTCCTCCAGCACACCATTGTTAAATACTTACAAAACAATTGTACTATATGCTGGGCTCTGTCATCATGGTCTATCTTATCAACTAATCATCATCTTATGTGGAAATCATGTAAAAGAAACTTCATATGTTGTCATTGTGGATGTACTACAGGATATTCCAAACTAAAAAGGTGATAATTTTAGTTTCTCTTGGTGGAAATGTCTGTGGTCTCTTGAAGCCAGGTCAGCACACTGCATAACATGAGAAGAAATACTACTCCAGAGCTGATCTACTACTTGCCTATAAAATTTCCCCCTTTTGCTGGGCTCAAGTCTCTAACCACATCCCCCATTATCTGTGAGGTCTACAGTCTAGATGGAAGTGGCAGATAGAATTTCTAGCCACTAGTACTTTTGTTAAAAGTAAATATTTATCTTGGCAAGGACTCTTCTGGGCCACATCTCAATTGTGAAGTAATAATGAGAAGAATTCAACCCAGTATCAGTGCAATGGGGATTCCTGAGGCAGAAATGTTCAGTCCAGCAGACTTCAATCCCTTTTCCCAGAAGACTGCAGAAAGAATCTCTGTCCACTGGAGATAAGCATTTTGGAATTAATGGCCATTTACAAATGCTTTCCTTTCGGCAGACTACCTCTCAGGCCACTAGTGAAGAAACTGTGCCCCAGTAAATGGATTAGGGAAAAGCACAGATTACTTTTGAGACAACTCATCAGCCTAGTTGCTGTGAGTGCTCTGGATAGAGTGCACATTCTTCTTGAAGAAATGGGGCATATTCAGGTAATATCTTAAGGCCTACAACTGTTCTTCTGAAGAATTTATTTCTTTTTCAGGAACCAAGTTCTCTCTCCGTATCGAAAACACAAACTCCTTACTGCTCTTCCAGAATATCCCGTGCATAGTGTATGCAATTGTATTACTATTAAACAGGACTTCTTTTAAGCATTCAAGTCAATGTTAGAAACTTCATTTTGGTCCACAGTTCACATTTACACGTCTTCAAAATTATAAAAAAGTAACGAAATATTAGCAAAAAATGGTATCCTGATTGTCTATTTCAACAGTAAAAAATAAAATGATGATGCAAAGTGAAAACAAAAGTTTATTACAATAGTTCAGCTGTTTATTATTTCATATTACTTTTTATTTTTTATTTATTATTTCACAGTGTTTGTTTATTTCATACTACAACTGTTCATGTTATTAAAAGTCTAATAATCTTTTATTTACTATTTAAAGATACTTCTTTTCAAATACAAGTGAAATCAGTTAATATTGAAGACAATTTAAACTTTTCCTAGTGAAAAACAAGTTCTCATAGTATATTTGCACTGGTGCTATCTTGTGTTACAGTGTTTCTTATTCACAAAAGGAAGTGAAGATGAAAAGATATAGCAGTAGATGTGTTAGCTAACATTCTGAATTTCTTTGAAATAAGCAGAAAAATTTCCCAGGAAATTTACAGTTGCTCTCCACATAATAGTCTACTCACAAAATGTTCATGCTCTTTTCTACCTTCTGATTTGAACCCCAGGATATTACAATTTAACATAAAACTACCACAATATCATAAAAATACAATTATTTAAAAAAAATGATGTAATTTAGGAAAAGATATTTTATTATTTAGCTCTGTATATATAAAGAATTTGTGGGCAATTAGGTTTACCTCATCTGAAAATGGAATATAAACACCCAAAAATTGTTAATTGTAATTATAATTTTCTTTTATATTTTTAAATTACTTTTTTCTCTTTCAATGCTACTCAGTGATAAAACTACCTTCTAAAATATTTTAATATACATAATACTTTTAAAAATATTTATGTTAATATGTTTCATCAGGAACTGTCACCATAGGACAAGGATTAATGGGTACAAATGGAAAGAGGGCAGATTTGGGTTAGATATCAGGAAGAAATTCTTTACTGTGTGGCTGGTGAGGTGCAGGAGCAGGTTGCCCAGGGAGGCTGTGGTTGCCTCAGCCCCAGCAGTGGTCAAGGAAAGGTTGGCTAAGGCCTTGAGCAACCTGGGCCAGTGGAAGGTGTCCCTGTCCATGGCAGGGGGTTGGGACTAGAGAGTCTTTAGGGTCCATTCCAACCTTTTAACATTCTACAATTCCATGATTCTATGATAAGATTATTCTATTCTAGCTCATCTTAGAAAGGTTCTAAGCCTATTATGTACACTTTTATCTTTTAAATGCCTTAGAGAGGTAAAGTGCACTGGCAGTTCGGGACTGGAACCAGGAGTAAACTTCCAACCTGCATGGTTATAAGCATATGCTTTATGCATTTGACCACACTTTAAATAATTCTACACTTACATCTTCTAGTAAATCCCAAGATAAAAGAAAGACAGACATGAGGATAAACATTAAAAAAATGCATCTTGTGAAAGAGGAAATTTTATCTATGCCTTATTCAAGTTTCACAAGTTAACTTTAGTGAAGACATTAAGTTTTATCATTAAAAAAGAAGGACTCAAAACTACAAGGTGTCAGTCTGTTTAGTACCATAGTTATAATCCAGGGATAGTATCTTTTACTTATTTTTAAATATTTGTTATAGCCTGCATTGCTAAAATCAGAAGGATATCTGCAAGAAAGTGCTTTAAGTAAAGGTTACAAGTGATATAGTGTCTCAAAGATCTAATAATAAGATAAATGTATTTTACCAGGAGGTCATCAATTCAGGTTCCACAAAAAAATCAGCAATGCTTTGACTTTTAAAAAATGTCATTCCAGTTCGTATTAGAGTAATGACTAATTTAGGAGGATGAAAGTCTCTGTTTAAATCAGTCTGTCACTATACTTAACAACTCAGCCTAAAGTTTTAGAGAATCAAACAGGTCCACATCAGATTTTTTTACTCCAAGGGTTGCCCTTTTTTTTCACACCAAAGCAGATAAACATGTGATTCATGTTGTAAGACATATGCATGTGTTTAAAATTAAAAATTCATTGACTTCTAAATAGAAAGATTATTTTATAAACATATTATGTTTGGCCCCTATTCCTACTCTACTCAAGAACTAAGGCAGAAGCACATGTCTCAGAAGACAATGGCAGTGTGAAGAACTTTCCTTTTACACATTCCAAGTCTCTGCTATGGCACTAAACATGCTATATTTTCATTTGCATAAATTCAAGAATTTTTATCTGAAAAGTGATTTGTGTTCTGATCTCCTCACTTTACAGAATGTTCCAGATCTCCATTTCTCAGACGGATAAAGAATGTGTTCTAATTTTTAACAAAAAAATTAATTATGATAAAATATATATGTATTTATAACCATTTACTCTCTATGCACAAAATTGTACTTTAAATTTTTCATTCCATGGGCCCAGCTTCATTCATACAAAGTTAGCATTGCCACAATCTCATCATAATGTCAAGTGAAGACTATGGAGATTACATTACGATGTCAAAATGCAATTGCAAGGAATTTTTATTACTATTTATGGTCACCACATTTACAATATCAAATCATGATGAAAAGTGTTTCAATGTTTCTCTGGAGATGAAATTATAATGTCAGGTTGATGACAAAATGAGGTCAGCACAAATCTTCATAGACTCAATCGCAATGATCGTTGCAATAGGAAATATATGGAGACTGCCATATAAAGACTATAGAAAAACAAAGTGGACAAAAACTACTGGAACTTCAGCAAGCTTTAGAAACTATGAAATTGGAAAAGGCTTTGAAAAATATCCTCTAAAAATTTTTCCCTACTCTTTCTCCATCACAAGTTTTCTTCAGTTTTTTTTCTCCCTAGTGTCATCACTGATCTGGGCTTTTCTGGATTCTGTGTCCATGATTCCAAGATATTTTGGCTGTTGCTAACTTTTTTCCAGTCCTTGTTTTACATAGCTCCTATCGAGTTTTCCCTTCTTCAGCCCCTAAACTATATTACAATTTCTCATCTGCTATTATTGAAATCTCAATGTAGTATTTCCTTCATTTTTTTTTTCCTAGGAATTTTTGATCCCTTTCCTGACCACATTAAGACCAGCAACTGCAAAATGCTCCTCACAGAGGGTTGGAAGCCTGCTTCTTACTGAACTGCCTACAGATGCCGAGTTTTGTTTTGATTGTTTTCTTTTCTGTCTCTACCACAAAAAAAAATGTACTGCCTGTTCCACTCATCTCCTGAATTAGTCTGATTTTGTATCATCTTTTCCAAATTTTCAAGTTCAAATGTTTTCTGTACTCTTTCTCAGCACACAAATTTATCCCAAATAGCTTTATTAAGTCTGATTATTACCTCCATCTCTCTTTTTACAGTTCACATGTTACAAACAGCATTCATGCCTCCTGTGTATGCAGACCTGGGTTCACTGAAAATTTCTTTTAGAAACTCTCTCTCTGATAATTACCCAGGGGTAAAGTAATATTTAAAAGAAAATGTGAAATTTTGTTTGGCAATAGACAGTGTTATATGCCTGAAATAGGCTACCTTCATTTGGATAAATTTCAGCTTTTAACCTAGGATCTGAATCCTCTTTGTATACTTGTACAGACTGATGCAAATAACACCTGCAATATCATAAAACTATTTCCAATACAAAAAATAAATAAATCTTAAATTCAAAACTTTTGCACACCTCTTAGTCAATTTCTATCTCTAAATCCATGGGAGGTTTTTCCTTTATTTGAATTATCATGGTAGTATATATGTCCCACTAATAGAATATAATCTATATTACATAAAGGTAAAAAACAAGTATCCCATCATCATTAATATTGTGTTTTGAAAATGCATTTGCCAGGAACAAACTATGATATTCTAAAAAATTTAAGGACCATAAAATCCACTGACAGGTAATCTGATTGATGACCCCAGTGCCAATACAGAGGTAGATCAGTACAGACTATACTCTGGTGATATCTTTAGGGCATATTCATCTTCCTTCTTTTTACACATTTTAATCCTTCTCTTATTTGAGTGTCCTCTTCTAAATTAAAAGGTATTTAAAATCATAATATTGTTACAGTTTTCTAAATCAAGAGTGTACAAAGACTTAACATTTTTCCACTTGTTTAAAGCTGGTATTCATCAGGACAGCATGAATAACAATATTATCTGCACTGAAGCAGATTATTCTCACTTCTTCTTAAATAATAAATTATATTGATGTGATTTATCCAGAACAAGTGCCATAAATATTTTAACCTAATGCTAATACCAATCAACTGGAATGTTTAATGCAAATGCAAAAGAATATATTTATCATAATTTCCCTGTTTTAGAATTTATCTCCTTCATTTTTCCAGCACCAGGATTTGCATGACCTTTTTCTCATAAAGGCAATAATAAAATAGCATTGTAGGTTCTTTTCTACCAAGCTCACAGTCTGCTCATTGGCTTTAGGTCAGTAAAGTTTTCCCTTCTTTGATCTCCTTTTCCTTGGTTTAAAAAAATTGAATAATTTTACTGAGTTAACTTAAGTTTTAAATTTCTCTGTTACCATTCTGGATTAGACATACTAAAATTGGAAGTTGTATGTTTTAAAAACATTTTGAATCTGTTTTTGTTTTCAGCATCTTTTTAAAACTAGGAAGAAAAGGTCATACTTGATTATTAATACAGCCATAGATATAATGCCTCATGTACTCTTTAAAAAAAACAAAAAACAAAACAAAACAAAACAAAACAAAACAAAACAAAAAAAAAAAAAAAAGAGAGAAAAGGGGGAAAAGCAAACCCCCCAATATTAATAAAAAAGGAAGTAATGTACATGTTGTTTCAGTAGTGGAGAACTGACATGGACAAGTTTTTTTCACAAACTTGATACATAACTAAAGATAAAGGCAAGAAATATTGGACATAAATAAAGTAGGAGTATATAAATCAAAAGTAGTTGTCAACATATTTAAAAAGGAGGATAGGTTTTACTAATACTTCGTATTTTTGTAAAGAGTTACTGAATAACCTATGTTCAAATATCTTAGGTACATCTAGATCCAGAAATTGATATATTGTACAAAAAAGTGAGAAGGAGTAAAAAACCCTAGCATTCCATGACTTCATAGATTGTGAATATTCCAACTCCTTTCCTCATGTACTGCACACTAAGAAGCTGAGGATTGAGGACACATGGAATTTTGCATCCACTGCTTTAATACAATGCTATTTTACTTTTATCCATTCATCAATTTACCAAATTACTACTTCTCTCTTCATCAAAGCAGCATGGAAATAGGTGTGGGGTCCTGTAGAGTCATCTTTACACAGGGGTTCTGATCTATGATGAAAGGAGGGATGCACACATATAATATGATAGTATCATAATTTTGAAACTGGAGAATTTCTGTTTAATGCATCTCATAAAAGAAAAAATATACTCTGCATTGTTTAATAGTGTCAAATGTAAAGCATAAAGTCGTTGCATTATCACATGTTCTAATGTTGCTCAACATTATTACCATGTCCAGATTCTTGTATACAAGATTGAAATAACAGGGATGTTTGAGACAATGGTTGAAGTACAAACCAAGAAAACTATTGTCCATTATGGATATTAAAATATGGGTTGTATGCATTGATTTGCTTGTATGGCTCTTATATGGGCTACCTTTGGCAAACAGTCTGGTTTTCAATATTTGGTAACATAAAGATGAGTGTGTACATGGTGTCCATATGGCTTGAATATGCCGAAATGTCTAGGGTGTATCTGCCCCAAACTGATAGATCATATTAAAGAGAATCATGAACATCAGCCAGATGAAACAATAATCAGAAATTGTAGAACTATAAAATATCTTGAGATGGAAGGGACCCACAATGAAGCATCAAAGTCCAGCTTCTGACCCTTCAAAGGACAGCCCCTGGAATCACACCATGTGCCTGAGAGCATTGTGTGAACATTTTTTGAACTCTGTCAAGCTTGGTGTTGTAACCAGTTCCCTGGGGAGCCTGTTACAGTCCAACCACCCCTTGAGTGAAGAATCTTTTTCTAATACCCAACCTAAAATTCCCCTGACACAGCTTCAGGCTATTGGGTGCTGACACTGGTCGCCATACAGCAGAGATCAGTGTCTGTCCCTCCTCTTGTCCCCACAAGGAAGTTGCAGACTGTGCTGAGGTCTCCCCTCAGTCTCCCCTTCTCCAGGCTGAACAGACCAAGTGACCTCAGCTGCTCCTCATATGGCTTCCCTTCAAGGCCTTTCACCATCAGCCCTCCTTTGGACACTCTCTAATAGTTTAATGTCTTTTTTGTATTGAGGAGCCCAACACTGCACACAACATTCAAGGTGAGGCCTCCCCACTGCAGAGCAGAGAAGGACAATGCCCTCCCTTGCTCGGCTGGTGATGCTTTGCCTGAAGGACCCAAGGACACAGCTGGCCCTCCTGGCTGCCATGGCACTGCTCACTCAGGTTCAACTTGCCATCAAACAAGACCCCGAAGTCAGCTCTGAATGATGTTCAGAGACAAAGGACTCAACCTGAAAGGAAGTATAAACTAAGTGACAGTGGGGAGAGGTAGTGGAGGTGAGAGCAGAAGGCAGAAGTCTGCCAGAAGTGGTGGTCCCATGCCCTCTGCCATGGCTGCTTCCAGCAACCGAGTGCAGCTCACTCACTGCTACCACAGGTACACCCTGGAGGCCCATACCCTGAGTGAACGGGGGCTTCCTCCTGGGGGCTGTCACCTCTGGGGTGAGGAATGGCAGCACAAAGCTCAAGCACAGGATGGGGCTCTTGCACAAGCAGGCTTTTGCAGGTGGGGTCTCTCATGTTGAGATGAACGGGATCTGCACCCTCCAAAACCTACAGCAGTAGGTGCAGGTTTCTGTGTGTGTGCATGTGTTCATCCACAATTAGAAGTTCTTGGTATTAGTTATAGAAGGGTGTTTCAAAGTCTCCAGGTCTTTCCATTTATTAACTTTTTCCAAGTACCTAAGTTACATGGTCTCTTCATTTTTGTATCAGTATTGTAGTCAATACACAGTTCATTAATGCCTAGTTAATTATTTGTGGTTAATAAATTAATGAATCACTTCAATTTTGATTTGATTTAGACAACAAATTTTTTCCCTGCAGCAGCACATCTCCACTTTCATCTGAAAAAAATCACAAATTAATCAACTGCAATATTTTTTGTAATTTCTAGATTTTTAAACACTCCTGTGACAAAAATAGGGGAAAAAAGAAGGAAAATTACAAGAAAGAGGAAAATACTGCTATTTGTCCTATTATTTTTCCCTGATTATGAGATGTTCCAGCTAATTCAGAAAAAGAAGACACACAAAATACAACAGCACTGAATGTTTATAATCTCTCTAAGGTTAGCAATGTTTGGTGAGTCCACATGAAGTACCAACTTTGTAATTCTGTTATACATTTGTATTAATGCATACTGAAAAAGCTTTGCTTATTGAAGCAGCAACAACATCCCTACAAGCAATAGCTAATAATGCACCTTGGGGCATAGACTGATGCTAAGAATACAGTATTCATTTTTAGACACTTTCAGGAAAGTAGAAATTTTAGACACAACAGTACTGTTTTCTCTAACAAGATACTTCATACTAAAGTGTGCATAACCTCATCTAGATGATTCTTAGCAACAAAAATGAAAATATCATTAGTGTTTATGTATGAAATACTTTTGCAATGAAGCCTGTTTACATTTCCTTTAATTTAGAGAAACCTCTTGTCCACAGATCTCTTGCTTCTAAACATTACTGAAGACCTCATGACACCAGTATTTTATCTTTCAATGAAGTGAAAACTGGAAAAAAATAATGAGAACTATAGGTGAATATTTACAAAACACAGAAGGAAAATTCAAATTTAAATTGTCACCCACAAATATAAGCTTATCCTGGGTTTCACCATTAAGATGATAAAAATGGTTCATGTTACATTGGAAGACCCACTCTTTGTGTCTATTCACAGTAAATATACTAATACTTTCCCCTAAAGAGTTGGATTTCCCCATAGTTTGACAGGGGGTCAGGCAGAACACATGTCGACACAATGGTAAATGCTATAAAATTATTAACAAGGGTAGATAGGCAGAAATTCAAAATACAATGGAGGTCGGATCTTTCCACTGTTTTCAGTTATGAATTGAAGAAGGGAATTAAATTCCCATATCTCACTGACTTTCTCTGGGATTTGGGAACCAGAAACTTCTTTAAAAAACCTAGCTTTTATTGAAAATTCTCACAGCCACTTTGAGAACCATCCTCTTGTGTGTCAGGTGCACTTTAACTGGATTTAAAGGCAGTTACTCCTCCCCTCACTGGACTCACAGATACTCCTTTGTAAGCTGTAATGTGGGCTCTTCAATACATTTAGTTCTATGAATAATTAATGTGTCTCCTGCTCTCACCACTTGATTTCCAGTTATTTGCGTTGCACGCAGTATGCTGAGCCAGTTTCATAGCTCCTAGACTAAAATGCAGATTTTCAATCTCATAAAGTGTAATGGGATATAAAAAGTAAGAGTTTAAATAATTAAAAAAAAAAAAAAAGAGCTGTAAACCTGTCTCACATTTCTTAAAAATACAAAAAGTAAAATCTCTAAGAAAGAAAACATAGGTGTTCTTTATGGAAGAAGAAATAAAAAATTCTATGCAAAAATTCAGTGAGCACCAGAAAGGATTTTTTGTTTGATGCTTTATTTTGTTTGAGTTGGGGGAGTGTGTTTTGGCTTTGTTTGTTTCTAGTTATGTTGAAAAAAAATTAAAAAGCATTTGAAATATCATCTTTTGGTTGGTTTTTCGTTCATTTGCTAAACATAACTTGGGCAGAGTTTACAAAGCAAACTTGTCATTCAAGCTACTCACCACACTTCATGGATGACTGAATAAAAATGAGTTTTTCAAGAGGTAACCAAAAGTACTGCCTCAGTGAACCTGTATGTACTTACATACTGGACACAGAAGGAAAAAAATCAGTTAGATGTCCTTCTAAGACAAAGTAGATCAATCTCATTGCTTCTATAATAAAATATAAGATGAATTTGAACAGACTGGATAATTTCCAGAAGCAGTTATATCAGAGCAGATATAATAAAAAAAGAGTAGCTGCAAGAAAACAGACTAGATTGAAAATGGAATGCATAACCTCTAGGCCATTCTGGAAGCAAGGAGGAGAGCTCAGGAACTTTTTATTATTGAAGTATTGAATTAAAATACTAGTTAAAACTCTTAACAAATGTTGACATATTATATAAGTTTTCATTTATTGATTTTATAAATGTCTTTACCTTTATGGAAGCAGCTATTTATGGAAAATTCTTTTCTGTGAGTGGTGTGATGAAAAGCTGTAGTTTAATTTATTCATTACAGTTTAACTGATGAACTGCATTTACTTTAAAATAATTTGTACAAAGGGAGAGAATATCTACTTCTGTTACTGTGTAAATCTACACTGTAACAGTGTAAATCTGGAGTAGTTTCTGTTGTTTCAGTGAGTTTTAATTCATGTCTTAATTTTTTTGTTTTATTTTTCTGCATCTTTTTATCAGAGAGTTAAAATTAAATAATAACTAATTAACATATAATTCATGTCTTGACCCTATCACTAAACCAAAAAATTTACTGAATGCAAAATCCATCGAAACAGAATTAGAAAATTATATCAGAAAAAAACCACTACATTTTATTATTTGTAAGACAATTTTTTTTTAATTCCTTAGCATTTTTTTTTCTTTAGGGGGAAATTTCAGGACCCATTTCTTTTTGATTGTTAAGCATCATTCAGTTTGCCTTTTCATGAAAAGCTGAGCTGTAAAAAAGCCTTGATCAGGTATTGCAATCTTTTCCTTTCAACTTAAAGCCCAAGAAGCTTGACCTTTTTGCTGTTCACCCATTTAAATTTCCAGGTTCATACCTCAGAGATACATGGGGAGTTTGTAGTTCTGCAGGTGGGTGGAAGTGATATGTCCATCTCAAGAGCAGAAGGACAGAGAAGACAGTGGGTGTACAATAACTTTTCTTCTCTACAAGACCTGACATCTTTGATTCTCTCCTCTTCCCAGCATCTCAATCTGTTTGGGCGAGACAGTGCAAAGCAGTAATAACCCTCAGAGTGTTCATAAGAGGTTGAAACAAAGTTCCAGCCCATCCTCCCATCTCCAGAAGTGACTTACAGCACCTGGTTGCTGCAGTAAAGGTATAGCCATGTTCTCCTAGAACATTTTCAAAAGCTCAAGAAACATACAGCTTAGAAAATCTCAACATGTTCTCTCTCTCCTAAGTTATAGGTCTGTCATGTATCCAAACATTGGTACAACATCCATAAACAGATATATCAGGAACTAGCCAGCTGCTTGAATATAGTCCACCGTTATGTGATGTGTTGATTACATACAAAAAAAAATAATATAAATGACTTCCAGACAACCATAAGATTACATTCCAGTCTGAAATATAGGAAAAGCATTTCATATAAATCTAAATGGATTAAAATTCAGAATGTACAATAGATTTTTAACTACAAGAGTAAACTTGTAGACAAATACACCATATGTCCTTTATTTTGAAAAGTTATATGCTTTCTAGTTGACTCTCAGTTCTATAAATATATGTATCAGTAATATATAAATGTATGTGTAAATAAAATTGTTTTATACAAATGATACTTAGCTTCTTTTTATTTTGGATACTTGTAAATATTAGTGTCCTGGGTTGTGGAGCCAGGGTTTGTATATTCTATTTTCATCTGTTTTAAAGCAGTTGGGGAGATGCTTTTCTTTATCTCTGGTAACTCAAGGGGGGAGAGGACTGATGCCTTCTGATAATGGGCCATTAGCACCTCCCCAGGCTATACCCCCGCCCAGAGCAGTGCATCTGCATTTCCAACATCTTATTGTGAGATACATCACATCCCCCTGGCAGTGGGGGGGGGGGGGTGGGGGGAGGAGGGGGACTGGCAGTTTTTGCTGTCTGGATAAACGGAGACTCACAGACATGAAAGTGGCTAGTTTTTCACCCTATTTCCTGGGAGGAAGACTGGACTTCATCTCACCAACACCAGACTCCATCTCACCATCCCCGGATCCCCTCCTCACCATCACCAGACCCCTCCTCACCACCCCTGGACCTGTTTTTTCTACAGGATCATCTCTGCTCCAACAGAATCACGTCTGCCACTTCAGAAGGACTTACTTTTGGACTGCTTTCAATACCCTGAATCACAGGGTGTCAGATTGTAGCTCTGACTCTTTCAGGGTTTTCCAAAATTGTTGTTTATTTGTTTGTTTGCTTGTTTGGTTGGGTGGGTTTTGTTTCCTATTACATTTGTATTGTTAATATTCCTAGTAAAGAACTGTTATTCCTATCCCCAACATCTTTGCCTGAGAGCCCTTGATTGCAAAATTATAATTTGGTGGGGTGTGAGGGGTTGGCATTCTCCATTCTAGGGGAACCCCAGTTTCCCTGGCAGAAACCTGCCTTTCCAAACCAAGAAAATAAGATGAAACCCATACTGCTCTAAGCCAAAGAAGGTTTTAGAGATAAGACAAAATATTCTCCAGTTTCATTATGAAGCATAATATATTCCTAACACAGCACTGTAGACGTCAACTGATCTTCTCATGAGAGCAGAGGGTGCAGAAGCCATTACGTATTTCATTTAAAACCTCCCGTAAAAGTAATGAGGATTTATGTTTGGAATGTTCTTGTTAAAACACAAGGTTCAGACAGACTGTATAGTGTACTGTGAAAAATCAGCAGTTACTGGGAACAGTGGTACCCCAGAACTGCTGTACCCCAGAAAGGCTGCTGACACCTTTTGTTGCGCTCACCCACAGCGGCCGCACCCTTACAAGGGCCAGGCAGCTGGAAGCTATGAGGTGATGGCCTGGGAGGAGCCCGGGGACTGCTCTGTGCTAGCCAGGAAGAATTCCCAGCAGCTCTGGCTCCAAAATGAACACCTTGCTGTGTGCCAGACCTTTGAAGGAGCCAGCAGTCCCCTCAGCAGAGGTGTGCAGGGGTGGGATGAGGGGTGCAGGCACACACCCCCAAGGGACTGCCCTGCCTCAGCCTCTCTTCTTTGCCTCACTGCCTTGCCAGAGGAGTTTTCATCAACTGTATGCAACCCCTGGAGAATACGAGGGCAATTAACTCTAGAGAAGGGGAGAGTGTATGAGTTTGACACATTGTTTGTATTCCTGCTTCTCCCAATACCCAAGTCAGTGATCAAAAGTTTGCTTTTATTGGCAATAAATTGCATACAATTCTCTGACTCAAAAATGTTATGCCTAGGAGAAGTTTGTTGCTGGTTTACAAGGTCTACCACACTCCTTTTCCATACATTCTCTCAGTGCTGGTGTGCAGTAGCTCCTTGAGACACACATTTATTTGGAAAGGACCCTGGAGGTACAAGTTATTTCACTTAATGAACAACCAAAGAAATATAACATTTTAAGATTTATTGTCTTTCAATATATCACTTCCTCTCTCATTAGTTTTTTCCTCTTTAAGTTCTTTAAGAAAATAATACCAGCTCAAATGGTACCAGACTTAAACCTAAATTAAAAATATCCCATCTTTATTTTTTCACTCACCTAGAGTTATTCATATTACATTAGCAATAGAGAGATATTTAAAGTAATGCCACATTGAAAACACTACTGAATTTTTCCTTTAAAAGAATCCAGCTTATTTCTGTAGTATTAATATATACAATGTTTTATTCTGTAATAGGAGACACAAAATGTTTTAATTTTTTATTAAATTCTTCACTTTAAAAGTAAAAGAAAGGATTTCTGTAATTTTTTACTTTAATGTGTTAAGTTTTACATACTCAGTCATTAATCACAAAGTTTACACAAAAAACAGGACATACAATCAGTCCAATAAAAATAGGAAAAACTTCATTATCTCCCTAACAGTGCATAGAAATCTTAAGAAAATGAAATTGACTTAAATCTTAGCTTTTGTACTGCCATTATTGATACATTCTCTAAGTAGAAAGAAGGGCAACAATTTCTCAGAAAGTCTGCTGTCGTGAGGACAACAGCTAGGAGTTTTCCCCGCTGATCTGCCTGTATGCTTCTTCTTAATACAGAAGTAAACATTGTAACACCTCGGAAGAGCTATGAATGATACGAGATATATCTTCTTGATTTTTTATTGTAGGGTTCTGCTCAGATGAGGCATTTCCACCTCCTCTAGCAACAAAAATTGATGCCAGTCATGTATGATAGTAGAAAACTAACATTATTTCCTTGAGATATAGGTAGTTATTACTAAGTAAAATACTTGAATTATAAACTTGACTGGGCTCAGACAAAGAGCCCAAAACTTACACACTTGATTTGGGTTTAAATAGCAGACCGTGTTAAAATATGTTGTGTCATCTCTGTTGTCTTCTCAGAGAGAGGAAAGAGACTCAAGTGATCAACTGCAGCAGTTTTCATTCCTTCAGTATCTTTATATACAGCCCAGAAAATTCCCCAGGAAAAGACTGGCATTATATAGAGCTGCAAGAAATAAATTGGAGAAATTGATAACAACTCTTGTCTGTTCTTGATTAAAGACTATTCCTCTTCTGTTTAGTCTTTGAAAGTTTTATTGTAATACTGACATAGATCTCCAGTCTAGAGTGTTGGATCTTCTGCTGGCATTGATATCAAGCCTCATTCATGGAGGCTTCCCACTGGGAAAAAGAAAACTCAAGTAATGCATTACTGCTGTTCTTGCAGGACTGTGTTCTGATACCAGTGGATGATGTTAAAACCAAGATATTAAAACCATCTCTGAATGCAAGTCACAGAACAGGATTACAAAACTGAAACATTGAAATCTATCAAAATGAGATTTTGAATTCTTAAAAATTCACGTTGTCTATTCTCAGACAATTCCACTGAATCCTTCAAGTATGTCTTTCATATATATGGAGGGGCTTTTTAATATTAAACCACTGAAAATCTAATTATTTTCAGTTTTAAATAAGTTTTTTTCTTTATTTTTTTGAAAGAAACAAGTACAAATGTCTTTAAAGCAAAATAATTAAGATATTTTAAATTTGAGAATTGTGTTATTAAAATTTAAATATAAATGCAAATATCAAGGGACAAAAACAAGTTTCCAGTTATTTCCACAGCAGGTAAGTTGCCACCACTTTTTACTTCAAGTTATATTTTTACACAATCTTTGTTCCATTATCAAGCATTAAGAATAGTTAGGATAATTGAATTGACAAGGTGTTTCTTCTAATTTTGATTATATTTATAATAGGAAAGAACTTGTACCACTATATTGAAATAGTCCAGGAAGGGAGAAGGAGAGGGTAGGAGATTATCAGATTGAAAAAATAAATAATTAGAAAAGCAAGCTTTATCCCTTTCCTCTCATTTTTACATTCTTCAGGTGTGCACTTGAATATGCTTATAATTTTTTTTTCTGAAATTTTTCACAATTTGAATTCATTTTCAGGGTCAGGGAAAAGTGTTTCATGTTGTTTAACTAGTCTTATAGGGATAACTTATGTCCTGCATTGTCCACCCTTTATTACAGAATTTTACATGTTATTGCATCTATAATCTCTGATCTCTGGTTTGTTCAATCTAATACCCAGCAGCTTCATTTTCATATTTTCTTTTTGGATATTTGATATATTTTAAAACTATTTTGTCAGGGCATGCAGAGATACTTTGCATTTGGTGGAGGTTTGTTCTTTGCTTGTATGTTTTGGTTGGTTGGTTTTTTTTCCTAATTCCCAAGAGCATCAGTTCTTTATTATTTTCTTCACTTATCTTTAAAAATGCCTTTGTTCTTGTGTGTTTCTGTTTCTTTGCTTGTGACATTCCTTCTAACTATAGGTTTCCTTTAATTGGCAGGTTTGCATTTGAGTTTCCTACGTGGAATGACCCCTTGTTCCTTGTTCTGCAGTGTCAGGAAACAGAAATGTCATTGCTGATTAGGGGCCTGAACCCTCTGCTCCTCCTTCTCATACAGTAGGCAATCTTGTTCTGTACACAGTCTAGCTGCAGGGTCAGCCTTAGGGGAACTCTAAACAAGTGTCCACATGGGATACCAAAGTGGAAGGGGCACTGATAGGGGCAAGTATTCTTTGAGCTCATTTGTCTACCACAGAAAGTCTCTTCTGTCCCTTTAAGTGTAAAATGTCCACTGGCATTGCCCAAGTGTGTACATTTTAACCAGATAGAAGCATTTTTGTGCCTCTGGCTTACTACACATGTACATCAGTGATGTTAATAACATCTCTGCCTAACAATGTGACACTGAGATGTACTTCTAATGGTTGTCTTTCCTCTGACTGAGACACAAAAGCTTTCATTTTTGGTTCTGAAACCCTCTGTTAAACCAACTTTGACCTCATCCCGGGGCACGATTACCTAGTCTTGCTTGGGGCAGCTGAAACTCTAAGGATGGCCTTGTGTAGCTGTGGTTGAAAATCTCTCTGCTTAGTGCACAGAGTGCATCCTGTCTTACAACTGAGTGGAAACCTCTGCTTTTTCCACTTTTGCTCCTCACCTAGGGAAGTGGAACAAACCAGAAGAGGTAGGAAGAGAAACTACACAGAAAAGAACAGAAGGTAGTGGCTTCAAGTGGCAGGGAACATGCACAAGACCAAAACTTCTCTCCCTAAACCAAAGGATTCTGCAAAACAGAGAAACTAAAAAGAGGGGAGTGGGAATAACACTTTACTTCCTACCATATTCATAGCCTGAAGGAAGTCTATGGATGATCTACAAAGATGAGGAAATGGAAATGAAATATAAAGGACTAACTATGGATCCCTTTTACAGAAACTGAGAAAACTGATATTGCTTGGAGTATTTCAGGGATAAAGGAAGAGCTTTACTCCCTAGTGCAGGAGAGCTGTTCTGTAGTCACAAGGATAACTTGTTATCTACAGAAACTTCATATCCAAACCAAGTCTATTAATCCATCACATGAGCTTGTAAGCCCATATGAATTTAATTTTCATTTCACTTATGAATATGAAGCATATGAATTTAACTTATATTCTGCTTATCTAAATAGCATTGCAAATAAAATATTTGTACACATTAGAAAAAAGAGTTTTAAAATGCTGAACATCTGTGTGCTTATACTGTGAGACAAGTATATAGATTAAGTATTAAACAAGGCTATTGCTAATATAGACTTTAAATCATCATATAAAATAAATATCAATATTTTTATGAATTAATAGAGAAAAACAGATAATTTTTTATTTTTTAAAAAATATAATTTAGAGGTGTCAGTGAGCCATATTTTTACAAACTCCTTCAATAAGAGTAAATAAAACCTTTTGCCACTTTCATAAAGCTGCTTTTGGAAGAGATGTAAAATTCAGCTCCTTCTGACTGGCTTGTCATTAAAAATCCCATGGCACTTTTCACAAAAGAAGGGCTATTAACTATAGTATTCTGGCCAAAGTCCAAGTCATTTGTGGCTACCAAATCCCCAGCTGAAATAGTTAGTCTGCATTTTCCTCAAAAGCTCGCTTTATAGACCAACATTTTTTTCCTAATAGGCAATGTCATTTTGATAGGGCTTATATGAACATTTAATATGATTATTTTGGATCAATACAGTGATCCTTTTAAAATAAAAGTAAACATAATAGCAATTCTAAATTCTCAACAGCATTTAAAAAATCAGATATTTTGAAAGAGATTATTTGGTTATTGGCATGCCTTTCTTTTCATGATTTTTTTCTCTTTCAGGAATGCTCAAGAATAAGCTTATACATAATGTAGTGATATTTGTTACCTGATATATCATCTTTACCTGGAATCCATGGGCAGGTAATTAAAGAAGTATACAGTCTCAGAATTTTGAGTTTCTCCCTTTTATGGACAATTATTTTAGATAACTCAGCTGAAAAAAAAATGTTTTTAGTATCAGTTTTTTAGATGAAATGCTGTGAGAACATTTGGTTTTCAAAACGTTTTCCTTAATACTGAAATGCAGAACATCTGTTCTGTCCTAGGTCAGCTGTGAGAGCTGGAACAGCAGTTTCTTCTACTCTGCATAAGCAGAAGGTGTGTGCTATATTTGATTTTATGTAAGACTATTTGGGACTAGCCTATCAGTGCAGTCTCAGACCAAGACAGAACCATCAGAAAATCCAGCCCATGATGTTTTCCACATGTTTTCAGCCATACAATTACCCTCTCACTTTCCCGAACACTACACATATCTAGAAATTATCTGAACTCATCTCTTACTGCTTACTTCCTGACAATGCAACTTAAAACAGTACAGTTTCACCAAGCTAAATCAAAATAGGTAGATTTAGAGTAGGCGGACATTTTGGTAAGTAGCAGGCAATGAGGAATTGTAGTCAACTGAGACTGCTGAGTTGCAGTAGGGGTTCATATTAGGCTTGACACCCTTCAATATTTATCAATTCTCTGAAAAGCAAAGACAAAATCAGAGCTGATAAAATTTATGGGATGACACAAAGATTGGCACACTGGTAAATAATGAAGACAGGCAGTCATGGGAAGTGATCTGTATCACTTGATGACTGAAACAATTCAAATCATGTACAGCCAAATACAGATATGATATATTACAGATATGATTTTGCAGGAATAAAGAGCTACAATTAGGTGAGACATTAGAAAAGTTAAAGGTAGTCATTCCAGTTTGGTGCATAGTTTATGTCCTGGTAAGAGGAACATACACATTTTCCATGTAAGAAACAAATCTTGCTTTTCCCTTTTGTCCTTACAACTCTTTTGACTGTCACAACTTCATTCTAAGAATTGATTGGCTTCTGACCCTGTTATTAGAGTGTTTGCCTCTTATTTGCATTCAGGTTTATGATTTTACTGTTGTTGAAAAAGAAAAAATTCCATCATAAGACTTCACCATGTTTGAATCCCATTTCTGGAGTATCATAAAGTGTCCTCACAAACCATTGACAATCATGTACCATAGACAAGTAATTCAGTATGAACCTCCATAATAATAATAATAATAATAATAATAATAATAATAATAATAATAATGCAATAGTGTAAAGAAACAGTCTGATCAGTTGATATGTAAAGGGGGAATATTGAGTAGGATTAAAGAGGCAATTTTATTTTTGTTGTTCCGGTATGCATTTTCAAAAGATGAAAAAAATTAGAAAAGGTTCAGATAAAAATTATTCAATGTCTAGAGAAAAAAGCTTAAGCATGAGAGACTTAAATAACTCTGGATATATCACAAAAGAAAAAAAAAAAAAGTCCAGGGAGAAAGACTAGGCTTCTAAAGAATCTGTAGTCTGGTAAAGAAGGGCTAAGGGTGAATATTTTAGATGCTGAAGAAGGAGAAAGTCAAATTAAATAAAAAAATAAAAAAAAAAAAAAAAAAAAAAAAAGAATGAGTACTTATCACTGAGGATGATGGAAGTACCTCATGCTGTATTTAGGTGAAGATAGGACAGTTTGCTGTAAAATATACTTCAGTCAAACTCAAATTACTGGATTCAATGCAGCAATCAGGAGCTAAAAATCTGTTGCTTTACTTTACACAGGGGATCAGACTGGAGATCTCATCAACCCTTTTTTTGACCCTAAATTGAACAGAATTTTTTATCAAATTCAGTTAATGGCCCTGACAATTCTGCCTCACTTTTCATCATTTCAAATCTCACCAGACTTGAGACTTCACCAGGGCAAGAAGCTAAGCATTTGTGAGAAATCCCTGACTCGGGGAGATCCCACTGTATGTGATTTTAAAATAACAGGAAGCATAAAGCAATACCAGATGTGAAATTTCCAAGACAAGTGTGAAAGGATAGTGTCAGTGCAAGCCTGAAGCCTGAAAAAAGACATAGTCAGTCTTGGGGGGAGAAGGAGGAAAGATGTGGAAGAGGAAGGAGAGACCTCCAAGGATTAGTTTGGATAAATACGGGATTAGTAGCCAAACTTCTTGGTACTTCTCCAAACTAAACTTCTAACCTTTAAGGCTTCATCCACCCATCGTAATTGCAGCTGATCTTGAAGACTGAAGCTGCCAAGGTCATGGCTATTAAGGGGCAGAGGAAGAGACTCTTAAAAAACCAAACCAAAACAAAACAAAAAACAAAACACAAAACAAACCCCAAAGCTTTTAAAAAATAATTTATACTACTTACATTTGTGAAATAATTTTTCCTGCATGTCCTAACATGGAATATCTCCATGGTCTCCATCTGTTTATCATCTAAGATGTGTTAGCAAGATGTGACTGCTCATCATTCTTCTCTCTCACAGCATGTTACAGTCACTGTAATAACATGTACAATAGAAATAAACTACTTGATCCCTCATTAGAAAATAAATTATACTGCCCTCATACATTTACTTTACTTGTAAAACATTAGAATAGAGCTCATGAAAACATTTACCCACAAGAAAATCACATAGTTAAATATGATCCAATACATACATTGCTACCTACTGCTCCTTGGAATAATTTCTCCAGCCTGTAGATAGGAGGCTTTTAAATACATCTTTGGCATTTTTCCAGTAGTGTTATTAAGCTCCTGGAATTTCCCCTTTTCTGTGGTTCCTTTATGTGTTTCTTGTCATTCCAGTATCTCCAAGTTCCTCAATTTTCACCCTATAAACAGACACAGGCAAAATGCTGATCAACTATTATATAATGGAATTTATCATGTATATTGAGTTACAATTCTTGGGGTTTTTTGACCTCTCTGCTTTAACTTCAGTTTTATTTCATAATATTCTAATTATAACATTTCTGGGAATTCATGTTTTCTTTTAGATCTCTTCCACCATTTTATCACACAACCTTTATAACAGCATAGTCACTATAATTCTGGATCTCAAAATGATAATCATATTGTAATCTCAGGAATGAAACCTTTCTTAAAGGATTTTTTGGGGAAAAAAATAGTCTATCAAAATTCTGGTGCTTCACTGTTATATGACAACACAAATACTTCTTGATTTACAGTGAGAGAAATATACGTTCATTTGGAAGTGGAAGTAATAATCTCCAAATAACCTCATGAGGTAGCATATTAATTTTGTTCAAATATGATTATTATAAATAATCTTTATCCAAAAACTTTTAATCAAACTCTATAACTTAAAAATTATTCCAAAGGATAGTCTGTTACTTAGGATCTAAGTCTTCCCAGAGTCACAAAGGACTTCATATTAAGATCTCCTACTTCTCACCGAATTTTAAAGCTGTGCTCCCCTTCAGGGAGAAAACCAAACCAAACCAAACCACCAACAACAACAACAAAATAAAAACCCCAAACAAATAAAATAAGACATCAAACCTAAAGTCTTTAATATTTATTGAATAAATGCATCTTACTGTAAATAATATAAATCACATTGCTATGAATACGAATGAAGACTGACCAAGGATGGATCTCAAGAATTTTCTTATTGACTTCAAGGTTATTTTCTGTTTCTATTTCTTTCTGTTTTAAAATAAAGTCCTCAATGTGCCGCATTTATTCAGCAGCCCAAAATAATGGAAAATCAGAGGAGAAGTATAAATGTTGTCCACTGATTTTAATGAGGTGTTAACTTTGAAGCATTAATTTTGAAGTTTAATCACACCCACAGTAAATACAAATACATCTAATTACTTCACTGCCAGAGGATGAATATCTTCAGGTAAATCTATCCAACATATCTAAATTTTCAGTCAGGAATCAACCATTCATTTGAATGGAATGGGACTATGAAAAACTGAGGCCATGACATATACATGAAGCAGAGTAAGTGAACCTCATGCTCTATTTCAAAAAACTCATCTAAATAGATACAGATTGAAAATGCAATACATTTCTACAGAATTAAGTTTAAAAAAACTTTTTTCTTTTTCCTTCTACCACTATGCAGATATTTATAGTAACATGCAATTTAAATTCTCTCCCAACAATTTAAAAGTGTTATAAGGATTAGAAAGTATTTTACAGAAAATCCAAAAAACCTATTTCTAATAAAGTTAATTTGTGCCAGCCTCAAAAAGAAAGATGAAAAAATTGACACTCACTTCCAAAAATCTTTTTCATATAAGTCTTTTCCATAGATTTTCAATTTCAGTAAGATTTAGATAAGACCTGCGAGGTCTTAACTCACTTCTGAAATACTCCATTTAAATCACGCATTCCGTATTAAGTAGTAGTAATGTTGTTAAGAGAAGTCAGTCAATTACAAAGAGCAAAAGAATGAGTGATCCCATAAGCTGGAGTAAAAATATAATTTAGACTGACAATAATAACACAAATTTGTTTTCTCACAAATTTTTAATGACTTGTACTACTGTTTCATCAGATAACATCTCACATACACAAGTCTTTTTTTCACAGGAACTTTCAAGAATTTCCCCAAACTTATTTCACTTCTAACATGGAAGAATAGTAATGCTTTAACTGCTTTTCATACAATTAAGACTGAAGGAGAGGTTAAATAGACAAAATACAGTTTCACAGCATAGAAAATATTGTTGATTAGGAGCATGGGGACTAGTACAACAAGACTTTAATATTGGAAAAGCAAGCATCAAATACGTATATTGATTTTTTAGTGACTTCAGAAACTAGTATCTACTGTATATGGCCCATATATATATATTTATTCACTTTTGATATCTCCTGAGTATTTTTACCTGTTGAATTGACTAACACATGTTGGGAATGGTTATTGAATGTGCCACAAAACTAAAATTTTCTGAATGCTATGCTCAAATAAAGCGTTAATACTGTCAATAGTGCCTGAGAATTTAATTATAGGTACTTGCCTCAAGCTTGTTTCCTGGCTTTTGCGAGGTGGGGGTAAGATATAGACAGCAACATAATGGAATGATTATGTTCCTGTCTATATCTTACTACTTATCTACTACCAATCTAGTAGCGGCAAATTTAGCGGTGAGAATGGTAGTGCAGGAGGGCAAAGGATTAACAACTTCAGTTGTGATTCTGGTTTCCAAAATCCACTTTTGAAGACATTCTTCTGATTTCCACACTTTTATCACTCTTTTGCTACAAAAACTGCGTGTGTGACCAAAACCCCCTTAGTTGCTTCTGTTAATTGTAGATCCTGCTGTGCTTTGCTAAAGGGCTTAAGAGTCACTTTACCACACGTAATTGAAACACCCTTGTTTTATGATCATCACCATCATCACACAGCTGAGCTTACTGAAACAATATGAGAAGGAGAGTTCTGGTTTGAGATTCTATTGCAATAATGTTACATATACTTAACTAGCTGAAAGCAATGCAGAAGAAAAATAATTTTGATTTATTGAAGTTTCATATAAACGGATTTTTTCTTTGCAATAGACAAACCAGTAAAGACTACACCCAGGATTCCCTGCCATTATTCCTGCTGGATTGAAGTAATCCCTCCCTCTGCCTTCCTGGCCGGGCTGCTAGCTCAGATTCTGGGGGGCTTTGGGCAAGGAAGATTTCGAGATAGGGAAAGAGACCCAAAAGAGGCTCCTTACCTCAGGATATTCCAAGGCTTTATTCTTGAAGGGGTTCCAGGGACAAAGAGACTGAACAAGGAAGAGCATGGGTTTATCTAGACCCTCTGTCCCAGGACAGATAGCTGGCACTGTGCCAATTGGTCAGAAGAAGGTAGGGTCAAAATACATAGTTACAGGCTTTGGGGTTCCTTTTGGGGTAAACCAATCCCCAGATACAACACTGGATAATTGTTAATTTTGAAAGTAAACCATGAAAATAACACCCACATTGAATGACTCAATCCCCTCAAACCCAACAGCAAATTCTCTCTTTTCCTACGTAATCAATGAATCAATCAAAAATAATATTAAGTCTTCAGTTTTCCTGTTGTTCTTCCAGCATTGTTCCACCTCCTGAAATGACATTACTTGATTTTTGCTTCAAAGCAAATGAACCAGTAGAGGGAAACTTGCAATAGATTTCCTGGAAAGTTCAGCTCTTCTCCTCCAGTCTCCAAAATCTGAGCAAACATTTGGGCAACTTTTCACATCTTGTCACATCACTTGCTTCTCATTCTTTTCATTATAGTACTATTACGGCTGATAATATCACTCCAGAACAAACAGTGAAGAGAGAAACAAATACGCCCTGTTTATCTCTTTCTTCCACACAAAGTTTATTTATCTCTTTTCTCTCTACTACATCCCTCCTTACTTTTTTTTTTTACTGCAATTTTTTTTTTTTTAATTTTACTAGTGGGCAAACATTTCATCATGACTAAGTATAATACTTACATGCCAGCATGAAGTTTGACCTGACAGAAACCTTACCCTTAATTTTTGAAGAATTTATTAGATATATATATATGAAGACATGAAAATCTGATTTCAATAGAGTAAATGCAAGTTAGTGACTAAACACTCTTGACAATCTGATTTTTAAGTTATTTTCACCTCAGCTTCCTAACTCTTAAATGGTTCCTGCAGAAGCTGAGATAGGGAGGAAATGGCACTACAGTATAGGGATCCAAAACTTTTGACAAAGAAAAAGAAGCTGTAGCATGACATCTGCAGGATCCTGGGCTTGTTGGGAGCTAAGGAAAATTATCTAAGGCCCTGGCTGAAAACACTTCTACTACTGATCACCAGGTCATATGGTGGCCTTCTTTGCTTCACTCTGAATTACACAGAGATCATTTATGCAGAGAGATTTTTCTTCAAATGTTCTCTATATGCCTCTGTCCATGAGTAGTGGGTTCTTTCTCTCATCTTCTCTTGGCTGATCCAATAGCTTGATTTTGAAATCCTTTATTAAAAATCTCTGAGCAATTGAGGTTGCCGGTCATTCCTATCTGACTGGCAATTCTGATTTTGACAAAAATTAAGCGTATATCCAGACTCAAATGATTTGGAAAATTTAAGTTAAGAAAATGCTTTGGCTCAATAGTATTGATTGCCATCCTAACTTTGGTACTTGCTGCTGATTCGTACCTCTGCCTTGCCATCTTCCCTCAGGTATGTAAAATGCCCTCTGTAATCTTGACAGATAGGCTCAATTACAATGGTAAGATAACTCTATTATTAAGAAGAACTCTAATATAATAAATCAAACTATAAATAACCTTAAAAGACTTTTCCACACAGAGCTGTTCTTAACATATGCTTTATTAAGTAGAGTTTATAAATTATATATTTCCTCTTATTCTCAGCATCTCAATTTCACCTTATGAGGCCCATTTTAAACAATAGTATAATGTCAATCTAATCAAAAAAGTCTCATTAAATATATAAAATTATATATTTCATAGATATGGGATTCAAATTCACTTTAGAAGTTTAAATTTTAATTATCTACTAAATTTTAAGAGCAAGCTGCATAGCAAACCTGTTTACTAAGTTCATTCAACTGTGCAATTAAAAATGCGATAATCATCTAGTAGTTCCTTTAAGAGGCAGAATTCTCCTTAAGAAAACATAATGGTAAATGAAGTGTCTGTTCAAAAGAAGAACCTAATTTCAAATTTCTCTCTTAAGAGTTAAATCAAGTGAGATTTTGTTTTCTGAATCCCTGAAATTGAATTAACTCCTTTGGTTTTGTTTTATATTTCAGATTAGGTTTTAGCTATCTAAGTTTATATTATAAATTTGTATTCTGTCCCTTTATCAGATTATTAAAGCATCTTACATATCTGCTAAAGAGAAGACAAAAGGGTCTCTGTTTTTCTCTTTCCATCCCTCCTGACAGCCAGAATTGATCGGCTTATTTTTTGGCTTTGGTACCGCAAGGTGAGAGAAGTAGATTTCACTGATTTGTTCTGAAGGTACTGAAATCTATGACCACTTAGATCTAGTCCAGATGTGGTTCCATAGTTGTGGGCAGCTGCCAAAAACCTTTAGCAGCTGTGCAAAGCTTATGACCACGTAGGGAGAAGCAGTCTCTCAGGAAATTTCAGTCAATCTCACAGAGCATGGAAGCTTTGAATTTAACACAATATTCATTGGAAAGCAACTTAGTGCTGTGATCTCAGACACTCTTAGTTCAAATACCTTTCTAAAGGTATTTTTTGAATGAACTTTTGGAAAACTCTACTTCATAAGATCATTATTTATGATAGGAGTTTTCATTGAATCAGTTCCATACATGGTATCCATTATGCTCAAAAATATTAAAAACTCAGATACTGTACCTGTCCAGTCTAGCCATAAATTGAAGTGCTTTTTTCTCTTTTAGCCTCATTTTTACAGATGAAGACTCAGCATGTCTATTTGCTTCCAAAATCATAAGAACACACATTGATATTAAAAACTGAGGGGTTTTTTTCTTTTTTTTTTTTTTTTTTTTTGCAGCTTTAATGGTAAATGTGAAGCAAATATATAATACATGAGGTGTTTCTTCATTGCTTGTGAAAATCAGATACTTCAGGCTAGTAGCTGGGATACTGGAGAGAAAAAAAAAGATTTTGAAGGTCTGCACCAGAGGTTGCTATAGAGGTGATAGTTTTATATTACAATTATTTCCTTACAATAAACAAAATGTAATTTAAGAATGTTGTTGAGATACATTAATATATTTAAAAGTGTTGCAATTTACACTGTAATTAAAAACAGTATACTTGAAAATCAAGAATATGTTATAAAGGCAAACACAAATATATAATGCTCTCCTAACATTTTGGCTATGCCTGTCTGGGAATGTTAATAGGGGATTCTCCTTTGTTACCTGGGAGAAAAAAAGCACCAGGCTGGAGGTCAGTTTTCTCCACTCTGACTGAGATTCCTTAGCTTGATTTCTCACCTCTGTTTCTGGCAAGTGCCTGGCCTTTTGCCTTCAGCTGCAGTCACAGAGTTTTTATTTGCATACCTGGGCTTAAGGGAGAGAAAGGCTATGGTCATGCAACAACCATCTATTCACACCAAAGAGCCGTCCTGATAAGCAGTCCTCACAAGTCCTGTAAACAGAACACAGGTCTATTCACATGTCAACAACTACTGCCAGCTCATGCATACCAACTAGATACACCTGAGTGACAGAAATCTTACCAATATTTCTAGAAGAAGGATAGCGCTTTGCCAAGAAACATGAGCTTTCAACTGCTCATAATGGGTTATTGATTTTGTTTATTAATCAAGCTAAGTCCTAATTGCTTTGTTGAGAATAGGCTTGGGACCTTTAGGATTTTGTTAGGAGTGATGCAATGAGAACACTTCTGTACTAGTTCCAATGTAGTCAAGTCCAGTGAAGTCCATTGAGATTTTGCTGCTTTTGATCCACAAAAAAATCCAAATTAATACTGTCATAATAAGAAATTGGGCAGCTTGCTTACATCCCTACCCACTGTGCTTCTCTTCACTCTTGTGGCTGTTCATAGTGAAAGAGCTCTTTGCCCTTGGAACATAGTGACAAGCAAAACAAAAACAAATGTTTGCAAGCATCTGGTTTTTTGCAGAAGGATTTGGAGTTCTCTTGTCTGAATGTCATGCAGTCTGCAGAAGTGACTGTGCAGGGGAGGGGAGAGATTACTAACATAATGAATTGGATGTAATTTCTTCATGATGTAGCTTTGTCTGTGTGATTTTTCAACCCAATTCAATGTATTTCCAGAGCCTGGCCAGCATTATGGGAAGGAAGACACTGAGATGGTTTTCTTAGAGTCAGCTGGATGACTTCTGGTAGTGTATACAGCAATGACAGTGACACTCTCAACTCACTGACAATGGATTAGAGCTGCCCAAATAACAGGTGGGCCTGACACACTCCTTGTCCAAGATGAACTTGTCATAATCTTGTACTGCACTGGACAGAATCTGTGAAGTTGGATTGAACCTAAATTCCCACAGGGTGTCTGTTTGGGTTCTCTGATGCATCCTGTAAATAACCTTTTACCAGCCAAGAGAAATGCATAAAAAAGGGAAAGACATTGGTAGAAGCAGCAGAGGCAAGACCAGTACTCACTCAGCCTACCTCCCATGTCCTACTAGAGATGACACAGTGGTGGTGTTTACTCTTCTTGTAAATGGATATCTCACAGTCATAATGCTTGCTGAAGGAAGAATAGCCATGAAAGCAAGTAAGGACTGTAACTGAGCATAGGTTTTAGGAGGAAACAAAAACTACAGCTGCTCAGGACATTGAGGCTGGGGCTAGAATGAGGGAGAAACAAGACTGGGTGTGATGGGAAACAGAAAAAAGGAATGGAGAAGACCATAGGATCACAGAAAATATTAGGTTGGAAGGGCACTCCAGAGAACATTTGTTCTAAACTGTTGAAGGTAGAACAGCTAGATGTGTTAGATTAGATTAGATTAGATTAGATTAGATTAGATTAGATTAGATTTTCAAGGCCGCTGACAAACCAAGTCTTGAATAATCCACCACTTCCCTGGGTAACATGTTGTTTAAAAGTTAGGATTAATTTCATAGTATTAATGGTTACTGAAATGTCAAAGGAAATACTGAAGTATTTCCATAATAATTACACAAAATTTGCTGAATTGTATGTAACATCCTTACAAGGAGAAGGAGCAAGCTGCAGCAAGTGTAGAAAGTAAGACAAAATACATTATCCTTTTATTGTGGCGTCTACAGCACTTTAGGATTAGTGTTTTTCTTTGCCTCATGAAGTTTGCATTTCAAATGGAACCCTTGTACTAACTGTGGAGGGGAAAAAGGGGGAAAGGACAGATAACTGTCATCCTAGCATGGTTTATAAAATTTAGGACTAGGGGCATTTCAGTACTATTTTTCTCACAGACTGGATCAAAGGCTGTAGGGCTGCCAAAATGCTTCCACTTTATCTCAACTACTAAAGTGTTCAAAAGGAAAAGCCATGTTTAAGGTTACTAAGACACAATACTTCCAAGAAGCTGCCTGTCAGGTTGTCTGCACTGAGCTTTGAGCTCACTTACAAATGCAATAGTGATAACAATTTCAAACATGGTTTGGTTGGTCAGATGACAATGTCAAAGTTTCCAAAACTATTTTCAGATGATATTTGAGCTCCAATGATACGTAACAAAGACTTTTGGAAAATGTGTTTAAAATATTATAGCCTATTTAAGGTAGAATTACATGTCATGCAAGTTCAAATTTGTTATTTAAATATGCTTAAAGCTTAAAGTAGACTGAAAGAGACAGGCTGTCCCATAGTAATATGATGGAACATTTTCTTTAGTGTTATAAATGACAGGGACGAGACAAAAGAGACCTCATCATGTATTTTGAAATAAATATTAATTTCATACAAGACAATTCATTCATGGTAAAATTTTTAGTCTTTGAAAGGCAAGGAATTTGCTGCAGCTCTGTTTTTCTGTTCTCCTTCATCTTAATAAAGTTTGTCTAGTTCAGATGTCCTAAAATATTGAGACCTTTACTAAGGATGCTCAAAACTCTTACTGTTATTTATATGTTCTACTGGTCTCTAATCAGAACCCTAAATGGTTTCAGGTGATGCAAACTAAAGTAAAGGAGCACTGTTTCCAACACAACTACTCTTGCCGAGGGTTTGTGTGTTATAAGAATAAAATTAAATACCACCAGATTTTTTTAATATCAAAATATTTACCCGTTTTAAGTCTCCCACTGTTTTTTGTTATGTTTCAAAGACTCAAATTAGGTTGAAATTTTAATACTTGACATCCAGAGATTCTCAGCAGTAGATTAACTGCTTTTTTCAAAAATATATTTATAATGCATACAGATATAATAAATACATCTTATTAGAAATTAGCAAAGCAGCTCAAAGTTTTGTTATAATAATGTTCCAAGAAATATATTCTATATTTCAGTCACACATCAGAAACACTAGATAGCTGGCATCCTATATTTTATTAGGCAGTGAAGTGAGGAATTTAGATGGACTGTATTGGTAAGTATGAACTTTTAACATATTTTACTGATGAATACTTTTTGGAGCTATGAATAAGTTTTTAGATAGGACTGTTTTTTCTAATACATTTCCTCTAAGGACTTTAGTATTTTTATAGCAATTGTACATTTGACTTCTTTTTTTAAGCATGAAATATTGTTTAGGGATCTAAATAATCAGCCTTAAACAGAAGGTACAATAGATACATTATGTACAGAGGGTACGACATGCACATTAACATGAAATTTGTATTTATTCATTCATTATATAAAAGAATTTCCAGGTTAAAATGTTAAAAACACTAGGATAAGTTCTCCTAAAGACTTGTCCCTCAATTAAAAAAAATCATGGGGAAAGATAAAAACATATCACATTATCCATGACCCAATTTGCTTTGGAAGAGACATTTTTCCTGAAAAGAATATATCCAATCATTTAGCATGTAACTGTTATGTGTCTGTCTTCTCTGTGACAGTTGCCTGCAGGGTGAAGAGACTCAATAGATGTAGGATTAAGCAGGCATTACTCAAGGGAACATAGAAAAAAAAAGAATTATTATAAAGAAGTTAATTAAAAAAAATTATCCATGTGCTGTTCCTCTCAGTCTATAAATGTAAATTTTATTGCTTAAAATTTAGACTTATAGTAAAACATGGCTATATATTTAAAAGCTCGTATCACCTATCAACAACTGTCATTGTGCAAGTTGACATTATCATCAAGGCCACTGAAACAACTGTGGCACATCAGACCAAATGCATATAGCTATCCATCCTACACCAAGTATGCAGGAAAAATACAGTCAATTAAGAGGCAGTGTTAATTGACTGGAAAATCATTTGGCTGGCTGTGTGTCTTCAAAGCTAAACAAGGTAGGATAAGAGACATCTGTCCCTTGCTTAGTATTCAAGTGGCCCGTGAAATATCATCTTCAATTCATAGTCTGGTTCTCATTTTCAAAGGTCTTTGGCCTATCTATCTTGCACACTTTCCCCAGCACTCCAGCCACATCACAACTCAAGTGTTTTATTCACCAAATTTAAATGTCAGCAACAAGAATGCTTGAGTTAGAGGCTGCAGCTACTCAAAGTTATCAATGTAAATAAGCCATATTTTGAAATAAACAAATGTGAAGCTCAAAGAATTCCTGGAAAAAATGGTATGTAATAGATATGGCAAATCTAAAGTGGTAAATAAAAGAGCATTTTATGTAATCCTCCAGACTATTGTTTTAAGTTGTAAAAGAAGGGAAATATAAACATTTTCATGAGGTAGGGGCAACTGACTGTGCAGCTGCTTAACAATTTAAACGCAGCAAGCCTCAGAACATTGCCCCATTCTGACCATTCCTCTGACCAATCTTTGCTTCAGGTGGAGTTAGCATGCAGTGTCTGGAAATGATGACAGTGATATTTTGGAATATCTACGTTCAGATGAAAATGGATAAAAAGTAATACTTTCACTTTTGATAGGGAACTGTAAACAATGTAGTAGAAATATTTAGTGACTTCCTATTTATCCTGGATAACAACTTGTAGTTGAACTTTAGGGCTAGTAAGTATAGCAGAAATATTTTAAGCCACAAGAAGTCCAGGCAGCAGAATGAGATAATGTTGATCCTTGTGAAGTGACACAAAATTAGAAGAGAGGGATGCAGAATTTTAGTTGATAGTTTTTATATTAACATTGAAAATAGTGATGTTCTCCCACTGTTGTTTACTTCTTAAGACAAAGCTTTTAAAATTCTAGTCAGCAGAGCTGCTATCAGATAAAATGACACTACACAGAAATAATTAACTGATTCTATCAGGCAAAGTAAAATTAAGATCTGATTCAGCCACTGCAATTGATACATTATAGATCATATTCAAATGAGACAACCTACCATTGTGTCAAATATAAGTCTGGAAAAACAAGAACTTCAAAATATATATTTATTTATATATATATAAATATATATATATATATATAACATATTTGGTCATACATGTTTTGATTTGAACTTCTATGAACAAGGTCAATAGAAATAATTCCATAAAACATACAAACAATTTATACTAAAACTAGATTGTGCCTTCTTTCAGGAATTAATTTTAATTGCATACCAGTGTTTAATGGTATTATTTGCAACTTTATGAATTGATTATATTTCTGTTAAGAGAAAATTTCTTAATTAAAGCCCTAACTAATGAATTTTATCCATTCAGAGAAGAGAAATATTTTCACAATGACCTCAACAATCAAACGTACAAAGGAGAAAGAATCTCTCACAAGGCATCTAGAAGATGGTGTCTCACCTCCACTTTAGGAAAAAAATGTATAGCTGTGAAAAAAACCCACAAAGAAAATCTCAGAAATAAAAAAATCGGTTAAAACTAACCCTTAAAATTCCAGATGGATGCATAACTGCAAATTAATTTACTTTAATCTAAATTAAAAATATTTAATTTAGGTAAGATTTTTCAAACATTAATATCGATTAAAACCCAAAAGTTAAATTGGTATAATAAAGAATGGATTTGACTCATTCCGGACAATTAAGCTGAGTGAATTTAAATTTTGGGTCATACTGAATTCCTTGTTAGCCAAGCCAAATTTTTTATTTATTTCTCATTCCTGTATATTTTCAGAACTCAATAAACATAAGTGCCATAGGATGAAAATATAAGCAGGTGTTATAATAATATTTTGTTATGATAGCATATATGCACAATGCTGAACCAAAACCAAGATTCACATTTTATGTTAAACAAAGTGTTTTTCTGCTGACACCTTCTGCTGGACTCCAACTCTAAATAATACGTGAGTGGTAAATTACTTGCCAAGTTATCAGGCTGCTGGAAACATTTTAGACATATTGCTATAAGCAATAATTTTTATACTGTTGTCAATGAAAACATATCAAAATTAATCAAAGCAGGCCAGTTCTTGTGTAAGATGCAGAGATTTTTCAAATCCCAAATATAAATTTCCTTGACATTTGACATCTTTAAAAAAAAGGAAAAAAATGAAGGAAAGAAAAAGACCAAGAGGCCATCACTATCCTAAGCTGCTTAGAGATAAGGAGGTATTAAAAAATAGAGTTCTGTGACCTGAGGTCATTAATTGATTGTTAGACCAAAAATGAATCTGTGAATAACTACTTTGATTCCCTGTATCATCACAAAAGCATCCTTCCCACATAACGAGTATACTGATAGGAAAGTTTTCATAGCCTTTTTATCACGCCTTTTACCTCAAGCACTACGGGTTTTGGGCTAACGTGAGGTACAGTTCACTAATATACCCTGTATCAATGCACTGACCTTTTACTGTGACTCCTAGCTCCAGGAAGAACTCAGACTTACAATAAGAGTTTAAATTTGAGAGAGGTTATTTTCCAGATCTCTCTTGTTGCTGTTTGGAGGTCAATTGGTTGCAGTGGGGAGAGTAAAGGGTATTTCTAATCATTCTTAGAGCAATGTATTCTGTTAGAGGGCAGTAATATTAAGAAGGAATGTAGGGAAACAGATGAAATGTAATGAAAGTTGCACAGCATAAAGATTTTAGAGATTTTAACTAAACATCTACTACTTCTAGATTGTTGAAATCGCTTAACAAGCTATGGGTTGACCTGTGAAACCCGATGTTCCAAGGGACTGAGATTGACAGTTGGGTTGGGAACGGTAACCCTGTTAACCCAATGAAGTTTTCAATTCTGAAGCACACAGCAAAGTATCAGTCCTTCTCATTTTCCTGGGTGCAAGTAGCAAGAAAGAGAGTACCCAAGTTTGAGCAGCCTTGACCATTAAGGCAACATATAAAATTGGTGCATAATGATGAACATTATTGGAATCTATTACCAAGGGAAGCATGCAGTAGATATATGGGATAACACTCCTTACTATGAACACTACTGTTGAACATCTTAGACAAAGACATCCCTATGTGACAGAAAGGAAGTTACGTAAGCACTTCCAAAGGGATTCCAAAGACCATTATGAATCATCTTCACGCCAAATATTAGAAAACCATTTGAACTTTTCACCTACTATCATAAATAACAACTAGATTTTCATTAAATTTGCAATGAATATGGTCTGACATGATCATGTTCATGATTTTAAAGAATATCTCAAACAATTTTTCGGGAGTAGTAATCTAAAAAGTGACCTGCAACTTACTAATATGGTTATAGATAGTAAAATTCACTGCTGTACTCAAATTCAGTCGTTCCATCATGTCAGCAATGGCCTTGCCAAAATTACCTTTGCAATAAATACCAAGAGTTGCTGTGTGCAGCAGACCAACTAATGTGTACATTTAGAGAATCAAAGTGCTACTCAAGTATAATCAAGTATTTGCTAACTGATGGATCAAGTGAAGCCTCGTCTCCTCTTTCAAAATTAGTGTTAAAATGATGTAAAAAAACACGACACTGGGAAACAAGTGAAACAACAGATAGATGTCTTCCTACTAGTGCCAGCAGCTATGCAATTTATAGCTGAGAATCACATGATGCATCACCTACATCTGAACTATTCTGGCAGTGTGGGAGTACAGGGTGTTCCTCTGGAAACCCTGGACGAACAGAAACCTGTGCAGGGGGGTTTAAAACCTGTACAGGGGGGTCTGAGATGTGTACAGGGGGGATGCAGACCCTGGCATGGACCCCAGACAGGCAAGGGTCTCAATTATAATCCATGGGAAAAATTACCAACATTATGGGAGGAATTGCAAGCCCTCAAAGGTAGTAGAAAGTATTAATATGTTCACATTAGGGGTTTTAAGATAAGAAGGACCAGAGACAAGATGGAGCATTCTGAGCGTTACCCTAGAGTCTCCTCCTTCTTCTTTGTCTCCATTTTGTGCAGTGGTGATGACATGAAGTAGATTTAGAGGGATTGGGTCAAAGTAGAAAACACCTGTTTAGTGTCAAGTGCATGCATTGGGTCACAATTGTAAATAATGTGCACGCAATTATTTGTATATAAGATGATGAGCTGTGGGCAGGCGGGCAGTCGTCCCCTGTTGCCCGTGCTCTCCAGACCTTGGCAGAGCTCAGAGAAAAGTGTAGAGATAAGATAAAATAAACAAGGAGGAAAACCTTGAAAAAGAACATCTGAAGACTCTTTGTCTTTTCTGTGGGCGGCTCGGGGCTTTCCAAAGGACCAAGGGCAATGACCACCCTCATTCTCAGGCAAGCAGAGACCCTGAGATGGCAGGAGCACAGAAACACAACTGCCATTTTCCACACCTTTGGGATGAAAAATTCTTCTGACCTAGGTGCTTTTATATCTTCCCTCCCACAGTCTCTCCTGTCTATCTTCCTTGCACAACAAATAGCTGATAGCCACCTCTACATACTTTACATATTGGCATGAAGGAAGCAGAGAAAAGGACCTTATTTCTTATCAAAGAAATGGGTCAAATGAAGACAAGTTAAGGGAAGAAGTAGAATGGCAACAAGTTTCTTTACATTTTCACCTTTTATGCCTTTCTGCGGGTTGATCAGAGCAATTCAAGCAGATGTATGGAAAAAAATTACAGATCTAAAAAAAAGAGAGGTAAGGAAGCATTTATCAGTTGAAATATGAGTTTCTACTTAATAACTTTGACTTCAAACACTTCAAGGTAAAGTTTATAAAACTTACTTTAGGAGCTTTTCTTTAGCATCTGTAAATCAGATGCATCATGGAAGAACCGTGAAAAGACTGTTCATTTTCTAGTCACCCATCCACTGTTAAGACTATCTGCAAAGCAACACTGTTTTTCAGTATAGAAGATTCACTTGAAATGAAAATATAACTACTAATAACTTTAATCAAAAAAAGCATTATTTTGAAAATTATTTTGTGATTTTAATGTTCAGTCACTGCATTTGAAACATGAAAATACAGAATAGGGTATTTGCAACTCCCGTGTAAAACATGATGGAGAATTCAGAATCTGCTATCAGACACTATCTTCTCAAAAAATATCTCAGTGAAGTAGGATGTGGAAAATTAGTAAAAAACTACTAAAGTTAGTAAAAAATTAGGCCCTTCTGCAGAAGAACCTTTTTTTCACCTGTTCCCTTCCAATAAGATGGTCCCTCCTCACAAATATTTGCCATTATAAGGACTCCATTTGAGCAGCGAGTCTATTTTGTAAATAGCCACCAAATTGTCTAAAGGACAATATATCTCTTGACTAAATAAAACAAAAGCTAGATGTTGGAAGAATTTTGAACCCTGAAAATATGGCTTAAAAAAATCAGCAGTTCACATCAGATTAGTTTGATGTAAACATTTCTTTTTTAGGATTGGGCAGCAGAGAAAAAAAGAGAAAAAAAACCAAAACAAACAAACAAACAAACAAAAACAACAACAAAAAACCACAAAAAACCACCAAAAAACCAAAACAAACAAACAAACAAACAAACAAAAAACAAGGACAGCAGTGGCAGAAAAGAGCAAATAACTGCCATTGCAGACAAAATCAGTAATGAGTAGTAACCAAGGATTTGCTACACTTTAGGCCTCTAGGATGAATGAGCAAATAATAACAGGATACATATGCACCCAATAATGGATAACACAATTAATGTATGCAGTTTTGTTGTGCTGGCTGGATCCCCAATGTGCAAATGTGTAAGTACATATATTCAAAAACCTATATGGGCATGCCCTAGAAAATTTGAACAATCCTTTCCAAATCAGCTTTCCACAGTTTCTACCTCCTGCTCCCTTCTGAACTAGAGCTAGTCAAACAATTAAACTTGAATATTATTATTCTTGGATTCTGATTACTAAAATCAAATTTATGAATCTTCTAAAATTTGACCTGACATTACAAAGGGCTATGCGCTTACCAGTACAACTCATTACTGCAAGTCATTATAAAGGTAAGCATAGCCAAATAGCTATATTCCACATTTCATATTCCATTACTTTCTGCTTGGTCAAACATATAATAAAAATAACTTTGCTTGGTTTTTTTTTTTTCTTTTTTGAGACTGTTTCCATGAAAAAGGACTCACAAAACACCAAGAGAGGCCCAAAAATTCCTTTTAAGAATGTTTTATTTCTATTTGACAAAAATATGGCTTATACTTTTTTTTGAAGCAGAGTTCAATTTACAAGACTTCATTCCTCTTCTCCTCGTCTTTGGAAGGTAATCACAGGGTCCAGATGCCAAGCTATGAAAGATCTTCTCCTTTCAGTTTCTTTCTGAATTAAATTAGATTTTGACTTGAGAAATGTGACCACATTATCTATTTGAACATAAGGAAACGGCACAAATCCCTCATAAGACCTATGTAAAACTCCTTTTATGTTTAAGAAGGGGCAATTTTCTCATGTCCACATTCCTTAGAAAGGAATCTATGCTGCCCTTTAAGGAACTTGTATTCCAGTGCATATTTTTCTGGTGCAAGTTGAATTTGGGAATCAGTAGGAAAATGCATAATCAATTGGTTATGCAGTATAGCAATTAGATCAAGTTTTGTGAAGATTCCCAGTGCAATGATGATTCCATAATACAGCTGAGGTGCCACAGTAAGCTGTAAATATAGTTAGGGCTATATATTTTATGATAAACCTTACTTGAAAAAAGCATAATGTTTGTCAAAACAAATAAATGAAAAAGGAAACCCCCCCAAAAGGACTCAAGGACTTCATTCTGAATCTCCACTGCATCTCTGTCTGTGTTCCCTCACATTTTTTCTGTAGCATATATATTAGACCTGTAGAAGAACAAGTGTATGCTCTCTAACTTCATTTAATGGGTCTAGTACAATGGGAGTATTGAGGTGGACCAAAGGTAGTAAAGCTGCAGTGAAAAAGTGTAAAATGAATAGATTAAATACTTCTATTGCATGTAAATATTTAAGTAGTATCTCTGTGTTAAGATAATACTTGTATTAGGGAAATTATAACTCTCAGAGTAGAATTTATATATTTTTAATATCTCTTTCCTTTTTTACTGTACACTGATTTGTTCTTGACAGTTATGTGAACTATGCTGTCCAATGTAATTGAAAACACGCCTTTTTGAGGGTTGTGTTCATAAATGATTTAAACAATATTTTTATTTCTGAATTCAGTTTGATTTTATTGAATACTTCGCATTTGCTACCTCTAAAACTGCAATTTTTTCTAACAGTGAATAAAATGTATAAACACAGAAGTTGAAAAGCACTTTTAATATCACTCCCAACATTATTGTAATTGTGAATTTAAAAGTATATCTAAGACATGAGTAGCAGAAAAAAAATATCCTAATAGTGTGACATCCATGCCCCAATACAGTAGTATAATAGATGAAGGTTCAAAATAAAAGATCTGGAATAAGCACAGTTTTCTTATCCATGATCCAATAAAGGTGAAATGAGCTGTGAAAGCAAGCGTTATAGACATATGAGGCAGCAGGAATACTGCCAAGAATAGTTCATGGGGCACTGAGCAGCTGGATGAAAATCACTGCTTTTTCAGGACCTTTGCACACTTGTCTAGGCCAGGGGACCAGAAGTAACCTTATCACTGCCCCTAGTCAGAATTCCTTCGAAGTACATTTCATAAATATAGATCAGCTGCCACTTAAGTTGGCAACAGCAACAGTTCAAAATCCTACAAGTACTGCATTTACTTGTTGGCAATTAAAAATGCATTAATTGTCTGTTTCCTGCTGTGGATGAGAGGGAGAATCTGAGTAGGGGTAGAAGTAGAATCATATAACCATTTTTCCCATCCTCCCCAGTACATTGTGCACTTCTAGCAAAAAGACTGAATACGACTGATTAGCTAGGCACTTCTCTGCAACAAATGTCCCAAGGAAATCAGGAGCTAAAGTCTGTAACTTAGTTCCAAGCATGTGTATCTAACAAGTGTGATGGGGAAGCTTAGAATTCAGACCTTCATTGTTCCTAAATTAAAAAACAAACAAACAAAAAGCACTTATAAAAGCTATGCAAGAAAGCAGAGGAAGGCAGTTTATCAACATTAAATTCTTAGTCCCATAAAACTGTCCACACAAAACAGACAGTCATTTTTGAGACCAGGAGCCATGAAAAAATGCTATAGTTTGACAAGTTAAATAGTAAATATATTTGCAAGTTCAGTGAGAAAACCAGAATATCTTTCCTTTCTCAGCCATGTAAAATCGACAAATTAGAGGACTGAACGTTTGAGGAAGGCATAAAACCTTGTACAGGCTGTCACCAGGGTTTGGGCTTGGATCATTCTTTGCTATTTTCTGAAATGCTCATGTATATTATAAATCACTTTTTCTAAGGGTCAGTTTTTTTCAACAATCAACAATACCTCCACCATATTCACAAGACCATATATTCATTTTCACTCTAAAAGCCAGTTCACAGAAAACAAAACAACAACAAAAAAATCTCTCCCTCCAAATCAAAATCAGATCAAAATCAAAAGGTTTTCAGCCTTTACAATATTAGTTGACTTAATTTTAGTAGAAAAATATCATGTAAAGTTAGAAATTTGGAATCATATCTGTACATATCCATTAAAGAGAAATGTGAAGTAAAAGAAGAACTCAAATTCTTGGGATAGATTAGAATATTCAGAATTAGAGCAAACCAAAATTCTATGACTGATCATTATCATCAAGCCTTCAGTTACTTTATAAGGCCAGGAAATTTAATTTGCATTGAATAAATGTTATAGGATGCTAATCATTATATGATACAAACCAAATTTAAACAACCACAACTCATTAAAAACATAGGAAAAGAATTACTGGGGTGAAATTTTCACGAACAGTAATATAGTGGGGGGTGGGGGGGATTTTTTCTGTTACTGTTTTTTGTACCTGCTGGCAGTCTTTGCCTAAAGACTTGATAAGACATTTTAGCCTATATTACTCTGTATTATTTCTAAAGGCTCTGAGTTTAATATTAAGACAGGATGCATCAGCTGTTATATTAAAATGCAAATCAGAGACAAAATAGAAAGAATTGAAGAAACAGTCTCAAGGCTAGGCTCTGCACTAGGATTGTATTTGTACATGTTTATGTTAAACTGTAAACTAAAGTCATCTCCCTAGCATCATCTGGAAATGTGCTACAGTGTCAACAGAATAAATAAAAAAAAATGTAAAGTAGTTACAGTTATTTTAACCATGCTGATAAATACCAGCCAGAAAATACTATTTCACAGGCATTTCTTCTGGTTTTCTTTATGAGCTCCTATGCCAAATCCTCCAACCCCACCGTTCCCCCCCCCCAAAAAAAATCATGATCACCAATGATTTTATTCATATTTCTAAATGTAAAATAAAGGAACTATCTGACACACATAATTCCTGTAGTGTGATAAATTTCCAAAGAATTAGTTTTCTTGAAAACATATTTGAAATTCTTGCACAGAGATATTCGATTCAATCAAATACCTTTTATCCATAAATAAATAAAAATGACAGTACTAGTGTAAAGCTGAGGTTCTTATAGATTCATACACCTTATTGGGAGAGATGGGCAAAAGCAGCTCTTTACCTTTATTGGCCAATATTGGCCACTTTTAAATCTTTTATGACCTATAAAAGGTTATTTTAAACGTGACTTCTTTACCTCAGCTACCCAATACTCATCAATAACTAAATAACAAGAACCTACTACCTTATCTAAAATTCTCACCCTAAAGATCTAATTTTCTCAGAATCCTTTATTTTTGCCTATCTTTATCAGTAAAGTAAGCGACACATGACATCTGTTCTATGCTTTTTTGAAGCATGGGCAGAAAAGTACTCTTGGTTACTTTATGGGCTTTTATACACACTGACTTATCTTGTCTGGTCGTTCTATGGCTATGCCATGTTGCTCATATTTTGAAAATACTGTCTTCTTGCTACATGCAGCCTAATGATCCTGGGAAACATTCTAATTTTAACTGTGATTTATACAACAATCTGTTATTTATAGTTTCTTCCTCTGTGTTATTATATGTAGTCTAAAGACACAAAGATGTAGATGTGTCCTCTTCTGGTAGTAACGATGTCAGATGAGAAAGTTCCTGTTACCTTATTCTCCCTGTGATATTTGGTACGATATCCTCCTAGAGATTACTAGCTGAGGTGTGCATAGCGTTTCTACCTCACCTGTTTCAATTAAATAAGGTGCTTTAGTTCAGAGAATCTAAATAACAACTCTGTACTTGCCCATCGAATTTGGATCAAAATGGATTAGAAGAGAGAGACACAAACATTTCTGCTGGCATAGCTGATGAGGCAGTAACCTATTCAGACAGCCCAGCTGCAGGTATGTGGTTGTGTGACAGCATTGTTGAGAGTCTGAGAACTTTCTACAATGCAAACCACAAATTAAATAATGCCTATTCTCTTAGAAAACCTGTCAAACCCCCTCAAAAGCACAAGACGCCAGTCTTATTAAAAGAAATAGAAGTGGCAGATTCTGATCTCATTTACGTTCAGGCATATCTAAAAACTTAAACATTTAAAATCATACTTTACAGAATTACAATTAGTCAGATTTTGCAATAAAACAGTCTGGATATGCTTCGTATATATTGCAAATATACAAACAGCAGTCAAAACACTTAGAAGCATCAAGATGGCTGAAAGTTTTTGCAAGAGCTTTAAAATTCCCATTAACCCTATGATATGAAAAATCCTTTCTGGTTTGATGGTCCCAAGGAAAGTAATGGGAGTGTTGCAAAGACTGATGGCAGCATAAGAGAGCTAAAAATGTGCAAGAGAGAATACAACAATTTAAGATTATATGCCATTTTTTATGGTGCAATTTAATATTCCAGAATTTATAATGCACATCTTTAACTAAGTTAATAATGACAGAGTTGGAGTTGGTGCACGTTGTGTTCAATTCTTACAATAAAAAGCTTTAATCTGAAAATAAAATACATTGGGAAACTACTATCAAATAAATATTCATCTTGATGAACCTCCATGAGCACAAGAGAGATAGAAAAATAATCAATGAACAGGATAAATTCACTGACAGTAAAGGAATATTATCTCCAATTATGGGATTTCTAAGCCTACATTAAGTCTTTAAATCTTAACTTGCATTAACTAAGTTGTTATGATTATACTTCAAACTCAGGAAACTCCAGATGTCCAGTCATTTATTGAATGCATTTGTTACTAAAGACCAAGCAGATATATTTTCAGGAATAACTAATAAGCTTTTTTCTTCTAAGTTCCACAAACAGAACTATAAATAGCACCTATGAACTAAAAGTCCCCTCTAGATTTTTTTCAGAGTAACTCCATAAATAAAGTAGAATCTGAAATCATTAATGCACTAAAACCACTCTTTTGATTTAATGACAAAACTTCCATCCGGTAGAGTCAAATACCAGGACTCCCACCAAATGCTATCATACTCAAGATTTTATTTCTGATCTAAGGACAACTAAAATATCACACCAGGTGTTTGAGAGAATAATCCCCAAAATCACATTTTATGTTTAAGAGCACCATCCAAATATTTCATGTTATAGCTGAAGACTGTTTAAACTTAGTTTCCCAGATGCATCAATATCAATAGGTGTTTTCTGTCCCTCAAAGCTGCAGAATAGTTTTATCTACATTCCTGAAAACAAAAATATAAAAGGTTTTGGTTTTTTTACCACTAAGATTTTTCATCTCCAAAAATGAAGAAATTCAAAAATTGTGATACACCACATTTTTTTTCTTTAATTTTATTTTTAGGGGCTTTTTGGTGCCTCATATTTTAATACTTGACTTAACAATAGTTTGTTTAAGGCAGATGATATCACAGAAGACGTAGAATAAACTCTAGCACCTACTTTTTATCATGTTTAAATATAATTTATCATAGTACTTCCTACTGAAAATGATATATTAATGAAAAATTGAAATCTGTGATCCTTTCCTGCAGTATTCCTCTAAAAAAAACCCAGTTATCTGTTATACAAAAAGGGTGAAATAGAAAATTTCAATATTAGTGTATGAAATGTTCTGTTCTTTCAATGTGGAAAAAGTAACAGTGGCATTTTGTTGTCTTTCCTCATGCACTGTTCTAATACCCATTGGTACCAAATTAAGCAGACTAATTATCGAAGTGACTGTGAAGTGGGAGATACTGCTCCTCCCAAGCAGACCTTTCACTCACAGACACCATACTCTAACCACTGCATATAGAACAGAACATATCTTGGTGCTCTTAGCCTCTCTTCCTTCTGAATTTAGGAATTGGTGAAATACATTCGGGTGTTACACTTTGCTTCCAGATTTGTTTGTATAAAATAATTGAATTTTTGCACAAAGGTATAAATTCCCTCCTGCTCTGTTTTTCCTTTCACAAATTACAAATAATATCATTTGCAGATTAAGTACTAACCCTAGTTCTTTGTCTGTATCTGCCAAAGAGATGAATTATCTCTCATTTTATACCTGACTGAGAAGTGTAAAAACTAGCAAAAACACCTTTTCTTGTGCGTTTAACAAATTCTCACTGAAGTGTACTATAATTAAATATCAAATTAAAGAAAATACAGTTAGAATTATCAGACCATGGGCCAAAGTCAGCCAAAATTAGTATGTTTTCACTACTCTCATAAGCAGTGGAAATCCTTCTCACTGAGACTTGAAGAAATCAATATAATTAGACACAGGCAAATCTTTTACAAAGTCATGGAGATGGGTACATGAATGAAGAGTAAGTGTAATAGTGCAGTTAAATCTCCAGGTCTGAAAATTCTACACCTAAATTCATGGCCACAGGAAGTGAGGAAACTCTACCAGGGCAAAGAAAATTCTGTACTCATCTTAGGTTTTATGTCCTTTTCCTAAATATGCACGATGGAACAATATCCATGATAGCTTTTCTTGAATCAGAACAGCAGTTCTTGCCTCCTCAAAGAAACAAGACATGGCTTAATGCTTTTAGTTCCAGAAAGTATTCCCAATACTGACTTTTTATTTACTATCAAGCTAAATGCAAAATACCATGCATACCAGGAATATTACATCAGCAGTCTTTTGCATTAAAAAACATACATGGAATACACATATATATGGAGTATATTTAAAATGGGATAGTGCAAATTGGTAATTTAGTACTGATACTCAATGGTTGAAATTAATTCCACAAAAAGGTCTTCTGTTTGAGGAAACTTTGTGTTGGAAATTTTCTTGTTTCTTTTTAAAAGCGCCTATTACTGTGAGTAGTCTGACTCAGCCTTTGTAGATCCCATATGTGCTTTGAAGATTCATAAAAGTTCCTTTTTTAAATTTTCACTGATAAGAGACATTCACGATTTCTGTAGAAATAAAGTGGGCTATGTCAAAAAACTAAGGAGTTTTTACCCTCCTTCTTACTCCTAAATTCAAAAATGCTTCCAATTTGGAAAGGAAAAAATGAAAACCGTACAAATCTATGTGGAGGTAGAATGTTTCAGAGTAGAAATAAAGTCTTGCTTCAAAATTGCATGCAAATGCTCCCTTTTACACCTTTTAATGCTTCCTTTGCAAGGGATACTCTTCTGGCATGCTTAAGCTGCATCCACAATTACTGCAATATTTCTTGCGGCAATTTAACTCCAATACTCTTTTTATTACTCATGACTTGCTTTGAGCAGTCCCTGAATAAAGGCACTTGATGGGGATTGAAAGTGGAGAGGAAGGAAGTCAAGGATGATGTTCCTGTTCAGCATTATTTCTGAAAAAGCAATTGGCAAAAAACTGTTTGCAAAATTAACTTCCAGAATAAGTGAGAAGTGTGAATACTTTTTGCAGCTGATTTTATCTTTTGGGGCTTTGTGGTGTCTGTGTAATGGGAACTAATGGTCTAGGAAAAAAAATAGCTTTATTACTGCAAGTTGACTTGCTGCCAGAAATTCTTCAACCTCTGCGCCTTGCAGTCAATCAGCCACTTGAATAGCCTGGACTTACAATCTTAGGAAAATTTTGCCTGAAGGCACAGTAAGAAACCTAACACACTCAAACAGTAGAAACACTTTGGTATTGCTTCCCTTTCTGAAAATATATAAAAAAATCAGAAACAAAAAACTAAATAAACAGCCATCAGCCTAAATAAATAATGAATAACTGAAAAAAAGGTTTTTAAATGTAGTGGAAGTAAAAATTATTACATAAACAACATATCTCATTACTCTTTGGGAGTCCGTTCCAGTACATTTTTTACAAGACCACAAAGGCAAAAATAAGCATGGATGGAGGTCCTAATCTATCATGGCAGGTGTTAGAGAGCTTACCAGAAAGGGGCTGGTAACTCTGCCAATAGCTAGCTACAAATTCTAATTTTAAAATTCTTCAGCTTTTCCCAAATTTCTTTTGTATGACCCCTGAATTGGATTCAGCATCTGTAGTCCCTGCTTGTAATTTATTATTTTGTCTGTCTGAAGTAACCCTTCAGACAGAGCAGTAAGAGGATAAGAGTAATACTGAGAAAACTCATAGGCTGAAACAAAAATGGTTTAATAGGGAAAGCCAAACCCATAGGCACAAGCCTTGGAAGCCTTGCTGTTGATGGCAACAAGACTGAGTCTCCACCTGAATATCTGCTCTTTTGACTGAACAGATCTTCACTGCCAAGAAGTTAATTGTGCTCAAACTCTTTGCTGGATTACAACCCCTGTCAGTAGACCTGAGTTTTGTGTTCAGGTAGTTCATGATGCTTTCATTATCTTTTATCTGCTGCATAAATTAACGCCACAATTGTACAGGTTTTCATTGCAATAGAGTAAATTCTGTTCATACCAGTTTGTAGGGTGCTGTGTTTCAGACTTGTGACCAAAAAAGCTTTGATAACTGTCAGAATTTGACCCAAGCTGGCAACCACACAGCCACTTCTCACTCCCCCCAGGTAGAACAGGGGAGAGAATCGAAAGAGTGATATTGAGAAAACTCATAGGCTAAAACAAAAATGGTTTAATAGGGAAAGCCAAACCCATAGGCACAAGCAGAACAAAAAATTCGTTCACCACTGTCCTTGGGCAAGCAGGTGTTCATTTATCCCCAGGAGAGCAGGGCTCCATCAGGCATAACAGAGACTTGGGAAGACAGACACCATCATGCTGAACACTTCCTCCCTCTTCCCCCAGTTTTATATGCTGAGTGTGACACCACATGGTCTGCAATATCCCCTTGGTCCATTGGAGTCAAAAGCAGACTGAAAACATCCCTTAATTATCAACACCATTTCCAGCATAAATTTAAAACAGAGCCCCATACCAGCTACTGTGCAGAAAATTGAGCCTGTCCCAGCCAAAATCAGCCCAATAGCTCAGAGACGTTTCAGTTATTGCTGAGCCTGCACAGTGTCAAGGTCTTTTCTGCACCTCATTCCACCCCACCCCCAGCAATGGGGCTTGGGGTGCACAACAACTTAGGAAGGGACACAGCTGGAAAAGCTGACTTCTGACCAAAGGGATATTCCATTCCACATTGTACTTTTCAATAAAAGTCAGGGGAAGGAGCAAGGAGAGACATCTGAGATAAAACACTTTTCTTCCAAAGGAACCATTAAAAGGATAACGTCCTACTTTCTTGGTGGGTTGGTTTTGCACAATCTATTTTTTTTTTTTTTTTTTTATAGCAGAGGGACACAGAGGTTGCTTCTGTGAGAAGCTTCTACCATGTCCAGAAGAGCCGGTCCCCGATGGCTCTGAAGACAGACATGTGACTGGCCAAGTCGGGCCAGTTAGAGAGGCTGGTAACACCTCTGTGATAACATATTTAAGAAGGAGAGCAAAACAAAGGGGGCCACATGCAGTTTTTTTCCTAGCCAGAGAGGAAAAGGAGGTGAAAACATATGAGGGAAACAGCATGGAGACCTGAGGTCAGTGCAAAAGAAGGAGCAGGAGCTGCTCCAGGTGCCAGAGCCAAGATTCCTCTGCAGGCCATGGTGAGACCGTGGTGCAGCAGCTCTGCCCCTGCAGCCCCTGGGGATCCACGGGGGATGCAGAGATCCACCCACAGCCCCCGGGGGAGGTGCCCATGCCAGAGTGGGTGGTGCCTGGAGGAGGCTGTGATCCTGTGGGAGATGTGTGGAGAGAGAGGGCCCTTGTTTCCAGGCTGGAGCAGCGTGTCCTTGGAGGACTGCACCCTGTGGAGGAGTGACCTGAGGCACAGCAGTCTGGGGAGGACTGTGTGCCCCTGGGAGGGACTCACATTGCAGCAGTTTTGAGAGAACTGCTGCTCATGAGGTTTGGAGCCACGCTGGAGAAATTCATGGAGAACTGTCTCCTGTGGGAGGGACCACACGGTCTCACCCCAACCCCAACCCCTATCTTCCCTGTGCTGTTGGTGGGAAGGAGGGAGGGGTTGAGGAAAGAAAAGGTGTTTTTTAAGGGCTTCTTTTACTTCTCATTATCCTCCTCTGATTTTATTAGTAATAAGTTCACTTTGTACCTTTAAGCTGAGCCTGTTTTGCCCTTGGAGTGTTTTCTCCTGGTCCTTAACTCATGAACTCTTTGTTAATTTTTTTCTCTTCTCTGCCCAGCTGTAGCAAGGGAGGGTGAGTGGCTTTTGTGGGTGCCTAGCATTTGGCCAGCATCTCAAACCACGAAACTTAGAAATGGCTAAACATCTGGAAAGCAGTAAATAGATTCTTTATTTTGTTTTGCTTGTGTGTGAAGCTTTTGCTTTACCTATTAAACTGTCTTTACTTCAATCCACTAGTATTCTCACTTTTACCCTTCTGATCCTCTCCCACATTCCACTTGGAAGGGAGTGAGAGATCAGCTGCATGGTGCTGAGCTGCCTACTGAGGTTAAACCACAATACCAATTATGCAGATTTATTTAAAGGAAATATTTAATGACATCTACTACGAGTTTGGGTTTTTTTAGTTTTAAAATAAAATAATGAAATTTGTCTATACCTATATGTTTACAACAATCAGGGTTGCCATGAAGTAAATTTTAGTTATCACTTGGAGTGCCAATTAAAAACTAGTTTGCTGCATTATAGTAATTACCTGAATATTATAACACAGAAATGTTAAGAAACCAGCTGCAAAGCTCATCACAAGGCACATGCAGATGCAACATGGTGTAAAAATAAATCACTGAAAAGATTTCTGAAATAATGAAAAAGATATGTAAAATGTTTTTCAAATTAAAGAACCGTTCTCTTCATAGCAGTACTCTGCATTAGAATGTAAACACATTTCTATATAGAAATGTAAGCAAGAATCTAGATGACCAAGTTGTTTAATCAGCAGTTATTTTCCTTTAGCTGAAGACAGCAAACCAGCAGCAAGGTAATTATATGTTATGATACATATCATTTTTTTGCTCCATACAAACTGTGCTCTGAAAGACACCTTTCTCCTCTCAAACACCAACATGAGTAAATTTTCCAAAGTAATGTCATTATCATATGCCAAACCTGATAGTGTATTCCACTCATTAGAGTAAGATATTTATAGTGAATCTCAACAAATAAATTTTGTAATGATTTTTGCCATGTTTTATTTTAATTTACCCCTACACAAGTAACAGCTTTATTCTATTCAGTTCTTCACTTATAAAATATACTGAAGATTTAAGATTCTGAGGAACCTAAGAATTGATCAGGTGATCAATTTCCCTGAGACTGGAAAAAGGGGAAAATCACACCCATTTAAAAAAAAAGGTAAAAATGAGGACCTTGGGAACTACTGACCGTTCAGCCTCTGTGCCCAGTGAGGTGATGGAAGAGATCCTCCAGGAAGATATGTCAAGGCATGTGAATGACAGGGAAGTGACTAGAGATAGCAACATGGCTTCATGAAACAAAAATTCTGCCTGAATAATCTCTGTCTTTCTACAATGGAGTGGCCATGTTGGTGAGTAAAGAGCAACAAATGTCTTCTGTAAGGCCTTGGCACAGTCCTACACAACACTGGACAGATATGGTGTGATGGATGGGCTGTTCAGTAGGTAAGGAATTGGAAGGATGGAGGCACCCAAAGTATTGCAGTCAATGGCTCAATCTCCAAATGGAGACCAGCACCAAGTGGTGTCCCACAGGGCTCCACATTCGCCCTGTTAGACAGTGGGAGTGAGCATCTGCAGCATCTGGATGACCCCAAGCTAAGTGGTGCAGTTGATGTACTTGAAGGAAGGAATGCCTTCTCTAGGGACATTGACAGACTTGAGGACTGGAAAGTGTGTGCTTGAAGAAGTACATCAAGGCCAGGTGCAAGGCCTGCAGCTGGGTCAAGGCAAAGCGATGTATAGGCTCGGTGTTGAATGGATTGAGAGCAATCTTACAGAGGAGGAATCCTAATTAAAGTACCAGTAGATATTGGTAGCTATTTTTTTACTGAAGGAGTGTAATTTAGATTAGATATGAGAAAGAAATGTTTTACATTGAGGGTGATGAGACACCAGAATAGGCTTCCCGGAGAAATTGTGGATGCTCCTTCCATGGTGGCAAAGGTCAGGTTAGCCAAGGCTTGAAGCAACCTGATCTTGTGAAAGGCGTCCCTGCCCATGGCAGGGCTGGGGTGGGAGAGAAACTAGGTGACTTTCAAAGGTCCTTTGCAACCAAAATTTTTCTATGATTCTGTGAATCTGCATTAAATATCATATGAGGCTTTAAGGTGTATTTTGTGGAGAGTTTTCTTCAGATTTGTTTTCAGCATTGCACTGAAAAACTATAGAATCCTAATAGAGCCAAGTTTTTCCACATTCTCTTAAATTTATTATTTTATTTATACATATAATTTTTCTTGCTAAATCCTTGATGATGTAACTGTAGTCAGTTGCTTTAAGTAAAGACTCCTTAAAAATAGACAAGAAAACAATAAATCTTAAATTCAAGCGCACGTGCATTCACACACATTTCATTCACACAGAAAGTAAGCGTGAAATAAACTTGTGCTTTCTAGAGAATCCGAGAGATGAATAATGTGGTCAGGAATTATTTTAGATACCAGATGATGTTAAATAAAGTGTAATAGGTCACTACAGGCCAAATCAGATTTTCAAGGTGCTGTCTCATCTTGGACCACCTCTGATCTGACAGTGATCCACCCAATACTCAGAGGAAAAGGGCTTGGCAACTACACACCCACTGTGCATGGCAAGTCCAGACAATGAAGCCCACTCTATAAACTGCAGCTCTCCAGTGGCAAGTATGAATAGAACCCTCATTTCCTGCTTAGAAAGGCTTCCTACTGAATTAAAGATGAAGAAAATACACTGAACTCTGACTGCAAGTCTGCCTGTTAGGCTGTTTCCCTTAAGGACTATTGTACTTTGGTCAAACTTACAAATGACAGCTTTAAAATACACAAAAGTGTTTAACTATGGCACACATGCCTTAGCTTAAAGGATCAATACAACAAAGAATTGTTAATATGTATTCTTCCTGAATACAGTCATTGTATGCCAAACTGCTTAATTTATTTATGAACATCAGCTGCTTTTGTAGATGTTTTCATTTCCATTTGCATTGCATCTTTTGTTTTTTTATTTCATGAAAATTCACTAAAACAGAATTCTGCAAGACAAACAGTTGGCACATAATGCAAACACCAATTTGCTGGGGTAAAAAATAGCAAGAGTATGGAATTTAATAGAGAATTCAGAGCCGTTCCTTTTTGCTTTGTCTTTTTCCTGCTTTCCCCAGCCCCTCACTTTTTCCATACTGTCCTGAGACACATGCAGGTTTAGTAGCACTAAATGCTTGCCTAGCAAATTACCCTGGGTGCACTGCAATATATTTGAAAGTGCTGCAAGCAGTAATCTGTAGTTATTTCCACTGCCACTGAAATGCATCTATTAGTTTTCAATTCTCACTGCCACCTTTCACTTGTATGAATTTTGGATTCAGCCCCCATTACACCACTGATTGCAACAAGAATTTTCCTTGCAGTCTTTAGTGTGAATATAAGATAAAGATCATAGTCAGTGTAACAGCTCCACAATCCATGATCTAAAACCTCTATTTCCATTAAGAGTACTGCTGTGTGGAATGCACAAAACAGTTTTTGACCCTGCATGATGACAATAAGTGAATAGAGAAATTTTGCAGAAATACTAGTGGTAGAGAGCCTAGTGGTGTTTCTGCATTATGTGAGAGAAGAAAAGGGGTGAAGTTATAGAATCTTTTTCTCATATTAATTATGAGAAAAGTCTATCAGTACTTCCAACAGCTGCTGTGCAAATAAGCATGAACTGGAAAGAGCAGTTTTGGAAATAGAGGCCTGGTCTCCTCGGAGCAAAGCATGGCCAACAGACAAATATGACCCAGTTGGGTGTCTTTCTTTTATCATAAAAGTCATGCAAACATTGGGTTTTAGCAGACTTCAACTAAATGCAATGAAAAATTCATTATGCTCAGTGTTTTCATCACTGGATTTAGTCTCTAACAAAGTCCAGACCCTTAAGCAAGTAAAAAGATATTTTCTATTAAAAATGACACTGAAGAATCCTCATAAGCAAGGCACAGGTGATATATTTCAATACCACTACATGAAGAAATAAAATGGACATACATAATTTTTTACTAAAATCAGTTCTAGGGTTTTTTTGTGTTGTTGTTTTTTTTGTTTTGTTTTGTTTTGTTTTGTTTTGTTTTGTGTGTGTGTGTTTGGTTGTTTGTTTGTTTTGGTGGTTTTTTTGTTTTTTTTTTTCCTTTTTTTTCAACAACATCTCAGTTTCTCTTTGCCTATAAGCTAAGAGGAAACAGATATTAAGCTAAGTAGCACACAATTATGTTTTTTTCTGTAAGGTTAACAGACAAAAATCTTTTTTGTACAGTGCCACTTCCAGATATTTTTGCCAACCTGGAATATGTCCTTTCTTCCTCTCTTCAGCTTACTGATTAATAACCAATTCCATGGCCTGTGGTAGCATACATATCTGTGGTGGCATGCATACACTCCATTACTGTCTGAGATATCAAAAGTTTGCTTAATTTGAGACGTGGTTATTTTTAAAAGAATGTGAACTGTGGTAACACATGTACGTGAAACTGCATGCATTGCAGGAATGTTTCCAGTTACGTGACAGAGGGTGTGCATCTTTCAAAGGAAGGGAGAAATACATAAAGGAGTGGCAGTTCCAAGAGAAAAAAAAAAGAAAAAGGTTAAATAAATTTAAAAAGCAAATACTTTCAATGAGAAAAAAATAAACATAACTTACAGTTGACCCTGGCCAGCTTTAATTTATGGGGTGAAAATGGGACACGCTCAAGCTATCTTATACAAACATAACACTGAAAACCATACACACATTTAGGACTCAATAAGTGCACTATTTACTAGACAGGTATTTTCATAACTATACTACATGCATATCTTATTTCAGTTTAACATTACTTTGACTACAATCAACTAATATCAGTTCAGAAAATATACACACACTGAATCATGGTATGCAGTGTCCAGAATAGAAATGAAAGCTTGTGAAATTACCTTGAAAACACTTCTTCAAAGTAAACTTGATACAGTGGGTAGTATTAGAGACATTGTTTTTTCAATAAGTAAACACCACAGTCTTAGTACCTAACACCTCATCAATATGACTATATAATACTGTTAAATGCACAAAATGACAGAAGAACAGTTAAACTCAAACATAATGAAGATGGAAAATTGCACAAAATGAAGCAATATGGAAAGAGTATTGCTTATTTGTTCATTCCATAAGAAGTACGAAATTATATAAAGCAGCTCTGCTACTCAGAGAAATCTCATAAGAAAGAATTTAAAATTGTTTTGTGGACCTGATGACCTCTAGATTTGACCTGTTTCCTTATGAAATTTGCTTCTTAAAAAAAAGGAGCGCTCTGCTTTCTCCTCACACCATTCTAAAGTCTTTTTTTTAATTAATTTAATTCAAAATGCAAAATTTTATCTAATACAAAGATGACAGGATGAAATTCCTAAAAGAAAAATTCTGCTTCTAAATGTGCTTATAAAAAAACCCTCATATGCAACATTATTACGTAAAATATTGCAGCCACATGGGACCAAATAATGATTTTGGAAGTTCCATGGGGTGCTACAAAAACCCAGATGGCATTAGGCTTTACATCTTTGCAACTCATTTTGTTTTATGCATTTTACCACAACATATTTTGATAATACCAAATTAATAAAAAAAACTAGTCACTGACATTCCTTAAAAGAAAATTAAACTGTGTTCCCTCAGATGAGTTCAGGAAAGGCAAGAAGAAACAAGTTCCGTAAAAGAACCAAACTAACAAGGAAGTCATCATTTAGTACACTAAAGGTCGGCTCAATGTGTTGAACTCAAAGGGAAAAGCTTGAAAGAAATTAAGCAAATTTGAAATTCTTTGATCTTTATGGGAGACAGCTACAAATTCTTGGTTGATAAGAAGATTGACTAACAAATGAAGATTGTTCCAGACAATAAGTTATGTTCTGACCATTAAGATGTACACATATTTGAACTCTCACAGACAGAGGTATTCCATTATAAAGTAACAAAGCATATTCTCCTCATGGTGTTTCTCATGTATTAAACATGACAGTGTAATGATTTGTGCACTGTTATTTCTGTAAAATTATGAGCTGCACATTCTCACTGAACCAGTCCATGTCCTCTTCTTCAAACTTTCAAAATGTGTGTCAACAGCTGTTTTTTTGAAAAACTCTCGAGATTTTTTGGGTTTTTTTTCTTTTGGTTTTTGGGGGTTTTTTTCCTTCTTCAAAGGAGGAGGTATTTCTCATTAATAGAACAAACATTTAAAACATGACTAAAAGTGGTAAAATACTCTCCTGATTTAGTATCTCTGGGTGACTTTCAGAGTTTATTTGATAAGAAATCTTGTACAGTTTGTGGACTTGATACAATTTTAAAGCGGCCTTACAATATGTGACATCTGATTGGGGCTGATTTTGCCAAGTTGTACCTTATTACCTTGAATTTTATCTAAGTCACCCTAATTCTACAAATCGGGGCTTACAGATAAAAAGAATGAAAACTGGACAGAGGACTTGTATTTTTATCCAAAATATTTATTTAAATTCAGTACAGCATCCTATGTATACCAAATTATTTTCCATTATTTTAAATAATCATGACTTCTTGGCTAAAAAAAGTCTACTTATGTCAAATTTTTTAGGCAGTAGAACATTTATTAATGAAGAAAAGAGGTAGAAAGAGAAGATGCCAACCAAGCTCTGGCTTTTACAGATGAAAACAACACTTGTGAGAAGTATACAACACTATAAACATAAGTTAACACTCTTAAAAACATCAAGGTTGAAGTTATATTTTAAATAAATTTATGTCAAATAAAATAAATTAGTAATTATTAAATACCAAAAAAATCTATATACGGTTTATTAAGTGCACTGATTTTCAAAATGCTACCTGCAAACCTGCTTGCTAAAACATACTGTATGACTGTATTTCACATTGTGACAAGGCAAACTTCCTAACTTCTTTGATATCAGTTTAACTCCACTCTAATTCTGTTTGAAGCTAAATGTTGATTCATGTTTTTTTCAAAGCTGACTCTTTTAAAAAATGTCTATCCTTGAACAGCCTACTGACACATCTGGCAGAGTCACATGAATGCAGATGGAATTCTCACTGAGCAGACATGTTTAAGTGGAAAAATCAGCATTGTTAAATATTTGCAAGATCACTGGTAAGATGCTTTCTGCATTTTATGTAAATAGGTCCTCATCAAAGGAGCAGGAATTTAACAAGGGTAAACTAAGTACTTGACTCACTAGAAGCTCATAAGGTCTGAATTTAGCACTATAGTCAGATAAAGGTTTTCCTCACAGTGTGATAAATACTATTTAATCAACAATTTTAATCATCATGTTAACCCATTAGTAATAGAGTTATATTTTGTTTTATTTTCTCAACATTTTAAGCTGTTCATTCCTTTATGAAAACAGCTACTACTATGGAAATTGATATTTTCTCAATACAGATTTTAACACACTTATGCTTATAAAGCACTGCCAACAAATTGCTTTCAGCTACACTAGCAAAAAAAAATTTTTTTTAAAAATGGGGACAAATATTTGTACAATTTGTCTTGTACAACTAATACTTTGGGATGTACAACAGACTTTTTTCTCCTCTTTACATAAGAAAACCCCAATGAAATATGATAGACTATCCATCATAACCTGATTTTGAAATATAGTCTCTGAGTCTTCTTTTGAACACCAGAATCTAACTTTCCCAAAGCAGACCAGGTTGTGCTGTTGCAAAAGGCATGAGATATTCTAACCAGACCAGAAATCTTGATCAAACATATCTATAGTAACCTTAATCTCCAGACGCACAACGTGCAAAGACTATGATGAAATCCTCATCAGCTTATTTACTCAATTCTCTAGGTTTGGGAGAATAGAAATGCAAACTTAACATTAGTTATCAACACTGGTCAATTTTAATTCTTTACAATTCATCCTCAAAACATGTCTGCCAGTTTCCTTGTATAAATTTGATTCAGTCCAGCTGAAAAAGGGACCATCTAATACATTTCTTGCCAAGGAAGAAGTCTGGATTTTTATACACAGGTAAATTTTCAATTTTAAGACCTAGTGCTGAATGAGGAACAATTTCACGTACTGGCATTCCAGTGTAAATAGAGTTATAGCATTTAAATATGCTAAATATATGTCTAGTGTACACAATTCCTGAAGTTCACCAGCCTGCTTTTACAACAGGGGATGTCTGAGGCATCACAATCTGAGACACCCTAAAGTAACATGATAAGACTGCAGATAAGACTTCACAATAGTGTATGATCTACATCTATCCTTTGCCATATCTACCAGCCTTGTATATCAGAGATACTGTTATACATGTAAAATGGAACCAGATAGACACATGGGCAACCTAATTAATTTCAGTCAAGTTCAAAAAGCAATTCAGCTTCTCAAATGCCACTGTCTTCTTTACTGTGGCCTGAATAACTCAAATATCAAATAAATTCTCAAATTCTCAAATAAAGAATATCACAGATTTACAGATTTGTGTTGAGGTTGGAAGGTGTCTTGTGAGATCATCTAGTCCAACCTTTCTGTTCACACTGGGCAATCTAGAGCAGATTTCCCAGAATTATGTCCAGGTTGGTTTTGAGTCTCTTCACAAGTGGAAATGTCATAACCTACTAGAGCAGCATGCACTAATGTTTGACCACCCACACAGTAGAAATCTTTTTCTTGCATTTAAGTGAGAGAAAAAAATCACTTTTTCTTTCAGTAGAGCCCACTGGTAGGACGACAATGGCCACAACTGAAAATACTTCCTTGTATTTTCAGTTGTGGCCATTGTCCCTTGTCCTCCTGTCAGTGGGCTCTACTGAAATGTGTCTGGCTTTCCTTTGTTATACAGCATCAGGTGTCTGTGTGTGCTAAAAGGAACCTCCTGAGACATCTCTTCCCCTGGCTGAGTACTCCCAGTTCATTCAGCTTCTTCTCATGTGAGAGGCTTCAGTCCCTAAATCCTTCTTATACTTAAGAGCCCAGAACTGAACACAGTACTCAAGATATGTCTCACCAGTGCTGAGAAGAGGGGAAGGTTCACTGTCCTTGACCTGCTGGCAACATTCTTCAAAACACAGCCTCATACACTGTTAGCCTTCTTTGCTGCAAGGGTACACCATAGTCTTCTGGCCAGCTTCCTGTTTATCAGGACTCCAAGGTCTTTCTCTGACGAGCTACTTTCCAGCTGGTTTTGTATGGGTGCCTGGGATTAAAATTCTCCAGGTTCAGGATTTTGCATTTCCCCTTGTTGAACATCATGGGAATCCCCTCAGATCAATTTTTCATCCTGTCAAAGTCCCTCCAAACAGCAGGTCCTTTGTTGTATCAGCCACTTCTCACATTTTTTATCATTTGCTTACTTGCTGGGGGTTCACTCTGTCCTACTGTTCAGGTCATTAATGAAGGCATCAAACAGTGTTGGCCCCAGTATCAATCCCTGGGGTACACTACAAGTTGTTTGCCTCCAACTGGACTTTGTGCCACTCATCGTAGCCTTCTGGGCCCAGCTGCTAAGTCAGTTTCAAATCTACATTGCTCTCCACCTACCTAACCTGTGATTTGTCATCTTGTCTATAAGGATGGTTTTGGAAACAAAGGCTTTACTAGAATCAATGTAAAGCACACTCACTGCTCTCCTGTTGTCCTCCAAGTTAATCACTTAATTGTGGAATGTTGGTTAAACATGATTTCCCCTTTGTAAATCCATGCTGACTACGCCCAGTTATGTTCCTGTCTTTTGTGTGTTTGGAGATGGTTTCAAGGATTGGTTGTTCTATCACCTTCCCAGGGACTGAGGGGGTTGACTAGCCTGTGGCTCCTCAAATCTTCCTTTTTTACCCTTCTTGAAGAATATTTTGCACCCAAACACTTGAATTTATGTGTCTTAATCTGTGCCTGAATTCCACTAGAGATGTAAAAAATAGCAGGAAAACATAACAAAGCACACGGGGAATCAATCTGGTTATATAGCCCCCAAACACTATAGCCTCTGTATTTCATTAAATAGGTTTTTATTACAAGGCACGGTTTATATTTAGTTGATACTCATCTGGCAAGAGACCCATGAGGCAGAAATTTCTTCCATACCTATTCACATATAACATCATATAACCTGTACCCAAATCCATGTAAAATATTTTTTGGGAAACAGAGAAGCTCCTATCACACTAATACACAATGAACTCCCTAGGAACTTTTCAATTTCATGTCTTTGGGTCACCTGGCTAATAAAGCCTTTCACTCTCTTACAGCACTATGGCTACCCTTAAAGCAGAATGACTACAAAAACATGAGAAGATTAACTAAAAATTTAAATAAAAATAACGGACACTAGGATCCTTCATTTGATGTCATGATTGAAATCTTGGCATTGCTACACATTTATATGTAAAACACATTTTCTTGATAAACATTAGAGCAGCACAATTTTTTTTTTCATTCTTAAAAAAAAAAAAGTAAAAGGAAAAATATTCACTTGATCTCTTTACTGCAGCATCTGATTTTAACAAACCACAAAATTTCACAGTGCTCACTAGCACTCTTGAGAAATTATCTCCTCCCTGGTATTGGTACAGCTCTGAGATCACATCTTCATGGGATCTGAAGCACATGATTGGTGCCCTCGGGTTTTATGGTTATTTACGTCTGCAGAGACTATTATCTGTCAAGTAACATTTCAGTTTAAGCTATTCTTTTTTCAATAAAAGTTGCAGCCTTGGTCTTTAAACCAGTTGTTAGCATGCTGTATATTGTGCTTTCACCTTCCACAGTGGCACACACATTGTCCTGAGCATTTATACACAGCTTTAGTGTTCTTTTCCACAGCACAAACTGTGCAGCCATTAACGAATTACATGACCTCCTTAAACGAGGTAGGCCAAATTACACCCTCAAATACACAACCAAAACTTTCATCGGTTGCAGTCTCTCTAGATTCAATGGAAGGTGATCTCAGATTTGTATCTGAGGGCAGAATGTGACCCAGTGCATCCATTAACTGGCCTTAGTCTGTATAGCTCTTTATCAATTTGGGGAGGAAAGACACAGATTAATGGATGGGGAATGAAAGAGTGAAAAAAATGAGGTTCTTAAAGGTTTCTGATGAGCTGGGAAACTGAACACAACAACAGCTTAAAAGAAGATGCAGAAAAATGGTCAAATATTTAAAAGATTAGCATTTCTCATAGTCAACACTTTGAAATTTTAAAATAATTATTTTATTAGTATTATAATATTATTAAAATTACATTTCTTATATTTCAGCTCAGGGAGAAAATTGCAATAAGGTTAGGAGTTTTTTTGGATAAAATATAAGGCTTTGTCTCAGAATGGCTTGGGTTGGATGGGAGTTTAAAGATCATCTATTTGATATTTATCATCTAGTCTTGATGGATTTGGTTCTATTTATTTAAAATAAAAAGCCAGCACATGCTGCAGTTACTAAGCCTCATAAGGATTCAAAATTAAAATTCAAAGATAAGTTTCATATAAAATAAAAATATCTTAAACTTTAACATAAGGTTTTGACAAAAAAAATAGGTAGCTTAATGGATCCAGGTTTCTAACAGAAGTGAGTCTGACTTATATTCTGGGCAATCTGGGACACTTTAAAACAGTTTTTTTGCAAGGAGATTGCCCTAATAAAACATTAAAAGAATAACAGCACGTTTTGTGCACTTCACTGTTCTGAAACACTTAAAATCTAGAAAACTGGTTACAATTCATGAACCCAGACTGAAAATTCTGAAGGTGTTCAAAAGGGACATTTGGATAATCTGCTTAAACCTCAGACATGCACTTTGTTTGGAGGGCTGAAGTTAGACAATTTGATCCCTCACGGGTCACCAGGGAAACAAGCAGGCATTTGTGTGAAATGATTCAAAAACTTTCCTCTCACCCATTCTTGGCTAGAGCCTTTAAACTGGTAAATCTTGGAACAATAAATTAACTTTTGCGTTTACATTATGACAGTGAATTATTTCGGAGCCCTGACCTAAACAAAGTAGTCTCTGCTGGTCGCAAAAGATGCCCAAAAAGAGAAACCACAAACCCCAGCCAGCCACAGAGTTTGGATTTATGTCTTTAGCTCCCCTCTGTCAGGGTTCATTGTCCCCCACACTTTTCCAGAAGTGGGCACCTAAGGCTACATTTTCTTGCAAAAAGGAGCTCAGCTGAGGCTGAGCTTTGAGTCAACGCCCACTGCTGCACTAGAAAAGTGCTCCAGCAGAGAAAGAAACTCAGCAGCAAAGACTTCTTCCACTCCTTTTCAGGAAACAGGTGAACCTGCATGGTGAGTCAGTGGCCCTGCAGTAGTTGCTGGTTGTCAAACCCCAACCAGCTTGTTTTGTCCTCTTGTTACACACTACACTTGTATTAATAAAAAATGAAATAAATACCTGTATGTTCCCACAGATGATGATCTACCTTTCAGAAAGTATTGAAGTTTACAGGAAAACAGGACAGTCCTTGTCTGTCTTACCACCTCTTCTGAGTTTTCTGTTGCTGAGATGCAATGCTTTAGGAAGTTGCACCACAACAGCACTGAACATCTGCAGGAGCTGTACATGAAGCATGAAAATTTTCAGTTAGAAAGGGTATTGGAGAGAGGATTGCATTGAGTTATCACAGATTCTAAAAAAATTGCTCAGGTCATTAATAATTTAAAAAAATAAGTTGCTTTACCAACTTATTGTAGAATGAAGTTCTAGACATTATACTTGAGAAAAAAAAATCATCTACTTTAATAGATATTTCTGACAAGTGTTTCATATCTTTTTTTTCTTACTAATTAGAACAAAACATTTATCACACCCCATTATATTTAGACCTTCACCAACATTTGAATTTTAAGGAAAAAATGCATCATTACAGCCTTAACAACCTATCAAAAGTAAAGCAGCACTAGTTTAATTGTTTGTGAGGATTGTGCTCAAGGCAAAAAAAGAAACATTTAAAAGCTTGTTATAGAAATACATGTGGCTCAAGGTTTACAGTTTCTGGTTTCAAACATAAACATGTTTTCAAGGAAACCTTCATGTATTAAAGTATTTTCAATAGAATTACAGCCTTCAGTTTGTTTTCACACAAAATATGGGACTCTTTTCAAGTTAATGGATAAATTTGCTCATCTCTTTCTTTATTATCAGGCAAAGATAAATAAGTCTTTTTCATTCAATCTGCTGAGATAACTTGTGCCCATGCCGAAAGGTGATCTGTTCTAATCAACTTCGTGAAGTCTGATGGAATTACACTGAACATATTTCATACCTGACACAACTACAGAATGATACAGTTCAGGACAAACATTGGTGACCTGAATAATACATGACAGACAGATGACCGGGTGAGAAAAGTAATTTTTCACCTACACCACTTGAGTTTCTTTATTAAAAGCTGAGACATATTTGATGGAAAGAAGGCTGCTTTGCCAGCTAAAAGCTGGTGTGTTTTATTAATAGCTCAGTCAGTATTCCCTTGCCATTTTACTACTTGAAACATTATTTTGACAATAAAATACTACATGTATCTAGTTTGCATGGAAAGCACCATGGAAAATACCACCAATACTGCTAAAGAGAAAAATAAAGATTTAAGAAATTAAAATTGTTAATTATTTACCTTTAATTCTTAATAGATGCACATATTTTAAAACCAGAGTAAAAATTATCATGAAGGAGAAGGAGATTCAGGAAATAAAGCAACTACATAATCACAGGAGAATATATCAAATATCTGTAATATATAGAAATTATTTTTCCCATGAGCTTGCAAGTGATACAATACATCTAAAAAGAAATTTACTTCTTATAAAAGTCAAGTAAATTTGGCCTCAACAATACAATTTTTTTTTTATGTGACTTAAATAGTGTTTTGTCAAGGAAGGTTAAGGTTAGGATAAACAATAATGTCTTAGAAGTTGGCCTATGAAAAGGTGGACTGCCTCAAATATTTCTGTATTTTAAGCCATACCAAGTTTTACACTTGGCTGTATTTTTCCTCTCCAGACAGCAGCCAGGATAAATAGTTCTCTGCAAATTCATAATGTGTGACACCAGTGATCCAAAGGCTAGACAGAGACCACATGCTTATATTGTACTAATGACTCTTGTTTCATCAATTTAATAAGTGGGGACCTTCCACATATCACTGTTATCATGAACTATCAACAATCTCTTTTCTGTGCTCAAAGAAGCTTAAAACCTTAAATGAAATCTCAGAAGCTTCTTGAGTTGTTGTTTTACTTGCTGTAACGAAAGAGCACACCATATATATTTAAACTTAATTTCTTCAGTTCTTTTTTCTATGGTGGCCTTTTGAAGCTAATTGAATGCACATGTCATATTGAAAATAGTCTAGAAGCTGGTATAAGTTTAAATCTGAATACAAAACTGCTCATGGACCTAGCAAGCAAATATCACTGTTTAGTCATAAATATTTCACTTGAAAGAATAAGAGCTTGCTCTTTGATACTGGAAAATGTACAGAAAGTTACCTGAAAGAAATAAAAATAAGTATGCTGTGTCTGATATTGGACAGATTTGGCTAACATTAGAATCATTACATAGTTATACATTTGCAAAGAGCTTTAGAGGTATAATGCTTAATTAAACTTAAAATAAATTAGACCCAACAGTAGTCAGAAGTTGTCCTAGATCTGCAATTAGCTGTAAAATCCTCTGCTTTTCTACATATCAGTATATAACAGAAACACCCTTTTTCACTCAGAAAGATTAGCTTTTCAGACATGAGTAGAACAACAGCAAAGAAATTCTTTCCTCTCACATGTCAATAGTGCCTTTGTCATATTTAACTACAACACAGATTCCTTCATGTAAGTAAGCCTCAGTATCTCTCATGAAGCCCACAGGCCCTTCTAACTTGGGTAGTTTAGCTGAAGCTGAAGAAGGGGTCTTATCAAATTGGGCATTATTTGACAAAGGTTGCACTGATATACTTTCCCAGATTGTGTTTCAATAGCTGCTTGTGACATTATTTAATAGGCCAAAACCATCATGATCAATTAATGTTGTGCAAAGATATCTTCAAGCTAATATTCAGAATAATACTTTAGATCACAAACTCTTGTTGTGAGGAGAGAGACTGCAATGCTCAAATGGTGATAGGGCTCTCCAGATCCAGGGCAGCTACTGGGAAATCAGTGACAAAATCTTTGGTGGGGTTTTCATGCTAATGCAGAACATAAGATCTAAAAGTTCACAGTGATTTTCTGGATGAGAACTTGAGCCTAAATCTCCTACATCCTCAACATCAAACATACGCAGAAAGATGCACTTTTAAGTCAGAGAAAGAGACTGGTGGAAAACCCTTTATTATCAAAATTATACAAGCAAGTTAAAGCTTTTTTATTTCAAAGAATAGAATTCATCAGTTTCTGTATGTGCTCCTGTCGATGCTTTACTTAGAGTGAGGTGCAATTTTAAAACTTTTGTAGCTTTGACAATTCTTACCATAGCAGCCATGCCATTACAGACTACTGTTTCTCTGACTTGAACAGAGATTCTTCACTGTAAAAAAATTATCAACACAAGAGTATTTTGTTTGTGAAGATTAAGCCTAATTCCTTCTCATCAAAATGCAAATTTCATCTCAATTTGAACACTTCTTTCTGGAATGGAATATTTAATGTATATCTTTCCTTGTGAACAAACCTGAGGTTCATTAGTTGAGCTTTTGAGAGTTTGCAACAGTAGTGACTAAGCTGAGATGTCTATGAGTTCCTCCATGAATCAAAGAAATCTCGCATCAAGCCCTCATGCCCAAACATGGATTAAAAAAAAACAACCAACCAACCAAACAAACAAACAAACAAAAAACTTTCCTAGTGATCTTTGGAAGTCAAATATTTTTCCTATTGTAAAACCGAATTTATATATACAGCAGAAATATGCAACTTCCTGTGAAGTAGACAAGCTATATTACATTATACCAAATAGCTGTCTAGAAAAAATAAATATTAAGTTAAAAATTTCTTGAGAGCAATTTGAGGACCAAACAGAAAGGATCCTCAGATCAAATCAGGCCCTGAGGTGTTCTGTGGACAGTCCTGGTGTACAATATGGTTTTAGAAGGCCATGTACTGATAGAACAAGGAAAAATGGATTTTAACTGAATGAGGGTAGATTTAAATTAGATATTTAAAAAAAATACATTTATGCAGAAAATAGTCACACACTTGAACATGTTGGTCAGAGAAATTGTGGATGCCACACTCCCCAGCATCCAAGGCCAGGCTGGATGGGGCTCTGAGCAATTCTATCTAATGGGGGGTTCCCTACCTATGGTGGGGGTTGGAACTAGATGAACTTGGAAGTCCCTTCCAACCCAAACATTTCTAAGATTTTATGATGTGAAAGGATAGCAAAAATAATGAAATAAATACATTTAGGAGCATAACAAAATGTGCACATTTTTTGTATTTTCAATATTAGTCTTGGTGCCTTGGTGCTCCAATTGGATAATGCAAGTATCCATTGGACATGTTGACATATCTTTCTTTCGTTGGCCTATGCTGGTCACTATTTAGTAGTTGCAAAAATGCTTGGAACCAGGAAGTCACAAGGAAGCCTCTTTCCACCTTCCATTAAGCATAGGACTGTGCTATTCCAAACATAATCCTTAATCTCTGAATCATTCTCTGTGCTTTCATTAGCTGCAAAGCTATACCTGTGCTATCACGTTCTCATCACATAGAACCAGTATTCCCACCATATTACCAGACAGGATCTAGTTCCCAGTTGCCATACAAGGAACAGTCACCACTCCCTATTCACATGATGGGATTCAGCCCAAGACTTGTAGAGGTTTCAAATTTTTGTTTGTGACCCAACTTCATTTATGTTACTGAAGGTTGAGTTCTGACTGTATCAGAGGCAAGAGTAATATATTGATATAAAAATGTTCAGGTTATTGTAACTAAAACTCTCTAGCTGGAGATGGAAAAGAAAATTTAAAAAATGTTCAAAGAACACTTTGTGTCCTTTCCTCCTGTTGATCAGCAAGATGTAACAGTCTGTTACCATACAGTACAAGTTTCAAGACTTGTCCTCAACAAATGCTGAGATCTTCAGAGCATTACACTTTACAAGTAGGCTTAACAGACTCCAATACAGAACAGTGGCTGAACCTCATTTCTCCAGGTACTTCAGTGATTTTTTCTTCTATGGTGTAGTTTAAAGCTGTTAAAAAGCAGCAGTGAAGAGCTTCATCAGAGTTTCTCTTCTTGGCAGAACTAAGCTTGTTTACCAGGTTACTATTCCTTTCTTTTGATTTTTAGCTTTCATTTTTGTTCCTTTTTGGCTCTAGATTTGGAGCTGACTGACCTTTACTGTTAGGCACTGCCAAGAAACCCAGTTGTGCTGTGTACCAAATTCTGAACTAGGAAGGGACTGTGTAGATAATTTAGCTACACCTGTGGACATTTTAACCAGTAGCTACTTACATAAACAACCACAGGGAAATTGTCTAGCTAAAAGGGATTCAGACTGAACTGTCAACTACAAAATTGTCCTTTAGGTCTGTCTCCATCAATTCAGTGGAGGAAAAATCAAACACCTGTTCCTTTATAAAACATTAAAATGCTTGAAAGGCTTTCAATATTCATTCAATAGATACAATCTAGCATGTAAAGCAAGAAAAATAGTAACACCAGATGCTCAAGGAGTACCAGGTACATTATGCAAACTGTTCATCAAAACACTTGCCAAAGAAAATCACAACCTTTTCCAACAAAATTTGTAATTCCTGCTCCTAGAGTTTGAAGAATGACATTCTCTCTGCTGATACAGCCTTTGGTCTTTCTAGCTGCCCTCAATCTATACTAAGCAAGCAAATAAAATTAAAATTACAAAAAGTAAATGAATAAAGTAAATTTTCCATTTCCATTTCTCCTAGAGGGATTCATGTTATATGTATTTGATGTTTCTTCTCTTCTTAGGAATTAGCTTTCTCTTCCTGGTTTCTTCCTCCCAAGAGTAATGTTCAGATTACTGCATGCCCACATTAGAGAAAGAAAGTCTAACCCATGGTATAAATTTCTACAGACAGACAAGTTATCCCTGTAGTGCATGTCATGCCATAAAAACTCTTTCATACAATTTTTGATAAACATAATTTTTATTCTATTAATTCTGCCATTCATAATCAAAACATTATCTTCTGAGAAAGGATGTAAAATTAACCACTACTACAGAGGACTAGAGACTAGATAAAAATAGGGGAGAAAGAGACTTAGAACAAAGAGGTTAAGTGTCAAATCATGCTAAGAGGGTATAATTCCTAAAAATGGAGGATTAAATTCCTAAAATTTTAAATCTCACAGATAATGAGCAAAAGACAATAGAAAAAGCTCTGATAAATTAACAAAGAATATTTATCTATTTAAATAAAGAATTAAATTTTCAAGTGTTTAAATTTTGGGCCAAATTGTGTTCTGTGATCCAGTTCTGTAGGCTTCTATAAAAGCCAATAAATCAAACTAACATTAAAACATAAGTGATCCCTTGAAATCCATTACCTCTTTAACTTTCCTCTCTCCTTTTGACAATTAACTGTAATTGTCAAGAATGTAGAGGAAATTTGCACATTTGAGTGTAAATAAAATCACTGCAGAAAAAAAAAATACGTATATGTATTCATCCAAAATTCCATAGGGCAGTACAAAAGCACCACATAAAATTCCTACTTAAAGTTTCACTCTGGAAAGAAGTTCCTGCTCCCTTTTTTATCAATGCCTCAAAGTGTTTTGTTGATTTAATTGAAAAAAACACCACAGAAATCATGTAGCTTTGCAGACTGCCTACCAAAGGTGAACGGCTCCTACAATTCTTTCTGTAAAATGTTCTAATGTTCTGATTCCGTTCCAGAAACTGTAATTTTTTTTCTCCTTTTTTTTTTCTTTTCTTTTCTTGTTTCCCTAAAATCTTCTACTCCCTTGATACATAGAAGCCTATATTTAATTTACTTGTTCAGAATAATTATGATTGGAATTAACATAAACCCAGGAGTGATATTGACATCAGTGAATTTGTTGAGGAGGTTTCTCAGCACAGGTTAAGCCCTCTCCCTGTTGGTTAACACAAATATGCCATTCGGAACACACTAAAGACTTAGCCCACCATAATAGCAGAACAGATATGTTGATTTCTCTGAAGACTTCTCTCCTACTCAGGCCAAGTTTCTTCCCTATTTTTTATTATTTTCTAAAAATTAGATGGGTTTTTTTACTAAAAATGCAGCACCTGATACAGTTTATATTCCTTTTTTCAAAATTTAGGTTTCTGTCATCTGGTGTTCAAAATCCACAGTCATTGGTACTTAATCCTTCTACTACTTTTAGTGATAATATGATGCAGTTCTCCATGATATTCTGTGCCTTTCCTTTAGTATGTGCAGCCAACATTCAGAAACACACAAATTTCCCCAGCACACCGGGATTTTTTTGCAGGCATGAACCAAAATATTTACTTAAATCAGGATCTTGAAAAACACAAATAATAGATTCACTGTATCTTTTAAACCAACTCTTTATTCTTAAATTCTTTTCTTTTTCCATGCCACTTTCAATCCTCATGTAAAATTTAATCAATCTGTCATCAAGGCTTCCAACCCCTCTTTCTTCTTGCATGAAGGTTTCAGCAGCAGAACTCCTTGTTTCAGCATACTTGTCTTGTTATCATGCTTTCTCTCAGTGTGTTCATCTTCACAGACCACTTTAACATGTTAGCAGTAATGACCTATGTCACTTCCTACACTAATTTCTCTTTCAATCCTCTCAAATCCAAACCTTGTCCTTCTGGAGACCTCATTGAACAGAGTAACCTATTCATAGCCAAGACTTACTCCTTAGATGTATTTTCTGTTCTTTTTTAGAAATGATGTCACACCAAAAGCTTTCCTTGTGGCTAGTTCTCTGTAGAGGGGAAACCACATCAGGTCTAATCTCTTTGCTCTAACCAGGATGGTCCTATTCATGACTCCTGTCTTGTCTGCCAGGGGAGCACAGGAAAGACTGCACGATGGACTGAGCTGTCAGTGAGGGCCTTTCCGTGTCCTTCCCCACATTTCTTACGTGCATATTATGGAAACTGAATTCCTCCATACACTGCACTATTCACTCAGATATTTAATAAGACTTCCAAGTAAGTTCCGGCAAAAAAATTTTGAGTTGCGCAGATAGTGAAAGAGATTTGAGATTTCCTATTATTTTCCTATGCTCTTCTGTTTCTGTGGAAAAAGGTTATGTGATTGTGTGCAAGTCCAGTGTTTAATACAACAGACACTAATTTAAACTATATATATGAAGTGATGCATAAGTAAAGTTATGTAAATGTCACATTATGGTGAAAGAAGTCTCTATCCACAGAAAAATACATGGGTATATTCATAGAGAGTATGCACTTGATAGACACTTCTGTGCAATATGGCTGTCAAGAGACCAGAGTAAATAAATAAAGAATTTGCAATATCATTGCAGGGGAAGGAAAAAAAAAAAAAAGGAAATATATACATTGGTGAAGATAGCTGCTTTTCCAAAAATTTATTCTAAAAATAAATTCTATTTGTGGTGAGATTTTTCTAAAATTGTTCTTGAATATTTTATCACTGGAGTACATGAAGACATGAAGGCTACGGTGACCTAAATATTCTTTTTTTCCTATCCACGGGATGGACGTTGTCCATCCCACACATGAGCTGGAAATGTTTCTGTTTGAGGAAATATTTGCTTAATTTTATGAGCTGTAGCTACATTGTTAATTCAGATCTGGTTCTTAAGTTTCCAGTGTAAGTGGTCACCTCAGGCTAATACTCTATGCTGTAGGTCTAGTAAACGAATAAGTACAGCTTTCCACTGTACTATACCTGCCAGCTCTCAACCTTTTCATCCGATACATAGTTTATACAAGTATTTCTAGTCACAGCATAAAGTCTTGTATTTTTCTCAATTTGTATTCTTCACCTCCTCTTTTGCTGTATGTTGCTTTCCATGCAGTCCCTGGATATCCCATTTTAAAGCCCAGGATATGCAAAAAGAATGTAGATTTTTTTTTTTTTTTTTTAGCTTAAGGGGAGAAAAATTCTAATTAAAAAGTGTAAATCCTTCTGTTACACATATTTTTAAAAAGGGGTTAGCGCCAACACTCACAATTTTCCGAGAACTATTCCTCCAGCTACCGTGTGTACTACATAAGGGAGCAGAGCCAGTTTTAGCCACTTATGAAACTCAGTGTATTTGCAGAGGGGCCAAATACAACAATCAACTGCATGAACTACAGAAACCTCCAGCAATCCAGTGGTGAAACAGCTGGATTTGAGCCATTTTTCCATTTAAATGTAAGGAGAAGTAGTGGGACTTATACTCTGCACTCTGAGCTTGCACAAGTTTCCTGTGTATATTTTCTTTATTTAAGGAAGTTTTAAAAATAAAAAATAAAAAGTGAAAAAAACCACCCACCAAAAATAGAAACTGCACCAGTAAGTCAGTAGCTACTTATGATAATGAGGAACCCTTTCATGCAAAAAGTATTTTTGAGAAATGAAATAACTCTGGCTGTGGCATAGATACAGTTTCTACCTCTCTTTAGCTAGACGAAAAGATGAAAACATATAAAACATGATGAAAAGATGACAAAATATAATTTCTTTCTTCTAATCTGAGGGAAACATCAGGTCCCCCCTGACTCTGGTTAGGTCCCAGTGCTTGAGCATAGTTCACCACAATATATTTTTTTACTTTATACAACTTAAGTTGGTATTGTAATTCTAAAATCTGAAAATATAGGTGGGTGGAAAACCAGAAAAGTATTGAAATCCTTTCTCCTCCAACACCTAGATTTCTTCTACAATCTCCAAGGAGTAACCTTCCTAATTTTCTTCATGAAGATAATTTATGTTGACATGATATGTCTTTCTTCAACTGTAGTGAAACCTGAGCTACTAATTAAAAGCTGATTCTCTTCCCCCAAATTCAGCAAAGCTGAACTGGCAGTATTAAGATTTCAAAGGGAATACACAGCAAATGGAACAGAAAAAAAAAGGCAGCATGCTCCCAAAATTAAAAAAACACCAACACAAAAAAAAAAAGACTCCTGCAACGACAGAAGCAACATGGGAACTGCTACTGTAACGCAACATAAGATTTTTGAGATTGTTATATATTAGCAATCCCCTTTGGCCCGTATTTTTTTACATTCTTTTGGCAACCAAGTTCCTATACTCAACTTTAAGAATAAAGACATTCAAAATTTCCCTCAAATCAGAGAGAAACAGTAACCACAGATTTTTTCAGTCAATGCATTTCAAAATATGCCAAATGGTTTGTCTGTCTGCAACTGGATCAACCCATTCTCATCATTTGTTTGTTTTTTATTGTTTGGAAAGCAAAACCTGAAATATTTAGTGTGGTCACATTTGCCATATTTATTAACATTATACAGTACTTGCAATTAATTTTAGGTGTGAGGTTGACTCAATGTCATCATTTGCTCTACTTAAAATATATTCCATCAAAGTAAACAGTCATTTGATGAAATTTGAGATCCAAAGTACTTTCACATATTTTTTATTCTAAGGGAGTGACTCCTCAAAGCATACTCTCAGTCAATGACTATTCTTATTTTCTCTCTCCTCTCCTCTTTCCTCCACCATAACATATCGTAAAAACGTAGCAGTAAGACACAAGGATTCTTGCCCTCAGACTTCAAGATCTACCTCTGTGCATGACATGTAGCACTCAATGCAATGCAAGAACCTATACAGGCCTTTGTTGGACATTTAGATCAATGAACAATCAAATGCAGTATTTTGTGTTTTAGGGCTTCGTGACTAGACTAGATCATCTGGTCTTATATTCTCTTTTTAGGTGGGACCAAACACAGCATACCAAGTGCACTAAAAATGCTAAGTATATTGGCTGTATAAGGACTTGATTTCTACTGATTTCCAGTTTTCCATTAAATTTGTTTTCTCTGGATAAAACACTGGGATGACAGATAATGTTCATCAGTAATAAGTAAAGAACTATTTTTCAGTCTAGTATTTTTTTTCCTTTGGAAAAACACAAGAAAGAAATTGAATTCTTTGAAAAAACCGGAAATAATGAATAAGGACTAAGATTTCCGAAGTACCTCAATATACAATAGCTTCTTTTTAGGCATCAGAAAAAGCCTGAATTTCCTGAAGAGTACCATTCCTGATAAGCAAACCAAATGAAAATCCAGATGTCTTTGAGGATTCAATACATCCACTGAAATTTCCCAAAGAGGATGAAACAGAACATAAACAAAGCAGTAAGAATGAAGAAGACTTCCAAAACCCCACAAAAAAGATGCAGATTTTTTAAAAATTTGTTTAAATCTCCAACAAAATCAATAAAGAAGTGAAATGGAAAGGGATGCATGGATGCAGGCTGCAATGGTCTTCATGGATGCCTTTGTGGGTCAGATGAACAGTAATGAGAATTTAAAAAAAAAAAAAAGGGAAAACTGTTAAGTTGCAGTGTGACAAATGCTGCCAATACTGGCTTCTTGCAGTAGCCAGTTCAAGCTATGTTAATGACAGCTAAAGCATGACCATTTATGATCCTGGTAGAGGAAAAACTAGGATGAGTTATACTCCTGCCCTTGCACATAAGGGTCAGACTGGAAATTATTTGGCTTAGGTGATTGTCTCTTCCGAAAATAGTAGGTTTCTAACTAAATCCTAATAATGCAAACATAAAGGCTGTTAATGTACTTATTAGCCATCACAAAATGCATTTCACATTGGATGGTTACAATACATTATATCAGCAGCAATCACACCTCTGTAATAACAGTAGCAGTTCATTTAAGGAGAGCAAGTATAGCTCTTCTTCCAACCCATTATGTGAACATGATGAATGATGATGGCACTAGACTCATATGGGAGGGAACTGGAGCTGGAAGGTGAAAGAACTGCCTTTGTGAAAAATAGATGGAGTAGCACATATATAGGCATATCTAGGTATACTCAGGTATGAATATTTGAAAAAAACACTAGAATTAAAAAGTGCCTCCAGAATCAGACAAAAGCAATTTAAATTTGAAACAGAAAAAAAATCTTCAAGTGAACCATATTCGATTTCAGGATTAAAAGACAAAAAAAAAAAAAAAAGTGGAGATTAAGAGTAAAGAAATAATAAATGAAACATGTTTTAGGTCTCAGCATTGGAACCAACCAATTCACAAGGGTCAGTTTTTCATAGTCTTCACACTTGAGCTTGGGCTCACTGAACAGTGGGTGATATTTGAACAGCATATAAGGCTGAAACTCAAGTCTTGTGCCTCCAAACTAGATCAGAACTATGCTGTTATTTAGTTAAAAATAGGTGGTTGTAAAAAAACCAAATTTGTGACACAACAAGTGGTCAAGAGGCATAAGTTTATTTGAATTAATAAGTATTAACTACAAGGGTTTTGCTTCCTATTCAGAAGATGATATAATTTACAGAGGTGAGGAGGACATCTGAATGCAGAGGCTTATCTTCTTTGTCACTAGAGAAACTGAGCTCTGAAGTTGGTGTCTCTGAAAAGTTCATGTGGTTCTGGAGATTCCTAGGGATCACAAACCTCTTTTCATGTGAGAGGACTGTATATTTTACTGACAACAAAGAGATGAGGAGCACAATTGAAACTTTGCAAGAGAAGGAGGGCGGAAAATAAACAACACTCCCACACAAAGACAGAGGTGGAGTGACCAAGGTGGATTCTTTATGGCACTCAGATTTATCTTTATGGCACACACTTTAATGTCCCTCAGAGCTGCACTGCAATGGCATCATGTGTTGAGGCTCTTCTCATACTGATTTACCTTTTCTTCCATCCCGAATTATTTGTGCCTTTGTTATCAGGGATAAAATGCTAATGTTGTATGATGATTAGATGATTAACACAGATAATGCTGTCTTTGTGTAGGTATTCCTTCATACAAAGGACTTAATTCCGTGAAATGATAGTTCCCCGTAATCCTTGCAAAATTCAGGATAAAACTGATGAAACAACAGTCTCATTTGATAAATTGATAAACTGATAAAACAACTCTCATATGCATCTGCACACATGCCAAGTTCTTACCTAAACAATTGGGATTTAACAGCAACAAGTACTGCACTGTGCATAGGAAATTAAGTTACTTGGAAAACAAAGACAGAAGAGAAGACACCATAATTCCTGAATTTATCTGAAAATGCTATATATCAGGGCATATCGTGTACTTTGGGATGTTCACTGTCAAGCAGGACATTTTCTAGGGAAACCTCATGGCACTGATTAACCCTAAGGCCCGAATTATTTAGCAGTGCTTCTTGAGTGACTTTGCACTGTCGTATGGCCCTAGCCTCCGAAGGAGCCCCTGTTTCACTCTCTGCCACTTGTGTCTGTCAAAAGCCTACTACTGTTCACTGCAGAGTACATCTTTGCCACCCAGAATTAGTAAGGAGAAGTGGCTCTGAAATCTGGGTTATCTTAATTAATTTTCTCATGGGTGTTATGTTTCTGTTATACATTATGTATCTTCAATTATGTGAATGAGCACCTCTTTGCAATCAATATTTCTTCAGAATATATATTTCAAAATCCTGTTGTGGAAAGCCATGTCATCTATTAAAAATCTAAAGAAGAAATAACAAATTTATTTTTCTCTAAGAAATAATTTATGTATTTTCCACATAACACAGATTTAACAAGTGGTAACAAAAAAACCAACGAAATCCTAAGAGTTTGCATGCTTGTATTTGTTCTTATGCAAAATAAAATCATTTGTAGACAGAGACAGAGAACAAGCTAATATAAAATAAATCCTTCCTAACTGCTTTGGCAAGTTGTACCACCAAGCTTCAGTTTAAACCTAAACCAGAAACATATAGACATATGCCGACACAGAGGTATTATCATCAAAAACAATAATAAAAACAATATTATCTGAGACCCAAAAATTGTTGAAGGCAAAATAGCTCAAATGATTCTTAATGCCTTTCAGGCACATCTGAATCAAATAAGGTAATTATTCTTTAAAATGCTTACACAAAGTCTGATTTGCATGCTAGTAATTGCTATGCCTTGTGGCATCTAGCAATTGACACAGCAATGATTTTAATTATTGTAATTTCATCAGTATAAATACTTCAAAGTTATGCAAATAGTACCTCATAATCCACATAGACAGTTCAGAGTATTTGATTTACTAGTCTTGTAAGGCTCTTTGTCTATGCAGTTTACTCTCAGATGTGACTGTGCATTGCAATTGAAGCCTTTCACTCACATCAAAGCTCTAAATCATAACAAGATGAGCTAATTTTACAAAGACTGACACTTCAAACATTAACTTGCAAATACAATTATAAGATGAAATATATAAAGGACTTTACTAGGATATCATCTGGCATGGATACCTGCAGCTAATCATATCTAATGTTTTCTATGACAGTGGTAAGCAATGATATTGCAAAATGCCTTGGTGTGAACAATTACAGCCACTCTTGCTTCTGAACAGCTGTGTAAAAGTACTTTATCCTGTTTACCATTTAAAAGTTTTGTATTCAATGTATATTAAAAAAGAAAACAAAACTTGGGCATTTTTTTATAGAGTTCATTCATGTTACTACTTCTGATATAGAAAAATAAATGTATCACAGGTAGCATTTTCATGTTGATAATAACACAAAGTACATCAGAGTGAATGCATCTAAAATCATAATCTATGACAATTAAGGGAGAGGAGGGGAAAAAGGTTATGCTGTCATCAACTTATCTTTTATTTACAGAAACCTTTCCAAGCCCATGCTTCAGATGCTGGCCAGATGTTCAGATGCTGTAAATCACAGTTTTCAATAAATCTTAGGTGTTTAAACACAGCTCTCTTCCTTTAGATACCATCTGCATCAAATGCACAAACAAAAAAGTTGAATATCCAGAACAACAAATTTGAAAACCACTTTTCACCATCAATATTTACAAAGCTGTCACTAATACTTGTTTTACAAAACAGCTGAAGTACAGCACTAGTTATCCCAGTTCAAGATCCATGTGTGCTGAATGAAAAAAGAATCAGACCTGTTGCTTTTTTTCCTTTTTTTTCAGTTGATTTATATTACAGTACCCTGAAGAGTGGAGGTAAACAAAATTGGAAGAAGATCACCTACAATGAAAATCTTCAGAGGTGCTCTGCATGCACAGGTATCTTGGAGGGACTTTGATGCCTGACCTGACAAGAAGTATATGTTGAGAGAACGTGGTAATGGCCAGAGGTAATTCACTAAATAAAGATATAGTGGGCAGTTTAAGGTGGAGGTGACCTTATAATCAGAGATAAATTTTCCATAACAGAAAACTAAAGTATTTTAACAACTTCTTTAGAAAAACTGCCATTGAATTTCTTTATTTCTTATTGATTGCATACTATTTATAATTTAGTCTTGTAAAGGAGAAAGTACAAATGGAAAAGAGGAAAAATAAGAACTCTCAAAATGAAGAAACAGCCTTTATATAAGTAAACTTAATTTGGAAAAACAGATTTGAGCCAAAATATGAGGAAGGGCTTTTTGGAGAAAGTATATAGGGAGCAATTAACTCTTACACTAAAAGAATGAGAAAACAGCTGATGAAAAACAGGATAAAAGAGATTTAAAGTGAACTTTTTTTTTTTTAAATCCAGTGTGTCTTTAACAGACAGAAACCGTTGCCTTGGAATTTTTTAAAAGCAGATGTAATAAATGGGCTAAAAATTACTAATTTTTAGGAAATGGGACTGTCCAAAAGTATAAATACTGGCTGGGATTCAGTGGCAGACCCAGGAGGTCCCTAGGGGACTAAGTGCTGGAACTAGAAAAATACTGCCTCCATAATCACCATTTCTCTTTTATTTGTGCAGTACTTGCTACCAGCCACTGTCACAGATGGGAAACTGGCACAGAGCAACTGTTCTGAGAATTCAACAAAAGTCAGTGATTGTAATAGTTTGCAAAATGGTAAGCATGTAAAATCACAAAGTGTAAAAATTAGCATGGAAACAGTGTATGGAATTAATATCTTAGAAGAATGTATAACCCAGTCTGTTTGTGGAATGCACATTTACCTGCTTACACATTCAAATGTAACTTTGGCTCCCACTATTGCTCCAGCAGAAGCAAGAGGAAGCTGACACAGGAAAAAAGCAGGATGTCAACATCAAGCATTTCAGCCAAGTTGTAGACTACACAGGTAAAGAATGACTTGCAAATCCACCTCATGTAAGAAAAGGGAAGGAATCACTTGAAAGGAAACACAGAAAATCAGACAGCAGCATGAACAGCTAAATAAATTCCACACAACAAACAATGGAACACTGAATGATAACAATGTTGAATCGCACTAAATAAGAGCACTGTGATGGAAGTGACATACCAATGGAATCACATGTAAGAAACTGAAAACGTCACAAAACAAAATGAGCTTTACATTTGCTACTAGCTGCAATTATTTCAGATGTTAATCTTTTTTTTTTCTTTGATTCACTGACTCACATCGTATTACTGTTTCAGTAAATTTCCTTCAGCGGATGAGGATATTAAATGGCTTAATAAAATAAAAAATATTTCAGTGAGAGGAAGTAACTTCCTATGTCTCTTCCTGACTTTCATGTAGAAGCAAAATAATTAATTATAAATATATAGCTGATTGTTCAATATATGTTTCAATCCAAACTATGAATAAACACAAAATATTAAATTAATAAAAAAGTATTTTGCACTTAAATCTCCATTCCCACATTGAAGTGGATTTTTGTTTCCACAGGTCCTACCTGCTTTCAGCACAAAAATCAATGGTGCCTGTGGTAGGCTATCGTACAACCTGGATAAAATCATCTGTTCAAGAATTCTCAGTATTGTGAGCAATAAAATATTTCATATCTTATAAAAATACAGAAAATATATAAAAAAAATTGTAGATTAGATGACCCAAACTATTTTTCATCCCAGTCCTTCAACAACAAATGGAAAATAGAGTGAAAAAGTTCTAAGGGAAAATTTTACTGTCAGTATCACTGCTGCAACAAAGGGCAGAAGTCATTGCATTTCCATAACTCCTTCACTGGTACTTTTCCAGCCTTTATAAGTTTTTGGAAAATAAACCAAAATGCTATTACTGCCAGACTAGTACTAAGAAATCAATATACACAAAATATAATTTCCATGCAACTCAAAGGATGCAATATACATACTTTGGATGTGCTTTTTGGGAGCAGAAAGATGTATGACTTGCTAAAATGTATTAAAAAATCCACAAAACCTAATAGAATTCAAGTTTAATTCTTAACCTCTTGACTTTACTTTCTGTTAATTAACATTGGGATCCCATCCAAATGTATTTGCACAACATTCATTTGCTAATAAATTAAATAATCTCAACTATTTCTGGGAACAGTACATCCTTACAGTCTGAGAAGTATGTGTTCCAGAAATATTTTTCTTGTAACTATTAAAAGTGACTTGGAGCATGATTAAAAACCATGTAACACTACATTCGAATTAAACACATTGGTAATTACATTCACATGTGTTTAGAGCAACACAATAAACCAGTATGCACACAAATATTTATATGATGAAACCAAAGTAAACAAGCAACAGCAGAAGGAGAACAGGATGGAAATTGAAACATTACAGCCTTTATATTATAGCACACAGTACATTGACACCCATAAGAAGAGTTAGTTAGTGTTCAGTATTGCAAAGTATGCTACGTTAGTTTATGAAGACTTAAAAAAATCTATTCTTGCAGCTATGGTAAAAATCACAAGTTGTAGTATTAGCAATTACAGTGTCATGTAATGAAAAAGAAACCATACCCAAAAAACTCTGTTAAAAGCTTATTTTTTTACTTGTTTGCCTCTACAAATCCCAGTAAGTGTTTCAGTTTTTGCTCAAAGTCACTTTGTCTTACATGAGGCCTAAGTGTTTTAAGTTCTGTGATCTACTTATTTAGTGAGAGGAAAATTGAGCCATTGATAGCATAGGCGGTCCATGTAAACCTGGTGATCAGTAATTTGCACTCTACAGTTTCCCAGCAATAATCTAAGGAATTGTAAAAAAAAAGGAAAAAAGTGTTTGTTTGTTTGTTTGTTTTTAACTAAAAGCTCTCACTGTGAAAAAAAATCCAAACAAAAACCAAACCAATCAACTAACCACAAAAAAAACACCAACAAAAAAACCCAAATAAACAAACATAAAATACCTTTCCACAAATCACTCTCCATGAAAGAAAACTACCTGCAATATTTTAATTTAAAAGTCATAATGTAGATCAAGCGTTCCACCAGGTAACTTTCTTTTATTCTCACCACCACATAAACACTATAATGAAATACTTAATTGCAACAAAAAAAAAAAAAAAAAAAAAAAAGAACCTTTCAGTTTCAGCTGAGTTCTTGTTTAGGTCTCCAGGTCTCCTCTTAGGTCTCCTCTCCTCACTACTTCTCCTGGTGGTGTGAAGTTACCACCAGGGTGTTCCTTGGTTCTTTATTTGAGAAATACACAATGACATTGATCCAGGTTAGGAAAATGAGCAAACTTCACTCTGTCCCTTTTTTATAGGTTTCCCAAATTCAAGCAGACTTATTAAGGGTTAATTACAAAACCTTCAGAATAAACAGAATAATTTTAAGAGGGAGAGTAAAAGAAGCAGCATTCTTTCCAGCAGCTCCACATTTTGACTTTGTCATGTAACGGAAAGAAATGAAAACTAAAAAAAAAAATACTTATAAAATGTATTTCTTAATTTACAGCATTTGTGGTCAGAAGAATTTCCTCACACAACCTGTCAGGCTGCTGTTTGGAGTGAAATAGATACAGCAGAATTTGAAGAGCCTTGATTATTGTACATGTATTTCATGTCATAAACATATGAAACATTTAAAATATGGTATTAAATATGTAGCAACATTTCCTGGCACAGAAAGAACAAAGGTGTGAGAGAAGATTTTTTTAAAAAAGCTTTTAAATAATGCTGGTAAGAAATGTCCCAACATGATAGAAATCCTGTCTTAGAATAAGTTCCCTTTCATAGTATTCTCTTTGTTGTTGATACAGACTGTACCTGAAAAAAGGCCTATTGGTTGCTTTGAAAAAAGAGGTTTTAACTATTTAAGCTGCTACATAATTATTTTTACCCATTTGGCAGAGAAGGTGGCTACAGCTTAAGTGTTAAACAGTTGTTGATGTTTATGAACAACACTTTTAAACAACTGTAACACAGATGCTTACAATTTAAAAGAATTTTATGTGTAATTTTTAAAAGAATAATCACATCTTATCAACTTTCCTGCTGCTTCCCATCACTTTCCTATGACATTTCCTTGATAAAGGTTTCCAGGATAAACTACCTGGCTTTCTTGTTACAAGAGGGAAAAGGAAGAAAACAGAAAAAAAGAGAGAAGAGGACTAAAGTTTGGAGATCACTGAAAATAACCTCCTTATATAAAAGATTTGTTCTCACCATCAGGCATGCTTATTCTGCCAGATGGAAACTTCTGTTTCCTACATCATCCTTTAAAGTGGACTAGTCTCCCTCATAACTTAAAATAGAGGAAAAAAAACAACCAGCTAAATCAATGGAAAGTGGGTCAGACTTGGATCTCTCAACAGCCATTTGAAAACCTTGTGGAATAACAACCTCAATAATCTCTGCTTTCACTTGAAGATGCAACCCACAGAATCAATCAGAAATTTGATTCACCAACAAGTTTTGAAGCAGTCCTTAAATGCCTCTGAAGAAATAACTGGATCAACTTCCAGCACCTTTCTCTTTGTATTTACACACCACCACTTATTCCTTTAGATTCAGAGAACACCATGCCAAGGGCCTTCTCAATATTGTCCTGAGGACAAGGGGGAAAGAGCGCATGCCTTACTATCCTCTCCCAGAAAATCTCTCCCTATGTGGCTGGAAGTAGCCTCAAAGAGCCAACCACATTGCTAAGTCTGACTAACATATTCTCTGGTAAAGACAAAATACCAACAGCATGAGTTTCTGTTTGCCCTTAGAATTTAGACACTGAGGAAAAAAAAAAAGGTATTTTTTCCTTGTCTGGCTTAAGAAGTAAAATTCATTCAGGCTCTAGTGTCTCCTGGGAGTTGTAGTATGTCTTTTTTCAGGCAGGCTCCTTCCCTCTGGGTCCACCTGGCAAGGATGCAGGTAAACAAGGCAGGGCACAAGGTTCACTGGTGGCACATCTCATCAGGATATCAAACCTCATAGGAAACACTTGCCTTTTTTTAATTTTCTGTGAGCTCAAGTATATGAGATCAGCTCTCCTAGTCTTGTAAGAAATTTTTCTGCCTGCACGTTGAAACTACAGTATTGAAACAAATATATTACATATTGCTCTGGAACAAACACAGGAGTTTCAATTATTGTTTGGTCTATAGCACTAACCCAAATTAGCCTTATTGCAGTTCTCTTTGTATCAGAGAAAAGTCTGATATTGCAGGTTTGCATCTTACATTTTACTACCTGCTTCTCTAACCCTGCATGCTGAATTCTCATTGGCATGGAAATTTGGCATCCTCTCTTCTGGAAGGGAACTACCTCACTCAAAGTACTTTGTTTATATGCATGGGACAAATCTCAGAATGGGAAAAGATATCTTAAAACATATTTCTCTGTTGTACTGGGAAATATACTAATACTAGAAGGAATATTTTTATTGACCATATTTAAACAAACAGGAATAAAACAGTGTTAAGAACTCACCCAAAAAACAGTATGCAAAGATTTTTTGGATACTCTCTATGCAAGATTGAAGGGGAAAACCCAACCACTACAACAGAAATCCCCATTTCCCAACACCTCCTGTGTGGAGCAAGCTGGATCAACAAGCAGCATCTCTGCCTGGTAGATAAGGAGAGGCTGGAAGAGGCTGCCTATAGCCATTCTCTACCAAGAACCCCAGAGGATGCTGCAGAGGATCCAGTCTGCAGTGCTGAATGACACAGACAGGCCCACGTGGCCTCTTTAGAGAGCTCTGCACAGCAGACATCTGCCTCCTCTGCTCTGAGCCCCGTGCCTGCTATGGTGGTGCACGCACTCGCTCCCACTGGTACTCTCTTTACCCTTCACTAAACATGCTTGCTTAATGCAGTCTTTCAGCTAGTGGAAAATAGGTCCCTTGAAGGCTGTCATTCCCTTTCGGTAACCCCTTGGAACAAAACAAAGAGGTGATCTGACTTTCTGCTCTCCAGAGTTCACTTGGGATCAATTCTAACAACTCTCATAATGTCGAGATTAGGCAGCTTTTCTTCCTCCTTGTTAACAAGGCAATGACAAAGAGAGAGAGAAGTCAATTTCCTTTTCAAATGAAACTAAGAAGCCACTTGGCAGTAAATACAAAAGTTACAGATAAATAAATAAGTGAAGTTTCTGACTGATGAAGCCCTGCAGTACTTCTTACTGGAGGTACTGGCTTCTAAGCCGGGGGGAATCATCTTTAGGAAGCTGAAATTTGGATTCCATAGGCTTTAAAGAGCAGATGCAAATCCCAGAAGATTCCTTTTCAAGGTTAAGCTTGAAAGCTGCCCTTTTGAGACAGGCAGTTGCCAGCCTGACCACTGACCCTGTCATTTCTCTGGACAGAGACCTAAGCAACTGGGGAGCTGACAGGTCACCTGCCCTTCCTTGCAATGGTAACAGGCAGGACCTGACACCTCCAGGTCCAGACTGCTGAAATTTCCTCTGAGCTAACTGAAAAAGCAGAAAGCAGACCTCAGGAACCGCTCTGGGTCAAATTTGCTCTGAAGCAAAGTCCTCTAAGCCATGGGCTTTCAGGAAGGAATTTGGTCGAGTTGCATTGGACCTTCTCACTAGCCATCTCACCTGCATTCAATGCCAGGAGAACATCCTTCACCTTGTTCCCTTTGGTGTGTGCACTAATGGGTTTCCTCCCAGCCAGCCAATTAATAAGGTGACTAATGTCTCTGCCGGAACAGGGCTGCAAATCCCCACTGTCCATTTATAGGAATTAGAAAACCATCAAAAGCCACAAATATATAAAATATAAAATCTAATTTTTCTTAATTACTGAAGTAATTACAGAAAAAACAAACAAACAAACAAACAAAACATCAACTACAACAAAACCCAAAAAACCCCATAGAGTATGGCTCCACCACTTCGGTTATTCTCATACAGTGGCCACATAACCTACACTGAGCCATGTCCATATGAAGCTAAACAGACAAGACATGAAAAAAACCCACCAAATTACGTTTCATGCACTTAGAAACTTATACCACTGCTGTTTACACAATTGCCCAGGTGGATAAAAACACCCGTCCCACTCAAAATCACCTTACCTTCAAGCACTCCTGATCAGTTATCATTGTAGTCCTTGTCTTGGGTTATGGAACCAAAAATGTGTACTCTATTTCATTTGTTGAAAGCAGATGGGTAGATGTTTTTTTCTTTATCTCTTGTTATTCTGGGGGGAGGGGGGCAGATGTCTTCTGATAATGGGCCAGCTGTTATAGCCAAGTGGGGCAGTGTTTCTTATTTCTTTCACTGCCTGTCCTCCCTCCAGGGGGATATTTTCTGCTAATGGGCCATTAAGGCTCACCAAAAACATGGCACATTCCATCATCCCATTGTGAGATGCTCCACCCAGTGGGGGGCGGGGTGGGGGGGAGTAGGGCACAACCATTCCTACCTGGATAAAAACTGAGACACAGGAACACAAGATACCTGGTTCCACCGGATTCCCGGAGGAAGACTGGACCCTTCTCACCATCACTGGACCCTTTTTTCTCTCAGGATGATCTCTGCTCCAACAGAACCACATCTGCCACTCCAGGAGGACTCACTTTTGGACTGCTTCCAACACCCTGACCAACAGGGTGTCAGGTTGTAGCTCTGACTCTGTCAGGGTTTTCTAGGATTGTTGTTTGCTTGTTTGCTTGTTTATTTGGTTGGATTTTTTTCTACTACATTTGTATTGTCAATATTCCTAGTTAAGAACTGTTATTCCTATTCCCAAATCTTTACCTGAAAGCTCTTAATTGCAAAATTATAATTTGGAGGGGGTGAGGGGTTTACGTTCTCCATTCCAAGAGAAACTCCAGCTTTCCCTCGCAGATACCTGTCTTTCAAAACCAGGATAGTCCTGCACAAAGGACAATTTCATTCAAAAATTTTGTGGAACATGAGGCTAGATATTTTTGGAAAGGGATAATAGTTAATGCAGGTTTTCATCTGTTTAAAGTATCCTCTATTCAAGTATCTGTTTAAAGTATCATTAAAGTCGGTCTGACTTCAAAGAGGCCCCATCTAAGTAATCATTGCTTACTGTCAGAAGAAAAGGGCTCCTGAAAGCAGAGCCCCATGGAAAAGGTGAGAATACTGTTACCTGCAGGTTCTGCAGGAGACATGTCCTGCAGATGGCCCTAGAGATGCAGGAACAGGGAGGACAAAGGCAGAACACAGAGCAAAAGTAGGTAAGAAGTAATTTAGCAGCTGTAAGTCATTCTCAGACTGCAAAGAGACTGTCGTTTTAGATAAACACTTAAAATAAACAACTCTTTCAAAATTTTGTTAAAGGCAAGCCAGTGGCCTGATCTTCACCAGATATTCTATTCAATATAACTTATACTTTGCAAAGAAGAATACAAAAGGAAGAACTGAGCCTAATGACTCATCTAAAAAAGGGCATCGCTTCTGAGAATAAAATGCTTGATTTAAATTAAAGAGTAAAACATGGAGTCATTTTAAGGTAGTATCACCAGGAAAATAACTGGAGTTTCTTAGTCAGAAAATGGTCTTACAAGAATTTTGGCTTCATGGATATGACCAGTTCCCACCTCTTTGAGCAGATGTTCAGGCAAAACCGTAATATTTATAAGGGCAAACATCAAATGCAAGGTGGGAGTTCAGCTTGGTATTCCTGTGAGAAGAGCCAGCCACAGCATCTCCCGTCAGCCAAACAGCTTATAAGCCCAAGTGACAAGTTCTCTATATCCCCCTCTATTTCAAGATTTGCAGGTTGTGCTGGGTAAAAGACCAGTGTTTTATTTTTACACTAAAAAGAAGCAGTATCAACAATGTCATAGAGTGAATAATCAAGGAAAGGCCCCTCGCCTCAGCTTTTAAAATAAGAGCCACCAAATGGTAACTTTGTTGCCCAAGATAGGGTCCCACAGGTTTGTGGCTGGTACCAGAATCTTAGATGGAAATACAACAAACTCTAAAGCCCCAGTACTTCGAGTATTACCAGTACAGTCAGTTCTACACACCTCAGCTACTTGCAAGCGCAGCTGGATGCCCCTGACAAAATTAGATACACAATAGTGTACATAATTATCAGGGGACATAATGCAGCCTGGCTTTTTAACCCATTTCTGCCTTTTTCTCCTCAGAAGTGTCACCAAGCCTTCACACAGTCACAATCCCAGTTGTACTCCTTTTACCCCTGATTCATGGGACAGCACTATTGTGGCATGTGAAAAAATTGTGAGTGTATTGCTTGGACAATCCCTGGAGCTAACACACAGGAGATAAAACCTAAGGTTTCTCTGGCCTTCTCCTTCAAATGAACCTTCTCTCAATGGTTATTCTAGCACTGTGTTGATTTGGATGTATGGTAAGTGGGGGAGTGATTGATTAAGAATCTCTGCATAGACCTGTTTTTTATAGGAAGTCATATTAGAAATAGATTAAAAGAGCATTAAAAGTTGTCTTTTATCTTTTCCTCATTACAGTCCAAACACCTGATCACATTTACCAAAGGTTTAGGAAAGAAAAAGTTGTCATATATTTCAAAGGAATAAAACAAAAACCCCAAAACCAGAGGAACTGGAAAAAAAAAAATCCAAAGCACCTTACCAAAATGCTAACCCCAAAATCGAACAAAAATCCCCCAGAAAACAAACAAACAAACAAACAAAAACCAAAATCAATCAAACAAAAAAATCTCAAAGAAAAGCAATAAGTACTATAAGATTTATTTTGTTTAGCATAACAATAATTTTATTCCTGTGATAGTTTAAGTTATACAGAGAATTAGCAAGAAGAAGTCAATTTCTCTCCCATTTACAATAAAAGGTATCCTCCAGCTAACTGCTTAAAACACTGAACTGACCAACCCAACACAGTGTTTGAATTTCCAGACCAAACTTTAACACTGTTTTTCTCAAGGACTAAAATTAGTAGTATTAGTTATGAGACTAATTTATGATACACACACTTATTGTGGGAAGGTACCTGGTCCATCCTTTCTTATATTTCCCATTGACAATCCTCTGAGCAGAGATATTTTTAAAATATTATTCTTAATTTTTTTTAATATAAATTGCATACACATGTAGAAGTTTGCACAGTGTATGAATTGCATTTTCTTACATGTTAAACACCAGTAAAATGAGCAGATCTCTTTTTCTCAAAAAAATTAAAAAGAGCTGGTCTAATTCAAGTCTTTTTTTTTCTTTTCACACGTACCATATTGTGTTCAAATACAATATATTATTATTCATATTAATGTTATAAAAACCCTATACTGATTAATATATGTGTTTATAAATGCTTTTTTCGAGAACATTTTCTTAGTATCCGGCCTTTTTGCCTTTTTCTGATGATTCTAAAAGTCTTTTTCTACAATGTTTAAACCAAACTTTGGGATTAAAAAAATCACCAACACATAAATAGATTTTTGATTTCCAACAACATTGCTTTGATTATGCTATAAATGTAACTGTGTGTTGGAAAACATATAAGAATGAAAAACATCCCAATTAAATGTATAGAACTAAAAGTTATAATGAATTTGGAATATTGAAACAGTTGCTACAGCTTTCAGTATTCTAAGTAAAATTTTTATTAAAAAGTTCCATCTTTACATTTTATCTACCATTCAGAAATGAACCAAATGCCAATCATACTTACCAGCCAACATAATTTTCAGAAGGTGAAGGTCTAGTTTTTACCAAAATTATCATTATCAGACTACAGATTCTGACCTGGACTAATATATTTCACCATCCTTAGGGAATTGATTAAATTATTGGAAGTTTAGGCCATTTGAATATGTACTCTCTCTAAAATTCACAATATGAAAATATTATTGATATTTATTCGAGATCAAGATTTCAAAACTTTTTGAATTTTGTTTGTGTGGTGAGGGATTTGGAAAGGCTGCTTTTCATTAATCACAACTTGTGAGTATTCAGCCTTTGTTAAGATGTATATAGGAGCCTAATTTGGTAAATGTACCTGCTCTTTCATATATTATGTTCAAAAGTAAATAAACCCATTAATTTGTGAAAAAAGAGCTCTCAGGTCTAAATTAAGTGTCCAAAATGAAACACCATAAGAAATAAATACTAAAGCCATTCCAGGTTTTTAGGTTTTGTTTGTTTTTTGTTAGTTTGGGGGTTTTTTGTGCTTTTTTTTTTTTTTTTTTTTTTTTTTTTTTTTTTTTTTTTTTTTTTTTTACTATTTCATAGGTGTTATTTAAAAAAAGCACTGCCCAGCAAGATAGGGAGGGCAGCAGAAGACATCTTTGATAAACCATGAAATAAATGCTTCAGGAATCCAGTAAACTGTGGGAAAACCATCATTATTTCTGAACCCTGTAACTTTGTCATAAGCTCCCCTTTTAACAGACACTTCCATTTCTTGGTCCTTGGTTTTTCATGGTAGTGCTCAGTTGGCAAATTAATTGAATTTGTAACACAACATAAAAGAAACAATGTTTTTGTTGTGGTAAGAGGTCTCTTTATTCCCTTTTGCTAGGAGGCTTTCTATACATAACTAACTGTTCCTCACCTTCTAGCTGAAGTGATAAAATAGTTGAATGCCCTTGTTCGAAGTCCCTCAGTTGCAATATGAAGGAATAACCATTATAAAAGTATCTGAGGGAAAAAACCCAGATCTGTGACCAATTTTTGGTTAGAAATAAGAAAGAAATAAAATCCAATCAAATGGAAAACTTCAACATACTGGAAGAGTTTATGAGTATTTGTACACAAATTTCTCATGAGCCAATTTGCACACCATCCACGGTAAGCATATGTGCCAGTTAGATGAAAAGCTGTATTTCCCCCTTTCTAAAAGAGTCATGTGGACTGTATTTATTAAATAATTTCCTTATTGTTTTTTCTCTAGAAATATTGTTTCAGACCATCCAAGAAATTCTAAAATTACCAACATAAGAGAAGGACAGCAAAAGTGCAACAAATAATTAGGTCACACTGTCTAAACACTTTGCTATGTGTATGAAAATTAGAGAAATAGATGCCTACATATGCAAAATCGAGATTGTTTTCAGCAGCAAATTTATGAGATGTCTAAACTTATTAGTAAATTCTAAGGAACAGCCTTAGGCACTGATTATGCACTATTCATTTTGCTGCTTAATACTGCCTGAAGATGGCCATCCTCACCAAGATCAAAAGCCTACCTTGAGAAGTATTGTTACTTTGATGGTAGGTAGCAGTAAATAATTACATAGAGGTTTGTGGGGTTTTTTGGGGTTTTGTTTGGTTTGTGTTTTGTTTTTTTTTAAGAGGATGGGGACTAACACAAAACTGTCTTCCAGCTTCTACAATGAGAATTTATACAGTCTCAACTCAGTAGCTCTCCCATGTTACTTTGGTGCCATTTCAGACCCCCTTGGTAGATATTCACTCTTTGGACCTTGTCACTCGTGTCTCTCATGACCACGTACTCACGGCACAGTACTACCACTGCAGTTATGCAGTGCACACTCAGTCCATGCAAACCTGTGTTTGTTGCCTTCATAGAGCATTTTCTTATATCAGTATACATCTGCTATGAAAAGACAAGAGTAGTATGATAGAAAGAATATCATCATCACTTTCTAGGAAGTTTTTTTGAAGTTGCTCCAAAAAAATCTGTCACAAAACTCGGATACTTACTGTCACCAAAAACTGTGAAAGAAGTGTCAGGGAAGAGAATTTAGTACCGACTGAAAACTTCACTTTTTGCTTTTCTAAAATCAGTTTGATTAAAATGAGCTTCAGGTACAAACATTTTCCTTGTGATCACATTGAATACTTGAAAACACTGCCTTGAAAAATGGAGGCCAGGCACTGGCCCAATATGATTTATTGTAACAGACAGAAAATTCAATCTGTGGTAAATGTTAACGCTGCAAACAATTTCTATACTAATGTTTACAGATTTCAGTCTTTTAAATCCGTGAATATATCTTCTTTATTCCAACAATTGTAATTGTAACAGCCATTTCATTTTCGAAAACTGGAAAACCATGGTTTTAACAGAGGCTATTGATAAGGATATATCTGTAGCCAATACTAATGTGATTTTCTAAGACAAAAATAATTTATTATCGTTTTCATGGGTCGTAAGTGGTTGAAGGACACTATTCATGACAGCGAGCATAAAACATATACAAGATGTTAATTTTTTAAGTCCAAATTTTTTTTACATTTTAAGCACTCTTTGGCAGCTCACAATTTAAAAATCCCACAAAGGAATGATAAAAATCATTATAAATAAAGTTTACAAACAGTTAATTCTAATTCAGTTGCTAGGAATCATGCCTGCTCTACACACCTTAGAAGTGAAAACAGTAACATGAAAACGAATGCAATATTATGTCAAACAACATTGTATTTCCATTTTGATCATCAAAAAGCCTGATCTATTTATTGCAAGTATTTTCTAGTTCCTTTGTCTTAAGTCTATGATTATACTCTTCCAGCTAAAGGAAATTTCACCCTGTTGCACAAATATTTTCAAATCCTCTCCAAAAAAAACTACTACATTTTTCAGAAAACTACTTTTACTAATATAGTTCATAAATACAACATGAAGATAAAAATTAATGCATCCTTTTTGGTTTAAACAATTTCCCCTGCAACTACACTTAGACCTGAAAAAAAAAATGCACGGTGCTTAGATTGCTTAAATTCTTTTCTTTACACTTTTGGAAGAGGAAAATGGGTGAAGCAAATAGTTCATAATAGAGATAAGGTAAGGAAATATAGACCTGAAATAAGCAAAGTTCATGAAAACAGTTAAGTAAAACGAATAGCACGGTAGGGACTGAATTAAATTTTTAAACGCACACAATAGAATACCTGTATAACACAAGTGATTTCCTTCTTACAGTCATAAATTCAATGTACAGAAACAATGCATTGCAGAATGATGCACTTTATAGGGCTTTTTTCTTCCCTTCTTAAAATATAGAACTATTATGATTCTCTTGTGTGGATGATAAATCCAGCTCAAAATTCTACCCACTGTGAGTTCTACCAAAACATAGTACTGAGAATGAGCTGTGAGAGAATGAATTATGATATACCAGTGGTTTGTGCGGTGTATGTATTGAAGACAGAAAGGAGAGGAGAAGAAAGAAGGGCACACAAAGAAAAAACCCAACATTTTAAAGGTATTTTTTAAAAAACATGGTAGTACCAGAAGCAATATTAAATCATTTTTAATTCATTAAAATCTGAACCTTATAAAATTTTAAATTAAATAAGCTAACTATGGAAAGTATTCTATAAATAATAAAGATATAAGCAAAAATTGAGGTTTCAGCTTTGGATACTGACATCAGTAAAAATTATTCCTTAAATTGTTTTCTCCAAAAACAATAGCACAGTTAAGTTCATCAAAGCTCCTATGTGTTGGAAATGAAAGGATTTCAAGAGTTAGCTAACTCTGAGACCTCTGAAAGACAAATATTTAAACTTAAAAGAAAACAACAAAGGAAAAGCACAAAATAAGGAAAAGCATGATAACAGGTACATACTCAAAAATTGAAAATATTGGAAACATTAGCAATTTTAAAGAGTATTTGAGCAGGGAGGATTTAAAATCCTAAAAACACTGACACTTGAATCACTCCAGTAATTTTCAATTGCTTTGTAATGTGCAAGCAAGGAACCTTGATCACTTTCACAATGAAACACTTAAGCTCTCTGATAATTTTATATCCTTATAGGCCACATATTTCTGGAACCCCATCATTTCCTAGCTGAAGTGGTTTTAAAAATATGTGAAGTGCTCCAATAATTTTAAATTATTCTGTGCAATGCAAGCTCAGAACCCTGATCACCTCAAAATTTAAGAGCTTATAAAAATTTGAAGTAGTCCAATATTTCTGAATGATTGGGTATTGTGATTTCACTTGTTTTATAAAGTGCTTCCATTTGCAAGGCAGTCTGGAAATAAACTGAAATATAGCTGTTGGCTAGCAAATATAGCCATGTAAAAATGTAATATTAAAAAATAATCAGAGAGCATGTTCCTGCCCCTCAAAAAAAATTGGAACTCAAGCAATACAAAGAAAAGGAAAATGTATCCTGAAACCCCAGTTGCAAGCAAAGAAGAAAAGATCTGCTCCAAAATTTCAGTCAGAAACTACATGTACAGAAACAGCTAACATATGAAAATTTACAGAAGATACAATAAATCAAACATTACATTGTTTCCAGGAGAGTTATAATTATTCATATATCTAATAGCCTTTACAGATATATTTTGTGAATATCTGTAATGAATATTATTTGATCATCTTGTCAAAGTGCAAGGTACTTACACACATCTCACTTTAATATGTGCTGTCTGGATTTTTTCTGGTTTATTTTTTTTCATATAATAAAACCAGACAGGAATATTGTCACTTGCTGAATGGATGATAATGAAAAATATATTTTATTTCTGCCAGCAATTCTACTCAAAAATACACTGGTTTACTGAAACAAAAATAAAGCATTCTTATCTATTGAAGTTTCTTAGATTGTTTACTATTCTGAAAGGGCTAGGATTTTAACTAATGCATGCAGTTTTGTGGGTAAAGATGCTATCTTAGCAGGTTTATCCCCTTATAGAAGGGAAAGTGAGGCTTCTGTACATAATTTAAGTTCATAATCTATACCAAGAAATGAACCCCTATAGCAGGAATTTCAGCAATGTTTGTCAGCTTGCATTTCAGTGGGTTCCCATGCACACTCAGAAATTTATTTGGCAAAAAAAATTATCTCACATTCAACATTCACTGTCCTCCATTATACTTGCTTTTGCCTCCCATCTTCTGCACAAATACAGCAGGACTTCAAATTAGAGGGTTCACAGACTCAGTGTTGTATTTTTCATTAAGTTTCCAATTAATATTTAGTTGAAGTCTGGCGGTGGACAGGAGGTTCCTCTCAAAGTGGAGCAGTGTCTTCGGAAAAGACAGACTATCTGCTGAAAAGGCAGAGGAAACAGAGAAGTTGCCAGGATTCCTGCCTTTTCCACCCAATGCCAGGACCTATTATCATCCTTGGCAGTTATTTTGGTTAATGCAATGGTTTTGCTGCTGTATCACTTTCTGAGGAGCCTGAAATCCACTCAGCAGGGTGACCCACTTGTCTGCTAAGGTGTGTGTATATAACTTCCATTAGGATTAAGGATAGTAATGTTCAGCAGTGGAAAAGCAGCTAATAAGGTATGTAACCCTTGAAGCAACTTTTTTCTAAACATTTCCACAACTAGGTCACAAATTCCTTCTCAAAGAAGCAAAGGAATACACTGACATCAAACAGAGGCCCTCCAAAGCTACTTCAGCAAAAAGACTAATCATCAAATTGAATGAACCATCCAGACTTCAACAGAACTCTTGTATCTGAGGAAATTTATCATCCCCCATAAACAGCATGCCTCCTGTATTTTTTAGCAATAATGGCAAATAAAGGAGGAAGAAAACAATCCATATGTCCCCTCATATTCTAAACAAGCAGAAAATATATCAAGTAATTCTACTAAATTGATACCTAAATATTCTATCATGGGAAAAAATATCATAAAAAACTCAGGAATTTTTCTTCAGGTTACAAAACTGAAGAGATAATATATATTTTTTCTTTAAAAATATTATTTATTACTTCTTATTACTATGCAGGAATAAAAGTATATGTTTTGTCTTTAGATCTGTCTTCTTGGAGTAAAAGAAAATGAAACTTTATTTCAGAAATTCTTGACATGACTCAATAATTAGATTTTTGCCCAAAGTTTGCAATAGCAGATTTACTCATTAAATGTCCCCATCTTTTTACTTGGCCCCAGCTTTTAATGGCAGAGTATCTTGATTATTAAGAGAGGTGTAGGAGCTCAATTACTATTGGAATGAAATTTACTTTAACCCTTTAGATGTGTATTTTCAAATCTGGCCAAAAGTACAAGAAAAGAAAAGTTGTTTTGTTCTCCATTTTACCCCCGAGGTTTTGCACATCTCTGTTTTCTCCTATGTGTTGACTTAAAGTGAAAGATAACTGAGTCAAGAGAGGCAGGCTGTAAAAGACCCAGCTTAACAGAAGCAATAGGAAGTACAAATAATCTGAGCAGGGAAAGCTCTTTTAAATAGAGATTTCAATCATCATGATTTAAGGAACTTTGATTTGGAATATGTTGGATTTGACATGCCATCAGGATGACTCATTGTGCTGAAATACATCATGTTTCGCTATTATTGCATAATGTGACATATTGATATAATCAGATGAATTGTCAAAACAAGATGTCAAGTATGTAAAATTCAAATTAAGCAAAGTTTGGAAAAAGTCCTCAAAAGGGACTACATGTTATTACTTTAATTACATATTTTACTCCATCTTGAAAAGCAGGTCTTTCAATATTATTACCTCTTTGGACTTGTGTTTAGAATGTCTTCCCTTAATTTAGCCACATATTTTTGCTTTGCAGTTTACGTTTGCACAGCCACCTGACCAGAGAACACTCACTCAAAGTAAACATATTTCCCACAAGAATATGGGAAAGTCCTTTTACTTCCTCAATTACTTGTCCTTTTTGTTGTCTGGAAAGTAATTTTTAAATTTGTTTGTTTGGGTTTTTACCAATGTCTCAAAAATGTACTAACGACTATCATTTCTAGAAGAGTGATGTAAGTGGCCCTGCCTGGACAGGGCATTGGAAAAGATGACTGCCAGAGGTAACTCCATAACCATTCCATAACTCTGTGAAAATTCCTAGCTTTAGCTTTGAGTCTCCATCTGTTTCTAAAATCTTTGTAAACTTTTGAAAGAGCTGAGTCTAATCTGAACCCCATTGCAAAACCAGATGTAGCTGATATGCCACTTCCATACTCACAATACTTCATTAGTCATGAGAATAGTCAGGCTGATATGGAACAGACCCCTGTTCAGATCTGAGTATCTGTGGCCTTTAATTTTGCCTGATAGTTATAAAGTTTAAGGCTGCAGTACCCCTTACTAAATTTCCTACATTCATAAGAAGTGCTAGTTTCAAAAGAAACAAATACATTTTTGGGATAGAAAGCAGAGGGAAGTCTACACTATTCTCAAATTCTGTTACTCCTGCAAGAAAAGGTTCTTTCCCAAGGGAATCATGGGTATGTAAAATGTAATACAAGATGTCCAATTTCTTGGAGTTATAGAGGTTTTGAACATACTTAAGGATCCCTCTATTGAAACCCATGTCCATGGCAAGACTGGTTTCCTTGCTGAGGAGTCCCCTTGGCTCACTGGGGCAGGTTACTTTCCTTTAACTGACTTTAACTGTTAATAGTGTGTGCTGCTTTTACTGTAGAGAAAATAAACCTTAATCCACAGAACAAGTGTCACACCTCAACCCTCCTGTTAAAATGCTAGGTAGCATCACGTTATTATTATTATTACATTCTGAAGAAAATATAGCAGAGTCTTAACAAAGATAACAAAACACAAAAAATTCTTCTATATAAATAAGCTAAAACATTTGGAAGCATTTTGTTTTGAATTTTTTAAACTCATCAGGGAATTTTTTTTTAAAAAAACCAACCAACCAACACTCCAAAAAGAAAAATAGTTTATTGTAGTTTATTGCTAAACTATAATACGATTTCCATGCTGAAAGACAAAAACTCTCTATACTGAACTACTGGTTAATTCAAAACCTGCCTGAAGCATGGCACACAGTAATAATGATGACAACATCTAGTCCAATAATACAAAAATCAATAGAATGCATTGAACTGCTATCCAAAGCAAATCTAGAATGTCATTTGGTTGATTATTAATTAAATTGGCACCTGCTAAACTAAATACAAATGAACTAAATACCAACAAACTTTATTTTACATGGAAAATTAAAAGGTTAGGTAACTATTATATGGAGCAAGAAAAAAAGTAGAGTTTTTGATGTTACTAACACAGAATCCTGAAAATTTTTATGCCTTAGGCTTTGAGATATTTAAAGGAAAGAAAAAGTTATTGTACAAATTGTATAATATAGCTTTTGAAAATGGTCTTTTAATTCTTATTGATCACAACCTTGGCATTCAAAGTCTAATTATACTAAAAAAATCTGCTATATACCCAGTGTACTCAGAAATCATTGCCTGAAATTAATCAACACTACAAGCACACCACTCTTAATTACAAAATGATCTTTGTAGTGCTTCTTACACCATTTGTTGATGCTCTTAAAAATGACTTGACAAACCTTAAACCAAATCATAATTTCCAGGTGACATTTTTATTGTATCATTTATGATACATGCTGAAAGTGTTCCACAAGGCATTCGGGCAAATACATAGAAGGTAAGAATTCCCCTAGAAAGATATGTTTTTCTTCAAGTTTCTTAAAAAATCCAAAAAATCATCTAGAAATATTCCTTTCTAATACCAGATTAGTTACTTCTGGAAGACTTTTTTCTGTAAGTTATTTTTGAGCTGTCTTTGCAGGTTCAGGTTTTGAAGTTCAATTCTTCCACTCGCCAATTATACCACAGCCTGTGTGGTTGCCTAAATACTTATCTTAAAATGTTGTCTTGTGCCTTTTATGAACTGTGAGAGCTAGGAGCTTTCTGCAACTTAAATAAGCAAATTTCCTTTCAGATGAGATATATAGATATATAGATATATATATAATATAGAGATATTCCTGCTTACCTCGGTGATGAATAGGTGGAGTTGTTGCCTTCATCAATGTAATGTATTTTATTTACTGATAAAAATATAATATAAAAATTATATAATAATTAATAAATAAACTGGCACTGAATGTTTAAAGCATTATGAGTAAAACTAATTTCACAGGGTGCTGTTCAAATAGGACAATGAGTTCCATTTGGCCTATATAAAATAACTGAATTATATCACACTTATCACCAAAGTGTATTCACGTACATGTAGCAACACCACTGGGGGTTTTTGATGTTTTATTTTAGCTCAGATACCAAAAGTTTTGCTCGTGTCATCAGTATGTGAGAAAAAGGAATGTAAGTGAGCATAAAAATCTAGTTAAAAGAGTACACCAAATATGGAAAAATATTTTTATGAGCTATTTCAGAATTTCTGCCAGTAAGAATTGGAATTCTTTCCCAATAATTTTGACACATTTTTCTGGAAACATAAAATAATGTGGCCCTTAAGGACCAAGGATTTAAGGAGAAACAGTAAAATGGTGGAAACAAATGACTGCAAATTTTTTGAATTATATCTGGCAGAACCCAAATCATAGTCTAAAAAAAACAATTTATTCTTGAGGTTGCAGTTAATAGGGCTTGACTGAGACAGTAAATCAGTTACCCCAGCTGTTTCCCAGTCTGAAGATTTGCCCTTCGATTATATTTAAAAGACAGATAAAAATGCAGTAACAAACATTTAGTTAAGTTCACAACTACTTTTTCTACATTCAACACTGAAGTACATTGAAGTAGTCTCTATCCACTCTACTCCAGTTAATGCAACACTAAAAACTTGAAAATTCCAGTGCAGCCTCTTGTAAGGTCTAGCATCATAGTTACCTATTTTCATTAAAAAAAAAAAAAAAAAAAAAAAAAAAAAAAAAAAAAAAAAAAAAAGGCAAAAAAGCACAAACTTTAAGCTCCCAGAGTCATTCAAGATCTAGTACGTTCAGTTTAATCTTCTCTACAGGTGTTTCATATTTCTTATACACCCATTTTAGATATTCAGTGAAGTAAGCAATGTTTCCCTTACCAGAAGATTATTTAGAAAAAGCAGCCCATTGTAAATTCTCTTCCTAGTAGTGCAATAAAAAGATGATGCAATAAACTTCCAGTTCTAAGTTATGAATATTCTATGACACGTGTGCCTTTTAATTGCTGAGTGAAAAAACTAGGTCATTTTAATTGACAACAATTGAGCCACAAATTTTCAAACACATTAACTACACCAAAAACACTTGAAGTACTGTTTGCTGTGACTTTGGATGATTAGTTGTAGAAAAGGCAAGTGCAAGTATAGTCTCCTCTTCAGATTTAGCAAAAAAAAATGTCAGTCTGATAAGAGACCAACAAGATCCTTCAACTTTTCTTTTTTTTTTTTAAGGTGTTTATCCCAGAAACCTTGGGAAAGACATTGCATAATCTCTAACACACTTCATCAAAATCATATCTTTTATTTTTCTAAAAGCAATAGTGAAATCCTTCTACCTTCACAAAGATTTCTCAGTCTTTAAACAATAATTTCACAGAATAGGTGATTGGTTGGTTACAGCATGGTGCCATTAAAACCAAGATTGTGAATTTAATCCCTGCACAGGCCATTCACTCAAGAGCTAGACTTGATGATCCTTGTGGGTTCCTTCCAACCTAGAATATTCTGTGAATCTGGTCCAATCTCTCTCCTCAAGCAGGATCATCCTTGAGCACATGGCACAGGGTTCTGTTGAGATGGTTCTTGAATATCTCCAGTGTGGGAGACTCCACAACCTCTCTGGGCAAGGTTCCAGTGTACCATCATCCATACAGTAAAAAAGTTCTTCCTATTCTGCTTGTTGTCTCTTGTCCTATTGTTTGGAAGCATTAGAAGAACATGGCTCCATTTTGACACCCTCCTTCTGGAGACTTATACTGATGAGGTCCCATCATCTTTGTAGCCCTCTGCTGCAGCTGCCCCAGAAGCTCCACGTCTCATCCTGAGGAGCCCAGAACTGGACATAGCACTCCAGATGCATCCTCACTAGGGCTGAGTGGAGGAGCAGGATCACCTTCCTTGATCTCCTGGCAATGCTCTTCCTGATGTACCTCAGGGTACCATTGGCCTTCTTCACAAAGGCACTGTTGTCTCATGGACAGCTTGTTCGCCAGAATCCCCAAGTCCTTCTCCACAGAGCTTCTTTTCAGCAAGCCTGCAAGGGTGTAAGGGGTTATTATCCCCCAGGTGCAGGACCCTGTATTTGCCTTTGTTGAGTTTCGGAATGTTCTTCTCTGCCCATCTGTCCAACCTGTCCAGGTCCTTCTGAAGGGCTGCACAGCCCTCTGGGGCTGCACAGCCCATTGCTCCCAGGTTTGTGTCACCAATGAAGCCCTTGAGGAGACATCTCTCCCTTCATCCAAGTCACTGATGAATAAGTTAATACTGGCCCAATATTGAACCTTGGGGGACACTACTTGTGACAGGCCTCCAACTGGACCTGTGCCACTGACTACAACCCTCTGGGATCTGCTCTTCAGCCAGGTCTCAACCCACCTCAGTGTTCTCCCTTTCTTCTTCTTCTTCTTCTAACTCTCTTCTCACGGAACATAACATCAAATAGGTTTAAAAACTTTCTCTGTTCAATGGGCTAAGTCCATTTTGTGATAAGTGATGTTATGTTGTATTTACTCTTTAGCCAATGTTTCTTAATTTTCTATATTTTGCCAGTAAACTTCTGTGTATTCTTCTGAGAATATTTGGTTGGAATTTGCTCCATTGTGTCTACCCAGAGCAAAAGAGCATTGGTTTAGTCCTAAGTTTGAGTGACTGGGGTATAACAAGAGTTGCTGACATTAAACCAAAAAAGCTGTTCTAACTGGTTTCTAAATACGTGCTGGGCTCTTGACCATGGAATAATTTAAAATTACTTGCATATTGTTCTGATATTCTTGTATTACCACAAGTATTTTGTCAATATTCTCCATGGTTTTTACTCAAAGAAGAATGCCTCTGAAGTATACTCAGAAAAGTTTTCTTAAATCTTGTGTCACTGATAACCTGCAAAATTCTTTCTGACACCTATATTAGTGGTTTTAGCTGTTCAGTAGAGACGGCAACAGCCTTTCTATCACATATATGTGATAAACATGATAACAAATGAAAGGCAAATAATTTTAACAGACAACATGGAACAACAAAGAGAGAAAAGGTTGCCATCTGGAAAGACTGTTAGATCTTTGAAGCCTAAATCCTTTTTAATTTCATTATAAATATGACTGTTGTTTTTTGGGGGGAATAAATTCATGTGAGATTTGGCCAAAAATTACTGTTATCTGAAGGCTCTTGGCTGTCTAGAGTTGCTTGATCATTCTGACGTGCTTAATTCTAGTGTGCTTCAACTTTCTCATTTAAATATATCTTCCCATCAATCATTAGTGCTTTCCTTCCTGGGTCATTGAGAGCATAATTCTTCATTGTGTCAGCTGAAGGTGTGCTGACCTACTTTTCCTGGTTAATTTCAAGGGTAGGATCAGATGTTCCATTGCTTTAGTAATTGATCTAACGATAGATCTTTACTAGAGCACCCATGACATGGTCTGAGGGGCATTCCAGGCATCACTGACTTCAAGGTCAAAACTGAAATGAAAAATTCTCCAATCAATTAGGTAACTTGGCTGCATAGTTTGTTCTTGGAAGTAATTCCTCTATAAACATAATGGGTTTTTTGATAAAAACTGGGGCTTAATGCAGAGGTTCATGTGAAAGTTGCTGCTATCTTTTGGTGTGTAATACTGTTTTAATGTTAGCGGCCCTTAGCCATTTTAATTTTACATTATTGTGCAAGTGGAAAGACATAGTGATAAGTGACAAGGTGTAAAGCCAAAAAGATGTAAAGGTGCTAAAAAAGAAGAATTATCAGTGTCAGCAAAAGCAATAGTTCACTGTAAAAGGTGCGAAGAAACAATTCCAAACACAATAATCTCTCAGGAGCAGACTTCTAAACTTCTAAAGGAGGAGATACACTATTCAGTTCATTCACACTTTCCTCCTCTGGCACACCACAAAATTTGATTTTTCAGGTTGGACTCTGCAGTGTGGTTTCATAAAGTGTTACTTCAATGTGCACATTCCCACAGGTAGAGGATGCACAAATCTACCAGGCAACCTTCAGATCTGCCTGGATTTTGACGATGGTCTCATATTATTACCAGAAGGGGGAAATATCTCTCCAGTACATGACTATAACCTGCACAATAAAATTCTCATAAATACATAGATAATATACAAGTAAAATGCAAAGTGAGATGTATTTTGATAGCATCTGAAATGTATAGATATTTAGCTGTTGATTTTCACCTCTTTTCTATTATTCCAGATAATGCACATAATACAGTCATGGAAAAGGCTGAATTTATGCACTGTCTAAATTAGAAATATCAAAATTAACAGTACTTTTAGCAGTTCTTTTCCTGTATTAGTTGGCCTGTTTTAGAAAAATTATTGTTTTTTTAACTACTAAAATTTGCTTTTTAAAATTATGTCTATATAAACTGGCGCCATGTTTCAGCTGTGAAAACATTGGCTGAACAATAACAATAGTTAAATTAAACAATACTTTATTAAAATCCTTTTATAGAATATAAATACATATTTGTGTCTATACAAAAAACCTCACTATATATATTTGCCAAAAAGAATACGGTTTACTTAATGAACAATTTTTATTAAAACTCATCATGAAAAAAATTGTTTAGAAGTCTACTGTAAAAATTCAAAATAAAAGTTTGTATTTTCAGAAGTATATTCAGGATGTTTGCCTTTGAATAAAGTATTTAAAATTATTATGCCATGTATTCGAAACCAAAATAATTTCAACTTTCTACAAGTTTTGCTCATGCAGTCTGTTAATGGAAACAAAAGCTATGTCATATGTAACCAATCAAAATAACTCAAGTTTCTTATACTTACAATATGATAATCCCCACGATCAGTTCACAGACAATCCTGTGGTTGAAATATAGTCACATAAAACTTGGTTGAATAAAACAAACATGGCATAACAAAAGAAAGCTAAATTTAGTATAGAGTGCTTCATCTAGTGTATTTGAAATAAGTTGCATTATAAACATACGATTATGAAGAAGAAATATTTCTGGTTAATATACATTTATATTTTGTGATGTCATCACAGGATACTCAGAGTTTTCTTATGGTAGACACTAATTAACAACTACAATGAGACAATTACCTTCCACTTTTTTGAGAATTGAAAAAATAATATCAACCACCACCCAGAAGACAGACACCTGTCAGTAGTCTTTGAGCATTTGCAGAGATTTTCTGGGGACTGACAAAAGGGACATGAATTTCTGCAACATTTTGCTGTGCACAAGTGTCTGAGAGAAACAGAGAAAATGAAACAGAGGGATTGCCAGGGACAGGAAAAGCTCTGGAAATGATAGCCCTGAGAAAGAATAATGGAGAATGATTGACAGCAGTGGAAATAGAAAAACAACAGTAATGGTTTTTAAAGAGATCGTTTCTGTTTTTGTGATTCCTACAGTATCTAAAGAAACAGGTTTTTTATATCTAAGGACCCAGATCCACAAAGAGTGAATAAGTTCTCCCAAGAAAGATCTGTCTTCACTGTATTATCCCCACTGGAATAACAACTAATACTGATAATTTTTCTAGTTGCTCAAGTTAAGTCATGTAATTTTGTAGATGAAAACTTTCCCTGCAAAATTATTCATGTGTACAGAGTTAACTACTTGTATACTTTTACAGAAATTACAGATGATGAACTCCCAGACTGTTTTTAAAAAACCTTGTAAAAAGAGCAAGCTGTCTTTCTTCATTAGCTGCAGGTGAAGCAATCATAGTTCATTTTATGTAGAACATAAAATAATACCTATTTAGCTTACTTCCAAAAAGTATAAAGCAGATGATATGAGATCTTGACATGCGCTTTCTATAAATCAGAGTTACTAAATATCTGCTAAATTTTAGCAGAATTATGTTTGGATCTCTATAGCAACTGAGTGGAAAAATCAGAGTCATGAAATGGTTGAGGTTGGAAGAACCCCCTAGACCAATCCCCCTCCTCATTGTGTCAGCTACATCAGACTCCCCAGGATCCTCTTCAGTTAGGAGGAGACCCGACAATATCTCTGGGCAGCCTGTTTCCCTGTTTGACCATCCTGTTGGTGACTGACCAACCAGATTTTGCCTTTGCATTAATGATTAAGTATATCAATAAAACAAAAGGAAAAAAAAATAGCACAGGGAGGCATAAAAATGATACACACACACCACCTGTAAACAATGTATATGTTTTTCAAATTCCTTAAATATGCTGTACAACATAACCAAAAATAAAACATTTTTACTTCTCTTATGAATGTCTAAATATTTTCTTAGCAGTTAGCAAGGTGACCTTACTAGCTTTAAAACATTTACATTTTATAACTTTTTTCATACTGTCAAGTGGATCTTACCTGAGAAATTAAGATACCTTCAAATACACTTCACTATTGACAGCATTGGTAATATCATTGAAATAAATCTAGATGTCAAACATTTGTTTCAGTTCTTGAAACTAAACTGTACTTTTACAGATCAACAATATGACCTAGTGAAGCAGACAGAAAATGGGGATTGGTGGTAAAACTGGGATTCTCAGCTTGTCTGAAGTCACAATGCTTCTTCAGTACCTCTCCTTGGCCACTGCAGATGCAAGACAAATTTAGTTTTCTTAAGATAGTCACCTGACTTTATGTCAACAAATCACAGCAATATATCGCTCACATCACTCATGGCTGTGACTGCACTGGGTATCAATTTCCACCTATATGCCACTAAGGGCCTCTTTGAAGTCTGCATTATTCCTACGCAGCCATTAGAAGTGTTACAAATTTTTGCCTCAGTCCATGCAGATGAGGATGCAGAAGACAATTTTTCACAAAATGCCACTTACTTAATATGGTAAGTATATATAAAGACAATGAAAAGAAGTAAGAACTTCCTTCCCATCGGAACGTTTTGATGTCTTCAGCTGACAGGGAAGATGGCCTTCCAGAAATTTCCTTGAATCTCTGCCTAGAAGCATCACTTTCATCTTATGTTTATCATGAGCCAACTGCTTTCTCTCAGACTGTATATATCTTCCAGGCATTTCAATATAGTTATAGAACTGACACAAATCAGACTTTTAGAAATAGGAATGGTTAAAAATATATTTTTGAATATTTAAGGAATGCATCAGACAGAAAAGGGTGGGGGTAAAGGAAGGGGAAACATGTTCTGGTAAAGTTGGCAGGATAAAACTTTTAACCTTCATGATTTTTTATTACTGTAAGTATCTCTTGCTGGTTTATTGGTGGGTATATATTTTTACAATTAGGCAGTGCCAAAGGCAGTATGTTTGTGTTCTTTGAAGTTGATACAACCAGATATAGTAGACCTTATGTTAGAAATAAAATATTTTTGCAGGAGAAACTGCTGCTAGCCAAAGAGATTTCAGTCTTCACATCCTGATTCAAGCTTTCTGGTGTAACCATCAACTTGTACGATTCTCATTGTTTATTTCAGTGTGTACCCTCACAGTTTTCTTTAAAAATATATGAAGACATTACTGAGGATCTGATTCAATAAAAAGTATGTCCAGACCTCCATGCCCTGGAAGCTCAAACAATGCTGCAAAAGCTGCAGAAATGGGACATATTTTCTATTGAATTGGGTACTGAGAATGCTCATAAGTTTTTTGTATTGATTTTTGTAACAGCCAGCAGTGAAAGACACAGACAATATTAGCTTCATACACTACAGGCCTGTGGATTTCACTTTCTGCATGCAACAGGACATGGAGTGAAAACAGACAGCGACCAATTTAAAATGAAGGTTCAGGGTAATTATTTTTTTCAGCATAAAATCAAAAGTGTAGCTTACTATAGTGAAATAATTTTCAAAATAGGTAACCTACTACAATTAACAAATGATTAGGTAAGACTCAAGTGTGGTCATACCTGCACTTTTAAAATGGTTTTACCTAATATTAACACTATATACTGATATTTGCAGCTTATATAGACTACAGCCCTGAATTATAAAAAGTAAGTAGGGCACTACAAAAAAAAAAAAAAAAGAAAAAAAAAGAAAAAAATGTTATTTGTGCAAAAACCTTAATCACTAAAATCTTAAATTTCTCAACCCTTTAAAAATTATTATTCCACCTAAACTCTTTAGAGATGATTTTATGAGAGATAGATGAAACTACAGCAGTATCTGTTCTTTTCCCTCGATTGCAGTGGCTTTCTGCTAAGAGCATCCCTGTTTTCAACTTTCAAGAATATACAAAGATTGTGTTGCAGCAATCAGAAACCCAAGTAATTTGCTGCAAAGCTACACAGGGCATAGTCATCTTCTAAGTTAACCTGTGAGCACCCTCTGCCCATTCCCAGCTTACTCCATGTTCCCGTTTCAAAACCACAGGTGCTCCTAAAAATGACCAAAATGATGCTTTGTGCAGAAATTAATTTAAACATTCCAGTTTGCTCAGCATCCGTGGTAAGACCTACGGGATATGGTTCCTGCCATTTTAAACTGAATCAGTAAGATGGCTGATGTGCTCTGTTACCTCCTAATGAGTCTTGTACAGTGTAAAGAGACTTGAAGAACTCTGTTGAATGTGAACAGTTTTCTGAAAACTTTAAGAATTTGATTTCAGGAGAATATTTCTGATTTTCTGTATATGCTGCTAAAGTGCACTGAGTCAAACACTGGAATTGTATAACAGATATAAGTTTTTAAGAATTATACAGGTGGTCTGAGATTCATACTATGGAATGTGAGAAAATAATTAAATGTCAACAAACCCTCCATCCCCCCCAACCCCCGCAATACGAAATCAAAACTACCTTAGGCAAACTGAAATCCTGTTTTCTTTTTCTAAAATAGACCCCAGTAGGATAAACATGCAATTCAGTTTTCATCCAATACAAGGAATTTCTCCTTTGATATAATTGCATTAAATCCTTGCTGTATAAGAGAAAAACTGGAAAAATACTCTAATTTCAATATTTACTTGTAAGAGGAACATCAAATGTGTATAAATAACCTTCATATTCAAAGTCTTTTAACACAATGAAGATGTCAATAAGATTTTAAATCTGAAATACCAAAATCTCTTTTTGACTTCCAAGCAGTTTTACAACAGAAACCTTTGAAGAATTGTTATAAATGTTTATTAAGAAAAAAAATACAGAAAATGAAATGCAAAGAAAGCCTCCCTCAGCTTTCTCTCATAGCTGAGAAATGAGCATTATGTCAGCAAAATATGAACATGTTAATATAACATAAAATTGTTATATTGGGGTAATAAGTACCAGTTGCATTTCTAAAATCCTTTAGACTTAAATCATGGTTTTACTCTTAGTATACCTTGATTGCAGCATAATTAGAAGAAAGGATAAGATTACATACCTCTCTACATGTTGTAAGAGCTTTGGATTTTTTTTTAAATAAATATAATAGGGTTTTTTAAAATCCTTCTGTTCAGGATTATTTGTGCATGATGTTGAGAGCCATAGCCTAGTTACTAATTTTTCCTCTAGCTCCAAGAAAAAAAAAGAAAGAAAAAACTTTCATTCTGTGGAAAGAATATTAATAGAAAATAACTAACGCAAACATCTCTTTTATTGTTTTTAAGACAATAGATATTTGTCAAATATTACTTCTATTTTCAGCCACATTTGCAATTATATGTTTTTGGAAATATGAATCTATATTCAGTTGTAATGTAACTCATATATGAAAAGATAACTTCCATTTTTTTAAACTCAGGCTTGGTCTATAATTGCATCTCAAATTGGATCTCAAAATCAGTAATATAAATACACTTCTCCAAATTTAATTGAATACTTGCTTGAATAAAACTCTGCTTATGTGTCAAAAGAATTTTTTTGCCCATCTACTTGAAAACAGCAAGAGAACAAATTCAGTCATATAATGCTTGATAAAATGCATAAACTTTCTAAAAACGTAATTCAAGAACTGTAAAAAGTTTGATTACAAGAAGGTTTATATTACCAAATAAACAGAAATCTCACCAGAATGAGGGACAGTTTAAATCCAAATTAGAGCTTGAATTCTTTGATTAACATTTTATATGTCATATGATTATTACTTACATACAGACTTTCTCATTGATGTTCATGTGGATTAAGTATTTATGGTCACTGCTTTTTACTGCTCTAACATCAACAATGTCCAGGCCTGTTACCCTTTATTACATACAGTCAGCTGATGTACTATATAGCCAGTGGCCCATGACAAAAATGGACTGTACAATCAGAACAGTAAGAAAATCAAGTTGATACAACTAACAATTTTTGACATCTGATTTTGATGGAAATGGGACTATACATTTAAAACATCTGTATTCAAATACCTAAAGAGGAAAATTTATTCACAGTTTTTAACATTCTTAAAATTGTGTTTTAAGAGTTAAATTGAATTTCAGTGTCCTGAGGAAATTCAATATATATAAAATCCAGCAATCTGCTACTTTGTCCTTTTGGACTTCACATTTTGTTTTTGACCAATGGAGACCTGCATGCAATCCTTCAAGGAGGATTGATGGCTGTGGGAAGAGGAGAGGTATCTATCCTTAATCAGAACAAGTCCCAGGAGGCAACTACTACAACTTCTAACACTATATTATTGGTTAATTTGGGGACTTCTTTCACTCAGATGACATAGCTAGAAGGATGTCACTGCACAAATCAATATGTACTGCCTTGCCATTGATGTTCCTGCTACCTTAAACAACAACAGCTGTGTCTATGATCATCTCTGAGTTGTTCAGGATACTAATTGTAGTCAGCACACTACTCTTTCTAACAAATGGTCTAGGAAGGTGCTAGCCCCTGATGCATATTTGAAGAATTGCTGCATACTTTCCATTAGAATTTGCCATTTAATTTTCTGTTTTTACTGTTTCCAGAAATGTTTTCACTCCCATTTTCATTAAAACTCATCCTCACCCTTAGCTTTATGCTGAAAAAAATAAGATTATTATTTATTAATAGAAATAAACGCCTGCACTTCTTACAACATATTGGGATTAAGATGCAATATGTTTTATACAGATTTAATATTTTTCTGTACTTTTTAATCTAATCCAGCACTTTTGTAAGCATTATATGGGAATGAGTTAAATGTATATTTTAATTCTGCTAAGTGTGCAGTTAGTGACAGTTGATGAGTCGTTCAAAAAGGAGTGGGGATCTGTTGACATTCAGCATAAATTCTTCATTCATTGCAAAAATAAGAGATATGTGAAGACAAACTTGTATGTGCATCTGAGTCTCATAAGATACAGAAAACTGCTCAGCTTTGCCTGAAAGAACATCACACTTCTAAACCATGCTCAAGCACAACTTTGAGCTTCACCTGCGTTCTGCATCAGAGATGTGCTGCTCTGCTCTTATTTCTTAACAGAATGCATGACATCTCCTATCAGAGGTACAACTGCCTCAGAACATGATCACTGCTTTGCAAATAAGGTGTCTATGTCTTAAAGGGAGCACTAGTGCTTTATTGAAAGGTGATGAATGAGGGACTGTGGCAGGAGTGAAAATTGGTTGCTATGGGATAGTTTCATGGATTTTTCTTGTGTGTTCACTGTAGGTGTTTACTGAAGTTAACAATATAAGACATTCTAGTTCTCGTTACACCTCTCTAGCCAGGCTGTGTCCTCTGTCATTGTCCTTGGCCTCCACAAATCCCTCCCCTCTGCACTTCCTCAGGAGCAACCACTTTAACAACTTTCCCAAGTCCCTCAGGGAAAGCTGTCTGTGCTCATGCAGGTGCTGAGTCCTTCAAACATTAAAACTGCCTCAGTTTTCTATCCTGAATACTGTACGTAGCATAGTCATTACAAAATTTCTTTTTAAAAAAATTCTGTTGAGTGATTTTTTCTGTTGAGTGAGTAATTAAGGGAGTATTCACTCAGTGGAGAGCATGGACTAGATCTATAGGAACAGTCCTTGTACACTTATACTCCATACTAGAAACTCACATGCCAACTGAAATGTCTTAGATTCCTTAAGTAAACCTTTGAAGATAGGTAAGCAGGCTGTGGAAGAAACAGATTCACGTCAAAAACTGATTTGGTATTCAAAAAACATTTTAGTGTGGCCCTCAACAAAAGGTCCAAATCAGCCATGTCTGCCACAGGATGAGAAATCTGTCTTTACATATATTAAAAAAAAAAAAAAAATTCACTTTCAAGGTAAATGTAGGTTAAAAAATTCCCACAGGTTTCTGAGCAGAGAAGTAGACAGCCAAATATATTAATAAATTATCTGGGGAAAGGGTTGAATAGGCTGGATGGACGAATATCTTCCCTGAGATATTATTTAAGGAAATGAAGAAGCAAGTTTCAAAGTGTAGAATCCCTCCAATACCAAGGTAGAGTTAAGTGCATGAAGCATGTGGCAAACCCCCATAACCTTCCACATCACAAGGAGGTCTGATCTGAATCCTGGTGCTCCACAACAAAATCTCAAGCCTTTTAACCAGATATTTCTATAAAACATATTTCACATATCAGACACAGTATTACAAAAAACCAAAAAATACTATGAGTTTAAGAAATTATTATGAAAGTAAGAGAATCAGAAGACAAAAGCATCACTTCTTCAATGTTTATGCATTCTGAACACGTGTATACATATTTAGAGTACATCAACTCTACAATATTCCCTAACAATCTAACTCTTGCTCCCAGTACAGAAAAAGAGGAAAAAAAGCCCAGCTCAGAGAAAGAAAACTGAAGATGATATGAAGTAATTTTTCTCCAGGTTGAGATACATGTGTGATTGAAAACAATGTCAAAAGTTGAGAAGCCCTTGATTTTCAATCTAGCACCACTAGAAAATGTAATAATTAAGATCTCCTTCCAAGTTCATTAGCACCTTGGCTACCCCACAGATGTAAGAGAAATTTTCCTTCCCTTCATAGATTTTACATACTCCAAAATAAAAAAAATAGAGATTCTCAGAAATTCCATCTCAGGCTGAATCAGAGTTTCTCTGTATAATTCTGATTCATGAATGAACTAGCAAATCAATAAAAAAAATAATTTTGCACATCCAGTGAAAATAAAAAGAACGAATCAGGTTACTGTGGACTACAGCATCTTAACTGAAGTAGCTGCACCTGAGCTGGTTTACAGAACATGAACTGGAAAATGAAATCCTGATGCAAATGAAGTCAAAATTTTGCCACTGACTCCTCTGCAGCTAGATTTATCCAAAGCAACGAAACCCTAGTGGAAACAGACAAATCAGGAAAAGATGCCTCTAATATGAATTTCAGCCAACATGAACTAAAGGCTTTTCAGGAAAGGTTGAAGAAGCCTTTCAAAAAAGAATTGTAGTATAAAAGAAAACTGTGGTAATAGATCCTTGCTTCTGCCCTGCCCTTTTTAGCAGCTAAATAAAGACAATTTTTCAGGACTGGACTTGCAGGATGCCACAGCATTCCTCTAACCCTCCTCCCTTTGGAAAAAATCCATTGACTTTTAAGACAAAGGCTTCTTTAAAAATTCCAAAACAAGTATTGCATCTTTTAAATGTAGACTTGGTGTAGCTTAAATCAGAAAATAAGAGAGAAACATGTGAACTAAATTAAACGTATTTGAAGACTAACAGCAGCATATTTAACATTCTTTACAAAAAAAATAATTCATCAGAATGTTGGAAGAGTAACTTTTAAGAATTGCTCCATTGCAAAATTGAAATAATGATTCTCTGCTTGGCAGAATTTCATTTGAGAAGAAGGAAGTACTACAGCATATGAAAGTACAATGCAAACGATGTCACATATAAATTACATATTAATGACAGAGCACTGATGCAAGGAAGAACGGAGGGTTCAGAAAGGAGGGTCCCTTTTTAAAATCCCTGTATAGCTAAAGATTATTATGCAGGCATTCACATTCACAAATTTTTATAGTAGGGAACTTAGGGAGAGACATTTAGCAGCTCTAGAGTGACTGCAATATTCAGAAGGTAGAGACTGCTCTTGCTGGGTAGGTAGTTGGCTTTTATTTTCATTTCCTGTTCAGGAGTGAGATTACTGTTTGGGGAGAGTTAAATCTATTTCAAGCATAAGAATCATTCATCCCTGGAGGTGCTGAGCTTCGATTAATAGCTCTTGGATTCTTCTTATTCATCTTAACTCCAATTTGTGCTGCTTGGCACTAAGGGTCCAGTTTGTTCCTTTCCTCATTTTCAGTTCTGCCTTCCCCCATGCAGCGCAGTGCATCAGAGAAAGCCTCCACTGTCACCTTAGTTTAGGTATATGTTGTCATGTAAAGTTAATCTTCAACACTTGATTCCTCAGTATTTCTCTGAGGTAGAGACTCCTACTGATACTACATAACTTGTACTCCTTTTTGATGTTAATGAAAGTCTGAAAGAATGTTAAATCAGATATAGATCCGTTCAACATGTTATTTTTTAAAACTAGCTATAAATCAGATATGACATCTGTTTTAGTATTTGATGTCTCTCTATCTTAATTTTTGTGCAATAAAATTTTGGCCCATGTTACAGATTAACCACCCATAAAATTGTAATTTTGTATACTAAAGCCATTTGCAGCTGTAATACAAGTAAAAATTTAATCCAGAACTATTAAACCTCATTTATTTCATACAGTTCAGAAGCACTCAAATCAATTGCTGAGAATCTAATAAATACTTAGGGCTAAAATCCACTCTGAGTCTGCATCTCACACAAGAGAGAGATTTTGGATCGTCTTCCATTTGACGGAAGCCTAAACAAGAAATCTTTAACATGATCCTCTGCAGCATCATCTGCTGCTTCAATTATTCAAAATACTCACTTCCCACCTCTACTTTTCCCAAGCAGCAAATTAAGTCATCCACCTCAGAATGAGTGGAGGGGGAGCAAAGGCCTGCCTACCACAACTATTTTAAACTAGCTTGAAACATTTATGAACTTACTCATGTGCAACTTACTTTCTCTTCGTCTAGTGGATTTTTCATTACTAGAGAACACAAACCTGAAAAAAATCCCAGCTATGTTCAGCCTTGTCAAATTATCATCAACTTCCCAGGATGACATGTATGTGTATATATATATATATATATATACCCATATGGATATACATACACACACACACACACACATATATACACACACATGTAGGCACATACACAAACAGGTATAACAAACCCCTATCTAGAAAGTGAACATTGTGTAGAAACTGAAATACCATTTAACTGTGTATAGCACCTAAGAAATTTCTGCCTAGCCCTCTAGCATCTTTTTGATTCTTATTTATAAAGCTTGATTCACAGCTTCTATAACTCCTTCCTAGATATAGTAAACATCTCTTTATGAGATCTATGGCCACTGATCCCCGTGGCCACCACTGCCATTCTATTATCAGTCAAGAGGAAGACCCTTCAACAGGAACAGACCTGTCTAACTTTAGTTAATATACTACAGACAGAGTTGGGCAGCAGCACGTTGCCTTAATGTGATATCTCTGCCTTAATGGAATCTGCTTCCTTATTGTATAAAAGGATTAATTTTTTGTCTTTAGCAATGCAACTGTTACAAAAATTTAAGACTGTTCCTGTTCTCAGAGAGGTTTTCCATCTTATTTATACACACTTTTTTAAAATTGCAAGAAATTTTGAGATTATAATTTAACTAGAGGCATAAAAACCTATTCATGAAAGAACTGAAAATACCAGAGTTGCTTCAAAACTAGAAAGACAAATAAAATTGGAACTAGTTAAAATTTGAAACATTTAAGATTAGTCATTTTAGAGAAATGTCACATGTCAAATGAAAAATTAACATGATGAAAACATTAAAGAAAAATATTGACAGCTGAAGAAAAAAAAAAAAAAAGAAAAACGTGAAGAGGTAAATGAATGCATACCCAAAGGTTGTATGTGCAATCTTGCAATACATATACAAGGAGTAAAAAGTCAATGAGGATGAGCTGGAAAATCCAAAATGTAATAAAAAATAAGGAAAAAGGAAATACGTGGCATAAAACATCAGCCACACAGCAGCACTGAGAAGATTAGAGAATGAAGTTAAGAGAGAGTGCAAAAAATGATAAGAAAATTAAGGGTAGAAAATGAAAAGCAGATTGCATGAGGGTTTGAGATAAATCAGAATTTTTTAAACTACATGGAGAAGAAGAGGTCAGCAAGGAGGAAAAGAGTAGGACCTCTCAGAAATGGGAAGTGTAATTTATTCACAGAAGAGGTAGTTACTGCTATCAGTTTAAACAAATCTTCATATCAATTTTCAGAAAGGAGGATATGGAATGAATACTAGAAAACAGTCATACATTTTGCATTTCTTGGGTTATAAAGAGAAAATAATGAAAGAAATTTTATCTTTCAATGGAAACTGATGAAGCAATTGTACAGTGTGTTCAACTGGACTGCCTGGATCTGATTTAGAGTAGGAGATTTTGGAACTGAGTCCGTGGTTTTTACAGCACTAAGCACAATAACAGCCTACTATAAATAAGTCATCAAGTTTGATCAAACTCTGAAAATAAATGAGATGCTGAGAAGTCTTAAAGTAGATAGGGAAAAGCTATTGCTAGTATTACAAAAACCTTTTGAAAGTAACATTTTTACATCAGAAAACAGGAAGAGTAAAATAAATCCAAAATTTAGATAATCCAATATATAATTATAAACTAACTTGGCAAATTTAAGTAACAGTGTATATGTTGGAGATGAATGCAAATATTATGCATTTGTAGGGATGAGATTAAAAACACCATTTTATATAAAACCTTGTTAATTACATCTTTGTGGCATAGAGCCCAGAATACACTATCAAGATCAATGGCAAAGAAGTATTTGAAAATATAAATAAATAATCTGGTTTTAAGGACTTTCATTATTGTTAACTTCCTTAATATTAAAGTCTTTCCGAAAATTTGATGAATATCTTTACTTGCTATGAATTTTCTATATGAGAAATCTGTGGCTGAATATGAGAAGTACCCCATTGCCATTGAGGAGACTGCATTGACAAGGGCAGTGAATGAAGTCTACTCACCAACAGTGATTAGAACTAAACAACAAACATCTGCTTCATTCAGCTGAGGAATTCAACTTTCCTTTTCCATATGTTTTCTGAAACAGCATGGAAAAACAATTTTGCATGACCAGAGAACAAGAAATAGCAATAATCTTGTCTGGGTACCTCTGCCAAAGCAAAAATTCCTTTAGAAAGGATTTAACACCAGAAAGTGTTTGGTGGGTTGCTAAAACACAAATACCAATGTAGAACTGAGAATATTTCTGATATTTTGTATGACATTTATACTGCCTTTGTTTCTCACAGCATCCACAGAATTGGAAAACACCTAAAAGTAAATTATTTGTTTCCTGTTTCTAATACATAAAACCCAGGAATAAACACTTAAACAAGTCATCCTGAAAATATGAACTGATACAATCTCATCACAGGGGTTGATGATTTCTTTTTTGTTTCTACATATCTAATATTATCTGCAACCAAAAGAACCCTTATGCAATTTATGAAGATTGCAATCAATTACTTCTTAAATTCTAATTACTTCATATTCTACACACTTCCTAACTGTTCCTAAATTCTTATTTTCCAGTTCTTCTGAACCAGCAGGGATATGGTCACCAAAAGAAGCATATAGAAAAAAAAAAATCAGAAAAACTAAATTCGTAGAAATTACTAGACCTTGGAATTTTTCTTTTCTTTTTTTTTTTTCTTTTTTTCTTTTTTTTTCTTTCTTTTTTTTTTTTTTTTTAGAAACCCTAAGCAATCTTAATTTTGTTCCAGTGAGCTGACTCTGGCAGACTTACCCATGTATATCAAGAAATTATGACATCCTTGTGCCTTTTCTACACCAGTGGTTTTGAACTTTTGTAATTCTTCCTCTTTCAACTCTCTATTCCCCTCCACCGATCCTTTACACCTTAAGGGCCACTCTGACCTCTCCTTATCGCTGGGTCTTTTTTGCTTATCCTAAGTATTTATAATGATGGTGCATCTCACCACAAAGAAATGAAGCAGTGCTTTAGAACAGAGTGGTTTGACTCTTGTGAATATTTTTTTCCAGTCGATCTAACCAAGAACAATTCATTCTGGAAAAATAACTTGACTTTTTCAGAAAAAGTTTAAACTGTTGTGTTACAATTTCAAACACCCTTAAATACCAAATGAGATTAATGCATTATAAAATGAAAATAGCATGAAATGAACAAGCTGCCTGAATATCTGTAGTTTATAGGTAGGACTGACCTAATTATGTATTGAAAGAATATATATTAGGAGAAGTATATATGTATATATAGGAGAGGTCTCTTCACGGAAAAATATTTGGGTGATATATGTCCAGCGTTGTGGTGGGGTTGTATATGCAGGTTTGACAGCTGGGTGCAGGCAGAAGTGGAAAACCTATCATCATCTACTGTTTCTGGTCTTTGCCCCACTTTCTTCAATTTCCCAGTTCTTTCACCTGCTAGCAATTTAGCCACATAGTAATAACAAGCTCTGCTTTACATATTATGGACTCTGGTACTTTTGTTTCCTCACATGCTTTTTATTCTCTGTCTTTCATTAATGTGAGGATACCTTCCCCTGTCTGTAAAAAAATCAGTCAAGATAATAAAGTTTACCCTCACTGGAATTCAGAATTAGTTTAAAATGTATTTTAACATACCTGACTCAAAATGTTATAAAATTATTTTTTAGGGTTACCCTTCACATGAGGTAAGCTTCAATTCCACATTAACTTTGGTGATGTCATTAATTTTACCTTAACAGGGCTGTTCAGTACTTAGAGTATTCCTGCTGGGTTTTAGCTGCAACTCCAAAAACCTCAAATCTACCATAGAAAAATTAAATATCTGTCAGCTCTGTGTAGGTGTCTTACTGCAGAGCACTGTAATGGCACAAGGCACTCCAGCACAGGACTCAGCTGGAATTCAGTGCTCTCCCACTCCAGGCTTTACCTGTTTTCCTGAGTCCACTGCCTCCTTGGACTGTAACACATACGGAGGCACCTGGCAGGAGGAGGCCTACCCTCAGCCTGAGTCCCACCTGCAGTCCGTTTAGACTTGTCTTATCGAAAGGGACATGAATGCTTGGTCACTTACCTGAGATAGTTTCTTAAAATGAGAAGTTTTTCATGGAAGATAATGCTCATATTCCTGACATCAATCCAGAAAATGTCCAGTAGACTCGGAAATCAAAACTATACTTTTTTTTACCAGGACATGTTGCTCCATACCTACAGAAATAAAAGTTACGTGATTCTTTTATCATATTTAATACATGGACAGGCCATTCATGATGTATAAAGTAGACATTTATTTTAATTTCTTGAACTGCAGGAATGACTTGCAGGATGTAATAGTAAAGCGTCGTTCCCAGAAGAAACTTTGTTTAGCAAGACCCAGACAGATGATCTGCAACAATACATCTGAGATAGTAAAAAGGTTATTTTTACACCACTGTGTTATCTGACTTGGTATAATGATTGAAAGGCATTTTGCAACCTAAAACACAAGCAGATTTCTTTATTTAGTGTTTCATGAAGACATGAAATCCTTCACAAGCAGTGAGGCAGGTCTTCCCTTTCCATGCTTAGTATTCTTCTCATATATTTGTCCTTTTTGCAAAATTGCTTTTGTTATCTGACTTTTCATCTATTAGATGGTTGTTTCTAACATGTTAGCATTTTTTATACATATATATGGTCACTGCGTTTCATATATCATGACAGATAATTTCATTTATGTTCACAGAAATATTTATTAAAATTATTGGTAGGAAATATATTTACATGTGTGTATGTGAATTTTTATACTTACTGCAAAGATATGTGTCAACACCCAAATATTTTGGATAAGATATATTGAGAAAGTTGTGAAAAAGATTCCTAGACATATGATTTTCTTTTTCCTTCTGTTTGTGTTTGGTAAAAATCTATGAAAAAAGAAAAATCTGACTGGTCAGCAATAATAATATTTTTTGGAAGTCAGAAATTATAGACTAAAATTGAGATTTCTCAAATGATGAGTTAAAATTTCCAAAGGAAATAAAAACAGAAGTAAAAAATTTTGCAGCCATGTTAATAACAAAGAGAATGAAAAAAACAAAACAAAACAAAACAAATGGGATTGCTCTGTCAGAAGGGAATAGATATTAGTGACAATCTGAGTAGAATCCTGAACTAAATGAACATTATACTCTGTTTCCAATCTGAGTGATAATGTATAAGAGGTGGACATAAGGAATAAGAAAAGATTCAGATAGTGAATATGCCCGTCTATATGAGTAGGAAAATCTTGACACACGTATGTTTCTGGAACTGGATAATTTCCATTGAAGAATACTGAAAGACTTAGCACATGAAATTGCAACTTAAGAAGCAAGCAATTTAATAAATCTATCACATTCAGTACCTGTGACCAGAAATAGGAAGTGGGATGCTTATTGGGAGACAGAAGCAAAGGCATCTTGGAGTTATAAAACCTGGAACTGAACTGAAACTGTACGTAGAGCCAGGGAACACATGGAATAATAGCATAAGTATCATACAGGTAAAAGATAAATGTGAATGAATGCAACAATAGCGCATTCAAGGTAAACCATGTCACATTAAATGGATTGTTTTCTTTGATAAACTGATTCTGGAAAGTGTCATAGATGCAATCTGTCATATAATCACAGAATGGTTTGGGTTGGAGGGGACCTTAAAGATAATTTTGTGCCATAGGGGAGGGGCACCAGGTTGCTCCAAACCCCATCCAACTAGGTCTTGAACAATTCCAGGGTTGGAGCATCTACAATTTCTCTGGGCAACTTGTTCCAGTGCCACATCACCCTCACAGTAAAGAATTTTGTTCTAATATCTCATCTAAACCTACCCTCTTACAGTTTAAAAATCTTGCCCCTTGTTCTCTATACATGCCCTTTGTCAAGAGTTCATCTCTGGCTTTCCATTGGCCCTGTTAGGAACTGGGAAGCTACAATTAGGTCACCCTGAAACCTTCTCTTCTCCAGGCTGAGCAGCCTCATCTCTCTCAGCCTGTTGTCACAGGAGAGGTACACGAGCACTCTGATCAGCTCTATGGCCTTCTCTGGACTTGCTGCAGCAGGTCAATGTCCTTGCAGACTTCAGCAAAATAGTTTATATGGTGCAGAAAAAGAAAGAGCAAGTCAAACCACAGAAGATAGGCTTTAAAAGATTTATTCTGTCAGGAAGAAATTAAAGTAAGATTTATAACAGTTTGAAAGGATAATTTGGACATTATTAAGTGGCTGGGATTTTTTCCAGGGTTCTTTGTTGGGAAAGATATTTGGTCATATTTAGCTAAAATCTTTAGGCAAAACTGGGGTCATACTAACAAAAAAGGCAGAATGGCTTCCTCAAAAGCAAACAGGAAGTCAATGAGGAAGAATGGGATGGACATGAGGATTCCAACTGGATTTGTTTGGTACCAGCTGAAACACTGAAATGCTTACTGAATCTTAAGGAGAAATCCGCTGAAAAAGTGAAAGGAAACATTACACTTCTTTAGCTAATGACAGATCAGAATGGATACATACATACATAATCCACAGGGTAATGCTTTAGATAGCATTTAGGTTGTTTTAAATGGACAAGGCCTGATACCATTGATGCAACTTCTCCTTAGACTCTCCTGTCCAAATATGGGTATCCTGTCAGTCCTCAGTCAAATATATCCAAAGAAATCAGATTCCCAAAACATGAATGATAGCAGAGAAGAATAGTTAGAATTGCTATCAGACTAAAAAATCAATCAAACAAATTTATTGTGACAGTCAAATTTAAATCTATAGGATAGTAGGATACATATCAGTAGGATACATATTAGAGAAAAAAAATAGATTAGGTCAACAGCAAATCTGATGCATTTATACAAACAGTTTAATACATAATCCATATGGCAGAAAGAAAATAGATTGAATAACAGAGGTCTTAGGCACTATGTAAAATTATTTTTTGAAACATTTTATTCCTTAATTGTTGCAACTTCAAAGATATCACAAACTAAATACCTCATACTAAAAACAAATCCATGCATAACATAATAAACTTTTATCAAAAATTAGTCTTCTGACTAAATATTCCTATTAAAAATTTAAAACATATAATTAATTAATGGTAAAATATCTGTAAAAAGTGTCATCTTATAGTTTCCAGGTTTGGATTTGAGGAAAAGAAAAAAGAAAAGAAAAGAAAAGAAAAGAAAAGAAAAGAAAAGAAAAGAAAAGAAAAGAAAAGAAAAGAAAAGAAGAGAAGAGAAGAGAAGAGAAGAGAAGAGAAGAGAAGAGAAGAGAAGAGAAGAGAAGAGAAGAGAAGAGAAGAGAAGAGAAGAGAAGAGAAGAGAAGAGAAGAGAAGAGAAGAGAAGAGAAGAGAAGAGAAGAGAAGAGAAGAGGAAAAACCCGAGTTAATCAGAAGGCAGGCTTTGTTTATCGGACCAAAGATCATATATCAGGTTACTGCATACATTTTCATTACACAAAATTACATCTTCTTAAATTAAAACTAATTAAATCTGATTAATTAAAGTAAAATAATTCTTTAATAATAAATGGGGCTTCTATTGTTAATGTGACACTGCTTTTCTTCAGCACTATGACCAAGGCATTATCAGACCAAGTATTTTTTTCTTTAATCTTTAACTATTGTATATTTTCCAATTTAGATATAGTCACCTCTTCAGTGATACAAAAAAAAATAAAAAAAAAGAAGAAAAAAAGAGGAGACCATAAAATCTCTGGCAGAAAAACACACTTGTATCACAACAGATACAGCAGACTTTCGCAGGTATATACATAAGACAGGAAAGAGGTGAGAGGTATAGCTGAAAGAGGTGCTGGTCTACTGGGAAGCCAAGAGAGCTGACTGATACAGTGCACTTGAAAAGTCACTTAATAGGAGTGGTTCTATGCATGCAGCGCTCTAGGGATGTGCACTTGGCTGAAATATGTGACACCAAACTTGTCCCTGGAAGAGGCTATCAGCTGTGATGTTCCTCCAACTCTTACAGGCAGCTAAGTCCCATAATAACAACATTATTTGGTTATTTGATATCAGTCATTGCAACACAAACCAACTCCAGGATCCAGTTCACAAATGGTCTTTACATAAAATTAAGCCATAATGCTAACACATCTGCCTGCAAGATACAAAACTCAGATTCTGATTGGTAGCATTGATTAAGGCTGCTTTTGCCAGGCTTTTAAGACCCTGATTGCCTCAGGATCTGGAATACCAGTGGGAATGAAAGGTATCAAGCAAGAAAAATGGTTGATCCTGGGGACTCTCGTTTTATCCAAGTTGCACAGACGCAGTTGAAGGAGCTCTCAAGGAGCAAACAAACTCCAGAAGAAAGGTAAGAAACATATCAGCCCATCTCTGATGGAAGTTACATAACAGAAAACTGTACAAGATACCAAGCAAACCCCATATTTCATGACAATTTTATTTAAAAAATACAGAATAATATTTTGTTGCTCTTATTTAAGCTCAAATTTGCAACTTCACCAGAAGGTGGTTCTTAATATTTTTTACCCCAGATTCTTTCTCAGCTGAAAATCCACATCTGCAAACTTTGCCTCCACTGATCACTTGAGACATACAGAATAGAAATGTGTCACTAAGATTTTCTAAGTGAGTCATTGGATTGCATTTCTAGTTTGATTACTCCTAGGGCAGAGGCGGAACTACAAGAGTGTATATTTATTTTAGGTTTGGGATTTTTTTAAATATTTATATGTTTTAATTTATCAGAAAAAGCATACAAATTTTATTTTAGTAGAATTTTGGGAAAAAGCCCATTAATAGAATCCATTTCTACTTGAATATTCCTGCCTGGTACCAAAAAAAGGAAGGAAGAAACAAAATCCCCCTACATTCTCCCCAGCATTTATTCATTCACAGCAGACCACAAGAGGAATATGATATTCAATATCATTATTATAAATTAATATTGAAATGAACAAAGTTTGTGCTCTTATAAATAAACTAGGATAGAACAAAACAGCTATGGCATTCACACTATTGCAGAAATGTCAGTACTATGATCTATCGCTAGACAAAGCAGAGAAACAGGTTACAGATATAAGCACTTCAGACATCCATGTACCACACACAATGTCCTCTCAGAAAAACTAAATCAGAGAAGTAAGAAAAGGCCCTATAAATATATTGTGGTTCGGTTTTACTAACATTCTGGAAAAAAAAAAATCTTAGATTTACTACATTTATAATATTTTTGGGTGAGATGTAAAGCAATGAGTAAAGCAATTAGAAGAAGCATTCAAGGGACAGAAAGAGAAATATCCACCAAAATGAAGAATAAATTAGTACTCTCATCAATACCACCGATAAAGAAGTTGAGTACAAGCCAGATATTTGAGGGAACCCTTCAGTAAGAATAAATTCACTGTCATATTCAACTGAAATTTCTTCAATGAAAGCTCCCAAACAAAAAGAGTGGAAAAAGAATTGTGACTACCAGCCCAAGCTTTGTTTTGTGATGAGATAAAAATAAAAGAGGTGGAATATATCAGCCTATTTTTGCAATAAAATTCCAGAAAATCACATTCAAATGTTTGGCATACAGCTTGCCCAAAATTACTATTCAGCTTAGTCTTTACAGTATAAAAACCCCTACTGACAAGAGGAGCAATAAGAACAACAAATACTTTTCTTTCTCTTAAGTATTTGGAAGACTGAGCTCTTGATCAAAAATGTCTAATTATTAGAGCAAAAGCACACAGCCACAGAGATCAACACTGTTTACATTTCAATAAACAAACAAAAAAAAAAAAGCTCAAATAAATCTCCATTTAAATATAAGAAAATGTTCTTCCTAGCTTTGGATTATAAAAAGTATGAGTTCAGAGCATTCATCCCAAAAAGAGATGGTTTAATGGCATTAACACTTTTGTAAAGCCAAGCAGCAATTTCATAATGGCTGAAATATTACATGCTGTTTTTCAACTAGAGTGAATCATTCCCTATGTATTTTAACTTACAATAGACTCGACTTGATGAAGTATGTAATTTGAAATTCTTAAGTTTGTAATTTGAATGATTACTTTGTCTCACTGTAAGCTGCTTAGGCTTTTTCATTTATAAAGCTGAAACATTTGGCTACACAAACATGGCATCAACATAACTTGTCATACAATCCTTTGTTTTTTAATCATCTTCTACTGATAATCTAAATGATGATTAGTCTTGTCTCAGTGATTTCTTTGCTCTTCTAATACACATTTGTATTAATCCCTACTACATATTTTGATTTATTCTTAATTTTTTTTAGAATAAGACCATATTAAAATCCTTTTTAAAAACAAAATGATTAGAGAATAACATTTTAAATGTACATGAAATTGTGAAAAAGATTTCAGGAATGCCAGATGTTACACTTAGTGCAGAAAGGCACATTTAGAAATGAAGTGTGGCTTAATGCCATTAGTTGGAAGGACTGAAATTAAAATCTTTGAAGGCTGTAGAAGATTAATACAGAGAGAGAGTAAAGATTACTTTCTTACTGTACTGCACTACATATACTATATACATATATAATCTTCTTGACTCAGCGTGTACAGAAATTTGGCAATATTTTCTCACCATTCTGCTATCATAAAGTTCTCAGACTTTCTGGAAATTACTCAGGGATTTTTCTGTTGTTTGACATTATGAAGAGGGTCTGGCAAGGTTTTTCAGTGACACTGTTCAGTTGGCAGTAATGTATATTAATCTAACAAAGTGAGAGGTCCTGGGTCTCAAACAAATTTGAATATACAAGCTTACTACTGGTCAGAAGAGAGTCAAATTGTGTCAAAGCTTGATGAAGAGCAGTCAGTCTGCAGCAGGTACTAGCATAGAGTACTTTTGGTCACCCTAAAAAGACATTGAATATTCAATACTTTAAATTAGGTCATTGTGCATGTGCTGGGTACAAAACTTGCCACAAAATAGTTGAGTCTTGTCTCATTTGGCTAGCACAATTCTGCTGCAACAGTCACCACGTGAACTGTATGAGGAAACATTCTTGACCAGGCAGAAAGCTGTAGGACCAGGTGATCCAAGGCACTCAGTCTCTCTATAGATTTCTTTAGGGGTCATCTATCTGTAAAAGTGGCTTTAAACGCTGAAGTTACACTCAGTACACTCAAGTTACTCAAAGAAATAATGACAATATTTAAAAGAATTCAAAGAGTGTGAAGGAAGACAGATGCATATGCAGAAAGCAGAGGAACATGGCAAGAGTGAATGCAGTACCTACAGTTCAGCAGTAGGCCCCTAGAAAATTAGCCTCTTTGGATTCTGGATTCAGCAAAGAATCTCCAGATCAGCTCATCTTTAAGCTTGCAAGTAATCTGCTCAAGATATATATGTAGCCACCTCCATGAAGTAATATTAGCAATCATCAGCAAAAGATGAAAAAACCCCAGCAAACTAACCAAAACCCAAATTAGTCTAAAAATGGTAGGGTTGCAAAAGCAGAGGGAAAAATTATTTTGCTTTCTCATAGGACCAAAATAAGATGAAGCTTGAACTGTGGGCAAGAGAATGCAGAAAGTGAGCAGTTTTACACTGGAGCTTCACAGGATGATGCCAAGCCAGCAAGCTTTAAACATGCTTCCAAAGAGCAGGACTGAAGTCAGTTTGTCTGTGACAGAAAGATTTATAGAGTCAGTGACAGAAAAGATAAGATTACGAGCAAAGATGGTGAGGGGACTGTTGTGGTCATTAGACAGTAGAAAGAGAAGGTCAGAGGATTTATTTTAAAAAGGAGGGTTCCAGAATAGACAACAAATAAAAAAGTAAGGAGTACAGATATACTGCCAACTGAATGACCAGGAAATGAAGGATCAGAAGCATTAGTTAAAAAGTGAAAGCAAGAAAGAGTATTTAATTTCTAAATGGCTTTCCAGAAAAGCGGAGGCTTATTTAGGAAAGAAAACTGCAAGAAAATCATGGGGAAAACATGCAAAGAGGTCAAATAAGGGATTTTTAAGGACCGTCTTAAAAGTTGCTTTTCCTAAAAATTGACCAAACTTGACAGTACTTTCGTTTTCAAGTCTTTTTTAGTCTGATAATCCTTCACATTTTTCTCCACAGAAGAAATTGGATTGAAATTTGATTCTTATGAGTACAAGCACCGGCACATACAGATATGGAGGTTCTTGGTAGTGGTTCCACCAGTGGACTCTCTTCTCAGATGGGTTTAAAATAAACATACATTCCTATATTTTCTCTACATAATAAACTGTTGATTGGTGTGAAATTTCAAAAAGGGAAAAGCTTTCATGTCTTTAACTTTCCATAAATATACTTTTTCTGTATTTCCTCAATTTTCTTTTTTTTATTTAAATGAATAACGTATTTTTGAATATGTGTTCAGGTTGTCTATACCTTCTAGTCATGACTGTCAAGTATAGCTTTTTTTAAGACAGGTGTCTCCTACACAAATAAAGAATGCTGAGAAAAAGCATAATGGGGAGGGTTTTTTCCTTTTTTTTAGTTAGAAATTCAGAGCAATTTTCCAATCATTAATAATATTTAAATGTAAATGCAGACATGTTGCCCACAAATTGATGTCACCAAGAGAGGTGAATATGTCCTTGAATCTGATACAAAACCAAACTCACTGAGTGCTATGGTGAGGAGAAGGAGGAGAATGAAGCAACAGGGGTGTGAGCACCATTGAGTAAGCAACCTTGGCAGAGTCAATGGCAGAAGAGCCAAAAAAGCACACACAGACTTTACCCAAAGAGACAGAGACTTTGCAGAAGGCTCCTGTCAGGAGCTCTGTTCTTCTGGAACATTATATATTGTGCCAGATGCATATTTACATATATGTGACAAGGGGTGCAATGGTTTTCATGGCACTTTTTACCCATACATATCCACCTTCAATTCTGTCTTCCAATTAAGTGTAAGAAAACTGCTAGAATAAAAAACACAGGGGATGGAAAGAGGCACCTTGCTAAAAAGCATGTAACATGCCTTAAATTTTCACAGGGAAAGGGGAAGTTCCTCTATTTCACCTCTTCGCCTGTCCTTCAAACAAGTCCATTCCTTAGATATTTTCCTGGTGTCCTTCTCCTCAAGCATCCTGTCTGGTTCTAGTCAGGAGGACAGCGTTAATTATTGCAGTGTCCAGAAGGGGCATGGCTGGGACCTGGAGGCTATTCTACAACATCTCATGCCATTGCCAGGAGGGCAAGGGGGCGAAAGTCTTGAGTAGACTGGTGGTGAGAGCTGTCAGATATTGTCAGCGGTGAGCACTCTAGTGCTAATTCTTCACTTCATGCACCCTCTGTCCTTAGTATTGTTGATATTACTGCTAATTTTCTTATCTCAGTGCTCTTTCCAGTAAATTGCTCTTATCTCAACCTGTGAACTTTACCCTTTGAGTCTCTAACTCCCCTTTCCATCCCTCCAGAGGAGGAACTGGTGTGGGGGAAGGATGATTGAGAGAAACACAAATGATTTGGAGTGTTTCGATGGGAACAGTAAATTAGGGAATACCGTTCCCAAACCATGACACATGCTTCAACAGGGCATCCAAGCTTTTTAGCCAGTTCCTTCTGCAAGTCATGGAAGAACAATGCCTGTTTCAAAGATCTTTTCATAGCAAGTGACCAAAAAACTTATATTTAATATTATGCCCTTGAAAGTATACTGGTCTAGAGAGCCTTCAGAATTTACAAGTGAAACCTGGAAATCATGAGACGAGATAATCTCCCAATAAATATTATTAGTAGGGTGATTACATTCACTTTAGAAAAGGAAAAAAATAAATCAATCTATGCAGTTTCCTGCTGGATTATTTTTTCACCACACTCTTAGCAGTTACATTACAGCCAAAGAGCATAAAAGCCTAAATTTAAATTAGATTAGTAGCACAGACACTGCTTTCATAAAACATGGAAACTAGCACAACAGCACCCCTTCAAACCCAAAAACAAAACAGGAAACCCCTATAAACAGAAATCATACAGAAATTCAGAAGAAAATAATGAGCTAACACAAATATATATACCATACATTTGAGGAATGCTATGGCCTCAAACTTTTACATGATCAAATTATCATGTAGAATCTGATGCTCACCCTTATTATTGCACTGGCAATGCAGACAGTTCTTAAAGCAAGAATAAGTAATAGATGCACATCTCCTACATACTAAAGAAGTCCAAAAATGGCCCTAATGTAAATTCACATCTGTTCAAGGATATATGAGCATAGATACATGTATTTGAGGGTTTTATACAGATGAATCTACTATTCCATAGACACAGGGCCAGGAATAACTTTGTGAGGCTGTCAATTGAAGTATTTTTCCCCCATGGAGTCCTCCCAGGGCAATGACCTTACTATAACCAAACATGTAGGTAGAGACTTAATCGTAATGTCAACAGAACTACTCATGTGCTTAAAGTTAAGCATATGCTTAAGGGTTCTGCTGACCAAGCATTGTATCAGCTTACTACTGTTATTCTTTACAAGCAGAGTCAGAATCTCTGGTTAAACCTACCCACGTACTGAGATTTTCTGGCTCCTCATCATTCAAACGAAAGCACAGGAAAGCCTGGATGACTAACCAAATGCAGGTGATCTCTGGCTGAATAATAATTTTAATCATTCCATTCCATTAAGTTCTTCATAAAACCCACTTCTTCCAGTTCAATCACTGACACTTTGCATGTATAGGTAACACCTGGGGTCCTCTGAGAAGGCAAGAAAACTCAGCTGAACGAAACTTAAGTGGAAGGTAATTCATAGTTCATAATTCATATTCTGTAGAAATTAAAATCATAAAGATAAAAGATTATTTACAAAATTTGTGTATCTCTTCTGCTATATTTCTTTGGGGATTTTTATTATTGTAAAAAGGCCATTTCTAAAGTAGAAACTTGTCCTCCAGATATCTTAAAGCAGATGTCCTTCTGCTTTAACAGAAATTAAAAATTATTAGCAGACATGGCTGAAATAATGAAGATTTCTGTAATTTGTTGCAGTGGACCAATCAATACAAATGCAAGTGACTGGAGTCATAAGAAAGACCATTTTATGAGACTACTAGGAAAGAATGCAACTTGAAATATCACAGGAAGACAAAAAAGGAAACAAGAAAAAGAGAAAGATATATGCTGTCACAGAAACCAATCTTTTCACCTACCAGAGGTCCATTACATCTTTTGGACTATGTGACTTCATTGTCTATAGAAGACAAGGAAGTAATCTTACAAACCATAAGAATTTATAGAAACTAATCCAAGTGTGACATTTAAACATATCCCTTCACAAGACTTAGTGCCATTATCAATTACAAGAAGAAATAGAAGTGCTTTCAAAACTACTGCAAACAGGAACATACATTTGCCGTTTTAGGAATATTACCAATAAAATATTTACACAGTGAATACCAATACCACACTAGTTTGCAATATGTCTATCTAGTTTAGCAGCATATGGAAGAAAAAAAAGGACAGAAAATATAAGTGGTAATCCCAGAATACATAAACAATCTTCCTAGCACAGGCACTACTGTCTTTCATGGAAAATTTTAAGGATTTAATTCTGCATAGTAACAGATGAAGCACAACACAGGAGGATTCTAAAAGCCCATGCTGGTCTTATTCTGACTATTGGAACAGTAAGAAGAAAAAAAAATCTTAACATAGAACAAAGCACAATATTGAAGTGTGGAAATATTAATATACTGTATATAACTGTTACTAAATGCATTTGTTCAACATGTTTTATTTGGTTTCTGCTTAAATTATATTGATTGTAATAAATATCATATTGTGCAACTCTTTTCTCTGTATCAGCACTAAATAATGTAAGAGCTGCCATGAAATAGTCTAATCTTACATTATCTATTTTTTATTTTCTACCTAAAAAATAAGAGCAGACATAATTTCCTTTCAATATGCATATTTTATGCATTCATAGCAAGTATAATGGGGATTTTTTAAAAAAATATTATTTCTTAAGGTGCATCAGGCAAGATGCATGCAATTCAACTACATAAAAATACACTGCAGCAGAAGAAGAACATTCACTCGGTCTTGGTATAAACTTTAATAAAAGAAAACAATTTTCCATAGACAATATACCATCTGTCTCTAAACCATGTGAAAAGAAAAGCTTTTAAAATCCAGCCGCTGCTAATGTGACATGTTGAAACATTAATCACCCCCTAAGGCCAGTATAATTGTAGCTCCATGTTAATTACCTAACAATTAACAGCAGTAATTTCCAAGGGGCAATCAATGAATTAGCTTGTGATTTTCCCACAGACTTCAGTCCCATACTGCCAGCCTGAATGCATTTCAAACTCTGAACATGGTTCATCAATGACACTTCTGGTGTATGAAATAAAAATTCATTTGCACCCTCACTAATTAGGCTCGATTATATCCCTATGTGTATTACAAACTCTATTCACTTGCACAAAATCTCTGCCACAGGCATTTTTCTCCATTTAAAAATTCGTTTTCTATTAAATTAGAAGGTCACCTAGCAGGAAAATGTACTAATCAAGATTTTATCACTAACGAATTAAAGGGTTTTAATAAGCAAGTTTAATTAAGTTATCCTAAAAAGTGATAATGGCTATCTCTAACCTATCTGAATGTTTATGCAACTATAGGAGTAGTATATGCAAGGTATATATGTATTCAGGAACTTTGAAAAACATACCACGTGTACACACAGAAAAAATTACAAATGAAAATAATGTCTTAAAATGTTCCCATGATTGTTTTACTCTATTTTTTCTGCACAAAACTTTATCTAAACTAGTATTTTTGCCTGCTCATTTCTTTAACAATCATTTGACTGGGTGACATAATCTTGAGGTAGACTCAAAGACATCTGGGTTGAATAGGATGTTATCACCTCCTACTGTCCATGCATAAACCTGCTCTTGGTATGCATCAGTGTTAATCTGATGATTATTAACCATTAATATGAATAGACCGAGATGCCACCTTCTTAATTTGCTATTGATGTATTAACTTTTACTCTTTAAAGATTAAATTATTAAGCACTGAGTTTACGTCAAGTAGTATTATGATTTACCTTTTACTCTGTTTATGTTTTGTTACCATGAAGAAGGGCAAATTTTGTAGCTAATCTGTTCAAGAAGCCAGATTGGAAGGAATGAATACATTATACTTTCCCTCATTAGACTTAATCAGAATTCCAGTAGTATCACCTTTGTTTGTGCAGAGAACAAAAATGCGAATCCAATGCATTAAATTTGCATCTTTGGTTTCAGGAAAGATATTGCAAATGTGACCTATATTCCACAGGAGACAATGTGCTCAGGTACAAAGTACTATCCCATTTCTCTCCCAATTATCTTGCCTTTCACAGCTGTTCAGGAGAGGATGGTTTGCTCAGCCAAAGGGAAACCACTCATCCTTGAGCTCCTTAAAGCGGTTCATTAAAGAGTTGCAGTTCTGAACCAGTAGAAACCCAACATCTAGTCTATAATAAGTATGAAATAGGTAGATAACACTTTACATCCCAGCAGGCACATTTTAGGTTATGGACAGTCATTCCTGGATTATCACCTTTTTTGGTAGTTGCAGTATGAGGCACGTCCAGGTCAGCAGAGATGCATGTGGGCTGCTCCATGTTCCAGCTTGACAATCTGATGGTTCTTCAGCTGCTTTCTCTTTCCCTCTTTGCCCAAGACACCATTTTTGGTAAGCTATTTCCAAGGGGATCAGAAAAACCCACCTCCTGCTAACCCTGGTGGGCAGGTTCACTCAATTTAAAGTTTGGTTGAAAGTGATATTCCTCTAAATTCAAAACAACTGAAACAAAATTTGAGGATACTTGTCAAAAGCCTTTGTAAGTAATCTTGGTCACAGTTTGCATTCATGACTGTCAGAGGCTGTGGAAAGTTTTCACTGAAGAAGGGGAGGCACCTGACATGTCTGCAGTGAAGAGCCAGGCTAGGAAAAATCTCACCTCCATTGCATCTTGGCCCTGTTTGTGAGGGAAAGACTCACTACTGGGGACCACCAAGATGACTTGGTTGCTCTTGTCCTCTGGCAACTGCTTGGTCTGAGTCCTGGACTGGGCTCAAGAGATCTTCAGAGAGGAGCTAGGTCAGAGTGTGTTCATGGGGGTCAGGCAGTAGCAGCACAGAGGCAGCTGGAAGGCAGTGGATACATACTCAACATAAGGCTGCAGCTCCATTCCCTCCTCTCCCTGCTACGCTGCAGTAAAATGAGGGGTTTGCAGACATCTCTCAAGAATCACAAGATGGTTTGGGTTGGAAGGAACCTTAGAGATCATCTTGTTCCAACCCCCTGTCATGGGCAGTGACATCTTCCACTAAACCAGGTTCTTCCGAGTCCCATCCAATCTGGCCTTGGACACTGCCAGGGATGAGGCATCCATAGCTTCTCTGGACAATCTGTTCCAGTGCCTCATCACCCACACAGTAAATAATTTCTTCTTAAAATTTAATAGTAACCTACCCACATTCAGCTTAAAGTCATTGCCCCTTGTCCTATTTTACAAGATGCCCTTGTAAGAAGTCCTTCTACAAGAAAATCAGTCTGCAGCTGATGTTTCTCCAGCCTCTCAGTCAGAGTGTGTCCATCTTCCATCAACACAATGCTGTTTGGGTTGTAACCCACAATCCCTGGTTTCAGTCTCCTTTATTGTTTTAGATGTCTGACTACGATTGCTTGTGTTGCTTGGATTGCTGAAGAGACCACAGAGGTTTGTCATTCTACCAATCCCTTAAAAAAGCTGCCTGTTCTTCAGAAGTGAAACTAAGCCTGAAAAAACCTCATAAAGCAGTAATCCTACACTGTACATCAAGGCCTCATCTGAAACATTCCTGATAGATATTTTTCTAATATTCCTTTCTTTGGGAACAACAATGGAGATGAGGAAATCTGCCTCATGAGTCTACTCTAAAATTTTGTTGTAAGATTCATTAGAAAAGCCATTAAACTGACACTTCTTTTAACAAAAACATCCTGGTCGTTTAGATATTGCTCCCTTCACTGGCAGGTCCCTCAAATATTCTCAGTCTGCCCAAATAATTTTGTGAAGAAATAAATGGATTCACAGTTGAAAATATGTTTCTAATCTGCGTCTCCTTCTTTCTGGAAATATGAAACTCTGTTTTCATACTTAAATAGTAATTTTCTTGCTGCTACATTTATAATTATGATTCCACATTAAAAATCCTAATATTTTAGTGGTGTGAAAGGTAAGACAGATATTAAGAACTTGCAACCTATAATTTTTAGAATACAATACTTAAACCTATCCCTTTACTTTCTTGTGTCTGTGCATATATGTGAATACTCATTTGGTTTAAGGCTTAAAATGAAAAAAAAACTTTTCAAAGCTTCTTTTCCTTGTCACAAAATATAACAAACCACCCTAGGCTGTACATATATTTGACTTTGTTGTTCATGTTTGAACTGAAGTTCATCTGGCTAAGTGATGAAGCCCATTGCATCCACATTTTCAATAAGCAAGTCTTCCCATCTGCAGAGAGACTTCCGCAAAGTAACAGACATCAACAAGCAGCTGGGACCACTCTCCAGTTAACCTGACTATGTATTGGTTGCCTTCTCTCATTCTACAATCTTCCTGAGTAGATAGGTAAGAATTTGTTCCTTATTAAAACAAACAAACAAACAAACAAAACCAAACAAAACCAAACAAACTAACAAACAAACAAAAAAACCCCATTAAGTTTTAAGGGAAGTATACAAGACTTTATCACCTAGTCCAGAGTTAAGCTGTACAGAGTAGATAGCAAGACTAAGATTTTTGGACAGTGAACATACCAGTTTTTGATGTCTTAGGCTGCAGGCTTCTAATTCTTTGCTTTAGAAACTATTCTTTATTATAAAAGATTGCTTTCATGTTCTTAAAGTATTGCCTTGTCTTAGTTTCGTCATCATCCATTTAGTGTGTGAAACAGCAGTCAATGCATCATACCTCATATTAATAGATATAGGTACAAGTTCCTTTCCAGATGATGCCTGAGAGGCTACCTAGAACAGAGGCTAGACAGTGTTAAAGGAATAAAGAAGGCATTTATTAAAAAGGCCTTCAAAGGATACACCTTGGGCAGTACAAGAGCCCGGGTGTGGCTCTACCCAAGATGGACAACAGGTCACATGTTTTCATGCTTTTGTAAGATTTGGTCCGTTTGCATATTGGGGTTAATTGTCCAATTACAGCTTTCAGGTTATGAAGTCCCATCTTCCCTGCTCTCCTCAATTTGCTATTGTTTATACGTTTTTGGGCCTGAAGCTGCAATGGTGTCCTTGGTTCTTGGCCTGGAAAAGGATTGTTTTGTCTATCTACACTGTGAAGAGAACTTGCTAACACTTCATATGAAGTTCAGAGTTATATACTAATGCAGAATACATAATACAGAATCTAGAAAATATGAAAGCTGAAGCTTAAGGCATCACAGACATGATAAGGCTACAAATCAATTTCTGGTCATTCTGTCCAAGAAATCTAAGGAAGCACAGTACCAAAATGTCTTAATCTCTTCCAAGTGTGGTGTTGAGCTTTAAAAAAAATATGCCTAAAATACACTCTTCTATTGAATTGTCTAACACATTTTGGTGACTCCTAAAACAAGGCAGCCAAGAAAACCTAGCTAAATTAAACAAAATGGAAAAAATTGCAAACATATATTATAGCCATGAATTCTCTGAAGAGATAGAAATAGTATCACTTCTCCATCACATGACAGTGGAATGTTACCAAACAAGTTTTTTCCACATAACACATTTTAAGTTTTGAGTTTTTAGAAAAAAATCCATCCCAAAGTAGGAAGGAATTCTAAAACTAACTCCATTCCTCTTATCACAATATAACATTTCCATTTGTACAGTTACCATAGTGCCACATTAGGTGTTCACCACCACAAAAGCTGACACTTGAAAGGTCAGTAAGGAGAGTGTCGGTGCCAGTACACAGAATGTTCTAATACCTTTCCTTCCAGTTTATGGGAATTATGTGATGATTCTCAGCTCAGTGGGAAATATGAGAACGTAGCAGAGACAGGTGAAGCCACATTCAACTTTCACACTCAGTATGGAAAATGTAGGGGGTGTGGGGAAAGACAATGCCTTTTGAGAGGCACTTACTGGAAAAAACAGAACTGGAGTGGAGGACCAGTGGAGGTTCCGAAAGTGATGCTAGCAGGCACTCAGATGGAGTGGTAGTTTATGAGGGAAATCCTCTTAATTAACAGAAGATGAAAAACTGTTTATGCCTACTGAGCATACACACCCAGTTGCCTTGTGATAAATAGAAACAATATTTCCCAATCTGGGAAGCAAGAGAGGCAAGAAGAGAGGGAGAAAAGAGGGGCGTGGGCAGAGAAAGAGCCCCAAGAACAGTGAACATAACTCTGCTCATGGTGTATGAAAGAGTAGTTGGAAAGAAAAGAGATGAAAATGATGCTGTATAGAAGAGCAACAGGCAACAGCATTGAATAACACCACTTCTGCCATTTTTCTTGCATAACTGTAATCTGTACTGATTACAAAGGCAAGTAGATTAAGAAAGTACCCTCCCACTTAAAAAAGACAAAACAGAAAGACAAAAATATAAAGAATTTCAAGGATGAACAAACAACAATGGCAAACATCTAAGAGCTAGAAAGGGAATAATTTCAGTTAGTTCAGAAAAATATCCAAATATTGCTCGACTTTAACCAAAACCAAAATTCAATCCCAATTCCCTTCTTCTTTTAGAAAAGACAAAAATTAAACAGTAGTACGGCACAGAGAAGCACAGGTATAGAGTTTCTTTTCACCATTTCTGGAAAATATTTGATTTTTTTTTGACCATTTCTAAGTTTGATTCAAGACAATAATTTTCCATTTCTGTCCTTAACCACATCTTTATGAGTCACAACCATGAGACAAAATAATTCCTTTCATGTATTTGCCCCAGTAGAAACATTGATTAAACAATAAAGAATACTTGGAGAGAACAAAGAAAATAAAAACAAAATTCTTTATGATTTTCACACACCACTGAATTCCATAAACTGAAAACATATTTTCTCTCTCCTCAGTCATCTCTCTTCCTCCTCCTTGTTTGAAAGGAGTTAAAGAAAAAAAATGTATTTTCTTTAAACTTCAAAAGATTTCTCCCTTCTGTTATCTTTAGAAACATTTTTCAGGTCATCAAAGAGTATTTAGCACTCAATGATTTCTCAATGAAAAAGTCAATTCTTCGTAAAGGAACACTTGTTTCCTATCAGTTTGCTTACCTAAGTGAAAGAATAAACCGAGGAAATCAGAACTTATACAATAAAAAATACTGTGCAGACTCCAACAGACATGTACCTACTATATTTATTATATGTGGGTAGTGTACACCTATTCAGAAGAAAATTAATTGTGAGAATTTTTTTTTCTCTTTTCCTATTTTCCTCATCACAATTTGTAATTACATTCTACTTCAATGTCTACAAAAATCTCACTATTTCTAGTACAAAATCTATTACCGATATTAAGTTTACTATAGATCTCTGTTCATCTACTTTGGTGACATCATCCAAGAATGGAGGTTTAACCAATTCAGCAATCTGTTTCAGGTGGTTTAAATTCTTAGTTTCTCTCTTTATTTTACACTTCTAAAAATTATTTTACTTCTGCTATTTTTACACAATTTCTGTGAAATTGAGAGAAATTTCATTGATGTGTAAGTCTAAAATATAAAATTTATTAAAAGTATATCCAATGGTTCCTGAAATTTCATTTAGCATAGTCCTGTTATTAAGAAGTCTTATTACCTTAAACTTTGACTTCCTTAATCCTCAAATACAAGTTTATTCTCACTGTATGTGTACTGAAAATCAGCCCTTGAAAACTTCATGCTAATATCTCAACGTCAGTAGATATATTTTCTAACTAATTCCCATGTCCAGCAGTGGTACATAAACTTATCTTGACTATGCAAATGAATTTAGCTCTTTTCATGTACAACATGCTAAGAAATGGAGACATTGGTGTCCACAAGTGCTTTCCACAAAATCAACATTTTATTATCAAAGACTCTGTCGCTTGTTGGTGCAATTTCAAGTGGCCTTTGGACAGTTCTTTCTCTGTTTCTGGACAGGCTTCAAGGCAAAAATCAAATTTTAAAAAAGATCAGTGTTTTCCAGTGTGCACATGTACATTCTTGAGCACAGATTCACATGTGTCAAAAATCCTTCCATTCTCCTAGTGTAAAGTTGTGCAGGACCTGATTCTCCTGCACTTTACGATATTTAATTTTATTTTTTTTTCTCATTTTGTCTTGGGTCATAAGCCAGATTCTCCAAGTGTTTCATATGGAAAGCAAGTTCTGCAGCATAACATAAAAGAGATTTTAATGAGGGCACTTCCCAGGACTGTGGAAGACCTACATACAACTCTACATTATGTTTTTTGTGCAATATTCCAGCAACTGTTCCAAATTACTTGGCTACTAGTTCTTCTTGTTTATGTGTCCATCCATCTCTTGTATAGCAGAAAAAAAATTATTAGGCATTATTTCAGTCTAAATTTTGGGTCTTCTCCCTGGATGTTGAAGACTGATGTACTAATTAATTTTCACTTTAAATCAAGTAAAGGAAGGATTTAAACAATTTAGGTTGCACCTTCTGTCACTCAGTCATTCTTTGTTCTTTCACCTTCCTTAAACCAATAAGTGGGAGATTTTGGTTCATGTTTGTATTTAAATCCAGAAGTACACATATGAATAAGTAAAACATATACATGCATACATTCCAGTTCAAAACTGGAACATTCCATTAAAAACTAAATGCAGTTAGGAGTTCTGACAAATCTAAAAAAAACAAAAAACAAAACAAAACAACAAAAAAAACCACCACAAAAAAAAACAACAAAAAACCAAACAAACGAACAAACAAAAAAACCAAACCAAAACAAAACAAAAACAAAACAAAACAAAAAAAAAAAAAAAAAAAAAAAAAAAAAAAAAAAAAACAAAAAAAAAAAACCCACACACAAAAAACCCCAAACCTGGAATCCCTGTATTTAATTTAAGTGGAAACACCACTAATCACAACTCTGGCAAAATACAGCTCTACAGGAGAGTGGCAGGTAGTAAGTATCTGCTACGGACAAGTGAGAAAACAACCTTTAGCAGGAAGAAAGGCTGTTCAAAGGAAAAAATCAGAAGGCTCAAACTCACAGTGGGTTTAATAAAATCTCAGCATTGTCAAATGGCCAGAAGGAATTCCAGCAAGGTAGGCTAAAGTTTCTTCTTGGATTATTGAAGCCATACTGTACCAAATAAAGTATCATCTCTCAAGCAGTTACTAATTTTATCCCTTTAGACTCCTCCTTAAAAACCTACCTTTTTCCTCTGTCCCTATAAATCATCACCTGTAAATATACAGGCCACAGCGAATAACCTAAGTGTTCACCTGTAGTTATGGTTATTGCATCTTTCTCTTCTTCACAGTCTTTGCTCCAGGTTCAGTGAAGTCCCAGATTATGAAGTGTGTGGGAGGTGGATGTCTCTGTAATTTTCTGCCTCTGCAGTAGAATAAGGCACCAGTGCTTTTGTGGAGCTATAGGTGTTATCTGAATATACTTGCAATATGCAATGTGCAGTATCCAATATGGCAGGCATCAATAGCTTGGCATATCTACTGTGGAAACAAAGAGAAAATATATTGGTCGGTACAATCAGGCATGCATGTGCATTCCTGGGAAGCTGAAGAGACATACAGGAAAGAATCATCATTACTACCCCAGCTTCTACTGGGCTTGGAGGGGTGGTTAGAACACTCCAGCATTCCCCATGTGCACTTCTCCCTCAGCAGAGAAAAATGATTTTGTTCATTTGTTTGAAGCTCTGCACTCCTCTTAGGTTTTCCCTCCTACTTATTTCAGATCTCTCTGACTACTAAATTCCCTTCACCTATTCTCACCTTTATCTATAGATACGTATTTTCACACCTGATACTCATTTTCATACACTATTTTGAGGCTTCCCTGGTAACATAAGCTGCTGAATTCTCATCCACATTTAAATGTAAACACCTACTACATCTTCCTGAAGCCCATTCTGATGGAGGCTTTTGGCTCACAGTCTGTCTGCGGACCACACTTTTTAAGAGCACCTTTGTTGTTACAAATCCAATCTCTTTCTAAGTTTGCATTCCCACCACCTGGTCTATCACTGTGCATTTCTGTTACAGGCACATCACAAACTGCTGGCTACTACGGTAAATGCAGATGATGGCTTGCCTGTAAATTAGATTTGTGTGTGTAAATCCGATGCTTGTTTACACACTGGAATGATGCCAAAGACTAGCTCAGATGAAACAAAATATTTATGAATTGGATAAACTGGAAACTTACATCTTTATAAGATGTTCAGAGTGAATTCAGGTATAACTTCCCTTGCTCTGCCCCATTCTTCCTAAGGACTATTAGAAATACTGTATTTTTAAAAAATACATCTCTAATTTATACTTAGTAATATTAAAGCAAAACTTTAAAACAATCCTTTATGAAACAAGTGATCTTAACTATTGTAATTCACATGAATTTAATTACACCAATCTTTAGAAGTAATTTAAATATTGCTTTAAGAAAAGTTGGGGTTTTTTTTGCTACCATAATAAAATAACTTGTTTTATACAAGATACAGAAGAATATAATTTGATCATTTCTTCTGTTAGCCTTTGTTACATAGATTTTTACATAATCATTACTCATAATGTTCTGACAGATAATGCTATTACTAGCATTACAATCTTTGCTATTATTATAAAAAATCTGGCTTTGTGAAAATTTTAATTTATTAAAATGTAATGAAAGCACATCTAACATGAACCATAATTTATGAAAATTTTAGATGTGCTGCTTGACATTCATGTCATCAGGCTTCAAAAGTTTCACATCTGAAATGTGAAATTACACAGATTTATAAAGATCCCTTTTCAGCATGTTAGCTGGCACTATCTTCTGTAAAATGTATATATTTGGCTTTAAAGAGACAGGCGCATGTAATTTTAATGTCAGCACCAGCATCACCAAAAAGTGCCCTGGCAATCAGTGGAAAGGTTTAATAGGTTTCCTGTCTTGTTCTTAATTTGCTGAAATTACAAAATCAATACTTTCAGTTGTAGCTGCAGCTACCCGTTTTACTGCTTAAAGATAAAGTCTACAATAAAGTAACCTTCACTTTCAATTTGTAGCGCAGAACATCAGGGTGTTCTTGGCCACTAACTAGTCTTTCTTTTCTCAGCCCACATGAGACATTCTAGGTGTGTGATGTTGCCCTTCTAAGGGGAAAAGGTGCATTTTTTGTTAGGCTTAGCTCTCATCAGTGACATTTTTAAAAATATTTGTTTGTTTTTTAACATCTCAGTCTTGTCTCTCCTAAAGTCACCTCTACACAGGTTGTTCATTATTTCCCTGCTTCTCTGTGTTGATATTTTATACTACATAAATAAGTGATTTGTGTTGAAATGGCCTAATCTTTATTTTACTCCATAGTCTCTCCCTTTATGACAAAGGAGCATATTTTTCTGCTGCAGCTAAAAAAGGAAATTCTCCATGGTTAGTCACACTTTTAATAGTGACCATGGTCACTGCATATGCAAAAGGCCTCTGAAAGGACCAGATCAACACCACTGGAAAGGTCAAGCTCCTGCAAAGAGCAAGAAGGAAAAAAAAAAAAATACCTTTCCATGGGCTTCTCTGCTATGCCCCCCAGCTCTCTAATGATAGAAGTGAAAAAATATAACATCTTTACACAATCACTTAGTCTTTCAACTCAAGCCCAACCTTTCCAATAAGTATTCTGCACTCAAAAAAATAAAGTTGTAAGATGACATTTTTGACCATCTTATCCTTGTTTCACAAGCAATTTAAATGTTTTTAAATCTAGGGGGGGTGGTGTTTTGTTTCTGTTTTTCTCTGATGACTATTTTCCTGAAATATTTTCAGCATATAAGTTCACTTCATCACTTAGCTGAGCAATATTCTGGAGCTATTAGCACTGGAGAAGGGCCTTGGCTTGGTCCTACTCTAGTGAAGGAATAAAAAGAATCTTAAGCTGCTGCTCACAAAAGAATGCAGCATAAGATGTCTCAGTGCTTTCCACTGATGCAAAATGTATTCATACCAAGGAAAAAGAGCTCTCAACACCTGCTACCCCAAATGTTAATGAATACACACACACACATGCACACACACACACGTGCACATTATGCTTCTTTCTTCTCAGCCACAGCAATTTCAAGTTGGGAATTTTACTCATAAACAGCACATGATGGAGTAAGGACACTGTAACACAGAAAGCAGAGTTGATCACAGATGGAATACAGCTCATCACATGAGGAAAACAGAGCCTCCAAATGCCACAGCTCCCTTGCTTCATGCTTTACATTTTTAACTAGCTGCTCAAGGTAAAAGCATGCTATTTATCTTGTGATGTACTCTCTGTAAATGAAAATTCAGAGTAGATCTAGAAACAATATTGTACCAAAGGAAACAAAAGCATTTGTCTCTAAACAAGTCAAGAGAAATGCCAAATGATTCAATGAAGATCACATGTGTCACTTATGTTTGTTTTGATTGGTCCTCCAGTGTTTACAGCACTCAACTCAGCAGGCTCAGAACCCCAAATCTATATTTAATTTAAAGCATTGCACCATCACTCAAGTCTTTCAGCAGCCTCACTAGAGTCTAAAGAACAAGGGCAGAGGGACTGTTTACATGGAGCACTTTTACATGCTCCAAGGGATTGCAGAATAGATTTAAACAAATTATATATAACAAGATAAAAAGGAAATGAAGATTTTTTTGTGTGTGTGTGTGTAACAATTTTCCAGTACCTGTAGGATTTTTGCCTACATTAAATTCTGTCATTTTTCATTTCTGTTCTCAACAAGAGATAATATTGCAAGACAAGATAAAATAAACCAAAAGCAGATTTAAACTGCAAAATAAATGAATCTTAGAAAACTTAATTTTTATCAGAACTAATACAACTATCAGAAAAACATAATGTATTAAAGATAGTCATTGCTATGGCACAGAAAGCTTTGTAAAATTCACAGCACTTTAGAGAATTAAATAGAATAAAATAAATAATCAAGATACATTTGAGGGCCCAGTCTTTTCAGTTGAAGAAACCAAAGTTTTACAAAGATAACTAGCTGAAGTGGAAAAAAACCCCAAGCCCCCATTTAAGCATACCCAGGTAGTCTTGAAACATGTCTGGCTTGACAAAGGGAATGAGCCCTCAGCTCCTATTAACAACAGCCAGGGTAGAATCCACTTGCTGTTTTGCAAAAGCAGCCCTGATGCAAATGGAGAGTTACTAATGTCGTATGCACAGTGTCAAAGAGCAGCAAACCTTCCCACTGTAACCATGGTGGTAGCATGCATCAGCGCAGCGTTACTGCAGTGGTTTTCAATCCTTGTCAGCCTGCTGGTGTAAAACTCTCCAACTAAATTTAGGGGTCTCTCCAGGGTAAGGAAGCAGAGATAGAAGAGAGTTTAGAAAACAAGACATGTTTTATCTATGTTTACTATCTAAATTTTCCCAACATGCCAGGAGGTTTACTGGAGGAACCTGTTACCTTGTTTGAAAATGTAGTTTTTCACCCTACCTTAGTATCTCCCTTTGCCGTGGCTGCCAGCCTAGAATTGCTGCCCCTGTCCATAGCTGGGTCATTCCAGGTATGAAGTTTGATCAAAGCCTGTCAGAAAAGTTGTCTGCAGATGCTACTCACTGTGAAGCATGTTTCCTCCTCAATGGTTCAGTCATTTCTAGGACCCTGGGCAAGAGGACGTGCTGCTTTGCAGGCACATGCAGTTAATGAGCTCGTCCAGCTCTTCTCCAGCTTGGATCAGAGTGAGGCCAAATTTGCTGCACCAAGCCCCAGTTCCCTCAGACAGGAGAAGGCAGTGTTTTGGGAGAGGGTATCCAGAGGTTTCAGCACTAGTCAGTCTCCAGCCTTCAGGAAAATGCAGAGAGGAAAGAAGAGCAGACCGAAATTAGCTTCAACCCTGGAAAAAGGAGACAGGCTTGTAATAGTTTTCTTCCTCTTACCAGAAACATTTGTCCAGCATCTGTGTTTCTTTCAACCCTGTTGTGCTTCTCAGCAGACAGGGTAATTTGACCCAGAGGATTTTGGCTATCTAAGCTATGCTTAATCATTTGGCCCCATTACATCACTACAAAATAGTTCAAAATAGAGGGCTCCTTTTAATAGATTTCTTGCTTCAGTTAACAAAAATTATTCAAACTTCAGTTTTAGCTGAGCTTATTAAAGCAGGACTGTGTTTAAGTTATAGTAATTGTCAATAAAGTCCTTTATAGCAGATTTAACTCAGCATATTTTAGACCTTGCCAATTTGAGACAGTTTCCATAAAAAAAGGAGAACAGCAATGTTACAGAGTGATAACTCAAAAATGAAAAAAAGGAATTATTTAGCATAAAAGGAATTATTTAGCATAGTAAAAGGAGGTATAACTAGGAGTAATGGGAGGAAATTAATAAAAGGAATATATCAGTTGGGGAAAAAGAAAAACCTGTCTGTGAGTGAACCAATAGAAAAATCTCCCTGGAGAGCAAAGAGTAGCCCACTGCTACCCAATTTAAAAATAGCTGGCCAAAACACTTCCAAATAAATAAACAGGCTGGAAATAATTTTGCAAACGTACAGACAGAAGACTAAGTTACCATTCTGTTCCTGGCTTCTAAATTTTATGAACTGAGCAAGTAAATTGAGGTTTCTGATTGACAAATCTAATGAAATTCAGCATTATGGCTTCTGAGATGTAATTGCACAGCTTTTATCTTTGCCAGCATCAGAAGTTGAGGGAAAAAAAAAAAAAAAAGAAAGAAAAAATGTTTGGTTTGTGGTTTGGGTTTTTTCCTTTTAAATACAATTAGTTTTGTTAGTCTGAGTTAACTGAGTTATCTAGCAAAAATTTGCTCCTTGACTGACAACAAAAATCGTACCAAAAATGCTTCATAACAAGAATGAAATTGCAATTTTTAAAATAAATAATTTGTAACAGTAAAACAAAACAGAAAAGGCAAAATTCTCTTACATAGATACCTCAAAATTATACAAAAATATGATAATTTCTGAAAATTCAGAATCAAAATTAACAGCCTTCTGAACTCCTTGTTCTGGAAGACATTATATAAAGCATTATGTTTATTAAAGGTAAGTAACTGAGGCAAGAGAAGTGTGTTTGTGGGGTTTAATACTATTTTACAACTTTTAAATATACTGAAAAATAAACTAACAGTTAAGACTAAGATCAAATTTGCAGGCTTGAAATGAGCTATCCCATACCGATTAGACAGCAATGCCTGGTCAATAAAAAGGATTAGACTGTTCCCCTGGTGTTGGACTTTTTGGATAGGATGAAACTTTTGAGTTATTCAATGTCTGCAGTAAAATTTAGAAAACAAGTTAATTAAATGTGTGATTGAAATTAGAAAATGTAAATTCTCTGAATAGTTTCTGCACATTTATAACTATCATATGTTTTGACACAAAGAAATAAAATAATCAATGGATTTGGTTTTAGTATCATTACATGTGAAAACATTAGAACAACTTTTTTAAAATATTGTAACATTATATGAACAGTTTATATACTTCATTGAGATTGAAAAATATTTTTCGTTATATTTAAAGTCCTGCATTTACTCACAAAGTTATAGCAACATGCCATAAACCCTTGCATCTAAATATTTTTAATCACATCTTCTGACACAAATTATTTCAGTTTTATTTACAGCAAAAACAGAAATCACATCAGCAACTCTGACAGACTTGAGCCAAACCAATATTAATCTGCACAGCTGTGATTTTGTAGGATTTTACGTGTTTCAGTTTATTTTTGCTGTTGTTTGGATTTGCCATGAGCACATTATGAAATTAGTAGGGTTGTAATAAATTTATTCTTATTATTATGTAAGTTCAAGTGCCTACATTAAAACTTGTGCTCATCATATAAGAACCAAAAGATGTATTTCTGTATAAGGCAGAGAACTTTAAAAACAAATGGCTACAGAACTCCTCTCTAAACCAGAAATATTTATAGTATATTACACAAATATGGATGTTATTATTGAGCAATTTTAAATAGAATATATAGCATGTAAATTATGTTTTAGAGTGTGATTAACAATGCTCAAAGATTAAGACATTGTTATAAGTCGGGTTATGCATATGATTTTTTTTATTAAAATGAAAGTATGGTGCACATCAGTTCTGTTTAAATATGTAAGATGAAGAAACAGATTTTCACGTCTTCCGGGGTGTTGTTTCATTTAGTACAGAACTTCATAGTACTCGAATCTTAGCATGTAAATACACAGATAAAATAAAAAAAAATTACAAAGGGGAAAGAATCAATCCAATTTTAAATAAGGTCACGTAGTTTGAGATCAGTATTTTTTTTTTGTTAGGTATAAAATAGAATGATTTCCTAACTTGATCCTCCCTAGTAATGTTGCCAATATTCAAGTTACAAATAAGAAACTGGAGTAACAAATAGTCGTATTGCAACTAAAAGCTTACGACTGTATGATAAAAAATATTTATATCCTTGCCATTTTTACATTTAAAATCTTGATTCAAATATGTTTGAGCATTTCAGGCCAAATAATTTAGAAACAAAAATAATATTGAGGTTTAAATTTAAATGCTCCTCAGAAATTATTCAGAGAAGGTTGTGTTTACCTCATGCTGTGACTCCCCATTTCCCCTGAGTGATTCAGGTGTGTAAAACCTGTGGAGGGCGAGGTGGAAGTTGGAGGTGCACTGGGAGCACAGCACCTCTCCTGTCTCTAGCTGCCAGGATATGCTAACAGGGGTAGTGTGTGCATGCACATCCAAATAAACTTTAATAAACTTCTGCTCATAGGTAACTAGTATATCTGGAAATAGAGTATATTTTCGTTCGGATATATGTGTACACAGCCATCACAATGCCAAATTTAATAGGTTGTAAGAAAATTCAAAGGAAGAAAGGTTGCTGTATAAGCAGAACAACCTGCTTCCTTTAAATAGGTAGCATCAGTGCATGTACTGTCTTAAGATATGTTTTAAATTCAATACTTTATCACTTCACTTATATTCACCTGGTAAAGAGTGAGACAAGTCTCTGAAAGCTGATTTTTAAAAATATTTGATTATTTTTCTAGTATTTAAAATCTCACAACTTCAGAACTTAATTAGCTTACAACAGGAACATCATAAAATTCAGCAAGGAAATTTTAGATAATATTGTATACATTTAATTTTAAATTTTTATCTGGAGAGAGATAAAATTGTATCTTACAAATGCCCCATATTGTAATAATATGGTTTAACTATAACAGAGTAATTTCGGAAAGAAAGCATTCTAGAAGTTATCTTTCCTTCAGAATTTAAGGAAAAGCCTTAAGTAAAAAAGAAAAGTATTCTAACAGTCCTCTGTAACTCTTCCTTTCACTTCCATTTTTTAAATTTGGTTCTGCTCATTTCCTTTTGGTTCTTGTTTTCCTGCACTCTTTGTATTTTAACACATGTAGATAACACATGTAGATAAGAAAATCACATTTAGAGCAATGTTTTCTAATGCTTTTCATTTCTACAAATTAGATACTTGGGAAAAAAATCATATTATCACAAGTAACATCCTTCTGGAAAATGACAAAACCCAAAAGCTATTTCAGTAAGGTACTGTTTCTGCACCTTACCCCTGCCCAAGATGGTTGATAAGGGGATCTTTTACAAGATGGTTTAGTCACTCCATGCCACGTAAACTATTTGGAACAGAAAAACAGTAAGGCTAAAAAGCAAAGCCTGAGGACTTTCTCTCTTTTCTCCTTCTTAAAATCTGCTACTTATTACATTTTTTTTTCTGATAGTACAGGCTAAGTTTTACCCCAAAAACCAAAAAGGAGTCAGAAATCTTTGCCTCAGCTACAGTAGCTCTGTGCTGTGCAAAACAAGAATACACTCCAAATCTTATTTACCTATGGTCATTTACTATCTTATCTGTAGAGGTAAGAAAACATGACCTTCCCATTTGATTATGCTTTGGTTTAATCACACGTAAGTGAAGGCTTTATTGATGATGCAGAATTTTGCAACTGAGCTTTTCCTTTTCTGTGGTGCTATAAGATTCAGAAGGCAAACCACGCACTCGCTCTAGCAAAACAGTATAATAGGGATAGAGGGGAGAAGCAATTTGGAGTCTATAGGAAGGTTACCATAAAATTTACATTTTCCATAAAATATAAGTAGCCACCATTTTGCTGTAATCCCAGAGCAGCAACGAAATGGTGGTACAGAAGAAAACTACCCTATCAGACACATTTCATCATTGCTTCCATCCATCACTATCTTCTTTCTCTAGCATGATTATCATTTATTCTCCTTCTTACAACCAACATCCTACTTTGAAACTAAAAATTGATAAATATATCATAGTATATAGATAAGGTGTAATTATCAAACTAAGACTACAATACTGTACAAGTCCTCTCCCCCTCACCCCACTTCAAACTGCAAAAAAGTACTGCGTAGTGTTTCTATCACACACTGATGAACACATCCCTTGGAACTGCTACTGTATGAAAGCTGTATCCTAGAGGTAGAACACATGGTATGGAATATGGCTGCTGCATTGGTCAGTATGTATTTTAATTATTATATGATGAAATCTACATAAGTAACACTCAGAAGACCAAAATGGCTTGAATTGGTTTTGATTGTAATGTACGATGTTGCATTTTGTGAAACATTTTATATTTAAGTGAATATACATATATTGGCATACTCGGTTTAGAAATCTATACTAAGGCATCAATTTTGATAAGCAATGCCATCATTTCTTTTTACTATTGCATGTTTTTCAGGTGTGGAAAGGATTGCCTACTTGTACATAAAGAATGAAACAGTATTTGTATATAGGTGCAGGTCTATTCTGTGATACTGTGCTATACATAAGAAAAGAATTCATAAAGTTTGGCCTGTAATCTCTAAAGAAGTATGTGATATAAGCTTTATTAACTGGGTCCTAAATTTATACATTTGTAATAAACCAAAAAAGTATATCCTGTAATATATTTTCTAAAAGTGTGCTTGGTGTTTATTACTCTAAATATGTAACGAAATTAAGATGGGTCACATTTTCAAATACAGCATGTTGTAGGAAAATGTTTGTGTTTTTTAGACACAAGTTGAATATTTTTGATTTCAATATCATGTTGTAACTAACAAATCACAAAACATAAAAATGTGGGTCTTTTAGATGATAGTGGATACTGAATTTAATTTTTTTAGGAGAACTTTTCGAAAACATCCTTAATGATGTGATATTTGTTTGTACAAATCTGCAATTATGTACAAGTAAAACAAATGTCCTGTTCCTTCCTAAGTACTCCCATTCTTTTCCAATACAAAGCAAAGAGTATTTAGGTAACACTGCCACCTATTGCTTAAAGGTCATAGTGACGAAAATCTGATCAATTTTTTTTTTCACTTATCATTGCTCGTTTTGACTACTATGCTTTCATTATTTCTAACAACTGAATGAAACTTTCATGTTCATATAAAAAATAATAAGCATCTGCCTTCAGTACTATGACTATAACTTATCTGGAATCAATGAAAACTTAAAAGACTTTCAATATCAATAAAATTAAGTTTTAAAAAAATACTAAAAAAATCACTTTCAAATACAAAATCCATCAACAAAGGAACAAAAAGAACTTCAGGTTATAGCATGGTGAATATTACAAAATCCAATTTATTTGTTAAATATAACTTTTCTGATAGAATCCAAAATAGCAAAATACTTGTTAACATTTTGCAAGTTGACAAGCAAATACTCAAATTGTAAACATTTGATCTGCAGGTCTTTTAAGGACACAGTTTTAGAAGCATGAAAATAAGTCAGTATAAGATCAGACCTAATTCTTTTCAGTAAATAATTCTGTTTTCATGAAAATGATCAAAAACCTACTAATTCCACATCTGAACAAGAATCAAGCCTTAAGAATAACCTCTGTCAGCTTGGAAAGACAAAAAAAAAAAAAAAAAAAAAAAAAAAAAAAAAAAAAAAAAAAAAAGGGAGACCGAGAAAGACAATTATTTCCACTTCTTTAAAAGAAAAAGTGAGAAAAATATATTTGATCATACCAAGGAAAGTCATATGAATCAATCAGGAAGATAACATCGGTTATATAAACTATGTAATATAAGTACTGTCTAGGTTAATTTACTGCAATATAGAAAAATTACTTAGTTTGGAATAAAATTTATTGTTGAAGGGCTCTTTTTTATCCTCCGTGTATTACTCAGTCTGCATTTATAAAATAAGCTGACTTTAGTTTTTCACTACAGGGAAGTAGCTGTATATTGTATAAAATCCCTTATATTCTCTTCTATTATTAGAAGAAAATGTACAAATCCATTGTTCTTGTGCTCAAAAATGTTCAGAGTTATCATGCAGAATGCTGACATTTGTCCTACATTAAAATATCTCACCAAGAGTCCAGTTCAATTTCTAAGATTTGTGAAATTTTAAGACAGATGGATGCACTCAGGAAGAGCAAAAATAGTTTATATATATATATATATATATATTATTTTTTTTAAAAAAAAGGTGGTTTTGTTCTAGTTCTTCTTAGTTCGTTAGTTAGGGGTTTTTTTGGGGGGGGTGGCTCTGCTTGTAGTTTTTTGTGGTTTGGTTGATTGTTTTTTCACCTATACGCAGCTATTTTAAATCTCAAATATTTAAAATGTCCATGGTAGCAGAGAGAGTATTTATACAAAGAGAAGGAATCTATATGAAGGTTAAATTCCTTATAGACAATTTTTTTTCCTGTAATCATAACTATATCTTTTCAGAACGCAGAAATAACATAAAACGAGACTTGTTCTTGCAGTTAGGGATTCCTAATCTTTTCCTCAGTCTTATGGTTTTACCCCATGACATTTTTAACCATTTCTCTCCTGCTGGAAGGTTGCCTCTTAAAACAGTCAGCTCTCACAGCCAAGCAGTGTCCAAAGCTAATGTCAGAAAGGGAATGACTGAAGACACATAGTTCTCTACACACCTATTTTTATCTTTCCTTTTCTTTTCCTTATTTCTACATTTTCAACTCTAATAAGAATATATGATTCTCACACTAGTGAGAAAAACCTGAACTTTGTTTTCTCTTTTTTACTTTAAATAAAATGAATATTGAAAACGTAGAAATGTTATGTAATAAAGGAAAATTTTGGATATTTTCCAGCTTTCATTAAATGTTTATGTACCTAAAACAATTTGATAAAAGACTATTCAACCTTAAATTCTCTCAACTTAGTACAGTAGAATGAATTATTAATGACCTAATTGCTAAACATTGATTTGTAATGTAATTACTTGTTTAATACACCATTTTATGTAAATATCAGACCAAAACCTAGAAGTGTGATGCTTTTAATAAATTTTCTTTGATGAAATACACCACTTGTATATATTCACATAAAAAAAAAGTCCTTGTTTTCTCCTTTAACAAACTTCCTGTGGAAACTGTAATATGTTTCCTAAACAAATGTTTTGTGACATTTTGCAGGTATATTTTTCTTCACCTCTTTTATTACTTAAATTCTTATATGACTAGAAAAAATTTTTTTATCAGAAAAAAATTAACTTAGAAGAATATTCAAAATGTGTAAAGAGTAAAAACAAAAACAAAAAAAAGGAATACATTAAATTAAGTGTATGAAACCTAAAACAGGTACAGATCAAAATGCAATGTCTAAGATACAAAAACTACAGAAGGCATTCATGAATAATTTGTTAATTTTATCTCCAAAATGAAATTCACACTTGCACTAAATCAATGATTTTTATAGATAGTCTAAAAATCAGTACCATTTTTGTCTACAGTGTACAGGAAGATTAACAGGCAGGCACATGCATACTGAAGTGCTTGTGAAAATGCTAGTATGCTTTGCCTCTTAACATTTGTGTGCTAAAATACATTTAGTTCAGACAAAGATGCAACTTAATGAAAGGAATAAACAGAGCTTAGGTGAAAAAAAGTATCTCCCTTAGTTATCTGCTCTAATAAACTACACACCTCATGTCAGAATGCACGTAAAAATGCAGAGATGCTTATACTTCCACTGCTAACATTATCATTACTTTTATACTTTGGCTTTACTAGATCATTGCTTTAAATGAGCATCACAGAACCAATGGAGCTTTAGTCTCTATGTTACATTTTCTTCATAATCATTTTCAATTTATTTTTTTCTTGCATGTCATCATTTTAATGTAAATCTTTCTTTTTCTTTTCAATAAAATGAAATGATTAAGTAATCCTGCTTTTTGCATGATTAAAGATGACGGATAAGCTTGGGTGGATAAAAATCAAGGCTCCTAACAGAATCTGTGCACCTCGCATGTCAGAATCCTTCCAGCTTGTTCGGTGCTAATGACAGAAAAAATTAGCATGTCTGTGAGTTGCCTAAAAAGGATAACAAGCTACCTTTAAGGACCTAACCATATCTCTACACTAAATTTTAAACAGTTGTTTTCCATAATTTTCTGTAATAACCCCTGATTAATTGTTTTGAAACAGATTAATAGAGAAATCTTTATTTAGAGCAATAATAAATGTTCATTAAATATAACAGTGACTACTACTGGGCTGTTTAAGCACCACTTTTGTATCACCAGATATAACACATTTAGAAAACAAAATGCAAGGTATACAATATGCTGAATACAGTACAAATCTGATATAAAAACAGTGGCATTAGCTAGTCAGACACGACTCTGTTTTAAAGAACAGGAAAACAACTCCCAACTACTGATTTTTGCCAGTGTCTCTCTCCTTTTAAGAGCCCTATGCAATATGTGTTCAGCCTTTTCTGACTGAGACAAGAAGACTAGGAAGGGGATATTACAATACAGCACATACATACTGCCATCGCCTCTAGACATATGACCCAAAATGATGCTGAGAAGTCTTTCTCTGACCTCCTGCTAACCAGCCTCTTGTGATTAATTCAGCATGTCCTTGAAAGTATCTGCTAGAGACCCTTGTTTTTTTTAATTTAAGAGTTTCTGAAGCCCACCTATAGTTTCCCTGATGGATTTTTATTTATTTACCTTTTTTTTTTGTTGTTTTATCAGAGGTAAAGCATTAATCTATGAACAGAGGTCTGCAGTAACAGAAAAACACCACCTGCCTAAGCATTCGCCAAATAGGACCATAAATACCACAACATTTCCTGACCTAAGTTTCATAGACATCTGTATCATGGTAACACTGCATTTCCCTTCTTTGACAGATGAAATTACTATTCTTTGATTTCCACACCACCTCCCCCCCGCTCTCCCCCCCCACCCCCCCTTCTTTTTTCTGATTATGTTCTGGATGGCAAAATTTGGGCCACAAAATGCTAATTTCTAACCTAACACCATGACAGCAATCACAGCCATCACAAGGATGGAATAAAGAGAGCAATCTAACATCCAGGGATATGAATTTCTGATCAGTGGCTGGCAGACTGCCGTGAAAGCTTACAGTAATCCCATTGGACAGCTAGGGTTGATGAAGCCTGGGAACAGGCAGCCACAATGTAGGTAGTTCACAATTGCAAGCATTTGTCCATAATTTAAAGCTATATGAGAAGTGGAGAGTATTCATCTGAACAACAAGCTGTAATTTAACTAGAGTAACATTTACACAGTTTTTAACCCATTAAGTCCACCTCTTCTTACACTGACATTCCCTCTGTTTAGTGCCCATTGTAAACAAAACTCCTGCACACTAAATGAACATGTATTTTTAGCATTTGCAAAACTCAGAATAATTTACTAAGATTAACCCTTATTTTATATTGGGCAGAAAACAAAGCGTTTACTCTTTAATCTGAAGTCCAGACCATGTAAAACCTTACTGAAGTGAGTGGGGACCAGGCCCAGCACCCCAGCTTGCACTAAGCATAATCTAGTTTATAGACTGATCACATGATTAAGGTTCTTTTCAAAGTGATAACGCCTCAATCATCCAGTGATGTTCCTACCAGAAGAAAATTAGCCCCTGACAAAGTAGGGAGTCTCTGCAAATGGCAGATACTAATGCAGGCTCTGAGCTTTGCAGGAAGAAGGGGTTTCTGTATCAGGCTTTAAAACTGTAGCCTGAAATGTAAAGCGTTGTCTCGTGCTTGAAGGCCCCTAAATGTATCTTTCTCCGCCACCAAAGCGTGTTCCTCCTCCGTTCTCCCGAATTCAGCCATCATTAATTGTCATTTTTCTATTTTGTCAGAAAGCCTTTGCAGCGTGCGTAGCACTGCTGCCAGGATTTACAAGGCCCAGACGCGATGCTGGAGCTGCTCTCGGTGAAGGCTTGTCTACACAGTCACGGTAGCATGGTGACAACTAATGACACATAAAAGTGGGCAGGTGAAACTGCCACCGCCATACACAAAATGCAGCAAAACCACAAGCAAAGATTATCAGAGAAATGATAGAAATATGCAAGAGATGCACTTGCAAACGTTTTCTGATTTCCATCGGAACCTGCACAGCAAAAAAAAAAAAAAAAAAAAAAAAAAGATATTCACAGCCCTAAGGCCCCCAGCAGACAGAGAAGGAGGAAAGCTGGACCACCCTGTGGGGACAGAATTCTGGAAATGACTGAAATGACTGGCAAGTTCCTAGAAGCATTTTACTTTTGTATTTACTATTAGTATGCACAAAAATAGTAAATGCACAAAAATAGTAAGTGCAGAAGTGCTATAAAATGCCAAGCGCAGCTAAAAACGTTAACACACAAACAGCAACAAGCCCAGGATCTGTGAATAAGCTCAAAGAAAAACTTGTATTCTTTGTTTGTTTATAAAAAAGAGAGGCTGCTTCAAGTTTAGTGTAATATGAGGACGGGTCAGTTCCATGTGCCTCCCAGCACAGAGAAAGAGGAAAACATCCTTACAGTGATGTGGATGTTGTGGTGTTACTGCTGTGCTTTTAGACACAGAAATCTTTTTTTTCAGAGTTTCATCTGTTTTGGATATTTTACTGATTTGTGAGCTGGTTCTGAAAGGAAAAAGGGGAGGAGAAGTGGGGAAATAACTACTGTAACCACCTGCAAATATTTATAGCCAAAATACAATAACTGCAGAGTAAGATAGGTTTTGTTCTTTTCTTTGTTCTTTCTTTTGTTCTTCCCTCAGTCACTTCTCCTGCCCACCCCCTCCTTCCTCCTTTCCTAGCAGTTTCCATAGCCCCTTTGGTGTAATTTTCTTCCAAATTAATTTTTCACTCACATTTGTAAATATTGAATCTACCTCTATCAGTTCCTTATTCTTGCAATCTTTAAATACATTCCTTTATTATTCCAATATTTTTCCTTTTTTTTTTTTGTTTTTAAGCTTTTCACAGTGTTGTTTGTGACCTTTTTCTTTCACCATTCTCTCATGATTATCTCCATTTCATGTGTCCAGGAGACAGTTTATCCAGTTTTGGCTTTTTGTTCAGAATAACTCAGTAAAATATATTTACAGTGGCTTCCTTATGTGAAGTTGAGTTTTCGTAGCTTGTTAACAGGAGAACTTAACTGTAATGAAGGTATATTAGTCATGATAGTGTAGTGTGGGAGGAAGCAGGAGATGGATGCCAGTAGTAGCTCATGCCAAAGAGCAGAGGGTTCACTTCACACCTTCCCCTGCTTAGGAGAAGGGAGAGACTCTCTCTCGAAAGGTGCCATTTGGGTGTACACAGAGCTATGAAACCTGTTGTGGTCCTTACTGCGGTCCCCCTCAAGCTACATTCAGAACAGTAATACATTAGTTTGCATTAGAAACATCCACATCTGTTGGCACATCCCTCACTATCTGTGTAATCTACCACTAACTGGTCCTGAACAATTTCACAATTTAGAGATACTTACCAGAAATACCTTTGCCAGACCAGGTAATGCAGGACTCTGAAGAGGACAGCTAGACTCTACTTCTGTTCAGCTATCATACAGATACTGAACAGATAGCTGGGGACTAAGGAGAGGAGGTCTTGACAACAGTAAATTGTCTTTATAACTATTCTCCTATATTCTTCATTACTTCTAAAAATCACTTTTGCATGTGATTGTCCAACAGGCTTAATCATGCACTTTCAGGAATGTGCCTCAGAAAGCATGACATCAAAAAGAAATGATTGAAGTTGTGCTGGATAAATACCTCAATCAGATCAACAGCATCCATTTCAGAAAGTAAGCAATGACTGAGTGTTGTGTTCTACAGAACGTGGTCGAAGATTTGAAAATCACCACAACAGATTTGTACACAGCTTCACATTTGTTTCTTCCCCTCTAATGCACAACATAGCAACAGTCAAGCTTTGGAGAGGCAGAGTAGGCAGGAGGGAAAGGGGTAGATAGTAGGTCCAAGACTGGACTAAGTGTGGACACAAAGTATGGTTCAGAGGTTTCTTTTTATTTTATCCAAGCTGCTTAGCAATGTCTGAAAAGCATTTCCATTTCATGTTATCTGGATAATATTTTAGATCTCCCTAGGTGCAGTTTGCCTGCCTTGGGGCATGGCTTCACAAGTCCTTTACCAATCCCACTGTGACTGGAGGATGTATGTATGAGCTGTTTAAGAAGAAAAACAAAATAGATTTATTTTTGAACCAGCTTCCACTTCCATAGTTTAACTACAACTAGATCTTGAAGTAGCTTGGCTATCACCAAATACTATATGCAATTTATCACAACAAATGTCTGTTTATGAATATGTGATGACGGTGAATATTTAACGATTCCAAGAATAACAAATATTCACATACAGACACATATGCCTAAAAATCTGAATGTCATCATACCAAAAAACCCATTATAATAAAAGCTAGGAATACCAAAGCTGCTTCCAAGAACCTACATATCATCCCTGGTAGCAATCCAAAGCAGCCACTGGCACAGAAGACTCAGGCATGTTTCTGCATGGACACAAGAAAAAAGGGAAAAACAAAAGTCTCTGTCATTTCAGCAGCAATATACAGCAGTGATCTCTATTTTCTTTGAAACTTTCTGTAAGTCTTAAAATCTTAGTTCATTCTTTGTTAAAGGGGGAAGGTAGTATCCCTCTCCATTCCTTCCTGCGAAGTTGTCAGCCAAGATTCATTCACACTTGTGTAAGGTGGTGATGGAATAAATATAAATGTTTAGATAAATACATACAGAAGAGACAACTAGACACGCATGTAAAATGTCATCCCTCAAAACAATCTGCATGGCTAGCTTTGGGAATTACTGAGTGGGGACAAGTGGGGTTGAACTGTTTTTTGAACCCAACCCAAATCACAGGGGTTGCCATTGGCAACCACTGTAACATATGTCTGCTATTAACCTTCCAAATGCCTACAAATCTGAAGAAAGTGTGCACTTCGAAGTCCACACTTGTCCATCAATTACAAATTCCTAACATGAAAAGCAAGTTTTGATGCAATACTTTTTCATTTTTCACCAGAGATTTTATTTCTATTGCTTCCAACTTTAAAGGATTCTGCAAAAGTGCATATGCAGAATCAGAAATTAATAAAGCCATTTTTTTGGTTTTTTGCCATTTCTGGGTTCTATCACTCCACTAAAGGTAAATTTTCTACATGTTAAGCCAGCTGCTTCCTTAAAACGTTCTCATGAAAGAGAGAAGGTAAAAATTAAACAAAGGTAGCTTGCCTCAGATTACACAACCTTTTTGCTGACTTGATGGCAGATCAATTAATTGGGAAAAGAAAAAAAAAGCAAGTAAAAGATCAATATAATAGCATTCCTTTTTATCAAAATTTCAGATTATCATGCAATGTCCAGGCATGTAATGAAATGTTCACTTTGTCTATTTTATTGGAGGAACCACTACCACAATCCTTTCTGTCTCTTACAACTTCCATTTTCAGTGCTGATTTTGTACTTTTCTTCCAATTATTTTAAGCCTGACTTAAAGATTTCTAGCAAGCCTTACTAAAAGGCAAAAATTCAGGAACTTAAGAATTGCAAGCCCTCTCAATGCAATAAGTGGATGCCGTTAACTGAAATGAACAATATATACTAAGTCATGCCCACAGTGACTTCCAACATAAATTTCTAAGTCTAAAATAATCCATTTCCCTAAATAAATATTTTAGCCTCTTTCCAATATAGGAAACTTTATTCTTTTGCATGGCTGTTTGGTCTGCAATTCAAATGTCACAGCTGCAGATCTTTTTGTCAAAGGCGTAATTCTTTAATAAACACAGAGCACATGCAAATCTGAATTATTAAATAAATGTATGCAAGGATACATGACTGTATGTGTTCTTACGATGTTTGTATGCATAATACATATTAAAACATAAAGAAAAAAATAGTCTCTATACACACAGTATCAACCCAACTTTTATTATTTCCCCCCACTGCTTTTAAATGCTTCTTATGGTGTAAGGGCTCTTGAAAAGTAATATATATATATGTTTCTTAAATCAATAGTAGCTTTTGCATTACATGTATTTCTTTTATAATGATACCTGAGTTACAAATTCACATAATCATTCAATACCAGTTTGGCTACCCAAAAGTAACACCCTCACATATTCGAAAAGCCCTGCAATCCAAAAACATCACTAGGAGAGAGACAAATATCAGGAAACAAGAGATTTAAACTCATCTTAGGAACTGAATGAACATTTCACATGACAGCACAAAATTTGCTGAAGCCCCTGCTACACCCAAAATGTTAAATCCTTGTGCAGCCTGTTTGTGTTATAGTCTGCGGTCAACAAATCTACATAGAAAATTCTGTTATGAACTGCACTAATATGCAACATCCAACAAACTTGCCACCTGTTTTCTCCTTCTGTGCCATTTCTCTGACATCTGGGAAAGTAACATAAGGCTAATAATATTAGCAGAATCAGTTGCATAATTATGCAGTTAGCACCCACGTTAGGAAAACACATTTTGTTCTTATTCTGGGTCAAGTCATTATGAAAATTTGTACGCTTGACTAGCAGAATAATTTGTAGAATGTTGTTTGCCCTGACATTTTGATATCATAGTACCTCTAAAAGCCTGTTAAACTTCACAATTACGTTTCAGCTCCTGGGTGCCATTGGACAGGTCATGAGAAGCAGACAAGTGAGTGGTGAGTTCGTATTTCAACCCTCACAAAGGAAACATTCCCGAAGCTGTTGTCTCCTTGGTAGGTGTTCAAATGACCTTTCAACAGTGGATTGGCACAAAGTAATGGTCAGTAACAGTGGTCTGCTGTAGGGAAGCTTTCCCTATTCTGTCACCATCATTTCTGGAGCTGAGAGACCCTTAAAAGTAATTTTAAGGAAGTGGGACAAAATCAGGAATTGGTTGTAAATATCCTTTGTCCAGTCTGTTAAATATATGTGAGAGATTCCACAGCTCTGCTTTACAGCTGAGACCAACATGGATACCCTGGTTTGTACTTTAAATAAGCACTATGGAAATGCACGTGGTTTTACACTATTAAGTGGTATCTAGAATGTTATTGTACATTATTATAAACAAAATACAGGAATGTCACAGCTGACTAAATTCCTATCAATTATGAACTTAATTTTTACACACATTTAATACTTATCTCATTTCAGACTTTTCTATACTGAGAAATTTTCTTTTAAAGAAAAATGGTTTATACAGTTCACTTCCTGCCATAATCAAGGTCTTTCTAACCTGATATCTGAAGGTTATGCTTCAGTGAATAATTCAGTAGGTTAGTGAAACTGTGGCAGCAAAGAAAGTGCTAATCTTAGATGGAAGCTGTGTGGGATATTAAGAAACAATTGCAAAAAGTGACATATTTAATAGAGAAAGATTACTCTGTGCTACATCTATTTAATTTGAATTGAATAAATTTTGCCAGTATTTTATGAGATGCAGTCTGCAAATTATGTGAAACTTCATAGTGTCACTGAAGTCTAGAGGAAAGAATAAAGGATTTTTTCTCCCTCAACCATTTTATGAGTATTGTGATTTTTTGAGGACTTCTCACTCTTTCAAAAGAAATTTCAAAGGAACTGAAGAATCATTCACTGCAGGACTTTATTAATTTGAATTAAGGAAGAAGAAAGGGTAGTAAAAGGTGATAGTAGTGAAAGATAAATAACAGGAGGCAATAGAAGGATCTGGTGTAATGAGACTTCTTGAAATAACTGAATTCCTTCCGGACTGTGACTGAGTGAGGCTGTATATGTTCTCAATCTTTCAAGGAAAATTTAGTTGATCTAGCTGAGACAAGTCTGAAAGTATGAGTAAATGCAAGTATGAAAAATGATAAGGGGCAGTTTTTTACCCTTAATCACTAAACAGATTCTTAATGCAAAGGCTGTCCTGACACAAATAATTTAAGTACATGTTCATATGATTCCTTGTATGGGTCAGCGGAATAGGAATATGATGAAACTACTAAAAATATTAAACTCATCCTATGTCATTTTAGAGGTAAAAATTATTAAAAATCCCTGTTATTTTTCAGTCTTTCACACAAAAATACATACTTTTCTCTTTTATATTACTGGTTTTGTTCAATAATTTACAAGACTACTAACAAGTTATGCAAGGTATATCTCCTTGAAATATTATTTGAAAAAAATTAAGTACTTTGCAACATCTGGTGAAAAGTATAAAAAGCCTTAATTGCATAGCAAACATTTTGAAAAGAAGGGAATACATTTCTGCATACCAAGAAACAATTTGAGAGAGTAAAAAGATTTTGCTGCTTAATGCAAATTGCATGAAAGTTATAGGTTTATTATGTGTGGATTTTTTATTTGAGGACTGCAACTTTTTTTTTTTTTTCAAGTTGCACTGTTTTATTTTAAAGTAGATGATAGACAAACATAAAATATGTCTTTGGAAAATACATTGAGAAAATGACAACTTCAGAAACTAATTATACATTTTGATAAGCTTTGCAAGCTGTTGGTTCTAAATGTGGATGGGTACATATTTTCTATAAGGTCACATTATTTAAAACTGAGAGAAGACTCCCTCCCTGACACTCTTCTTCCCTCTAAGTGCAAGAATGGTAAAACCATTGGAAGTCATACTGCAGGCAAAAATCTTCTTTCTGATCTGCATCGTGGATCCAGTATTTGCAATGGGAATTCTGTGCTATGTGAGTAAAGACACAAATTTCTTAATTGAATTTTCTACTTTGCCCGTTCATAATCCTGCTTGTCTGCTCCAAACAGATTGAAAGGACCAAACCACAGATCTACTTTGTACTTCAGAGAAAAAAATTCTCTTGTATGCATGATTAACTTTGTACTGAACAATTCATATATGAGCAGGAGTGGAAATAGGATATGGAGCATTTCACCTGTGCTAGAGGTCACCAGATCAAGTCTAGTCTGGGTCACTGGTAACCTTAAGATATTACAGACTAATGGACTGTCTGTGACCCACATGAAATGAGCTGGAATTACTTAAATTCATGAAAATATATTTCTGTATCACAAAAAAAAAAAAACCAAAAACACAAAACTCACTCAGGGCAAGCAACCTTCCTGGTAATATTAGCAGCAAACTGTAACTGCAGAGATCGGAGGGTCTTTTCACTTCAAATGGTGGTCATATGAGAAAGCTGCAGAGAAAAAGTGGTTGAAGTGTAGGGAAGACAGAGAAAGAGGCAGAGAGGGGATGCTGTGTTTGTCTATGTATCGTCTGATATGTGTACAAAGAGAAGACTTCAGTCTCAAGGCCTGTCAGTTCAGCACCTTTCACGAGTACAAAATGTCATGTACTACATACTGATGAAATAAAAGACAAAGGTGTCAAAGGAACCATTACACTATATTCTAGCAATGATCAGAGGATCAACAGCTTCCCTTCTAGATTGACACTATGTTAAACTATGCCAGCATATTTGGCCTGAACCTCTCCTTCCCTGCCCCAGTTTTACACCATGGGTGGAACTTAATTTGCCCCAGCAACCTCACGCTTTGTCAAGCAGAAGACAAACTAAATACACAGGTATTTCCCTTCTAGATAATCTTCCTGCTATCTTTCAATAGACAGTATAGCTGCATACATTCACATACATTAGGAAGCCTACTTTTTCCTCTATTACCAAAAATAAAGGGTGTATGTTTACTCACCATATGGATGCAATGAGTAATCACAGTAGGCAGAATAACATCTTGCACCAAGAGGGTTGCTTATAGCAGGGAAAGCAATGTGTGAAAATTACCATTGTTTCAAGTTTACTTCATCCCGTATATTTGGCTGCAAATGTGTTTCTTTAATCAAAATACCCTTCTATAGGTACAGATAATTATGGAAGGGCTCTGCATTTCAGCTAATGTGGATTGTGATGGTCTCATGATATCAGAATGCATTATCCTCTGCTCTACTCCACCCACATCAGACGATACATGATGAGAATTCTCTGAGAGACCAAATATATGAAAGATGTTCCTATGACAGTTTGTGACCTGAAATGTCAGAAGTGACTTGACATGACTTTCCCAACTGATATGCCAATTAAAACTTCTGGTTTGATTACTTAACTTGGATAATCAGCATGAAAGACAAGACCTCTCTGTTTCTGGCCCTTATAACCATAACTGCTGCAGCAGCAGTGTCTGATTGTTGATTTAGGTTAGTAGATCCAGTCAAAATTAGGTAAAATAGCTCTAAAATGTTTTAAAAGATACTTGTTTTCTTCACAAATGCTTTACTAGTTTGCAAGCCTTCAACAGCTTTGATTATTCAATGAATGTAGGCTAATTGCCTACAGGTCTCCCTGTTTTATACCACTTACATAAATACAGGTACTAGTCTTCAAAGAGTAGCAGGTTAGTTTTTACAGGACCTAAAGTGAAATAATATGTGGCTTACTCTTTCCCAGACGCACCTTTTTCCTGGCAGGAGATTTCCCCTATCCATTCCAGAAGCATGGCTGTAATGCACAGCTATAATGATGATCGACTGCTGTGTGGAACCTCCTGCTGCTGAGCAGGACGTGTTCCTGGTGGAATGGCATCCTCCCACCATCACAAGGGGTTTCTATTTTGGCTTATGTCTTAAGAAAGGCAGTCTAAAAGATTGTTCCATTTTAATTACATTAGGTAATTCAAACCATGTAACAACCATTATTTGGACAGATGCTGCTCCTAGGGCTTCGTAGCTCAAACGGCAGCTGGAAAACAAGAAAAGGAAGGAAGGAAGGAAGGAAGGAAGGAAGGAAGGAAGGAAGGAAGGAAGGAAGGAAGGAAGGAAGGAAGGAAGGAAGGAAGGAAGAAAGAAAGAAAGAAAGAAAGAAAGAAAGAAAGAAAGAAAGAAAGAAAGAAAGAAAGAGAAAGAAAATTACATTACAGCTAGTCTCTTACTATGTTCATCACCATTGCACACAGTAGGAACATCTTGTCATTCTTACTCCATTGCCTCACCATGAAGTACACCTCATGTATACTTTTTCACCCTGTACTATGTTTCCATAAAGATACACACCTACTTATTTATCTAAAATTAATATTCAAAATCAACATGGATTGGGAATAAGTACACAGTACCAGGGATAGTCACGTCTGAACTGCTCACATAGCCTACCTTAGCCTTGTTAGTGATTTACTTAGTTACACCATAAGAGTCTCAGTTTCAGATTTCTTTATGACTGGTCATTTTTGTTGGGGCTCAGAAAAATTTCCTGAAATTTTTCTCCCATTTTCTGCAGTTCTTTCATCCATTATACTGCAGGCAAAAGCTTCTAAAACCCTTTTACCTTTTCTTAACCTTACAGGATGGTTTAAAGTAAAAGAAGAAAAGAAGAGAGACAGGCACTCTCCTGTTGATAGAATGTCATTTCAGAAGTCCTTCTGTGCTTCCTACTTTAGTTTGACTACAGCAGTTCAGCAACTTTGCCTGAAGTTTATAAAAAAATAGAAAGAAACATGGAGTTTGGAAAGGATCACTCTGCACAGAAATTATTGTTAAATTCCAGCTCTTTTTTTGTCATGCAAAGAAAGGTGCAGTCACAGTAAAAATTCAAAAGAGAAACACCCAAGTAGAAACACAACCCTGTGTTTCTAGGCTAAAGCTGTTCAGATATGTTTATATGCTGACCTATGAATTAAGAAGTCAACATTCAAGGTTTGCCACTCAGAGAGTATACAAGGAATCCCTTGCATGCTCAAGCAATGCTGAGCAATGCTGGAGGGACGGCACATCCCTCAGATGGACACATTTTAGGCAGGTATTTCTAAACAATCTCACTGGTTTTACCAGTCACATGTAGGCAGGAATACATTTGATTAAGAAGTGTTCTAATTTTATCAGAAAATCCACCTCTGTTAAGAGGTGACAGCAACTTCATCAGCGAAAAATAATTTTTTCCCAGTTTCTCTCTCTATCTCTGCTTTGTAAGACATAGCAAGCTCTACAGTTACCAAAACAACTTATGCAATGGAAATCATACTAACAACCTCAGTCTGAGATTGTGCTGTGCTGAAGTCTGGAGACACCCACCCATACCCCCTCACCATGCATGCACATTATGATTGCTATCATGTAAAAGATGCTGCTGGCTCATCACCTCTTGGTTCTTGATGTTACACTGTAAAGTATAGAACTTCTGATACCTGACCAGGATTCTTAAAACAGGATTCTTACAAAGAGGATTCTTACAAGATTTAAAAATGGCATCTCAAAAATCACCCAGACTGATGTTGGGAATGTCAGCTAACAGTCTCATGGTAGATCCAGCAGCAAAAGAGGAATAAACAAATTTGCACAAGGTCTAAACTACAGAGGACTTCATTAGTCAGAAGTACATCTCACAACAAAAAGGAAGGCCGTGCAAATTTTGGAGAATGAGTATCATCACTGCTTTCACTGATCATGCACATTCTGAACTTCAACAAACCTGTCCATGAGCCACCACTATGCTCTTGTGGCAAAGGGGGCCAGTGATAACCTCAGGTGCATTAGGAACAGCACTGTCAGCAGGTCGCGTGAGGTGGTCCTGCCCCTCTCCTGAGATCTGATAAGGTCTCACTTGAGACTGAGAGTCTGTCAGACACATATCTGGAGTCTCAGACACATATCTGGAGTGCTGTGTCCAGTTCTGGGCTCCTCAGTACAAGAGAGTCGTGGAGCTTCCTGAGTGAGTCCAACAGAGGGTTACAAAGATGAGAATTGGGCATTTTCAGCCTTGAGAAAAAAGAGCTAAGAGGGGATCTCATCAATGTGTATCAGTATCTGATGGAGGGATTTCAAGGGCATGGAGAACAAGAGGCAACGGGCAGAAACAGATGCACAGGAAATTTCATGTGTGCGTGAGAAAGAACTTCTTTACCATGTCGGTAACTGTGCAATGGAACAGGTTGCCCACAGAGGTTGTGGAGTCTTCCTCAATGGAGTTATTCAAGAACTGTCTGGGCACAATCCTATGCAATATGCACTATGATGACCCTGCTGGAGCTGAGGGGACGGACCAGATAACCCACTGTTGTCCCTTCCAATCTTAAGCACATTCTGTGATTTTGTAATTCTGTGATTCTGTGAATAGTATTTGTTGAACCCGGAGACCTCTACAAGTGCTCACTGCAGCCAAGCAAGCCAGAGGTAGCAAACATATAGATAGTGCCAGAAGATCTTGCTCTGAATTAAAATTTTGCCTCCTTTTCCTAGGAGGGAAGGGAAAGGGCATGTTTGCCCAGTTCATATCCTGCCCTCCACAGACGGCCAAGATCTAAGTAACAAATTGCAGGCAGTTCCATTCAAATAACAGTAGCCCTGAATCTGCTGTCAACCCTAAGGGCAAGCACACTTGTACATCCACCGCATCTGAATGTTCCTTTTTTTTTTTTTTTTTTTTTTTTTTTTTTTTTTTTTTTCTTTTTTTTTTTCTTTTTTTTTTTTTCTTCCCAGCTGTTCATTGTTTAGAGGTATCCACCACAGGGGGTCTGGACCCTTTAAAAAGAGGATGTGATAACTAGATGCTAAAGACTGGCATGAGGGTGTTGAGCTCCCACTTTAACAAACTGTCCAAGAGAAACACATAGAGGAGAAAAAAAAAAAAAAAAAAAAAAAAAAAAAAAAAAAAAAAAAGAAAAAAGGAGGGCTTCTGAACGCTAAACATTGTCCTGTCTCAATCAATTTTGGGTACTGAGCACTAGACCCGTTGATCTGTACATAGAAGACAGTCAAATCCTTAATCCCCACCTGGCTCTGAATAATGTATTTGCACTGTGTACAGACTAGCATCGTTCTGTGCTGTGCCACTTCGTTCATGAGGATGGCAACGGTGAAGACAAGGATTTTTCTTCCTGCCTTTTATATACCCACCCTGCAAATGCAGACACACGCACACATACACACACACACGCACATGTATAAACAAATATGCACAGGTACACAGCCGCATAAAAATTCACAGTAAGGCTCACAATCAAACGGAAAATTTGCAAACGCTCTGAGTGTAACACGCAGGCTAACTAGACACACAACAAAAGGCTCCCGTACCTTTATCAAATACAAATTAGCAGGAATACATTTGAATTGTTAAGCCGAACGTCGCCTCTCGGCGCGGCTCGGGGCTGAGGCCTCCTCAGCGCCCTGGCGGGAAACCTATTGCTGCAGCGCCACCTAGTGGGGAGCGGCGCGCAGCGCGGCGGCCCCGGGGAGCGCGGCCCGGGGGCAGCGGGGGCAGCGCGGCCGCGGCAGCGCCGACCCCGCCGCAGCCTCCCGCTGCTCCCAGCGGGAACCAGCCCTGCAGCGGCCCTTTGCAACCGCAACACATGCTCTGTTCCCGGGATCAAAGCTGAGAGGCTGCTTGTTTCTGTTTGTTCGTCAGGTGAGGCAGCTCTCTCAGAGAACAGCACCCTCTAATACTGGCAGGATCATCCGTCTGAACAAGAGATAAAGCAGCCAAAATTATATGTGTTGATAATCAAAAGGAGTCTGAATTTTCATATTCATTCAGAATTTTCACAGAATCACCGACTGGGTAAGATTGAAAGAGGCCACAGTGGTTCTTCTGGTCCAACATCCCTGCTTCAAGCAGTGTCATCCTAGAGCACAATGGCACAGGATTGGTATCCAGGTCATTCTTGAATATCTCCAGTGAAGGACACTCTACAACCTCTCTGGGCAAGCTGTTCCAATGCTTGGTCACCTGCACAACAAAGAAATTCTTTCTTATATTCAGGTGGAATTTCCCATGCCTCAGTTTCTGCCCATAGCCTCTTGTCCTATTGCTCAGCACCACTGAGAAGAGCCTGGATCCATCCTCTTTATTCCCACCCTTGAGATATTTAGAAACACTGATAAAATTCTGAGGTCCTATGACCTCTGCCAGATTAAAGATATGGGAACTTTCTGTATCCATACTTTATTTCAGTATTCATTTATTCTTTTGTAATATATTTTATTACATTTAAGTTCTTTCCAGGTACTCACATGTTGGTATTGTTCATGCAGCTAGACCTGAGTGATTCCAGGGCGTGGTTACCAAAACCCCTCCGTGTCTCAGTTTCTTTACCTTTGCCTAACATTCCCAAGTAGACAAAATATGAGAACCATGGTGTCATACAAATATATCACCTCTTCCCAGCAGACGCAGAAGCTAAGAACTTTGGAAGAGCTGTAGGCAGTAAAAAACAGAACAAATCCAAACCAAGCCCCCAACCCTTTCAATGCATACATAGAGTTGTCGCACCTTTCCTGAAAGGCAGTGACTATGATGGCACCTTCACAGCTGAATTCCACTCCGATTTTTATTTTTATATTATGCACTTTTTAATAATTTTCTTGCAGCTTCTTTACAAGCACTCTGTGTTGCATTGTGGCCCATTAAAAGCATCAATCTTTTCTAAAAGTCAGCACACTCTGAGGGCCCACTGTGCAAGCAGCATCATTTGCTTCTGTATTTTTACCAAGTTTCTCCACTAGTCAGTTTCCCTGTTCTGCATGGAACATCTAGAACTTACCTTGGTTTGAAGGGCTCTGAACTCTGGCAGTAAGGCCCAGGGTCTGACTAGCAAAAATTCCAGCCCTGCTGCCAGAAAGGCAACCTGACGCTGTTTCCTCCTACTAGAGGAGGTGAAAGAAAAGCAAGATCTGAAAACAAAAGAGGTATTAATGGAGAATAGTCTGCAGATGAGCTGGGCTATGCTGTTTCTGCTTATTATAGCACATCCAAATAATAATACTAAAGCAGCAGTATAAAAAAAATTCATCGCACAAATAATTTAATTCATTCCAAAAACTATTGTATGCACTTTGCGTGGTAGAGAGAATAATTGCAATTTTGTGCATATTCTTGCAAAAATGCTTGTTGCCATATGGAGTAAAAATTAAAAGAAAAAGACAGCAGTGAAAATATTTAGTTGAAATTAAAGCTTGCAAGTTTTCCTGTGGCAGATAATGGGACAGTTTACAGATCTTAATTCACAGATCTTAATTCAGTGTATCAATACATATTTGCAGAACTCTGGCTCTACATAAGCAACAGAGGGAAGGGATCTATCTACCAGAATGATTTACTTCAATATTTGTATCTATTCTTCAACATTTTTATCTATTTGTTTGTTTCTCCTGAAAACATAAATACTTTTTTTCCAAAGAAGAAACCCAAAAGGTGCATAATGACTCCACTAAATTCATGTTAACTATACAGGGTAAATTAAGCAGAAAACATAAAGACCAAACACTGTACACAGTAATTAAGCTCAGTATTACAGGGCTGTACTGTAATAATTACAGCCAGCATTGCATGCACACTCTGATAATTCACTTAAATTGCCTTCAGAACACACCAAGAAAATCTCCTTTACCCAGAGAGCCAAAGATTTTAAAAAGTCAAAGAGAAAGGAAAGCAAATTTGTAGTTTTCATTTTGAAAACTATGATTTTTCCTTTACCTATCTCATATCATCTAGGAAAAAAATATATAAATAGAGCATTTGCTGTTGTCTTTCTACTAAAGCTTTTAAATTTAAGGAATAATAGATGCCTGTCTAGACAACCCTAAAATTGTTTTAGTTACTGATGTATGGATGACTGATAAATGTCATCTTTTCTGCCTGCAGTGCATTTTCCATCCAGTCTAGTGACATTTGTCTATAGCTGACCTGAGTCTGCATTTTTCATTTGCATTAAGCATTTAAATTTTACAACTGTGGAGCTTCAGGATTCACTGTTTACCAGAAAATACAATACCATTCCCTCCTCCCCCCTCCACCCCAAAGGAGAGATGCTTTCTTTGCTTGTCACATGGCCATTTTTAATTAAACCAGCAGGGAAGATTCTAATCAGACAAAGGCAATGGAATTTGCTTCATACCTTTCCAAGTGAAATAATTATTAATTCCCTAGTTTCACATTTCTCATACAGATAAAATGAAACATGCAGCATGGGCAATGAAAGGAGGTTTCTATTTAAATATGGACATGTCTTTTGAAACAATGCAAAAGACAGTTAAGTATTTCATGGCAAATGACAAAAACATGGAGATGTGGAAATTAATGGGTTTACCAATTACTTTTAAAATATGCTTTATGCTGTTAATGTCTTCAGGCATGTAATTGCAAGACTGTAGAATTACCTCATAGACAGATATCCATTACAAGACAGATCACTGCATTTTTACACATTCCTACAGAGAAATGTTTGTTGCTGCCTGCTTTGCAATACTGAACATTTTGATATTTTACTCTGTGAACTGTATTCTTCAAGCCACCACTACTCAAACAAGGCATGATTTTGGAAATGTATTACTTCAAAGGATTGAACTCAGCAGAAAATTTTTGCAATCTATTAGTGATTCCTGATTTTTGTTTTTCAATGGCCATGCAAATCCCAAATTGCAGCAAGCTTTTTCTGTCCACAGTTACTACAAGCTTTTTTAAGGTTTGAACTTGTTAAAAAGTCACCAAAATAAAATTCCATGGGAATTATTGTTTTCTATGAATATGTTTGGCAACAAAGCCCGAATCTTTTTCATTATAAATACAATATTATCTTTTCATTTCAGATCTTTCATACCAGTACTTTTGCAACTGCAGCCAAGGTAAGAGCTGAAGGAAACTATTTGCTTTTTCTGTTGAACTGACAACACAATGGCTTGGCTGGGAGGCCTAAAACACTGGTGTCCACCTTTGCATACATGAATAGTGCCATTAAGCCTGATGGATTTGCATACATCCTATTAAGAGTGCACATAAGTAGTCCACAATAGACTTTTTGTTCTACTGATTAGGCTACATCAGGGAATCTGCCCTAAAACAAAACCCTTGGGCAAATATTTTCCCCTGCTGACTGGTACCAGCACATTTCCTCGAAGCTTTGGAAAGTCCCACTCCTTTATACCATTTTTTTCAACAGCTTTCTAAAAAGGTTTCTCTATGGTGTAAACCTATCAGGGCTTTTCAGATGATACAGAGAATGGCACCTATTTTTTCTGTGCCTACCCTACCTGTGGCAGAAGTGCATCAATGCAAGACAGAAGCAGGGGTTTGTACCTGCCCCTGTGTTAGCTAGATCTCACCCTACCTGGTACAAGACTCCCTGTAGTACCCTTGGTCTCGGAAAATTTTCTCTTGGCATTTTTCTATCAGAGTATACCTCATTTGCTCCCATTCTGCAGAGCTGGCTTTAATATTTTCACCTCTCTAGCACAAACTAGCACAGAAAATCATCGACTATCAAGCACCCCCAGCAGTCTCAGCTGCAGTGGGCAACAAGAGTTGGGGGCATGTATTTGTTTTTAACCACTGCCACTAAAAATACAGCCAGATCCTAGAAAACAGAACTGAGCGGAAATGGTTTCTGGGCTTTTTAACAAGCATAGTAGATACAATTTTAAAATGGGACTTTTCACCAGGTCAAGGCAAATATCTCTGGCCTGAAATAAGCTAACCCAAGGGTTCTCTTTAAATACTATCAAGAAAGCATATGCTCTGAGCTCAGAGGAAGTTGTAGCAAAAGGAAAACAGAAAACAGTTAACCTCCACCTTGTCTATAAATCAGAGCAACAGATGTAAAAGTAAGTGTACATTTGGAACCTACTGACCCAGAACACCAGCGCTGAACTTCTGTTTTCTCTCCTCTCCAATATGACTCCATCCCGTGATTTTTGCTCACAAGGCAGAGAAGACAGAGCAGTTTTGTTCTTTTGCAAAATTCACTGAGAAACATTTTTGTCCTTTCTTCTAAAGCATCTTTTTTCCTCAAGACAGTTGAGGAAAGCTGTCATCATGGGACAATATCCAGTATTCAGACGATTTAAGCCACATGGTGTTCTTAAATGCAGGAACCAGGTATTGCCAGACCTGAAGGGAAAAAAAGCCCATAATAACGCAAAATCACTTCAGGATTGGCCTAAGTACTCTCTCATCAACATTCAGCAGCAGTTCAAAAGCAAAGAGGAGAAAGAAAACACCCTACAGACACATGAGACAGAAAAAAAAAGATAAAAGGTGTCCCAAATGGAGAAAAATGTGTTATTTCTTAACTGAGCTGTGGATTAAACAGAGGAAAGGGGCTCTGACATGGCCTGCAGCTCTTTGTTTATACTAGCATTCTTCTAGTGATCTGAACCAACATCAGGTGGGAGCACATCACTACTCCTCATCTACTTTCAGCACTCTGGATCCTGTGCAGGCTTAGAGAAGAACTAGGTACAAACGTCTGTGAAAAGGCTACCAAAAAAATTATCTCAATACTTTATGCAGAATCTTCAAATTCAATGCTAGGAAACACACTTGAGTTTTGCAGGCTCACATATACTCTGCCCCAAGGTCCCAATCCTGCAGTTAAACTTCTGTGAGCAGGCCTTTGTGGTCCACCCCAACTTCAGGAACACAGAGACCTATGGAAAGCTTAAAGGGGTAGCAGGACACTGATTTGGCAGCTAAAGCAGGAGGGCTACAAAAAAAAAAATTACGTAATTATATAATACATACATATATACATATAAGTATAAATATAAGCAAATTGAAAATTGGAAAAGTTCTTATAAGCCTTCATTTATTTCCTTTCTTTAGAAAAGTTTTCTCAAAATTCTATATACTTTTTAAAGGACTAAGAAGCCATTTTACTTTGTGAGGCTGTACACTCTATATTGCAAATTAAACTCTTTACTTTTCACAAACAGCATAAAAATTGTTTTCCTGTGACATAAAAATTCTTCCTTCATAAAAGCAGAGCCTTATTTTGCCTTATCTTATTAGAAGATTTTGGTCTTAGAATCCAGCTTGCATATAGGGGACTAAATTCATAAAAGAACAGTAGTGTTAAAATGAAAGTGAAAACAATGGCACTGCTTGACAGATCTGGTTTTATATAATTTCCCCAGGCTGAAAATAATTTTTCTGAAACTGTGTTATACCAATACAAAACCGATCTGAATTTGACCATACAAGCTTTTTCAAGAGAAAAAGAGTAAGTATGTGTTCTCCAACAAAGGGGTAGATTATTCTCTTTCCTTGGTTTTTTTGTGGTTGTTCTGAAAGCTGAAAAAGACAATTATTAGGACTCTCCTCTATATATTAATTTCTGTTTATCATTTTTATTAATTTATTTGTCTATTTTCAAGCCACCCTTCAATCTCACTCACCTTTATCAATAGGGTTTGCTTGACATCTTCAGGGAGATTCTTCATGAATTACTACATACTATGCATCCCTTTACGTATATAATGTGGCATTTAAATACAGAAATAATTCCATGCTATACTAGAGAAGACTGCATCCACCAAATATTTACCTGGGAGAGATAGGAAGCTAGACAGATGGATATTTGTAAATGACATTAAAGGAAGGACAAGGTTGCAAATTGCTTGATCAATACAGCACAGCAATGGAGCGAAGAACTGAAAAAGTCTATATCCTATAGGGATAAGGATAAATATGGGTCAATGATGAGAATTCAATTGCCATAATAAAAAGAGGTGCAAATGAGAAAGAATAACTTTCATGCACGGGCAATAATTGACTTTACATCCAATGGCTGGTGCTTAAAATAAAAAAACAAAGCTATAAAACCAGAAAAATATCATGAAAATAATAATGAACTGTTGGGCCCCACTGTGTGCAACTGCTGTGTGTGCCAATTTTGCATCTGCAAATTCCTGCCTGTGCCCAAACCCATCTCTGGAGATGGTCCACACAGTTTTTATAACCTGTTTCTAACAGCACTAATATTTAGTAGTCATCTGCACTCAACTATTGCTTATTTTCAGATGTCTTCAAGGAAGTCGCATGGAATAAATGTTCTCTGTTTGCAGACAGGGAAACTGAGACCTACAGAGAACACAATTTGCATATGGTCCCCTGGGGACTCATGAGCATGAGCCTCCTTAAGGGTGGGCAATATTCAAGCCCTTTCTCTTGAGAAAAGCCCAGTCCCTATACCTACATGGGATGATTATAGAAGAGTTTTCTGCCACAAAAGAAAAAATAGCTCAAAACAGTTTTTGCCAGGCAAGGAGGCACAATGTCTCTTGGCTCTGGGGCATGGAGGGCTGCCCCTGCAAGCTGTGAGGTTTCCCACAAGGTTTGTCCACAGCTGGGTGTCCTCACCCTTCCCTGGGTGACCCCACTGTTTGACTTTCACATGAACTCCAGCATTAGCTGTGACCTTTGACAAAATCCTTCACACCACATGGTCTCTACCTGAGAGTCCTAGCTAGAAAAATTACTTTCTCTACATCTTTTCACTTCTCACTCCAGACACTGTTCTTTTCTCTCAGAGAAATTTCTTTGCATCCCTCTTGCTCAACTGTATGACTGTAAAACATCTCTGCCTTCAAGAGTGTGTCTTTCTTGCCATCATATGAATCAGATGTATAAAACATGAGTCTTCCCTCTCAGCATGGGAGACTGTTGGTACAGACTCCATTACAATACAGCATCAATAACAACCCTTTTCATGTTCATCATATCAAATTCAGACCTTTATAACTTCTTGACATATCTATTTTGCAGATATGTCTGGGTGTTGATTCTTCCTAAAATAAAATTATTTAGGCTGTAAAAATTTTCCAGGTATTTCCAAGTGTTAGTTGAAAGAAAAGAAAAAGAAAGGAAAAAAAAAAGAAAAAAAAAGAATAAAAGAAAAAAAAAAAAAGCCCCCCTAAATTTTAATTATGAAGAGATTGAGAAACAAAGAGATCTTGAAAACATCAGAATTTGGGCTTAAGTGAGGAGCTGTGCATAAATTAATCTCCTTGCTGGAGATTAAAAGAAAAAAAGTAAAAATATTTCTTAGATTTTAAACTTTTAAACTGGTCGTGTCTGTGGGGGAGGGGAGGGCATACATTAAAAAAAGCCTGTAACGTATAAAATTTATAAAATTTTCACACTAACAAGCCTTCCATATTACTTTATAAAAGAGAATACAGGATTCCATATTGAATGAGGTTCACCAGTCTCATGTGAGATCACGATAGTAAGTTTTTCCTTGCTATGGATCTCCTCCTTTCCACATGGCATAGCTAAGTCCTCCACAGAGTTCTAAGATGTAATTTTTATGTGAAACTACTTGAAGTTCCTGATTTCAAAAATCTTGACAACAAGAAAGACATTAAATTAAAGGTTATAAAGGTTGTTTGGAGGTTTTGGGAAGGTCAGTTGGGAAAAAGTTATTAAACTGCTATCTTGGGCTAATTCTCAGTTGTCTTTTACATTGTATTGTTGCATGTGCTTCATGATAAAAAGAAACAGGTGTATAAGTGCTATCAAGTTGAGTTCAAAAATATTTACAATTATTTTGCACTGGAGTATACAACTAAAGGAAATTCAATACAACTGGAAACAAGCCCCCATCTTTATCTGCAAGAGCCCTTAGCAAGCTATGTGATACAGGAGACATTTATTTATTTGGGACACACTGTAAAAAGCAAGGACAAAAGTCAAGTGGTTCTAGTCAGCTGGAAAATGGGATTACCTGTTAAAACTATACTTTTTTTGGTTATTGCTTTCACAGTCCTTTGTTTCCTATTTGAAATGAGGTGGCAGCAGCTGCTCACGGCTTTCGTTTCTGCTTGCACTGTTTCTGTCTGCTAGTAGCATATTAGAGTTTGTAGCAGTCCAGAAAACCTAAAAGTCTAGCTATGGGTGACTCCCCAATCTTTCATATATTATTTTCATAAGCAATACATGCCCAGTTCAGTTGTGTAGGGGAGCTTTCTTCCTGATGTTTGTTTGTTTGTTTGTTTGTTTTACATGGGATAATACCAGCCTTGTTTCTCCCTTCTCAGTTTAACATGACAGCCAAGGAGTTCTACTTGCACCTTCCCAGAATACTGGAAAATGAAGTCTCTTGCACCCAGCAGAGGATATGTGACTGCCTTGGCAGCAGAGTCAATGGGAAATTTTACACTGGCTCCATGAAGGTCTGGATCCCACATCTTAACCAATCTGCATTTTACCTCTGTCTAGGTTCTTAAATATCCTTGACAGCACTGCATGGTAGTGAGCAAAGCCCTCAAGTAGCATTTAAAAGTAGTAAGATTTGATTATATTTTATTCTGTAAAAACTATGCAACCTTCTTACAACTCAAATGCGAGTTAATGTCACTTCACGGAAAAAGAAGGAAACCAGATCATTCGAATTACATGATTGTTGATGGATTAATTTGTGACAGAAGAAAGTGAAAGTAAGGTGGTGACAAGGGGATTAGTTAACAAGATGCAGTAAGAATGCTAGGAGAGCTGCACTTGCTTTACAAATACACCAGACTTTTTGAAGATTCTGCTAGCATGACAGATAAAGGGAATGTAGCTGCATTATATATTTAAATTTTCCAAAGGCACTGGAAAAGATATGGCACAAATGGCTTATTTTGAAAATAAAAGCCCATGTGATGAAGAGAAAGCTGCAAAATGAATTAAAATGTAAGAAGAAAGATGGGGGAGGAAAAGAATAATGAATATAATGCACTTAAAATGGAAGGTATTCTCCTGAGAAGTATCAGAGCTCCGCAGGCTTAAACCAGGGTATCTGAAGCTTGTTATTTAATCTATATAATGCTTTGCTTATAGACTCTTATTTGGCTGAATTGATGTAAATACTTTATGGGATGTAGATGCAATTTTTTAACCTTATTTATAGTATTTATGCTATATTCAAAGTATGAAGCTTGTTTGATATCACAAAGACGGAAGAAGAGGTTAGCAATAGCCTTTTCATTACAAAGCCCACACACTTAATTGTTATAGAAATCTTTTCCCACTTCTTACACGGAAAGTGTTTTTCTGCAGTATCTCTGCTATGGCTCTTCTTACACGGAACACCTGAAACCTCTAGAAAATAAGTATCCAGTGGAGTCTGTAACCCAGAGGTGTTTCTTTTCAAATAGTTTCTCTTTTCAGTTTTTGTAAATCATTGGCTCACTACCTTCATGAGCTACTGTGTTATTAGATATCCATGCATAGATTTTACATGGTCCCATTACCTGCAATTTTACGATTACACTCGTAGAATATGAGAAGCAGCAATACCCCATTCTTTATGGACACGGGAGAAGAGACAGAAACTTAAACATTTGTCCTCTTGAAAGTAACAACATGAGGGACTGCAAAGTTTAAGACATCACGCATTCAAATCCCCAGTCATTAACCCACCATGAGACTCATGAACCTAAACTCAGTTTGTCCTTTTACAAAGAAAATGACAGAAAGAGCATTGAGTAAATTGAAATCTAAAGCAGTCATACAGAGGTAGGCCTGCATTCAGGTTCTGCTGCTGCTGGAACTAGACCAAGAATTTCCCTCTTAGCTCTGCTAGTTCCCATGTGAATACCTTAATTGCGAAACACTTGAAGTGTAAATTTATCTTATTGGTGTTACTCTGTGCTTTATAATTGATGTAGTAAGGAAAAAGGGAATGTCTCACTCTTCTAGCACTATTCATCTATCACATGGATGTACTTGTGTTAGATCACTGCCATGACAAAGGCAGAACAGGGATCTGAATTCAGTTTTTCCCACCCCAAGGAAAGGGATATAAGCACTTACTCAGTCTTGTGTTGACGCAAATAAAACAAAATTATTTCCAAGAGGTCTGTGTTTCAGATACATGCTTCATTAACCCCAGTTCCAAGCAGCGTGTCTCTTCTGAGCAAGCGTCCGTCTGTCCGTACACTCCTACGTGGCTGTGGACAGTGATAGAGAGGATAGTACCTAAGAACCACCTCAAGCCTATTTTGAAGAATGCAAGATCCATCGGGATCAAGACATTTTCCAAAAGACACATATTGAGAAAATGGAGAAACTAAATCCATTGCTCCTAAGTTCACAGTCTGTGTATAAAACATTCTTTTGTTCACACAAAGAGCGTGATATGATATTTCTTGTCATTAGCTACAATTCAATTTGGCTCCTTCCACATCAAAATTTAGGTATTTTACCACCTTTTCACAATATTTTTAGGTAATTTTGTCTCTTTTTTAGCCACAGTTTTGAAGAAAATGTTGACATTTGCTGAAGAATATAGTGAAGATTTTTGGTTTCATGGTGGCACTTGCAGAAAAGTAACATTTGCAGAGAATAAGATCTCAGAGGACATTGAATCAAGTTAAGTGTGGTTTCCTAAGAGGGGTGGAACTTTCAACCTGAGTGCAATCTTCTGCTTCAAAGCCATGTTTCTTTAAGTGAGATAAACAGAGGTGATTAAATTCTCTGGGCCCTGATCCAATAGAAAAAGTCTATTGAGTTGAACAAAGCTGTGGCAGACATTACATAAATAAGATGAACAGCTACTGTGACAAGGATGTTCTTGCCAGCCCAGTTCAGGATAAAACATTCAGCACATCTCGAATTTAAGCCTCTTAATTCTTCTCAAATCAAATACAACATGCAGATGCTAAGAAATTTCTTGGAAAGCAAAGAATTGAAGCACATAAGCCACATGAAGGTATTCCTAAATTTGTACTCCAACTCCAAATAAATGTGTCTGTAGTTGAGAGGGAGAGAAAGCATACATATGGTCCACAGCAAGCTTCTAACATGTCTTCAAAGAGCTATTTACTGTGACCATAAGTGGTTGGAAGTCATGGTTCTACTCTGCTATGCACAACTATATTAAAACAAATAATATTCATTTGGTCCTGAATTAAAGAGGAAAATGAACTGTGCAAAAACCCAACAACAATTGGAAGGGAAAATATCAGGAAATTAATAGAAGTGAATTCTAGAGACAGTAGGATAATTCAGAAGATTTTTCTGATGTGCTCTGCTCTTCTTGAATTTCCTGATCTGTATTCAAGGTAATTTGTGCATAATGTCAATGGATTGTGCTTGCTTTAAGACTATCATTCTCATCAGCATGATTTGATCAAATTTCAAACTAAAGAAGGAAAAAATTGTTGACTATGTCTGCCTAAAAATTCAGAAGGAACAGAAGTATCAACAAGACTCAGAATCCAACCAGCAGAAAAAACAAACCTACATTGCATATCTGCTGGATGGCACACAGTGTATTTTGATTCATTTGTTGTTTCTCTCTCGTTTACAGCTGCAGAAAGCCTCAAGGTGCCACGATTTCGGTGAACCTGTTCTACTGTGTGCTGTGGATAGGATCAGGGTAATATAGCACAGACTTTCATAGATCGTCAGAAATCTACTAAGGGAAAATTGAAAACTTGAGGGAAGGCAGGGTAGACTCTCAGAGGAAGAACTGGCAGGAAACTATCCACCCAAAGGCTTTCCCATTAAGACTCCATGGTGAAAGGATTCAAAAAAGAAGCCAGTGTTGGTTGTGGAATTTCTTTCCTATTCTGGATTGTCTCTGTATTCAACACTCCTGGACTTGATATATATTTTAATTGCCTAGTTACAGTCGACTGACATTTTAGGATTGAGAACCCGAGCATCACATCAATCAAGGCTCTTTGGTAACAAGCTGTGAATGTGCACCACAGGGCACAAGGTTTATAGGTGTAACAGTTTCATCAGCTTTTATTTTGGAATGTGGGGAGCATATTAGGTATGGAATGGCTTTGCTGTTCAGGAAAACATTAAGTACTGAATAGCAAAGGAAATAGGATTGGGTAATTTTAACATTGGTATAGATGCAAAATTGTTGATGCTGGCCTATTGCTACAGGGAGGTGTTAGCTGTCAGATCCTATTGATTTCAGCTTAGATGTCTTAATTAGTCAATCCTATTGACTTCAATGAGGATGTCATGAAAAGTAATTACTCTACATTCAGCATAGTCATTTTTCTATTTTAGCATCTTTTTCTCCTTCAAAAATCAGACTTCTTAAATTGCTAATAGCACTAATACCAAGACGGCAGCCAGATTATTTGGTGTAAGAGTCAAAACTAGACTCCCAAGACCACTTATCATCATTTTGACAGTTTTTGAAAAGACTACCAGAGCTACACTCAAACTGTCAGAAAAAGTTGTGTTTCAATACTGCTTCTTCCCCAAGGTCTGATTACAGTTTGGTATTCTTAACTTATTGAATTTTCCCTCAAGTAGTCTTCATGCCTGAAAATTGTTGCATCATATTAACAAGAAGTGCTTGTTCTAGTAGTGTAGAGCAGGGACAACAAAGCTCAAACTGTGCTATGTCACCTCATTCATTTTTCCGCACTTCTCACTTATTTATTTCATGTCTGACATCCTCTCTATGTCTTTGTATGATCAAAGTCAGGAAAGCTACTTTTTGGTGCACTGACTATGGATCAAAGGGTATTTTTATCAAAAAAGATTACATTTGGCTAAAATCAATATACATATTTTATAACACATTTCAGTTTAGTCTCAAGTGTTGTTTTGGTCATGCTTTAATCTAAAATTAATCACATTTTACAGACTAAAGACCACAAGTAAAATACTTAATTTGTAGACTAATACTAACCACACTAGAATGTGAATATATTTATATGAACTGCAATAAAAGTTCTCCAGAACTAGGATAGCAGGAAAAATGGTTTCTGCTGCTTTTATTTAAATAAAAAATAAAGAAATACATGCATACACACATAAATAAACATATTAAAGCCAGCAATCTTCATGAAAAGTACCAAAGATCCTCAGGAAGTATTTTTAATATACCTAAGTAGAGCACAAAAGTTTGATGACACAATGGTCCTATCCATGTGATTCTGACTGTCTTCCCAAGAAACATTAAGTTTACACAAACTTTCAGTCTTTCTCTTTTACTGAGGTTGTCCCAAAGCATTCCAAGGCTGGTTTTCTATCAGCGGTTTTCCAATGTGATTTCCTAAAGCGGGTCTTGAGTTTTAAGAGCTGAGATTATTTTAGAGGATAGAAATACTACTTTTAGAAGAAGAACTCCACAGAGATATGAACATATTTATGAACTAAAAGAAGAAACCTAATGTAATGACATTTGACAACAAAAAATGGAGTCCATATTTCAACAATTTTTTGCCCATTCCTAAACAGATTTTTCCTCTCATAATGTTGAGATCAGGGAAAGAAAAAAAAAAATAAAATGGGCAGAGAAAAACAGAGAAAATGTTTCTTGACAGACTGGCTCACTGCAAAGATATGAGATTCCTTGGTTGTTGTCTTACCAGTTCTTGGAGCATCATTGGAATAAAATGTCATCACCACCTATTAGTCCAGAAGTAGCACTGGTGAGTGCAAGGCTATTTCACATGCTCTTCTTGCAGTGTCACCTGCTTGTTTTGAGAAGAAGAGGATGAAACAGACTAAAAAGATCCCTTGTAGCTTATATCTAGGACATTGGGATCTTGTGAACATGCCCTGCTTTCACAGAAAATAGTATCAATTTCCTGGTAATTTATACAACAGAATGAGCTGAAAACAGTTTATAGACTCATTTCCAACACAAGAAGAGAAAATATAAAATATATTAAAACCTTTTTCATTTAGGTTGGATACTGGTAGTTTAAGAGGATAATATTAATTCATGTAATGGTATTGAATGCATGTCAAAGATTCTGGGAATCATGTAGTTTACAATATCTGCAAAGACAGTGTTCATACTGTAAAGCCTGTTGGATTGCTTTGGTATCAGGAGTAATTGTCTGACTATATAAACCTGTGCCACTTCTTCTGTAATAAATAATGGTTTATCATGTTTTAATGTTAGGTTATGTTATGTAATTTTATTACTATTTATTATAAATTAGAAATTTCCTGGCATGGTGCATTCTACTTGCTTCAATGTGTATATTTCTCACTTGAAATCAGGTGTTTTTTGTTTTTCAGACCTTCTGAGCACCTTCTGCCTGCTGAGATGGGCAGGAATGGAAGTACCTTTTCCTCAATATCCCAGAAACTAAGGAAAAACAACAAAGGAACAAATTATTGCAGTAAGCTAGCCAAGACTCCATTATCTTCATCCAGGAAAAGCCCATTCTTTATTTTCACAACTCATTTTACATGGTTTTTACAGACCTCATGTGCAACTTTAATTGGTTAATAACTTTCTTGCCAGTTACTCCATTGGTTAGTAAAAGGTATTCTACTTGTCTATCAAATCTCTCTACTCTTTTATTGTTTACATATTTTCTTTACTGGTTCTCATGGGACAAATTCCTTATTATTTTCAATCCAAGATTAGGTTGTTATGCTAACGAATTTTCATACCAAGATTGTTTTTGCTTGAGAACTTGCAAATTACTTAGAAGTGACAGGATAACTTTGGCAATTTAGCAGAGCAGGCCTGATTTTGTGAGGCCTTTCTTTTACAATTCTTTTACCTGTCATGACACAGACAAATATAAGACAACCCCAAGAATATCTACGGGAATTCAGTTCTGTGAGAAATTTAAAGGAACTGGTGTTTTGTCTGGAATTTCAAAATTTAATAATGTATACGTTTATTTTGTGACACTTTCTATGAAGATCATTTTTTAATCTTGCTATATTTGTACGCTATTGCTGTATCAGCTTTTTCTTCTGTGAGGTTTCAAATCTGCCCCTTTGTCTTTGTGCCTGAAATGTTCAGATTTGAACCCAAAGTCTGAGTTACAGATACTGGCCAGGAAGTTCAATAATACAATAAAGCAATCCTTGGTGAACTTTTTGACTTTAATTAAAAGAAAATATATGTGTGTATATATATATATATATCATTCAGCTGTACAAGTGAAGTATAATGTGGCCGCTTAGATCTTCATAGACACTGTGACTGCTGTATTTGTAGTGTGCAAGATCTAATAACCAAGAGAGGATTTTTTCACCTTTCAATATACCCTCCTGAATACTAAGAGTATTGTTTTATGTCTTTGTCTGCAAAGAACAGTGTTATAGGAATGAAAGATCTCATACTGCAAAATGACTAGGCCAGAAGGAGGTTTCTTTGTATTACCTCCTGTGTTCCTTCCAGATGATCCTCACAAATTTGAGTTTAGTTCAGTGTGTAAATTAAGGTAATAGTCTATAGAGTTATAAACTTTTATGATTTTGAGGGGAAAAAATATTGTCTTCAGGTGGCATACCAAGCTGGAGTTTCTGTGGATGAAAGAAGACACATTTATATTTGTTTGGATGTTTAAGTTAGCATAAGCTGTAAAATGACACTGTAAGACTCAGTTTCTTCCTAAAACTGATGAAACAGCTGGAATAATTTAATGTTTATTATATAACTGACAGAGAACAAAAAAATTGAATCTGCTAAGAATTCCTAAGACATTGTACCAGTTTTTATGTGCATACAGTAGTTGATCAATGCAATATAAAAATATATACATTTATAACTCATATGTGTATGTACCATAATCTCATGCTTATTGAAATAAGCTTACAAATATAAAAAATTTAAATAAATAAATGTCTAAAAAAATTGCAACAGAATCTTTCCTGTCAAAAATATAATTCTGAAGGATCTGAATACCAATATATATCACAACTCAATTTTTTTCTAGCAATCTCAAATTTTTGCTTCTCTTTTGCTTTCATCACACTAAAGTGAATTGGAGCTGTGAGTTATTTTGTGCACTGATGTGTATGAGTTTTACGTGTTAGAATTATGGCATCTCAATTTCTTACACGTCTCCTCTAAAAATCTCTGGCCTATGGAGTTTTTATGATACTTTTGGGTTGCAACAGAAAAAAAATAGACTATTCATCTGACATCTTAACATGAATGATTCAAAGATCAAAAGCAGCAAGTTAAAAAATCTCCATATTATCTTTGCTCAGAAAGATATTATATATATATAAAATATGAAAAATGGGGACTGTCAAAGGTGGTTTTGGGTTAAGGAGCAAAGTTTGAGAAAAATACTGTAGAACTGTCGGCAGGGGCTGTAGGCATTCCACAGGTCCTGGACTTCCCTAATTGTTACAGTTCCAACAGTTTCAAAAAAAAAAAAAAATTTAGGAATATATTCAACACAGTTTGGAGAAAGAACAACTGTGCTTTGCATAAGGGCTCTTCTGGGTGCTGGGCTGCAGCAGAGTCTGACACTCCATGGCCACTGCACTGCCACAGCCCTCCCTGCCTGTGGGACCCCCCCAGAGATGCTGGCCAGCCAGGCAGGCACCCAAGGAGCATGCTGAGCCCCAGAGATGAAAAGTGGCCATCACACAGAAAGATGACATGGGAAACAAATGTATTTAGTGAAAACATATCCTGCTCTCATGAGCAAGTCCTCTTTTTCCTTAGGGAAAACTTCTTTTAGTTTTACTACCATAGGTTGCAAAGATAATAAATACAGATTTCTTCCTCTCCTCTGATCCCATTTTCATATCACCAAGAAATATGAGAACTTTTTTACTCATCCTTTCAGCTGTGCTAAAATTCACTTGTTCATTCCCATTTATCTTTCTTTTCCTTTTCCTTAAAAAAAAACCAACAACCCAAAACCAAACAAAAACAAAAACTGTTTATTACCTTCACCTTTATAACTTTTGGCTTACTTAGTAGACTAAAAAAGTATTTTTGGATGACCAAATATATTTCTACTTTCCTTTTCCAGTGTTTTGTTAGCATGCTCAGTACTCTGGTATATAAAACTTTGATTCATCAGATCACTCAATCCAAGGTTTAAATCTTTTTGAAACACACAATTAGGTGGGTGTTCTACTGAGGCAGTTTTTCAAGATGTGATTTTCTTTTATGAAAGTGATGTGAGTTATAATAAAATGAAGGGATCATTGAACTGGTTCAAAATTGCTCATTTAATTTCTGTGGGGTTTTTTTTTCCTTTACTGTGCCTGGTAAGATTATTATACCTGCAAGTCTCAATATAATTTTATACAGTTTATTCAGAAGAAAAACATATATTGTCTCTTTTTCACTTGTGTAAGACCTAATACAAAGAAAAACAGATTCTCATGGTTATAGTTCAGGTATCCCAATGTCAATGTGTTAAGCTGATTGATCTCAATGTGTCTATTTTGCAGTTAATGTAATCTTTATTTTTGCCTTTATCACCTGTCTGAGCAACACATGCAAACTAGGGCTGTTCAGTCATTTAGCATGTGTGGCCAGATGATTTCCTGACCTCTGTCCTCTAGAGGACAAATAAACAATCCTGCTGTTCCCCAAGGCATGTCCAGCTCCTATAAACCCCTGGAGGGTCAGATGAACTTCCTCTGGAGCTCAGTCTCATATGGAAACCCATAGTCTCATGCTGAAGTTCAAATACAGTATTGTACACATCTAGCTCTATTCCATGATACTTTGAAGGCTTGGATAGAAATAAATTTTTTTCCCACTCACAGAAAACACATACGAACCTGTAAGGCTTAGGAGACCACAGTAAGTTGTTGGTACTGAGGTGGTGAGTCTTGGTTTGCCAGTGTATCAGTCCTAGAGACAAGCTTGCTCCAGACAATACCCTCTCCTCATGCATTTGTAATTGCAATAAGTGGCAGAATCACAGCAGTGCTCTCCTTTTACTGAGAACTTGCTCCTTCAGGTTTTTCACAGACAATTTAGCCTCATATATGTCATATCAGTGCCCTGACTTCTCTTTATACACTAAAGAGAGAAATTACACAAATAAAGAAACATGCAAAAAAACCCCAACCCAAACAAGCAAAAAAACCCTCCAAAACAAACCAGAGAAAGCTTCATCCTATTCAAAGCTAAATCCAAAATTTCTCAGTGCTCATGAATCTTCAAGTCAGATTTTGAATAGGCTTTCATGTACCCAATAAGTCTTCCCTCTCAAGGCTAAAAATTGGCCTTCCTTTCTGGAGAAATGATAGGGAAAGATGTCAGGACATTATGAAAATGCTTTTTTAGTTAGTCCCTTCTGTATAATTATTTCAACAACTGCCCCTGTAGTACTTCTGGACAATCAGTAGATGACATCCGCCATCTCCCTGCACTCTGAGGTTTTAAAGGCTAGTTTAGTTTTACTATATTTTGTTGTCATTTGGGAGACCAGTACAAACCTACGCACTGGGAAAAGATAAATAAGTACTGGAAAGAAAAAGATCTGTGCCAAACATCTTGTTTGGAGGGGGAAAAATAGATGTTCTTTCAGTCAGTATATAATCACTGAAAATACAGCCCCACCAGTCAATTGAATATGTGTTGGAATGATTCTGGCAGGGATCCTTTAAATCACATGCCTGTTCCTTTGTTACCTCATCTTTCAAGTATTCTGTTGTTTACTAGATAGTTATGAAGAAAATCATAAACAATTGTCTTTTTTTTTTTTCTATTATTAGTATGAACCAGGACATTTGAACAATGTGCTAGATTCTGGTTTCTGCCCATTTGCTTCAGTGCCTTGAAGCATTTTTTGGTTTTGTTTCTTGAAAAAATAAGCTGCAGCATAATATTTATCCAAGCACATTGGCCTAGCAAATTCAATCAGCACAATTCGCTCTGCAGGCACATGTTTGTTTTTTGGTGGTGGTGGTCAATTACACAGTGACAATTGTCAGGACACTGGAACAAGACTGAGCTCCCTAACAGGCAGGTCAAATGATATTTTCAGCTGGTAAGTAGTAGAAGCTCAATTAGTACATGAATCATTTAAAACCAAATTGAACAGAACAGTCAATAACATTCTTTTGGGAGTAATCTTGCACTTGCAGAGGGATCTATCTACTTAGCAAAGCAGCCTCAGGGCTGCTCTAACCTTTGCCTGAGGGTTGGTCCCCACCCAGCAGCCCAGGACAAGGGGAGGGCTTAGGTAACAGTTCTTATTGTGCATTCCCACACTCCATTCCCAAACAGAACCATGCACTTAATCATCACCTGGCACTATCAGCACTTTTCTCTTTAGACACTTCTTCACTATCCAGCACCTTAAATCAAAAGCCATGAGAATATGAAACCAAGACCATTAACTTTACTGTAATTGAAAACCCTTATTTTCTTTTCTATTATTTTATTATTTTTATTGCAACTTCTGAATTTACAAAACAAGTGCAATTGGGATGTTTAACAGCAAGCTGAGAACATTCACAGCCATCAGACTAAGGCATGTACTCCCTGTTTCTAAGCATGATGAAACTGCATGCATCCTTAAGTCTCACTAATTTCACCACACTGATTCCAGGCAAAATTATTGCTGTCATCACATTTCATTCTGTATCAGCTTGACTCTAGATTCACATAGCAGTTACATCATATTCAGGTATATTTATTTCTAGAATTTACTTACTTCCTCCACCATATCTGCATGCATAGGATAATTAAGAAGTCAGAATCAGGGAAGTGGCAAAAAAATCCTCTTAAGATAGCACTGAAAACTAGGTCTACAAAGGAATCCAACACAAGTACATGCCTGTGCTGCACGGTGCAGCATAGGTGAAGAATACCAAGTTAGCACAGACATACCTGAAAATGCAAACATGCTTCTAAAAGCATTTTAGCCATATCAATGCCTAATATCTTTGAGACTGTACTGACACGGGTATAATGCCTGCAGTATGACAGCTGGCATGAGAGTCAGAGCCCAGAGATGTCTCAGGGGCCACAGTATCATCCTGCAGCATATAGAAATTGCTAAGCAGTGGTTGTTCGGCATCATCAAGTTTTGGAGTGGGATTTCTATAGGCTGTTTTTGCTTGTTCTCCAAGAACAGCAAATCAGTCTAGGTACTAGGAAAAAAAAATTCACAATGAGAATGGTGAGACAACTGGAACAGGTTCCCCAGAGAGGCTGTAGATGACTCATACCAGGAAATAATCAAGGTCATGTTGGATGGGGCTCTGGGCAACCTAATCTACTGGAAGTTGTCCCTGCTCATTACTGGACCAGATGACCTTCAAAGGTCCCTTCCAACCCAGACCATTATACAATTCTATGACCAAAGAGGAGCTGAGGTGCTAGCTGCCATCCTCAAAATTCTGTCTAACACCATGGTCCTATGAAAAAGCTCCCCCATTTTTACTTATATACACAGCCAGGAGCATCTTAGCCTCAATGGCTCTGAACTTGACCAAATTTCCTCAAGGAGATCCAAAAAACAGAAAAGGAATGATGAAGAAGAAGGAAACCACCTGTTCCTCATTATAGTAGCCAGCTCAGTGGTTAGCACACATGTGAATTCCCACATGAGAGGTATCAGCACTAGGAATGTTTTACTTCCTAGCTCACTAGCCACCTGTCAAATTCTCACTCTTGATTTAGGTTCTCTGTCCTTACCATACTTGAAGACATACTTTAAATGACAACCCTGGCAGTCTAGTAAGTTAAATTATGAGATCCCTGAGTCACCCAGTAGTACAGGCAGGTTTCATGCTTGTTCTTCAATTGGTGTTTGCTCAAAGACACTGAGTGTCTACATTCAGGATACACGCTTCCCCAGCACTGGGTGTTTGAGATATGGTAGTCCCTTGTGTTAGAGTGAGATTCTGTAGATACAAAATTGGGCTAAGGCTTCCTTCCACAAGAAAAAATATATATCACTGCTACTATAAAGATCTCAACTTACTCTTTTCAGTGATTTATATACTGCTGGTATATAAAACTTTTCGTCCCTGTATGAACTGTAAATGGTAGCCACATTTTTTTCAGATATGACAGACTCGTGTAATAGGTTATTTTTTTCCATTAGAACACATGCCATTAAATCCATTATCCTTTCTAGTTTCTCTGTCAGGGCAATCAGTCTCTTTGCTTTGCTACAGTTATAATGCCACTATTAATTAATCTTATCCTTAATTTATAACTCATATATTTTTTAAAGTAAATGTACAGCTTGTAATGAGCTGGACTGACATATTTTGAGATCAAAGGCACAGATCCTCAGAGATACATGCACACCTAATTACTATTTAGGTAGCCAGCTTCCATTGATTTCTGTAGCAGATAGATGACAAAATATCTTTGAAGATTAGTGCCAAAGTTTAGATTCATGTGTTAGTTATAGCCCAATGTTTGCATCACTAGATCCATTTTGGGGTGGGGAGAGTGGTGTATCAAAATTGTTAGAACACAGCACAAGGCTTCATAGTTCATTCAGTCTCCAACCTTGCTGCAAGGATATGACTGCAACTATCTGTGGGCACAGCTTCGTGATCGGACAGAAGTTTCTACCCAGCTGGTGGCCAAATATTCAGCTCCAACAGTACTTCTCACATAGATCACAGATTCATGGACTCATTAAGGCAGAAAAAGACCTCTAAGATCATCAAGTCCAGTCTTTGACCAAACACCACAATGCCCACTAATTCATACAGCCAAGTGTCATTTTTACTCACATTTTGAACACTTCCAGGAATGGTGACTCTACCGCTTCCCTGGGGAGCCTGTTTCAGTATTTAACAGTATTTAACAAATACTATTTAACAAAAAAATGTTTCAGTATTTATTCATTCTTATTTCAGTGAAGAAATTTTTCCTAATGTCAAACCTGAACCTCACCTTGAGCACCTTGAGTCCATTCCCCTTGTCCTGTCGCTAGCTGCCTGGTGAAGAGGCCAACCTCTACCTCACCACAACTTCCTTCTCTTGTCCAGGCTTAACAAACCCAACTCCTTCACCCACTCCTCATAAGACTTATGTTCCAGACCCTTCACCATTTTCATTGTCCTTCTCTGGAAACCCTCCCTGCTTGTACTGAGGAGCCCAAAACTGAACACAGGAATTGAGGTGTGGCCTCACCAGTGCCAAGTACGGGGAGGTGTTTGCTGCCCTTGTCCTGGTGGCCACGCTATTTCTGATCCAGACGTGGGCACACTGCTGGCTCATGTTCATCCAACTGTTGACCAGCACCCCTAGGTGTGGATGGAAAGAGCTACATGTTTCCGTCAAAACCAATGTCCAAGGATTAAAATCATAACTTTCCATCTGTGATTAATTTTATATTCAAAATAATGAGGATTTGGGGGAGCCTTTGTGATTCATAAAGGACACTTAACTCATACTGATCTTGTCTTCTTACATTATTTCCTGTGGGTAGGAGAAAACATCCATTCTGCTGAAGGTGGGTGGGGTTTTTTTTACAACTGTGGCTGAAGCAGCAATAATTTTTTATGATGGGCTGCAGCACTGCAGAGTTTTCTGCTCCACAGGGTGGCACGCAGCCAACACTGCCTATCCCTACATGGTACAGCATGCCACAGTGTGCTCGACTTTAAGCCTACCAGCAGCTCCAATAAAGTCTGCCATGACTCCGAATTTAAGCATTGCTCAAGTTCTCTATTGGATCAGAGGTCAGACTGCTAAGTATTTTTTTTAAATCTCAAATGTCTTAGCCTGAAGAGCTCTACCTTTTGTTCTGAAAGCAGGTACTTTTATATTCTAGATTATAAGAGTAAATAATGCCCAAATACTTTTAATTTCTAGGACTCATCTTTCCTCAAGCTGGCTTACTCATACAACAAAATGTGACCAACTTGTAAGGTAGGCTTGCTAGTCTTTAGTAAAATTTTCCTTTTAATAATAATATAATGCTTCATATTGTGTCATAATATTGCTCCGTAATATTTTTCATATAAAGAAAAAAATGCCCCATGGATGATAACCATTCCAATGTAGCAGCAGCTTTAGTGGAGACTAAGCTACCTTTATTCCAGAGAAAAATAAGCAGAAACTAACTCCCTTTGTGTTACAGGGTGGTGTAGCCCTACAGACATGCTGGAGCAGGGACTCTGCTGCTCCCTAACATTAGGGGTCAGCTGTGCCACTTAGCCTCATTACCAGGGAGGACATGAGTCACGTGGGACTGACTGAGCACTCTCAGTGGTATTCCTCATCATCTGAAATGAAAGAATATTAAAGGAGCTCGACATTTTACTTCAAAGGTCAACAAATAACTCTCAGTGTCTCCATATATAAAGCAAATGACAGAAGACAACAGGCACAGCTTTGGCCTTGCAGTGGTTGCAGTTTAAAACAAAGTGACAGGAAATAATGAGGTTTAAATCGGTGAATTGGTTTGTGTGTACTGGGGATTAACCTGTAATACACAGTGCACCCAAATTACAGAACTTCAGAGATGAGCCACTTTAAAGCATTGTAGCACACACTCTGCCATGATGCCTCATTTACAAAAATATTGGCATACTTCTTTATTCTCCCATGGTCGCATCATAAACTTAGACTAAAACGTTAAAACACCTTGCAGTAAAATCAAGGGGTGTTAGAAGATAAACACAACCAAAAGACTATATAATAATGCATGTGATAGAGAAAGTAAGATGCATCAGCTAAGATGAGGTTTAGGTGTTATATTTTTGCATCAGTATGAATGAAATTAATTGCAAAGAGCCAAGGAATGATTCACACATTTGTGCTTTATAAACAAAAGAATGGGATGAAATAACTGTGCCGTTTGTATCCTTCTGAACACTCCCCATAACAATCCAAATGTGGCTTTCACAGAGAAAATGAGTGGCAGCACACAGACCTTTGTGTCACCATATGTCTCCCTGTGACGTGAGGAACTACCATGCAGTCGCTCACATGTTCAGAGGTCATATAGAGCAGGTAGTGAATTCAGCAGCAGTGAGTAACAGAAATGACAGGATGCTCTGCATCCTTCTAAATTTGCTGCTGTTTCCTCTTGCCTTTTCTAGACATTCTAGTAGGTAGAGGGGGTTGCTCCAGGAAACTCAGCCTGAATTCACGTGAAATGGGGCTGGCAGTGTGACAACACAAGTGCTATAAGCTTGATGGGTTCAAGGATTCTCAGGCACAGGATTCAATATAAATTAAGCTGTAAATAAATAAGGACTCTTACTCTGGGAAAGATAAGATTCAGGTGAGAGAGAGAGGACAGGGCAATGCAATTAATAGTTATTACACTAAAGAACCTTTTATCACCAGTAAATTATATTAGAGTTGAAGACGGTAATTTGAGCAAATTATTCTATTCACATGCTTTAGTTGAAGTAGGTTCCATGAGTCTATTTATTGGGCTGGAGAAGGTATATTATTTAGATCTGAGAGTTTCCATGGCTTTGGCTTTTTATTGACCTTTTCATGTCTTCATCCACTGCCCCCACCCCCCTTAGTAAGCAGAACACAATGACACCTGACATATCACAGTCAATTCCATGCATTTAAAATCTGAAAAGAGCACCCAGAATATCAGAAAGATTGACTTGTATAAAAAATCAGTAAGGTGAATTATTTCAAAATCAAAATCCACCTTATTTTACTGCATGTAAGTTTCATTGTTTGAGGAGGTTCTCTGTTACTCATGGTGCCTTCAAGCTTTGTCTGACCATGACAAAAGGAAGATTCCCTTTCACATAATGATATAACTCCAGAATGTGAGGCACTGCAGAAGGTAATAGCACTGTGTTAGTTCCTGGACTAAACACCCTTCTGTGCTCATCCAGCCTTCTTGAATCTATCCTCTGTAACTGGGGATCCTTGAGACTTACAGCACTATATTTTTAAGGGATTTTTTTCCCCACTATTACCCCTATCTTCAAAGTGCAAATTTCTCCTTAAGCAGGTGTCCCCTTCTATAAGTCAAAAGCTGAAAGCTCCAACGGTGCCTTCTTCATGAACAGGGAGATGGGGACTCCTCTCCTGCCCTCCAGAAGGACCCCATCCCTCTTTTCATTTTCAAATTATTTGTTGGTTAATGAACAGTACCTCAGGCTGTCAATCTCTGAAGAGGCACAGTGTCACAAGGGCAGAATATCTGCCTCTATGTATTTAATCACACAATGCAATTTTAATCAACCTGCAAAAAAGCCCACATTAAAATGGAGGACAGATTGTGCTACAGTTAAATTGTGATTTTGGTGTTGAGATAAAAAATGGATATTAATGTTCATGTTGCAAAAGAAAAGTGCACTTCACGGTACATACATTAAAAATATAAAGTTTGTTATTTTATAGTACATCTGTCTGCATATTTTAGAGTATTGTTCAATTTTATTACATTTCTGATCAAGACTAATGCTCATTAAAAATCTGATATGACAATGAAAAATTTTATATGGAAAATTCGTGTCCTCTATTACAATTGCTATCTGCTCTACTTTTTGGAAACCACAATAAATTAGACTTGGGCCATGGTAATCTTAATTATATCTTGAAATAGATGATGTTGGAAATATATTAAATAAACTCTTTTGGTGAGATTGCCTTTGCCTCTTAATTCAAACTCTATGTTCATATGCTTACATTATTTAAATTACAAAAGGCAGGCATCTGAAAAACTGGATGCTTTGTTGGGCAGTCATATTCATGAAAATCCATTCAATTGTGAGGAGGTCAGAAAAACGGGAGAAAAAACTGCCTGCTGATCAAAACGTAACATAAGCTGCACCATTTCATTTAAGCTGCAAATGCGCAGACTAAAAAAAGACAGTTCAATATGATCTCAAAACTGTATTCTATGAATTTGTCATACTTTTAGCTAGAGAGAAGTTGTAACCCAACCTATTTACTTGCTTTATTTGAACAAGGCAGGAAATAAGGGCCATTGTAATAGGTGACACAAGCGCTCTGCATGTCAGGTGGCTGATGTGAGAGTGACACAGATGAGAACATCACCAGGCCCAACAGTTTGGGTTTTGCTCCCAAGTTGTATCAAAGTGAAATGTTGACTCTGAATGCAGCTAAAAACCCAAGCAAAGTTTTGTCTTGTCTGAGTTGGCCTTGTGAGAATCATGGAATAGAGCATGACATGGCCGATGTCTGCAAGTTCAGCTGTGTCACACGAAACAAGACGTGATGATAAAAGGGGATTGGTGACAGTAAGAACTGCTAAGGGCCACGTGAAGGACATTGTTTCACTCCCATGGCATTACTGGCAATTGATAAAGAATGTGTTTAAGTAATACTTCGAGCAAGGGTCCTAGAGCTGTGGTGCAGAATGTGGCCAGGCCTACCTATAGAGCAGCCCTGTGAAGCTGCCCGTGGGCATGTTAAGCTGCTGGGATATGCTTCATGAACTGCTTAATAAAAACTGTAAGTAAATCAGCTGCTCTGAGTATGAAGTTTGCAATCTACAAGGGATACACTGAACAAACCACAAACCAAACTACATTGAATACACTGAGCAAAGCTGTCTAACCTTATACCTCTGGTGAAGGGGTTTTCTTAATCTCTTAGTGGAATCAACAGTGTTACCCAATTTTTGTGTGTCTTCTTTCCTCCCTCTTTTGACTGAATTCCCTTGAAAGACTAAAGAACACCTTATTATGTACTCTCTTTTTTCCTAACCAGTCACTAACTCCTTTAACTTCTTCAGGTAATTTCAGTCACAGATACGCATCTCCATGTGCAATCTTTATGATTATGCTTCCTTGAGGACCTTCAGTATTCTGAAATTGAAACAGCAACTGTTGTCTGGTCAACCCACCAATAAACTGGCAAAGGAGGTCAGACTCCAAAATGTCACTGAGCCTAATCAGACAGGAGGCACTCAACTGTCCAATTCTTGCTACATTAAAAGAGACCACCCAGTGTTATTCAGATCAAAGCCAATGACATTTTAGAACTGTGCATTTCTAGGCTTTCTGCTCTAGTCTCAGAGGAGAGTGCTAAGCTTTAGATGCAACTACCCCTTGATCAGACTGGCTAAAGGAAAATCTTCAACACTTGCTGCTCTTCACCTCATCATGTTAGACATTGGTGACTTTCACCCTTGCAAAAGGAATAAGTGATGTCAGGCCCAAAATCATTAGGTAATTAAGCGCTCTGTGCTGATGGAAGGGTGTCCTGCCACAATGTGACTTGGAGAAGCTGTCACATCAGGCCTTGTTTGTGAGGAGGTGGCAAACCTCTCAGCAGCATCAGTAAATCTAGTATTGATGTGCCATCTTTGACTGGTTCTTGATTCAGGTGAGCTACCAGATAATGTCAGCAGCAATTATAGCTCCTCCACAATATTAAGAAATAGAGATCATTGTCATAAAAACACTTTTAGGCGTATGTCTTGATGAGATTTTGCCCAACCTGTTTAGATGGTATTCAAAAGGAAATTATTATACTTGGTGATACAAAATGGAAGTTCTCTTTCACTGTCATTATATAAAAAGCTTTACATTTGATTATGTCTTCAAGTTTCTTAGCCTTTAATGGAAATGCTTATGATTTTGTTTAGAAATCAGGCACGCATTTTAATTTTTATCAAATACTTTTAAAAATATATTTCTGTAATTTAGCACCTTTAATCCTCTCTGCAATCAAATTTAGCTCTTGGCTTCATAGAGGGCTTTTTATTTGCACATAGATTATTCAATTAATGAGAATACTTGGATTTGCCTCAAGAAAATGAGGAATCAAAAGAAAGCAGTGATTGATGTTAACCTTGATGGCAACCATTTCCTGTATCTTCATATTAGAAGAAAGAACAGAAGAAAGAGAAGTTCGATTGCATTGTTATCATCATAACATTAAATTTGTTGATAAATATTTTTTTCCATTTCTTGTTTATTCCTAGGGAGAATAAAGGGAAAGAAGAAAAATAAGGCATCTGTATCAGGCCCAATAGAAAAATGGAAAAATTAATTTCAAACCAATACAGAAGATTTTTGATAGGCTTATTAAAATATGGATCTAAGTATTTTTTTACTAAATACTTTAGCCTAAAGTATTTAGTGGTGCACAACAAGAAATAGTCTGTTGAAAGACATAAAGAATTTAGACCATCACAGACAGACAGATATTCTTGAGGTAAAGCCAGAACTTCCAAGTATATGAATAAGGAAAGGATTATAACAAATTTTCTTACATTCTGTGAATGTTAAATTTTCTGTCACAGAAGATTTCTGGAGCTCAGTAAATATCTTTGCTCACTTTCAGAATTCTTTAGTTGGGAGAAATTCTGGATAATGATTAGAACTGAAAGCTAGTTCATCCATCTCTTTCTGTAAAACATACAATCCTGATTGACCTGTTGGAGCTGCTTGTTAATCTGATTTATTGAAATCCTTGAAGAATAGTCTGTCAGGACTTCACAGCATTGAAGCTGTAAGGGGGTTTCCATATTTCCTTCATTGTAGGCTGAGAAAAAAAAAAAAGTCTCTTCAGTTTCCTAAAATCATAAACCTCCTACACCCCAGTCAGCATTCACATGTTTCCTGCATGTCGAATAATCAGCCATTGACTCAAGTTCCTTCAGCAGATCCCCAGCATTCAAAATGGAATCTTCTCTTCCTCCCATAGCAGCTTTTCCCTGTAGTTCTGCACTCCAGAGTAGAGCCCATTTAAACAAAAGTAAGCAGCCCAAATCCCTTATTATTACTACTAACAAAAAACCACCAACAACAAAACAAAAAAAAAAATCAAAACGAGCAAACAAACCTCTAACCCCATTTCTATTCAAAATCTAGTAAAAAGACTTGCAACTGAACATAATTTCCAAGGCAGAGGAGATAGTGGTTATCTAAAAAAAATGTATTGTAAAAAGTCTTTCTAAAGTTTAAAATGTCTTTATCAAGTTGCATCTGTATTTTTCTAAATAATGTGCTTGAGCAAAGGCAGTGATTTCTTAAGTTATCCCTGTCCAGAATAAAACAGGCTCTTGAACATATGGTTAATTTTAAACACAGATGGAATTAAGCATATGCTTCAGTTCTTTTCCGAGTCAGAAGTAAAAATTTAAGACCATAGCTTTATAATACTTTTCTATGTTACAGCACAATCAACTAAAATGTTGCTGTCATATTCTTTCATATGATTTCAATATCCTGCTTGAGCAGGGGGGGTTGGATTAGATGACCTCCAAAGGTCCCTTCCAACCTCAGTCATTCTGTGATGCTGTGAACACTGCAGAGATGAAAGCATGCTAGTTATATACTTATTCATTGTGTAAGGAATATAAACCATTCTCATTGTTTAAGTAAATAGAAAAAAAAGATACTGAAAGGCAAATGTGTCATTTGGATCATTCATTTTTCTTTATTGAGCTCTGATGAAAAACAGTCCATTTGAAATATTTCCAGCAACCATTTCAATTCCAAATGCTCAATACAAAAACTTGGTATCAGAGTTCAAACATATAAAGTTACATTTCATTATAATTTAATATTTAACAGCACTAATCATTTTTGATTTTTCATAATTAAGTTTACAAAAATAATGTTACATTTATAAAATAAATCAGCTTTTCCCAATAAATTACAGTGGTGTTCTTATTCAAAAAGGTAATATATTGTACAAAATAGACAACAGCTTTTTGTCAGATAAAATACTAAAGTATATTTTTCCCCCAGTACATTTTGGCAGTGTGTGAAAACATTTTATTGAACACTTGATATCTAAAGTTCACTGTGAAAAATAAACTAAACTATTATGCACATCAGTTATATAAGGAAAGGGTGGCCAGCTTGGGGACTGATCTTTATTTCTGATTATATGTTTTCAGTCAGACCAGTCCTGCCATGTTTATGCAACTGACTTAATTCATCTGACCCAGTAAATTCATGCAGATCCACCTAAAGTCCAACATTCTTCTGATGACAAGCACACAAAAGTGAGCCCAATCAGTAAACTTTTGAGCTGCTCAGTATCTCTCACACTTGTTTTACCTTTGTGTATCACTGTATAGCATTGGTGGCCAACTTGTAAAAACAGCACAGTCTGGATACCCTTAAAGTTAATGGCAAAACTTCAGTACCTTAGTCTGTCATAAAAACTCATACTAAAAGGAGCTTGTAAAAAGAGCAATGCATTAATAAAAAAAAAAACAACCAAACCAAACCAAACCAAACCAAACCAAACCAAACCAAAACAAAACAAAAAAAAAAAAAAAAAAAACCAAAACAAAAAAAAAAAAACCCAAAACAGTAAATAGCAAAAAGAAAAAGGACTTAAAAAGCAAAAGGCAAACATTAATAGCTACTGCACAAAGACTTTACAAAAGCAACAACTTTAAAATAACAAAGGAATGCAGCATCTACCTGGTGGTAGGTGCATTCTCTTTAAAGCCTTTCGAATGTTCAGGTCAGCTCAGCATTTACTGTGTTGCGTTTCCTGCCTACAAAAATGTATTTGAAGAATCATTCCAGATTGTTTGAGCAACTTTTATAAGCCAAGGGAGTAAATGCACAATCTCTGGATGATGAATTATGAAGGTGTGATTAATGAAGGTGTCTTGTTCAGGATGATCAACATCTCACTTTGAAGAATTTCTGACTCCACTATGTTTTCTCTTTGCAATAGTCTAGGAAAATGCAACATATTATTATCTTTTTTTGTCTGTTTCTCTCTCACATATCTTCTGGTGGAGAGTCTACTTTAAAGTACTAAATCATTGCTGTCTGGAATAAATAAAATGTGCAAAGTGGTGATTTTCTTATGATATTAGTATTGTATGAAAAACATATCACTTCATATGTCATAAAAGATTACTTTCACAAATTGGAAGTGAGTAGTATAAATGCCCCAAGTGAGCATGTGTTACAAGGTCCACTTTGTGCAAAAGGGTCCAAATCCAGATGGGTTGTTATGGACTCCAGACAGAAAGCCTATTCAGTGTTGGATCCCCAGACTGGAGGGGGAGGAAGAGGTGGAGAAACGCGTTCATAACAGAAAACCAAGTCATCCCATGCTTCTGAAAACTCTCAAAAATTGAGAGGATGAGTATGTGAATTGAGAGGGTGTGCTGTCTTCTGGCTGTCTTCTGGCTTGAAATACCATGGCTCAAACCACGAACACCTGGAGCTACGCTCAGGCACATTTGCCAGTGCAATTAGTAAGTCATACCTCTCCAAACACAGAACTACTACATTAATTACAACTTTTATGTAGGTGAATTTTAGTGATTGCTGGAACATGCATTAACCACCCAGTTAGACAAATAAACACAATGGCTACTCTTACACTAGTAAACCAAACTTCAAAAAGTATACTCCAGCCCTGAGGTCAAATAGACTAGGACATGGTCCTTGTTAGACCTTATTGCAGGCTACAACTTCCTTGTGAGGGCAAGAGAAAGGGCAGGCATTGACCTCTTCTCTGTGGTGACCAGGGACAGGACCCAAGGGAATGGCCTGAAGTAGTTCAAGGAGGTTTAGGTTCGATATTAGAAAAAGGTTCTTCACCCAGAGGGTGGTTGGGCACTGGAACAGGCTCCCCAGGGAAGTGGTTACAGAAAAGCTCGACAAAGTTCAAGGAGCATTTGAACAACCCTTTCAGGCACACGGTGTAACTCTTGGGGATGGTGCTGTGCAAGGCCAGGAGTTGGACTCAATGATCTTTGTGGGTGCCTTCCAGTTCAGGTTATTCTGGGGTTCTGTGATACTCTCTGTACCCTTAAAGAGAAGAGCTGTGTCCAAAGAGCCTGGTGAAAACCTGTCCCTAGAACCAGGCGAACCTATCCCTAGACTGGCCTAATTCCCAAAATGTACCCATAATTTTTTTTTAGGAAAGTACTAGTTAGTCCAGACCAAAAAGCCTACCTGTTCTAAGCATTTTTCAAGGTAAATGCTTCAGCACTGGCCAATTGACTATACATAGATGTAATACCTATAGATGTTCTATATATAGATTTTAAGAAGTCCTCAAGCATATTCACTCAGGCAGGCCTTCTGCTTCACACAAACTGTTAAGCAGGGAGGATTCAGTGCTTTTGTTGAAATTTTACTTGAAAGAGGTGGTCCTTTCAAATCAGGATTTTTTTTTTTAATAGCTGGGCTTTTCTGTCCATTAAATACGATTTCCTTTTTTTTTCAATTCATGTGCTTTTTTGGTAGCCTAATGTTCTACTATTATTGGAATCTTGGCTTTTGCCTGAATAACCCACTTTTTTCATGTCTACATTTCACAGCTAAACAAGCACTAACCAGTTCCATTACAGTGAAAAAATTATATACACATCTAAAACAATAATATTAAGACAACTAAAACAGGAAATAAAAACATGAATCTGTGCAGTTATAAGATCTAAAAATATTATCTACCTCTATACATATCTGTCAGACTGCAGTGTCCACAGTTACAGTTGTATGCAGTAGTCAGAACAGCATTACTTTCCAAATCATGAGGTGTTTTAAGGAACACCCACTTACTAGTGGCTGCTGAGGAAATAATTTCCTTTATCAACCTGAGATTTTAAATGTGCAAGTGTTCTACCAATCTATCTATCTAGTGCATGAAAAGGAAGGGAAGGAAGGGAAGGAAGGATAAGACAGAGATAAAAATATTATCACAATGGTTTTTGTTTCAAAATAGATTGCTGTGCAATGACTGAAGCCTGATTTGCAGACATTTTGTATTCTTGCCCAGAGCCTTGTGGAGGGGAAGGTAATGGAGTTTCTGGAGTTGCTGAAAAAAAAACCAAAAAAACCCATAGAAATAATTAAGTATTTTTATAGCTTGTTCTACTCTACATCTACATACTACTGCTGTGAAAGGGAGTCTTGTTGCATGCTTGGGAAAAAGAGTGCCTTGACATGCTAGGGAAACAGGATATTTTATTGATCAGAATTTTTAGTTTATTAAAGACTGTGCATGTAAAAACAATGATATATCAGAATGGTGCTAAATTTTTAAAATTAAATTAAATTCAGGTCAAAGTCTATTACTTAACACCATTTATATACATGCATTTTTAATGCACAACTATTTTAATTTAAGAATGATGATGAAATAGCTCTATGAACACTGACAGGCCACCATTCTAATTAATATTTTAAAATGAAACAGTGAAATGTTATGACAGAAGGCTAACTTGCAATTACTTACGTATCTGTTCTGTATGTACAGGAGCAGACATTGAACTTATGAGGACAGTTTGGCCAGTTAATGGATCTTGGGCTAAGTGAGGATGCATTGGATGATGCAGATGACTGGCATCATTAGAAGTACCTGCAAAAATAACATGAGCATACATCAGTGCAAAAGAGCATGTTGTTGCCAGTGACTTATACTTCAGTAATTACATTTCCACAGAGTAAATATTTTGATTGGCAATTTGAATAATTGCCTCTGGGTATTCATTAAACAATTTAAGCAGACTTCAAGCATATTAAGAACTGTGTTTATTTTCACTGTTTTGACTGCAATAACAGTGTGTTTCATGAAATATTTCTAAGGATTCTTTCATCTGCCTAGGGAATTGTAGGACAACCCAGTAGTTACTGAGAAGTGCATAGCAAAATCTGTCATTGTAGGACTAACAAGATGAAATGCCAAGACAAGAAGGATTTAGCTAACAATTACACAACACAAAGCTCAGACAGTGAGTGGTAGCTTAGATAAGGATTCCCTCAACATCCCAACATGCTAAATTCAACATAATACAAGATGGTAAATTTAACAAATTGTTAGCTTACCTCCCAGTAACATTTCCTGAAGCAAACTATCAATTTTAACAATTCCAAATAATTTAACCAATTGTATCTGCTCTATCATTTGCCAAGTGATGCTTTGGAGTGTAGGCAGTAGAAGAAGAAGTTCTCCAAATCTTCCTCTGGAGTCGTACTGGCGGTCATTAATATAATCCTCTAAACTGATTTGGACTTGGAATCGCATATTCTTAATCTTCAATGGATTACTCAAGCCTTTTGCATCTGAAAAAATGACAAAAACTTATAGTCAAGGCATCTTACAATTTGGAAGGAGCATCTTATTATTTTTCATTTTATTCTTTTCCATTCAGCTAAATAACATGAACAGATGCTACATTAACAAAAAATACGTTCAATGCAATCACATGTAAAACAACTGAGAGATATTTTTGTGAAAATACCTGGATCAAAAAACACAATTGCTTTCAAGCAAGCATATTCATTGTCATCTATTTGAATTTCCTGGAAGGGACGAACTAATTCATCCAGAATCCGATTTGCCACTCGGCAGATCTCTATTTCAGTGCTGTTGCGATGAATTATGTAATTGTTGCCTTAGAGAGAAAAAATACCAACATATGAATTAATAGAAACATTTTGATGAAACATACTAGATCAAGCCAATTTTCAAAAGTACATTTCATATTGGTTGATTAAGTTAATGTGGGTGTTGTTTTTTGGTGTTTTTTTTTTTTTTTAAGTAATAACTCTCCCTTGCATAACACCCAACTTTTCTTTGCAAACAAAGTATATGTGCAAATTACAGCTGTCAGCCAGTAAACAATCTGTACATATAAGTATGCCAACATGTAGTTACTGATTAGTCCACAGGACCAAGGTTGGTATTTGAATACAAAAGTATGAAGCAAATAGATCTTTATGTTTAAATAACAGGTAAATATACTAACAATTTGACCTTAAAATGTCTTCTTCCCTGCTTTAAATAATATATCCCAAGCTGAATGACAAGGGTTTGTCAATAGACAAGAGGAGACACTGGAAATGCTTCTTTTTCTAATGGATGCTTCTGTTGTTCCTAATAAATTATAGCATCATAGTAAAATTTTCAGTTAAGAATTAATTTTATGTAGTTTTTTGGGTTGGATTTTTTTTTTTTTTAATTTTCCATTTTGGAGGTCTCCACTTTGGCATCTCAATTCACCTTCTGAAGAACACTAGGAATATCAGGAGCTTTCAGAAGCCACTGTGCAGTTTTTAAAAGAAAAATAATTATATCACAAGAGATCCATGTCAAAATGACTCCATAAAAGAGATACCTGCCTCCAAGTATCAAAAATAAGCCTTGAAGCCTCAAATTGTTTCTTCTTTTTGTATATCTGCTAATGTTTGTGATGTATAATTTTATTACTATTATTTTATCTTTTTTTTCCTTATTATCTTATTACTAATCCCAATAAAACCGCAATTTTTTTGTTTCTGTTAATTTTGTTGGTGAAATTGTAATTTAGGGAAATGACTACCTTAAGAAAGCCATTTGTACAGCTTTTATCTTGAAAGGATTACTGGTGAGAGAAATACCTTCAGACCAAGCCCTTCCTGCCTTTTTAATGTTTCAATAAGTGTAAAAAAAAATTCAAGCTAATTTGGAGCTATGAAAAAGCAGACCCAAAGAGGAAGGAGAACAAATAGTAGAAAATGTCCTTGTACCACAGCACCAGTGAAGAGACAAGTCTGAGTCCATATTCCATATAGTCTTGCCTCACATCAAAAATCCTGACTGAGACAACCAAGAGACTTTCTCAGGAAACAGCCCCACTGCTGACTATGTCTAATGAGACCGTTTTTGTCAGAGTACATGACTCTCCATTGCATGAAGCAGAAGACATGTTTCCATGTTTCCATCCCTTTATATAACCCAGTGTAGGAGCCATTTCAGCTGTCAAGAATACACTCCTGCAGGTGTGCCTCAGCCCTGTGCCATGGATGCACCCATCTGCCACGTGGCAGGGACAGCAGGAATGATGTTTACATGGTGGCCATGTGGGGACTGTCGACGAAGCAGTGAGAGGGGTTTGGGAAAAGTGAGTTGCAGGGAACAAGCTATCTAATATTTTATCCAGGTCTGAAGGACTCCTGAGAAAGTTCCAGAAAAAAAGGTTTTCATAAAGGCTGAAAGTAGTATGTGTGCAACAGGCTGGCTGCCCCTTTCCTCAGCAAAGGGGGTTTAATGCTATTTTTGTGGTATTGTTTTGTGCCATTTTTAGTGGGAAAAAGGTGCAGAAAGGACAATAAGTAAGGAGGCAATTACCAGGAACTCCCTTAAATTGTGGCTTCTGCTATCCAATAAACCTTTAGCTGTATTAACCCACATGAAATCACCCACCTGCTTTTGCTAGAACAGGACACGTGACATTATGTCATTAATAGCTATTTAGCATTTACAGAATGCATTGCTTTGATTGTGCCAGAACAGTTGTCCCACTTAAGTGACTACACTGTTGCTAATGTACTATAACATTGTCATCGGTAAGTGCAACAAAACCAATATTTACCTAAAAGTAAAATGTCCTTATATGCCATGGACCGTTTTGCTGCTCCAAGCAACAGGTGCTCCCCAGCATGTGCTCTTAGAAGGGCAACCTCACGAAAAAACAGCAGACTCGTTAGATGACAAAGCAGTAAGTTTCAATAAGAGCAAAAGAAGAGAGGATACATATTACTGTGTGTTAGGTACATTTTTAAGACTGTTAAGATTCCAAAGTAAAATGTAAAGTGAATGTAAAAATCTTAGCATGATAAAAACAGCACTTTCTAATTGAACTGTAATCCTCTGTCTCTTCTAGCATTCTGTCTAGATTTTAAACATAAGGATCTGAAAAATACTTCTCAATAAATACACTACCTTCATTTGTTTCCTAGTGTGTATTCCCTTGACAAAGTTTTCTCTGGTATTTTAAGTTGACACTAAAGACTCCAGTGGGCTGGAATGAACTGCTACAGTAAATTTGATTCTATCAGTGTCTCATTTTCCTCTTGAAACAAAAATTTATATGGCACTTAAAAGAGCTCTTTCCCAACAAAGCCAGATATGCTAAGAGCCACTATTGTCCACAAAGAGAAATCCCAATTTGTACTGGGAAGGAACTTATGTTTATTAGTTTACTCTTTGTCACCTATTTACTTTCCTCTGCTTTTAATGTCTTTTTGAAAATTCAGCAATGGCCTTTATTTCCTAATAAAATGAATAATTTAGGATAATAGGATAGTAACTAGTAGTACTAATTTCTTGACAAGTAATTCTAATCCGAGACAATAACTTTAGGAGAGATATAAAGGTACACAGCACCTGGGTAATACTTATCTGTTAAGACTTTTCAGGTTCTCAGTAGAGTTACCTTAACTGCTTGGGCCTTCTCTATGGTTTGTAAATAAGGCTGACTCCCAGATCAGGAACCATTTTTTCAAAACCAGATGGCTTATTATATAACTGAATGCACAGTGCCCCTTAGAAACTGACTATCACAAATGAAAAAGTGTCATTTGTTCTATCTCTTAACATCTTTGTCCCTACTTTTCTAATGTACATGAGGTTTCAGAATATTTCCCAACATGTACTCTTCAAGCACAGCAGGGGTGTTTTCAGCCTATCATTCTAAGCTGATATTTTAGTTTTAAATGCAGACAGGAACATTTAAAGGATATTTGATACCTTCTCTTTTCCTCCATGTTATCTTAACAATAAAAAGCAGCAATGTTTTTTGCTTGCTTTTGTTGCCCTTGCATAGCAGCATTTGAAATTCTCTTTCACATGAATAGAATTTTAACTTATTCAAGTATGTTAAGCTTGTGCACATATGTGCTCTATGGGTCTGCAAAGATATCATTTAACTCCTTTTTCAGGCAGTCTCCTGTGGCCTGAAACACATCCATATTCTTGAGGAACCATATATAAGAGGGAACAATTCAGTTCATAACCAAGGATGACCTAGCACTTGCAGGATTTTGTTAAAAAACTGAGAGACTGAAGAAGCAAAAAAAGAAGGATTTACACAATTCCAGTTCACAGAGTGAATTTCAAGATGAATCAGATTTTGGTGTGGAATCAAGAGATCCCAAGCAATGAATTAATCTCCTGCTGAGGCTGCTTGTCAGAGAACTGATCACTACAATATGGAGATACTGGTTCTGGGTTTGCCAGCACAACCTACCCTGAAAGCCAGTGATATATTAGGATATATTACAGATGTGATGATAGATCACATCTCTGTCATGAAAACCCCTATGAATTTTCAAGATTTAGTGCTTTTTCCCCTTACATTTATTATATACAATATAATTTTAGTACATGGTATTGTATGAAAGATTATTTGCTATGAATCGATATCAGTATGTTTGAAATTTGTTTAAGATTCTCATCACTTTTAGTTTTTGCAAGTAGAGAAGACTTTCTTTAAATTAAATAACATGCTGTCTTAAACCATATTATAACGAAAGGTGAACATGGAACAAATACTTTTTAAGATCAGAAAAAAGTTCTGCTTCCAAAACACTATAGAAAGAACAAAACACTTAAAGATGTGCTGCTTTGCTGCTTCTTTTCGTTCCTATCTTTTCTGTCATGATGGTGTTATTTAAAAACTTTAAAAAAATTAAGAGGGTAGGTCTAGTACTCAGCTCTATTTGGTCAGGCAGAAAAGAATGAGTGCTTCATCATGACATTTAAATATCACAAGAAAAACAGAGCAGCAATTAGTGTTTTCTCTTTGGTCCCCTCTTATACCTGGTCATCCAGTGGTAGTTCACAGAAGCCTGGAATATATTTAGCCCATTCCACCAGGACTAAAAGTTGTTGCTTCATAGATTCACAGACATCACTAACGCCAGCAATTTTCTTAACATTTATATCAGTGCTAGCACCAGGACTGGAGATTGAAATCTGGCCATAATGAGAGAAAAAAATGAACAATGTTAAATTTCATATACTTTAATTTTCAATGGTTAAGAGCATATTTAAGAAAAAAATCACAGCAGTAATCATAGATAGTCTTGAAAAATTCCTTGACCATATAGGGACTATTACTGTGCATCTAAATTATAATTTTTTCTTTCTCATTATTACCCTTATGCACTGCAATATGAAAACTTTAATTAATCATATCATTATACAGTATCTTCTCATTCCAAAATACTATTTTTAAACATACTGTATCTCTTTTCATTTGTAGAAGGGAGGTGTTTTGTTTATTTTTCCTTTAAAATGGTTGACATTTTCCTAATTTCCAGAAAAAAAAAAAAAAAAAAAAAAAAAAAAGAGCGCATTGTGGCATGCAGTAATATTAAGGGATAGAGATATTAAGAGAAAGAGAATGATAAAGGGGCAGTATGTTCTTCTAGTGTAAAGATAAGTATCATTAACTTTAGAAGGTAAGACAGGAGTGTTTAGTGCCTGGAGGAGAATGGTTTGTAATGATGAAGCAGTGGTATAGGCAGAGGCCTGATATGTTTCAGAAGAAATGTAAAGGATATGAGTGTGCATTAGACCACCTGCAGGGAACAGTGTTCTGTGAAATGGCAAGAGAGAAATATCTTTCTGGGCCTGAAGCTGGGGCACTTCTACTGAGCCAAATCCTGAAATTCTTAATGACTTTTCAAGGAAAGGAACAAAACCAGGCTTTTTCTTAAGCCAGGCAGGAAAGCCAACTTAAGATAAAGCCTAACCTGGGTAGATAAGGTCAGTTTATAGTAGCTATCATACTAGGGAATCAAAAAGAAAAAGAAAGCAGAGAAAAGAAAAGAAAAGAAAAGAAAAGAAAAGAAAAGAAAAGAAAAGAAAAGAAAAGAAAAGAAAAGAAAAGAAAAGAAAAGAAAAGAAAAGAAAAGAAAAGAAAAGAAAAGAAAAGAAAAGAAAAGAAAAGAAAAGAAAAGAAAAGAAAAAAGAAAAGAAAAGAAAAGAAAAGAAAAGAAAAGAAAAGAAAAGAAAAGAAAAGAAAAAGCAAAATGAAAAAGAAAGAATAAGAAAAAGTGAAAATGAGGAAAAAGTGCAAAAGAAAAAAAAGGAAAAGGAAAAGGAAAAGGAAAAGGAAAAGGAAAAGGAAAAGGAAAAGGAAAAGGAAAAGGAAAAGGGAAAAGGAAAAGGAAAAGGAAAAGGAAAAGGAAAAGATAACTGTACAAAGCCTATGAAACTGACTTTCCCTTTATCTTTTATTATCAAAAGCATACTCGGGACATTATGTAGTATGATTATCTCCCTCAGGAAAAGAAATTAATCACTTGGTCTTCCAGTACCACGTTCCTACACTTTTCAGGATGGTGGAATGTATTTAGGTTGACTCCTACCAGTTCCCCTTCATTCTTATATTCATGTTAAACCCCACAGTGGGATCTGTGGTGAAGTCCCTTATCCTTGGGTAGTCAAAAAGTGTTGTATTTCTGACCTAAAGCTCTGTGCTTCTTACATAATTCATTAGTGTAAAACACTGAAAGCAGCTTAGATATTTATGTCAGTTAACCAGCTTAACATTAGTTCTCAGGGAAATACAGCTGCTAGGCAGGTGAAAAATTCCTCAGACACATAATTCAAAGTCTACCATGTAGGAAAAGGGTTAGAGGTATTGCGTCTTTGTAGACAGAGAATGTGTGAAATCCATGCTATAATCATGAATCCATTTCTGGCATCTCCTCTACAAAAAGGAGGTTGAAAATACTGATATTCATTCAGGTGAGAGCTACCAGAGTGTCAATCTAGAAAAACTTCAGTACAGAAAGACAGTAAAGAAATTCAATACATTTCTTTTTTTTTTTCCAGAAGAGTAAAGAGGTCTTGATCATGATTCAAAGGTACAAATAAGAGATTTCTGATAGTAGGTCTCACTCTGTTCTACCTGAAAATGATACTAACCATGCACCAACTAGAAGATAATAGAATAAGGTAAGGAAGAGGTAGATTGTTTAACTGTTAGACATACTGACTCATGAAGTTAATGCATTGTCCTTCCTTTTAATATATTTCAATCAAAGCTGTGAATTTTTATAAATTATCTCTTACATTATAAACTACAGTCTCTATGCTAAAATTACTTGGTGCACTTCTGCTGGGGATTTGTGGGATTCCCATGGAATTCATTATGAACACCTGGGATTGCATCTATTGACAAGGATATGAAGCTATGAACTTTTCAATTTCTATTTCTCTACTGCTTTAACCTGCCTCTCATTTATGGGCCACAACACAGGACTCACTGGCTTGACAGAATCATAGACTAGCACAGGTTAGGAAGGACCTTGAAAGATCATCTAATGCAACCTTTTATGGGAAAGGAATCCTAGAGATTATCTAACACCCTGTCCAATTGCATCTTGAAAATCTTCAGTGATGAGGACTCCACCACATCCTTCGAAAGGTTGCTCCAGTAATTGCTTGTTCTCACCATAAAAAAAATTATCTCTTATATTGAGGTGAAATCTTTCCCAGTGTAATTTGTACCCATTAATAAGTTGATGAATGTGAAAATATAACACAGTTGTTCTGAAAACCTTCAAGTACAGACGCCTTTACTCATATGAGAGTCCAGCATGCCCTTTTCATATTTACATAATCCTGGAAGCCTCTCCCAGGTCTGTACAATTGTACCTAGACAATTCTTCCCTGTAAAGGATCTTGAGGAACAAAATAACCAACTTTCCCTATTTAATATGAACACTTCAAAAGGGATGAAAATATCTAACTTTCCTTATTTAATACGAACATTTCAAATGAGATGAATATCACCCTCTTCCTCACTTTACAGCTGTAGTACTTGGATAAGAGACTCCTCTAAGTCTTCTGTCAGGATTGAACCCATCTTACAGACCTATTCAATCGAGGGACTTTTAAGACTTCTTTGCCTTTCTACCATGTAAACAGAGTGTCTTGGCTTTGAGGCCAAGATTGTATCTTCATATATGTGTAATATAGTGGAAGCAATTCTGTTCTACTAAAACACACCAAATAGTAAATACAATAAATTTGCATATACACAAGGTGATGTTTTAGGCCAAGAACTTACTGTTTGAATAGAACTTTGTGCTATAAACAGCTGAGGATGTGATTCTGCTCAAGACAGTTCTTATTTCTGAATTGCATATACCAGCTGGAAATGATTAAGGAGTATTATAAAAAAGCACAATAAGCAAGTTCAAAAAATTACTAAGGAGATAAATATAGCTATATTTTTTCATACTATATAGGTATGAAAGGTAAGAAGGTACATTATGTTCATCTAGTCTGCCCAGACATGCAATATGTGCCAAAGACTATCACCCAGTAATTCCTGCATCAATTCTTTACAGAGAGTTCCAGCCTAGGAGAAATGCTGATAAAGGATGAGATTACAAAACATTTGGGGATGTATAAATCAGTCAGTATGAAATCATAAAGGTGGCAGTTAAATTCTAAGCAAGTTAGTAAGAGGTGCAAGAATGCAGAATCAATGATCATGATTTATCTGAGGTGCAGAACAGGACTGGAGACTGTTCCATTCAGCAATTGATTGGATAGAGGAAAAAAAAAAAAAAAAAAAAAAAGAAAGAGAAAGAGAAAAAGAAGTTCAGATGAGACAAAGAAAATTTAAGAGCAAGATGTGAATAGACTGCAGTTGGAACACTTCTGCTTGCCTTACTTATAATGTCTAAGGATATTAAAAATGGAATTTTCAAAAGAATGTAAGGAAATGAATGTCCACACCCCTTTGAATGTAATGGCTTTGGACAAATTTTTCCCTATGTTTCATGGGAAAGCCTGCTTCAAGGATAGATAGATGCCATCAGCTGCCTAAGACAGCAGCTGATTTAAAAGCAGTAAGAACCATAAACCTTTATTAAGAAAGGTGCCTAAGACATATTGTCCTGGAAAAAGTAGAATTTTTTTATTGACTATACCTCAAGAATGTATTCTATTACCGCTTCTTCCATTGAGAAGAGGAAGTTGTGTGCATTTTGGAAGTAGAAAAAGTAATCTCAATAATTATTTTCGATACAATAAGAAATTGAAAAGTATTTAGTTTTAGTAAAAGTGGTCTTAATGTCACTAAATAATTTTGTGATAGATCTCAGTACCTGGCGGGAGAGTGTCTCGGCTTGTGACAATGTGCTAATAGAGGGACTGTTGCAGCCATCAAAAGTGTTTCTTCTCGTACTTATCCTGTCCCGTTCATTTTGTACAGCTGGAAAAGAATAATCATCTCATTTATTGACTTGTAAACACTGACACAGAGAATAATTTCAGAACTTCACAAGATTTCAGAAGATAACTCTTAAGAACTGAAAGGTATGACATTCAAAGAAGATCTGCTCCTAGCTCTGAGTAATGAGGAAGGATGATAATACATGTTTATAGTCTCTATCGTAACACTACTTGCCTGTAAAAAGCATGTATAACTAATTGCAGATAGACACTGAGTCATGAGCACTTCTGTCACTGGCTTAATTACAGTCAAACCTCTTTCTTCCTTTGAACTTGAATACATGGTCTCAATTTCAACCAATTTAATGTCAGGCTTTATGATAACAGATATTACAGATAGCAGAAATGGACATTTCCAGACTGCCAAACAGGCCAAGTGGTAAAGCATCATCACTGAAAAAAATATCTCTCAGAGGAAGTATGAAAACCCTACTCACGTTCTGCCGTGGGAAACGATGAAACAGGAATGTATCATGGATTTAATCCACTAGTAAGATAATTTTGAAACTTAAATCTCCCTCAGTAACTTTACATTCCTAGCCACTTTATGGAACATTAACTAAGTTAAAGGGGAAACAACAACAACAACAACAACAAAAACCCCAAAAAACAAAAACAAAAACAACAACAACAACAACAAAAACACACACCCCCCCAAAAAACCACAAAAAAAACCACAAAAAAGAAGAAAAAAAAAACCCAAAAAAAACCCCACCAACCCCCCTGTCAAAAAAACCCCCTAACAAACACAAAAACAACAAACAAAACACACACACACAAAAAAAAACAAACAACCAAAAAACCACCAACCCAAAAACCAGCACACCAAAAAAGTTTTAGGACAGTAAATTCAGTAAGTTTTGTCTCATGCAGCTCCAAAAACAGGCATTTGAAAGAGCTTTGGATAAGGAATCTAATCAGCACATGCAAGGCTTATGAAGCAAGAAGGTATACTTTTCAACTAAAGGAAGAAGAAAAAAATAAAAAGTGACAGTCAGATCCTTCTAAAACCTAGATCATGTCCAAGATTAGTCCAAGGAAAATAAAAATAGGGGGGAAAAATAATTGTGCCGATTGAAATCTTTCTATTGCATGAGGAATTTCACTGTCTTTTAAGAGCAGCAGCTGCATTTCCAAGGATACATTTGCTATTTTATAGGAAACAATCTGCATTACAGAATGCAGTACAAGAGGTTTCATTTAGAAAAAAACAAATACTCTGTGCACTGAGTATGTTCAGGGTTTATCTGAACAATGCACAGTTTATTCCAGATGTGTACTAACTTTTTGCAGGGACACTCACTGATGGGCCTTTTATTAAGGTCACAGGAAGAAATCTTGTGTGGTGATAAACACACAGTATGTTGTAGACTGGAAAAAAACCCCATAACTTTTTGTAAAAGAAAGCTGAAACAAACATAGATAATTAAAATAAGTTCAGCACTGATTGGTTTTGCAAAAATACTAAGGTATTCTGACAATACACCACTTGCGAAAATCACTGGTGGAGCACACTTAAAACCATAGGTTCATGCTTTAATTTTCTTCTCCATACCCATAATTTTGGATTATTAGACTAGACTATGTGGCTAAAGCTTTTTTCTCAAATCAGGCTAAAATTGCTTTAAACAGAGACCACATGAGGAGGGTGGTACATTTGCTCAAAGAGGATTTGTAAACTTTTAATACCTGAACCCTTTCTTATCTTTGTCCTGAAGAAAAGAAAGAGATTTGCGTGAAATGTGAGCAACTGTCATAGACTCTATGCTACACTTAAACTATGAGACATGCCCTGATCATATAGAGAGGTTATAAAAAAACAAAAGCAGTGTTGAAAGTTTTAGATGTGGTGGGATTAGAATAGGGAAGAGTAGCGATAAGTGGGTTAGAAGTTTCTTGTGCCATGCACAAGGCTGCACTAGCATCTTGAGGGAAATGAGCATTTCTCTTGGTCTCCCCAGAACATGAAAGATGCTGGAAAACTAGGTAGTGTCCAGCAAAGGGCTATGGAGATGTAATCCACAAGATGCACAAGGTGAAGTAGAGACCGGCATTTTTACTTATGTGGGAAAAACAGGACCAAACATGGATGTGAGAGTCTTCATTTCTGTAGCATACAGAAAACGGAACCAGATTCTTCTCAGATGCATAAGGAAAAGATACGACCCCAATGGACATTATCCTAACTGCAGTAAGGGACATTCTAACTAGTTATAAGGAAAAAAAGCCTTCCCAATGAGGAAGGTGGTCAAGTACTGAAAGCGCTTGCCGAGTGAGAGGTTGTTGAATCTCCCATCTCAGGGACTGTGTAAATTTCTCTGGAGAGAGTCCCAAGCAACTTGACTGAACCTAGATGTCAGCCTTAGCATAAGTGAGAGGTGAACTAGATGAACGCCAAATGTCCCTTCTGAGATAAAATATTCTTTAATTCCAGGTTTTGAAAGTCTGTAAAGCTCTGCTATTTGCAAAACTTCTAGGGCTGCTGTGTATACATAGGTCTTCCCCTTTCTTCACATCAGATTGATAACATATACACGTTACTGACTCAATGGCTCGAATTCCAAAAGGCTAAAAGTGTCTTAAAGGAGATCCACAATAGGATCTCCTTTAGGTTAGCAGGCAAACCCATTTCATACCCTGTGTAACACTGTTTAGAATAAGCCCATCCAGCTTCAAGGAGAAAAATCCACTTTATCTCATACCAATAGCTCGATCACTAGCAAAGTACTGCTGCAGGAGAGATACTTAGGAGCATAAAGAAAAAGCTTCCTCTGTACAGACAAAAAGAATGATAACCACGTTACAAGAGAATTAAGCATTCACATTTCAAACTGGCCTGCAAGCAGATGAACTATGCTCCATACAAAAAAGGTAGCAAAGTTTGTGACAAACCACTTTTGAGTGTGTATTTGAAACAGATAAGAGCATCTTTTGCCTCTACATCATTATTGTCCTTGAAACAACAGCCCCCAAAAAACCCCCCAAACAAAACAACTTTAATATTTGCACTGCCCTTCTTTCCCTATTGCTCTGCCCCTCTGGTGATCTTGTCCTTCCACTTTGACAGAAGAATCACTGTAACACATGTTTCTCATATCTGTCAGTGAGATGCATAAGTAGTAATTTTCCTATATTAAGCCCCAGCGAAATTAGATTTTTTGTTAATTAATGTGGACACTCCACTGACAGCTATCACTACTCTTCTCACTACTTTTTCACTCAATTTCACAGTCCTTTGTGCAGCTTAAATGTTTCGTATGTTCAAATTAAAGGTAAGAACCAGTAAATTGACCCTGTCATTACTTAGGGCAGATAGAGATTGTATTACTCAGATTTGGTAAGCATTTTAAGTAAAATCCCATGGTTTGAAACATTCCAGCATATGGCTTAATATGTAGAAATCAATGGATTTTGGTGCCAGAATTAATGAATTAAACAGTTGAAAATTCACTTTAAATTCATGGACTTGCTAATGTTCCAAGTGATAGAATTGTTCACCCACTTGAAAGTTAGAAGACATATATTTCACTTCAATATAAAAGCACTTCCCCATTATGAAAGTATTGTAGCAAACTTTCCATTGGTTTATTCTGCTGGAGTTTTTTAGAATTTTCATTACATTTCAAAGCTAATTCAGATTTTTTTCTCTTTGTATATCAAATAATAAATGACTCCATTACCTTCCTTTTTCATTCCTGCTCGAAAACACTTTTTTAAACGACAATATCTGCATTGATTCCTTTTGTCCTTGTCAACAATACATTGTCGGTTGAATCTATCAGAGACAAGAAAAGGTAAATGTATAAGGCATTAATAAAGTAGCACCCTGATTATGAAGAAGAAAAACAACTAATCTGTCCTGCCAGAATAATGTCTATAACCACAGACTCCCTTCTTCAGTTGCATTGATTATTCCTCTTTATTAATCAGTTTTGAGAGGTGTTTCATACCTGCTAATTTTCCAGGAATATAAGTGTATGTATAAACACATATATGCATTGGAATAGGGAAGTGTGGAAAGTTTTGTAGTTACGTGCATCATTTACACCTCAACTGACTTGTGGTATGTCAGTAACTGGCTGCATCAAATGGCAGTGGAAAAAAAAAAAAAAAAAAAGAAGAAAAGCTGCAAATAGAAAAAGGAAAGGTCAATCAAGGAAAAATCCAAATGTTGCTGGCATGGAGGAGCCCCTTAGCTGCAAAACCATTACCCTTGTCTGTCAGCGTTTACTCCTTCCGGGAGATAAAAATGAACAGGCTGCATGTTTTATCACTACAGGTTGCAAGCTAAACAGGACAATGAAATAAAGACTTGAGGAAATACATGGAGCATGACACTGCAAGGTGGCTTACCCAGGCTATCGTGCACATCTACAGGTGTGCCTAAAGGGAACGCATACGAGCCATTTGCCCTGCTTTCTGCCTAGGTCTGCCTTTTTTTCTTTGCATGTGTTTGTTAGACAAACAGACTGCATAAGCAGAGCTCTTCCTGCGATCACGTATGTCAGCTCTTGACACACCACTTTAAGGGGTATGTCCATGCTATACCACTGTGCTGTATCTACAAGGGAGAGGTTTCCTTATACAACCAAAGTATAGGAAACAACATTTACAGCAATTAGCCATTCTTATAAAAGTTTTATCGCCACCCCATGCTATGGCACAGGGGAACAGAGAATGGGGGCTACCATCAGTTCACCACACATTATCTCTGCTGCTGCTTCCTTCTCAAGGGGAGGACTCCTCTCAGTCTCCACCTGCTCCATTGTCAGGTCCCTCCCAACAGAGACAGTTCCCCAAAAACTTCTTCAATGTTAGTCCTTCCCATGAGCTTAGTTCTTCATGAACTGCTCCAGCATGGGTGCTTCCCAGAATGCAGTCCTTTAGGATTGAGCTGCTCCAGCAATGGGTCCCCTGCAGGGTCAACAGTCCTGCCAGAAAACCTCCAGTGTGGGCTCCTCCTTCCACGGGGCTAGAAGTCTGGCCAGAAGCCTGCTGCTGCACAGTCTTCCCATGGGGTCATATGCTTCTTTTAGACATTCACCTTCTCCAGCAGGGGGTCGTCCATGGGCTGCAGGTGGATATCTGCTCCCCTGTAGATTTCCATGGGTTTCACAGGGACACCTGCCTCATCATGGTCTGGACCGTGGGCTGCAGGAGAATCTTTGCTCCAGCACTTAGAGCACGTCCTCCCGCTCCCTGTCCACTGACCTTAATGTCTGCAGAGCTGCTCTTCTCTCACATTCTCACTACTCTCTTCTCTGGTTAATTTTTTTTTCAACACAATAATTTTATCTTCTTCTTAAAAACATTATCCCCAGAGGCACTACCACCACTGCTGATAGGTTCAGCTTTGGCCATCTTGGAGCTGGCTGGGAGTCGATTCACCTGACACAGGGGACACTTCTGACAGCTTCTCACAAGAATCCACTTTTGTAGCCCATCACAACCAAAATCTTGGCATGAAAACCCAAAATATCCCTTCAGTGATTTGTTCAAATTCATTGAGTTTTCCATATATTCTGCTCATGACTCAAAATGGACAGTTTATAGCCCTGAGCCTACACAGATAATTTCATCAAGCAAGGTGCAGTGTGATATTTTGGGCACCATTCAGAAATTAACAGATTGCCACTCAGACAGATGGGGGGAAATGGCTGCTCAAAAGACCCGTGTGCCACACCAAGTGGGAATATGTGCAGATATGTTTGTACAGCCCTTAAAACAAGACTCATAAATCGTAGACATTCTATTCAGAAATTACCTTCATAAGGAAAGAATTTTAGAAAACAGGTAAGAATTAATTTTCACACTGCAGTGAAAATATAAGCATTTTTCCTATTTTTTTTTCCAGGAGATGACCCTTGTAATCGTAAATAAAAGAGTGAAACAGCTTCTGAGTGATGTAATGATATCAACAATATCATCAAGCATCTGAAACAGAGTTTCTGGAATGTGCAATATCAAGCAGCACTCCTTAAGGAAAAGCTGAAAATCCCCTGACATAGTTTGAAAATTCTGTTATGGTCAGAATATAATTTTTGCTTAAATTCATTAATTTAGTGCCTCTGGATGAACTTTTGAAATACCTGCATGAATAGACGTGGTTTTTCCTTATGCTACGTCTAAAAAATCCCTTGCATCCATCACAGCTGGAAGCACCATAATGTTTTCCAGTCGCTCGGTCTCCACATATTGCACAGAGACTACTGACCCCGTTGTCAGCACCATTCATGTTGGCAGCTTCTCCTGAACTGTCTGACAAGAGACAAGAAAATGCATAGTTATGGGTAAGACTTCCAAACACCACCCCATGAGCAAGTTTTATCTAAATAGAGGCTTTTTCTGGCCTTTTCTCTTTTAACTGCCACTTACAATTAATATAGCACGATCCATCTGATTACATCTGGTTCTTACTGACATGAACACTATCAAATGATAGAGATGTTGAAAGAATTTATGAAGTTCATAACAACAAATAATCATGTTCTAAACTCTTTTCAGTGGAAGGGTTAAAAACTAAAGTGCACTTCTGCATTTATAATTACACATACATTCTTAGTAAGATGAAGAGGAACTTTGGCACAAAGCAGTCTTAATTGGTAAAGATCTCATGTATCTGTTCTCATACAAGCTGGCAATAGCTGGCAAGTCTCATACAAAGATTTGTGACATTAAAAAAAGAAACAAAAGAGAAGGGTTTTGTACAACTTAATTAAAAAAAAACAACAACAAAACAACAAAAATACATGCTAAGAGCACTGTCTGTTATTTCCTTGAAGACATTTTTGACGGGAGTACTGGTGCAGTGTTTTCTTGCACAGAATATTAGCTACATGATTAACAATTAGTCACTGAATATGGCAAACACTACTGAATAAATCCACCTGTAATCAAACCAGATATATTTATTCTCTGAGTCACAATGTTAACAGACGTGTTCAAAGAAACAACTGCAAAATAACTTTTTCTGGTTTTCTTCTGGTTTAAATGGAAGGAAAACATACCCTAAGCATTTGTAGCTGTTTTTTCCAGGAGAGGAAAGAGTGACACATGAATTAGACATGCAAACATGAATTCAAAAGTCAAGTACATGAGTTCATGAACAGTATACAGGATGAACAGTAAAACTGTTAATGTTGATAAACAATATTACTTGTATAGATCCAACATAAATACACTATAAAATTTCTATTGTGTCCCACAGACCTTAAAAGTCAGAGTTCTTTGGAGAGAGAAGCAACCTTTCTGTTTTGTTTTGTTTTGTTTTGTTTTACAGAGCTGTAATTGATAGGAATTACATTAAAAATTATTAAATAAAATTAAATCTTAGAAGAATTCTGTAAATAATTTATTTTAAAATTAGGATTGTCATGACTGGAAAATTTTAAACTATTCTTAAACTAGTTTACATAACTGCCTTAGAAAAATATAAGACCTTTCTTATAGAGTTCTGTAACTTTGTTTCATATAGCAGAATAATTAGAAATACAATATTTAAATATTATGATGAAATATTTCACAGCATTTAAGTTGTGCCTATAGATAAATAAGGGCATACTTATTTTTTTTTGGTATTATTCTGAAATAAAATGTGTAGAAAATTGACCTGAGTTTGAAAAATTCTTTGATTTCAACAGAACTGTTTAATCTGCCTGAATGTGGCTTGTTAAACCTGTCTAAATGTTCCTAATAAATTTAAACAGCTAGAAAAGATAAACAAGAAGGTTCATAAGGAGGAGTTTTCAGTTCTAAACTAGCACTGGAACAAGACAAAGTTTTTATAAATGTTGTAAGAAAATACTTAGGCTAAACTCAAAACAAACTCTAAACATAAAAAGGCTGCACTTGATAACTAATAATTATCAAGGTAATCACTTACAGTGATAATTTAACCAGCTCTATCACCAACACATAATGCAACCAAGCACAACCTCTCTAATCTGCCTTCTCATTTTATTTAACATTAACAGATTCAAAAAGGTGCTGTTCAGCAAAAAACAAATGACCAATGAAATACCCATATTAGAACAAAAAGCAGAGAAATCATAAAGTTATATAATCATTGTTGACAGCTACAAATTTAGTTAGCACATAAAGTTCTGGTTTTTCTTCCTAAATCAATAACCAAATCTACCCTTCTGTTTACTAAGCTTGCTATAATTTGACATCAGAAATTCAGATAAAACTTAAAGCCCAACAATAATAACTTAATTAGGTTCTATATGGCAGGAATACGTGGAATTGCTAGTAGTAAATATTTTTCATGCAAATCACTACATATTGGTTTTGCCTTTTAAAAATACATACATATTATATTTTAGGACACAATAAATCAACATTTTTAGTGTATTAAAAGATTTGAAAGGCCATTTTTGAGTAGTTCAACTTGCCTGATAATTTTATTCACATTTCTTTTTTTTTTGTCAGTACTGAATGGCAGAATGAAATGATATGCTTTCTATTTTAAGCATAAATTATTGACAAAACTCCTCAAAAAATTCATATAAAAAAATCTGCCTAAAGTGTTACATTAGCCAAATGCAAATACTTTTTCTCAACTAAATATTATCTTCTAGAAAGCCAATGTGATTCTTTTTAAATCACTCTTATGCATATATACACTTAGCTATAAAGGCTAGATTAGCATCTAAATTAAAAAAAATATATATATTAGTACAACAATTACAAACAAGGCATCAAGAAACAGTAGCTAATTTTTTTCACAAATCTCTGTATAATTTTGTCCTTTCCTTCTGAAAGTTATATACTGAATATACTTCCATGTCCAAACTGTCAATACTAGTTATTCATTTGTCTTACAGTAGATAAAACAACTGCTGAATTGACCATTTTTTTTTTCCTTTGATTAACTGACTGGTGACAGTACAGCTACTTTATTACATATAACCTCTCTTTTATTTTCCTTAAAGAATTATAATGTTACTAACTCAGAGTCAGCGATGAAGTGTAAGAGAGCATGATTTGTAGTTTGAAAACAACCCCCAAATGCTCCATTAATAAAACATTTAACTAACACCTTATAGCATTACTAAACTTCACTTTCTCTGTTAACTAGCTTGAATTTGCCTCACAGGGCAGAACTCACCATTGCCATTATACAGAATCTGCATAGTTTCCAACTCCAGTGCTGTATATGTTGGATCTAAAACTTCACTGTAGTTTGCCATTTCCATGTCCAGTATTGGTTCTGAGAGCCGCATCATTGAATGCAAAAGCAGTGGAAAAGCTGTTCAAATGTACAACCTTCCCATTCTGCTTCACAGTGATTGATAATCCAAAGTTAACTATAACTGTGTCACTTACGTGCAGCAATGGGAGGAGCTGGAAAACTGCTTCTGCATGCTGTATTTTACCTGGGTATTTTTTTTTCTTTTATGATACAGTGCAACCCTTCTGATAATCTTGGAATGCTTTTTGAAATAATCTTATCAGGAGTTGTATTGGTTCCAATTCTTGCACGAGCCCAAGGACGCACACGCAGGAAGCTTCCTATCCCTTATGCTTTGCTGTACATTTTGCTGTCAATGTGTGGTACAAACAGTTCCAAACAAACTACTCTGGATGTTCTATATAAAGACTGTAAGTTCATATGCCGTTTTGCTCTCTTATGTCAGGACAATAAGGAAATGTCATGTGATTATGGACTATCTCAAACTATACCCAAATCACCCACCTACATATTTTAAAAGACAGCTGTAAAATCTCCCATTTTACAGCTGGTAGGGTTCTTTCCTACTGGCAATGACCTAGCTCTGTAGGCATCCTTAAGCAAGACTTCGAGCCACACAAGCGAGTCTGCAGCAAGACCCGTTCATAAATCCCCTCCATCACACACTGTGCTGCTGCAATGGCTCCAGGCACTGTACCCTGCAGCCTCTCAGAAAGTGACTTCCTGCTCTAGCCCTTCTTCATACAAGATGCGATGGCTGCTTGGCATTTCCAAGCACCATTCAGACAAACAGAGGGAAAAGAAATATTAACCACCTTCTCTGTAATGAAGAATCTCTGGGTAGGTCCACAGCTCATCAGTAGACATGGCGTGTACTAACTCAGTTAAAAACCCTCATGTAGAGCTGCTTGAATCTCTGCCAAATATATAGTTGAACAGCAGTATTCCACTAGCTCATCTGGTGCTTTCAAATGTTGTTAGCAGAATTTCAAATGTTATTATTCTCAATACACTCTTTACAGAAAACTACCCTTTACACTGTTGCAAAACAGTTACATAAAGATTACATATATAAGAAAACTACCCAGTTTATGCCTAATTAACAAGAGCAAGTAACTGTATATACGGCACTGAAATGCATATTTGAATGAAAAAGTGTCTGCAGTTCCTACTCAGTAAAAGTAGCTGTAAAAGGGCACCACAACCAACTCCTCGATTAAACAAACAAACAAAACAAAACAAACAAACAAATAAATATTTTTAAAGACATTTATGACAGACAAGTTACCAATGAAGAAGGCAAATTTACATGAAAAGACCTAGAAAAAAAAGCTTTTCAAAATTCATCTTTCTAATACCCATCCATGTTCCCAGGGTTACCTGAGAGTCACAAATTATCCTGTCTCTTTGTGGACATGTAGATGCAGTCTCAGGCCAGTTCTCCTGACTCCAGCAGAGCCCAGTAACATAATTATGACAAGAGGATTCTTGTTCATAGACCTATCCCTAAACCAAAGCATATTTACAGTTGTGTTACTGCTTTAACAAATTCTCCTCAGATTTTGGAAGGTCTCCACAGGGGCTGTAGTTTTCAGCCTACTGATACTCATTTTCCTTTAAACCATTCATCCATTACTATATTTAATGAGATATCAAAAAACTGCAAAAGTTACTTCTTAGAAAGGGCAACTAATATGATTACAAATACATTCCTATACATGACAGATGACAAATAATACAAAAAAATGGCAATTTTAAAAGTATTTAAGAATATGACAGAAATTTTAGAATATTTACTACCTACAATCATGAAAAAAAATTACTCAAAGTGTCACTTCTCAATACTGGAAGTGTACAAGATTGCACAGTTTTTAAGCACATCTAATATTTCTTTTATTAAAGAAATATATTAAATTAAGATTGATGAAAAGCTTTCTGTTGACAACCAATTGTTTAGGAAACCACTGTAATTTCATCATGACATGGAATAATTTTATACTGACTTGATGGCTCAGTTTGGAAATTTCTTCTGTAGCAGAATTTGTTGTATTTGCTACAACCATTTGTTGTATTTGTATAGTATTTGCTATAAAACTAATTACTAGTTATATAAAAAATTATTAATTGCCTTAATATGCTACTTAGCATAATATAAAAAGGCTTACAGGTAAACTAGAATTATTTATTGTTCTTCAGTGTACACTTTTTGACAATATGTTCTATAAATATTATGTGGCTCTTTAATAGCAAAACCTTATGCTTATAAACATATCCGTTGCATAATTTTTACTTCAAAATGCCAGTCCTGAAAGCATTCTGGCATATAAGTAAATTTAAAATAAGGGAATGAATGGAAGATGGAAGATATCATGTATGACATGATCAAATCCTGCTATTCCCTCTGCTATTAGCAGAACTTCTTCAATGCTGCCAAAACAGGTCCCTTAGTGACTGCTAAAGAGAGGGAATGAATTGACCCTTCATACTTCTGTCATATAAAAACTCATTTCAATTGATTTTTTAATATGGAAAAATGTATGCTATAGGAAAGACATTCTTTATACTATTTTTTCATGTTTTGCTAAGGAAACTTCTTACAGTCAAATCTTGCACTCATAAAAATGTGCTTTCTGGGGGATTTTTGGCATCATGAAGTACATCATGAACAATTAATGTATACTAAATCACTGTGGTAAAATATTAATATGTTTTCATTCAGCCTTAGGTGGATTAGAATGCAGTCCTGGAATTAGAGCCGTTGATGAAAGAAGCTAATGATGAACAGCTTTTGGTCTTATGTCAGTTCAAGCTTTATACTGTTCACTACTATTCAGACTCCCACACAGCAGATTTCTTTTCACATTGGATACCCGCACTGTTCTTCAAATTCTGAACGACACTGCAGCTTGTAGTATAAAATAGTCTAAGTTAAGTCATCTACTACTGACAGCCAAGAAATATGAGCCTAATGTAAGCAAAAGTTTTAAAACTGTGTAATTAGTCAAACTGCTAAGCACTTCTTTGAGATAAGTGATAATGTAAATTTGAGTAAGAAATAACTTCTCAAAGTAAATTTTGCAGTAATTGTGAAGAGAAAGCTACACAATAATGGTTTTGTTCATGTGGTTTTCTTGCTTTTTTTCTTTAAATCTGATGACCTCAGGGTCACATGCAGAAAGCATTCCTATCTTATCTTTAAGACTATTAACTCTGTTAATTGTTCAGCTCTCCATATTAAATGTAATCATTCTTTCTGACTATGGTATAAAATACAGCACAACCTAATAAAATCAAGGTTATTTCCATAAAAGTCTTCCTGAAAATAAAAGTAAATCTCAAACTTTTCTTGCCACTGAAACAGTTTTGATTTTCTCACTCTCTCTCTCTCTTTTTTTTTAATAAGTAGCAGTATGTTCTTTTACCTTTCCAGCTTAGTAAGAAATGTAGGTTGCCAGAAAAAAAAAGTTAATTCAAAGGTATTTTTGTTTCCTATGTGTTCTGGGTAAGAACACACCTTCACTCTATTTCCTGCTTTGCAAGTAGAGTGAGTTGTGGTGGACATACTTGGAAGGCATTGTTTTTGTCAATAACTTGTCATATTTATTCAGAATGCTGGCAAAACACATATTTTGATCTGTATCCTCTCTTGATGGTTGGCACATGTAGGACAAGGTATGCATGGATGCCATATTAAAACACCCAAAAGAAACCGTATGAGCTGGGCCAGAATGCCTCCTTACTACAATAAACTCAAAGACCTCCAAGCCAGAGAGTTTATTTGCAAAAAGCTCACTATCCAGGAAGCAGTGTGAAAATTTCCTCACACCCATGGGCAATCTCATCTTTGGCTTACAAAGATACACGCCCATGTAATACCACAGACTGAGTTTCCCTCTCCTGGAACACACCCTCAGTGCCATGGAGAACACTGCTAGTCACCATCAAATCAGCTCTGCTGACACCCACCCCCAAGTGCTTCATAAATAGTCCATGAGTAATGACTGGAAAATATTTGCTTGTATTCTAAATCATAAAATTATGACACGTTTGACATGGAAAGCTTTGTAACACTGTGGCATTACTTTATTTGATAGAGATTGCTGGCTTTTTATTTTTTAAATAAATAAAAATGTTAGAGTTGGATCAGATCTAAAAATCAGTGATAAAGTATAAATGTGTATTATCAAGCTTCTTCAAAAAGACATAGCCTTTTTGCTTAACACGTAATTAACATGACGGAAACATGGCTACAGTCCTCTACAGCTCTAGGACCTTACAGCAAGGCTTGTAAGGTTGTCATGCCCCCCTCTCCCTCCCAAAAAATTTAAGAGCCAAACAAGGGCAAAGTTACCTTTGATCTGGTTAATGTGCAAGGATTTTTCAGAACAATTTGTGAATTGTGAGAATAAATATATAGCACAAAGGCTTCCACTAAGGTGACCAAAGGCATCATCTCATACTACTCAAACCCAGCTCCAAATATCACCTTCAACAAGTAAATTTATGGAACTTAGACTTTTCACTTTGTCCTAAAAAATATTGTGGTTAAACAAAACACTAGAAAAGCAAAGTCAGTACCAGAATTGAATAACAGGTTTTCATGGCACACTTATTAGGCAAGGTGGTAAGATTAGCTGCAACAAATCATGCCAGGTGACTCTGAAGTACAGATCTTTGTGGGAAATCCAGACTAAGCCTGTTTTCATTACTCACATTTTTAGACACTTAGACCACCCCAGACATTCTAGAAAGCAGATTCTTGCACATATTGAATTTGCCTCTTTTTTCAGTTAAATTGGTCACTCATTATGCTGAGCTCCACTCTAAAACACAGCATATATAGCTTTCTTTTATAAGTTATGTTGAGGGTTGTGTTTTGTTTTGGTTTTTCATTTTGGTGTAACCGGGAACAGACAATTATTGTGAGGTCTGATTCCTTCATATTTAAGTTTTTGGCTTAAAATATTATTCATCTTCCAGAACAACCAGCTACAACTTCAACAGTCATGAATGTGAATAAATATTAAAAAAAAACAAAACAAAACAAAAACATGCCTGGTATCTGACTTGTCAAATACTATGGACTCACCCTACAGCACTCTTTAGAGCTTGAAATAATCCCCAAATAGTTATTAAGATGTCAATGAGTAATCTACATCAGAGTTTCAAAGCTGCGTGAGAGATCTAGTACTCCAAATTCTTTGAGGAGCAATTTACAATTTTAATCTTGCATCCACTTCAGTATTTGCCCTGTCAGTAGTTCAGGGGAAATATCAAAGAAATATGAAAGCTCTAAAACATTTTGAGCCTGAAGAATAGTTGCTGCAGGATAATTTTAAGGATAAGTTACACTTGCTGAGGACATAGCCTGCTTTCAGATTCTCCCTCTCTATTCTAAATATAATTTGCTCCATCTTATTCTAAAAGTATAAATTATTGATTTATTTATTCACTTTATATACCACAGTGTCATTGAGGGAATATGATGCTAGGATAGCAGTAGTAATATAATTGTGTCATATGCAAAGTGATGTTACATCCACTCTTAAGGTGAAGGTAGACAAAGCTATCTGATTTTATTTAGCACTTATAATGCACACATACATCAATGAGTGACCTGGGTAGCATCTCACAAAGTATAAGACACATTGCAGTTCATAAAACCTTAGTTGTGTTCTCTCTTTAACAGAAGGGTGTTTTGATGATCCCACATTATATTCACTCACAACCTTCACAGAGCAAAATTATTGACAGTATCTTCATTTTGCAGATGTCCCATGCTACTGTTTGTCAATGGTTTAGTGAAACCCATGGTGTATCTGTGACAACCATCCAGCAAATAACACCACCAGTAGTAAATATTCAAGGAAAAGCCATCTCATAGCCAAGAGGTCAAACATGGACCATTGCATTACAGGCCATCATTAAATGTCAACAGCTAGCTGCACAGCTGCACTGAGGGAGAGCATTGTGTCAGGGTGATGGAAGAGTCAAGGCCATGATGATGCCAGTTGAAGCAGCACATTTCTATGGGAAGATTTAGAAGGATGAGTAATAATGAAGTGGAAGCCTGAAGACATCAAAAAGGAGGCTGAGGGATGTCCTCATTGCTCTCTACAGCTTTCTGAAGATAGGAAGGGGAGAGGAATGGAAATGCTGATCTCTTCTCCCTTATATCCAGAAATAGGCTGAATGGGAATGGTTCAAAGCTGTGTCAGGGTAGAAGGTACACTATTTAGAGTGGACATTGGGAAGAAATTTTTTACCAGAGGGTGGTTGAACAGCCAAGATTTCATAGACAGGTGATTAGTGTCCAAAGCCTGCCAGTGTCTAAGAGGCTTTTAGACAATACTCCTCAAGGTTTTAATTTGATCAGCAATGATGTGGTCAGGCAGTTGGACTAGATAGCTGCTGTAAGTCACTTTCAACTGAAACATTCTATTCCAATCTAGTCTAGTGTATCCTAATATTTCCTATTCAGTCAGAACACAGCATGCCAGATAAAAGGGTTAGGCAATAAAGAATGAGGACACAGAATATCTAGCCATTCCAGGAGGATGTGCACAGTAGACTGCAAGCCATGTAGATATCACGTTATGCAGATTTAAAATATTGTTTTATGTACACATATGCTTATATAAAAGTATGTATACACAGGAATTTATTGTCAGTGTTTTTGTGTCAGCTGAACTTGCCTCTTGAATTACCACTGAGTATATCTACAAAAATTAATCTGACAGAAGCTCTCCCTTCTTCATATAGATTCTTAGTAATTCTTCACATTGTATTGCCAATGTCCAGATTCTCTCCATGGACTAATAGCAAATTTGTATTTTGCCAGTTCAATCCATTTCTGTGCTTGCTTTGTGTCCAGATTAACAGTAGATTTGCTAACCCTATCTGAGGTTAGCAGGCACTATTAGAAAATTATGCATATTTATGGGGAGGAAGGATAAAAACCAGGATATTTTTTACATTGCAACAGATTAGGTTTACTGTTAGGTATGTGAATTACTATTAGGTAGACTTTAGTACTTCATATTTCTATTTTAATTTAATGTTCTTTAGTTAATTTTATTCTTTAAAACTCACTATAGCCATGAAGTATTGACCATTTAGAGGGCTTAAAGGATTTTTGTAGCATAGAATTTTGTGGTGAGATTTGCTGAGGTACAGTTAAATGACTGGATACGCTTGTTAATTATTTGCCTAAATCAGGTAACTTATTATTTTCTGCTACACACAGGAAAATTAATCAGACAATTGTCCTGGAGAGCAGAGTGAAATGAGAAGAAAAGAGGAAAGAGTTCAGGCATAAGATAAAACCAAACCATCATGCTACTGATAAGTAAGACTAAGCACTCCTGTTCAGTCATCCCCAGGTGATTAGTAACTTCTTAATAAGCCTTCTTGGCAGGTTTTATGCAAACTTGCTCGTAAACAATGTTTTATATAGCTAGTTAGATAAAATTAACTTACAATTTACCCACAGTTATCTTAGAAATACTATATAATGAGAATTTTTTTTGCCACAGATAAACACCCTTGCCTTTGTCATACACAATAAAAGAGTTCAAAAAGAGGTTAACCAGTATCAAGGCAAGGTTTGTTTGGTATTCTTTTTTTCAGCTCACCTGGAATCTTTCTTTTCTTTGTAATCAATTAATCATAGTAAATCTTCTAATTTCTATATTCTATCCCCTGCTGAATGAATTATGTATTCTACATAACATTTCAAAACAAACTCAGTACACTTCTGCCCATGCTAGTGACTATATAACTCTTGGTCCTACGTAAAAGGCTAATTAAATAACTGAATAGTCAGACAAGTGCCATTCTTTTCAGTTACTCTGTCTAAAATTAAAATTTTTAACTACAGCCTAAGCTGACTCATCGCATTCCTGCAGAAAGAACGTTGAGTCAACACACTCAGTTTAACTCTTCCAAAGACACTAGCATGGTTATGCTTAGTTTAATAAGTTTTCTAATTGCTATTGTTACAAAATGAGTTCATGAAAAGTTCAGAGCACATTAAAGACTATCAGTTTAGAGCGAAACTATGACAAATGAACAAAAACTTCAAATACTCCCTGAACAAAAAAAACCAAAAACAAAACCAAAACAAAAACAAACACAAACAAACAAACAAAAAACCACCAACACCAAAACAATGAGGAAGCATAAAGGCACATTCTCTCAAAGACTGTCTTTCGGATCAGCTCTTTAAAGTAGCAAAATAACTCCATTTTATACATCAAATAAGTTTTTAGAACAACTCATAGCCTAGGAAGGCACGTGTGTACAACACCCCGATTTTCATAAAACCATAGAAAGATTAGGGTTGAAAAAGACCTTAAAAATCATCTAGCTCCAACTCCTCTGCCATGGGCAGGGACACCTTCCACTAGACCAGGTTGCTCAAAGCTCCATCCAGCCAGACCTTGAACTCTTCCAGGGATTGGGGCAGCCACAGCTTCTCCGGACAACCTCTTCCAGTGTCTCACCATCCTCACTTCCTCATTAGGAAGTAAAGAATTTCTTCCTAATGTCCAATGTAAACTCACCGTCTTTCAGTTTCAGTCCTTTCCTCCTCGACCTATCACTGCATGCCCTTACAAAAAAACACTCTCCAGCCTTCTTGTAGGCCACCTTCAGGTACTGAAAGCCTGCTATAAGGTCTTCCTGAAACCTTCTTCCAAAAAATATTACATTTTATTTCTTAAGAGAACAAAGTAATTCTTGCTTTCGCCAGATATGAACTGACAACAGTATGTCCTTGAAAATTCAAACAATTCTGTCTTAAGAATCAGGGAGTTCAAGGACACCTGATATCTTTATTGGCAGAGGCAATTCAGATCCCAGTGAGCACAAGGCAGAATCCTCAGGAGAAGGAGCTCAAGCCTTTGCTTTGCTGTACACATTCAGACACTCTTCAATTGGCCAGTGATTATCTCCTTTTTAACAGGTTAGGTGTGTTCCCATGTAGGAACAAAACATTAAATACTGTGACTTCACGGAAGTACAGATATATCTGCTCCCAACAGATTTTAAACAGTGATTTTAACAAGCTCAAGATCAGTAGAAGTCCATTTTAAAAGCTGATGATAAACATTAGAAAATAATTGGGCTGTACCTCTTTTAACTAATGAAGCCAGAACACTGATCAAGCTGAGCAGGAAAAAATCCACTATCATGGAAGAGAAGAGAGAACTAACAAAGTTTTAATTAGTCTCTGTCTTGAGAGGAGGTAAGAAGAAACTTTGAGAAATGGTCATAAGTGCAGTTATGCATAAAAACACAATGCAAGTCATCAAGATAAAATATGAAAAATTATGTGTAGCTGCAGTAATGTAGGTTGCATGATAAAGTTTACCTCCAACATTAGATAGATTAGATAGATTAGAGCTGTCATAGATAACAGTTGGGTCTGTGTGGATTTTCTGGACCTGAACAACATCCACATGGCTGTATTCCTTGTTTTAAATGTATTTAAATGTAATTTAAATGTAGGAAGGCTCCACCATTTTATCTGAGAACTTTGCAATCAGTAACATTATTTCCCCATCTGTGAGAGAGGGACAAACTATAGTCCCCTTTTAATAAAAAGAGAAATGAGGCAAAGGACAACTAAAGATAGTGTTTATGACACTTGATTCCACGTGTCTACAATAGAGTTGCCTGCATACAAACCAGACATTCAATTCCCTTTGTATATAATGATGAGGAACAGGCACATCTAAACAGATTCCTCAAATTTATCTTTAACAGAAGGTTGAACTGAGTCACCTCCATTTCTTCCCACTGGTTATCTAACTAAAGGTTGTTTGTGCTCAAAAAACCACACCTAGAGTTAGGTGAGGTGAATCAACATAAATGGCTCCCCAAAATGTGAGAAGAGAGCTGAAGGTGGAGAGCCTGGATGAAGACTCACCTCCTACACTTTCCACTGGAGCACGTTCTCAAAACTGAAAATATATCATATAGCACAACTGCTACAGTTTATAAATACCAGGAAAAAAAATCCTTGCTATCTAAAAAAAAAAAAAAAAATTAAAATATTTTTAATGTCCTAGTTCAATAATTAATATTGTCACCAACTTAAAATATATTTCAGAGGGCATGAGCTTCAAAAGAGTCAGCTAACTTCACAAAAAATGGCAATGTGTGAAATCATAAAATGATGCATTATACCAACTGAGGATTAACAGAATCAAACTTAAAAATCAAACTAAAAATGAGGTAGATGAAGAACATTCCTCAGAAAACAACAAAGCAAATATTAAGTCACTATATCTAAATGGGGGACAGTTGTCCTGCAATCCTGGTTTGTGAATGAGCACCCAAAATCTCCATGACCAAAGGACAGAACTATAATTTTCTTTAGAAAGTACACCAAGCACAGGTTCTTTTCCTTGCTGATACCTCCTCTGGCCTAACAACCAGGAATACAAGGTATGCAGAAGACACGGGTCACTTCCCCACCTTGCTGGGACACTGTTCAGAGGCACCTCCTGGGGCCAGGACTGTGACGCACATACACAGTCAGAGGAACAGCTTGAAGTTAAGCTGTCTTCTCAAAACTACACTCTATTTTGATAAAAAGGGAAAATCACAACAGATTTGTTAAACTTATCTCCAAAGACACATAAAAGTTGCTGCACTCCAAAGTTTGGGAGTTTTCTTTAAAACAGTGCAATAAAGATATACATCTTTTTGTCTGATTAAGGACAAAAAACAGCTGTGAACTGTACTTGCTACTGATTAAATGCCCTGGCAACACTTAAAATTGATTAGCCTTCTAGATAACACTGCTTTAACTAGACACGTGAGAAAATATCTAAGGTGACAGTTCACTTTTGCTAAGTGAGTTCTGTTAATAATCAGCATTTAAACCACATTAGTATTTAAATACTCCTATCTGATTTACGAGAATGGCAGAAATAACTTCCTGTGAAACTGTAGTTCTTCAACTTCGAAAAAGAAGCAGTAGAAAAGACTGTCCTAATCAAAAAGAACTATTTGTTTAGGAATCTGGAAAGCTGAGTCAGTAGCAGTTGTATTCAAGGAAACAAAGATGACTTCACTTAGGTGATGGAAATTTCACTACTGGGTGTATCCTATTTATGTTAAAGTAGATTACACATACAATGAACAAGCTATTTGAAAAACTTTCTGAATCTGCAGATGAGTGGAAAAATAGGACTAACACAATTTTCTTTGTAAGGTGGTGTAAGGTCTACAGTCAGAATCTAGCAGTTGTAGTGTCTGACTGCTAAATCTATCAACAACATAACAGCCGATGCAAAAAGAACAGCAGTGTTGGCTGTTTCAAGTGAAAGTCCTGCTTGGTCTAATAAAGATGGCACTTCTTGCTAAAACTTGGGTTTGCCTGGGCTTTTGAGTAAGTAAAACTCTGAACAACACTAGAACTTCTTTGTTACACTTACTTTTTTTTTTTACATGTAATAAATCTTAGGGATAGGAAACATCACAATATTTTCCAGTTGAAGACTGATGCGACTTGTCTCATTTGATCTATATAGTGCTCTTGGGGGAAAATAAAGAAACAAAACTACAGTACTGTTGTCTACTATTATCTTGAAAGGAATAAAAAATATCTGAAAACCAAACATTCTAGAAAGTATGGCAGAAGTAATTACTTTAGGAACCCAAAGTTTTCAGAATTATTGAATACTAAAAATACTGAATACTAAAAAACATGAAGACACAATCTTTTCTGTAACCAGTTTGATTTTACATAAGTGAAGTCATATTTCTCATTATTTAGGAGAGAAAAACAAATACTCAAAGGTTAAACAGGATACTGGGCTCTTTGTTAATTTCCAAGACTGAAGTGAATTAAAATTACTAAAGTAATATTGTAGTAGATTGCTGTATTACATTGTTTTTAAGTGAAGGAAGAAGAAGAAAAGGAAAAAGAGAAAAGAAAAGAAAAGAAAAGAAAAGAAAAGAAAAGAAAAGAAAAGAAAAGAAAAGAAAAGAAAAGAAAAGAAAAGAAAAGAAAAGAAAAGAAAAGAAAAGAAAAGAAAAGAAAAGAAAAGAAAAGAAAAGAAAAAAGAGAAAAATTAAAATTAAAAAGAAAATACTACTTTGAGAGTTATTTTCTGAAAGGGAACTGAATATAAAACCCAGTCAAGAAAGAAGAGATACAAGAGAGAACTAAATGACTGGGTATTTGTATAACATCCATTAGCAAGTTTTATGAGTCCAAAAGGAGGAACTGTATCATATATTACTATGGCCAAAAGGAATCTTGAATACATTCTTAATCCTTTACTTTCAGGTTCCCAGGAAATCATCAGGTTCAACTTTCTTCTCAGTGCCGGTCACATCAGGTTGCTAAGGACTTAAAATACTCATATCCAGAAATACTTTGAAGAATGGAGACTGTCTAACCTCTCTGGGAACTCCATTTTCCTACTGGACCTGGTGTTCCCTGGTTCTCACAACGGGAATTTTTCTCCTTACATTCAGCCTGAAATACTCTTATTTCAACTGACATCCACAGTCTTCTAGTCCTCTTAGCCATCACGGCCCTCTTACCTGCACCACAGTGAAAGTCTATCTTTTCACAAACAGCCTTGAGTTACCAGAGGCTGCCGTGAGGGTCTCACCCATAATGCCATCTCTAGGCTGAAACAACTCTGGTCCATCAGCTTGTCCTCAGCTGGTTAGGTGGTCAGCCCCTTACCACCTTGGTGGCCCTCCACTGAACTTTCTTCAGTCAATCCATTTATTTCCTCACAGAAAGAAGGGGGTGAGAGGGCAATGATGCACCATGATGCACCATTTTAGATGTCATCTAACAAGTGCTGAGTAAAAGGAAATAATAATTTACCTGAGCCATGCTAATACAGCCCAGGATGCTGTTGGCCCTCTTCTCCTGGGATTCACTATTGGGTCATGCTCTGCTTGCTGTCTACCAAGACTCTTTGGTAGGCTCACAGCACAGTTTTTTCCCAGCTAGTCCTCTAATTCTGTCCCCAGTACAGGACTGTTCTCCAGTTGTTTCCCAGTATCACAATTCTCAATTAAATTTCTACTCCCTAAGAACCACAACAGCTTTCTAGCCTCAGCTAAATTACTAGCATTAATAGTACTCCCTATTTTTCAGGTGTATACATAAATAAAGTCCATGGTGGACTTGGTTTGAAAAAAATCACTTAGCTGTCTCAAACAGCTGTAATTAAGACACTGCCATATCTGTTAATTTAGCCAGCCAATCACTTCTGGACTTATTTCCTACTGCCAGCAGAACTCACCCACACCTCCTGCTATCTGTCATTCATCTGACAGTCAATGGCATTTCTGCTTCCATCTACACAAGAAGCAGAGTTAAAAGCTGCCATTACAGCTGGAATTAAGGAACACTAATGGCTTGCCAGCCATGTTCAGGGCACAAGAATGTAGATCTTACTGAAGGAGACTAAAAGGAATTGGTTTGCCCATCTCAGGGAAGTGAAAAGTGAGAGTTTATTCTGCAAATAAATCATGGGCTGTAAGCTACATAGGGGAAAAACTTATTTAGACAATAAAACAATTCTGCCATAAGAACAAAGGTATAAATTTGAGGCTGGCAAGTGGAAAGCTTCTAAACATGTCAGGGTTATGGCACTGCAACAAACCTTCTCCATTTGGGCAGCAGAGGTGAAGAACCTAACTGGTTTTAAGACATGGAGAGAAATTTATGAAAGGTATGGGGTTGGTAATGTCAGCCAGATTGGTGACTCAGGAGATCTCTTCTAGTCTTATTATGTTGAACATTTGCATCATGACTATATTTTTATAAAGTGGCCAGTGAAAAAAAATCAAGTATATTATTCTAATTAAAAATTAAAGAAACATAAATGACAGAAAGTTAACCTCATTGTGTTAAACAATTAACAGAATTATGCTGTGATTAATCTGATGCATAATTAACATGCTGAAAATGATGCTATCCATCTAATTTGCCCAGATTGGAATAGCATTATTCTTGGGCATGTTTAGCAAGTTCTCTAGTAATATGCACTTGAATGAAGTGCTCTTTACTAATGTGTTCAAATTCACAAAGCTGTTATTAGAATTGCAAATAAGATATACACCATTGCAAATAAGATACACACATTTCCTCTGCTCATCATTTTCTCTTCTTTGGAACTATCCCTGACAGAAAATCAAATTGTAACAAGTCCAAAAGATGTTTGCACAAATGGAGCAAAAGTGGTGTTATTAAACACGAAAAAATTTACAAAAAAATCATCATTATGAACCAAGTGGGACTGAATTCAAAACACAAGCTGCTGCTGAGTAGGAAGGAACAAGAATCATGGAGCTCACTAGGGGACAGATGAAAACACTCAAGGTAGAATTCACTTAACAAGTAGAAAGGGGAAGTATATTTTTTCAAGTGATGTATATTTAGGTCCTAGAACTGAAGAATCGCTGATCATTCAAAATCTAATGGAATCAGTAGAAAAAATCATCAGCTTTCAAGTACAAGGTCTTCATGGTCAATACATGTTGGAATTGTAAAGTCCTTAATTAGCTGACTAAAGTTTACCCATTAAAAAAAAGAATAAATTAACCAGTGGCTCACAGGTCCTCCAACTTTTCCCCGAAGGATATTGGAAAATCTGAACCGGAGAAAGTAGTAAGATATGATGAGGGAACAATTGCCTGATGAGGAGCACACACAGCCTTGGATGGACAAAATAATGATACCATTCAGCAAAAATTTTGGGGGTGTGCATATCTTCCACCAACCTACCACCAGCTTCTCCAGTTTCATAGATATTTATATGGCTTTCAGAAGCACATGATCTTCACAACTCTAAACAGCCATCAGTTTCTGAGTGAGAGGCATGTTGAAACAGGTCAGGTGATGATACAGCCTCTAGCAAGCAAGGAGGTTAGTGAAGCCTACAGGAAAAATTTACTTACATTCAAAAAAGAAAACAACAAAGCACAGACACTTCAGTTCTTCATACACAGATGAGGAAGGGCTGATTTCCTAGGCTGTGTTTCCATCCTCATTTGTAAGTAATACCTGCACCCAAGAAAAGTAAAATAAATGCTAAGATACCTGCAATGCAAACCAACTATGCTCCTAAATAAAATTCTTATTTGGATTATAAAGGTTGAGAATACCATGCTTTCACTTGAAGTATAAAGGCATTTCTGAAGATTAAAGAAAATGCTTAAGTCATCAGACAACATTGATGCCAGATTTTCTTCCACTTGTAAAGTAAAAAAGCATAGAATTTATACAATGTCTTGAAATACTACCTGGAAGGATTACATACAGGGAATAGAAGACAAAATGGTTTTTTAAGACTGCAGTTCTGTTGACATAGAAGCATATGAATAAAAGATCCCCTGCTTTTTGGATGACTAATGTTTAGGTAAACTGGGTAAACTACATAGTAAAACAGGATTTGTAGTAGAAAAGCCTGAAAGAAAAACTATTTTAATTTGACTATGTGTACAGCATTTCAAAAAGGATGAAGGCATGAGAGAAACAAAGGGACATTTTGTAGTAACCTTGAGAACTACTTTACAACTCTCGCAGCCTTGCTGACTTTTCTTGGGTGGGGTGAACTGCACTTTTAAATGCTAAGCTTTAGCTAGGCACGCACTACCTATTTATTGCTTTATATATATTTATTTCAATGCTGTCTATTAATTCTATACATTCTTATGTCTACACATTTATAAGCAACTCTTAAATTCAAACAAAATATGCACTGGTCACTCATAAAGTTCTGAAAGACAATTTGCTTTCACACCCCAAATATAACTTCATGCTCCTAAGATCGAAATAAAAGCATATAATTTTTAGTTTTTCATATTTCAAAAATATCCACCTGCTTCAGCAGCACTCTTTGCCTTTTACATTACTTGAAACCTTATGGGTAATACATCCTACTTTCCCTTGGAAGAAAGTGACAACACAAAAAACCACTTCTAAACACCAGGGATAAAACAAACTCCCCTTATTTAGATACAACAGGACTTTAGTCAAGAACAGAGATTCTTACATTCTAAATTGTAAGTCTGCTGAGGTACTTACATTCCTTATTGATTTTGTAAACTGCAGTGCATGCAAAATAGAAGGCAGTAAAATTATTAGCCCATTAGTACTTTCTGTACTCAGAAGTGATACTGTTAAACCAGCATGCCAGATTGATTCTGGCATTATCATAAATTACACTATTTTACTCACCATACATAAACATACATAAAAACATAAACATACTTAAACATACATAAAATTAACTCTTCTCTGTGTATTTTTATGTATAGCCCCTAGGTCAGGAATATACCATTTGGAAAACAGTGGAGAAAAAAAAAAAGCACTAGAAATGAAACAGCCGCTCCCACTGGGATTGCTATAAAGGCACATAGAAATCATCAAGGATTCTGAAGTGGGGATGAAGCCTAGAAATGGATCTGTTCTTGAGGTCTCTCTCTGCCTCTCTCCCTACCTTCACTCATCTATGCAAGGTAAATCAGTCTCTCTTCACATCATTCATGATGTGAAGCTGGAATCTCTACAGGAAGCACACACTTGTCTATGTACCTCTTAGTTCTACATTTTCAGACCTGCCTTACACACCTAATTCTATAGTCATTAGTAGGGCAATAAAATGACATAAAATGAGCAAAGAGCAATAAAGCAATCATATTCCAGCATGTTTATTTAGTGTGGTCCTTAATGACAGAGACCTTCGCACCCACTGATACCTGGAGCCGCTACTAATTCTCCTCAGCCTCGGATCCATGGTTATTATTACTCTCAGACTTATGCCCAATGTTTTAAAGCCTGCTTCACATGAACTGTGAAAAAAAAAAAAATCCCTCATGGAAAAAAAAATTTGTTTTAAGGTGGAAAAGAAAGCTTTGCAAATTCAGCCCAAATCTGCTGTACATGTGAGTTAGATACAATGAAAAATTTGCATGGGTGGACTGAGGTTGTGCTAAAACACGTGAATACGTGCCTTAGCCTTTGAGTATACTGTCCAATTAGCTGCAAACATCAAACGGTATTTGGTGGCTGTTGTTATTGGACTGTAGACATACACTTAGTGGTAAGAAAGGTATTTAAAATCTAACCACACACTTGTGAAACTGATGGCAAATCAAACTTTTCTCTTCCCAAAGTACTCAACAATTAGTCAAATTAATGTTGTACTAACTATAGCACCGTGATTAGCGATTAGTTCTACAACTCTATGTCAATCTAAAACCTGTTGCATTGCTTGTTCTTCTCTTGGTCTCTTCATCTTTAGACTTTTCTAGAGATATTCACTCTTTTGATTAGCCTTTTACCAGACAGATTGCTTTTACTGCAGATTTCAGCAAGGGTTTGTTTCTTTACATTGAGCTCAGGGTATTTGTCATCTTTCAAACTGGAATGAGATGCACAAATGTGGAAGCCTGGCCATAAAGTACCAACTAGTCAGAACACATAAGTGATGTGACCCAGATAACATGTGATATGCTGAATTAATATTATAAGCAAAACATACAACAGGTTGAGTTTGCACAAGCAAGTGCACCCAATATATAGAAAATGTATATAGATTGCCAAAATTCTACAAATAGCATGCTCTACTTAGAGAGGCTGGTCAAAAACCACTCAGGTAAAAGTTCTCCTTTTAATTTGAATTTTCAGGTATCCAAACACTATCCCATTGTGCAAAAAACCAGCCTGCTGAAATAAAAGCACAATAAAAAAGAGCTATGTGTTGAATTATTTCAGTGAGCTAGGATCCAAAGCAAAGGACTATGATAAATCACATAATTTTGCTTAAAAGCAAGGGGCAACAAAACATGGACACATAGAGGACAAAAAAAAAGAGAAGAAAAAATAATGGGAGTAAACCAAAACACAAAACAAAGCAGTGCCTCTTAAAGGATGATTGAATCTTGCTTAATCCATATTTTACTCTCTGCTACATAATTTTACACTCTTGACAAAGTCAGGCAGTTGGAAGAGGGTTGGAAAAACATATGTAGCTTTTTGTCAACTTCATGCCTCTCTAAATTTAGAAGACATTTCTGAATAAACAAGCTAAAAATAAATCACAAAACAGTGTCAATAATGTGGTCTGAATTATCCAGCCATAAAAAATATGAAAACATTTTTAATATATTTTAATAGAATTTTCATAACATAAATAATGGCAACGAGATGACTGGCGACAAAAAAAGTTATTTGTAGCTGAACTTACACAGATGACCTTTTAAAAATTCCCTACACTGCCTAGATATACTGTGACTTGTTTACCTACACGTTTTAACTATTCTAAAAACTCATCGTTAAAATGTAGCCAACATGTACTTTACGTAATCTTAATAGCAAAACCTGGCACTGAGGTCTTGGACAAGCAAATATAGTCACATTAATAGTTACAATTTCAGTTTCCAAAATGAAAATCGATACCAGTTTATCTGGATACTGTAAATTAACAAAATATATAGAAAAATTACTGTCTACAAATTTACATTACAGTTTTATTTTATATATATATACAGAGAGAGAGAGAGACTGCTTTTGTGTACATAGGGAGTTAGAAGGTTATGCAAATGCAGATATCTAAATATGCACATATTTAGATAGGGTCCTGTTTCAATGCAATCCCATTATCTTTAAGGAAATGTGCTGATAAGTTAGAAGTTGCAACATATGCATTTTTATAAATATAGAAGGTCTAAATATGGAATTTCTAAGAAGAAAACCTCCAGAATTTTGTAAACTTTCACCATATTACTTCTTTAGTCATTACAGAGGCATCATCAAAAAGACCTGACAAGAATGGTAACTACTAGGCTAAGTCAAAAATCTGATTAATATATAAACTTTCTGAAAAAGCATCTACAGAACAATGACAGCGAAAAATGAAAAACAAGGGATCAAGCTAGTTGTCAAAACGAAGAAAATGTTAGTTAACTGAATTATGAAAAATTGTTAATTAAAGCTCAAAAAGGTTATTTAAAACTTTAGGAAATTAGAAATTTTCTATCTGTAACAATAGTTAGATGCAACAGCAAAACCAGGTTCACATTTACATCCATTTCTTCCAATTCACTGCCTTTTCTCTACCCAATAGCATTTTAGGTCTACAGTTGCAGTACAGTGCCTTCCACCTGCCCAACCAGCCAACAAGATTAACCTTTTTTCTCTTTGGGAACTTGTGACCAGTGAGGAGCAGAATGATTTAAAAGCTTTTTTACAACCTCTGTACAAGATTAATCATGTCTCACCTTACAAGTCATTCAAGTCCCTGAAATTTTTCATTCTGTTACCCTTTCATGTCAATCCTCTTGTTCCTTACTCTTTACAGTCTTATTAAGCTTTTATTTTCCTGAGTTAATGAACACAGACTTTTACCTCTCACTCTGACAAGTTCATTGCTGAAACCACTGTTCATCAGAAACATGTAAAAGAAAATTGTATTACTTCTATGAAAAATGTTAGTAGGTCAGAAAATCAAGCCACTGTTTTTGATTTTCCAGCATATCTACATTAAGCTAAACAAATATGATCACACAATAAATTTGAAATATTTAACTGAATGTAGTCATAAAGTATACCATTCAGTAACCAAATCCACACACAATTTGTGTAAACTATTACAAAGCAGCATTACATCTCAAACAATAGCAACGTGTGCTATCTCCCAGGCAATACTAAGGAACTAAGGACACAATTGCTTTAGTCTTAAAAAATATATATATCATTCAGGACGTTTTTTTTTTTAAACAAGTTGATGAAGAAAGCTATCTAGTACTCATAGTAAACAGTAGAATTAGAAACGACAAATTTGAACCCAGAAATAAACATAAGTCTAGAAATGGAGCTCACATCAGTCTGAGGACAATCTTCAGATGATGGCTGGAATGCAAGCCTGTTAAATGATAATCAAATTTTAGTCAGACCAAGAAAATACTATTTTCAGAGGTTTTATGCCATAAAAAGGAAAATTTGTAATTGTTCTATGCCACAAAAATATTTACTTATTGGTTTATAATACTTTACTTTTAGTGGAAACAGTCTTTTAATTATTGGAAGACATGGTACAGAAAACATAGGGTAAAGAAGTATCTAGTTTTCAGAAAATAACTGAGATGGGATGATGAGATGAGATGAGATGAGATGAGATGAGATGAGATGAGATGAGATGAGATGAGATGAGACAGAAATGAGAAGAAACACTGAGATGTACCACTCTATCAACGTTCCTTTCATAGAGAATGTTCTGTCCCCACCAGTTCTAAACACTAAAGGTAGTACACAAAGACTGTGGAAGGTGGTACACCTAGGACTGCTTACAACTCATCTTCTCAACAAAGTATCAGTGGACAAACTGAAATAAGAAGCATCAACGAAACACAAATCATCAGAAGATCAAATATCCTCATAAAAAAAGAGCTGTGGAGATTTTCAAAATTATTCAGGCAGCTTAAGATGCAAATAGGCAGCTGGAGAGCCCATGGTTCTTGATAATGGCTGGCCTCACCCTGCTGGAACCAGCAAGCTGAAAAATATCTTCAGTTGAAAGAAAAAAAGGTAAGGAAGAGCAGGATTGCTGGCATTCAGAAGAAGTTGAATAAGAGCAGGTATTTAGTGCAGCAACTTCTCAAAACCAAAATTTCCTCCTACACACACACACACATGCGCACACACACAGAGCAAAAACGTTCATTGTACCACCATTCTCAAAAGGAAAAAGAACTAGTAACCACAGCTATTTGTAATGGTTTTGATCACTCCTCCTTTTTGCTGGCAGACAAGGTGATTAGTTTACACACACCACATAAAATAGGTAGAATGTGTTTTAATAGACATCTAATTGCAACTTTTGATGCACGAAAGCCTGACCCTAGTCGTAAGTGTTCTCTAGACTAGTATGATGATAAGAGTTTGTATTTGCTAGAAACAAATGCATTATAAATTCTAATTTAAATACCTATAAATTAACTGAAAAAAAAAGCTTAAGTAATTCTAAATATTACTAAGTATTAATTAAAACCATTCTTCCCTAAAAATTGGTTTCCATGTATCTAAACTGCATGTAACTTTACTATCAGCCATATTCTGATATACTAAAGCAACACAGCCAGTAACAACTGAGAAAACACATTATACATAGCACTTACTTTGCCATGAAATTCTAGATGAGTTAATGATAGATAATGGCCTAGAATTCAGGTGTGACATATTTTAGCAAATCTCACTGATACAGCAATTCAAGCACACTGCATCAAGGCTGCACTAAGTAAAATCAAAGGGGCTTGCAAAAAAAATCAGCAGAAATTACAAAACACTTAATGGAAAAGAAAGAGACATGCTCAGAAGTTCCACAAATGCAGTGTAGTTTGACTGTTTTAACACATCTCTTTTATCAGGATTTCCGGTGCACAGTTTGCGGAGAAAATAGCTTAAGTGTCTGTTCTCGTTAGTACCCTGCTCCTCACCCAAAGAATTAAAATAATTACAAAATCCTATCCATACTGTGATGGTACTGCCACCTTGACTGACACTAAGATGAGGTGTATCTTTAACTGTTTAAGTGGTTTACCAAGTCCACATCCAATACCTATGATGTGGGTACACATTAGATGTACTCTGCAGCAGTGAGTCTGCAGTAATAACAAACTTTGCAACCCTGTTAATCAATTCCTTTCAGTAAATCCTTGTGGATATACTGAAAAACAGAAGTCCTAGGAATATCTGTCTATCTGGACAAATCTATGTGTCACTTCATTAGCAATTTCCTTTCAGTACAAAAGCTAACTTTAAGCTTAATCCTAGCCCTGCCCTTTGTTTTCTATTAAACAATCATTAATCCAGGAAAAATCTTCCATCTTAACTCATGGTAGCTTTTTTCCTTACATGCTTTTTTGTGGAAATTTGCCAAAGGCTTCTTGGAACATTAACTATACTGTGACAATGCCTAAAACCACAACCAGAAAGCACTGAAAGGTCCTGAGCCTGATATACCCCAGCTTTGCACATATTACATTGGGATGAAGTCTGGAAGGGCTCCAGCAGCCTTGCTTCCCTCTCTTTAACCCTGTTGGCAGGGGAAGAGCTATGGTATTTGCTTGTTCTCCCAAGGCAAGGCAATCAGAGACCAGGACACAGGGAGCACACACCACGAGGACGTTCACCGAGGCACACCCATGTCAATAACACATCTCTGTCCTTGCATCTAGTGATTCTTATGCAGTGTGCACTCTTGCTACAAAAATTACTTCTATCAGACTTTCTTTTTCACTGAGCTCAGACTGTAGTTCCACAGATTTCACCTGCAACCCTTTTTAGAAATAAATAAAATAATTATTTTTTTTTAAATGTCATAATTTTTTACCATTTTCCATGGTCCTTTGATTTAGGGTGATAGACACAGACTAGTAAGACATATTATTAACTAGTAAGACATATTAGTAAATACAAACTGTAACAAGGTAGCTGAAATAATATTTTCATATACCTTCCTATTTGTGAACAGCATGAAAGCCAACTTCACCATGTGCAAGAACTTAATAGGGAAAAGTTGAACAGCTGAAACCAAAAGCATTTAAAATAGAGCAAGAGAATCCCGGTTCCCTGTCTCCTGCTGCCCTTCAGACAGCTGCCATGCCACCACAGGAAATCACCTCACTGCTGGGTACTCCAAAGGACCCCCAGCCACCCTGGGCTCTCAATGGCAGCTCATTTGCTGCAGTGAAGTGAGTAAAAAAAACCTGCTCTATGATCAAACAGCCATGGAAGCTCACAAGCAAAAGATGATGGAGCACATTCAGTAGAAATGTAGCTGATCACTAAGAAATGTCAGCACTCATTCCTTTTTAAATGGTGTATATTATTTAATTTTAGTGTTTTGGCGTGGTTTGGGAAAAACTGAAGCAAAGTGAAGTAAAAATACACATGCAAAAGTCCTAAGAGATCCTAGAGAATTTGAAACATCTTTTTCTACTAAAAATATAAATAAAAATTCAGGTAGCACATAATCAGGAAGAAAAGAAATTGGGGTAATGTTTTTTCTTAGGAGATCTGGCAAAACTAGACTATTTCAACAGCAAAATATAGCCATATAGCCTGAAGCATAAACTTTACTATTATTTAGTTTTCTCAACTGTATCTTCATTCACCTAATAGAAATACAAATTTCTGTAACTGCATAAATGCAGAGATCCTCTGTGTAATCATATTGCTTGATTATATGCTTTTTATTAGTAAAGACCAGGTATAACAATTATCTAAAGCTGAATTACTGGTTTTACTTGATATTACCTTTTCATGCTCTTCAACAAAAAGTCCATTGGAACAAGATAAATGTCTTTGCCCTTCTGCTACTGTTTCAGTGTAAATCTAAAGATTAAGGACTGTTTAGAATCAGTTTTTTATAAGCTGCATGGAGTTTGAAACAATGCACTAAATTCAAACACACAGAGATGGATCCTCTTCAAAAATTTTATCTTTGGAAGCAACGGCTACTTCTCAATAGGAAAAATGTAGTTTAACTAGATAAAGAGACTGAACCAGACTGAACTCTTCTTAGTAAGAGCTCCCCTATGAAAAGCATGCATCCAAATCTAAATTATGCCATCTTTTGCAGGACCAGACATTATTTTCACCAGAAGAAAATGATCGGTAAGAATGTGTGTAACAGTGCCCTCTGGTGAGAATGTGCCTGAGAATGTGTTTGCCTTGTAAGGGTAAAGGGATTTTAGCGGCAGGGCTAATAAGCAATGAGATGATTTTGCAAACTGAATTATGGTACCACTTTTCAAAACCAGCAATGAGGAAGTTAGGTATTTTGAGATTGCAATTACTTTATACTCATTTTAAATGAAAAATATTTATGCTCATTTTTTAAAACACAACCTTGTATGACGAAAGAGACAGTAGCCTTGACTAGGTGAAGATTTATGAGTGCCATAGATAGCATAGCTACTTTTATGGCTGAGAATGCAATAGATCCTAAGCAAACATTGATAAGTCCTCTATTCTTCTGAGAAGTATCCGCCCACCAAGTGTCCTGACATTGGAAAGCCCCACAGTTTTGATAATAAAGACCAGCTAACTGTAGAGAACAATTTCTCAACTTAGTTGAAGACATTCATCAAATGTTTTGTGGGCAAGGGCTGCATCTTCCTTTGCTATTGAACAATGACCACCATATTTTCAATCCTACTGAAATGTGACACTCCTTACAAAATATGTAATATAATACATATTATCCAGCCCATAAAATACATGTATGTACATGTATGTACATGTACATATGCCTATGTATATACACACATAGAAAATAAGTTAAAATATTGGACAGGCTTGTCACTGAACCAAGGAGAAACATTCTACTTTAAGAATCTTTAACTGTGACACACAATAGAAGATACTTCATAAAAAATAGTTTATACAGAGTCATGATGGTGGTCAATGCCTGAAAATATCCATTCTGGTCTAACTTATTACCTGCTATTTGTGATTAAATCAAGAGTAGGTTTACCAGGACTATCACGGTTCTTCACCAGTACCTCCCAATGATCCTATCTGCTATCTTTGAAACTACCATGGCAATTAATTTCAGCCTCCTCAATGCAACCTGAATTGCAATAGTATTCTCTTTTGCTTCATCAAGTAAACCTGAACTGCAGGAAGATGCTATGGCTTCTTTTGTTGCCAAATGAGAAAGTGTTAATAAAAACAAGACCTCCTTTCAGGCACATTTGAGTTTAAATGCTAATTGCTGATTTGGCTAAAATGCACTTCTGGATCTTAAGTGATTTCCAGATGAAATACAAACAGCTCAGATTTTATCATTCACATAAATTACTGTTGCTAAACAATGATTACTGTAAATAGTAATTATTTGCTGTAATAGCAACACCTAGAAATCCTTTGTGCTCATCTGAGTTTTCTCTCAGCCATCTAACAGTTCAAATGACCAGGAAGGCAAGAAGACTTAGAGAAGGTACTAGAGCTTTTTGTAACTATGGTGTTTATATTGCATAAGAACGAGAATATGAAATTAATGAAAGTGTTATTCTGGTCAACTTATCCATCTCCTAGGACAGTCCTTCTCACTCATATCAAGTATGTCTCATCAACCTCTTGCTCTAACTTTGGTGACTAATTAACTTCATTGTTTTTAAGGAAGGAACTTGGCAGTCCCAGTTAGTTGTTTAACAAATAACCAGATGTCCCCAGAGGACTCAAAGGAGTCACTTACAGCCAAGTTCCATTGGGTCAGGTATAAACATCAAACAAACCCACTTCAGCAGGTGGCAGCAAAAAGTGTGGGGGGAACAAGATTAGTAATATGTCATCATCTAATAAAAGAATTCAGTTTACATTATTTGAATGTTTGGTCTATTTATTATAGAGACATCAGATATTGTAGGTCTGGATTATAGTGTATTGTTTGTAGAGTATATGTATTACCCTCGTCTTCCACACTTAAATTTATTTTGGGAAATAAAGAAGGAGAGAGCTGTGCAAGTCAGGTCTGCGGTAGAAATATTAACTTTTCTGATCATACTTCAGCAAGCGTTAAAGACCCTAGAGCAAAGGCTACCTTATTAGTGTGGTAGAAAATGGCATTTGGCCTTGTGAGGCCAACAAGCATCACAGTAATATATGAAAAAACACAGCAATGATGCACATCAGTTTGGGGTCTGCTCTGAGCCTCAGAAATAGGGTAAGTTAGAAGTCAGCAAATTAAACTACTGGCTTATATACGGTCCCATTATGTATTTTTGTATAGCTCTAAAAATACTTCTCAATTAAGGCAACTAACAGTATAAGACTATCCAGTAGCAAAACAGAAGAGTGAAACTACAGTGTAAATTGTTACCTTTGCTTGTGCAGAAGTAAGAGCTCGATGCAGTCACATTACACAAGCATTCCTCACTGTTGAAGTAACTGGTAGCTGAAAGTGCTTGAATGAGAACATGGCTATTTTGTGCCAGACTGATAATCTTGGTAGAGTGAAAAATAATTATCCAGAGTAGCTGCAAGCAATACTCCATGGAAATCTAGTGGAAGTAACAGAAATTGAAAAGCAAATAAATAAATATAAGAGTCGACATTTCTGAAGAAAACCTCAAGTTCTGCCAGCAAACTGGCAAAACCTGACAAGATGTTACAGTCCTTGCATGTTCAGAGTCAATGAGATTGGACTGCAATGGATTTTTTTTTCCAGGTACTAAAATCAAGAACATAAAAAAGTCAGAAACACTGTCCTGCTTACGGCTTAGCCCCGGCTTGTTCTTCTCACTACAAAGCTCCATACTCCTAGGGTGCAGCGAATTCCCGCGTGTGCCACCAAGGGTAGTGATGGCTGCTTTCTCTTAGAGCCTTTGTAAAATGGTTAAAGGAAGTTTTCCTGAAATTAACTCCTTATTAATCAAAAGCAAAATAATTCTCTTTCTTACAGCCACATGAGAGAGTAGGGGGTAGTTGTTTGGAAATTGGAGAGCTCCGTTAGCACTCCAGGCTTTTTTAATTCCAACCAGCATATCTTTGTCAGTACTGCAGCATGATGGCATCAAGCCGACTTTATTTTTCTGTTCACAAAGACGTATTTCCCATGTCTTAGATCAGTCATAACTTGTCCCAGTGTTTCTAAAGGAAGTAAAATAAATATACTATTATTCTAGCTTTTAAACAAAACAGAAAAACAACTGGCAGAACACACATTTCCCTGTGTATTTCAAAATCTCAGGGTGCTCTGACAGCAACGTTGCATAGTAAATAAAGTAAAAAGAAATCACTCTAATCAATCCATTTTTTAGTCCTTTAGATGCATTACATTGACAGAAGATGGACTCTAGTTCACTTTCTCTGGGAACACACAGATAGTAAAACACAGTTACAAGAAAAAGCAGGATGAATTTTTTTGTTGTTGTTTCTATCAAGTTTTTATAGTGTCTAGGTTTTCCATCTCAACTGCTCTTGCTCAAAAAAAAATCTAGTTCAGGAAAAAAAAAAACCCACCTCATTTCCCTGAGAACCTAGTTATTTTTATCTACCTCAACAACCAAGCTACTCTACCTTGTCATTTCAATTTTCACATATTTTCTCTTTGTGTATTCGTTCTATGATTCAGTGAAATCTCATCTCTTCAGTCCACTGCCATAAACTACTGTCCGGAACAAAGCTCTCTCTCAAATTCAATCTCAAACAAAATGAAAAAGAAAAAAATCACAAATGAGAAAGTGGACCACAACCAATCCTATGGGCCCCATTCTCGCAAGGTCTGCAAGTTATTTTGCTTCATCAAGTAAACCTGAACTACGGGCAGGTGCTATTGCTTCCTCTGTTGCCAAATAAGAAAGTGTTAATAAAAACAAGACCTCCTTCCAGGTGCATCACAGTGTCAGTGTTGATTGCTTATTTGGCTGAAATGTATTTCTTGATCTTAAGTGATTTCCAAATGAAATACAAACAGCTGAAATTTTATCGTTCAAATAAATGGGGACACAGACTGCCGCACATTTAGTGGAATTACTGTTGCTAAACTATGATTACTGTAAATAGTAATTATTTGCTGTAATAGCAACACCTAAAAATCTTTTGTGCTCATCTGAGTTTTCTCTCAGCCATTTAACAGTTCGAATGACCCAGAAGGCAAGAAAAACCTTTATGTTTGCGTTATCTATACCTTAGCACAAAAAGACTGTGCTGCAGAAGATCTCACAGATGAAAGAACTCTTATAGAGGAACAAATCTATTTCTGTTTCGAAATTAATTTCATTTTTTCTATGACCTATTAAAAGCTTTCTAATTTTCAAGTCTATGCATTATTTTTCTTCTGTTGATATGACTTTAACAGTTTTGTTTTGAATACAGTATTGTAGCTTTCCCAAGTAAACTAATACCTGTAACTCATAGGACTGGATTATGAAGCTTTTCTTTCAAACATACATCTGGAGAACACCAAAAATTAAACACTTATGTAGAAGACATTTATGCATTACGGAATTAAGCCACTGTACATGAACCTGTGAATTAAAAGGACTGAGAAAAGAATCAGTTAAGGCTCTCTACTGTAGAAAATACTTTGTCATATAATGGCGGCTGTAAGTACTTTCTGCAGTCAAGAACAAGCAACTGTCGGTATCCGTACTGTTCCATTGTTGAGGTGCAAGCTAGGCGAGCCCATAAAATTGCTTCAATCAAGTAACACGCAAAGGGAGTTAGCACTGAATTAAAAAAAATGGTGTCACACAATGAAAACATGTTTAATGAAATTGATGGAATTCATTTTACCTTCTATAGGTAATTTTTAAATTGGTGTAACTTAATCAACTTCAGTTTGGTCAGACTTACCCACAACAGAACTGTGCAGAACTGATGCAAATATTCGCATATGCCACATGACAGCAGCGATGTACTAGTAATAGTATATTGATGCTGATGTTCTGGCATCTCCGTGACTATTAAAATAGTTTCATTTTGTTAAAAAGTTGTACTTAGAACTCTTTATTCAGCTGCAAATTGGAAATGTTATTAATCAAGCTATTTTTCACTTCTTCAGCTCGAGCTTTTCATAAGTCAGGCTGCAGTGAAAAGTTGCAAGCATTTCTTGCTGACTTCTCAAGGTAGTACCATTTTCTTATCAGATTTACGCCAATGTGATTCCATAAGAGTGCATTTGGTGTAGAATGAGACATTAAAGACAAACTGCAATATATTAAAAATGAGCCTCTAACAGTTATATGTATACATGCCTTGTAATACATACACGTTTCTCTAATTTCTCAATTCTCTCTCACTGTCTTTGTAACATAAATCTATTGGTACTATTTTTGCTCATTTTTCTTGTCTCGATATTTGTTTTTGTCTAAGCAGAAAATCTCTCCCTTGTGGACTCCGACAAGGCTCTGTTCCAAGCCCTCTATCTTCTCTCCCAGGTCATCACACTAACACTGCAGACCTGAGGTCATCAGTCCCCTATAATCCTAACCACCACACCAGCTCGAGTGATGCTTAGTTTTAGATACTTTAACACTCACAAACACGCCTCCTTCTCCTTCACCCCTGATTTTCAAGTTGTGTGCTTCCTCTTGGCTTACAACACCGCAGCCTGAGATGTGCCTAAAGCAAGCACCTCTTTCTTTACCCCTTCTCTCTGCTCATTCTCAGCTGATTCCATATTTCATAGTTTCAGCATCAATCCGGTTTTTCTCCTCTGCTTTCAAACTGTGTGCTGATTCCCAAAACATTCTCTGTAAATAAAATTCCTTTTGCCACACAGCCAGAGCGTGTTCTTTTTCTGCAAAAACTTTGTGGACAACCGATTACTCAGAATCCCAGACCCAGCAAAGGAAATTTTTGCAGATCTTGTCGCTTTTCAAAGATAGTTCCACTTGGAAGTCCAATCCTGTCCTTCTGTGACTGTTGTTTAAACTATGATCTTCCTGACCACAGCAACTCCAGGTGCTGGAGGTCAGTCACTTCATCTCTTACCAGCCTGAGGTGGGAGAGCAGAGCCTTACAACCCCCCTATACAAATCTTCACCAAATTCTTCATCTTGACTTTCATCTGTTTTTAGTTCAGCTATGTCTCATTCTGCCCCAAAGCCAAGATCTCCAGTCCTAGAGATGCACTGACTGTAATATATGCCTTAATGCAAAGAATGGTATTCCTGCTCCTCATTCAAGAGTAAGTTACAATAACAAAAATAAATTTCCTTCAAGATTAACCCCCTCTCTCTCCAAAGAGTTTGCTTGTAGACATCTACAGTAATGCAATAAGAACATGGTATGCCACATTTTTTATGCTCTGACTGTCCACCAACAAACTACATTTAATACCCTGGCAGCTGTTCTCCTTGCATCTTTAGCAAAAGATGGTGGGCTACTTGAGAGACAAAGAAAAAAATAGAAAAAAAAAGCCAAACAAACTCCCAAATACATGCACAAGACATATACAATCAGCCGTTGTATGGAAAAAAAAGACCTTTACACACTGTTCTTATTAATACTCGTGTCTATAAGTAACTTGCACACACTTATTTTCATTCCTTCATGGAAAGGAAATTCTGATGGAACTTCACAATTATACTAAAAATGGGAGAAAATTTATTTAGTGGGAAAAGTCAAGATTTAACTTCACAGAGGTTAAAAAAATCAATAATTTTGCTTAAATAAAAATGTACGTATTTGTGATACACATTGAAAGTCTGGAATTAATTAATTTGACTTAGGTAACAATATAGATAAATAGGCATCAGGGATCAATCAACAGGCGTCAATAGGCATGAAAAAATTGCTCAGGGAACTCAAAATGAGTGGGATTCTTTCCTTCATTACAACCAAAGTTTCTTAACTTAACTACTAAACCTTAATATTTTATTTAAGTAACAGCCTACAGTAAGGTTCTCATGTGCGGCATCATTCCACAGTGTTACAAATAAAGTTCCTACAAACTGAAAAATTTGTCAGTTAACACATAGACAACTCAAAAAAATTATTTTATTTTAGATTTATTTTTAATTTTTGTGCTGAAATTTTATTTAAATTTTAGATAATAATTTAAGGATCTGGTAAAAAAGCCAACACACACACCAAAAAAACCCCTACAAACTATATAATTACTTATTGCTTTTGCCTATATTTTGTTGGACACTATTCTTAAAATAGAAATTTAAATATGCAAAGAGTTTACTTAATGCAAAATTTCTCAATACTGAATTAATGTAGGAAATACATATAAATATAAATATAAATATAAATATAAATATAAATATAAATATAAATATAAATTTATAGAGTGCACCTCCTTCCTGAAAAGGAATAATTGTTTAATAAAGCAGCTGTTAAATGCTTTACATTTTTTTCTTACAACTATGTCTACTACAGCTGCATCTGCTTTGGCGTTGAGGCACATTTTACCGCTCGATAAAGTCAGCGCCACTGTACTGATAAACAAAGTATTTCTTATTTTTTCCCCACATTCATTACATATAAGATTTAAATAATGCCTATCTTTGTTTGTTTGTTTGTTTTCTGTAAGTCATCATTCCATTTCCTTAATTTGGTGTAATTCCCATGGGATTACTACAAGGAATATGCATAAAAGCTAGTGACTCTTTCTCACATCATAATATTCCCAAGGCATTTCCGACACACTTGAATTTTACATAGAAGTCAATAATATTCTTCTGTGTCATATGGTGTCTTTCCTTTTAGGAACTTAACGCCTTTTGCTTTAAATGTTGACAGTGCTTAAGTATAGGGTCTGTCTTTAAAACAATTTCTGTATTTATTCACATTGACCATCCACTTTCTAATGGGTGCTTGCACTGAATATTTAGGAATGTATTTCATCTGGTACATTTAGTTGCCATGAACGCACTGTAGCAGATGAAAGGAAAAAGAAAGGTAGCAGTGGCATAGTACTACCTACAGCACATTGTGTATTATCATTAAGTGTCTGATAGAGCACCGATAGAGAATCACTGTTCTGTTCAACTATAAACACAGGTATTTATAGACTACCAGATATATTTAGTGTCATAAACATCCCCCCAGTCGGAAAAATTAAATTACATTCACTGTTTAATATTAGGTGGCTGGTTTGTTTTCTTTTTCTTTTATTCTTTCTTAAATTACAAGGCTAATGAGGCATACAAAATGATTCTAAATGAATTTAAGAAAGGATGTAAGACTTGCTTTATTGGAAGGTTATTGATTTTCAACAGGAATCTAACTATGTCACATACTAATAAGACCATTACATGTTTTGTATTAGAGCAAGAAGGTAAGCAACTTTCAGAACTGTATGACTCACAGATATAGAAAATGTATATCTTCAAATGCTGTATCTAAAAATGTAAAGACATACACTATAAGTAACTCCCAGCATTTCCAGCATGAAGATATCCTTGTACATACACAAGCTCCTCTTGCAGCTCTAGTATAACTACACTGACTCTAAGGCCAGGGTCACCACAAAAAGTCAACACCAGGTCCAAGCAAAAATTATGTAGAAATCTGAATTCAGTGATTTTAGGATCAGGACACAGAGAAAGAAGGAAAGATGAGGATGTTTGTGGTCTTTCGCAAACTAATTCCAAACTGTAAATGGGAAAGCACAGCAGCTGAAATAAAGGGAGTCGTGCAAATAGGAACCACTAGCAAAACACAGATTTTTCTCAATATCTGAAAAAAAAAATCTTTTGACTTATCAAGGATTACAGGACATGTTGAAATTCTTTACCTAGCTAAGAGCAATTGAATATCTTTGATTTTCTAGGATTACAAGCTGCACTTGTGGCAAGCAGATGTATCCTCTGTGGAAAATGCACCACACAATCCAGATTTCTGAACCATGTTCCCCAAAGTTCCTGCTTTCAGTTGCACTTGTCTGATGTAGAGCACAGCTCTTAAATGGAAAAATACAAATCTATTACTTTGACCTCCTTAAATTACCAGAAACAGCAGAAAAAGAAGCTGTTTTCATAGGAACTTCCAAGAGCATGATGCCTTTCTATGTTTGATAAGCAGTTAAGTTCTAAACAGCAGCCTCCCTACAACCATTTAACTATGTCACTTTGTCCAACTAATAAAATACTGATGTACCAGAAGAGTTTTTCCTTCATGACCTTCACTATATGACTGAGGTTTAACAAGCATTTTGTTTGCTTGGACTGCTCACAATGCTACTTTTCATCCTTTTAGAGAAAGCAAGAGCTCTGACCTACAAATTCAAAGCTATAAGATGCGTAAGACCACTGACCATAAAGGGTTAAAACATTTGCTGCAGTCTCATAAATATTTTCTTCAGGCCATTCAAAGTTGTGCTCATTTTCTACTTGCCAAGGTTTTTGAAATTCATACATGTATCTTAATTTCAGGATAGTCTGCTCTCTGGAACCACAGAATCTTAGGAATTATTGAGAATTTCTTTCATTTTCTGCCCCCTTTCAGCTTCAAATTCATCTTGGAAAATAAATTACTTGATGTACTAGATTAAAATAAGATAAAAACTCCTCTACTAAATTCTGCACTAACAAACTCATGGTAAAATTTATGTTAACATTTGAATCCCTTTCTCATCCAGAGCATGCAAACTGCTTAACATTTCCTTGCCCTTGAAGTATAAACCTATGAATTGAAAGTTTCCAAGTTTTGCTCCATTATTTAAAAGATCTCTATAGATCTTTATATATACCAGAAAGATTACATTTGTGGAGTTGCTTGTTCTGTTTATCTCTAAACAACATGTTAAACATGTGAAATGAGCTCTCCTCCATAAATTTTTGAGCAGTCAAATGCCCCTTCCATTATATATCTACCTGTTGGATATTAAATATTTCGAATCCTTATTCTTGTATCCTTTTAACTTTAAACCAACATCTACACTACTATAAAAACTTTCTACCTTTTCTATTTCCCACATCTACCAGTCAGCCTACTCTTTTTAGCAAGAAAATAAATTACGGCTTTTGTTGACTGACTCTTCTTTCCAGCAGTGCCAGCACAGGCGGGCACGCATGCAGACCTCAGCGGTGCAGGTACAACATGTCCTCGATCAACACGCGTCTGCCTGTATTTGGCCATTTAAGCAACCATCTCCACTGGGGCCAAGCACGTGTATTAATGCTGGTACCTTTGCTATAGGGACAGTCACCTTTAGGACAGGTGAGAGCTTAAGTGGAGAAGCAAGATGCGATAATGCCTTACACTGCCTTGGTTGTTTCGGCCAAGCCAGAAAATGGAAGCAAAATGCATCAGCCTGCGCCAGGAAACTTGTACACCACCTTCTCAGCTCTTAAATATGTGCATCTGAATGAAACCTGAAAAATCTGGCTAAAATGGACCTTAAATCAACCCAAAAGCTCAAACCAGTCTTCTGTTCCCTGAACTAAAGAATGTACCCACATTTTTAAATGTAGTACAGGTGGCAAAGTCCGAGGCACTGGGGCTTTGGTTCATACTACTTTGGTTTTACTCTGAATGCTAGATTACGATAGTTAAGGAGAGACAGACCCTGTAGTTTTATTTTGAGGTAAGTTATTTTTGTCTTTGTTCACTTTAAACTAAAAAAAAATGGTAATAAACTAAGAAAGAAAATCCATTCATGGCCCTAATGTATTGCACCTGCAACTAGCTTAACGAATTTTGCATTTTTTCAACTTAAAATTCTTCCTGCTAGTCCTGAAGCTACTTTTTGCTCTTTTGGGGAAATTCCAGAGGAAACTTCCTTTTATTTAATTTTAATTTTTATTTTTGCTTTTGAAGATAGTGTTTTGCTGTTGATATAATGATCTACTTTTCCGTGCAAGATTGGGTGTCAGAACCAAACCCTTAAAGGGACTAGTTTGTATTGCTGTAACTTATGTAGAAGAGCCTGAAATTAAGCCTAACAAGATAAAGGTCATAATAAACCTGACTGCCTTTCTTTGCATTCTTTCCCCCTTACTATCATAGCCAAAGTTAATCATATTCCTATGATCAAATGTAAAGTTTTACCTTAAACTTATGTCTGCCTAAGTCCTGGCACTTCAAAACTGAAGTAAATTAAAAAGCATTGCCCCTAAGTCTCCCTAAAACTCTAGTTAAAATTGCATGTTCAATATTTATATAATTACTGAAGCTCAGATAGTCAGATAAAAAGACAAAAAATAAAGTTTAAAGGAGTAATATAGGCTAAGACGCTCTAAAACATCACCAGAGACAAGAGGGTTGGAAGACATTACAGACTGTTTAAAAATGTAAATCTTTTGGAATTGCTTTGAATTTGGAGATTAAAGTCAGAAATACCACTGCTCTTCCAAAAGGTAAGAAAATAAGGATAATACATACCTATTATATAGATAGTGCCTAGCACCAAAATCAGAACTAGTAGTAAAAGTTCTGATTTGCGTTCTCCTTTGTAAGTAAAAAACCTACTTCTGTTTTTGTGAGGACAAAAAAGAAAAATGAATCGAAGGGTAACTGCCCAGAAACCATGTAAAACTCCCCATGCAGCCAATGTATGGGATCTCTATCTCACCCAATAGGGCCACTGCATGCTTACCAAACAGTCCAGCAGAAAAGATTGTTTTCAAGTTGTTTAGCAGTTTGGAGTAGACAGAAGTAAGCAGTTGAAGTATTTAACAATTTGGTGTAAAAAATCCTATCCATTTCCAAAATTATAATTTTATCCTTGTAACTACCAACAGCAGGTACAAGCTAACAACTGCTAGGGACTGAGAGAGGACAGGGATTGAGCATTAATGTGCAATCACAGCATGGTCACCATCTCACCATCTCTTTTCTGTCTAATGTCTCTGAGTAGTCTAGACCTTTACTTAGGCAATTTTGTCAGCTAACGTAATGTCAGTCTCAATTCCCTTGCAAAAGAAATAAATATTATCATCCTGAAAGGCATAAGACATTTTGGGGTATGATTCTGAAACAGGCGATCTCAATAAGAATCATCTTTCTCATCATAGTCATCAATTCACAAAGAAAGAAGGAAATAAGCAAACGGTAGCTGCAGAGGTGCAAAATGTGCTTAAGATATATGTTGTAGTCAGAAATCTTCAAGCATCTGGACCAGCTCTTAGAGCATGAACTGGCCCCACTCAGTGCTGAATGCTGATACATGTCAGCAGTTAGTGAAAATGTGTTTATTTAACAACGAAAAAGAGAAATTCGATCACCATAACTCCCTGCCAGTGACACTTATTTTGGTTAGCAAGTAACTGATGACATTGCTACTGTGTCCACCAAGTCCAACCCAGGCTGGTTTAGCCTAGCCATCTCAGACAAAAATTACCCTCAAAAAGAGGATTCTCATTGCAACATTCCCACAGATGCACCATCAATTGCAAGCTGAGTTGTATTTGTCATTTCATAGAATCTCTGTCCCCCTCTCCCACCTGAGCTGAATTCTGTTATTTAGGCAAGAACAGATACACATCAAGAAATCCTTTTCCATCAGAGAGCTAAATATAAATAAAAACCCCAGAAGCCTACAGACAAACTGCATGTTAAAAACAGACAGTGGAAACAGTGCTGGTTTTATAGGTCTATTGCAGTTGGATTCCCAGATAGACAGGAGGCAAGGAAAATTCTCACAGCACCTTGTATACTGCTGACTGTAATGTATGTCCTTGTTGCCTGGATACCTCTAGTGAATTACTGAGCAAGGGTGCTAGTTTTTTTCCTTGATCAGTATTAAATAAAAAAAAAAAAATCCCAACCTCCTGCTCTATAAGAGGCAGAGGATGCACATGGAAGCTTCCCTCACCTGTGCAAGCCAAATGCCGGAAAGAGACAAATCGAGCCTTGAGAATTTTAAATCTTGTGGGTTGCCGTGCCACGTTATGAACTAGATCTCATACAATTCATCACCCAAGTTGCAGAAAAATAGTTCAAGAACTCAAAATAATGAATTCTGTCATTTCCAATAGAAGTGTGAAGGGAGAATTATGAATGAACCTTTTAAAAACACGTATGTGGAGGGAGATTGCCCTTCTACAAAATGAAAGCAGCAGGCTTCTATTTAAATGGCCCAATCCTGAAAGCGAGACCTTTCATTTTCAATTAACTTAAATTGACAATTGAGAAAGGTTTGAAAATGTTGTTGGAGCCTTTCAGTTTGATAGATCTCAGTTCTGACATTACACACACCATTCTGACCTGATTTTTAGGGTGCACTGTTTTAAAATTGAGAATTTGAAATGAAAAATATTTGATTCAATCAAAGCTGTTGCAAGACATTCAAACATCTTAATCTGTTCATTTTCCTTATTTTCTCATCATATGTATATAATGCATCATTCATTAAAACCTAAGAGCCATGCTTCCCCTCAAACTTACATTCTTTTATGTTGCAGCAATACTTTCACTGAGAAATTTAATTTTATGACAGAATATATTACCATGTACAACAGGTAACTATTTACCAGACAAATAAAATCTTTCTTTATATTCTAAAGCACTCTATGTTACAAGTCTACCATACCAGAGCAACGCAGTTACCCAATATGACATAGCTCCTGTCCACCTGACACAACACAAGCAAATCAAACTGATTTTCAGGCTGAATATTAATTCTCGAACACAGAAATGGAGAACTTCTGAAAAGCTAAACAACTTAATTAAATTTAAAAAAAAAATGAATTAAAAAAACCCTGAACCAAATAAATCAGAGAATATTTTGAAGCTCAAAAGCAAGGGATGGCTCTTTGAAACCACTGAGAAGTGAGGCACAGAGATCCCAACATTGAAATAGTCCATTTATCAATTAATACATGGAGCACGTTGCCTCTGCTATTTGACAGATGTAAAAGCACAATCTGCTCAGCTCAGAACACCTCTATACCAATGATGCAGTTTTAAATCAGTCACGAATTATTGTTTGTTATAATAGACTTAATTCCCAAATGAACCAAAACCAAACAAAAATGGATGAGGTTTCTTTTTCCATCACATGGGTTGCCATATTGCTAGTTTTGAATTGAATTATTTTCAGGAAGTATATTTTAATTAATGGCCTGCCAAGAATTAAGTTATTTAAAGTAATGTTTTATTTCTCATAGCTAGTGGTAATTGATGTACATGATGCAGATCTGCAGATAAGACTGATGACATACTAGACCCCATTTTTCCACCACAGGCTGAACAGACGGACAACCTCTCGTAGTATGGAATCCACACGTCCATGACATAAAGTCTGCCATGAAGTTTGAAACCAAAGCCACGTTGAGCTTAAGGACGGAGTTCTGTTCTTGCACTACTGCAGGTTTTGGGAAATTCAGCAGAATCAAATAGGTTTTGATTCCTTGATTCAAACCTGGGCAAGCAATAATGGGCCATTATCTTGAGGGAAGGGAGCAGCAAAGACGTACTTAGACAAGGACACTTCTCTTAGGAAATTGGCTTAGCAATAATTCAGTTCTGCGCACAAATTAGAAGTAAATACCACTGGGCCATTCAAGGAACTGGCTGTTAGAGCTGGGCCACAAGAAACCCATTTTCTTCATTGTAGGTAGGAGGCAGGATGGTGGGCAGCAGTAGCTCCATGCCACCTGAAGCATATTTACAATAGCCATCTTGGAAATGCAGACTGGACCACTGCATTGCTCTAGCTTTAAACTTCTGCTACTAAGTATGACAATTTTTGGAAGAGATATTCCTCTTGTTACACGAGGCAAGTTGCAGAGAAATTTTCGCTTTGTGTTAAGGAAACACAAAGTTTGTGTTCCGGGAAAAGAGTCCAAATGTGTGAGTTGCAAAAATCAAAGGTAATGTCATGAACAAGGTAACAGCACCCTGATCCTGTTGGGGTTTTTTTTAACACATGTATGAAGTGAGACTTGTCTTTCAGTAGGAGAGAGGGGTACAGGACACAGAATACTGTGCAATGAAAATAGTAGTTTCAAAACTCTTTTTTACTCTGAATACTTCAGAAGCTAAAGGATGAGAAGTGTGAACTGAACTACCACTAAACATTTTGTCCATTTTCCCCTTACCATATGACTATGAAAAACAAAGAGGATGAAATGACAAAAATAGTGTTCATCATATTTACAAAACACCTGCATATATATAAATGTATGTTTAATATGCCTCCTATATGAGATGTAAGAACTTCTTAAGGAATACGGGAAATGACATAGCACTTCATAGTTTTCTTCAGCACACAAGAGACTCGGAGTTTGAGCATAATAAGTCTGATTCACTGGCTCAGTTTTAATGAACTCAGCATCGATTAACAGAGATGCTATGTTAAATTACTCCTTTGTTTTTGTAATACGGATGAGAAACCACAGTACTTCAAAGCATGTGTGGCATTTTACAAGGCCTACACAAAGGAAGGTCCAATTTAACATGAAATAGGATTCACTGTTAAAAATGTGTAAAGTCACTTTATAATACTGATACCATTGTCATCTATCGTATAGTTTCCAAAATGCTTGACTATATTGCCCATTTCAGGGTACAGGAACAGATGTTCAACTCACAAATCTGAAACTTGGCTTTCATCAAAGATACCCTGTAAACAGTGCACCTGCAGCACTGTAAAAGCTGGATCCAGCAAAACTCACCCTTGGATTGCTTTGCTTGTTTCATGTTTGAATTTTTCTCTTTGAATTATTTTCCCTCTAAGTATTTTGGGATTCTCTAATAAGGCGTACACTACTGGCCAAGTGCTACTAGTAGCACATCTCTACAATAACAACTCATCTGTTGCACAGGTGACCATGCGGGCGGGGGTGGAGAAATCAGTGAGGGAGGCAAAACCAAAAAAGCCTTTAGAAAATGTTCCTAAACCCGGTGCAAAGCCGTGGCTTCGGCCGTTGAGGAGCCACAAATGCCAGCACAGCGCCAAGCAGCCTTGGGGCGGACGCGGCGCAGGGGCAGCGCGGCCGGGACACGGACACGCACACACGGACACGCACACACGGACACGCACTCCCGGGGACACGCACACACACCCCGCCCCGGGGCCCGGGGCTGCGCCCAGTGCGGCGCCTTTCCCCGCAACGCCCCTGGAGCCGATAACAGGGACACGTGACCAGGCGACTTAGAAAATAATAATAATAAAAAATAATAATAAATATAATAATAGTAGTAATAATTAGTAACAACATAAACCCCCCCCAACTGGCTGCTGTCCGTTTAGCCACCCGCTGTGCTGCCGGGCACGTCGGCCCCTCCGGCGCGGCGGGCGGCGCGGGGCTGTGTCACCGGGCGGCCGCCGGCCCCCGGGAACTTACCGGCGGGGCCGCCCCGTCCCTCGGCCTCCGACGGCTCGGTCGCAGCTCAGGCCGGCGGCATCCCCCGGGCCTCCTGCCTCCCCCGCACCCCCCGGCTCCCCGAGGACGTCCCGGCGCTGGGCTGCACGACTTGTTTGGTGCGGTGACACCGTCCTCACCATATGCTGAAGCGGGAAAGGAGGAGAAGGAGGAGGAGAGAGAGTATGTGTGAGGGTGAATTAACTTTGCTCAATGGCGACAGGGCAGCAGCCTCAGCCCCAGCATCAGATCGATTTACTAAACAAACTGAAACGTGGGTGGGGACGTTAAACAGTAACCAGCGGCCTCAATGAAAACTGAAAGCTGCTGCTGCCGCCACCGCCAGCCACTGGCCTGCGCGGCCCGCGCCCCGCCGGCGGGCGGGCCCGCCGCTCCCCTCACGGCCAGGGAGCGGCCGACGGGAGCCGCGGCGCTGCGACGGGCCTTGGGCCCCAGCCCCGGTGCCCTCGGCCGGCTCCGCGGCAGCGCCCCCGGCCGCCAGGATGGGAAGCGGCCGGTACCCTGCTCCCGCGGCTGAACCCCGCCGGTCGTTCTTGCGTCTATGACAAGGGTGGGGAAACGTCCTTCGGGCCGCGCTGCTCTGCCCCGATAGGCGAGCCCAGCGCTCCGCAGGGCCCGAGCGAACCGCGGCCCGTGTCCGCGGGGCCGTCCCCGCAGCACCCGCCCCCCCCGCGGCCCTCAGCTCCCCGCCGTGCTGGATAGCCACACATTTGCGGGCGCCCCGACCTCCAGTGTTCCAGTCCCGGTGCCGCTCTCTTGTATCCACTGAAACTGTCACGGGAGGAAAGAAGCCCCCCCTCTTTTTAGCTCGGTGGTTGGCTATGTAAAGAATGGGATCAAACACGGGAATCCACTGCAAACTCTGGGTTCCCTGGGCTAGAGAGACACTTCGCCTGCCTCTTAGAGCTGGGAAGGTCGTGACATGAGGAAGTGCTTATAAAATAATAATTGCCGTTGTTTTCAGGCATTGAACATTCACAGACTCGAAACAATAATTAACGCCTTGCTTATGGTACTACCCGCTCACACCCACAGAGGCGTCAGGAAGAAGAAAAATAATTCAAGAAGGACGGTGTCTTGTCACTTCACATATCATCCGGGGGGCCTCCTCAGCCGCGTGAAGGGTGGATATTTGGCACAAGTTCCCATGTAAGAGTGACAAAAGTGCCCGTAAGAAGGGGCTGCCTTGACGTGGGTGCGTGAACACGCCTGACATCCGTACCCGCACACCCGTGTCAGTGATTTAACGACGCTCTCAAAGGAGAGGGGCTGCATGGGCACTATACAGGAAGGAGGTTGGAAAAAAATAATATGAAAAATGTTCTCTTCCTCCAGTCTCTGAAAGCGGCCGGTGATTGATTGGTTTCCCCAGCGAGCAGATCAGCGGGTTTCCTCTACTTTCTTACCGGCGGTACCTTGCCATGCTGTTGGATCTCGTTAAGATGGCCAATTCCTCATTTCCAGAATTTGCCCGTGAAAACTCTGCATCCAGTTTCTAGGGGCTTTCGATTGTCCCTTGAAGGGAACAAAGAGAATTTTACTTGGCAATTCCCTCCCATTACAAAACATTCATAATCACTGGAAATAATTGTCCAGATAGCCACAAGGAAGGTGTAAATACATCCAAAGCCCTCCGGTGTTATTTCAAAGGCGGTTTTTAAAAGGCCAATAAAAGTGGCCGAGGAAGACTTGTTTCTGAGGAGTTCTTGCCCATCTCCTGCCGCAGATAAAATACTGCAGGCAAGGGCAGCACTGACAGTGAAATAAACGTTACTGCTGCTGGCTCCAGCGCGCCTCGGAGCAATCCGCAGGCACAAATAGCCGGCTTAAAAAAGTGACTGTCACTTACGTGAGGGTTGTTTTTTACCTCTCTTCAGAGAATCTCGGGCATATGCCATGGGCTAATAACCAGCTTTCTTAGATGAATAAAGAGGATGTGTCGGAGTTTCTTCGCTGTCCTAATTAGAATAAAGTTAACACGCTAAAGCCATGTGGTCATCTGAGGCAACTGTGTTCCTACACTTGTATCCAGATGCTGGTAGATTCGATGGGGGGCGGGGGGGGGGGGGGGGGAGGAGGGGGTCAGGACGTTTGGATTCCAGTCCCTTCAGCGTATACAAACGTTATTATTATTCTTTCTGCGGGAAAGGCACTGCTTTGTTCCAAAAGCAAATAGATCGCAGAAGAATAAATGGAATTTCTTTCCTGTGAGGGGAATATTCGCGCGTATTTCTCATCACATAAGGCCACATTTGATTTAACCTTAATGTAACTAGTGGTTTTCATTTCGACTTCAGCGTTTCCTTAAATGGTTTTTATGAAGTGGTTGCCTCTTATAGTTACCAACGCTTTTGAGGAAGAGTGGGGTACGGCATAGAGTCCATTGATGGTCACCTCGCCTCCAGTGCTACCTCTGAAGGAGCATTTTCACGTGTCACGTCCAAGATGAAATCATGCGGCTGCCCCAAGAGCCGCGGTAGCTGTAAACTGCCCCAGCGCCCATGGTCGGGAGCGCTTCCCGCTTCCTTCAAGGGTGGGGGCTCCCACCACCTCCAGTCCTCCCGCCCTCTGTTGAGGATGGAGCACCAAGACACTAGGGTAGCGGCCAGATCCCGCATCTCCGAAAGCACCAGCTGGGCCATCGGAGGCAGGGGACATCCCTTTTGCTCTCCACATCTCTCCCTAACTACACCCCGGGGAGCAGGGAGGGGAGATGGTGCCGAGGGGAGAAAACCCACGAAGCCTTTTACAGCGGAGATAACGAATATTTCCAGGCGTTGACCTCAAGGGAAAAGTCCCAGACAGTATGATCTCTGTGCCATTTTGAAGAAGCCCTTCTAATCACTTGGCTGCCTCTGGCTGTGTCCGCAGACACCTGCTGGGCGGCTGCCCGCCGGGTTGCGGCCGCCGGCATAGTCCCCTCGTTCCAGCGGGGCCAGCGACCCCCGCCCCGGGCGAGCAGCCCGGCACGTTCCCGCAGGGCAACATCTGCGAGGGTCTGCCCTTCCCGACCTGCTCTTAGAAGCGTTTGTCAACCCCTCGCCAGGCAGTTTATTCGGGGAGAAAACAAGGGGAGCTGGCGGAGCTGGCTCTGCGGGTGGCGGGGCAGGGACTGGGGTCGGAAACGGGCGGCCGCCCATAGCGGCAACCCGCCCGGTCTCCTCTCGCTTCGTTCCGGTATCATTAACCTGCGGGTGAAGCAACTGTTTGTGTGCCCTCTCTCCCTCCCCTGGGCTGCCTTTTTCCTTGTTACTGATCCATCCTTCGTAAATCATTTATGGGGAACTAGGCACTTCTCTCCTCGCAGGAGCTTCCCTTGAAAAACTTTCCCATCTTAAGGCAAGCGCCTTTCCTTTGTTATCACGAATAATTGATAAAGGACCCCAACGTGCCTTCAAAAACCATCTAAACGGCTGCCGGGAAGTATAGTCACTTGGGGTCACGGGGTGCTCCCGCCTTTAAAAGCGCAATACAGGAAACGATCAGGACCAAACCGGTTTAAAGAAACAGATAGTTTTATGTGGTTACCTGAAACCATAAATGGGAAACGCGGTCTAATTTTACAGGTTCTGGTATCGAGCGTTCAGGCTGACTTCTGCAGAGCCCTTTCCCCCTCTCTCTGATCAGCAAGCACCTGGCATTCTGTACTAAGGTTTCTGCGTTTTGTTGCTTCGAAAAACAGAGTGAAAGTGTATTGTTCAAAAGAAAAAGAAAAGCCATAAACCTCTTAAAACTCTAAATCGTCAGATTACGCCGGCACCACGGGGCTGTGAACCGATTTCAGGGGCTGCATTTGAGACTGGTTTCTTTAGAGGTTCCCTGGCTAAACTATTAATTGTCAGGATTTCATGAAAGATTTGCAGACTTTACAATCATTTATGATCCGTGCAATAAAAACTCGGAGATACGGGCAAACTAGTTCAAGGTGTAATGCAAAGATGTATTAGGTGCCCTTGGCAACTATCTGTGGGTGCTGTTTGTGTTCTCTGAACACGCCCTTCGCTGCAATGAACATTTCTGCAAACCGCGGGTTGGGTTGTTCATTTCCAGAGCTCTGGAGGTTCACACAAAAGAGCTACAGATTTCAGGCAGGGGAAGCGAATGCTTGGAAACTCATTCTAGTCCCCCGAAGAGTTCAAATGCAAGTGAGATAATTACCCTTGACGAAAAGTAAACTTCGAGGGAAAATATATGCCTTTCCCCCTGGTAAATTAAAAGCCCGCCAGAGAGTAGGTCTGAGTGTTCAGCGCCGCAGTGCTCTCCTGACCCCCATCCAGGCGGAGATCAAATTATTGTCCGCCACAGCAGAAGGCGGAGAGGAACCCCTCGAATCCCAAGAAAGACACCTCAAAGGGTATCGCCGGCCCTCCGACGATATCCTATTTAGGAGCCTCACAAGCGAGCACCCCAGGCATTTTAAAGATTATCCCCCTAAAGATCTTTGAAGATTATGCTAATGACGGCGGATTACACGAGTTTACTGCCAGAGCGGCCGAACAAAACCCGCCTCGTGGCGGCTGCCCGCGGTCATTTTCTGCCTCTCTTTTAAGATGATTTGCGCCTCCTTCCCTCGGCCGTTCCCCTCATTAGCAACGGAAGGAGGCGGGAGGCGCGGGGGGCTCCCGCTGCCCCGCTCCGTCTCACGGGGCGGGGGGGCTGCGGCGGCGGGCTGTGCCGGGCCGGGCCGGGCCGGGCCGGGCGGCGCCGCAGGTACGGGGGAGCCGTGCGAGACCCAGCCGTGCCACCTAGCGGCGCCGGGCCGCGCTGCCCGCCGCCCGGCACCTGCTGCCGCCGCCGCCCGCCCCCGTCACCGGGCACTGGGAGGCCGCGGCGCGGCACAACCGCACGGTGCCCGCAGCGGGAGCAAGGGAGGAGCTCCCAGCCGGCAGCCTGTAAGTCAGAAAGTGGGCAAAATCCTGCCCAACTGTCCCACGCGAGGCGTCCCACATATTGCAGGGGGAGAGGGAAGGGTTGACGCTGCCTGAATACTTCATGCATCCCCGGACCCATCCCGTTCTCCATCCTGACCCTTTCACTCCACAAACAGATAGATGGCTAAGAAAGGGTGTGAGAGCCAGGATCTGCTTCCCGTTTGCTCCACTTGACTTATGTCAATGGTCCTAGCGATTTGTTCCCCGGAAAAAAAAAGCACATCCTCTAGTCCTGCAAATAGAGGGTGTGGAGCACATCATCGTCTGGGACGTTGTCATTAACACACCTGTAGGAAGTGTGTGAGAGCATGAATCATGTTTGTTCTGTTTGTTTTTCTGATTAAAAATCCTGCCAGTCTAAAGCAGGACTAAGAAGTGTGCTCAGAAGCACAAACGCTCCACTGATGTAATGAAAACACATATAATGAAAATTATTCCCCAGCTGAAGACAGTAGCTGCATGTTTGGAGATATAGTTTTGATCCTGTTGCTAACCCCAAAACATATTCATAATATACCCTTTGCAAATTATGATTAGTTTCCTCCCAAAATACAGCCAAGAAATGCATGCATAAACAAAAGATGAAAGGAAAAACATTTCATAGTTATTGTAAGTACTTCAACATGTCATATATAAAAGCACTGGTTATGGCAGATCAGCTGTCTAAGGATTTGTTGCTTGGTCTATGCATGTGAAGTGTGTTGTTCTGTGATTATTTGATGCTTATCATGTGATTTAGAATATACCTTCTCATGCTTATCTACAAAAACGATCAGAAGGATTTATATGCATGGCAGTTTTAGCACGAGTCTGCTAGTCTACATGGCCAGAGGAATATGGGCTACTCTGAAATGATTCTAACTCAAGTGGGGATTTCTCCCCCTGTGAGTATGCAGTGGTGATGTTAGAGTGCCTACCCGAAGATAAAGGGAAATACTTTGGAAACTGTAGGATAGGTAAGCAGAGAACATTGCTGTTGAAAGAGATTCAAACAGTACTGATACGAGAACACAGCAAAAATGAAACTGGCTGCAAGAGAGATTAACAGGATGAGCATGCATCTGATACACAATTTGTACACAAAATAGTTCCAACTCGTTGGTTCAGTTAGAGGAGATTGAATTCAAAATGTAGGCATGGAAAAAGAAAATAATCTTTTACTGATAAGTGAGTATAATTCACTCTGTGTATACTGCTAAACAGTGTGTACACATTGATACTGACAGTGTAGACATGGTGTACGAAAATCATCTTCTGCTGAGAGTTGGGAATAATGCAATCTCCATGACATCAACTGATGAAAACTTCTGTGGGTAAAAAGTGCCCTAGAAGTCTAAAGAACCTTCTAAGAAATTCCATTTCTGTGTTAATAATGATGGTTAAAACTAAGTGGTCTGTGTGAGCTATTTTTATGCTCACAATGATGCAGAGAAGACAAGACAATTCAATTTTGCCCAGATCTTAAAGTTCGCTAGATAGTTTTATAGCATTCCAGAGTGCATTATTCTTGGCACTGAACTTAAAAATTGTAGAATAGGTTTGTAGCCCATTTGGGGGTTATTTTTATTTTTAATTAACTTTTTCCTTTTGCAAATCACTACCTTTTAAGTGGAAGCACAGACTCATGGCAGTACTCATGGTTTTATTTACTTTTCTTAGTATTCCCTCACATTCTCCTCAATCCATGCAAACCACAGTGATTCATCTTCAGCTGAAAAACACTGCTTTAGGAAGTTTTGGCCAATTCCTTGCTGGTTTCAGTGTAACTGGTTGCACTTTAACCAGTTTAGCACTGATGGCTCAAAAACACATGGTCAGGTCTTTAGTGCAGAAGAAGGCCCAAGTCTTGGCCATAGGAGCTGAGGCTGAAGGGCCAGAGCCAGGTGAGTGCTGAAGAACTTTGCCAGTTCCACCTTTGCTCCAAAAACTTCTTCTTGGGTTGCCTACCAGCTGGGTTAAAGCTGCCAGTTCCTCACATCTGCTGCCAACTGTGTCAAAATTACGTCAGGTCATTTCCTGTTAGATGATTCTAACAGTATTGGGCATGCATGCAAGTTATGATAGGAGATCTGAGCAGGGGGTATAATGCTCAAAACACAGATCAAAGGAGGGCTGGCAGCTTGCATCAGAAGGTAAGTGGCTGTATTCTGGATTAACTACAGTGCTGGATAGGTTGAAGGTGTAACTACATGATCTTTAAGGTTCATTCCAACCCAAACCATTTTATTACTTTAGTTATCCCTGAGGGGGAAAAATCTCTGTCTGTCTTCAAGTTCTGAAATTATAAAATCCAGAAGGGGCAGGCCCTTTTATATGCACCTTTTTCATATGGTCATAGAACTACCAAAGCTATGAAGAAGCCAGGGAGAGCAGTGATTCATGTATATTCCTCATACTCTGTACAGAGCTCAGCAACATTCGGCACACATGGTCAAACTCTACTGTGTCCCAATTTATGTTAATAATATGAGCCTGTCTTTATTTCTAAGGTAATAAAAATGGAGAAGAATGGCATTTTGGCATTTCAGTAGTTATTTTTAAGACTGCTGTTTAACATGGCTAGAGATTAAAACTCTACCTTTTAATCTTCAGAGAGAACCGTGTGAAATAATACAACTTCCCTTAAGTCTAATCTAGAACATCATTGTAGTATGGGCATTCTTGCATTCTAGACTGTGAACTTAAATTTGTCATTTATTTAAGTATTTTGCATGAAACTAGAAGCTTAATAAAGGAAGTGTAAAATCAAACATCACTTAAGGTTGCAAAGAGATAATATATTTATTCACTAAATAATTTGTAAAATTCAGTCACTAACCCCATGAAATATCCTGGGGTCACCATAAAAATAACTGCACTCCATAAGTTATATCACACTATATAAAATAATACTATTAACTTTCAGTGTATTTTCTCATACTGATTTGTACACAGGCATTTTCTTTCACACTATGGGAAAAATTGATGAATGTTTTTGCCAGCCTGACAGTAGAATGTTTTAGTGAAGTGCTCAGATTGTTTTTTCCTAGAAACTTTGTACGTATTTTTGTTAGCATGCTAACATGGGTGAATTTGACAGTATCCACCTTTTCCAGAGAAAAGGAAATGAAATAACCATTTAAGTCCAGATGATGTGTTGGTTAAAAGAAATGAAATGCATCAAACTCCTTACAAGATAGCTGTTTAAAGAGTTATTGACCTGCCTCTTTAATACAAAGATTGTAAACCAAAATAAACATGCTGGGAAAGAGTACTTTGAAAGGAAAATTTCTCCCCAGTGTAGAATACATTGGATGCTCTGAGAAAGAAGTCCTTGGGAAACAGCTGCTTCTCTATTGTCTCTGCGACCATCATCACAGAACAGCTGATTTGTCTTTGAGGGATGATTTATATACATATTTATACATTTGTTTAGATGTACTACTTCCTCTGCTTTCTCAGTAGACTTATTGTGTGTTATTTTGACAAGTTTCTAGGCTCACTTTGTTCCGTTTACTTATTCATATGCCTAGTGTCATGGGATGTTCCTTATGTTGTAACAAACAGAACTTCCGGAGAGAGGGCCAGACTCACATAGGAAAGGAGACTTCATACCCTCTAGAGATGAAACAGTATGTTCCACAAGGTCTAGCACAGGAATTCAGTGCTACAAAGCATGTATGGAAGAAGATCCAAGACATATTTTTTTAGGTGCATGATACGAACCATATGCCCTGGAACCAGGGCCTGTGTTGCATCTGAACTACTGGTGTACACCAGATTCATCTTCTGCTATTGTGTTTGAGCCTCAGGGCTGAAAATGCGTACTATGAAGTGAACTTCAGATTTTCTTCTCTACTGGAAGCATATCTTCCCAATACCATTCCCAATACATCATAGAGTGTTGAGTGAAACAAGGAAGGGGACTCAGAACCATGAAACTTAAATAATAAATAAATAATAAATAATAATAAACTTAACTGAAGAAGTTATCAGATGAAGCTTCTTGAGAAATATTATTTTCAAAAAGTCTCTTATCCTGAGTTGTAAAGGGACAAAAGTGACTAATACATTTCTATTCATGTTTCATCCTATTTTTGACAGAGTGAAAATATGTAGCTGAAATACATGCATGTAGCCCTCTCGTGGCCTTAATTACAAGAGTTGTGCTAATCACAGAGGCAGAACCACCTGTATATGAACATACCAATTGGAAGAGTAAACTCTTTCAGTAGATGAATCTCCTTATTGTGCTTTAATTCAAAATCCCTAATTATAATTTTAATGCTTCATGGAAGGAAACAGAGAGAAATTACATCTTTTCTCAGTTTTATTCCTTTGCATTCAAATTTTAACAAATTGAATTCCAACTCCCTGCAGTAGTTTATGTCTTGTATTTTGTGAGAGTGTGTAAAATGTAAACTCTGTTTTATTTCTCTGTAAATGTCAGGAGAGTATAAATCAATAATAGAGTGGTAACTGTGCAATTAACTCCTGTCACCCCTGTACCTTCACATTAGCATCACTGAGAATGATCTTACCCTTTCAGTGACCTCAGTAAAAGCAATAACATCCTTTTCTGCTAAAGCTAATTTTTTTAAGTGAACTTAAAGCTCCTGAAAGGTGATAGATTGACAATACTGTAAAGTGAAGTTCCTTATTTGGTCATTGACTATGGGTAGTATGTAATTCCACAAATTATCTAGTGATCCAACCCTGTCCCAGAAGGATAAGAATGGAGTCTGGTACTACTTCTTTCACTCATTTCATTGAGGCATCACAACTTGAATGTCAGTTGTCAGGGTAGTTTCTGATGCAGTTTCTGTCAGTTAGCAAGCAGAGTTGGAATTCCAATTCATTTTTATTTACTGTAATCACTATTGACAGAAGGTAGATGGCCACCACAGACACACAGTTGTAGGTTCTGTATCCTATCCCCTAAGCTGCTTCATTTGCAAAATGACACCTAATAGCAGTTCAAAATGCATCAGGAAATCCTTGAAACAACTAAGAAATTCAAATGCAGTGTAATAACCTTCTGTCAAGGTGGTAGTAAAATTTTGAAAGCTAGAGCTTTGAAAGCTTTATGCATTACTGGAGAAAATAAAGAAAATTCAGCAAACAGGCAAGTGCAAGATAATTTAATTACTGTCACAAGTGTATTTTTGTGTATTGATTTTACATCATATGTTAGTACTAATCAAGTCTGTGTGTATTTGCCAGAATTCTGAAAGATAATGGAACTCTGAGCCTTATGACTACAAGGATTTTGACTTGCCCCCTCTGCCACAGATCTCAGCCAAAGAAAGAAATGTCTCTGTGCCTCTCTCTTTCTCTTGCCTAAAAGGAAAATGCCCTGAAGTGTTCCAGGCCAGTCTGGATGGCATTTTGAGCAGCCTGATCTAGTAGACGCTGTCCATTATCTTTAAAGTCCTTTCCAACCCAAACCATTTTTTGAAAATATGCAAACACTTCCCTATTTCAGAGCAGTATAGGGTACAAACAAATATACAGAGAATATGAACTGTTCTGATACACTACCAGTAAGGGAGTCAGATGGGGAGCTGAGGTAAGACCATGCCAGGATTCACCCTTTGATGGTTGAAGGGTTTTTCTTTCCTTGAATGCAGGTGCAGTGGAACATCTGAAGAGCAATTGAAATGGCCCCTTTTTCTGATGGATCTCTCAGTAGGTGTATATCTGTATTTTTATGTTTTCATGGACCGTAGCAGACTGCACATAATAAATTCCTCTTTTGTTCTCCACTAGTCAGTGATGTAGTTGCAACCAGCAAAGAGCTTGTCCTCTGCTTTCTGCCCCAAGCAAAGAGTTTTGCCATGAACACTGTCCTCTAGTTTTATGAGGAAGGTGAGGGGTTTTGTGTCTCATTTCAATCTTTTTTGGCAAAAAAAAAAAAAAAAAAAAAAAAAAAAAAAAAAAAAAAAAAAAAAAAAAAAAAAAAAAAAGCTACAACCAATGGAGTATTTAGCAGCAGCGAGTTTAAGCCCTTGGACTATGTCTATGCTAGGAGTTACGAGTTAGACCAAGGGTAAGACAGGAGTTAAGGGTCCTACTTCTTTTCCTTCTTTTCCTGTGGTTTTATAGGAAGGAAACCTGAGAGGTTAGCTCTAGAAGAGCTAGAGGATATGTTGGATATACTGTACATAGTCATAAGGCCTTGGAGTATTGCTACCATAATCAAGTCCTACTATTTACTGAAAGTGAGCTGTTCATTGCAGCTCTCTTAAGACTGAGCCTGGTCCTTTGAAATGTGTCCTTTGGAGCAGAGGATGATGGAGTTATTTTAAATGTTGAAGAGACTTAGGCATATCTTTCATTAAACATGTTGAAGGATGTGTTTCCAGCCTTTGAGATAGTTTTTAAAAGATTTCCCCTTCCTCTTAGTATAATATTTTCTTATCTGGGGTAAATGTGGTTACTTAGATTGGAAAATACTGTAGTGCCAGGTTACACTGATGGTTTTCCTGTGGAATGCCTGTTTGGGCTGCCTTCAGGACATTTGCATATGGGGCATCTCTTCTTACATTTAAATCCAACTGCTCCCCAGTATGCTATCTCATTAATTGTACACTGGAAAAAAGAGAACACTGTGACCTGTGTATGTGTAGTACTTACTGAGAACCTAGGGAATTATTTAATGAATTAAATCACTTCAGATATTTCTCCTACATTCTTGAATAGCCCACCAGATCCCATATGCCTGTAGAAATTGCTATAGGGCTCAGGTGGTCCCTCATTAGCTATAATGTCACTTAATTTCTTCCATCTTTATGCTGGAAGTACCTTCAAATAAAGCTTGATGGCCTAATTCTCCATGGCCATAATTAACAAATGAGGCAGAGGTGGGACAAGAAGCCACATGTGAGTGCAGAAGAGGTCCATGTTGGTGGCAGACATCACGGTGTTTACCCAGTGGCAGCAAGGTAGTGAACTCAGCTGTCACTGGCAGTATTCCCTGCAGGGACAAAAATAATGTTAATTAAAATTCACTATGAGCAAAAGGGCCATTCCTAATGAACACGTACTGATGAGATGTTTAGCTATGTCTCTTGCATCTTCAGATGCATTAGAAATAGCTTTCATGAAAGACTTCTATTCCCAGGAAGAGTTGTCAATTTACCTGAAGGATTTCAGTCAGTACCACTGATTTCTATGTGGAACCACACAGTGACAGGCAGAGCACACTGAAGTAGAAAGTGTTTTAAAAGTATTGTTATTTTGCAAGAAAGATTTGGCTTGAGTTTCTGAGTGGTGGTGTCAGTACTCAGGTGTCAGAAGAGCGTCTCTCCTCTTTTCAGCAGGTCATGGGAGGTGGAAGAGGTGGCCTTCAGAGGTCTTGTCCAACCTCATATGCTCTATGAGTCTGTGATAATTTCTGCATTTCTGTGAAGGAAAACTAGTATGATGAATATGTATGAGCAGAAATGAGTTCATTTCATATGAAATGTAAGGTTGCCAAAGTCAATAGTAAGATTCCTTTAGCCTTCGAGGGAAACAAAATGACTTTTGTGTGCAGCGAAATGTGATTTTTTTGCACTGAATGCATAGAATGTACAGGCAAACATTAACATATGATTGTAACAATTGTTTATCATAACTCCACCCTGTCATGTAATGACAGCCATAAGAATGGTTTAACTTACAGATCTACTGTAAATACTTGCTTTGGTTCAGTACCAGGTCATCTTGCAGCCGAAGAATCCCATTACATCTGTCTTAATCCTTTTTGCTACGGCTATGAAGCTGTCCTCAGAGCAAGACCAGACCTGAGTCTTGCAGCACATTCTTGGACCCCACATTCCAGGGTGTGCCTGTTGTGGTTTCATGGCAGAGATCTGCAAGGCTGCTCAGCCTAACCCTCCTGCAGAGCAGCCTAGAATAGTCACAGGCTTTAGAAAGTCTATGCACATGAGATGGCAAGAAATCTTCATTTGGCTTTTCCAATGGCTAAAGAGGGCATACAAGAAAGCTGGAGAAGGACTTTTTATAGGGCCATGAAGTGACAGAACAAGGGGGAATGGCTTTAAACTGAGGGAGGGTAGGTTTAGTTTAGATATTTGGAAGAAATTCTTTACTGTTCTGGGGGTGGTGAGGCACTGGAAGAGGTTGCCTGGAGGACCTGTTTAGGAGAAGGTGTCCCTGCCCATGGCAGTAGGGTTGGAACTACATGGTCTTAAAAGTCCCATCCAACCCAAACCATTCCATGATTCTATGAATAGTAATAGGGCATATCAGCATATCAGCTGGTGTTATTTACATAACTAAATGAACTTAGGCACTTGGCAGCTACCAAAATTCAGTGTATTCATGTAGTGCCTGAAAGAGTCTGAAAATTCTAGCTGCATGCCCCAACATTCCTCCTCCACCCTGCTGTGCTGTAGAAGTCTAGACACAAGGGTATAAGCTAAGTGAAATAAGCTTGTTTATTACAGTTGTCAGTGTTTTAGACAGAATTTTAGGTTTCAGCTTTGCAAAAATAACATGAGGCCTGACTGAAAACATTGTCACTCTTAAAGAAGACATTCAAAGTCACCGTCAAATGGGGCGTTTTGATCACCTGCCTTTCTCACAGTGAGCGCTAGATGGCCATCTGGCCTTTTTCTTCTTGCCATGTTAAACCTTAATTACGATATAGCCCCTGTGGTGTTCTGAATGACTATAAATAATATCACATTAGGAAATTATTCAGGAAAATTTATCCCACATTAGACTGATTGCATCAGGGTCAGAAATACACCATTTTTTATTGTACTTGATAACTACACCCTGTGGTCTATAAGAGATGTTGTAAAACTAATTGTAAAAAATATCTTTTTATGAAAAGAGTAAATTCTCTGATAAAAATCCTTTAGTGACATTTCAAGGTACATTCTGGTGTAACATAGCTTATTTCCATGAAGTAAGACTGCTGCATGGTATAGGTGAAGTTCACAAATCTGTTTAGTGACAATCCCTAAATTAAGAGATATTTCATACCTATCAGACTATAAGATAATCTGATTACTGTGGATAATTTGCAGTCACAAAGCATAGGAATCTTTGAGAAAAAAGTCACATTAAACAAAACTGTTCAACATCCTCACACATAACTCTAGAACAGGGTTTGCTTTATCATTTTACAAGGCATATCTTTTTTACCAATGGTAAATTGTTCAGATTTATTTGTAAAACTTGAATAATTGCAAAGGATTTGATGGAAATCATTATTTTTCTCACATTTTTGTAGAACTAGTATAATTTTCTTTCATTAAAAAGGCAATATGGTTCCTAAATTCCTAATAAGAGAAAAGAACACTAGTCCTGTTTTCAACAGGGCCTTTGACTTCCACAGGTTGAATAAACTTTTTACACATCTTATCCCATGCTTTCACTGTCTCTGATAGCAATAGTAGAATTTTTCCATCATCTGGTTTTGGTTCATTTTACAGTAATAGAGAACCTTTATGGAAATGGTAGATCCATTGCCCACTGAAATTAAATGCAGAAATCACTAAAAGAGCTCTTATCTATAATTTGGAAATACCCAATAAGTAATAAAATAACCCATCTATAGAATTATATTTTGAAATTATCTTTCTCTCTTACAATTTTACATTCCAAAACACCCAATGCACTGTTTATTCAGAGAAAACCTACTGTAGGTTCTGGAACAACCTATTGAATTTCTTTGATATTACCTAGATCACTGCACAAACCAGAATTGTTTAAAAATGAGAATTAATAAGTTCTCTGAAATTGTGTTAAAAATATCATCCTTGCTTATATAGAAGATATGTATACATTTTGTGACTTATTTGGCTGCAAATCAGTTTAGATAGACTTTTATTGGCATAACATAAATTCTGGCGTTACGATGTGGGATTAAATATTCATTTCTTATTTAGGATACTACTGTATACCTATATGAAATACTGTCAAGATGTGAGATCTTTATGTTCTGCCCAAAGATTTGAGACACATATTCTAAACATTTTTCTGGATTTTAGGCAGATGGCTTGTCCTTCGTTTATGTTAGCCTTGAGTGGTGGATCTTTATTGGCCATAAATTTCTGGCACCCTTATAGTGCAGCTGCTTCATGTTTAGTATTTAGATGGCAGAATGCTCAATAGTATTGAAAGCCAAGGAATTGGATTTGAGTTTAATGCACTGCTTATTACTCTCAAAGAGCTATTTATTTCAGGGGAGATCAACTATGTATGAGGGCTCTTATATCAAACAGATGATCAGTTCTTTGCTGTAGATAGGACAAATCCTTCTTTAAAAATCTTCAGGGCGTATACAATGCAACCCCAGGTAGTTCCCATTACCTTCTAATGGGTAGGTCTGGACTCTTTGGCTTGTTCTCAAAATGTGTTTGGCAGCTGTGAATGACTTTCAGTCAGATTCCAGCACATTTCAACAGGCAACTCTAACCTGGTCCTTTTTTCATACTGATACTACTTGTAGCAGAAGGATGGCCTAGATGGCCTTCTGAAGTCCCTTACAAGCTGAATTATTCTCTGATTCAGGAATTTAATTTGTTTTCCTGAAAAACATTTTGAGCCTTTTATGACTTCCTACCATTTCCTAGCTTTTCTAGCAGTGATTTTCTGCCTGTTCTGGGAGAAAGTGAGGGTTTCTAGGCACCAGGCGCAATAACAAGTGCAATGTCATTTGCAAATATAAACTTGCAGGAGACTGTAGGTAGATTATTGGTGAGTGAGAGGTAGTCATTCTTGAGCAAATCCTTCATTCAGAAATTTGATTAAGCATCATATAGATGTTCTACTGTTGGGCACTGTAAGTGCAAGAGCTGTATGAAAGTTAAGGATGCTTGATAACATAGACATAAGTTTAACAGTCAGGTGTCCCTCCCTGCAAAACTTTACAACTAAATGTAACTAATGCAAATGTGCTTGAATTTCTTTCTATCAGGTGTAGTCAGTAAAAGTGTAGTATGCTAGAATTTTACCAGAGCTCTGTTACTAAATCATCTCTGATTGCTCTGTTAGGGCAACTGTTTCCATGGCTGGTTGCTTGAGAAGGAAGCTCTCTAAAAAGCTATGGCAAGCACTGTACTGTCAAACATAATGAATTCTAGAGGGTAGAATTAACTGCTTGCTTACTTCCAAGATCGTAACATTTCCAACTGCATATTTTTTGAGTAGTTTGCCAGAGAGGCGAGTATTGTAAAGAAATTTGCCAGGTTCTTCTCTCTGTTTCAAAGTTCTTAAGGACCTTTGGAAAGGCACCAGCATGACCAGCAACCTTCTATAAGGTAATATCAGCAAGTCCTTGTTTTATGTCCTGTACTGGAAAGGGGACTGAAAATATAAAGAATATTTGACAGTCTGACATGTTTTAACAAGTTGTTTATAGACTTGACTTTGACAAGAATTATTTATTGGAACCTTCATGTTCCCGATATTTATAGGATTTGGATTTCCTTGCAGTAGCTTCTGAGTTTCTTGATTTGTAGAATCAATAGGTGGAAGGTTATGCTGACTTTGCAGAGTAGGTGACCTTTGCAATGTCTTGCTACCATCTTTACTGCAAGTTCCTGTTTGTCTTAGACTCCTTCTCCTGGTGATCCAAGGGAAAGAAATTAAGCCTAACACAAGCCTTTAGAAGAAATAACAATCAAAATATGATTTTTGGTGTTTCTAAAATGTTCTCAATTTGCATTTTCCACCAACCTAGTAATCAGACTGTAAAGTGACAAAAATGATGGATTTTGGTGCTGACTTTCTAGTAAATTACTGAATAGAGCCTTGTAAACAGATTGTGCATAGAGCAACACAGAACACAAAGTAAAATTATAGCAAACTTTGAGGTGCTAACCTAAAATGTTGCTTGCTTGGCACTAAAATAACCAGTATTTTTTTCTGTAGAGACATGTGAACATAGTTTTTCTTCAGCATGGGTGGTACCTCCATGTTTTGTGTGCATTTTCAAACCACTGATATTGTGGAAAGATGGTTTAATAAACTCCATTTATTATGTTGTATTCCATACGGAATCCACATGCAGATTTTCCCCTCGTGGAGATCACAAGTTTATAAGTACAATCATATTTAATTCTATGAAATGGATTACTTGGGCAGATTTCCTGAGCTTGCAATTCACAATTGCTATTCACATAGCACTTGACAGTAGTATTATGTGTATGCTCATCCTGAAATAACAGCCTTTTATCCCAGTTCAGTTTTCTGAAACACAAGGAACTCAACATTTTTGTGGTCACTGACACCTCACATTTTCTTTTTTCCCCATGATTTTAGTATGTCACCATATGTTCCATATTCCACTTAAGGATACATTGTGACAAATTTATTATCTTATTTTAGGTGAAACACTCTGAGAATGTTCCGCTATTATTAATTATCTATACTATAGCCACATAGCTGAAAAAAATTGACACACAAAACTTATTACAGATATTTCTAGTAAACATTATACCACTTCATTACTAAAGATGCCAGCTGAAAATTCATAGCTGATACATAATTGATATAAAACTAAACAAACATCATCTTATTAGTAAAGAATTAGGGAAATTTCTTTCTGGGTAAAGTATGTCCAAACTTTCATGAAAATTAATATAATTCTTGACAGTCTGAAATGTTTGAAGTATAATTTGACTTGGTTTTCCCAGTTAAATACTCAGGTTTTATCAAATTAACTCTGAAACTAGTTTTGAGACCTCACTATGCTGTCTGCTTTGCTAAGTGTGTGCATTTGAATCTCAGAAGTAAATAAGATTTTTCGGCTGCACTGTCCAAGACCCTCTGAGTCTGTTCACTGTCTGAACACACACTGTTGTCCCAGAGAAGTACCCTAGCAGAGCTGACCAGGCTACTATTTGCTTTTAATTGCATGTTTCCAGCTATTGAATAACAATATGCTGTAATTTTTTATACATCCAAAGACTGTAAAACACAATATACAATAAAAAAGTGGGGTTTTTTTTCATCTGTGTAGTGAGTTAGAATTTGTCATGTCAGTATGGAAAATATCTACATTCAGATTATATTTCACTATTTGATATTTAAAAATTAGTCCATTTATTTTATGGTATATTTCTATTTGTAGTATTCAGCTTAAAAAATAGAGACATTTACCTTGATATATTTTAGAGGTCATGGTATTTGTCAGCCATAGGCATTTAAAAGCTTGAAATGCTAGCTTTTCTGAAGATAAAAGGATCAGCTTTTTAGCAGTGTCTGTGGCAAAATAAGGTCTAACAGAATGTAATCATATATCAATGTAAGCTCATACCTAGCCATTTCTAGTAGGAAGTATATAGATACAAAATAAGGAACAAAGCAGCACTAGAAAGGAATACTCGTATCCAATCTACCAGTTATTCAAACATTTACAATAAAATTTCTGTCTTCCTCCAGTCAGACATAAATAACTTTGAGTTTTAGAGCATGGTTTTTAATCTAAGTGATTTTCTTGATCCACTTCACAAAGCACCCTCATGAAGAATTCTGTGGGCGTAACTGATACAACACGCTGAGACGTAGGATAGGAAAAAGTAGTCAGAGACAAAGGCGATGGGGATGAGAGCTTTAAAAGTTTCCATTTCCTCTAGTAACACATACTGGAGTGCTTGAACATACTTTGTTCAAGGACCTTATAAAATATTAATGGTATTATAGGTTAAGATGTTTGTGGAGCAAATAATAATACTCTTTAAGAAACAATGATTGTAGTAAGAATGTGAGCACTACTATCCTCAGTCATGGGTAGACACATAGACCATGATGTTGTATACTCTCTGAAACAGAAAAACTGATGCAAACTTTCTTCCACTGCTTGCAAGGAATGTGCTTTGTCAAAGCAGTTCTACATTTCCATATGAGGTGTCTGTCACACACAATGCTGAGCTGTCAGTTTCCCAACACGACCTTCATAGAACATGCAAGCTGTTTCGAGTGACTATTTCCACTATATCTCTTAAGAATTAACATACAATCCTTTTACACTCCCCAAGAGCAGAAAGTTTTCATGTCATGTAAGGTGCTATGACCAAGACTGAAAAACTCATGGCCAACTGACCAGTGGAGGGAAAAGACTCTGTATCATACCCATACCAACTTATCTTATTGACTCAATCCAAACATGATGTTTTCTTGGAAATAAATTTTTCTTAAGACTTCCTTCTTGAAAGACCCTCTACTAGACTTTTCTCTTAAGACCTTCAGGAGTAAAAAGAAATGGGATTAATTCTTTCTATGAAATGAATTTATATTTATAAATTATTTTTATGCCAAATTAAAATTATTTATACAAGAATAGACAAATTCTACCTTTTTTTTTTTTTTCTATATCTTCAGACACATGCATTCTTCCTTTAAAATCTCCAGGGTTTCAGAATTTCTTCATCCATCACTCACAGGATAAAACATCCATAACTGAGCTACAGTGACAACATCCTTCAAAGGAGGAGGAGAACTGGAGGACAAGCACTGCAGCATCATCACACCATCTCTTGCCTTACAAGCTTTGACATTTCCTCCAAAATTATTTATTTTTATCATCCTTTACCTCTTGGACACCGTCTGCAATTGAAACATCCCTGGGCTACCTACTCGTTCTGAAATATGTCCATCAAGAAATATGCTCTCTGCACATTCAAACTGTGTGTTGGTTTTAAATCTTGTTTATATTAATTGCTGATTTTATTAATTATTATGGATTATGTGTGTGAATCAAATTCATGGTAGTACCAAATATAGGATCCTAAAAAATTCAGGCTGGAAGGAACTCCAAGGGATCTCTAGTCATGCTTAGCTCAAACTGGGTTCAGTTGTGAGGTCAGATCATGGCTTTAACCATTTAGGTCTTGAAAACCCTCAGAGATGGAAACTGTACAACCTAATTGGGCAAGCTCTTTTATACCATGATATCCACAAGGCAACAACTTTTTTCCTTTTGCCCTGTGTATGGGTTTCTTGTTTCAACTTGTGTCCATTATCTCTCATGTCCTTCACAGCCGCAAAGGGCATTGCTCCATATCCCTGTTGACCTTGTTGGAAGGATGCTATTAGGCCCACTTGAAAGTAAAATTCTCTTCTCCTAGGATATCTTCCCATCCCTTAACTATGCTATATTCTCTTGCTGTCAAAGCAAATTAAATTACAGGAAACCTCTGTCATGGGAAAATCTACCTGTTGACCAGGAGTGGGAATCGAGTAAAAATAATAGGCCAGTGTGTCAGCTCCCCAGAGAGGAAAGGGATAAATATCTCAGGTAGAGACTGCAAGTCCTGTTGTGGAGAAGGAAGAGACTCTGCAGAAAGTCATGGCTGTTTGAAGCATTTCTGAAAATAACATGATCCTCATAGCGGTTTTGAAGAAAGAGAGTGAGAAACATACTTCAGAGGGGGATGATCTGTGGCATTTTTTTGTTGTAACATTTGCTTTGCTGTCTCTCATACGTTAATTGTCACAGAGAGTGGGCAGAGACTGTCATGCTTATTACTTACTGATGGGCCTATCCTTTGTGACAGTGCTCTGGTCTTTTTTGAAACCTTTTATAATTTTTGGCTCCACAACATTTGTGGTATTTAATACCATGATTTAATTGTTTTCTTTGTGAAAGCAGTTGGTTTGTATTTAAAATTATTTGTTTGCATGCTGCTTCCTCTTTGCCTGTAAAAGTTTTAGTCATCATTCATTTAATGATGCTCTATTACAGCCTTCCCTAACTGTCTTTTCCCAGTTGAAGAGTCCTAGTTTACATAACTTCTCTTCAGTTGGTTGATAATACTTATTATATTTTCTTTCTAGTTTTTCTAGTACTGCTGGAACCTGTTCAAAGTGGACATACTATTCAAGATGTTACACCAATGCAGAATTGAACAGTGATATAAGAATATTCTTTATTATACTTTCATTTTAAAAGGCTGATGAAGAACTCAAAAACTTGAGTTATTATCAACTTTGATAAGTGAACCTTAAAACTCTCATCAGATGGACAATGCTATTTTTTACCTTTAGTTAGTGTTTCGGGTTTATTCCTTTGCAAACTGCCTTGATTAATTCTATTATCTCTGCTCAAATGAATGTTTTTGTGTGTCTTCCAAAACTCACTTTCAGTTTCATAATGAAAACTCCTTAGTCATGATGGATGATTCCATGAAAAATTGTCAATCTCATTATTTTATAACCCTCTTTTAAATAATTTCCACCTAAGTTATTGTAGAACATCAATATGACAGGTTTTTCCTAGGATTTTGTCTTTAAATTCCTTTTGTGTTCCCCAAAATAAATCTGAAGCAAATTCAGTGGTTTTATTCATACTGCAAAACAAAGCATGCTTTTGGTAGTTTAACTATTTAATTCCATAAAAGGTTATTTAGCCTCAGTATGAAGGCACTCTAGCTCTGAGCCATGCTGCTTCCAGGCAAACAAATCTTCCCTAGAAGCCCAGCCTTCTGTGATTTATGGCAGTTTTTAGATAGATGAGCCTCTCAATCATTGAAACATTACAGTTGAACCTGGCCCACATGGCTTACAAAATGTTACACTCTCAGGCATGGGACTGTTTCAAGCAGAACTGCCCTTACCCTCTATATCTGAAAATAAAACCAATCTGAACAACTAGCATTGCATCTAATCCAACCCTGAGAGAGCAAACTCTTGTGCTACAGAGGACTCTGGGGCAGGTAATGAGCCCCTCAACCTTCTCACAAAAATACTGATCTGTAAAGAGAGACAGTTTTGACCTTGCACTCATGCAAAACTGCTGCATTGCTCTGTGGCTGTTTTAATTAATGAGCTTACTGGGTCTTATCACGTGAAATGACAAGCAGAATGTAATTTGTTTTGTCAAAAAACTGGAGGTAGTCACAAAATTTTTCACTTTATTTTATTTTATTTTATTTTTAGAAAGAATAATTCTAGTTTAATCTAGTAGAGGTCAAAAAAAATTCAATGTCATCTGATCATTTATTATTTTTGGGAAGGTTTGGATACAATTTTCACAATCAGCTAGATCTGAATTAGTTTTACCTAGAGATTTGCAATCACTCAGCAAAATATTTACTTGGGAGCAGCAAGAATTATTAAAATATCCAGTTAAAAAAAAAGTCCCATTCCTTCAAGGACAAAGAAAAAAAAATACTCTTAAACTTACACTTGACCCACTTCCACCTAACTAATAAAATTAAATACAAATACACTCCAAATAAAAATGGAGTTAAAAATAAGGATATGAATCCTTATTTTTAAATCCATTTTTAAAATTTCTAGCACTACAAGAGTAATCAAAGAAAAAAACATCATGAGCTAAGCTCCACAACTTTTTAAAAAGTCCTCAAGACGTTAAGAAAGTGTACTCAGTGTTACAACTCCTGTTTTTTTTCGTAGTGTAACTGACCTATGGGAAATTCTCAGGGGATGAAATAGGTTCTGCTGCACTTGTTGTTTCTTTTATAATCACGAAAAGAAGCATTATACAATGCCATAACTCTGGGCTCAGAAGTTTGCTACTCTAATTAAAAAGTGAAGGTTCTCAATGTTTTGCCAAATAAAGCTCTTTTATAACAAATAACCTTTTGATGGGGAAACCACACTGTTTGGACACCAAAAGGTAATTTTAAGGCTTATCTTGAGTGTGTGCCATGGTAAATACAGTCTAGAGCTTCTTGCCTTTCCTCTCTTTACTGAGGAATCAGATGTATTTCAGCAAACAGCTTGTACAAATATTCTACTGTAAATGTAACTGAAGTTTTGGGTGACAAATTCTCTTCTAATGACATTTTTGGAAGGATTACACACACTCTTTCTTACATTAGAGAAATGGTTCTGTAGGATAATGTTGTGGCACATTTTCTAATATTAACATAAATTTGCACTGCTTTTGTTTAACTGCCACAGAAAACCTCCTTTTGGTCTGACTTTTTTTTGGCCTTACTCTAATAACTCTTCTGCTTAATTTTTTTTTTCAAGTTTGAGGTTACTCAGATAAGTTTCATTTGCATTGAGCAGCTCAGAATACTCAGTAACTATAAGGGAATTTAAAAACACACAAAATGTAGATGTTGATAGCTATGGGCTCAGTCCCAGTCTTACTAATGTTAATTTAACAGTCTTCTAAGTAACTGCTGTGTCAGTCCATAAACAGAGTACCCATAGGCAACACAGTAGTGCTGACAGAAGCTGTAGCATCCTAGCTTGCAAACCTTGGTAAGGAGAAGGTGGAGGTGAGAGGGGGAGAGGAGGGAGATGGCTTTCCTCTACAGTTCTGCATTCCTTTCCATCACCTTTGGAGTATGTGTTTAAGTTATGGCCACTCAAATCTTACACCATGTGAGTTACAATGTAATATGGAGAATTTCTTTGTTTTTTTGTTTGGTTGGTTTGGTTTTTTGGGGGATTTTTTGTTGTTTGTTTGGTTTGATTTGGTTTAGTTTGGTTGTTTTTTTTTTTTTTTGGTTTATATCCTCAGATTCCTTAGCTTGATTTGGTTCAGTCCTGAACACTGAATTTCTGTTAGTAAATAAGCTAAATATAAAGTTTTGTCTTGACAAAATGCAGAGGGTCTCCTTGTGGTCACTGGAAGGTAGGAACTGATATTACATTTTGAGAGGCACTCAGTAGCTTGCAGATTTTCTTCTGGAGTTCGTAAAAGTGAGAACAGCTGGGCCACTAATATAACACATCACCAACATTAGCTAGGTAACCCCAGTTTGTGGTATTGTCACCCTCCCAAGATCTTTATCATCTTCAGAGAGGCTTTTTCCTTTTGTCAAGGAAGGAAATATATCTGCCTCAATTCCCTTGCCCCTGAGCTTTAGCCCTGGCTAGCAGTATGCTCGGGGGTGGGGGGAACTGAGGCAAGGACAAAGATAAAAGACAAAAGGCACTCTTAATCTTTCAGGAACACAGTCCCACAGTTTCATGCAGAACCTACTCCATGCAGCCTGGAGGAATTAACAGAGGAATTAAGAGACCAATTTCCTGCCAGAGGGTAGTTTTATGCCCTCTGCCAAGGAGGGGGAGGGGGTCCACCAGCCAGTGGGGGCTGACCTGGGGGAGGTGAGGCACCAGTGGTGTCAGGTAGAGGGGATTCAGTCCAGGGGCTCATGGGAAGGTAAAGCAGATGCTTCGTGTGAGCACATATAACACAAACACCCAGTGCAATATAACAAAGTGAACAAACTACTTAGTGCAATACAACATGTATCTGTGTGGCCCTTGCAAGCATATGCTGTTATTCCCAGAAACCTGAAAGCAGTAGACACCATGTTGAATTGTCAACCTGGGATATATACAGTAAAAGATAAGAAGTTGAGGTAGAAAATACTCTGATAGGTACACAGGATATATTAAACTTCTAATATCTTATTACCATGACAAGACAAGAATTGCAAACAGTACAGAACAGTACAGGTAATCCATTTTTATGACAAGTTTTCAGTGTGAATGAGGAATAGCAAGCATAAGCCATTCTCATTACTGTATTCTCGTTGTCCTCCATAGATGTCACACCCAGGGCAATCTGTTCAGTTATTTTTTTAAAAGAATTATATTTCATTTTATTAGATGTTCTTGGGCAGACTAGTTATCTGTGTTAGCCACTTCCAAAAACAAAAGTAAATTATCCTTGCTCAGACAGTTCAAGAAATGCATGTCAAAAATGAATAATAGTTAGGAGAATTTATGAAATATCTAAATGCTTTAGAAAAATTAAAGCTATTCTGCAGATTCTGGTTGTACAGATTCTATTTTGATGTGTATGCAAATTAGTGTACAGTAAGGCAGTTATAATGCATGTTTTTTTAATGAACCACAGAATATACATATGAAACATAATTAGAGCTCTTGGGAACAGCATTGCCTAAATCTAATTTGCTGACATGCTGTCATAAGGTCAAGTAAGTCTTTAAAGAAAAGAACTCTAGTAACCTAAGATCAGAGGCTTCCAGATTTTTCTTCAGCTTTCCACCACTGCTTATTCATGCACATGTTCAGCAGAAAAACTAACCCTTTTTGATAATTCACAAGGCTCTAAGCCCTGCTGTTACCATCCACTGAAGCCATTAAACACTACATTATAAATTAATACATATTTCATATACTATGACTCTGGCTTTGACTTTTTATTTGTCCTTCACAGAAAAATAATTTTGAGGATTGCATCAAGATGAAGAAAACAAGTTCTATAAACTATTAGGTCTTCCTTGCACTTGCACTTCTTTACTGCTATCTCTATATAAAATTATTCATATAGTTCAGTTTATTTATTGATAACTTCCTCAGCATAAACTGCTGGTTATTTGAGTTCACAGGTTACTTATGACAGAAGGATACTGGCACCTATTACCATACAGATGCCTGTTCAGCACGGTGGAAATGTTTTGTCAGAAATTATTTTTCTTCTGTACTTTAACAGAGTTAAAGATTTTTAACTTAAAAATGAAAACAAAGCAACAACCCAGTGAAATCTATTTTTTTTCTTTCCTATGCCTTATTTGCCCTAACAACTCTCTTGATAAAGTCTGGGAAGTTCTTGTTTGGAAAACATTAAATAAGTAAGGTCAAAAGTCTAAAAACATATGGAATTTTCCATAAACAATACCACAGAGGTTTGCAGGTTTAGGAGTTGAAAGGTACAGTATAGATTGCAATTACACAGACATACTGCATGATAAAATACCAATCTCACAAGTCATGATTATGTTAAAAATATGCTGAGGTGGCTAACATCTAAAAATATGACAATACTAAAAGTTTATGATTTGGGATTAGGACTGATTCCAGATTATGACAGTGAAGAAAATAAACGGATCTTTCTGTTTTACTGTGGATCCATTTTCAGCAGAAGGGTTTGTTTTTTATACTAATGTTACACAGCAGAATGGGCTTATTCTGATTTACCTGGAATACACTAAGTCAATATTTGCCATTCACAGCTCTTGAATAGGGCACTTGTGGACAGCTTTGAACTTCTTTCTTTTCAATAATTTTTATTTATTTTAGATGCTCCAAGTGAGGCTAAATTCTCACTATGCTTGGCACTCCACTGACACCTAGCAAGACAGACTCCCTTCATCAAAGAAAATGCAATATGAGTAGCAAAAGTGGAGGAAAAACATAATAATCTAGCCTTATTTTAAAGAAGGGAAAGGTCCATGACAGTGATAGCTTTTTGATTTGGTGCTCAGAAGCTACATCCCAACCATCATGAAGTACATGCCTGTTTTTAAAACAAGCTCTTGGCTCTCCTGAATTATAAAAGTAATTCCTAATTAATAAAGTGAATTATAAATCCATGTAGTATTCTTAAACCTAGTATGTGAGGAACTCATCTTTCCCTTAAATTTATAAAGGCACAAATGAGAGACTTGTTTCCTTGATTTGATTATTATTTAAAAGAAGGCTTTCTTCAGAAAAAAAAAATCACTGTCATTGGAATTTTTTTCATTTACTTTTTAAAGTTACAAAATAGTTGCTGCTTTATGGATTTGTTGTTTTGTGAACTCAGTCTTCATAAAACCTTTCATTTTTGGAGATATCTTGTAATTCCTGAAATTACTCTTTCTTGGACAACCTTCATTTTTATTTTTAAATAGTGAAGTATGAAAAAAGTCTCCACTTAAGAAGCATTGAGAAAAATATTTTGATAGGAACAAGTTTTGTGATACACTTAGTTTATGTAGAAATGTCCTACTTGCTAAATATCTGAGAAAAAAAAGTGCATATTTTGTGCAAAATTTTGAGCTACATTTTAAATCATTAAATTTCTAAATAAACTATCTCTTATGTTTCTTCTTCTTCTTCATCTGTATATTTGTCTCTTCGTTTTATGCAAACCACTCTCCCTATAATTCATTTTCACTGCATTGGATGCCCAGCAGCTCCCTGTCACACCCAGAGTTCAAACTGTCATGGTCACGCTTTCGTCCCTCATTTCTGTTACTTTTTTTTTTTTTTTTTTTTTTTTTTTTTTTTTTTTTTTTTTTGTGTGTGTGTGTGTGTGGTTTTTTTTGTTTGTTTTGTTTTGTTTTGTTTTGTTTTTTATCTGTGTCCTGTTGTCCAGCCCTTAGCCCCCTCATTTTTTTTTCCCTCAGCTCGTGTTGCTTCCTACTAACCAGAGGTCATTTTCCTTTGGAGAGTCATTCAGTCTCCTACAACATCAAATGTCCTATCAATATTCCCATTTTACACACTTGTCCACTTTTAATCTTTTTGCATTGAATGAAAGTTTTTTAAAAAAATCTGTGCTTTAAAATTACACTCTTCTTAACATAGCTTTCTCCACTCATTTTATTTTCTAAAGTCTTTTTTTTCTTTTGTCTCCATTCATTTTCTGCTGTCATTTTTCATTATTTCATCCCTCTAATTCAATGCCTGATCTAGCTCCACGTATATAAGCTTCCAACTGAAATTAATAATGCTTGCAAAAATGAAATACTTCCATCTGGAACCGCACTCTTTTTTTTCTGTGTAAACCCTGCCCCCTATTCAAAGTGTCCAGACACAGGACAGTACAGCTTCAGTTTTAAAGATGTTTACATAATTTGAGGACAGACAGATCAAGAGGCTGACTGGTTCAGTCCATGCATGACAGCCCAAATAAATTTACCTCTCATTCCAGTTTTGGGTTCTTGAGTTGGTTGTCAGAGGCTTATCAGTGGTTTGGTGAAAAACCAGACAACTCAGCCTTCACAAAGGACACTCTCAGGAACTTCTGAATAATTTTTTTTCTATCCAGCATAAAGGTATCTGCAGGGACTTCTGTGGAGGAACCCAAGTGACCAGAGCCAGGAGAAACAGGGAACAGCATCCTACAGTTTTGCGTGCTTGCTTATTTTCTTTGTAAACACTGACCATGGACACTTGCTGTTCTTTCCAGTTGTAACACTGGCTCCTTCTGCTGCATTTGCCCTTGAAGAATTCAGTCAGAAGATAGTTGGTCATTAGCTTGTGTACTACCTCATTATCTCTGAAAGAGGTAAAAGTCCAGATAAATGCCCAAGTTAGTCATTGTAATGTGGATGCTTTTCAGACAGGTATTCAGCACATTAGAATAAGAAATTGTCATTAATCATAATTTCAGTTGTTGTGTTACATCACTGGTAGGCAAGAAAAAGATCTGTTGCATGTTTATGACTGCTCAAACTATTGATTTGGCTTTTGGGCTCAGTCCAAAATCCATTTGGTGAACTTACTGTTTATAACCAGATCATAATACTGGAATTTATTGGAAGTGTTTGTAAGTGGAAGTATACAATTCTGAATATAGATAGAAAAAGATATCACAGCATAGCAGTGTTCAGTTAACCACAGTGAATAATTTTCTCTCCTAACTTCTTCACATATCATCAATTAATTCAGAGCAAAATCTAAACTATGCTTAGCACCAAAATTGTTTCAGAATGGATCTGAGCACAACATGCTTGAATGGTGAAAAGAATTGTGAAAAGAACACTGAAAAATGAATAGGAGATTTTTCATTGCCTTCAGAAAGCTTTATATAAGTTCCAAGATCAGGCTCATCCTTCATATATCTGTGAGTGAGATGAGGCTTACTTATTTGAATATTTTACTTAATACTTTACAGCTTTTGGTATAAAATATGTGTCTCACTCCATATGAAGAGGAGTTTCTCAGGTTTAAAATTTATAATATGCATACATATGTATGAAAGCTACAATATATACAAATAGCTACATGTATAAAAAAATCCTTTCATGATGAAGGAACAGTTTGTATTTGGATGGGAAGTGTTACCTGAAAACATATGTCTGGCCAATGCTTTCCTTAAAATATTTCTGACAAACATGGTTTTATTAAATCCATCATTGTGATGGATCCAACTAGCTGCTATGCTGAGATGATAATGGTGTTTAGGTGATCTAGGTTTTCTATGATTATTACTATATTAAGCAATAATATTAAAGCAATAATATAAAATATTTGGGAAAGGATTTTTTAACATGCTATTTCATTGACCTAGCACTTTTAAAAGGCAAGAGTAAACCAGTTATTTGTCTTGACAGTCCCAATGCCTTTATTCTTAAAGTATTTACCGAATATTGATTTATATGCACTAGTGTATAAATGAATGTATCAAGAGCAGCTGTCATTAAGTGCCTACAAACAGTACAAGAACTGGTGCAATTCATAGGAAGGCTGGCAAAATCCTTGGCTGAACAAAGTGCCATTTGTGTTTTTCCCTGCTTCTGTTATCAGCTGTGTAACCTCTTCTAACAAATGTTTTCCTACACATGTGGATTCTCCCACGGCATGTATTCTCTGGCCGGCAGGGCAGGGTGAGCTTTGCTGGGTGGCAGATTCCTGAGGGCTGTGTAGGGGCAGAGGAAACCAGCAAACCCCTCAAAAGTAAAGCAAGGACTCTTGATGAGAGCCTTTCCTAGTGTATTTTGTGCCTCTAGCAGTGGTAAGTGGAACATTTTTCAGGACAGGTTTTTAAGGTATTTATTTCTTAGATATATCTCATATGAATAGCAAATTAGGGAAAATAATTAATAATTTTTATGTGCACATAGAGAGCTTTGGTTCTGGGAAGGAGAAGGATGTCTCAACACTAAAAAAACTCCTCCATGTGCTGTAAAACATAACATAAAATTAGGCCCACATTTTCCATATACTTATGGATGTACTTAACTTTATTATCTTGAACAGTCACAGGCAGTCAAAAGGTACAAAGCCTGAGAATCAATGAGGAAGAATTTTACTATTATTATAATGATTTAATTATCACGATTTTTAACTTTAGGCTCTGAATTCCCTGTGCTTAGAGCTCATTTGTGTCCTTTTTAATGGTCTAATTTACCTTTAAATGTGAGCAGCAAACCATGTGAGGTTTTTCTGGAACACTTTGAAGTTCCAGATTTGAAAGTGCCTCTTTTGCCAGTTATCTGAGGTGAGGATCAGGTCAGCTGTATTGTTTAAACAGCTTTAGTCTGAAAAAGAAGTTTGGTTAAATGAAAAAATAAGATGACATTTTTTACCATTTAAAATGTGAATATTTCTGAGAAACCATCTTCATTCAGGAAAAAAAGTACCTTTTGTGTCTCACACTTGCCGCATAACCTTAGAAAGGACACCATTAGATCATGCCTGGCAAAACATAGCTTATTATTCTAATAACAAATTATTTGCTAGGTGCCAAAATTGTGCTGCTTCACAGAATCAGGAAGAGATGGAGACAGAGCTCCTGCCCTGAGGATTTTACAGTCTAAATATGCAGATCAGAAAAATCCACACCAAAATGCAAAGCATGTTGCTGTGTTTTCATTTGAGCAGGCAACAGTGTCTTTGTTGAAATTAATTAGCCTTTGTGGGCAGAAAAAGTTAATTTAAAAAAGCTATTTTAGTTAATATAAATAGCACACGGGGCTGATTCCAGGACAAACGGGTACACAGAAGCTATGAAAAAGTAGCTCAGAAACTGAGGCATGCTGTAATGGGATGACAAAGAAGAACCAGTTGGAGGCCAAGGACAGAAGTTCAGGCTTGACGTGAGAGACAAAAATGCCATGGAAGAGAATTATACAGAAGAGTGATACAGGTCTTGTGAAAATACAAAATCTGTACAGAGATGCATTTTAAATTAAGTGCTGACAAACCTTCCAAAATATTTTGATTGTCCCTTGAAAATACCAACTTATCTAAGGAAGCATGACAGCAGGATAGGATGTAATTTTGGATGTGTTAGTAGGTGAAGCGTTCTTTTATTGAAGTAGGAATATATTTGCAGAATGCATCTGGGGAAACATGTCAGAAATTCCAGCTTCCAAACACAATCTTGCTTAGGTTGTATTTTAAAAAATGGGGAGAAATTTTGTCTTTTTTTGTTTATTTCTTCTCATGGATTTTGATTACATAGTTTCACTGGGCTTTGAATCATCAAAAAAAAGTTTTATCCATCAAAACATCTATTTCTGTGACTTGTATTAATGAGAAATTAGCTATTATTGGGTATTTCAGGCTTAACTAATTAATATAGCCTCTGAAAGAGTATGTATGAGTAGTCAAACAAAGCAAATAAAATTAAGAAAGTGATCAATAATTTGCACCATTATAAACCATATACCTTGATTCTATAACAACTGCTTTGTATTAAATTTCTGTGGTATAACTAAAGCATCTGTTTTAGAAAACACAATATTCCCTAGTTATTAATAAAGCCGGGGCCACTTTAATTGTTTTTGAATGTCAGTATTGTGTTACCCAGTGCCTGCTGTGTTGCATTCAATTCATTTTTAGGCAAAAGATCACAAAAACAATTTCAATAAAACCCACAGGGTAACTGGATGTTCAGGTTGAACCTTTGTCCTTAAACTCTAATGTTTTCATCTTTAAAATTCAATCTCCAGAAAACAGAGGATAGCCTGAAGTGAAATAACAAATCTCTCAGAGGTCGCTTGGGGCTGCATGGAGTAACATCACCACATGGGTTCCTAAGGGTGATCTTAAAAGCATTTTGCCAAATTTCAAGCCCAAAGAAGCTCACTTTTGGTATCTCAATTCTTTTTTCAGGACTGTTATTTGTCAAAGGACTAACGATAAGAATACATTTCTACTGAATGGAAACATAAATTTTAAATATACTGGAGAGTGACAATAATTTTAAAATTCTCCATCCATACACAGGATTTGCAGCCCCAGTTTTAGAGGCTACTCTCTAGTTCTTGGACCACTTCAAGTGTAGGACAGCCTTAAATTCTCAGACTAAGGAAATGGTCTTAATTATATTAGGATGAAGCAGGCATGTTTTCTGGGCTAAGCAACCTCAAGGAAGTTATGCCAGCTTTGCTGTATTTATTGTATGAACATTGTAGCCAGGCTTTTCATGTTTTGCATAGATGTAAATGCCTGTATTTGAAATTCCAATATTCTTTGGAAGTCTTTGAAACTACAGGATGCTAGAATAGTTATAGGATCTGCCTTTGAATGTTGATTTCTATTTTTCTGATTGACAGTTGTTAAGATTTGAGATGGCAAATTCTCATTAGCTCTGAGGCACCACTTCACCAACAGTTTACTCCTGTTTCTGGAGACAGGATGCTTATGCCATACATCTCATGCCATAAACCAAATTCCTTGGTGTGATCATAGGTGCAGTTAAAATGCTGCACTTAGCTGCAGCTTGTACCAAATACATAATAACATTTACTGGCTGCTATTAAAACCATCTATATAGGTTTTATATTTGACTGTTTGCACATGTGCAATTTTTTCTTAAAAGAATTAAGCTTTTTTCCTGTTGCAGAGGAAAATGTGAAGATATAAAAAGATGTTGGTGGAAGGTAGAATTGCAAATTATGGAAAATAGGGTCACATGGATCAGTGTATTTGTGACTTGTATTTTGACATCTAAAAAGAACGATTCCTCTGAATTCCAGAAATATGGCTTCAAGAGTACAGTGTTTTGTATGATGATTGTGAAGTCTATGGAGAACTGGCACAAGAAACAGACTTGTGTTTCTGTTGTCACATCTACTTGAACCTGTAAAATTAAAACTGTGTTCGTCCAAGTGGTGTTTGCAGATTGTTCTCCTTTTAGGACTGACCACTGCTGTACATCATTTACTTTGAAGGGTTTTTTTACATATGGTGAACATCTGAAGTCTGTCTTTACAAAGGTCTTACAAGCCTTTACAAGATTTTGAACCAGGAGAAACAGAGATGTATTGTGTCATGCATGGCACAGGGTTATCAGGTGAAACTGTAATTGAACAAAGGTTCCTATAATTTCATTCCCTTCTACACAGTAATTTTGGAGAGGGTGATGCCACTTCTTTGGAGCATGGTTGGAGTATTTAACAAAACACCAAGGAATTGAAATATCATGCACCAGTTGTGCACCTAAAATATTTGCATGGTTAAAGGTGGAACAGTCAAAAGTGTATGATATTGTCCAGTTAAATCTAAGTATTACTGAGGTCTTACTGGTTTTAATGGTCATAAGCTTAGACCCAGGCTTTGGAGACTCCTGTTCTGCATACTATTATTCCATTTAATTGGAAAAATGAAATAATTTTACATTGCTAGTATATTACAGATGTATCAGGCAATGCTAATACCACAACACGATCAATTAAACATGCTCAGTCTCTAATTGTGGTGTGACAAAGGAATAACCCTGAAAAAAGGCATTCTATTATTTTCATTAATTTCCCTTTTGAACTAAAATTGTTCATGCTTTACTCAACCTAAAGGTAACAGTTCTCAAAAAAAACCACTGCTATATTATTAGGTAACTAATAAAAATATTGTTATGAAGTCAAGTACTTAAAGCATAATTTAATGCAGAGAGGTAACAAGACAATGTTCAGACTGGCAGACTAAGCTCATGTTTTTTCAGCTGTTGTATGTTCATTTGTGTAAGTTGTAACATGTCATTGATCCACTGCCATTAAAGCCAAAAGCCATATTGTTATTGATATTCAAGGTGGGTACAGCTAAAAATCTGAAAATTTACTACATGTTTGTGAAAATTATCTAAATCAAATTACAGAGTTCCATCAAAATGTGTGAATGTTGGAATAAGCCACTACCAAAATTCTGTGAAACACACCTGTGTGTCTCTTACAGAGAAAAAAACAGTTTAATGTTATTTACTCAAACAGATTGTCTTGCCTCTGTCATAAGTAATAAATTGTGCCTCCTGCCTGTTAATAAGGCATAATAGGAACTATATTAGGAAATATAGAAATACATTATTTAAACACCTATTTTAGGTTTTGGCTACCTAATTATACCAGGACACTTTCAGTGGCCAAGGAATGATAGATTTCTTTACCTTCAAGGTGATTTTTTTTCCTCTGATATATTGTCTTTTTAAATTTCTCAAAATATTTCAAGACAACTTACAAATATAAATATTGGCTGATGAGTAACTCAGGGTTATGAGTTTTATGCTAAGAGTAAATATTTAACATCTATGGTTTTGTTATAAGAATGTCATCTGTTAAGGATATTTTATTGATCTTGGCTCCGTAGTGTTTTCCTCTAAACTCTTCTTTCTTGTTTATGCTTTAAACTTTTTTTTTTAACTGTTCATTTTGCCTTAGCTCAAAAAACATATATAGAAAAATTGTGTTAATTGGAAAAATATGATTCCTCCACTGGTATTTTCATATCAACAGAACTTTTAAAAAACAAAACAATATCTAAGCTTTAGAATGGTGTATGAGGTCTGTCATAGGCTTATATGGCTATTGAGGAAAAACAGCAAGCAAAATTTAAATTCCAATTTCATACCACTGCTCTGGCAGGATGTAGTCTTTTCTGCTGGAACAGAATTCAGTTTATAATGCTTGACCATAATAGTTCCATTAACCTGCTTTCTTGCAATTGTAAATGTGACTGCTTCACTTCAAATACAATCTTCTGGTCTCCCAGAAATTAATGTAACTATTCAATTGTTTAAGTGCCTCTGTGTTTACAGGGATGAAGCCTAAATTTTCACACAAGACCTCCTTTATAGATTGTGGTTTTTTATATATATATATAGAAAACACAATAAAACGGAATGAAAGCTTGAAGTTCTTTCAAAGTCAATCACAAAGTCTTTAAGATCATCTGTATATTCAGATGCATCCGGGAGACAATATTCTTATGCATTAAATTTTCTCGTTCTTGACCATCAAGCAGCAACATACATTTTCTCCTTCAGCTTCTGTTATTCTCAGGCTTCAAGAAGTTAGACCAGAAAATCTACTGATATGTTTACCCATGAAAAATAAACAAACAGACCCCACAAGCCTTCCTTCAGCTGAGGAAGAAAACACATGCATTCTAGTGGCACAATGGCATAAGCTTCAGTTCATGTAATTGGATGGGAGTGTACATGAGGACCTTGTAGGTGCCTGGGTTAGAGTATCCCCAAGACATTTTGATAATGTAATTCAGACTAGTGCTGTGTATTCCAAAAGCAAAATAAATTAGTCTTTGCTAGTTGTTTTCATGACTACCAGGGACCATTTCTAGTGGGGATGTTTTTTTTTTTTTTTCTACCCAGAGAAAGTATGAATTGCATTAGAGACTTTAAAATTAATCTCAATTTCCCTTCAATTTGGTTGCAGAATATTAACAAGTTGCTTCCAGGAACCCTTGAGAGCTTCCCTCAGTATCTCATTCTGTTAAAAACTTAGATATATTCCTGCAAGTACTATGGAATTTAAAATACAGTTATAAGCATTTTAAAATTGGTTTTGGTACGTCACTACTATTAAAATTTCTATTAGTTTTTTATTATATGTAATTCCCCTGTAGCACCATGGAGTTGCCTAATAACAAATTTACTCTTCTTTATAATAGGTTGTATGGGATAAAGTTGAGAACAGTAATGTAATGTAAAACTCTCTGTTCAGTTTGTTGTAACTTTCTCAAAAGCTTTTTTATTTGGTTGCTCTTGTTGGTTTTGCTTAAATGTAGATGTGTTTTTGTTAATGTGTAGATGTGTTTTGTAGATGTGTTTTTGTTAACCATCCTGCTTTAATGTTGTGGATAACAGACCCCTGTGGAAGTTGCAGCTTTCAGAAAGTTGTGCTCATTCAGGTTCAATGCATAAAGGTTTTTAGCATAGTACGTAAATTCTTCCTCTCCAAGTCCACTCCCTTTCATGACTTTCAGGTAAAACATGGCTTCTTTCAGCTCCAAACAGACCGTAAATTCCCTAGTTTAGTCTCCTACGCCAGAGAATTTCCATTAGGGTTTTTTTGTTTTTTTTTTTCAATTTCTATTTCAGAGGGAAATGAAGCAGATGATCTGTGTCAGGGGAAATTTGTGGCAGATAGCGGTATGTTTGGGATGTTCTGTAAAAGTCTACAGAGATCTCGTGTTCTTAAATTGAAAGTTTTGCTATCTGAGTAGTTAAATATTTCTCATTTTTGCACAGACTAGTAAAAAAACCAATTTGCACACAATTTTTTCAGTTATGAACTAACACCAGAAATATTTTGTGCTTTGTTTCAGGTTAGTCCAGGAACAGCACTTGTGTTTAGTTCATGAAGGCTAAATTTTTGCACCAACCCTCCCATATTTCTTTATAATACTAATAAATACAAGGGATTCTAGTGTGGAAGGGCTATCATGCTGGCTGTGGTGATGATAAATTTGGTTAGCAGGAAGAAAAGGTCTACAGCATAGGTTGGCTAGTAGTTAGAATAGAAAAATACTCAAGGACAAGGCACTGTAGGGACAAGAGTTATATATTGACCAGAGACTTTTGACAAACTTGTAAAAGAAAACAAAACTCATTGTTACGCTGGAAAATAAAATGCAGGTTTATGATGTTGGTGTAATAATCTTCCCGTGGGTAAAAGAATTTCAGATGCTAGTAAACTGGGAAATTTAGGCAAAAAAAATACTTCCAAAGCTCACAGGTTTCAGTGTCATTAAAAATACAATATTGGTAAAGCAGATATAAAATATTTGGTATGTGAGTGGATCAAAAAGGAGCTAACAGAGCAATTATAGCTAGACTGGAGGATTTGAAGGAGGAAGAGAGAATTCTTGCTAAAGCTTGAAAATAAAAAAATAAAGAGGAAGTGAAGTGTAAGGGAAATCAGATATTATTTCTTCCTGGTCTCTTGCCAAACACCCCATTGAAGAGGCAGACCTTTATTCCAGTAAAGAAAGTTTTCTTGCCAAAAATGTGGAGTTTGCTACTTTGCTCCCAGCCAAGCTGAGAATGAATTACGAAAATAAAACTTACGTCTACTGGGACCTTCAGTCATCTGTTACAAAATGTTGAAAGTGACTTAATTCAGGAAGATCTGGATTCTAGCTCAGGCTCAGAGGGAACTTGAGGGCTTTATGGCTTCCTTTTTTTCTATCAAGTTTTATAGCCCATATTTGTAGTAAAATAATGTTGTTTGAAGTTTGTATGTTTCATGGGAGTGGTGCCTTGAAGAAGTTATTTCAGTTAAATGGCACCAGATGGAGTGTTTAGTTTGTGACAGGATTCCACTGTTTAGCTTGAAATTATGTTCTTTATTTGATGGCTTTATGGCATCAACAGCTATTCTAATGGCATATATTCTTGGTCTGCCCCTTGGAAAAATGGGATAAAATGCATCTTGAATCAATTTGGGGAGAAAAAAAAACTATGGTTAGATAATAACTTAGAGGATTTTCTTTACTATGAGATTTCATAACTTCATATCAGAGTATGAATTAATTTTCAGTTCAAGAGTATGCCTTGGTTGTCTTCGGACTACACAAAAATCTCCAGATACCTAGTAAGGATAGAATAAATCCTCAAACCCAACAATAAGAATTAATATTTAGTATGAGAGTAAAAATATTTCTAGACAAATATTGAGAGTCAGCACTTAATTTTATATTTTTTTTTAATTTGCCACCTTTCTTTATGCTGGTATCATCTATATTTTAGATCCTCCACTTCGCAGCAAAAATAAAAGCCCAAAGAAGACAGGAAGAAGCTTATCATTATTAAGTTGCAAGACAATGAGATTGCTACTAATTGTGACACTGACTTTTAATACTCATTGTCTAAAAGTAATGGGTGTGAGAGAGAAGGCAGATATGGAATGAAAATTACCAGCCATAGAACAGAAATGAAAAATGTGCCACAATTATTTTTAGGAGTGAGAAGTCATCTGTTTAAGGGGACAGCCCTTCAGAAACAGAAAGCACAGCCATCAAAACGACAGTGTAAGTGATTGTATCTTCCTTGAAGGAGACTGAGCTCCTCAGCCACAGACTTTCATAGTGGTAAAGACTCTGAAGTGGGAAGATAAACATGTGGGAGATTTTATCTTCCCTAGGAAAAAAAAACAAAAAACCCCCAAAAATATCAAAGAATCTGAGGACTTCTAGTAATAAGAAAGACTCTGAAAAGGAAACAGAAATCAGATTTCCTGTTTGTGTACATTAGTCAATACACTTTCCAAATACTTGTACCATGTAGGATTAGAGAGGTTGTATTCTAAATAAAAGGGGGAGGGAAAATGACAAAACAAAACAAACAAACAAAAAAAAAAAAAAAAAAAAAAAAAAAAAAAAAAAAAAAGAAATATTTTAAGCTTTCAAATTATCTCCAGTGGTTAATATAAAAGCAAACCCAGTCACAGCTCATTGAGACATAACTAGTGTGTGAAAAGGTAGAAAGAGTTTGACAGAAAAGCGAATGAGGAGGTTTCAGACATCTCCATGTTCTGGTTCTGACCAGGACAGGATTAATTTTGTCAGTAGCCAGGATGGGCATGGCTTGGACAATGAGGTTGTTCTATACCACCTCAGGCCATGTGCAGGGGGCAGGAGGGGAAGGAGCCTTCTGGTCAGGTAATGTAGAGAGGGCACTCAGGTGTTGCTGGGCTCTGCACAGTGAACACTCCTGTGTGAAGCATTCGCTTCACTTGTACACTCTGTTATTGGTATTGTCAGTGTTACTTTTTGTTTCTTTTTTCGTTGTAAGCTCTTCTTATCTCAACCTGTGATTTCCAATTCTCCTCTCCAGCCCATTGCAGGGAGGAGGGGTAAGGAGAATGGAATGGGGAAGTGAGTGCGTGGTGCATGGTTTGGACTGTTTCAGTGGGAACATTAAATTGGGGAACACCATTCCTGTACCACAACATCTCATCACTTATTTAGGGATCTAGGAGAGTTAGATAGTAGAACACTTTAGCTCAGAGTCACTGATCAGAACACTGGTCAGAGCATGGGGCTAGTAACACCAAGGTTGTGGGTTCAGTCCCTGTATGGTACAATTTAAGAGCTGGATTTGATGATCCTTGTGAGTTCCTTCCAACTCAGAATAATCTGTGAATCCCAAGGATGGGAAGAACAAACTTCTCAATTTTTGGTCCTAGCTGTCTCTATGTAGTGTGCCTAAATCACTTTTAAAACAGAGAAGAGCCACTCAGACATTCCTCAAAGTTTTGCTCCAAGTTAGTCACATCTTTTAAAAACAAAAGGAAAATCTTGATTTGTAACCAGAAACACTTTGAGACCAAGAGGAAATTGTGGAATGCTCATATAGTCCCTGAAAGCAGAACTCTCCTGCAAGAGTTCAGTTCAGGTTTCCAGCTAATTTGAGGTGTGGCACACTGCAGAAAGTATGATTTATAGGAATTCCTTCACACATTTTAAACTTGTAGCAAAATTGTATGAACAATCAACTCTTGGCTTCTTTTTCAGGAACAGATATTAAAGAGACATCATGTATATTTTATTTTTTCAATAAAATGGTTTGAAATATATCCATTATTATTAACTGTTCATTCATAACTTTCTCAAACAAGTACTAATTTTTATACCCTCTTTAGCTGAAATGAAAACAAATAATAACACTGTTTATGAAAATTAGAATGAGCTAATGCTGTTAAGAACTAACAAGAAAAATATTTAACTTTATGAAGGAGTTGTTACTGCTATTGTCTCTTTGAAAAATGGCAGATAAATAATCTGATAATCATGACAAATGATTATTCATCAGATAATTTATGACAAAAATATAGAGATCAAGACATTTCTAATTTCCCCTACCTCAACTCTCACAACTTTAATGTTCTGTAAAGACCGAGGTCAATCTGCAGTTTTAGGACTGATTCTCCTCATACATCTGAAAAAACCAAACAAAAAATTTCAACCAACTAGCAAAACAAACACACAAAACTACAAAAAACCCCCAAACAAACCACAACAAAATAAAACCAAAAGCAGATAAAACAAATTTAAAAAAAAAACCCAAACAAAACAAAAAAAAAAAACCCCAAACACAAAAAAGACTCAAAGTCTAAACAAACAAGAAAAAAAAACCTACAAAAAAAAAAGAAAATAAAACAAACGAAAAAACCCTACAGAAACCAAAATTAACAACTCTACCTAAAAAAAACAAGCTGAGGAAAACCTCTGAAGTATAAACAAAGAAACCCCTTGGTTTCAAGAATCTCATCTAGGTAGTCATAGTTTTCTTGACCTTTTTCTTTTTTTAAGAGATGGGTCTTTATAAAGCATAGCAGAATCCTTCTTCACTGAAATGTTCTGACAAAGGATCTCTGTGGATATGATGGTTCAACAGTTGAGCAAATATTCGCTTTTGAATCAGTGATCAACAGAGGTGTTCATTGCAGTGATCACCTTTCACAGTATGAGTTGTGTGACATTCCTTGCCTCTGCCATACCCAGTTCTGGACACCATGTACTCTTCAGCTCATGGACGCTCAGACAGTTTTCCCTTTCAGTCACAGCCACAGAGGATTTGTCTGAAGTACCTGGTGAGCCATAAATCGTTAAAAACCCACACTCCACATCTGGAAGACCATCCAGATCAATAAGGCTTTCAGTTATTGTAGAGGAAAAGTGATCTACTTTTCCTAAGAGTTATCTGCATGAGAACATTATACTTGCATACACAGCTTTGGTTTTGAATGTTATTGCGACTTTTGCCACTATTTATTCTGCTTTTTATTTCTTTAATTTTCACAATCCTGTCGTATCCTAATCTTTTGGCTAGATCTGTGTTCATGCATCTTGTAGTGTTTACATCTCTTCATATCCTTGAAATCTTTGTGAAATATCTGACTTTACATTTGAGAAATGATTTTTTTTCAATTTTTGGTGCTGTAATGAAGACCTCAGAGAAGTTTTTTTATTGCCAAATACAGTATGCAATGATAGTTCATACAAAAATGTATATATTTCTATATTAATATATATATCATGCATATAAATGAAAACAGTGGAAGTGGAACAAATAACACTGCTTACTCTTTACTATTTCATCCTTTAATAGCTCAGCTGTTTTCTCTTTTTTCTTATAAGTAATCACCTTTCCCATCTGAAACAAATTAACTCCTGGGGAGGATATGTTCTGAGAGCTTTCATATGGTCCTTGTTACCAGGGAAACTACTTCTTTTGTCAGTATGTGTTCTGAAGCTCACGGACAGTGTAGATTGCTTTGTAACATCAGATGACAAGAGACAGCAAGGGCCAACTAGTTTGCATGTGGTTTCTGAGCAAAAAAATAATTAGAGACTCTCACAACACCGGCCAACATTACTTATCCTGGACAGCTCTTCAAAACAGAGGTGTGCAAAATAGTGTGGTTTATCTATGCATTCAGCTTCCTGCAGGTTGATGAAACAAATATTGTCCTGGAGGCAGGTGGGTGGGGGATGAAGTGCCAAGCAGCTGTCGGTGTTGGGGAGTCCTCTGCTGGGGACAGAGAGCTGGGCGATTGCTGGACGCTGCAGGGCCCAGGTTTAGGAGTTCTGGAATAAGCTGCCAGAGGAAACCGCTTCCCCTTGAACAGGTTCTTCCTGGGTTTGTGCATCTCATTTTGAAAGTGGTTTGTAACACTTATTTTGTTTTTGTTACTAGACTGTGTGTAATTTTCCAAATTATTAAGCCTAAGGCTTCTAATTTTTGATGGAATATGGTACCTAAGAGCATATCTTTCTGATGAAAAATGTCAGGGTTTTGAAAAGACAGTCTACTTTTTTTTCTTTTTTTCAGCAAACAAAACCAAGAGGTACATTGAGGAAATAAAGCAAAGCAATGCATGTACCTCGTAACAATTACTGCTGTTTCAGAAGCTTTTCTGATTTACATTTTTAATCTGTAATGAGCTCAATGCCCACACTGGATTGTGGGAGATATTGGATTTAAAGTGACTAGCAAACAGCATACAGAGTTGAGCCAATAATGAGAAATATCAGTGCCATTAATGGCTTCTGAGATCTCAGCAAGGCTTCTGTTTTCAAAAGTCTTCTAATAACAAAGCTCAGTGTATGTCTTAAGTCTTTGCCAGTCTGCTTTTTTAACCATGTTACTATGTCTAGCATTTTACCCACAGAAGCTGGTTTGTTTTAAAAGTGAAGAAAGAATAGATTAATGAAGCTAGCTAGCTTGTTTTGTTGAGGATTTTTTTAGGAAAGAAAAATAAAAGGAAAATAGAAGCAAAAAATCATCTGGGTAATCCATTTTCATTCTTTGGAAGACCTAAATAATAAAACCAGAAACACTGGCTGCAGAAGTGGAAATATCAGTTTAGCTTTAATCATAATCATTCCACCATTGTTACAATAGTCCTGACAAGTTGGAGTTCAGTCTTTTTTGAAAGCCATGCATGAATATAACTGCAGTTTCAGTCAGCAACACCTAACCATGAATACTGGATATGAGAACAGATCACAGAAAATGTAGCACATTGACAACAGACATCAAACAGTCTGCTATGGAAAGCATCTGTACTATTAATCTGAGCAGATCACCAGGTAATGGCTATTCAACAAGCTGAATACAGTGAAGAAGGATAAATCATAGACAGCAAGCTGAGTGAAATAACTGAGATCATAGAAATGGCAGAAAAAGTGATTAAAAAACACTGCTTTTACTTACATGGCACCAGATGCATTAAATACTAACAGGAAAGCAAAAGTCCTAAACCAGAAGCATACAGCCTAAACAGAGTTTTTATGCATATGATGAGAATTACTCAAAGAAAGCCAGCACAACTGGATGACAAATTTATGAATGCATTTGGTATAATGGGGCATAAAATATTTTCTTGGGATTGCTTATGAGCAATACAAACACTTTTCTGTACGATATTTATGTTTCTCCAAGGTACATTCAATGGGCCTGATGCAGCAAAAAATACAGACGTGTTCTTGTATCTCATAACTATACTCACAAGAAGTTTTAGATAAACTCTCATTTGCATCTGCTTTCAGCGGGACATAAGCAAATGTTTCCTTTTTTTGTGAACACAGAAATTATTTCACTTTCTGCTAAAATAAAAGACATGTGACAAGACACCAAACCCCTTCCCCTTGGGGTACTGGGCAAAAACCCAAAGTAAAAGAGTCTAAAGCATATGAGAAGCTCAGGTGAGCTTTTCCTTGGATTCTGCAAAATCTGTTTTCAGGTTGGGCTTGTAGCTAGCAGGTCCTGCAGGAGTTCTGCAAAAGCAGAGCATTTAGACCCTGAGGGAAGAGAGGAAGCTCTTCCCAATCTCTTTCAATAGTGGTTTCCCTTGTCAATTAAAAGGATGCCAGCTACTGTCAGCTAGGAGTCTGTCAAGCCCTTAGTGTAAGATGCCTGAAGGGAGGATGCAGATTAAAGCAGTGTAAGAAAAACAGATGTTAGAGCATGAACTAGAGATGTTCTGAAATTCAAAGAGGTTGTTCTGCCTTAATGTGCTTAATTACAGAATTCCTTGTTGCTGTCATTAAAATTGAACCCTGCTGTTAGCTCATTCATCTATGCTCCAATTTCCATTAAAAATTTCAGTTCCCTTAGGGGTGGTAGGACCACCTAGATTTGCCAATCCCTGAGATGTTACATCAATAGGGGAAAAAATATTCTCTTTATAATTCTGAACTATTCAGTGATCAATGTAAAAAGGAAGTCCAGTGCTTAAATTCCAGGACTAGGGATTAGATGATCTAGATTTTATTACATTAGATAGATCTGTGATGAAAAACCAGCTCCCTTGAAAACCTTGAAAGTCTGGCTATTAACTTCAAAAGACCCACGATTTCTCCCTTGCTGTTAAAGTTGGAGTTAGTAATTCAGGTCAGCCTTTTGAAAAGGCCTCAGAACTACAGATCATACAAGAACACAGAGCATCCCAAATATGAAGCATCCAGCACCAGTGAACTCCTTTATGCAAATTCTGTACCCATTTTTTGTACTCTCATCATATGCAGAAAATAAGAGAAATTATTTTTTGTTTTATTGAGTATTTTTACTTACTGATGTTGGATAATTAATCAATGAAAATAATAATAATAATAAATAATAGAAAATATATTAAAAACTGCCCGATTAATCTTCTTGTGCTTCTTCCATTCCTGAGTAAGGTCAAAACTGTATTTTCATTTTTCTACATAAACTTCCAGTTTACAAGTTGCATTCAGCTATTGAATGTAAAAGGAGAGCGTTTTGTTGAAATCATTTGCTCTACAATATATTTTAAAACTACACTGAAGAAATTCTTTCCATAAAATTGAAACAGGTTTATTTTTTAGGGAATTTAAAAAAAAACTTTTTTTTTTTCTGAATCTTGTTAAAACAACAGGTTTCCACATTTTTTTTCTGAAAATGTTTTTATATATACAGTCATAGAATTGTGCAGGTTGGAAAATATGTCCAAGATGAAGCCCCACCATTAAACCAACACTATTAATGCACACTAAACCATGTCCCTAAGTGCCACATCTACATGCCTCTTAAACACCTCCAGGGATGGTGACTTCACCGCTTCCCTGGGTAGCCTGTTCCAAAGCTTGGCAACCCTTTCTATGGAGAAAGTTTTCCTAATGTAACGTCTAGACCTTCCCTGGTCTTCCCTGAGCCTCCTTTTCTCCAAACTGAACAACTCCAGCTCTCAGCTGTTCCTCGTAACACTTGTGGGCCAGACCCCTCACCAGCTCCCTTCTCTGTCATTCCTGTAGTGGGAGGCCCATAACTGAGCACAGAATTTGAGGTGTGGCCTCCCCAGTGCCCAGTACAGGGGACAAACACTGCCCTGCTCCTGCTGGCCATGCTATTGCTGATACAGCCCAGGATGCCATTGGCCTTCTTGGCCACCTGGGCACTCTGTTGGCCCATGCTCAGCTGCTGTTGCAGCATCCCCTGGTCCTTTATCCCTGGGCAGCTTTTCAGCCACTCTGTTGCCAGCCTGTAGTGCTGGACACAGCACTTAACCTTGTTGAACCTCATACATCTGGCCTGAGACCATTGATTCAGCCTGTCCAGAGCCCTCTGCAGAGCCTTCCTGCTCTCCAGCAGACCAGCCCAGCCTGGTGTCACCTACAAACTGAACATGGTTGTCCTTGATCCCTTCATCCAGATCATTGATAAAGATGTTAACAGGACTGGCCCCAAAAATGAGCCCTCAGAAATACCACTAGTGACAAAGGGCTGTTTATAACCAAGAAGCATATCCAGATAGAATAAACCCATCTACTTCGAGTCATAAGAAAAAGAAAGGAAAATCAAGGACAATATAAATCTAACATTGCAAGTTTCCAGAAAACAGAGTAAAAACACTCAGGGTTTATTTTTGCTGCACAAATATTTAAATTAAATATAGACATGAAAAGGTCAAACTTGCTCCTCCAGGAAGCCAAGGAACAATCTGAGTTTCCTTCTCAGGTTTTGAATGAAGTTATGTAAAGATGTCTTCAAATGTGGTTAAGGATAGGAGAAGGGAACACCCATTCCTGTGGAGTTACTCTATGGAAGAAGACTCCTGAAGGCACTTGGATGAACTTCTACATGCCAGAAGTTATGAGTCGTGTCTGAGACAGCGTGAACCTGAAGAGACCGGAGAAAAATGCTGCTAGAGCCACAGAACCACAAGTATTTGTGTCCATTTAATATAAATATTAGTATAAAAATCCTGATACCAAAACCCAGCATTGTCCGCATTATCATCATGTGTTATTCACTTTTTCATAGAAAAAGCTCAATAATTTTATCTAGAATTGTGTTTGGTTTTCTAAACTTTTTGTTGTCCCTCCTAGAGCATTCACTCAAATATTATGAAGTCTTTATTCTCACTGAATAGTGCTTTACAGTTCTCTAGTCATTCTGATTAAGTACAAAGGCTTCATGGTATTACATTTAAAGGAATTCAGTGTTTTTATTAAGGAACCTAAACAATTGACCTACTCTTACAGAGATGACATTCATTGTTATATATAAAATAAGTGATCAAGATTTCAAATGTTCTCTGTACTTAATATTGGGAGCAAGAACTAAATCTTTCTGGATATCATTTAGGAATCTCAGTGGAAGCAAACCACTGCATTTCATTTGTACCATATGAGGCAATTACTTTTGAAAATCAGATTTTTAAGTGCAGTCTCGATATATCAGAGTGAGCAGTGCCTGTGATTGGGTATTGTAAACAATCTGTTTTGGTTAGAATTCCTACCAGCAAACCACATGCTAGGGTACTGCTGAGGAGTGAGAACAGTAAGGTTAGTTAGCAAAGGAGTCAAAGCAGAATATCTTGAAAATTCACATATTTCAGTATATCTTAAAAATTCAGATATTATTACAAATATATGAGGCACGGTTTCCACAGCTTGTTGACACAAAAAATTACAGATGCTGTGTCAGAAACTGTTTTTGCAGTTATAGGAACCAGGTTACTGAAGGAAATTTCAGACTGTTTATTTATTCTTTAGTTGAAGTATAACTTAAAATTATTTTGGCATGGACTATCTGAAGAAATATGACATATTTGGATGGCAGTGCCCCTTGCACAATGGCCAGAGTGTTTTGCTGGGAGAAAAATACACAGAACACAGCAGGAGTCAAACTGACCCAAAGGGTCCTCAGACTCTCAGCCCCGCCTCCAACTCTCCTCACATCCCTGCTTGCTTCCTGGTAACATTTAGCTGGGCAGGCTGCATGGGGTCAGCCCTGTTTAGTTTCCCATGCAGGCACCAACAGGGCAGAAATGTGCCAGCATCTCTCCTGGGGAGAGGTGGGAGGAAACCCTAAAATCTCCTAATTTTCAGAAAACTTACATGAAATTAATGTTGTTGGCAATTCTGCTCTTATATAAAATTGGCTAAAATTATTGGGTGTGTTCAGAATTTTTCACAGGGATGACATACATCCCCCCTGATTTGATTCAGAGGTACAGTGCTCCTATAAATCCCTTTCTCTTCCTCAGTAGGCCTAATAGTATCACAGGCTTCATAACCCACAGGTATGTTGCCAGGGAGGTCTGTTAAATAATGTCCTGCCTGAACAGGAGCTGCATGATGAACTTATATCGTGTTCTGAATTACATACAGGGAATGTTGCTGTAATTGTGGGGTTCATTGCATGTAGATGTAGATCTACAGACAATGGATAGGTAGACAATTTTCTCCAAATGTAATTTTCTAACCAGGTCGTCCTCTGGCTGCTCTTATCAAGTAGAGTTCTGAGCTCATCTATTCCAGCATATATGATGCAGTACTTCCATGTGATTTGATGAATATTTAATAATCAATGAGAACAGATTCAGACTCCCTGTGTTTTTGAGGGACAGTATTTAAAACAGCACCATTAAATTACTAAATGAAATGCTCAGGTTTGACCCTCTTTAACTCATAGGAAAATACCCTTCAAATGCACTGAGTCCTTGGATTTTGTCCATAATCCATGCTTAATTTCATCAAATGCTATTCAACCAGTAAATCATGTCAGAAAATGCCAAGTAATTGATTCTCTAGACAAGACTTAATGGAGAGAAGAAAACAGGTTAGACTAGTTGAAGGTTGTTTTTTGGGGTTTTTTGGGGGTTTTTTGAGCTTTTTTCCAAATATTTGAAACTTATTAAAGGTTTGCACGATTCAACTTTTCAATATAGTGAAATCCTGAATGCAATGTGCCTTTCACGAATGCCTCCAGATTAAACCTGCAGATACATCTCCCTGTATAAATATACTGCAGCCTGGTAAAACTGAAGAGACGTAATTCACACTGGTCACAGTGAAGTGTTTGAGAGGCATTTCAAGCTAAATGGGATATACATGGGTTGGCTCAGCAGTTTTCCCTTAATTTCTTCAGACATAACGTTGAACTATGGTGTAGTGACCACAGAGAAATGCTGGGTTTTGTTGTAGAATAATAAGCTCAGGCTGTTTGCTCTGTGTGCATGAATAAATGGCCATCTGAAAGAGAACATTTTGTGTTCTACTGTTGGTCTTCCTTGTTGGTGTGTAGCCCCTTCTGCATTGCTTCACCTCTCTGGGTGAGAGGTTGTCTCTTCCAGCTGTTTTCCTCAATATGAGAACTCGTCCTTGTGCTCTGCATGAAGCCACTCCACTGAGTGGCCAAAGGTGGTGAACACAACCTTTCCCACAGTGCGTCACGCAGCTTTTGGAGAACATTTCTGACAGGTTAAGGTGATGCTGGCCTCCTGGGGACACAACCAGCACCTGGCGATCCACCCAAGGGTCCCACCGCAGCCCGACGAGCACCACTAGGTGTCAGCGCAGCCCCGCGGATTGCAAATCTCTTAAGTGACGCAGGGACAACAGTGTAATTAGCAAAAATAGCTTAAAATGTGTTTCTCTTTCCCTCTTATTGCTTTTAAACCACTTTTGCATTTTAACTACTTTCTTTACCCCACCTCCCCTTTTAATTTTCAAAATTTGCTGCTCCAACAACCTGGCACCATTGGCACTTGTGTGCCAGCTACAAGTCAGAGCAAGTGCCATGTTACCATAACTTGGTCTTTGCTTTCACTCTGACTGAAACTTATTCCATAAAACTTGCAGAATCAAGCACAAAGCAGAAGCATTAAGCAGACAGAACAATCCTATTTGAACATATTTCCTTAAAAATATAAGTACACCTTATTCATTTTGGTGTAATAATCTGTTATCTTTTTTCATGCATGTTACACTGATTTCATGCATGAGTGGAAAGGATGGATGATTTATTAGGAGAGCCCTATTCATCCTGCCAAGCAGACTTGTGTTTGAAATTGATATGTACTTAAAGAAATACAATATCTCAGGTCATAGTTATGAAAATACATTTCTGGTTGCAGCTTCATTAATGGTTTTCTTTTAAAAAAATAAGCAATAGAGATCTTTGCTGTTGCTCGTCTTTGCATTCTACATAAAAGATCATACTAATGAATGATTTGACCAGAATAATTTTCTACAGCTTCTGTTCCTGCCTTTGTATCGATTTCCATTATTCATCCATAATTATGGTACGGAGTGTTATAAAATGAGATTTGATTTTGAAACATTGCTTGTAACTGGTGACCCTTCAAAGTTTGAAAAACTGAGGCATCAGTTTAATTACATTAGTCTGTCACCAAATATTTTTTGGAAATATTTTTAGTAGGACTTGAAAACCCATTAAAATATGATTAAATTGTGAGGCCTGTAGTTCTGCTCTAATTAACATCTCCTTGCTGTAATGATAAATCACCATTCAATATAGTGCTGAGGATATTTCTAAATTGTAAGCCCTGAGTAATTTGAATGTTGCTGCCAAGATACAGCCACCCAAATTAATAGAAAGCTGATTGATGACACCTTCTCTGAATAGAGTGCTGAAAGTAGAAGCAAAACCTCTGTGAGTTAACGGGATGGCCTCTCTTCCTTCAAGAAATTCTAGGGGTGCAAAAGTCAGAGGTTTTGTTTAGAGACTGTTCAAGTCATGGTGATGTTTTACTTCCAAAGAGCAGGTCAGTGGTATATGTTAAGACTTAATCCATGAAGCTTCTCTTCTTTTACAGCTTGCTTTTTTGTTTGGGGGGAGGGGGTGTTTTGGGTTTGGTTTTTTTTTGTTTGTTTGTTTGTTGTTGTTTTGGGGGGGTGTTGTTTTGGTTTGGGCTTATTTTAATAATTTAGACTTCACAATGAAGAGCAAGCTGACATGGAAATGCTGAATAGTTCTTATGACCCACCCAGAACATAGACTTTTCTGTGTGTGATTGGAAATCCTTGTGTCCTTGCATCTACTGTTCTGATACAGCCACTGAACTGAGAAGAAACTTCATTTTCTACTCTTGCATATTTTCACTATTTTACTTTTACACCATGAAAAATTGTTGATTTTTAAAGGGCTTGGAAATCTTGATTATTTCCACTAAATCAAAACATTAGATATTTTCACATTATAATTAAATTTAAAAATTAATATCACCAATCTGGCTGTTCTGAACATGTAAAAATATGGAATAAAACTTTTGTTCACTGAAATAAAAAAAATTCTTTGATATGCTCTGCACTGATCATTACCATTTAGGAGAGACCTTGTGGTTATAACAGATATTTCTAGGAAAACATCAGTTCAGTGCTCAGAAGCTGTGAAGAAGCAAATCGAGTGTTGAAAATTATTAGAGAAGAAATAGAGAATAAAGCAGAGAACATTATTGAAACACTTTAAAAATCCATGGGAAGCTCACATCTTGAAGAACAGGTATAATTCCAGTCATCCCATTGCAAAGAAATATGGTAAAACTTGAACAGGCATGGAAAAAATTATTATGAAAATTATGTGAGTTTTTCTTAAAAAGGGTCAACAAACATACTGCATCTCTCCATTCTTTAAAGATATGAGGGACAACTTATGAAATTCTGCAAAATCATGAATAGCATTAAAAAGTTGAATAGAGGGCAACAAAACACTGTCTCATACATTACAAAACCTAGGTACACTAAAAGAAACAATGCTAGAGAAGATCAAAATAAGGAAAAGGGTAAGAGTGCTTCAAATAACACTCCTTTAAACTGTGAAACTCCTTGACGTAAGATGGAGTTAACATATGGATGTTAAAAGTTGTAATGTTTTGAAAAAAACATTTGAAGAGTTTTATGGAAAAAAAAAAAAACACTGAGTAATCTTAAATGTGTGGATCCTTGTGATATCTGTGTGATTTCATGCAGTTTTTCTTGTGGGGAATCCAGCTGTCTGAGGCCCATCACATTCATTTCAGAGCAGGGCATTCAAATTCAGTTCATTGCAAATCAAGGCAGAAGTTTTAATAACTGTGTCCAGGTCTGATTCTGCCAGGAGAAGGTCCAGTCTCATGGCTGGTCATAAATTAAAGAAGACTTTTATGGTGTTTCTTATTATATGGTGTAATGAGAAATCCAGAACCACACTGAGGCTGCCTGCCACTTTAAGAAATGAGAGCAGATGTCCCTCAAGCAAAAATTTTATTACAGTGTTGGTTACTTGTCCAAAATGTTTTCCTCTGACTATCAGTATTGCTTTTATTGTGCCCAAGTTTAGTTCAGCCAGCTGTTCGTAGTCATAGCACTAACCCCTCTTAGGTTCCAGGACAGCTGGAGAGGGGTAGTTTATGGCAATTTGTTTTATTGGTTGGCAATGAGTAGAAAGTTAATTTACTGAAAGAGAAAGTCATGTAGAGCTGAATATCACCATGTGTCTCTAGCACTTGTGTCTACTGAGCATGACAGATTCCCCAGAGAAGCTGTACAGGTATGTTAAATGGAATGAGAGGAGAGAGAGTTTGTAGCATTTCCAATCCAACACTTTAGAATTCGTATCTCCCATTCCCCTCTGTAAAACTGACAGACAATAGTGAGGTTCAGATTTTTAAGATTTCTGTCTTCAACATCACCTTTTTCATGTTCTGTAGAGTAGCTTTATTAACTGTGAGTCTTTAAGGTTTTATTGGTCCCTAAAAATCTAGGACATCCAATATAATTAAAAAAGATAGGATATGGTAAATCATTTTTAAAACTTTCATGATAAACAACCTAACAATAATCTTTAAGAGGTTATTTTTCCTCTATCTACCTTTCAGACAAGCAGAAGGAGAACTACAAATCCTTAAATTGCTATAAACTTCTTTCTTTGTGTTACGCTTACCTCCCTTGGTGCACCAAAAGTGCTGAACTCAAGTGAGTTTTTAATTTTGCAGGGTTAATAACCATCAGTTCAGTGTGACTCTCATAATACCACTGGCTCTAAAGGTGTGTAAGTGACCTATTGATTTCCTTGGCATTTTGTGGCTTGTTCTGATATGAGCACAGCATTTTTTGAAGTCATCTTGGTGCAATGACAAACAGTCAATATACTCTGCCAGTGCTCTGTTATTGAAACCTTTTACCCAGTGGTTAGACAGTATTGCCTGGAAAGGTACTGATTGAGCCATGTTGCTGGTTTATACTGAAGGCTTTTCAAGGGGCTCCTCACTCAGCTGTGAATGTTTCAGTTCGTAGAGCATTCTTTATTTGCTTAGCCTTGTTCTTCCCCTTAAATTATGCATTAAATATAAATCTGCATCCTGATACATGACAAAGACAACGCTGTACTTCTAGCAGACAGCAACCCAGAGAAGTGATGTAATGTTTTTGGACTGTCTCAGCTCCCTGGAGCGAAACAGGTTGGAATTCCCTCCATGTCAAAGACCTGCCTCCCTGTGAGATATAAACATAGGTTAGCTTAGCTTAAACCTGGTGGCAAACAGTGCTGCAAATGCTGGCAGAACTCCATTCTATCCTTTAAAGGGTAATAAATGAATAGCTGCCCAAATTGTCAAAGGTAACCTATGTGGTTTTCTTATGATGTGAGAAAGGATACAATGCTGGTCTGCCCTTTCCCAGAGCTCAGCTTTTCTGCCCCAATGTGTGAAGTGTGCCCTCTTTTGCCTGACGCCGCCCTTGAGTCTGCAAAACAGACTCGTTGCAACTTAATCCTTTACCACTGGCAGATGGGTCTTGCTCCTGGTGCTGACTCAGCTTTGTCTCACTTCACCTCCCTCACTGCCCATTCCCCTCAACATGCATGTCAGGATCTGTGCACCCCCTCCATTTCCTTTCTTTGATATAACTGATAGGGAATGCCATTTTTATCCGACACAATACACACACCAAAACTTGCTATCACTAAGGGGTTTTGTCCCTACTGTGCAAATGACCTAATTGTACAGGAGGTCTGCGAGCTGTCTGGGAGGGGAATGCCAAAAACCAGGTGACACTGAATCTCCCCTCTCCTTCTGTTAGCACATGAAATCCCCTGCAACAGCCCTGCCATTCAGTCACTGATCTCACACAAACAAAAGCTCTACCCTACACTTCTTGTAGAGGAAAGAGCTGAGAGGAGAAAAGGAAAAGGATGGAAAAGCAGAGCTTATCTTCAATCCCTTCTCTGACATCACCTATGTTGTGTCATGTCTCCGAATCAGGAAGTAGAGGTGCAGGGCAGTGGCATGCCAGGGCTAAACCTCTTTGTGCTCAGGGCTTAACGGAACCATCAGCACTGGTTACATTACCAATCCTGCAATAGAAATGCAGAAATTGTATTTTTTCTTTTGTATCACAGCACTGCAAAATCGTTTGTGAGGGTTTTTTAGTGCTACTCCAAGGCAGTGGTCCTGAAAGGTCCACTCCAGTTTATAAAATTTCAGCTTATGCTCCATTTACTTTCATTTTTGAATAAGACTATAAACAGTGTTGAGAATAAGACTACAAGTCCACCTCAGCTCACTATTCAATCACAGAAACAGCCATATTTGTATTTTCCCCTATACTTTCTCATAAACTCTGTAAGTATGAACTACGAAAATTCCTTCCCATGAATCCCAGGAAAGAGTAAAACCTTCAGGTAGCAATCCAATCAGTCTTTCAGAAAAATACGTAAGAATTGATTCCCCCTTCAGGACACCTCTCAACTGAAAGCTTACCACAGAAGAATAAAGACTTGTAAAGGAAATTTAACAGACCCGTTCACAGGTATGAGCCTGAGTTTCTTACCATTAAGGACAGTAAGGAAAGTAAGGAAAAATAAAGAAAATTAGTATAAATTGCTTGCCATTGTGAAGTCAATTAAAGGGTTTAAAACTACACAGATGCATGCACTCAGGGATAAACAGTCCTTTGACCATTCCAGCTTCTAGCTACTTCACACTTGAATTCATTCCCCTATATAAATTGTTTAAGCACATGCACATGAAAATAAAATCCTTAGTTGAATCATCTTAATTTTCTTGAAAGATCCCATGCACAGATGATCTTACAGTAAAATTGATTAGGATTTATTCAGAAAATGACACAGATATAAATTATGTTCTGCACTGGCTTGTGAGGCTTCTGTTCTTTGAAATTCCTACTTAGCCTAAAAAACACCAACTAAAATGAGAAGAGCCTGTCACTGAGGTGATAAAGCTGACAGACAACTTAATTATCTTGGCCAAGGAGAATTTGCTTGCTTGGACAATTGGAAGTGAGCAAGCCAGCTTGCTTTTAGTATCCCAGCAATAATTATGTCTATTATAATAGTCAGGACACGGTACTTTCCAGTCACTGTTTCTACAAAAATGGATGATGGGAATTGTGTTAGAAATAAATGTTATGAAATGTGTTCTCCGGAACAAGTAAAGGTTTCATATTGTGGAGATAAGCTGTACAGAACTGTGCGAATCACTGAAACAAAGCGGCCCCTCTGTTTGCATGGAGAGCAAATGATGACCAGGTGTGTCTCAGCTGGAAAATCAGAGCATGAGCATAGCCTACTGGCTTCTGGTAAAATTGCATTAGCAGTAATTGCCTTTGAAAGGGCCTTTGCTCTTTAAGATTTTACATCAACTGCAAAAAATTTTTACTCCTTTAAATTTTTGCATATTGTCCTAATGGAAAATCAAAAAGAAATATTTGATCCACTAATTCGTGAGTTACCAAAGCTACTGCTAGCACTCCTCACATCCTGAATAAAATCAAAATGAATTTGCTTATTTTACAGCTTATTTCAAGAAATATCATGACCTATGTGTTTCCGTATGGCCAATGAAGTTAAAGTTAGTTTTTGCTTAGTTTTGCGTCTTAGTAAGTCAGAGGAATATGGTCATCTACATACAGATATTCTGGTTAGGATAGAAGGGAGCTGCACAAATACATATTAAATTAGTTTATTAAGGGAATGAAAACTTGATAAAAGAAAATTTACCTCTACTTTAAGGCTTTAACTGAAACTGCATTCATTGTCTGTAGGTAAGCATGAGCTATGAAATACGGCAATAATAGCTCACAAGCCAAGATTTATATTTTGCTTTTGTGGCACGCTTTTATTCATTAAGTATGATTTCTATTCATTCAAGCTCTAGCAGCTCTTAGTTCTTTTCTAGAACAGAACTTGCATTTCTCCTAAGGAGAGCTTGTATCTTCAGAGGGAATGAGTGCAGCACTGCACCACACACTTAAACACGATGGCTGTCTCATCTTGGTACTGCGGCACTATATACAGCTCTAATACTTCATAGGAACTTCTTGCTTCTCTTTAAACAGAGATTGCAAAGACCATCTGGTTTTTACTTTTTGGCTTTGCACGTCTGTGAATCTGTCTGTGTCATATATCAGCTACCACTGAATGAAAACAGCAGAAAGGGACAGTGAAGTGCCTGCACAGAGACAATGCAGGGCTGGGTGGCTCCGTGCATCACACTTTAGCAGCAGGCAGGTGAACGAAGCAAGAATGCTGCACACCTCCTAAAGGATGTGGGTGTTTGGTCAAATCTGGGTTTGGGGTGCTCCTGTGAACAGAGTCTATGAAACATGATAGATTATCAATTAATAATTTTGACTATCAAAACCAGCAGCAAATGTATTTTCTTCACAGAATGTTTGCTTTAACCTTGAGTCATCTAAATGTATACAGCCTATAGATGTCAAGGAGCAGAGTTGCATGCCAGCCAGAGGACCTTCAAAGTTGTTATCAAATCTCTCAGAGTAGATGGGAGGCTGATAACATGCTTGTTGTCTTTGGCTTGTTTCAGTTTCCTTACTTTCAATCTCATTGCTGATCTCCAGCAGCTTCTCTGCTTGCAATTCTTATTTGACCTTTTTGTTGCAAAGTTATTGTGGAGGCTTTAAATAGTTCTTTATGAGATCTCAGTGGGTATTTCAATCTGAAATTCAGGAATAGTCCTTGTTATAATCCTAAGAATCAGCATATACAAGCTGACCCGCAGCTTAGTGTTCATTTCAGTCCCAGATGTCTATTGTCTCTCACAGTAGGTACAGAAGAGCACAGTATAAGGAAGAAAACTGTTTATTAAAACTGCTGTGAAACAGGAATTACAGGGTTAGTGTGAAAATTTGAATTCTTCAACTGAAATGTCCTTAACATTATTTTGAACTTTTTTTGGTTACTATTAATGTTACGATAATAAGAATTCATTTCTTCTGTGCAACAGAAGTAATATTATGTATTTTACACCCAAATTGCTTGTAAATCAGTTCAGTTGTAAAAAGCTGCAGATTAAGAATAGGTTCTAATTTTTCTCCTAGAAAATTATCAGTAGATTGAAAATGCATTTGTGCTATCAGAGCTTAGATGGACTCATCATACTCCCAAACTGCAAAGAAAAATGGTTCATTTTTTTTGGTGATAAAAAAGAGACAGACTATGCAATTAGAGCTTGCAACAAATGAAAACCTGAAGATTACATAGTATTCTGATTCTTTTCCTGATGTAGATTTGCAATTTCTTTTCCCAGATGAATACAAGCAAGTACATTAGAATTACGTCCACTGATTTCCATGGAACTTCGAAGAACATTATTAATCATTATGAAGAAAGGAAAATAAGTAAGAACAATACATAATATTTGGGAAAAAATAAGAATATATGGGCCAGAATGTGGGGTTTTGGGGGGCTGGGGGAGGGAAGGGAGGTGCTGCAGTGACCATTAAGTGAGAATTATGGGAGAATTTCCCTTTTAACAGAAAGATTCTGAAACCTTGTATTCCTGCACAGCAAGATAGACAAGCTCTGTTATACAAATAATTATTGCTGTTGCCACTCTCCACATGGTCCCACTTTTATTTTTATTTTTAAATTGACACCTTTCCTTCTATTATTCATTCCATTTCATCACCAGCTCATGCTTTTTTGCTTCCCATTTATCAGAGAAAAAGAAAAGTTATTCTCATAACCAGGAGTTAAGCTGGAGGGATTTGTATTTCTATTTTGCTCAGTGTCACTTAGACAAAAGCTCATAGCAATAAAGCACAGTTTGTATTGGAACATGCAGTAGTTTGTTGATTGTTTGTGATATAGCAAATGTGCTTTCTTTAAGAGTTTTCAGTTGCAACAGCAATGTGAATATTTCTTTGGCTTTAAATGCTTCACCTCTAGCACTTTCTACTAGAATTTTCCTGTGGGTGTGAAAAATAGGCATCCTTTAATCACATTTCTAAGGCAATGATTTCCAATGACACAGTGGCATTGAATCAGGTGCATTGTCCATCAGCTGTGAAATCTTGGATGATTTCAGGCAGAATCTTGTAATAGGCTAAATTAGCCACAGCCCATTTTACTAGTTACTGCATGTTGCTCCACTTTAAATAGAATTGGGTTTTTTTACGGCAGCCACGCCCTTTATCTCCACTTTGTAGCTAGCCCAGGAAGTGTTGTACAACTAACACTTCCTTCTGTTTCCAAAGAAAATACAACTCCCATCTCCAGGCTAAGACATTCTGATAAGCCTCTTGGTACTAAGGAGCACGAAATTGAAATGGACCCAGTACACTCTGCCCTTTTACCCAAATGAGATCCAGAGCATTGTTCTGACTTTCTCATTTCCATCTCCAAACCTGAATGATAGTTTTAAACATTATCTGATAGGATAGGCCTCTTAGAGCCCTTAAAATCACTGTACTTCACACTTCATTTCAATAGTGATTAGCAAAGGACTCAAAAAGTCTTTGTTGACCATAAATTAACATGAGCTGCCCAGGTTTTGGTACAAAAATATATGACTGGTAGCTCTGTTCAAACTGAATGGCACAAATCCCTGGGGATGTGCTTATCAAAACAGGACCATGTGTTCTGCATTATTAACTAAGGGCTGTTTACTCAGATAAGTCAATATGTAGAAGAAATTCTGAAAGAACATTTTGTTCCACAAAAAGAGTTGAGCTGAAAATATATTCAAGCTTTAGCTTTCATATTGGTCAACCTTTTGTTTTCATCTTTCATACCAGCGGGGTAGTGGAAATCCCATTTCCCAGATAGCACAAGCTGGCTGAGAGCAATCATTTTCTTCATTTCATTTAATTTCTTGTGCAGAATGGGCTAAGGATATAGCCTGGAGGCACCCCAGGGTTCGATGCACTAAGATGCCAAAGCACTAAATTGAACAGGAAATTCAGAATAGAAACAAATAGCAACAAAATCTATGTGAAATGCTCAGACAGTAATTCTAGTACCTCAGAGTACTCAGCATTATCTTTCTCCTGACTGACAATAACATACATAAAAAATATATAGCAGCAGCAGGGTCATGGGGCCATTTCTATAGTCAACCAGAGGACAGTTAGAGATACTCATTTCTTTATGTAAGGTGCTCTCTCTCTACATATTCCCCCACATGGCACATAATATTTCCCTCTCTTGGAGGATTTCTATAATGAGAATAAATTGGCTCAGGGCAGAGAGTGAGTGCCACCTTTCCTTTGCTTTTTTGTGCTTATCCAAAGGGAACATAAAATGCAAATGAAACAGAATAGAAATGTTTTGCCCAAACATACAGTTTATAACCCATTTTTACATGTGAAAAAGAATATAAAAAATCTCTGGCATTTAAGAAGCTACTCATGAATTTACTTTGCTTACAGATTTGCACACAATACTCTTATGTGCGGCTCTAGGCAAGGCAATGTCTCTTGTTTTATCATGCATTAGAGTCAAGAGATAAAATTTAAACAACTGGAAATTGAACATAATACTTTGGTATTATTGTTAATATTTTTTGTTGGTAATACAAGGTTTCTGGATGGTAAGATCAGTTTTAAGACCAAATCAAAAAGTGATCATCAAGAGGCCATAAAAATGGCTTCAGTAAAAAAAAAAAAAAAGCAGTGTGCAGTAAGTTTACAGTAAGTCAGCTGGGCAGCTGAGAATAACCTGGTCACTTCTAGAAATTATATAAAGGAATAAGTACTTCAAGTTTGAAAGCCTCTGTAGTGGTGATGTTTAATGTTCAGTAGCATCTGCTTATGGCAGTGCACTGAGCTAGTTAACACTGATATGGAAGACTTCAGTCTTGTTAGCAAGTCTAGCAAATTCATGTCTGGATTTTGGGTTTTCCATGCTATGGAGCCTTAACTTCCTCTTCATGGCAATTGTTGAAAGAAACTTAGAATCAGTTGAATTTATTCATATTCTTTACTAGAACCAGCATAATTTTTTTTTTACAACAGTTTTGTTAAAGAATTTAGATGCTTAGTCTGATAAATCATAGAAGTGATGAAAGCAAAACCTAATTTTGTTTGTTTTCATCAGTATTTTTCAACTAAACAAACCATTTTCCTGTTCATCTATCCTAAGACAAAGAAGCACTTACATACCTGGAAAGTGTCACTGACTGCTTTGTTGAATCAAACCTTTTATATGAGTGAGGTTTTGTAGTCTCATGGCTATCCTACATTTTGTCATTCAGTCACACAGTGTAATCTCAACAAAAGTATTATTCATAATTTCTTAATAAAAGTTACACTCAGACATATGTAATGTATTTGGAACAGATTGGTATGACAGACAGTATAGATGTGCTATAATATGTGCACAAATGATACTAGCAGCTTTGTAAAGACTTGGTCTTGTAATAAATCATAACATGAGCTCTCCCCTGGAACTGTACCAATGCACCCTTGTGTCCCCTCCTCTGCTGCAGCATCGAGCAGGGTCTGTGTGCTTGTGAGCAACAAGCCCTGCTGCATATGCAGGAGATTGCTTTAGCAGTTCTTCTGTCAGGCCTCCACTTAACCCTTCAGTATTAAACACATAAATTCTTCAGTGAGACTGTAGTGAGAACATGGAGGAAACCAGCTTTATTTCTGAATTTCCTTCCATAATACCCTTGAATTTTTTCATGTAGTTTTCTCCCAAGACTGCTTCTGTTACTTTGCAATTTTTCATGAGGTTGACTCTGAGTTTTTGCTGTGGAATAATGCCCTTATTACCAAGAAGGTATAGAAGACAAACCACTAAGATACTTGTATTACTCATGCCTAGAAAAACAAACTTCAAAATAAAATGAAATAATGAACTTCTCATCATGGCTTCTGCTTATTTTCCATAAATAAGTTTTCTAAACGTTGGGGTTTTTTTCTTCCATGTGGAATATATATCTCAACTAATACAGGAAATGAATATTTCTGTTTCTCTCAAGTTTTTGTTTGTTTGTTTGTTTTGGGTTTGGTGGTTTGTTTATGGTTTTTTGTTGTTGTTGTTGCTTCAATTAACCAGTGAATTATAGCTCACTGCCTTCATTACCACCACAGAAAACACATGAATCAGCTAGGGGAACCCCATCTATTTTTATCAGAACACAGAAACCGTTTCAAAGTCAGTAATTCTAATTCCAGGAAGAATTTTAGACGAAAATAGGAAATAGCCAATGTATCTCAAATTAAGAGATCTTCCATGAAGGAAAGAAAAGGGGGGGGGGGGGGGATGTGGAACAGCAGACATTTGTCATGAAGTTTTACTGCAGAGAGTGGTAAACTGCTTTGCTGTGAAAGGGAATTCAAGAGAACCCTCTACTGCACCGACCAGCTGCCTGTGTTTTTATAGCACCGTACCTGCTCCCTCTTGTGGCTGCTTCCGAGGGTTTTTTCCTGTCATCGTACAGGCCACAGTTATGAGAAGGTAAACTCTGAGGAGAGATTTTACACCTTCCTTCTACTGCATAGGCACTCCCCAGGTTTCCTTAGGGATCATGTTTCCCTTAACAACATAGAACAATAGAATCGTAGAATGGTTTGGATTGGAAGAGAATCTTGAACATCATCTAGTTCCATCTCCCTGCCATGGGCAGGGACACGTGCAACTAGATCAGGTTGCTCAGAGCCCTACCCAGCCTGGCCTTGAACACCTCCAGGGATGGGGCACCCACAAGTTCTCTGGGCAGTCTATTCCAGTGCCTCATTGCCTCGCAGATTTTTTATTCTGATATCTGATCTAAACCAAACTTTCTTTCAGAATAAAGCCTTTACCCCCAGTCCTATCACTACATGCTCTTATAAAAAGTCTCTCCCTCCTTTTTATAAGTCCCCTTTAAGTACTGGACAGCTGCAATTAGATCATCTCAAAACCTTCTCTCTTCCAAACTAGCAAACCCCATTCCCTCAGCTCATCTCTGTCAGGTGCAAAAGCATGTTTATTCAGGAGTAGATTTATTGAAAGCAGTCAGTTTCCTACCCACATGAACCATGCAGGGAGAAGAATTAAATCCTGAACAGAAGCATTTGCTGCTCATCCACTCTGCTTTGTTTTGCAGCTTAAGTGTCAAGTAAATTATTTCTACAACTCTTCAAAACTTTTAAAGTTTAAATCTCATTAGACCCCACTGAAGTTTTGAAAGAACAATAGAGTTGTTACTGAGCAGGGCAATGCAGGACTGTGTATTCATCTAGAGGTCACCTTAGGAGCAGCCATGAAAAGTATTCACTTTTCATGAAAAAACACATATCTGTGAGGAATTCTAAAAGCAACCAAAGATAACAATAATAGGTTTTGTTGTTCTTTTATTGTTTCATTTTGTTTTGTTTTGGGGTTTCTTGGAGGGGGCGGGGATGGAGAGGATTTTTTTTCAGTTTGTTTTGTGGTTTGGGGATTTTGGGGGGTTTCTGGAGGTGGTGGTTGTGGTGGTTTGATTTGGAGTTGGTTGGTTTTTTGTTGGTTTTGGTTTTGTTTTGTTTTGTGAGGTTTTTGGTTTTTTTGGGGGGGGTTGTTTGGTTGGTTTTTTTTGGTTTTTGTTTTTTAATTTTTTTGCTATGAGTTGGCCCTATAGCTTTACACAGCAGAAGAAGCTACTGACCTCGTAAAACTTAGTTCTGTGATGCTGGGATGAAACCAGTAGATACTGGTTTCTAAAGCAAAACTTTCTATTTGTGGGAGAAAGCAAAATTAGAGGACCAGAAGAGCGTCCTATATGCAAAGGTATCATACTGTCTCCCAGTATCACACTGGGAGATTGAACAGCAGTGGCAAAGAACAGACCCTTCAGCAAGTGGTTTCTAAATAACTAATTTACCAGAAAGCCATGAGTTTACCAGCAGGCTCTGTGCAAATGGACTAAACCCCTTGTAGTGCAGATTTGCTGCTTACTCAAGGAACTGCACCTATGGAGCACAATACCATACTTCCCAAGACTTTGTAAATGAAAAATTTTCTTCACTCCTGTGTCATTACCATTGTAGGTAGATTTATCCACATGCTTTTTCTGAACAACTGACATATTGAATATCCTTTAAAATTACTATGCCAGTTTTCCCATGAGCAAAACAGATGCGTTAAAGTATCAGACTTGACCAGAGAACAGTGGTTTCATTTTGTGGAAACCTTCTGTGGAACTTGAATGTATTTTGTACTACACTGGCTTGCAAAGAAAAGCTTTCCAATTTATTTTCTATCACTGGAATGGTATTGAATTATCACTTTTTCAACTGACACATAAATTCCTACTTCATTATTACAATGGGAGGTGATGGCTGGGACACTATCCAAAGATTCCACTTCAAATCCCCCTTATGCCTGGTTTCCCAGCACTTACAATGTTGGAGAATTTATCACCTCATTTTTCCCCTCACAATATGATTACTTTCAAAAGTCATGAACTCTACTGAAATATTTCAAACTTTGACATAATAGTATGTTTCAGCAAATTAGAGTTTTGCTGAATAAGTTCCAACCAGCTCTAAGAAGTATACACACACATACTGATCACCACTTAAGGTGCCTTGATGGTTAAACCTTTAGGATAGTGTTGAAAAAACAACAGGAGATTTTTGTCTAAAAGTTAGAAATATGATTTCTATTTTGTATACATAAATCTTTGTTCTGGAAAAAGATGTAATGAAATTGCTACTATGCTCTCTGTGTGCTTATTAAGCAGTGGCTCTGTTACTATGATTGAGTTAAACATTATGATAAATCCTGTCAAAAAGATTGAATTGAACCTTAAATTACTTTGAAGTATTCCATTGGCATGTGCAAAAGTAAAAGCTTTCTGTTGCTATTCAGTCTGAATTGCTCAGCTCTGTACTTATACCTCATATGTCTTAGTGTTGTATGGATCACCAACCAACAGGTTGAATAATTAATGCCACCTTTTGGATTTTTACTAAGTGGAGTTCTAGAGGTAGTGGGGGTTAAGAGGGGGCAATAAGAAGTTTAATGGTCTTTAAGACTCCTTTCTCTTCTTTCAGTAGACCCTGCCATAAGACTAGGAACTGGCATTCAAAGCTATCCAAGGTCAACACTGGAAATTCTTTTTACATTTCAATCATGCCTACAAGCTTTAAGAGACCTGAAGAAAACAATGCTAAATGTCATGCCAAAGAGGCACGACATAAAGATTGGCTTCTCATGGGGTAAAGATACTTTCTGGATTAAATCTTCCACTTTACCTAGAAATCCATCTTGTTTTATGACCCCCATGGTAAATCTTTGTCAGTTGTCAAAAGGTCCAGTCCAATCCAGGTGTGTTCTTCTTGGTTACATAGCAGTTTATAAGTCCTGTGTACCTGTAAATTGAGAAAGAATGAAATCAGGTTTTACATTGTCACAGTCATGGAATGAAACTACCCAATTTCTAATCAAGTAAATGCAATGGGGTGAAATTCCACAGCCAGACTTGGGAAGCAAATTCTGTGTCACTCACACAAAGTAATGTAGAAATTTAACCAGCAAATTCCAATTACTTTCCAAGGCTTTATTCAAGAAATCGATATTCATGACATAGTATCTTGATATACAATGTCAAAGGTCAAATTTCAAAGCTTGTTCTAGTATTTCTTGATTTGTGTACTATGTTTCTTTGTTTCTGTGGGCCTGAGTTTACAAACTTGTGCCCTAACCAAATCACGAACCTCTTCCAACCTCCCATGAACAAATTATACTGTTTTCTGCAACCACAGATTGAAGCAGTATCAAAAATATCAGTGAACAATCAGCCCTGTTGGGTAAATCAAAATGCCTTCTGGAAGTAGACTAGGCAGGAGGTGACAGGTGGAAACTGTGAGGAAATTAAGGGCTGAGGAGTAGAAATGTAACAGTTCCTTAACTGGGGTCACAGCTGTGGAAAAGCAGCCCTCGATCCGTTTCCAGGGGAACCGGCTTACTGCAGCTAGCTCTTGCCAAACAGCGTTTGGTCGTCATTGCATTGAAATGGGCCAGGAGTAACCCTGAGACCTCCTCAGTGACAGTTAAGTTTCAGCTGAAATATTGAGGAGCAGCCCAATGCCAGACAGTGCTTTTACAGCTGCAATAACCAACATATGCCTTGCAAATCAGTGAAGGCATGCTTGTCTGATGAGGAGGATAGAGGATCATGGAATATGATAGGTTGAAAAAGACTTCCAAGATTATCACATGTAACTGTTTACCCAGCACTGCCAAATTCACCACTAAACCATGTCCCTAAGTGCCACATCCTCCTGCCTTTAAATACCTCCAGGACTGGTGGCTCACCTGCTTCCCTGGGCAGACTGATCCAATGAATCAAACCTGTAGCAGCCTAAGAGCTCAGTAACCTGGGGCTGTTTCATAAACTGTGTAAACATGGGAGTAGCAAGCCTCTAGTTCGGACAAAGGAGTATAAGGATCAGATGTTTTTCAAGATAAGGTCAGGGACTCAGCTCTGGGCCAAGTGTACAATATAGTCATGACCCACAGGCTTCCCAAGAGTGCAAATGGAAGAAGGAAATTATCCTAATTTACCTTATTGAATAGTGGAAGGCAACGCATTACACTGGACTCATGAGACCAGAAAACATATTGGAAGGATTATTTTTTTTTTCCCATTAGAAGCAAGAACAGTCTTCTCAGATTGTTAACATCACTTACTGCTAATTAGGTGAGGATGAAAAATAGTTTTGCACCAATTTTAGACTGAAATAGCATAGGAACATGTTTGCTGAGTCCTCAGCAATCACTTAGAAATAGAAACAGTGATGTCACATGGATCAAGCTCTAGGTATGTTGTTTTCTGGCCAAACCAACACAAGTTCTGTATTTACTTGACAGATTAGCACAAATGCTCATATCAAAAAACATATCAAATCCAAGAAAGCCATGCTGAATCTAATTTGTGTTCACCAAGCAATAAAGTTGTCAGGGAAACTGTCCAAAACTTGACCAAATACCAGTATTAATCCAAGATGTGAGTTTTTTTCAGGTGAAATTGAAGAAATGCAGAAGGAAAATATAAGGTTCCCTTTTGTTTAATTTCTTGCAGCTAATGAAGGCTGAGAAAAAGCTCTCTCAAAGCCTGTAAATATGTACTAGCTTTATTAGCTGTAATTAGTGGCCATTAATCTTTTTTTCTGTGATGAAAGCCCAGGTAATTTTCAACAGTTTAGTTTTTTCAGTTGTTGAGGACAAAGTTTTCAGTGCTGCTTTCTGCAAGATTTATGAGATACAGAATCTATAACAAGTGCTGTGTCCCAAGATTTGCTATGTCCCAAGATATACTGATACAATCTCAATTGTATCAGTATATCTTGTATACACTTTAAAAATTACAATTGCATTTCAGGAATTTTTGAATTGAGTTAAATATCAGAGTATTTTAATATCCAATTTCAATTGGAATGTATTATAGTCAGGTAAAATTTCCATAAACTTGTAGTTTAATGAGGCAAAGTTATTGGTGTGATGTTTTTTAAACTATACTGTTAACAGTATTAACATACCGTTAACAGTATAGTTTAGAAAAATTTGGTCATAAAGTGCATAGTTACACAAATTCAATCTTAAAAATAAAAATAGGATCAAGAAAAATTGTATTTGGTTTGGAATTTTTTCTACAGTTTTAATAAAATTCTGACCTATGCCATTATAACACCCAGGTCTTGCCAGCACCACCTTTCTATTAAATATCTGTAGCCAGTATGCTCTGTGAAAACTGAAGACAGGACTGGGTTTTGTAATGCAGAGAGAAATGTGTTACATGTACAAAATTCATGTTAACAGAAACTAAGCAGTCACTCCTTAGAAAGGCAATTAAATGATGTTGTATCAGATTTGTGCTGGAGTGACCAATTCTGTCTCATAGTCAAGCACCAATAAATCTGTGGTGGTTATAAGGATTAATGGTTCTAGAAGGCTGCACTCAAGAGTATTGCTCATAATACATCTTCTATTTGAGATTATTTACTATAGAAACGTATAGTTCAGTGGTTTAAATGATCTCTACACATTCAGTCACTGAGTCTCTGTCACTTGGGTGTGAAAAAGTGTGAGACGTCCCTTCTCTGTCAGTTCAGAGATCACATGAGTTGTTCCCAACCCAAGCTTTGATATCTCATCTGTTTAATGTACAGCTCTACAGATCCCTGTTTCAGTCTGTGGTATGTCAATGAACATGCTGATTGCCAGTTTTCCTTTTAGTGCCTTTTACCCAGCATTGTTTGATCAGCTCAAGGCTGGTCTGGATATCATGGAATCATGGAATGGTTTGGTTTGGCAGGGACCTTAAAGATCCTCTAGTTCCAAACCCCTTGATGCTGTTGTACACCACAATGACACAGACTCCAACTTCAGAAGGCTGAAAATGACTATGTTTATTACTGGGAATCTCTTCCCTTTTATACTATTGTACACAGAACAATTCCATTGGTGAAACAAAGACAAACTTCTTCAATCACATTGGTCAGACCAGAGGGACATCAAGAAATCCCTCCTAGGGAAAGAATGTAAACAAAGATTAGTTAAACAAACATGTCTCTTGTTTACAGAAAATTCTCTGGGAAAAGAGTTTCAGAAAACCAGAACATCTCAGGCACGAACCCGGGGTACATCCCCTGCCATGGACAGAGACATATTCTACTAGACCAGGTTGCTCAGAACTCCATCCAAACCAGCCTTGAAAAGACCAAGAAATATGTTAGGGTAACTTCAGCTCTTAGTTAATCAGTAATAAAATATTTCTCATATTTAAACTAATGAATTGCTTCACTTTTGCCCTACTTTATAGCTTTTAAAATATTTAATCTTCTTAAAATTCCTTTCTTATCAGCGGCTTGTTTCTCCTTATCTCCCAACTCGAACAATGCTAGATAGCAAATAGACATGCTAGTGTGCTACATGCATTTTTTCTAAAACTTAGGTACAGATCCTGTTTTTCTCATCCTGTCATTATTTTTTTTTTAACGAATAAAAGATAACAAATTTGCACAAAATAAATGCAGCAAAGACATTCCAGGAAAATTACTTGTTTTCCTGCAAGACTATGTTTTTGAAAGTTACATTAGATCAGAAAAATGCAATGCTTATCTCTCTAGAGCTTTGGGTCTGACATTTTTTCCATGCTTATATCTCTTAACACATTTTCATCTCACACCTGCCCCTGGCATCAGATTACTTCCTGCTCAAGAGACCACTGAGTGATATCTTCCATGTTCTTATTATGTGATCAGGTGTCAGCTTGCTCGTAACAGCCAGAAATACAGTGCTGGTGTTGCCATATGAACAATAATTTTTACTTATGAACAGTGTCTTGTGTGAAGAAGAGCATGTTCCTACATTTCTAACAAAGCCAGTCACTATCAAAGAGTATAAAAAGTAACAATGAAAATAACAAGAACTGGAGTTATTTCACAGAGCTTTACAGATAATTTTAAATTCTCCTTCCCCTTAACTGCTACTTCCGCAGGTCAGTCCCACGCCTGCTGAATCCAGCCCAAAGTAATATACCACCCTTATTTAAACATTTTTTTTCTATTTCCTTTCCCTTCCCTCAGGAGGAACCTCTCCCTCATTTTACACCAGAAGTCCTTTTGAATGCCAACCACAGATTCACTGATTTGGCTGAAAAGTTGGAAGTCCTATGCTGTTGGAGCTGTACTGGAAACTTAGAGTTTGAGGGGTTAGTGTATAGTAATACACCTGAGTCAAGATGGAGGATTCTGAGCATTGTCTTTGTCCTTCTTCTTCCTTCTTCTTTATGGGTTTAGGTGGTTTTCTGTAATTCATTGATGGAGTTCACATTGCAGATTTCAAGTAGTTAGTTATTGGATTTAAAGTGAAAATCATTTAGGTGGCATTTCATAATTGGACAGGTTGTCTTTGAAAAGACCTGGTAAAGATAGAGAAGTACTCCATTTTACCTCGTTTACCCAGCTTGCTAGTTAAGCTCATAGCTCATGAGTCTGTAAATACTGTAAATAGATAAGGTAAAATAAACAACCAGGTCCAAACTCGACTCCTTGTTGCCTGTGTGTCTCTATCCCAACCTAGGCAGAGAGAAGAAAAAAAGCAAAAACAGTCACACAATGCTAGCTTGATCGTCTTCCCTTCCTGAATCATATTTTCTTACAGGACCACAGATACAACATGAGGTTTGAATTGAACCAATATTCAAGGTGAAACAAAGGAGGACTTTAGAGTGGAATAACTGCAGATGACACTCAGTCAGTGGACACCACTCCAGTCTGTACCTCTTCAGTTTAGTATTAGATTGCAAAAACATTAGGATACACTGAAAAGTTTTATTTTAAGGGAGAGCTGGGAAAAAACTAAATATATTTAGTTATATCTAGATGTTGGTTTTCTGTTGATGATATACAGTTCCTGTCTTTTAGGTAGAAGCAAGCTATCTGAACAATGTTCAGAAATGGAATGAGAGATTTTGCCTACTCTCACTCTCACAAAGAAATTTTCTCAGTATTACCTGCTCTCACTCCCTCATTTAATTGCTAGTCTCTTATTTCATCAAGTCTATTATTTGACTGTCTTCTCTGACCATGGGTAAAAATCAGCTTCACAAAGGGTCATAGTCATAGACAGTGCTCCTCTTCTGCAGAAAGTTAATGACCCTGAAACTCTACAGGCAGATGGCATCACACTGGTCACTAATCCACTTCTGGCAAAGCCAGTTGCTAAAGGGCATTTGAGTTCACCTGGCCAACTTTGCCAAAAGTGTGTTAAAGAGAAAAGTTCCTGCCTGCTGACAGAGAAATGAGGGCAGTAACCTTCAATTGGTAGACAGTGACAGGGAACCAGAACTCTTAAAGTCTTCAGCTGGCGGGGCTAGTGCATGTAAAACATCTGTGTGTGGCTCTGTATAACCCTGAGTCACATCAGTGGTGTTACTTGGCTCTCATCAGTACATCTCCAGTTTGACCTGTAGTCCTTTTAGTTGTATTGTAAAGTAAATAAACTACTTTTGACTACTGTAACTGTAGCACTGAATAACAGTGATAACAGATTAGTCATAAGAATTATTCATATCATAGTGAGAGGATATCAGTGGGCAAATTTAAAAAACACCAAGGTTTGTTTTGGATGAAGATTTTGCAGGAACAGACTTTGTTCTGAGATTTCTGGTGTTTTCAGTTTCCACTTGACCTATTTTTCTTCGTTTGCTCTTTGAAAAATTTTACTGAGATTGAGACCTACTAACAGAATAACAGAGTCTAAACCACATAGCTTTACTCTTCAGCAGCTGCTGCCATATTATGATAGCACTTACAACCAATAGAAGGGTCTTAGAATATTTCTGTTCCATAATATATCTAGAAATTGTTAACAAGACTGTAGTTATTAAATATATACTTTATTTTTAGACACCTTCAGATGAAATCTGAGAAGACTTGTATCTCCAATGCAAATAAAATACAGAGTGTTTTCAAAGTGTTGGACTTCTACATGGCATAAGATTCATAGAAAAGCTATTATTTGCTTCTCCAAGTCTGTATATGCAGAAAAAAAAGGCATTTCCTTTACTCAACCAGGCTCTGGGTAACAAAATAGACTAGTTTATTATTCATAAATTTAATTTAATTTATTAAATTAAATTAATTAATTAGTTACTATAAAACATACACGTTATAACCTGCCACCTGTCCTCTGTCCTTTGCAGAGTATTCAGTAAAATTAGCAATTCTTTTTCTGTAAACTTTGCTGCATGTTTTCATAAATATTATCACTTTCTTTCTTTTTTTATATCTATTCTCCAACTCATCTGCTCAGCAGCTACTTTTTTTCAGGACAGTGATTTAGATTAACTCTAAGAAGAAAACATGTGTCCTTGAGCCAAATACATAACAATGCTGTTGCCAAACAAGCTAATATACCAAAAGGAAATGATGAGCTTGGTGGGGGAATCATGGGGATGCAGCTCCACGGCCTGTATTAGGCAGACCATGTTTATGTAGCAGTCTTTTCTGACTGAAATACAGCTCTGCATGTTCTTAAAATGAAAAGGGTGAATATCTATCACCAAGACAAGATTTCGCAATTGTCTTCACTCTAACCTTGCTCCAGCAATCAGCCCAATGGAAGCTGGTCAGAGCAGCTCTGACAAAATCAGTTTAAAGCCAGTATTTGCTTATGACAGATAAAAAAAGAGAAAAGTTCTGTTTTAAGTTTTTTTGTATTCTGTTCTAAGTTATTTTGTATTTCCCTCTGTATCAAACCAAAACCAGGGCCCCAGTTCAACAGAGTACCCTTCAAGATGAGTCTTAGAGCCTCTAACCATTAACATTCTTTCTTTCTCTCCTCCCACAACCTTGGCTTCCTCTGCAGCCAGCAGGGTTTGAATGACCTGGAAGGCCATAGTCATTTTCTCCTGAAGTGGGCCCCAAATTTTGAAATATATTTATGCAAGAGTATCAATCATGTAATTCAATAGAGGTCAAATACTTTGCAAGTTTTTTTTTAAATTTTTTTTTTTTTTTTTTTTTTTTTTTTTTTTTTTTTTTTTGCATTTCCGTATAATTGAAAGAATATGTTTGCTAACTTTGCTAAATCACTCATTCTAGCATACTATGTTACAGTATTATGGCCATCTGTATTTGTATGTATCCCATACCAAGGAATGTCAAGTTCACAGCCTTAAACTCTAATGTAAATGCCAGAGTTTAGATCCTATGAATAATCCAGCATGTCTAGGCAACATGTTTCTCCTGAATTATCTCACCACACGGTATTCTTCAAACAATACTATATTGTGTTGTACAATGCAGTATATTGTTCTACATCTTTATATGAAAACATAAAAAACTTAAAAAGTTTTATTGCTCTCCTTCTTTCCAAATTACACTCGCTTCATAGTTCATAATACACTTACCACAACCTGTCTATTGTCTAAGGCAAATATTTACAGAACTGTTAAAATGACCCTGTTATACAGAAGTGCTTTATTTGCAAAACTCTAAATTTCTACAGCTGCCACATCAGTAATTTTTTCTGTCTTGGTGCAGTAGGCAATGAACCTCAAGGTATGTGTTAGACATCAGTCTTGCAAAGAATTACCATATGAGACTTTATGCTACATGCCATTACTCCCAATGTCCACAATTTTTTTCAATATTTAAAATCCGTGGGTATGTTACCTGGAGTTTCCTTCAAAAAGTCCTCAGAACTACTTTAACCTAACACTCTATCTGTAATTCTACCTTGGGAACGAATTTCTGTGGCAGATCTTATATCAAAGCCAGAAAATTTAAGGATTGCCTTTAAAGAAATTAAAGTAGTGCCTCCCCATGGGGACAAATCCAAATGCAAACATAGCTTTGGAGTCTTTTTAAAGAAGCTGAGGCATGATATCAAACCCCACCTTTTATGCCAATCCCCCATTTAATTCCCATGGGTGGAGGTCTATTTTGTAAAACTACTTCAGTGAATTTTTATTTCAGCCTTTTAAGGGATATATGTGTACCCCACAGGCATTGCTTCATGGCAGGTTCCCAAATTACAGTGGGAAAAGTGCCAGAGCTTAAACAATACTCATCTACATTTGGGGAGGAAATAAAAAAGCGATCTGTGCAGTTGCATAATCAGATAATACTACTGAAGAACAAGTATCACACTCATTGATGGTATAATTTTTTTTTACTTCCTCTTACCTGACTAAATCAGCACCTCACCATAAGAAAGAAAAATACAGAGCACAGCTCATTAGGTTTCTATCCTAGTCCCCTGGATCTGAAGGCAGCTGTAATGTTTAGACATACAGAGTTAAAATAAAGGAAGCCTTGTGTGTAGAGCTTAAACACTGACAAAAGCCAGAAAATTCACAGCATATATGAAGCAAATTAATTCTACCTTTTGTTCAGTGAAAATTTTTATATTCTGCTTCTGGTTATCTCATACTTGAATTGTAGGGTTTTATTTGTTGTTTCAATAGAGGTTCAGATGCCAGATCAAGACAAGCACAGAATGAAAATATGACCTTTAGCCCAAGATTTTTATGATCTAAATACAAAAAAAGTAAACTATTAAGAACAAAGAAGATGAACAATGAAACAACGGGGATAGGTATTAGTCATCCTTGTAGACAATGCTCTCAGTGCTTGAGCTGCCAAGCTTTTGTAGGTATTGGGATAAAACAGGAGGGATTTGAGGCAATGAAGCTATATTTTTACACTGTAAATCTCATTTAATGCTGGCTTAATCAGCAAGGAAAGACTTTTTGGAATCTTATACAAAAATGAAAACAATGATCACTTCCTATTAGAGCTTACATATGCCTCATTTAAGTGCCTGATATTTTACTTCTCTGACTGGAAAACTCTGTGCTATATATTTTAGATGGAACTGTGCTGTTTAATGATACATTTGAAGGGACAATAAGACACACAAGGAGAATTTTTCCTGTCTAAGTTTTTGTAAGGTTTTCCAGTAGTCGTCAGCAGCTCTTCAAAGGTCAGTCCAGGTTAAAAGTCATATAGCTCCTTTCAGTGTTCAAAGGAAGGCAAATCCCTATGCCAGGGCAGAAATTACTTGCTCAGATGTACAATTGACTTATCTCTACCCAAATATTTCAGTGCCTGGAGGCTTACTACAGATGTTCTCTTTTTGTCCATTGAACATTTTGCAGCCAAGGCACTCATTCGGCTGCAGGAAGAAATCATCAGTCCATGAAAAGGACATGGAGAAAAATCAGACTACAGTAAAGAAAAAATCCTAAACTGACTCATGAGTGTAGCTTGCAGAATCCAAATTAATTTTAATCTAATGAAGGAATCTTAACTGCATACTGGAATCCCATTAGTGACTGGACTACTGATAGATTAACATGGGATTCAATTCTATTCTTGCACATTTTTCTGACTCGTAAGAGACATCTTGTTACATGGAAACTAAACAGATAAAAAGATGTTAATAAATATTCTAAGTATTTAGTCTAGTCATGCCAAATAAATATGACCATTTTCTAGAATGTGCAATGGTTTTAAGGATTCTTTAAATAATTTACTCACTTACATTGGAAGTAGGCAGTGGGATGACACACACATGTGTAGCCTGACAGGAAGCATGTATTGATTCTTTCAATTTCAGATTTGCTTTACTGATTGCTGAAAAGAAAGAAACTTAAAAAATATTGTGAGTTCATTTTTTTTTATTGCCATTAATCCTTGTGGCTCATATGGAGCAATCTCCTAGGTCTCCTGGGATCAAAGATTTGTCTTTCTGTTAATAGCTGTCAGAACTACCAGGATCAACAGGAGAGCAGCAGCAGCCTTGTCAGCTTTTCACATGAAAATGAGTAAAATTACTGCATCCTAATTGTAAAGTATTAAGGAAGATTGGATACATTTTCTACCATAGGTTGTTTTTAGGGTGTTGTTGGTTTTGGTTTTGGTTTTGAGTGTGTTGGGGGTTTGTTCGTTTGTTTGTTTGCTTGGGGTTTTTGGTTGTTGTTGTGTTGTTTTGTTTTTGTGGGTTTTTTTGTGGGGTTTTTTGGGTGGTTTTTTTTTTTGGTTTTTTGGTGAGTTTTTGTTTGTTTGTTTATTTGTTTGTTTGTTTTGTATTTGTGTTTGTTTGTTTTGTTTGTGGGAGGGGTTGTCTTTTTTTTTTTTTTCCCCGGGAATGAAACAACATTTTGGGTACCTCTTTATTTGGATACCTCTACATTTGGGTACTTCTTCATGAGGAGAAGTGAAGGAACAGTCCCCGATGTCCTCTCTGGTGATAGGACCTGAGGAAAAGGCCTGAAACTCTGTCAGGAGGGGTTTAGGTTGGATACTAGATAAAGGTTATTCCCCCAGAGGGTGTTTGGACACTGGAACAGGCTCCCCAGGGAAGTGGTCACAGCACCAGCCTGGCAGAGTTCAAGAAATGTTTGGACAGTTCTCCTGAGCACATATTGTGACTATTGGGGCCAGGAGTTGGGGTCTGCTCCGTGCAGGGCCAGGACTCAATGATCCTTGTGGGTCCCTTTCAGCTCAGGATATTCTGTGATTCTTCAGGTCAGGTTGACACACTGTACTATGCAATCTCACTTTTTTTTCGTAACTGATGTTTGTATTGGCTAGTTTTTTTTTTCCCCACTCTGTGTTACAATTCTTGACATCATGTTGCAGTCTTGGGTAGAAGGGCCAAATGTTCCAGCAGCCAGTTTAAAGTTGTGTCTTACTGAGACACAGTGAGGGTTTGGCCAGGAATTGCAGTTCCTAGATTCCTTTCCAATTCTTTTGGTGTAAATTCCCAAGGCAGATTGGAAAACAGGGCAGACCTAAGCAGCCAATAGCAACATAAAAATTAATTTAAAGAAAAACTGCTTTTTCATATATGAAAAGCAGTGAAATTTCTGAAAGATATTTCATTAATTTGATTTAGGACTAAGCACTCAGAGCTATAGTATTCCTTTCTTACATGCCTGTAGCCTTCAGTCTATTGCCAACTATATGTATTACACACCTCTTGACAGTAAAGAGCTGCTTTCATTACAAACATATTTAATATTTTCCAAGGTTCTGTGACAGGATCTAAACTCCTCTTTCAAATTGTTTTCATAGGTATAAGACTGTTTTAGAAAGTGGCATCTCCTTAAATTTTATTAGTTTAAACTTAGGATATAGAATTTACTGCTCCCAACAAAATCTCCATTATCAATAGAAAAAAAATGAGAATTAAAAAAAAGAAAAAGTTTTAACTATAGCCTCCATCTTAACCTGGGAAGCCTGCAGGTTTATTATTGTAGTCTTTCATTTTCTTTTAGAAGTGTGAAAACTTTTGTGTGAGTAGTTTTTTTCAGACTCCTGTTGTCCTCCCAAAGCAGGCAGCTGGTGCTGGTCCTGCTGCTCCATTTAAAAAGGCCATTACATCTCTATGACCTCATACTAACTTCTTGCTGTTTCTTCCTCTGTGCCTCATGGCTAGGCTGTCAAGAACTACAGCCAAGAACCTCTTAATTCAGTTGCAACATCCATCCTCTTAGCTTATAGCTTTCCTCTCACTCCCAAAAGTTCTCCCAAGTACACTATTGTTCCAAATTCCATATGCTCCATTAATTCTGAGCATATGAGTAAAGTCACTGGGCTCAAGTTCTATTAGTTATGGCAGTTTTGAAGGGTGATTTAAAGAAAACCAGTACTGTGGATTCTTTGTACCTTTTTTGCCCAGCTCCAGCCATTTGGGATCCCAAGGATCAAGTTTTTCCTCATTCAAAATTTTCAGAAAATAAGGAGAAAATTAATGTTTTCTTAATTTGATGTGTTTGTGCATTCATTGTCAACACAGATATCATTTTCTCATAGTACTGTGCTATTTTTTGTATCATTTAAACTATAAAGCAAAAAGTTTTTATTTACATGATGGAGCTCAAAAGCATATGGGGACAGAGTGAATCTCTTTGCAGTGAAGAAAAAATAGTAATAATAATTTATGCTGCAACAACTTTTTTTTCATTAATAACTTAGAGTAGATGCAGCAACTTATATTTTGTTTTCCTTTACTTCATGTTAATTTTCTATTTAAAAAATATATATATTTTGAAACAATTTAAATAAACATGTTGATCAGCCAGAAGGGTTTCAGTGTTTCTGCTGACACTGGCACAGAGAAGAAAAATGGAAAAACTAAATAAGGCTTGACTCTTACCAAAGCAGCACAAAGTAACACATTTTTTTCTCCAGCAAAGTGTTTGACATACACACAAATCACGAAATCACAGAGTAGTCTGAGTCAGAAGGGACCCCGAAGGGTCCTTAGTGAATGGCCCATACAGGAATTGAACCCATGACCTTGGTGGTACCACCACCATGCTCTGACCAACTGAGCTGGGAAGGACAATAATGTCATCTGTACATGCTGTAGAGAGCCATAATTTCAGCTACAGACACTGATTTTACATAGAAAGAGGACAGCTAAGAGTTAGCCAAATAAAAATTTTATTCTCTAATTCTTTGCTTCTTTTCATTTGTCTCAAAGTGCTTTGAGATCAGCAAGATGAAACATGAAGTGGGAACAGGATTTGCTCTGTGCATTGTACTAGAAAAGAAGTTACTACAATACCAGTTTGGTGTCTTACCCACTAGATCACACTTAGAAGAGAAAGCTAAAATCATGGTGGCTTCATTTGAGACAAAGCAAATACTTTCAACGATGAACAGATTGACTCAAACAATCTTATTCTACTGTAGAGGAAACTGAACCACATCAGCAATGTCCACAGCTGCTCTTGCCTCCCTGAGAAGGACTATGGGCTCTGCACATTCATTTCAACTTAGCCTTCATCCCTTCCTGCCTTCTGATCTGGTTTCACATCTTTTCATTGCAAAATAATTAGGTCTTGAGCTTGACATCATTGTTAGTGAAAACATATTCTGAATCAAAATTGTTTACATTAAGCTGTCAGACAATACTTAATATCATGGTTAGCCTGTAAGCTGTTTGGAACAGTGGTTACTCCTATTTCAGCACACCAGAAATTCATAATAAGATATTATATCTCTGAAAACTGCATCTCTGACTTTTTGAATTAGAGGGGAGCCACACGCCTCCAAAGAAAAGCTTTTTTTTTTTTTTCTCCTTCCAAGTTAGTAGTATGCTATATGAAATTTTAATGTCTTTCAGAAATACATTCACATATTATGGCATGTCCATTATCTCTTTTTGACCAAGGTTCCTGCATTTTGCCACAGTCCCTAACAGCTCTTTCTAAAACAGCTTTCCACCATTGCAGGGTTTTCAGGTTGCATGCCATGACAGTGTTACATAAATATATAAATATATTAGTTCACTTCCCCTGTACACTTTGCAAAGCAACCAAAAACTAATAAATATATATTACTATTGAATTTTGCAATCAAAATTTCCCCCAAGCTCCTTCCCCTTACCATCATCAGATTACAGGGGTAGAATGGTGTGTTTTGCTGGAAATTACTTTGAAAGGATCTGTTCCTTAAAGTTATTGTGCAGCAGATATACATGAACTGAAGATACTGTTAACAACTTTGCTCTTGATGAATTGCTTTACAGTTTTAAGAAACTCGTTCTTCCATCAGCTATGGATTTATTTTTCAGCATGCCCCCCCAGGGGATTCATTGCCTGTAGTTGTAGGAGTTCTTGTTTATCTTGTTAGCCAATATGCATTTTAAATCTGTAGCAAGTCAGACTAAATTTGTCAGAGTTGTAGAGATTTCAGTGGTATCAAGGGTTTGAGTTGTCAATGCTTAGACACCTAGTAACACTTACCAAAATACTTGAATTATCTACATGACTTTGGCAGATATGCATCAAGATCTGAAAAAGTCCTGCAGCCTTTTTATTTGCCGAGGCAGCTGGTGTCTGATACGAAAAATAATACTTGATATGAGTGTATGGACAATTTATTCAAGTTCTGCATGTCCATAGATAAATGTGGAAGCTTGGGCACAGTGCACACTTAGATATTTTTCTGAAAGCATCTGAGTTTTCTTAGCCTTGAAGTGAAACCCCCACAAAATTTTTATAAGTTTTAAAAAGGTATTTTGCTGTCTAGAGGGCAGATTAAAGCTTCACCTCTACCTGGACTGGGGTGCAGAGAACAAATATAGCAAATCTTCCACCCTCCTGTGTGGATTATCTGCTGCCAGGTAAAGGTTAGATCATAAAATCATAAAATCATGGAATCATAGAGTAACTTGGGCTGAAAGGGGACCACCAAGTCCAAGAAAGGGGATCATCAAGTTCCAGCCCCTCTGCTGTGGGCAGGAACACCTTCCACTAGACCAGGTTGGTCACTGATGTCTGTCAGGACTGGGAGCCATTGGTCACTAACCTCTGGATGCAACTGTCCAACCAGTTCCTTACCCACCTAACAGTACACCCATTGAGTCCATCTCTCTCCAATTTAGATAGAGGGATGTTATGGTAGATGAGGCTTTACAGAATTCCATATCAATGACATCTGTAGCCCTTTCATTATTCACTAATGTTGTCACCCTGTTGTAGAAAGCCACTAGGTTGGTCAGGCAGGACTTGCCCTTGGCACAGCCTTGCTGGCTGTCCCAAATCACCTCCCTGTCCTCCCTGTGCCTTAGCACAGCTTCTAGGAGGATCTGTTCCATGATCTGCCCAGGCACAGAGGTGAGGCTGACCAGTTGTTCCAGAGTCCTCCTTTCTACCCCTCTTTAAGATAGGTACAATGTTTTCCCTTCTCCAGTCACCTAGAACCTTACCTGATTACCACGATTTTTCAAATATCATGGAGAAGGGCTTGACAACTGCATCAGCCAATTCCCTCACGACTCTGGGATACATCCCATCAGGTCCCATAGACTTACATATGTTGGAGTGGGAAGCATTTTTCCCCCACAGTCCCCATCCTCTTTTCACCCAGATGTGAGAGAGGTGTGGGAAGAGAGTTTTCTAGTATCACCTTAACTGCAAAATTAACTATGTAGCACTTAAGTAGGGACTTACATTACCGGTACAGCCTTGATACGACACAGTTAACAAACCCATCAGTCACAACTTCTCTAAAGCCCTGTTCTCCTTAGCCTGGTTGTCATAGCACGAGCAGCAACTAAATGAGATCCCAAATGAGAAAGTCCAAAATGCATTCACAAATATATTTATGACAATTCAGAACCCAACTTGTTATTTCAGTCTGAGCATTTTGTTAATTTCTAGGCTTAAGTGCTTGAAGGGAATATGGAATTAGTGACCTCACAAAGTCTTTTGCAGGTTAGAGGTCTTCATTTAGGCTGCTATGATCATCAAAGGACCCCATTTTTTTCAACTCTTCCTGAACTGAGCATATTCCAAAAAAATGTTTTGAGGGTGTTTTCCTTTGCTGTTCTATCCTTATTTCCTTCCTTTTTCCCTCTTCAGACTTTCAGAATTGCTTTCAGACAACTGGAGTAATTACAGATTATCACCTAGCTTCCCTTCACAAAGATGCCTTATCAGTTTATGTCACAATTTGAAAAATCTGCATCTTGGCTATGAACATGTCTGTTTATATGACATTACTTCACTTCTTGTGACTTAAAAATGGTGGACAGACTAAGAATATGTATAATGACATATTCTGCATGTGTAATTTGCTTTAGTCTTTCAAGACAGTTTGAATGATTTTAACATGCACTCAGGTAGTACATTTTCTAAAAAAATTAAGACTTGTAAAATCCATTTACATTTCTTGTCACAATTCCAAAACTCTATCCAAGTTAAGATTTGGCTCACAGAGTGTTCTGAGTAGCCAAAGGGTGACTGGAGAACTGTATTACAAAATCTGAAGTTTGATATTGTGATCCAGGGGAACAAAATCACATTTAAGTGCTAGTTGAGATAATCTAGCAAAACAAGAGGACACTATTTCACCAGCTTCCTGTTTCAATTACTTGAAGACAAATGGTTCATTATTATAAAGAAAAAGCTGCCATTGAGAGCAAAAAGGGATTTTCAAGTTCTCCATCTCTGCCAGGTTTTTATTGGGCAGTGAATCAAATGTATAATTTAATCCTTACTCACACAGCATTACTGAGAAGAAGCTTAAGGATTTTTTTTTGAAGTTTCAGGTTCAGATAACAGCCAAAAAAATTATGAATCTCCTTAACTATTTCCCCATCTATGTTCCTGAGTTTGTAATTCCCTCACTGAGGAATCATAGGTATATGCAAATGCAATTTTTTTAAAATGTGTGTACTGTTTGTTCTTTAAATGCTTGTGAGTATCTATTTGTTACTCAAAGATTAGGATGATTTTACCCTGTTTTTCTCTCTCTTCCTTTTTATAGCAGGTTTTAATAATGTTTTAACTGTTTTCAATAATTTGTTCCCATTATTCCCTGTATCAAAATGGTGATTTCACATTTTCTTTCTTCATTACACTTTCAGAAACACTTTTTGCACATTCAGGAAGGCACAAATTTTGCCTGGATAAAACACTGGGACTTTGCAGGGCCCTTGTCAAGAAGGAAAGGAAAGGAAAGGAAAGGAAAGGAAAGGAAAGGAAAGGAAAGGAAAGGAAAGGAAAGGAAAGGAAAGGAAAGGAAAGGAAAGGAAAGGAAAGGAAAGGAAAGGAAAGGAAAGGAAAGGAAAGGAAAGGAAAGGAAAGGAAAGGAAAGGAAAGGAAAGGAAAGGAAAGGAAAGGAAAGGAAAGGAAAGGAAAGGAAAGGAAAGGAAAGGAAAGGAAAGGAAAGGAAAGGAAAGGAAAGGAAAGGAAAGGAAAGGAAAGGAAAGGAAAGGAAAGGAAAGGAAAGGAAAGGAAAGGGGAGGGTGGGGAAGAGTGGGACAGAAGAATTTTTATCTTGTATTCATAGGTTCATCCTTCAGGATTTGCTGTTCATAGTGTCCTCCAAGTTGAGCTGATTCCCAAATCTAAACTTCTATTTTTTCGCTTCTTACCCTTTGGTACTGTGTTATGAAAAAATGTGTTTCAATTGGTAAAGCAATTGGTAAAAAAAATATTTTATTAAGTTAATGAAACAAATATATACAGTACAGAAAAATTATCCTTGCCCACAACTGCCAGAACTGCATGCATTTAAAGCAAGACAGTGTGTGCCTGATGGCTCAGCCAAGGCAATATACAGTATACTGAGTCTACACTTGAGAAAAAAATGCTTCTTTCTTTCAAGTATTTCTATGGAAAATGGATTTATAAAACATTTTTGAACCCCTGTGTTAAGGCTGGGGACAGATGAATAGGTCACTGACCAGACCCTGGCCTAAAGCTAAAACAGCTGAGCAGGATGTGAGAAACTACTGGGCATGACATGAGAAAACTGCTGTGTGTAAAAATCAACAGTCGTGAGGCAATAAAAAAGTTACTTATCATAAAGAATAGATGGATTGTGCAGGTTGTTAAGGGGAGTTATGTGAGGTACAGACAAACTTTATAGAGATTTGAAGGGGAATATCAAGGACTTTTCAGGGCGGAGATATGGGGAAAATATCAGAAAGGCCAAATAGCTGTCCCAAAACAAGAAACAATGGAGAAAAAAATCAGTTGGGGTGGATGTTTCTCTAGTAAAGAATGAGTGGGTTAAAAAGAAAAACTCTGGGAGGGGGTAATAAGAGAATATAAGGGAGCACAAATCAAATGATAGGGCTATCTGGGGGTCTGTGTTTGACATCCCTGCATTTTAGAACAGAAAAATAAACACAATGTTTCCACTACGCTCATGTATAACTTGCTTCTGCAGACAGAAGGGAACTGGTGTCATTCAAACATTGACAAAGAGCCACAGCAGCTTTCATCCTCTTGCTATTGGGGAAAATGTGGAGGTGCTACCTGACATCTTCATCCTTCCACAGCCTCCTTTATAATCACAAACTTCCTCCTAATACTTATAGTTCCTGGAAATTTCCTAAATCATAGCTTTTGAATTGTTACACTTTTCAGCAGATTCTTTGTAATTACTCTTCCTTTAATCTAGAGGTTGCTTCTGTCTTGATTAGATTTGAAGCAATAGATGAAGAGGTGAGCCAGTGGCTATGACTGTGTAAGGCTAAACTAGAGCATTAAGCTCAGTTGCTGTTTCACCTTGGGGTATTTCAAGGTCTATGTTGATTTTGAAATCTAACTGAAAGTCTCTCACTTGGGAGGAATGATATTACCATTTTTCATTGTGTGAAAACACAACTATTTTTGATAGGAAATTTCATTATGCAACAAATAGCCACAAATGAGGTCAGAATAAGGAGATATACTTAAACCATTTATTTGTCTAGGAAATAACTCATTTTGCCTGTTTATTTTGCTTGAGAACATTATCGGATACAAGCTACCTACAGCTGTGGAGAGTTGTGCTCACAAGTGAAGCGAGTTGATGGCTGTCCAGAGCAGAGCCATTTAACATTCTGAGGAGCCATTTCCTACAAGCCTATTTAAAGCATAACAGTTTTAACATAGGAAATTTCTGAAAGAACTACAGATGTTGAAACTAAATTTAAACCTGTTAGAAAACAGCATGAAGTTTTTTCTCCATTCTGTTTCTTCGTGTAGACTAATGATTTAGAGGAAGGCTATGAGAGCTAATGAACACATGGTGGGACTTTATGTAGGGTATCAAAGCTGGTGGGACCTCCACACATCCACCTCTAACACTGTACCTCAGATAAAAAAAAAATAAAATTTATTCCATCTGGTTCAATTGCCATGACCTTAATACTTGGAAGTGTCAATGAAAGTCAGTGTATCAATGAAAGTCACAATTCTGCTGTCTGAAAGAAGTTGTCTTTTAGAACAGCACCTGGAAATGTCAGACTATTGGTGGGAAATTCACATCCCACTAGTCAGTGGAAATATGGAATATCACTTGGTTCTTCACACCATTAGATTGTGACAGCCCGTCCCACAGCAGGCAGTAGTAGGCATGGTGAAAGATTGAAGTGTTGTGAATAATAAAACTGAGGTGAATTTTCAAACTTTCAGCAGTCAGTGGGGTAGCTTGTCATGCAGTATTAGTGTCAGTGTTCTTCTGTCCTGTAAGAAAGGTTGGTCCTTATCACATTTGCAGTGTTTTCTAAACTAACAGGATCATACCTGTAGGATCTTACAACAAGTTCTGACAGCTGCATGGGCCAAAGAAATGACATATTGAGGGGTCATTCTCAGGTGTTCACAGGAATCTGGCTGAGGCTCTTACTTGTGAGATCAGCAGGTTAGTGTTACTTGAGGCTATTACTGGCTCATCCAAAGTAAGGGATGTAACTCTACACAATCTTTCCTTTTACAAAGCAATCATTTTACTTGTTGAATAAAATGCCTGAATGAGGGTCTAAGAAACCTGAAGAGAAAAGAGTTGAGAAACAAATCTCAGTTTCTTTCAGATGAACATCCAAAAAAAATCACAGAATGGGTCAGGTTGGAAGGGACCACAGTGGTCATCTGGTCAAACCTCCCTGCTCAAGCAAAGTCTCTACCAAACAAATATTGCTATATAACCACTCATACATTTATTCCAAATATTTTGTTCCAAAGATGTGACTTAGGGATGGCTTCTTCGAGAAGGCTGCAGGACTGAAGCCTTGAACCTTGCAACATTTCTTTCTTTCAATTCTCTTTTTTTAATACAATGATTAGATTGTTTATTAATTTAGACATTACTTCCTGCTGCCAAAATACCAGTCTTCATTTTAAAACCATTATGTGGTCTCAGTAATTGCCAAAATACATCTCTGTTTTGCTGAGATCTGAGTATCTCTCCAACTCATGCTGATCTGAAAGCTATTAAATAAATTCATTATCTGAATCAGTTAAAATTCATGTTGTGTGCAAGAACAAATAAGATTCTGCAAGTATTGGTGGCATATTGTGAATTCAGGTTCTTATCTAATTCCGGATGGAGGAAAATTGGGTTGGACTCAATGATCTTGAAGGTCTCTTCGAAATTAGTGATTCTGTAATTCAATGTGCCTTAGACAAAGAAACTTCTTTAAGGTATGGGAGCATTCACAAGAAGCTGCATTTACATGATGAACAGTTGCACAATTCCAAAGCCAGTGTTGGAGTTGTTACCATGAAAATGTTTTTAACTGGACTGTCAGCTGACTTCTAGCTCCCAGGTGTGATGACCTATGGGCAAAGGACCTCTTCACAGTGTCTTTCATGCCTTGCATGTTGCCTTACGTAGGATTGCAAAAAACCTTTCAGTGTTTCTGCCATAGGACTGGATTCAGAAACACAGAAAGTCTCCACCTTCACTGTAGGAACTCTGCTTAATGCTGGATATGTTGCATTAGATAGAGTGAGAAAAGCATTTTCTTACCTCTCTGAGGCCTTGGCAGAGCAGTAAGAACGATTGTGAAATACCAAGAACAGATGGATACAGATGAGGAGCACACTGTTAAAGCAAGTTTTATAATTGACACTGCTCTTAGTGATGTTATAATCACAAACTTATTGGCTCCTCCATCATTTCAGCCTAACTTGGGAACTATTCCTCCGTAATGAGGATTCAGGTGCATGTTTTAGGTTTTGGCAATTCACCAGGTAGCAATACGTGCACCTTGAACAGCTCACTGTCAAATCCTGAGTTTGGTATATCATTTGATTGGAATCTATTTACAAAAAAAACCCAATAAAAACCAAACTATATTCACATGACAAAATAGCTACAATTCTGCATGCTGCTTTGCATAAGCTTTGGAGAATTTAATCTGATTCTCAAAGCAACTTAAATTCTGGTTTTTATGTCTATCCCCATACAGTGCCAACTTCTATCCCTCAATTTAAGGTGCATGTGTAATGCTAAAACTGCATAAAAATTAATAATATTAAGTTTTCTATCTTTTGTTTTGTCTTAAAATCCTGAGCCTTTATTTTCCTTCAAATGTGTTCCAAATTTAATTTTCTTAGCAATAAGGCAAAGGAAAAATGTTTGATAGTTGTGGAAACTTCCGCCCAGAGCACAGAAGTTGGTAAGTTATTAGAATTTTAAGACAAAACACTCCTTCTGGCAGGAAAAGCAGTAGTCCTTGGTTAATTTTGCTGAAGTACAATGTAGGATATTCTGCTAAATATAAGAATTTTGTAGAATGCTTGTGGTATATATTAAGATTCCCATGCTGTCATGTAAACAAACATTTATTTCTGGCATAGGCACTGTACATTAGGAAAATGTGCTTTACGCTGGGAGCCCTCATGTTTCTAACTCCAGCATTAATAAGGAAACAGTAAGATGAGCTGCAAGCAGCAAGCCCAGCTGAAGCGACTCCTGAAACTGGATGCTTTGTACAGAAGAGAAAGGAACTAGATTTATGAGTCAGATAAAAGGACCTTTTTCCCCTCCATTAACATCACTTAATTCAACTCCTTTCCCAATCTGTCAGAACAGGTCTGCACTTTGTATGTACTCAGATCCCTGCTGATAGCAAGAGAAAGAGCATCTGCTTGCTCAGGAAAAACCTTCGGAACCAAATGCTGAAATATTATTCTCTTCCTCCCCCTACCCCACTCTCTTCTTCCCACACAAACATAGACATTATTTCCTGTCATTTATCTTTACTGATTCCTGTTTTCACTCTTCTACACCCTCCTACATTCCTTTTACATACATATACACAAATATATATACACACACATATGAATTTATTTGAACATATATAAAACCTGCAGTGGATTGGCCCCTCTCCATATAGCTGACAGGACACTTTCAAAAAGTCCCACTTCCTAACAGATATATTTTCTTTTAGTGGTAATTGGGCTCAAGAGAAAAGAGAGAGCCTAGAATTGAATATATAACAATATAAGTGATATAAATGGGAATTCCTAAGGTGATGGTTGAATGGAAGAGTGTATACCAAAATTAAATTTCGATTTATAATAGAGAAACCTCTATGGAGCAAAATACTTACAAAGAACAATATAAAGCCAAAAACATAAAGGTAAAGAAAGAAATTAACTTAGTTTTTAACAAGTTATTTAAAACTCTTCAAGGGAAATTCTTAATCTTTTTCTCTTGAGTAAATAATGCAATATGGCAAGGACACCTGGAAGCTGAAATAGAACTCTAGGTAAGCAGAAAACATATCCTTTACCACGAAAAGTATCCACCCACAGACGGTAGTAGTAACAACCAATAAAATAGAGCTGGGGCTTATAAAACACATAATTTCAGTCACAATTAATTATAAAAGTTGAAACAGAAGAGTTGCTAGCAAGCTGGTGAGGAGAATTTTCATTCCTTCTCAAACATATTTGTCATAAAGAGTTCCAACACACTAATTAAATGCAGTATTTTTGTGGTTATTTTCCACACAGGAGTTCATTTTTCTGTAGTCTTGGAAAGAAGCTCTGCCTAGGCTTTTTAGTTCAGCAATAAAAAGAATAAACCACGGCACTAGTTATACCTTGTCTTCCACAGCACTCAGTCACTTCGATGTAATTTTATATTTTCATGTCAGCTGGCTGTGATAACAACCAAAATGGTGTATCAGAGCATCAATCATCTGCTTCAGCTTCCAGAAAAGAAGGGTACAAGAAACCTGGAGGTTTCTATTTTGTGTGAGAGAAGCCCAGTTAAACAGCAGAGGAAGTCAAGGAGCTTAACTCTAGGAGGGCAGACTGGGGAAGAAAACAGAGCTTGTTACTGTAGTGGTGAGATTTCAACGGTGACAACCAAATCTAAGTGACAGTGCAAGCCCCTCAAAAGATTAATGATAGATTTTTATAAAAATGCAGATAACAAGATATAACATTATATCATTATAATATATAAGAATATTAAATAATGATAATGATAATGATAATAATATACAGATATTATATTATCTATAAAAAATATAGATAACACTGGCTGAATTCCAAAAGCCAGTGTTAGTGAACAGGGCAGAATCTAGCAGCCAGTATTGTCATCTGCAGCAGCTCCATGGCCTCAGTTACAACAAGCAAGGAGGCCACACAAAGACAGCACACATATACATCCCTTACATGCATATACACAGCAAGATACACAGAGACAGAAACTGAGCTCTCATACAGAAACAAAGCATTTATGACCTCATTCTCCGTGAGATCAAGTCTACTAATTTGTCTGTGTAGTTGGACATAAATCCCTCCATCATCTGGGCTTGGACACAACCTACTCAGTCACTCCCATGACTCCTCTCTCTCTGACTCATCTTGATGGGTTTCACACATGTACACTAGGGCTGAGCCACTTCCAGGACACATCTGGGAGGGTCTCAGATAGGATGTCACTTCCTCTGAGGTCTTAATTTGGGTTCCTTGCCTGCTACATGTCCCTGTTCTCATTTGGGTTTGTGGAGATGGGCCTGTGATGAAATGGTGGCTCGTGTGCCATCCAGGGCAGGGGATTGTCTGAGCTCACAGAATTATTGTGTGTCTATGCTCCTCTGTGGGCGTGCAGATGAGTTTTTAAGTCAACAATCAAGAAATTATTAAATACTATGTTGTTTGGGGAAAGGAAAATTAAACCAAAAAACTGACCACAACCAAAACATGATGCTGGGTTAGGATTCAGTTCCCAGAAACAGGAAATGTAAAGGAGGGGAACTGAAAAACATGCATTGTAAAATATGAAGTTTGTCAGTCAGTGAAGGCTGTACCTTTGAAACAACTGATTTCTGGAGCCAAACCCCAAAATGCAATTAAGCACTGCACTCCTGGGAACATGCTACAGTACTGTAGTCCCAAGGAAATCAGTCCAGTCAGCAGTTACAATAAATGGACAAAGAGTCTGCTTAAGCAGGTCTGGATTTTTGCAGACTGATCTCTTGTAGGTATATAAATACACGAAGATTATTTTCTATTGAATCTTACTTGAAGAATTCCAGACCACCATAAAGATTAATTATGTGCTCTGTCTTAATCAGGGTAGTCTATCCTGTTCAGTGTCTTGCAGACTTCATCATCCCTCTATTCAATTCTTGGTTGTAGCCTTTAATGTCTAGAGTTCCTATATTGTAAACTTTTACTTTCAGGATTTGTTTTGAGTGCTTTTGGTGAGTGAAAGCTTATTCGTATCTTGATATATGCACTCTACTATAAGTTTTTGCTTGGGAATTAAAGAATAAAAATGCAGTCCATTATTATTTTAGCAATTGGAAAAAAATGAACTAAATAAGTATTGATTTTCAGACACATTTGATCGATGCCTATCTGACTATTTCAAAGTCTCATTAGGATGAGACTCAAAGATAGCAAAACATAGAACAAACAAAGATTCTCTTACATTTATTTTAAATATTGGTATTGCTTCTTTGGTATTCCATTTCTCATTCATATAAAATCTAGATTTTTATTTTATTTAAACTTTGGAATTTTCTTGCCTCTTCTAGAGCTGGCAGGATGAAGTGATAGAAACCCAGAAAGTTGAGGCAGTTATTATAATCTAAATTTTGTAATAGAATAAAGAACTGCATTAAATTTGCTTTTTAATTCTAAGTGTTTCCTTAAAATTTTGATGTCAGGAGTACTGTCTGAAGCTGATGCTAAATTCTCTGAATGTCAAGAGATATTTGAGTTTTCTCATCAGTAAACAAATAATCACAATACACATTTCATTGATTCAGAATGGACAAAAGATTATTTATCCCAAACTGCAGGAGTAGTCATGTGAAGAACTTCCTTTTTCAATGCATGGTGCACAGCCATTTAAGAAATGCCTAATCCTGTAGTTTGTCTCTGACAACATCTTGAGACGGATGATCAAGAGGAGGACACAAAGAGAACCTTCAGTGCAAAATTATAGAATGATTTGCTTATAGGAGGAATGTTTATTACGCCCCATTAGGTCTTGTCTTATGTACTTTACCATAGAGATTTATATTTTATTTGATCAGACAGGGATTATCTGGAAGGACTGAGAAAGGGAGAGAGGTTGTGACCTCCTTGTGTTCGACTAACACTACAAAGCACAGACTTTGTTTCCATATACATGCAAAAGGTCATGACGGATGGCATATTTCAGTAAAACGAAGGAATAAGTTGGTTCTGCAACTGAAAAGTTTAGTGTAAAAATTGTGGTGCTTCACAGTAATAATTTTGTTTGAAGAATTTCCTGCTGCAATAAATTGTGCTTACAGTGCATGCAGTATCATAACACAGATGTATGCCTTCATTAAATACTACATGCAATTGCAAACAAGAAATGTGCAACCAGCCCATTGATGTGCCAAAAGAGGTTGTTTTGGTTTTTTTTTCAGAATGATATTTTGTCCCTTTCTGATAGTCCTTATTTTAAAGACATCCAATGGAAACCAAAATTTCTCTAAAAGGAAGACCTTTCACTGAAGAAATACAACGTCAGTTTGGCTGCAAAGAACATGATCCTCTGAAAGAAATTGTAGTGGCATTTCATTGCTAAAAAGTATGCTTTCATAACATGTAAATGCTGCTCAAGCTGCTTGAAAAATTCAGCCAAATCAAGAAAAACAAAACAAAACAAATGTTTCAGAGATTAAAGAGAGTTTATATCAAGATCCTTTGCTGTTTAAAGTCATCTATCTTAAAAAATTATAAAAGTGGTTCTTCTGTTATTATAGCTCTCAGGTGAACAATACAAGGAGAAAAATAAACAAGATTATCAGTATTCTTAAATTATAAAATGCTTATTTTGAATTCTTCAGGTTTCCTACCTAAAGCGCCTTTAATTTGAGAAGACAGATGCTGTGTGAAGGAACAAGTCACAGACTTTAGTCAAGAATGTAGAATTCTTTGTTTTCATTATGTTTTTGTAAGAATTTGAAGAATCCTTATGTCTGTGAGGGGTTTTTTTTGCTTTTATTTTATAAGAAAATGACATTTTCTTATCAAATAAGAAGGTTTAGTAAAGAAAAGAAATTTTAAAAGATAAGACGCCAGGCTTCAATTTGCTTAAATATCACTTTTGTTGTGTACAGAAATAACCCATTTTTTCCCAGGTACTGGAAAACTCATGGGTTTTTGAACAGACTTTATTTACCCAGTGTGTCAAACATTTTTATTCTGGATTAATGACCAAGAGTTGTTACAATTTGACAGGTGTTAAAACAATGACATTAATAAGCTTGTTTCATACCAGTATTGTATTCCCATCATGAAGGTGGCACAAATCTGAATTTTCAGGATTCAGTTCAAAAAAGTGTTTGGACTGAATCAGCTCCTTAATACCCCAATAAATATCTTCTTTTTATTTGATCTTTTCCTTAATATAAAGCCAAATGTCTAGCAGCCTAACAGTGCTAAACTCTCTATGTCTTTCTGTGTAGTCAATGCACATGTTTTGGTCTAAAGAATCCAATCTCATAAAAATTTGAGAAGCAAATGAGAGATGAATGAAATATTACTTCACTTGAACTGCTTTCCAGCTGATGTCTAATGTCTGTTAAGGGATTGTTGTTTTTTTTCTTTAAAGTTTCCATTAACAGATGTGTTTCTGAGCATGGCCTAAATAATTTTATCCCTTGACAGGGCTGAGCAGCTACATTAAGTATTCCACTGAGATATAGTAATTAAAGGCTTAATTAATTTGCTTACTAGTGTCATGTGAGATGTTGCAGAATGCCATGGTTTCTAGTTAGTGCTTCAGAATAGCATAGATACCCTGCAAATGGTGTACCCTATCTGGCAGACTTACAAAGTTATCTTGGAAAACTTGGAGCTTCTGAGGAATCAGAAAGCACCTCTTGTGCAGATGGTTGTCATGCCCTGGGAAGTAAGTTCACCCTTAACACACTTGCAGTTTTTTATCTCTATGTCTACATGGTCTGTAAAGACCTCACTGAATCAAACTGTAGCCTTCCATTATAATCAGATGTCAACCTGACTTTAGTGCAAACCAGGATCCATAACATGGGAGTCTGATATGCCAAACATTTGCCAGGGCATAAGCACAGGCCTATCAAATATGACTCAGGATATATGGGACACTTATGTCCATCCAGTTTGCCAGCAGGCAACAATGTGGGGTTGCCAAGGTGGGAGTAAAATTTCTTTATATGTGAATGTGTTTTAACTTGTGAGCAGTTTAAATGGAAACAAAATACTCACTATGCCATAAAGGAAAACAAAGAATCTTCAGTGCAATTTCAAATAAGGCAAAGTCTTAGCTAAGGAAAACTTTAATGCTCAAACTTTTTAGAATTTCTTTCAACTTCTTTAGAAGAAGTTCTTATCAAGCATTTTCTGAAATCCTTCTGTACTTTTGTTCTTACACCAAAGCCATTTGAAAATAATTCAGTGGAGTTTGAGAATGGATACTGCAGCACATTACCCAGATGCTAGGGAGCCACACTGTGCAAAGATATTCTCATTCACTGGCTGAAGTACAATTTAGTTATCCATGTGATAAAAATAGTTGCATATGCAAAATTATATAACACTAATGAAAAAATAAGTTATGCAATATTTATCTGATCACCTGTGTCATCACAGGTTTTGATTACTAGTCATCACTTCCAAGAGTCTTAGAATCCTAAAATCATTGAGCCATTAATGTTGGGAAAGACAAAAACAACAAAATAAGTGGACCCACTTTGCATTATTGAACCTCTTACCTTGGCCTTAGTCTCTCAATCCAGCCTGTCCAGATACCTCTGCAGAGCCTTCCTGCCTTCCAGGAGATCAACACTCCTGTCCAACTTTGAGTCATCTGCAAAGATTACTAAGGGCACACTCATTTCTTTGGTCCAGATCATTGAGAAAGATACTAAGCAGGACTGGCTTAATAATTAACCACCACTCCCTGGACTGAGCCATCCAGTCAGTCCTGAACCCAGTGCACCTGTCCAAGCTGTGGGCTGCCAGTTTTGGAGAATGCTGTGGGAGACAGTATCAAAGGCTTTGCTGAAGTTCAGCTAGACAGCATCCACAGCCTTTCCCTCATCCACTAGGCAGGTCTCATGGTCATAAAAGGAGATAAGGTTGGTAAGGCAGGAACTGCCTATGCTAAACCCACTCTGGCTAGGCCTGATTCTGTGGTTTTACTGTTTGTGATGTGTGATTACATTCAAGATAATCTGTCACATAACCTGCCCAGTATCAAGATCAGGCTGAGAGGTCTACAATTCCCTGGGTCATCCTTTTGACCCTGGTGTCACACTGGCCAACCTCCAGCCATCTGTGATCTCCATGGTTAATCAGGGCTGGTGACAAATGATGGAGAGATGAGTTCTTCTGCCAGCTCCCTCAGTATGTTTTGGGACATACATCAATTGGAATTGGTGAAATTAATTTGGGAAGTCTAAAGTTTTTTAAAGGTTAGGTGAATCCAATGAATGTTCTGTGTATGCGAGTCTGCATCTTGCCCTTTCTAGCAGAGAGTGCTGAGTTTGCAATACTTTGTAAACCAGGAAATAAAAACACCTGGTTACAATTTAGCACCATTTTCTTTGGCTGGACTAAAGGGCTAGTCTTGTGATCTTTTATTGCTCTTGAATTCCCTCATTAACTCTTTCAAGCATACTTTTTATTGCATTTTTTTAAATCCATGACAATATAAGATGTCTGATACTATCACTGATTTATTAGAGCAGTCTTTATTGTAAAGGACCAGACACCTCAGCTTTCCCATGACACTATTTTAACTTGTAGTAATATTCTCAGTAAATTAGGCCCAAGCTGTGCAGTGTTCAGCACTGCATCTTAAGGCTACCAAGAGTTCACCTACAATGAGGCTGTATACTTTGCTCCTGCATGCATTGCTGGGCTTGCAAATTCTTGATTGAAGAGGAAAATCTCCTCTACTATTGCTGTCCTGCTTAGCTGACCAGAAAGTCTAGTCATTGCAGTATCACTTACCGACATACTATTTCAAACTTAACCTTCCAAACCTAACACCTGCAGTATTCTCATAAAAATGAATGGATATTCACTTCATTTAATTCCCACAGTGCAATATTATAGCTCTGATTCAGAGTAATGCTATGAGAGCTCTGCACTCTGTGGGCAGTTTATTTGAATGGAGCTTGGGCCATCTTGGAAGCTCTGATATTGTTAAAATTTTACATTAGAACATAGGCAGGGTGTGGTCCTCTTTATTATATAAAGTATGAAGGTAGACCAATGCAATTTTTTTCTCACTTAGATTTTAATTGCTTTATATAAATAAAGTCTCTATGCTTACATTCTTAGTGTGATAACTCCATTTCCTAAAGCAGTCAGGTACAAGGCTGGTGCTGTGTGTGGTGGCAGAAAAGGGTGGAGATTTTTAGATTAGCAAAAAATAGATATGTTCTTATGCTTACAACAGGGTCTTTAATAGTCAAGAAATATTGATATAATGTGGTCACAAACTGTTGTGGTGAAATTGTTTTATGTCTGTTGCATGTTCATACACACATAGTTAGAAATTAAGTTGTAGTCTGTCTTTCAAACACACTTATATGCACATTTTTTTACTGATGTGCTTGACTTGATGACATCAGTGTCATATTTTCAGTTCTCTCATGTAATTCCTGAATAAATTAAGTACCATTTGGTTCAACAATTTCATTTACTGTCTTCTGTTTCCCTTCATGTTTCTGCTTTTTTTAAGTATCAATATCAGAAATGAAAACAAATTCATGTGAAACCTTTGGCATGGCTTCATCTGCTGCACTATGCCTTAGACTAATGAATTTTACTCCAGGATTACGTGTAAAGACACAGAGGGAGTAAACTAATTAAAACAATAGGTTGTTACCATGAATTATTCTACTGATCTAAAAGCTTTCTAAATTACAGAAGGCATGCTTATGTCCCTCTCTTCACTCAGATTCTTAAACTGCAATGAACAAATGAAATGCATTCTTTTTTATTATCTTGCTGTCAAATGCAAGCTTTTGACTTCTACACATGTATTTGTACTTGTTCATAATTTTTTCTCATGGGTGAGAAAAGAATGTGCTTTCCAATGAAAAAAATGTAGCAACAGTTTATCAACATATACTTACAATTTAAATATTCAGCAAGAGTTGAAAGCACATTAAGGCCATCTTACACTCTCTGGGGAACTCTTCAATTCCATGTTAGTTTGGTGTATGTCTCCATGAAAGTTTTCACTCCCACTTTTGAGCCAATCTTATAATTACTTCAGTATCATTTCAAGGCCTGTGAGCTTCTCATTAAAGAGATGGAGAGTTCTCCTATCAGTAATGATCCTCTGAGTGAGTTATCTGCAACATCATTAATGGAAAAAAATGGCTTTATTTTACAGAAATAATTGGAAACATTGGCCACATGTGATAAAGTTTCATTTCATAATTATTTTGCCACATATGATGTATGTCCTTTGTTTCCTAATATGCTTGTGGAAGCATACTTTCCTATATTTTATGGGGGTTGTTTCATAGAGCCCCTAATTTATATTTAACAAATGTTTTATTCTGAGCCTAATTCATTTTTGTCAATAGGTCGCCTGTTTGATATTGCTTAACTCCCTCTAATGCTCACTTGATTTTAATGAGTGGAATTTATTCTAGATTTATAAAAAGGTTATAAATCACAGCTATAGTTCCCTTGACAGAACTCCAGAAAAATCACCCTTAATTGTAGATGTCAAGTCTGTTCACTGCTTTTTCTCCATTGTTCTGCCCAAAACACTGTGATCCAAATTGTTGAGTTTTGTTTTCTCCTCTGTCCACTAAGAAAATTAGTTCCTTTGTTTCAAAATGCAGTCACTGGCACAAGCCTTGCCCTTTCTGGCATAAATGCCTATCAAAAATTAAATCCATGTTAAAATGAGAGTGATTGTCTTTTTCTGTATGTACCTGAAATCAGGAATAGAATGCATATATTCTCTTTTATGTTGCTTAACTTTAATTGTTTCATTGCTGAATGGAGGTACAATCATATTTTAACAAAATTAGCACAGAGGATGAACAAATAGAGAGATATATTTACCAATATTCAAGAAATTTAACAAGAGGCACAAACCAAGATTTTCTGCTGAACATCAGTAAAAAGGATCCTTCAGTAAGAAAATAATCCTGTGATCCCAAAAACAAAAAGGCAACACAGCTGAAGGAACAGGGCAATCAGCTTAGTGCTTATGGTTACATGTGGATAGAACATATCTTTTTAAATAAACCTCTGCTTTGATAGATAATATTTTCTCTGGAAGTCCAAAAGGATTATCCTCCAAAATTCTAAAATCTAGCAAAGGTTAAATATACACACTAAGTTACTGCTTCCATGATTCTGCTTCCAACAGCAAACACACACAGAACCCACATAAAATACTTAAGCTAGCAGTCAAGTCCCATGGTTGCTTTCAGCTGGTGGAGACAAGCATTCACTAGTGCAGGCACACACACAACACTCTCCAGGTTTACAAGCACACACATATTTGCAAGTGTCCTGAGTTCTGGCAGACAACCTCTGTCCTCCTGGCACCTCCACCTGGATATCAAGTCCCCCTTACTGGCTCCATGTGTCCCCAAACCCTCTTGCCACTGCAGCTTGATGCTCACAAGCAAACACACAGTGCCTGCACACTTGTCTCACAGGCACCCAATGCCTACAGGTCCCTCTAAATTCCTGCATGGACCCTCTAGCCATCTGATACCCCAGCTTGGACCCACGGCTGCCTGGGATCTGGCTGATCAAGCCTGAAGTTTCCTAGTGGATAACACACACACATGCACACACACACACCTGAACTGGGGAAGATACACTCAGCTCCCCCTCTGCCCCTTCACAGGTGGCACCAGGTACAGACAGTGTCTATGGTCCTGCTGCTGCCACCAGTGCCAAGCCCCTCACTTCACTCATTCTGATCACTCCCAGTAGCTGATTTGGGGGGTTTGTGCCTTTCCCTCCCCACTGGGTAGAGTTTTAAGACCCTACTCATTTCAGTCACTGATATGAGACCCCCCTCATTCTCACTCCAGCAGCTGACACACAGAGCAAGGGTACCTACACCCCAGGGTGGTAGGTATCTATCACATATAGATCTATCTATCACATCTAGATCTCATACAGTTTCACAGAATAAATACCTACAGGAGAGAAAATAACACTATGTAGAGATGTAGTTAGGAAAGAATTTAATTAAAACATAGGATAGACTGTGGCTATCAGACAAAGACCCCTCCTTTTACATGCAACCAGACCCTTTTTATAACCCTTTCTGTCTCTTCTCCATCTGTGTCTCTCCATCCTTTTGCCCTGCATATTTCCTCTTCAGTTTCCATATTTCTCAACCCCACTCCAACATCCTGGATTCTCACACTTACTTCTATATCAGTAGAAAAATCCTGGTTTGCCTGCAGTTCTTGATAGTCAATAAATTAGTGACTGGCAAGATTTGATTCTTGACTTTTTCTCCCTTATGTTTTTCAATTTTGTGTCTGTTTTCTCAATGGCTTCCTGCTTTTCCTATCACATCACTTGATGAGGTCCTTACACTCTGTTTGATAAGGTACCTGATCATATAACCTTAATGAAATAAACATTCTCACATTCCAGCACTCATCAATTAATTGTGAATAACCAGTTTTGTTCTCGTAATTGCCTCCTTTATCTGTTGACCAGGTGTGAGAGCCTCTTCTCTTCTCTTCTCTTCTCTTCTCTTCTCTTCTCTTCTCTTCTCTTCTCTTCTCTTCTCTTCTCTTCTCTTCTCTTCTCTTCTCTTCTCTTCTCTTCTCTTCTCTTCTCTTCTCTTCTCTTCTCTTCTCCAGGCTGAACTGTCCCAACTCTCTCAGCCTTCATAGTAGAGGTGTTTTTGTGCCTTAATGATATTAGCAGCCCTTCACAGAATTCTCTCTAGTATATTTACATCTCTCTGGTACTGTGGAACAGTGTCCCAGACCCAACATTACAGGTGTGTCCCCATCAGGGCTGAATAAGGGCGAGAATCACCCCCCTTGACCTGCTGGTAACACTCCTCCCTGATGCAGCCCACTTGTGTTCAGTGTGGTCCATCAGGACCCTCAGGCTTCCTTTTCCAGAGCTGCTTTACAGCTGAACAGCTCCCAGTATATCCTGTCCACAGCTTTTTGCATCACAGCAAAATGAATACTATCAGTGTAAATGGTGAGAACATATTTGTATGAAAGGGTTTTGAAGAAAACAATACAGCAAATTTAGGAAAATTAAACTATTGTCTACGTATAACTAAGGCAGTTTATCAGATTTTAATCCAATCCAAATAAGGATTGATATAATTCAATTATGACTGGTCATACTGATAATGTTAGCATTGGAAATCAAATGTCTGATAACCGTTTTTTTTTTGAAACAGATTTTTTTTCTTAGTAGCATGGAGAGATTAAGCAGAAATAACCTCTCTGTGTAAAAAGCCCTTTGTAAAAAGAGAGTAAGACCTTTTTACCAGAATGTGTGGGCCTATTGTTGTAGGCTAGACAGACAACCAGATTTACTGTTGCAAAAAGTGGATTTCACAATTATTCTCTGGAATACAGAGAGTATATTAGCAATTTGGTTTGTGTAGGATTGTGATTTCATGTTAGTTCTGGGAAAACTAAATTTCTTCATCAGTGAATATATTTCCAGCAATCACTTTCATGATCTGATTATAAGTATCCAGAGAAAGGTAAAAGGGTGATCAAATCTAGCTAGTTAAACTGCCATTAAAAGTATACAGAGGAGGATATGAGTCTGGCAGAGGTTATATTAAGTGCATATGTTACAACGAGAGTTAGAGCATTTTTAAGGTTAAAATACATTTCTACTTAGTTAAAAGGGTGATTGTGTTTACCTCTCACAATGCAACCATTTTGTGAAGAGATGAGCTGCAACAACTGTGAGTAAAAGAGGAGAACATATAGCCCATATTCTCATTATGCACACCCTTAACTGTTTCAAACCTGATTGAAAGATATGCTTCTGCAGCTCTTTCTTTCCCTTGTTTCCTCCTTCTCCACATCCTGGTTTCCAAGAGAAGGTCATCTAGGTGACTGTGTTGGAAGTGAGACTGAATAGACTCCAACCCTGCTCCAAGCTGGGTTGCTCTGGTACTAGGACTATGACAAATGCCCTGACTTTTACCCCATCAGGTAAACTTGGATGCACCAGTGAGCCTATTAGGACAATATCCCTGGTGATACTGAGATCCAGGAATCTTAGATTGTATCTGGTTCTGAAATATGCTTCTCAAGGCATATCCATTTGGATGTCCATGTCCAAGAGCTGTCTGCAGGGAGGCTGCAAGGATAGGTAGGCTCTGTGAGATCAGGTTGGGGCTGCTCTCTGCTGAACACAGGGGTTTGAAGCAGACCCACTGCAGAATGTAGCTGAGCCCATTGGTCAAGTTGGTGGCATATTTGGGAGAAAAAAAATTAAGACAGGACAAAACACCTCACAACCATATAAAGAGCAAGGAGAAAAACATGTGAGAAACAAGCCTGTCACCACCAAAGTTGGAGGATGGGTAGGAAGGGCTGGCAGGCATTAATGCTGGTACTTCCCCACAGCCTGTGGAAGACACTACAGTAGAGCAGAGGTTCCCCTCCAGCCTATAAAGAGGCTGGAGCAAATATCCACACCACAGGCAGTGGAGGACTCAACACCAGAGGAGGTGAACGTTCTTTCAAGGAACTGAGCCTCTGGAGAATCCCAAAATGGAGCAGGTTTATCTTGAAGGACCGCAGCCCATGGAGAGGACCAATGGAGAGGACCCATGAGCAGGAGATAAACACGAAGAGAAATGAATGCCAAAAGAGAACTGTAATGGATAGACCAATACCCCCAATTCCTCACACACACTGCTGTGGAGAGGGGCAGGGAAGAGGTAGAGGAGGACTTGAATGAAAAAATGAAGTTAAGCCTGGATTGAAAGGGTGAGGGAAAGGCGTTGCTTTAATCTTTATTTTCTTCTGATTATCTAATCCTATTTTAATTTGCAATAAATTAAATTATTTTCCTCCAGTTCAAGTCTGTTTTGCCTATTACATTCATTGGTTAGTCATTCCCTGCCACTATCTTGAACCACAAGCTTTTTCATCCTATTTTCTCCCCAAATCCTGTTGATGAGTGGGCATGAGAGAGGAGCTGTGTGGGCATACGGAAGCCAGCCAAGGTCAATCCACAGAATACTTCAACCAATACTTTTCTGAAAGTATTTCTTTAGAACTTTTGTACTTCAGTACTGCTTTTAAATAAATATTTCTTCAGTATGGTCTAGGTGACCTTCAGTATGAAAGGTGACCCTGCCCATGGAATTGGGTTTGGAACCATTTGAACATTAGTATTACTTCCAAGCCATTCTATGATTCTAATATGACTTTGTAAGCAAAAATCTTATCCTGTCCCAAATATATCCTCCTTGACCAGCCAGCCATTCAATTTCTACTGTCCACCTTGTTTTTCTTCCAGGAGTCATAGTCCCTGTTTGATTCTTTGCTTTCCTTTCCTTCCATGTCACACCAATAATTCTCCCTTTCTTCCCTCAGGACCTCTGAATCCCAGCCCTTAGCATCTTCTCTAGACTGTACAACAAATCTCTGTCCATTGAGTCTTGCTCTTTTCTATACTGCAGTTATTTCAAACATCTCTTACCACAGCTGCACTGATCTCTGCACAGGCTTCCTAGTCAGCTACTCCCAGTCTCCTGTTCTCAGTTTTTCTCAGTTAAAATCTAATCTGTCTGTGTACTTCCATAATTTGAAGTCTCAGTTTTTGAGGTCTCCTTCACACTTGTGTTGATTCAGGGCAGTCATGGTTGCAACCCTTGTGGTTTTGGAGTTTGAATTCTGCAGTGTCTCCTTCCCCCGTGTGACAATTGTAGTCTCAGAAGAGTTATTCAAAACTACTCTTGGCAGAGCTTTGCAGAACTGCCATTCTAGGGAGAACCTTGTTTAATCTTTAGTGAGTAGAATCTAGCAAGATTTGAACTGCTTAAATGAACTATAAAATGAGGCTGCATGGACTGCAATTTTGCTAATGCTCATAATATGTCACCATGTAGCTAGATTTTCAAGCTGATGGCAAGTAGATGTAAACACTCATTGCCAGAATTATACAGAGTAAGGCACAGAACCATAATTAGCAATTCCAGACCAAATATTTAAAATCTGACAAAAACTGTAAACAATTGAAAACAGAGTTGTGCAATGCAATCAATAGGGAAACCAAATAGGTGAATTTACCAACCCTGCTTGCATAAGAACAATTTAAGGGCCGAATTGTCAGCTAGTAGAAATAAAGAAAAACAGCAATGAGTGACTAGCAGTACCTCTGATTCATAGCAGCTGTAGATTTAGCTTGTAAAATAAAAATTAAATTCAATGTTTAGATCCTATGTGAGAAAGCATTCTTTATTGTTGCATTTTTGTGTATTCACTCCCAAGAAGGGCTATGATCTTTGCTGTTCCCTCTAAAAATCTTTGTGCTTAACAGAGATAAGATGAAGACGTGTGTGTAAAATATGAAAATAAAAGATTACTGGTTGAGGCAGAGTCCTTGTAAGGAGAGGATCCATACTAATGCATTTTTTTATTATTCACATTTCAAAGATATTTCTCAAAAAATATAGATGAATGCCATAAAACTGCTAAGGAAAAAAACATTTAGATTAGAGGTCAAAACGAGAACTTGACATTTAATATCACATAAAGGCCTATGTAGCTGAGAATTTTCTTCCTGGAAATTAATTTATCTTTGCCTTTCTTTTGTTTTGTCCTGCTGAACACTGATTGCTTCCCTGTGAAATCCCCTGCTTATTGATTTTATCTTCCAAATTGTGAGCAGAAATTCTGATAATCCTATATTTTAAGCCTTTCATTAGCAAATTTTCTTTTATTTGTATTTTTGTTGGCTACTGAGAACTCTATTCTCTTGTACTAAGTATTAAAGTGCACCAAAAATGTCATGGTCACTGTTCAGAATTGCTGAGGACACTTAACCTGGATTTGTACATAAAGAAAAAGATAAAATTATCCATTCTCCTGTCACAGAAAATAGGCATATTTGTATTGAAAAAAATGATTTTTACTACTTCATTTGTGAAAAATTGGAGTGCAATACATTTTTCTCACAAATGCTTTGTTCTTCTAACAGCAACAAACCAATGTGTTTGATCTTCTTTCTTTCATTTTAACTGCAGCCAAAGCTATCACATTACCCATATTTCCTGGCATAGCCAGGCTCCTGGAGCACATGAAAAGAATGTCAGAAAAAGTCTCACTCTAGTTCAAGAAAAATTAAGCACAAGAACTTATGGAAGAGGGAAGAGAAAATTATTTACAAGATTTTTGCTGACTGAAATCACCAAGATTTTTCCCATTTGCAGTCCTTTCTTCATATTATTCACGGCCTCTTATTCATACACATACACACCCACCAGGACCAGGATGCCATAAACCCAGTGATCTGGCCAGAATCGTTTGTCCTTTGTGCCAAAGGACACTGACTATCAAAGCTTCACCACATCTCTGGGGTCTTTTTGATAAACAACAGCAAACCAATTTTGGCCTTAACGGGGTGGTCCTCAAAAGGTTGCTAATTTACACCTTTAAAAATCTCAATTAATTTTGCTGCTTTGTTTTTCTTTGGAATATGTTGGATGTATATGTCACAGTCTCTTTTCTCTGGTGAGCTAACAGGAAAAGAATTGCTGTGTGTGATATGTTGCAATCTTGTTGCCATGCTCCTGGTGTATGGATGCAGAACTTCCACTGATCAATCATCCATGTCTTATCAGAATGCAGTATTTTGGTCTTCAGGTAAGCAACACATTCCTCAATTTTACTGCTGGGAAGATGATCCTGGAAGCAATGGCCTGGGGATAGTGTTTTCCATGACAAATGGAAGCCATTTCTTTTAACCCTCTTCTCCTGCTCTAGTGTTTAAATACACAGGCATTTCTGTTCATATTTCATTTGTACCTATCTTAGTATTCCCCTTATAAATTTCCACAAGAGAAGAACAGAGTTTGTCTTCCACCAGTGAAAAGACCCATTAGGTACAAATCAAGTGGTCTATGTAGCATTCCCTGATGTACTACTCTGGATGTCTCATAACTTGATATCCCTTAGTGCCCCTCTTTGTAATGTTGTCAATAAGAATGGACTTGCCAATATGCAGCCCATCTTTCTTTTTTATGTGTCATGCTAATTTTCACCATATTGCAATCAATGCATTTACCTATTGGAAGCCTTCAAACTCATCTTACTCTTTCTATAGATTGTTTCAATTGCCAGATTGGCACTGGAGTAACAGTTGCTTCCTTTCTGCTACTACTGCTATTCATACAAATCATGAATACAGAAATAAAAATCCATGAATTGATATCTTTGGTGCAATTTTCTTTTAAAATATATATAATAATAATTTTCAAAGAAGCGTCTAGTTTTAATGCTAGCTTCTCTTTCTTTCCTCTTTTGTTAATTCCAATTATCTATCCGCTTTCTGTGAACTTTCATGCAAATAATGTTATTATGATTTAAAATTAAAACTTTCAAGAGTATCTCCATCAACAACCTAAACAGAACAATGATCATCTAATTAGAAAATGAATATCCATATCTATCACATATCTATTACCTTATGGTTATAAGGCAATTTTAACTCCTTTTGTTGGTACTTTTGCTGGTGTTAAGACATTTCATAAGTGTCTACAGACCTTTGAGACAGATTTCTTCTAAAATTTTGTGAGCACAATTGTATTTACTTTACTGACTGAAATGAGTTTGGGGTATTCAAAACTTTTTCTCACTTTTTTTTTTTTTTTTTTTTTTTTTTTTTTTTTTTTTTTTTTTTTTTTTTTTATTTGGCTGCTTGTACCCCCATATGAAAAGTGGTGCAATCTAAGTCAAAACTGCATGAAATGGAATTGTTCTTCCAAACATTGTTAATTAAAAATTTAAATTTTATCATAGAAAACTCTGTTGTCATTGAAAGTGTATCTATGTAAAAGACAACTGCACCAGGAAGCTTCTAGGTATTCATTTATACTTAGATTTTATTCCAGCCCTTTCCCAGAATAGTTTCCATGGATAACTGATACATTGTACAGTAATGTACACAGGCATTGATTCCCCATGAGCTCCACCTAATGCTTAGAAAGAAAAATCCTTGTCCTCATCTTCAGACTGCTGCTTGGACTGTTTTCATTGTCCCTCTGAGGTGTAAACCACATCTGCAAAGGCAAAAGCAGAGTGATTTTCTTTCACAGTTGTTACAAAATAATGTAACTTGAATTTTAAAATCCAAAGAAAAAATGTAATGCCTTAATGGAAAACAGCCTGTGCACCTTGAGAAAGACAACCTGGTTTTAAACATGATGATTTGTGCTCATGGGTATCATGCGGAAGGTCAAAGGTCGAAATGTAGACAAATACAGAGTGTTCATTGGCTCTAGAACATGAAGAAATTATGGACTTAACATCTGATATCTCACTTACCAAAGCTACATTTTCAGCAGCTCCTGCACGTTAAAAACTTTGGTTTTTAAGAACATAATTTTTTATTCATTCTTGGTGAACTTTTACTTTATCTAATATCTTCTGTAAAATATGTGCTACTAACCTCTTTAGTGTTCTCTTATAAGCTAAAACTTCTTGGCCTTAAATATGCCTTTAACTGTCTTGAATTTTTTGTCAGTTTCTCTCCTTTGTTCCCAAAGGTCTGAATGTCAGACCAAACTATGTTTCTATACAACAAAACTGAGATAATTTAAATAGTGTACAATGGCTTCTATTTTCTGATACTCGGCATTTCCTTGTTTACAGACTACTAAAATTCCAAGTTTACAACTGGAGGCTCACATTAAAACACTTTACCAAATGTACTTTCACTACTTTTCAAAACTAAAATACATTATATACCCTACATGACTTTACAAGGGATGTGCTTTCTTCTTGCAATTTTCATCTTATTTTTACAATAATGAATGTTGTCAGTACCAGTTTAGTCTCTCTCTTTGTGCACAACTAGGAGCAAACCAGGTACTCTGGTGTACAAACCATTTCAGGACATTACCTGGGCACTAGTAACTATGCATTGAAAGAATGTTTATGTAAAAGTGGTTCTAACATATGAAGAAACAGAGGGAGGAAATGCCATTGCCCCAACCTTTATGCAGCATACAGAGCAGAAATACGAGAAATGTAGATAATATATCACACAAATATGTCCTGGCAGCACCATACAGAGCTACATCCTTCCCTGCAATTGTATTTTATCCTACTAATTGTAACTGTTCTTGAGATATTTTCAAAATTTACATATATATGTCTTTATTGATGGAATTCTTACCTAATAAAACAATGCATATTTTTCTAACTTACTTGTAAGAGCACATGATACAGCAAAAACCAGAATCAGATACATGTGGAAGTCCACTAGCAACAGTCTTCATATGACAGTGATTTATTATTGAAAATTATTTTTTTAAATTGACCAGCTGACAAGATTTTAATCTATTTAATTTTTACTTCGTTAGTTTTCTATTGTAGATTTTATATTAAATGTCTTCTACAAGTACAAATATATTATCAGTTACACTTATCAATCTGATTCATTGTCTTGTCTATCCTGTGTCCTTCACAATACATTTTTCTTTTAGAGAATTCTGTTCAGAGTTTCACTGTAATCATTACACTTCTGTAAAATCTTCAGGAATACATTTGAGTTGTTTGAATTGAGATTTTATGACTATGTGAAGCTTGATCACCTTGAATTTCTGAATTACAAACTTATTCACCTGCATGGATAAATCTCTGTCAACACAGACTGATAGAGCTCTGATTTTAATTGATTTGTCAGAATGGTAAGTGAAGATTTTCACTGTTTTTTACAGAATGACACTCAAAGAGGAGATGTAGGATCTTCTTTAATCAATCAATCTTCATGCTTACAGAATTTAATTGAGTTAGATCTTAGGAGCTGTTGAAAGGACTAGGAATCTAGACAGCTTCTGTAGAGGCTGTAGAGTGTATGTTGACACTGAAGAACTGCACTGAGATATCCAAGGTTTTGTGCTGAAAGCAGTATTGTCATGGTAGCATAGATTTTCACTTGAGTTAATTTCCTAATAAAAGGAGATTCTTTACTCTCTTCTGCACCATGAAATACAGACACACTCTTAATCTTTTTTGACCTCTTTCTTGTTATTTGAAGAAAATTCTCTTAGTGAGTTGTCAAGCTGAGAAAGGATAGAATTCATTTTATTTTTACAAGCTAGTAAAATAGGCTCAGCTTAACTTAAATAATCATTTATCTTAAATAATTTTACTTATTTATTTTACACTTTCAACACATTCATTTCCAAATGATAATGTTTTATAAAATAAGCTGCTCAGAAGATGAGACAAATGTAAGAAAAAGATTCAAGAATAGTGCTCCACATAAAATAGGACATGATTTCTTTATTGTTGTTTAAATTCAGTACATAAAATATTCTTCTTCAAAGACTAAATACAAAAACTATTTGTCTAGAGTCTTCTAGAAAACTCTTTGAAAACTCAGTTATAATTAACATCACAGACTGGAATGAGAAGTTTTGCCAGTATGAAAATAAAACTTTCTCCAAAAAGGCAAAGTGAAGTTTTAAATCTTCTTTAATATTTGAAAGCTTTCTCCAATTGTATTCATAAATTAATGCAAAGCATGAAAGATATGGAAAAATTTGCTCATGCTTGTAATTTTGTAATGCCCTTACTAGAAAAAAGTCCCTGTTTAGAAAACTAATTCACTCTATTAAAAAATTTTAGAGCTGTCAAAACCTTTCACTGATTGAGCACTAGTTCACTATTTTTTTCTGAAAACTTGTTCCTTGCTTAATCCGGCATTTAACCGGAGTTCCAGAAACTTGACTCCAGAGACAGCGCTAAGAGATTGTTGTGAAAATATTGTAGTTACTCTACAAATGATTTGAAAGTTTTTAAAAAGTAAAATGTCACAGAATCCACCAAATATGCTACTACAATACTTGTTAAAAGACAAGTAAATATAATTTCTTGTTTATGAAAACGCCTTGAAACTAAATACAGTTGAGAACATAACACTCTATTTGTTTATTAAAGCTTTGTTTAGTATCATTATTCTAAAAATAATTCTATTGTGTAAAATATTGTGTTTGTCTTGGTTTGGAAAGACAGGTATCTGCCAGGGAAACTGAGGTTCCCCTAGGATGGAGAATACCAACCCCTCGCACCCCGACGAATTATAATTTTGCAATCAAGGGCTCTCAGGCGAAGAGGTTGGGAATAGGAATAACAGTTCTTTACTAGGAGGTTTAACAATACAAATATGATAGGAAACAAAACCACCCAACCAACCAAACAAATAAACAAATAAACAATAATTTTAGAAGAAAACCCTGACAAAGTCAGAGTTTCAATCTGACCCTGTGATTCAGGATGTTGATAACAGTCCGAACGTAAACAGTCCAAACACTTCTGGAGTGGCAGACGTGATCCTGTTGGAGCAGAGATGATTCTGCGAAGAAACCGGTTCAGGAACGGCCAGGAGGGAGACAGGATGACGAGCACAGGAGACGAAGAAGCTCTTCCCACACCGCCGCGAAGGAAGCGCCGAGCACACCGCTCCTGCAGCAGGGCCGAACCACTCCTGCAGCAGGGCCGAACCACTCCTGCAGCAGGGCCGAACCGCCAACCCCCGGCCACCCCCCCCTCCCCCCCCACCCCCCACCGCCAGGGCATGAGATGTATAGAAATGCAAATGCACCGCACAGGCTGGGGAAGGTAACAATGGCCTATCAAGGTGGGTCATCAGGCCTCAAACAGATGTAAATAGAATATACAAAACCCGGCTCCACAACCCAGAACAGTGTTATATCAATGTCAGCTATATCCTGAAGATTCGGATGTGGCCACATAAAAGTTTCTGTTCTGAAGTAGGAATAGCTTGACAGTTACAATTAAAGAAAGAAACAAACTAACATCCGCAAAAACCAAAACAACAACCCCTAAACAAACAGAAAAGAAACCCAAACCAAAAGCAAACAAACAAACCTGTAGGTATTTTTAAGTCTGTCTTTGAGATTTCATCTTGGGGCAAGTTTGGCAATAATGTGTTTTTCATTCTTCTAGCACTGTGCTAGCTGGAGCCTATTTACATGAACTGAAATCAATTTTTGAAAGCCCAAATTGGGCAAAACATTAATTTAATTTCATGCTGTTTTAACATGTGCCTTGCAGAAATGATGAAGTCAGGAAAAAAGATAGCCTCAAATCTGTGAGAGGGGCCCCTTAAATTACATTTGTTTGCATACTTTGGCTTTATGTGAGTAAGTTTTAAAACAAGATTTACGGAACAAAAGCAACCTGAGCTGCAGTTAAACAAGATACACAGGGCTGCAGATGATGTTTTCTTGTGCAAGGCATTTAATTCTCACATAGTAGGTGTTGTTGATGGATATGTCATAGATCAGCACTTCTTGGATATTTGAGTGGTTGAAGAAGTTTAGAAGTATTGAAATTGGAACATTCCTGTGTTTCTCATGCCAAATCTGGTGTTATATTTAGAGATGGCATCATGTGTAAGAAAAAAATTGCAAAAGGTTATGGAATTAATGATCTTGCCTGTTAACCCCCTGCAATGTTATAGGTATCTGGAAAAAATATAGGAGACTTCTTAGAATAAACACTGATCATTTACCTCACATCAGATTTCTGCTTGTGAGGGCTGACCACAAGCCAAACAACATACAAGCAGGGGATTCTGGCACTCAGAAGCAGGAAGTATAACTGACATTAGGACTGACAGGTCATGCTGAAAGAATTAGAAAAGGTTATTTTCAAGAAGCTCAAAAAATGTATTTCTACATAGTGACATGTAGGATTTTCAACATAAATTTTATGGGTACACTGTTTGATGCTTTGTTGCCAAATACAAATGCTGAAAACCTCCAATCCTCCAATGTTACCTTTGGGCAGGGGTTAGAAACAGCCCCGTGGATTTAGACAATCACCTCCAGTGCCTGCTAGAATACAGAGAATTCACAGAGTTCAGATTTACGTGTGCAAATTTACCTCTTCAGCATCTTGTGGAATCAAGTTCTAAGTGTATTTAAGGCAGAGATTCTTCAACATAACAATATTTCTTCAGAGAAGTGGGAAAGAGGACACTAAGCACTAAAGTAACTACAAACGTTCTTGAGCTCACTGAGTCCATACTACACAATCTGCGCCCTACAAAAACTGTCCCACCAAGTAGTGGGACTTCATTATATTTGGGTGAGCCCTTTTTTGAAGGAAAAAAAATCTCTTCCCTCAATCTTCCAAAATTTTTGTGTTACTTAACACCTTATAATGCCCTCAATGCTCAACTAAATGTTCCAGGGTCGTTGTGGGTAGATAATCTGTGTCTACTTTCCCAATTCAAAATGTTCTACTTTCTGAAAGGAATGACAAAATACACTGAAAATTAAATTTCTCAAATAGAACATACATATTGTACACATGATAAACATAATAATTAAAGTTTTTATGTGCCTCGAGAGACAAAAATTATGTCCCTTAACACATAAAATTCAGTACCAGAATGTTTAGAATTTGTTTCAAGACTGTAGATCCCCCTAATGTTTATTTGGCACATTGCAGTTCTGAGGAGTCTGGTGGTAAGGGAACAGGATACAGACAGCAGCACAGCTCTGCTTTTTCATGACTAGCAACCTGTGTTGGAATATGAGAAGTGGTGTCATCATTGCACAGGATCACCTTAGGCCTTATTTATACTTACATAGCACCCAACTGTTGCAACCAGTGTTTATTTTATAGAGGTGAAAATTGAAGGAACTTCAATAAATCAAATTTTTTTTCAAGACAGATACCAGAATGAAAGAATTCCTGTAACTTGGGCATGTGCTAGGTCATATATTCTATCCTAAAGTGCAGCAGTTGTCAATAAGTTGCTATCAGTGTCTGAGATTTAGCTTGTACAGATCAGTTTCTAGCTACGAAGTTATATAGATTTCAGAGTTCAGATTCCTCAGGGCTATAGTTTCCCACCTGTTCTTTCTTTATGCATTCTTTTAATAGCTTTGAAATTCCGCTATTGCATCTCGCAGTGTCCTTGCCCCTGATACTGAAAAAGTGGAAAGGTACAAGGGGAATTTTTCATTTTAGTATTTATCACTCCTTTATTCATTCTGAATTGTGATTTAACTACCTGTAATTAGTTTTGCAAGAAAAGAATGTGTTGATAAAAGGAATATGTAGTGATTACGTGACTTTAAATATAGTATCTGTCAGGTGGGGAGGTATCTGAGACAGCAAATATTTTCATGAGTTACGTGTCTTGGCCATCTTGACTGTCTAAGTAATCTTTTCCATACTGGTAAAAAACATTGCCCACTATGAATACATAAAACACTGTGAAACTGGTCTGTTTCCATAGTAATCTGCTTCTTATGGACAAAATCAGTCAAGAGCAGAGGCCTCACTTTATAAACTGTACTACAACTCCATAAGTTATGTATAATACAGTTCTCCCTTAAAAAAAAAGCTGGTTTTGCTTCTCTGCAGTCTATACATCATAAGACAAAACCAGAAGTTCATATACATCCATAAAAATATATTAAAGGAACAATGTATTTATCAAGACATACATAAGCACATATACATATACACACTTCTGTTTTTCCTGTATTCATATTCACTATCTCTTTATTGTCTTTATAAGATGATAAATCCAAGAATTCAAGATTTTAGGAACCCACTAAACATTACCATTAGACAGTAACACACAGTCCAGTGTAGAATCTAAACTTCTCCTGTGGCTAAAAGAAAGCTTCAGGTTCTCTAGATTTAAATTGACCTTAGAGCTTAAATGAAATGGAGTTTGTTTCCTCTTGAGGAGTTATCAGTATCCTAAAACCATTTTACAACTAAACACAATAGCATAGCTGGTGATCTCAGCTTTTTCTTTCTCTTTCTGCATCTCCTTTCTTCTGCATTTTCATTACTATAAATCCAGAGCACAGGAATAAAATGTGATTAATGTGTTTCCAGAGAGAAAGGACACAGCAGGATGAAAACAGCCACAAGCTTTTTTTTTTTTCCCCCACAGTCAATGACCCACCTTCCTTGGTGACAGGAGGAAGTATATGTTCAGTGTATATGACTGCACTGTGCATTAGAGCTGCATGGGGTTTTTGACTCTTCCTGAGATCTGATGTGTTTTTTTCATGAAAAACCCTGCAGGCATCTTGCCTGCAACTTTAATCACCTCTTCTCCCCTTCTAATGCGGATTTCTTGCACCTAGGAATTTTCTCACAAGATGATTTATTGTGCATAAAATTCCACTTTACTCCTAATGTGAATTAAACTGACAGCTATCTAAATGCCAGCTGTCTTCCAAAACTCAGTCTTTTGGAGGCAGACCAGCTGTCTGGTCTGAATGCCTAAGTGCTTTCTAAAGCATAATGAGTTTTGCTAAAGTGTCTTTGAGCAACTGTTTATTTCTATGATTTTAACTATTTAATTAATGCTGCATTTTGAAAACACATTCAATATCTATTAATGCATTTTTAGAAGATCTACAGGCTTGCAGTTTTAATCTTTCATGTCTTCTGGATGGCATTGCGAATTTTGCTAGACATTACAGCTAGCAGCAATAGTTGGAAAATCATTAATACAAAGCAGAAGACAACTGCTCTTAGAAAAATATTCCTTCTGGATATAGATGCACTATAGCTCAGCTTGAGGTCCATCTATAGAGGCAAGTAAATAAAAGGTACCAGAAGGTATGCAAATGAAAAAAACTGACTAAGAACTCAGTGCTGAACCAATACTGTTATAAATATACACATCTACCATGCTTTTGAAAGAAAGCTAATAGCATATCTGTAATTACAAAAGATGGGAGAGAAATTGCAAGTGAACTATCCAGTACTGCTGACTATTACTAGCCCTGCTGCTGTAAGAAGAGTAGAGAGGTCTTAGTGAGGCTCTCAAATAAAAATTATTCTTCTTCTTCTTTGGAATAAATTTTTCTCAAATTAACTCTTTTTATGTGAAAGATGGCAAAAAAGGAAGATGTACAACACCTATAGCCTCTATAGCCTGCAGCATACAAACATTCAGAATTCTTTCAAGTCAAAATATTATGACCCACTCCTCAGCTGGTGAAAGCTCACTCTCATGCCATTTGACACCACTTTATCTGTCATTTCTGGGAATTGAGAAGGTATGTGAAAAAAAATCTTCAAGTGCTTCTCCATCATGTGCTCTGGTCTGTGTAAAGAGCCAGTGACTGGCTGGAGGTCTGCAAACTGCGCTCTATAGTCACTTGTTGATGGCTAGAACGTTGAGCTGAAAGATCACATCACATGACAGGTTATCAAGTGCTATTCAATGTCTTCTGATGAATACTCAGCTCCTTAGACTATTTTCCCAATACTTAAGTTCCTTTTTTAAAAGCCACTTCTTCTTACTTTATACTTTAGTCATTTCACTGGATTTATTTGTCCTGGAATACATATTAATGGATAGTTTAACAGATGAATCAAAAATACTCCCTGAGAAATATTGATGGTGCTTGTGGTCTAAGTTTCCTATTCAGAATGGTGAACCTTGCTCTGTTCTAGTCACAGTGATTATACTACCTACACAAATAACAAAATACACTTCATAAAGGCTTCTAAACTTAAACTCAGAAGCAATACTAACTAATAATATTCTGGAAGGAGAAAAATAAATACCATGGTACCAGACATTCTGGCATTTTACAATTGTGCTACCATTGAACACTAAGTGAATATACCATACTAAGATTTAAAACAAAACAAAAGCATTCAGGGTTAAATATTTTACTGTATCAAGCACTGACAAATCTTTGCTGGACAGAAGTACCAAAGCAGCACATGTGTGTGAAAAGAAGCTGTTGGACACATCAAATTCTTGCTTCAAGGACCAGGAGGACCCAGCACCATTCCCAGTCCATGTAAATGTGTGAGGTAAGATCTGTTTTACAAGAGAGATTCTCTTACTGTTTTTCAGAGGTCTTCTCTGATAATGCCTGCAGGCATCATGTTGTTTTACTCTAAAATAAACTCATGCCCACAAATATTGAAGCTAATGTGCAGGACCTAGGAAGTTTCCATTTTTTTTTTTTTAATAACAAGTTTATTCACAGCTCCCATACTGGCAGACAATGTTTGATGGTTCATTGCATAAAGATCTTCAACAATTAAGAAACATTTTGAGTGATAGATTAAGCATTCTGTTTAATAGCTTAATATAATATGTCTCCCTGCAATAATCAGCATAAATGTCTACTTTTCAGCTTCATGGGAGTGATGGTAATAATTCAATGAGAGGTGTAGTTTAGTCTCACTGGAGCTAACAACTATTAGGAACAGAGAACCTATTTATCTTTATTTCTTCAACTTGAGCCATACAAACTTGATGTATGATTCTGTCATGGGAAGCTCAGTGTCACCTACCAGTGCCACCAAATACTTCAGCTGAGGAGATAGTCTTGTTCCACATTCTGATGTATAGTGTTTCTTTTGGTCATGGATCAGTAACCCAACAAGGTCTGTTAGCAGGACAAACTTTGTTGTAATGATCCAGGAATGTACTCATGCTGCCATTTCCCTTAAAAACGAAATCTTTTAAAGTGATTTTCCACATACTCTTTTTTCATTTACTATACCTGAATGGGTATAAGTTACCTTCTGTAATACTTTTGCTCTACTTCTTTGTCTGCTGCTTTCCTGCTTCAGGCCAAGGCATCACATAATCCTGATTATGGATTTCCTCTCTGCATCTGTTTAAACCCAGGCTCATCTTTCTGAATGTCAGTGATCAGAACTCTAGATCTCTGTCTCTTATGCTTTGCATGCTGACATTCATATTGTCCCCCTCTGCAGAAAATAGTTTGAAAATATCTTAGTAAGATGACTGAACTTTTTCAAATGCACTTCATTGATGATTCAAAGTAATTTTTACGTTTTTGTACTAATCCTCAATTTTTCTCGTTCAACCAATTCCCTTTAAATACTCCACAGGATGTCCAGAGAACTAAAGTTGTCTGCATTGCTCTTTTACAAAAAGTGAAGTTTTATCAAAGACAGCCATACAGCTGACTTGGTATGAGATCCTTTGGGTGTGTTGCACGTATTTCCATTTCATATGTACTGCCATTTTTCTGATTGGATTCATTAAAAATACCTGATATTAGAACTTATTCTTTCTTTGTATTACAGAAAAGACTATCTGGTCTCTCATACTTTTGTATGTTGAGGTCTTTTTGTTTTGGTGCCATTGAGGAAAAAAAAAATTACATCTTTTTTAATCAGAGCAATTGGGACTTTGCAATTAGGTGTGTTTTGTCCTTAATCTGAGAAGGAAGTCTGGACAGTCAGAATTATTGGAACCATAGCTACTTTATAATATAATTGCCACAGGAAAAAAAGAGGCTCTGATAGGAACAGAAATTTTAGTAAAGATTCTAGACATCATGTTTTGCAGAGATAAGAGACAAGACTATATCAAGAATAAAGCAAAAGGAAAACTGGCCAGGGAGAGGGATTTCCAACAAACTTTCAAAGGAAGTAAAATGTGCTTTTATTTTGATATTAAAGTGTCCTTCTGGAAAGTCACTTTGCAAATCCAGCAGTTGGGAACATCAATTTTCAAGTAACAGAAATTTTTTTTTTCATTATTCTGGGCAGCAGGGTCAGATACTATATAGCCACTCTGAATTGCCTTTAAAATAAGATGTTACTGAAACAGGTGATATTTGTTCTTCTTGAGAATGGAAAAACATAATTCAAGCCAATTAATGGTTTCATTCAGGAGAACTGTGCAGGTTTTGGCTGCCCTAGGGGTAATTTTCTGCACAGTAGCTAGATGTAGATGTCCTAAATGTAGACAAAAAGAAGTAGGGAACAACCTATCATTTTGTTTTTAGGATGACAGAGTCTGAAGCAACTCTCTGTGTAAATCAGAGAAATTCTGAGTGGTTTAAATTTACACCAAATATTTGTAGTTAAGAACATATATCCCAATTTTCATGGCATTTGTCTGTCTGTAGCACTGCTGTTCCCTATTTAAAATACATTTAAAATACATGTTTTCATAACACTGAATCAAAAAAAAAAAAAAATTCTTCCTCTCTGCAGCATAAGATTCTTATATTAGATGTTGTCAAGACGAGACCATCAAAAATATACCCTAGGAGAGAATGATTTCCTTATTTCTCCATATGGGAAATATGAGAGATGCAACTTGGCTTTTAGTTCAACTCTTCCCCAGTGATACAGGCAAACTCATTGCATTCACAGAACTCTCCCTGCAGCCTTGGTCTATCTACCTCTGGAGTCTTGCCATGTTCTAACATCACTTTGTGTCTTAAAAGGAGCTCCACCTTGAATAGAAACATTGCTGCTGTTACAATAATGGTAACCGCCATAACTTCTAATTCTCAGTCATAATCTGAAAAACATTCAATTCTTTCTGCACTGCCTTTACCTATATGGTCCAGTTTTCATTCCCTCATTACTTTCTATAAAATTTTAGTTTTTATTTTTGTCTATTATTAAAGTTCCAGGTCTTAACAAGAAAAGACAACATCTTATTTGCTCACCCAGTGACACTTCAATGCTTTTGTTCAACATTAGGAAAAAGCTACCACATATTGCCCTTTAACAGATCTACCTTTCAGAGGTAAAACTTCTGTTTTACAGTGCTTTTAAATACTAATCTCTGATGCTACACTTTATCAGGTGATTTTTATATATTTAGCTATTGCCTGTCAACAATGTTTTCCTTACTTATTGCAAAAACAGAATTTCAATGTTATAATACTGCTTTCACTATTTATTACCTCCTAAGTATTTTGACTTTAATGACTCTTCTGACATATTTGTCTATTTGATACTATGAAAAGTTTTAAAGATTTTTGCTCCTCAACTAAACAGTCTGTATTTTTTCTCTATCCTCAAGCTCTTTCTCAACTAATGACAACACATGAGCCAGAGTACAGTAGTCCCTCAGGATTTCTCAAGGTGCAAAAGACTGTGACAGTCAGCATGAAAATTTCTGTAATTTTCAGTTCATGTATAATTCCTTGTTGTTGATTTTGAATCCTCAAACATTAAGCCTGTTAGGTATATTTGAACTTTGGAGGGTTATGGTACATTAATATTTGACTTTTGACTAACCATTCAAAATGGAAATAATTTTTTCTGTTTATTTTCTTATTCATTATTATGTTACTTTTTTGTATATCTTTTTGGAATAATATATTAAATACGTCACTCCAAGTTCATTGGAAAATGAGTGTGAAACTACAAAATAAATACAGTCTATGATATTTGCAGTGTGGGTTATTGTTTTAATTGTAATTGGATTTTTGTTATAATCTGATACCTATGAAAGACCTATTGTCTCCAAAAGGTTAATGTTTACAAATATAAACAAATCACAACCTATTATAAAATGAACGACCTATTATATTCCCACCAGTTTCTCACCCATTCCCAGTCTAAAATCAGCGACATGCTGTTCCATTTTTTGAGTCTTTCACAGCCTTGTAGAGAGGCTGCTTTAAAAATTTATGTGTGCACACACAACTTGAAACAAAGCCATTAATTCAGGGCTATGCATCCCATATTCCACACAGGAGGATATTGTCCATTTCTTTCATTGTATTTTACCTGAGTGTAAAGGAAACTTAAAACAAATTGATGCCTCTGCAGGAAAATGAAGAAATGGCAGTGCAAGATCTCAAGGACCAAAGGCAGAGTGGTCATGAGTCTGTGCTCAGTGTTTCCAGCTCCTGAGCCTTCACTTCTCTGCAGTAGTAGGTTGTGGTATAGATAAAGCAGGAACTGCTCCTGGTGGAGCATGGAGAGTGTTACACCCATCAGGGAATAGGTAACTCCAAGACTCACAGTTACTACAGACTATTCCCAGCAAGGCAATACTCTCATGGTTCATTTTAGGTGTTGAATTTTTCAAGTAATCCTTATGGAGTCTCTCAAAAACAATTTTGCAGAGTGTATTTAGAAGCACCCATTAAGGTTCCCAAAAATATCCCTCAAAACCTTTTCCAGATAAATGCTCCTAATTCTTTGTTTGGAAGAATAACATTTTAAACTTGTCTTCCGCAAGCTGCCTCAAATTCAAGCTGATTTTCTATGAGGTAAGACAATCTCTTCATGAAAAGTTGCTTTTTGAGGTTTAGTGTTTTCAGCCCTTCAATCACACCACCAATGAGATAACTAAAAAACCCAGAGTTTTAAGACATTTAACATAATTATGCCACTTATTTGGTGTCATTCCTTAGCAGATACCAGGTTTTTGAAAGAGGGCAATCTTTCATGTGGGATGAGAACTGCATGACCATGGCAGAGCAGTTCTTACCACCCACAACTTCCTAAACTCTGGTTCCAGTAAGCCAGTTTCCATAGCAGAAAAGTACTACATTATCACCTTGGCCACCTTCTGTAAAAGAAGTTGTCTTTCAAAAATTTAATTTATTAAAAGTTATTCTTTAAATCAGTAATAGAAGTGTTCTTCACTGTAACAGAGAGTATTAGTCTCCTCCTGTTAACAACTTTGCCAAAGAAACAAGAAACCTTCTCAAGACAGGTCCCATCCACATAAGTTAAATGCCTTTCTAGACACAGCCAGTCTGTGATTGCATATTTTTCAGCACAGTTTTGTAGGAATATAGTAAAGTAATGATCTGAATTCTCAAAGAACTTGGGAAAAGCTATGCTGGATGACAGAAGGAAATCTGGTTGTGTGTTTAAACAAAGCACAATATGCACAGCAAAGTTCAGAGCTTCTTAGAATAATCTTGATTTCTTTCAGACAACAGGGGATGCCAGTATTCCTGAAACTTAAAAAAAAACAAACAAAAAAAAACCAACTAAAAAAAAAAAAAAAAAAAACAACTTTGCCAAAATCTCAGTTTCCTCACTGTTTCCAATAGGATTATTTTAGGTATCAGTTTTCCCATGTTCTTCAAAGACATTTATTGCAAAGCCTTGCATTAATGAGGAAATATCCCCATTATCTGCTGAGGATTTTGAAGAGAGTGGAACATTAAGTAATTTTGTGCCCTGGTGTAGTTGGTGAGAAATAACCACTCCTAGATGCTTGGGATTCTGTAGATATTTTTTTCTGCAACTTACAAAGGAATAAGGAACATAAAAACACACATTCCTTTTTTGTGCCTCAGCTGCACATGTATTCCACAGGCATCTGAGTAAACTAGGAATGCAGCACCCACAGAGACTGAAACAACTGCAAAAACAGCTGAAACAAAATCAAAATAAAATTTTATTCCCAGTAGCTAATGCTTGAAATGTCACTGTAAAATGACATAGAAAAAGGAAATCTGTCTGTACAGCCATTGGAAGGGGAGTTATTTGGGTTTTATTTTCCCTCAAATGAATGTGTCTGACCTGGAAAAGGATGGAAAAAGAAACTGTTCAGACCTTATCCCTAGAAAGCATGGATCCAATTCCTGCCTGGTTAAAACTTAAGGTAACTGTTTCAGTTACAGCAAAATCAGAGCAAGTGAATCACTGAAAGTTTGATTAATCAAGTAGTTTAATGCATGTTGTTGATATGTTTGAGGGAAAAATGAGATTTCCAAAAACAACTTCTGTGGAAAAAGGGCTTGTTTACACCTAGAATATGAGACAATGCTGCAAAAGTTTTTCTTCCTTCAAATTTTTTATGCTATAAAGGACAAATAAATAATTGAAGCAAATGCAGGGAACAAACACTTATACATCTTTATGTTGGCAAATTAGATCACAAAGTATCACACAGGAATTTAGATCACAAAGTAACACAGGAATATGTTGGAAAATATGGCTTTCCATTTGGAACAAAAGTATCTTAAGGGAAATTAATTATAGTATTAGTACAGATAATTTAAGAAACAGATTTTATCCACTCTGAATTTCATTTTATATACAATATTTATCTTCAATACCTAGAACAGGAAATATCAGAATGCATTCACACATCAAGATTTCAAATGCAACCCTTACAGCAATGCCCAATGTGCAGTTTTAGATTCAGTTGTGGTTTCCTTCAGGTTAAGCTAATTCAAGTGTTAAACTCTCTGGGTTGCTATGAAAGAATTTATGAAAACTAAGCTGTAAACTTAAAAAAAAAAAATCCAGGAATACACTGGCTGCAGCACAGACCTCTAAAATACGACTTCCCTTTTCAGTATGTTTCAGCTTTACTTCACACAAACCAAATTTGAAGCTTAAATTCCCTGCTTTAAGCGTCATACTCAATCCACATATTTCTCATATTTGCTGAGCATTTGACCTATTCCACTTATTAATCTTTGATGAACCTCTTGTGAATCTAGGGGAATATAAAGTGTATAATGAAGCAAGGTAAGTTGCCAGTACCTTAGGTGTTCATTTTGAGTTAATTCTGGGCAGGAACAATACCTGGTGATCTCTTGCAGCCTATCAAATCTGCATGGCAGCAAGTCTCAAACTACAGTCACAGATCTTGTGTTCTTCTGAGGTGGGCCTTAGGAATAGCTCAGCATTTTGTTTGTGATGGTTTCGTTATGGTTCATAAATACAGGCCATTCTTCCCTGTCTTCACCATGATGAGAATAAGAATGGACTTTCTTCTCTAGGATGTAAGACAAGTACACTTTCCCATCAGGTCTTAACTAGAGTCATGTGTCACTGCACATTTTACAGCAGATGCAGAGGATTGACTGTGGACTGCGTTTCAGAAAATTTAAGAATCCCTGACTTAGATAAATAACAGATCGTTTAAATCTTTTGGCCATTCAAGATTATTTTTTTTTCTACTCTCTGTGTGCATTTTTCTGTGATCATCTTTGGGTCTCTAGTGTGTACCTGAAGCACCTTTATAAACCATACTGGGTCTGCCTTCAGAAAACTGGAGGGAAATTATGCATTGTTATTTCAGCAACTATTTAGTTTTGATTTAGTATTCCCACCTCAGTCTCCATTTTATATTCTTGAGAGATTTTGTATGTTGGAGTTATTTCCAGATTTTCTGCCTTCCTGTGACAACTATTGAATCTTTCTATGAAAAAGAAAAGCTTAGGTGATGTAAAAGCAACAACAGCCTTAGTACTTTCCTACTAAAAGAGAATTTTTATTTTAATATCTTGAGAGAGTTCTGATTCAGTGAAGACATTAAGGTGGCACCAAAGAATTGTGAATACAGTGAAGAAATCCTTTACAGAACATTAAAGCGAACTTAATTATATCTGCAGGCATGCATCTCCCATTTATATTCTTCTGTCAGTTCCAAAAAAGCTCTAGATATTCAACAAGCACTAAATGGACTTCTTCTGGCATACATCTTCATAAAGATAGGAACTTTGTTTAATGTTTTTATTCGCTTAATGTTTATATTAACTTTGAGGACTTGAAATCATTAATGGAAATATTCATTAAATAACTGTCTCCTGTTGGTTTGCAGAGCCCTTTATCACAGATGCATGTTGTGAAAAGATTACAACAGTTGTAGCCCTTGGATTCCTTTTCAATCTGGGCCAACAGGCACTCTCCTAAGCAATTTGCAATAATGGTAAGGGTCTGTATGGGTCAAGACCATTACTAAGGGATAGTTTGAATGTGGCTGACCTTCTGGAGATATTAAGATTTTAATAAAATAGAAAAAGATTATCCTGTACTTGTTAAATATAGTGTCAAGGAGTGCTGTGTGAAGCATTCAATTTATTCTTACAGATATATCCAATTGATTCCAGTTCCTGAATCTACAGAACCATGCTCAGGCATGTTTTTGATATCTCCATAAACTCTCTGGGAAACTTTTGACAGTTTTCAACCACTTCAAGGTAAAATGGGTTTTCCTACACTTAGGCAGAATTTTCTGTTTCAGTGCGCACCCATTGCCTTTTGTCCTGGTCTGCTGGGCACCACTGATAATAGGCTTCACCTTCTTTTCCCCCTCCCTTCAGGTATTTATACGAGCTGGTAAGATCCATCTTGAGCCTTCAATTCTCCAGGCCCAGTTCTCTCAGCCTCTCCTTATGCAAAAGAGGCTCCAGCACACTGATCACATTTGTAGCTCATCTCTGAACTTTCTCCAGTATGCCCAGGTCTCCCTTGTTCTGGGGAGGGAATGCAGTACTCTGGGTGTGGCCCTAACAATTAGCTCAGGGAAAAAGGGCAAAATCATTTTCCTCCACTTCCTTTCACTAGACTTCCTAATGTATTTCAGGATATTGTAGACAAAATAGACACTATTCAACTATATCATTTGAAGACAGCCATTATTGGATTTGTTGTTACAGTTTATCAAATCACTGTTATTTATAGGCTTTTCCAATCATGACTGCAGATGATAACTACACATACTGGAAAGGCATACTCTTTCCCAAGGGCTGCCTAAGCAGCTACTGTCCTGCTCCTGCATATGTGATTCAATGTGACTGTGACTGGTTTAGAGTTGCTTGAGCTTCAGCTTTTTCCAAAGTTAAAAGAGCAGTGATGTGTGACTTTTATGCCCATCACAGCCAGTAAAGAGGTAGGTCTCTGCAGATTTATGTCCCTTGTGACTGGGATACGAAATGTGAAGCTCGTCTCAAGTGCTGCAGTTTGGCCTGGGTGTGCCCAGACTTGGCCTCTGGAAAAAACATCGAGTTATGCTATTGCAGCACAGCCTGTAACCCTTTAGCAACTGAATCTTTCAGACTGTTCAAGCTGTCTTGCCATGAGAAGTAGATTTGAGAAAAGCCTACTTTGTCCTTGTTGGGATCAATGTGATGTTTGCTTTTACAGTCACTCCTGAGAAAATAGTTCCACCAATTTGACAGAAGCAGAATCCAGTTCTGTGACTTGTGTAACCCAGCAGTTTGCATGAAGACCCTGCAAATCCTGCAAGCCTTCAGATACTGTCTTTTTGAAGGCATTTGTTTTGCTAAAAACTAAACAGCAAACTAGAGAAAGTCTATGCTGCATTAGCTGATAGTGGAAACAAAAAAATAATTCAAAGCGAATTGTTTTGAAAAGAAACAGGGTCTGTGTGTTTTCAAGTCATGGTGATCACTCTGTTACTAATGTGCCAACCAGTTTTGCAGGGGTTGGTTTGTTTTCATTTTGGAGTCAGCTATGTAAACAGTAATTCTTTATAATAGTATTTACTTGCTAGTAAGAAATACAGCCAGGTTAAACACTACATGTCTATCTTTTTTTTTTTTTTAAATTATTCCTCTTTGTTTTAGAATTTAGTTTTGCTGGGCAAAGCTTATTTGAAAACACAAGTCAGATGCCAGAGAAGAAAACATCTCAAAGGTTCAGTACTTGGAAAATGTATATTTCTTTATTATTAGCTCCCATTAAATTAACAGGCTGTGTTTTCCAGCTTGGCTTCTCAGAAAAACAAGTGGGTTTTGATAGCTAAAAAAATAAGCTAATACAGATATGTGGGAAAGAAAATAAATGGGAATATTGTTGTTTTCTGCAACAGTGTTTTTACAAAACTCAAAAAGCTTGATTCAGGAGTTAAATATTCAGAACCAGTGATGGAATCACATAGGTTTTAAGCAGGTTCTTATTTTATATAATCAGTTGTGAGTCTGAAAGTCAAACTGGAATATGGTTTTGGTATTTAACTATTGCTTCCAAAAATGAAAGGGAAAATTGTCTTAAATATCCATTTAAATAGAAAACTAGTTATAAGCATGCCTTTCCTGGTTGCCATTCTCAACTTTGTACCACAGTTAAAAAGTATTGCTTGAAAGGGTTAAAAAAATAATAATTGGTATTTGTGTAGGCAGATTGCAGTTTTGTTCCTTGAGATAATTTCCAGGTTAACTTTCTTCAAAGACCATTTGCATTCCAAAGTCAATATTTTTGCTTGTACATTTCTTTAACAGTTTGCAAAAATGTCTAGACTTATATTTCAAATGCTCTTCTTATGTTCCAGCTACATGAATAAGCACTTTTTTTTTTTTTTTTTTTTTTTCCTGCTTAAATCTAGCATTTTCTAGCAGATTAGGCATTTAGGAATGTTAAATCTTCCACATTGTCAGTAAATCTCTCATTCATAAACTCGTGAAACTGCGACAAAACTAACAGGTATAGCAATAGTATCTCCTGAATTATATATACAGAGACTTGTTACAGAGAGGCAGAAGAGAGGGCCTGACACAGGAGCAGGCTGTTCTGTTTTCCGGTTACACGCCCAAGTTAGCCTGGCCCCCAGCTGTAGCTCCTGCAAGGAGCTGTGTCCTGACTCTGAGCTCCTGAGAAAGCGCCAGCACTGCTTTGTGCACCCTGTGAGGCCCTGCCTTTGGCCAGCTGGTGTGCGATGTGCTCGGGCAGCGCTGACAGCAGACAGCCCAGCTGGGCCTGCACAGAGCGCTCCCCAGAGCAGGCCTGGGCGCCCCACACTGCACACAGCTCACCCAGCCCTTCTGTGGGGCCTCCAGAAGGAGCACAAGGCATTCTTGGGGTAAGATGTCACCAGAATTGAGACAAAGTGTGCCACTTGAGAAAGGAAGTTATTCTTGGCGTGTCTCATCCTTTAGGCTCGTTGTTACTCTGGACCCAAACACAGAGGCTGACTGAGAGGAACAAGGATTAGAGGAGCTGCTCTAATAGCGTGTATTTTTGTATTGAAGCCTGCACCTTGATTTTCTGGCTTCAGCCTTCTTGAAGAGAAATTTCAACAATGGGTTTTAAAGTTAGAGGCAGCAATGATGGGAGGAAAACATACGTTTGCGATTAGAGTGGTGACTCAATTAAGTCACTCTGATGGAAACAAATTGTCTAGTAAACAAATAAGCAGTACTGACATTGTAAGGAGCACTTTCACCTGAGTTTCTATTGTCAAGATGGAAAAATTGCCTAGCTAATACTTAAAAAAAAAACAAACATCACCCCAAATGAGGAATATAACAAAACAAAACACCCCAACCCTATGTGTTGTTATCATGGACACAAGGCAACATAAAATGACCCCGACCAAACGCCCAAGGTCCACCATTTTCACTCATTGCCTGTGCTCTTTCCAGGCCTTTTAATTTTTACTCCTGTCTCCTTCTATTCTTTCCACTTTTATTTTCTTTTTGTCTCAGATAAAGGTAAGTGTCACTGCTCAGATTGTGCACTGAATCGGTCTCCAAGTCCTTACCACCATCTCCATCTTCCATATTATCTGGCCTTCCACAAAGAACAGTTCTTTTAAGAAATTTCCCTTCATGTCTACCTCATTTTTATTCCTAGCATCACACTGTCTAAATTGGTTTCCTCAGTCTGGACTCTGTTTATCTTTTTCCTATCTTAGAGACAATAAGCACTTCAGGGCAAGGAATGTGTCTTATATGACATTTGTAAAATGATATGTACATTTACAGCTGTCTATAAATGATTTTTTAGTAACAGAAGCAAAATCATTCAATCCCTAAAAAGGCAAAATCTTTCCTTCCCATATGAATTTTACTTGGGGTAAGTCAGACAAAGGCATAGCCACTAATATAGTAGTAGTAGTGGTAGTAGTAGTAGTAGTAGTTGTAGTAGTAATGGCTTAGTGAATTGATAGTTTATTAATGCAGACATTCTGAAATCAGTTCTGAAAAGTTAAAAAAAACCAAAACTGGCAGCGCTGCCTATTTTATGCAAAATATAGCAAAATAAGGAAATTATTCTCAGCACACTGCTCTAGTAGGTCAAAGTAAAGTATTCCTCATCAGGATTTTAAAGCTTTTGAATAAGATCAAGATTTCAGAGGACTCACTCTGTAAGGGAAATATCAGTTTTCATGAAGATTGCCTTCCAATTACAATTTTACGCACATACCTTTATGTTAAGGTTAACATATGGTCTTAGTAAAAAATCTGTCTTTTAAGATCAAAGTATCTTTCCAACATGACTATATACACACACACGCACACACACACATGTATCTCCACAGTTTGGGGTTTGGTTGTTTTTTGTTTGGTTTTTTTTTTTAAAGTTTATTCATAGAAATTCTAGACTTGCCATTTGATTTCTGAGGTTTCTGTGGTTATTGTTGCCAGAGGTACCAATACAGCAATGAAGTGAAGGAACACACATCTCATGTTTTCTATGTGCGGGCTTAAAAAATCCAGACTTCTGTGGAGTTTTTAAGCATTGGTTACTTTACAATTTCCTTTCTCCTCTTCCTTTGTCTAGATTGTATGCATGCCAGACATAATTTTCAACAAAGAAATATTCAAATAGGAAATACTTCACAGTATGCTCTTGATGTTGAGTCTGCAAATTCTGTTGTGAAAATCTTACACTTCAAGGATATGCTCAAACAGTAGGAGCCATTAGGGAGGACAGAAATACTGCAGACTGGAAGCTGGACATACACTATTCACTTTTTGCATGAGGACCATGATAATGTTACATGCAAAGTCAGCCGTGAGGAACTACAAGATGCAAGAAATCAACCTAAATGAGAACAACAGTTGTCTGATGTGTGAAACTGGAACAAAGGGATGTGGAAAAAAATTCAGTAGTTCATTGCCAGAAGGAATTCTCAAATCCTGGCCATGAGAAAAGACTAATGTCTGAATCAAATGAAAGAATAAGGGTCTAATTCCTTCTGACATAAAACTGTGTGCTGTCCTGGACAATTTTTCAGTATTCCTGGGCTATGAGACTTTGCCTTACTTTCACAGAAAGGAGAAGGAGGTTTTCATAATCTTTGTAAAATCAGAGAGGAACATGTGAAGAGAAACACTCCAATGTCTCTACTGCTTATAGAAGGTCATGCTTATACCCATAGAGATTTACAGAGGATTACTCTTTTTCATTTGCTAATTTTACCTTTTCTTAAAGTATTTTTAGATAGGGTTCTACTACATTCATTTTAAAACACAATTATTATGAGGAATATAACAAACTTATTTTCAAATCTTGCTCTATGCCACCACTTACTCAGATTCTCCAGCAGCCTTCCTTGCATTGGTGCAGAATGGGCTGTTCAGTCTGAGCTCAGGAGAGTTTCTGGAGGCTGAAAGGCTGCTTGTGGGGACATGTGTAGACCTGACCAACACTCACAGCTATTTGTTGTGTAATAATGCAATGAATGAAAAGCAGAACATTTTTTCCATTTTTCTAAAATGCCAATTCTACTATATAAATCACAAAGACTGCAAAGGAAGCATATGTTTGTGTTTAATATCAGAAGTTAATATTAAAGTGCAATGGCAAAGGATTGAGTTATTTGTAGTTTGGGGGACTAGGATTAAGAATCTGTTTTGCCTTGAAATCACATTTTGATAATTGTTGAGATCTTTGTAGTGCTGACAGGATAAGTAATAACTGACCTTGGTGTGATGCTCCATTATTCTCACTGTTTCACATTTTAATTTTTTTTTTCAGTTCTTTGATAGAAAGAAAGGCAAATTTTGTTTAGTATCATTCAATTATCTAGTCTTTATTTTCTGGAAATCAAAAATGCCCTGCTTGTATCTTTACAGCAGAAGAATTCTGTATAAGGCACATTAAACTACTATGGACTTATTTCTTCACCATTCCTTGAAGAATGAGAGGACTGAAAAATTGGTGTCAATTTTTTTCTGGTACTGGTTGTTGCCCTGTTCTTCTCTGTTTTTCTAAAGTTCTGTTTCAGCCTTCTGATATTTACCTTCTGTGGTGGAGTTTCTCATGCACTTTTCAAGTAAATAATGATTGTTTTGCCTTTCTTTCTGGAGGAGGAGAGAATTGATGGACTGTTGGGTTGACCAGTGTGGCTGGAGAGAACAGTTCTCTTCCTCCAGTCCTCCAATGGTCACTGTTGGAATTCTATAAATGTCGAGGTCTGTAAATAAACTGCCCCTTTTTTGCCTTGGGCATCTCAGTGCGTGTGTGTCATTCCTTTGTGTTGTATTGTGACAACTGGTCTGTGGATCAATGTATGAAATTGTGGACATCAGACAAACTTACATTGCCAATTCCTGATTGAATGTTTGATTTAAATTATTCTATTTATAACTATTTATTACTTTTTTTTCCTTTTTTTTTTTTTCTTCGTGGTCTCACAGTCTTTTTGGACAAGGTTTTACTGTGTTTCAGGCAGATGTTAATCAAGCTCAACTTCAGAAGTTTTGTTGGAGAGGTGGCAAAGGAGGAAAGCAAGAACATAAATTCATTTGCAAGGAGTGTTGGAAGTCAGATGCCCACACTAAGCTCAGCATCCTGTCTCTCATACAGGCCAGTAACAGAAGCCTAGAGGAGGACAAGGATAAGCTGGTGGTACCAGAGAGTGTTGTTGAGCCTTAAAGCAATATTTTTGAAGCAAGGTGGTATCTTGAAATGTTGTAAACATCAACAGATTTCTCTTTCCATTTCTCTTCCACATTTCTCTAGTCACTTTACAATTTTACAAGCTAAGTGTTCCAGAGATGTGGAAAAAAAAAGGATATTCCTTTTTGTTTGTTGGGAAGCTTCTATTTCCTGCTTTCATTTTGTGCTTCCTAGTCTATGCTATGAGGTAGGGCAGAGAACTGCCCTAAGACTAAGCCCTAAGACTTTTCTTAAGTCTAATAATAGCTCTGATTCATGGGAATTAGAAAAAGGCAATGGTAAAAATTGCATTTATTATTTATTAGGAGCCAGATCCAAAATCCATGGAAGGAATTTCAGTGGTGAACTTATCTTTTCTGGTGATACCTCATATAATCCAAGATTTACCTTTTCATGGCTGTGTAATATCATTTGCCATAAATATTTGGAAAAGATAAGTCTGAACTCCACTTCTTGATAATTGAGGGGAAGAGATGAGAAACAGACACGGTGTCAGCTAGTGGCCTCTGTCCATGATAGGACACATTTACTCCATGGAGAAGTGAACAATAAATTAGCTTGCTTCTTGGCAAATTTTCCTACATTTTCATTGATTTTCATTGATTTTTACCCCTACGCTCCTCTGATATCACTATATTAGTACATACTTGGCAATACAAAACAAACCTAAATTTCTGAAGTCCAAAAGCTTTTGTGAGATAAGTATAAGCAGAACTCACTATTGTGAGATGTTTTCAGCAAAATAATGCATTTAATCTGCAACAAGACATTACTTCTATTCATTGCTGTGTTTACTGCACAAAAGTGTCTTAGACTCCACAAAGGTTTGAAATTTTTTTGGCATTTTTTGGACAAGAGAAGGGTAGAATTTTATCTATTAAAATCAAGTTTAATAATATATTCCAGAATGATATTTCCCATCTACATCACACTGATCTCTCATCATCATAACATTTGATGAATCTGGGCCTTTCTTCTCTTATATGGTTTCTACTGGAGAAGATTCTAATTTACAACAAAAAATTCTTGTTTGAAAGCTTAAATGCATGACCCCGAATTTGTGTGCTTGAATTGCTTCTTTTACTATGATGATGATGACCATGATCATGTCAGTCCTTACAGCATTCAGCACACAAAGGAATTAAAACAAAACAAAACTCTGAGTAATGGACTAAATGAAATTTGGCATCCAGAATTTCTCTGCTATATGGATTCCCTGCTGTCTTACTGGGTTCTTATCAACACTACTAATTGGTCCTGTCTGTCTAGCTGCCTCTTTCCACAATGCCAATAGCAGGTTTTGAATATCTAACCCCCTAAACCCTTCCCTCAATAAATTCAATTTGATCACTTAATTCCAGACAGACATGTACAAAAATCCATCAGGCAGACTATGGGTTTTATTTTATTAGGAAAATTAACAGAATTGGGATGAGCAGGCAGCAGTAAGAGCTCTTTTGAACTATAAGAACCAGAGAGAGTTTGAATTTATGAAGCAATCTATTAAGTAAGTTTCTCACTGCATTACTATCTAGTCCTCCTTCAAAGCTAGTTTAAAATGTCTGAATCTATAGATCTTCCATTACTTCCCTTGATATACTGATCCTTGACATAATATATCTCACTGATAGGAATTTACTCCATCTTAATTTCATCAAATTATTCATAGTTATATTCCCCTGAGCTGCCATAAATAATTTTTCCTCATCCTGGGGGTGAAATGTCAGCCCCTCAGAAATGGTAAGAGTTTTGCTGTTGTGAGGCCAGAATTTCACCCTTGGTTTTGCATGCCTGAGATACTTTAGAACGTTATAATAAGTTATCATTTATGTAGGCCATAAATATATATCTGTTTTAATCAATCACTGGAGAGAGCTCACAAGAGATACGAAGATTGAAATATGAAGTCAGAGTACCTCATTGGAAAGGCAAAAGTATTCATCTAATAAACTGTCCTTTGTGATTAAACAGGTTAGAAAAGACCACCTGGCAGGCAGAGTGTAAGAAAATACTGAATATTGATTGAACAATACACATATCAGAGAAGAATTATCTCTTGGAACATGAAATCCTTCCTTTTGTTTGAAATATTTTTGTCCTTCTATAGAAAGCTTGTACAGTAGGAGGAAAAAATAAAAATGGAGAAGAAAATGCTAGGGGAGGAACCAAGGGGGAAGGTTTTAAGAAGGGGAAGGGGAAGGGAAGGGAAGGGAAGGGAAGGGAAGGGAAGGGAAGGGAAGGGAAGGGAAGGGAAGGGAAGGGAAGGGAAGGGAAGGGAAGGGAAGGGAAGGGAAGGGAAAGAGATTTCCCTGAATTCCCTTCCACATCTTTCTCCGAGTATTAGGACTACTATAATTTCCTTCTCTTTTCTCCCTATCACAACATTAATAACAATAACAATAATTATTACCACAGCATGAAATAATACTCTGGTACTATGAAGTGGAAAATATTGTTTGGAAAACAAATAAAAGGCTGGCTGCTATAATTTCTTGTATATAATTTTCTCATTTTTATTTTTCAGATTTCTCTTTTGAAATTTCTGCTATTGTTAAATTTTGTCACAGTGTTGGCTTCATTTTATTAGCATTTTAATGTTGTACAGGTAAGTAGAATCTAAGTAGAATCTAAGTAGAGCAATATAAATTGAAAAATCTAAGTCATTGTTTTTATGCAGCTCCCTTTCACAGAACTTTCAATTTATTGATGAGAACATCATTAAGACTGCCAAGAAGGTCCTACAAAAAGCAAATGCTTCTGCACGGAAGTCCCTATAATTATGGACTGAATGATCCATAATTTTTTTTGTACTTTATATTGTTTCCTTTCTCATTTCCTTCACTACAGAAAAAACTATCAGAGTGATAGACAGCACAGATGAATACTGTGTTCTCATCTGATACTTGAAGAGTTTCCTACAGGATAATGATGTCATGACATCAAAGAAAGAGTGTTTTAGCAGGATGATGGGGTGGCTTTGCCTCTAAAAGAGATGGGATTAAAACATCAATATAAAAGATCGATGGTATTATTTTGTTTTCATTTAGCAGCAGAAACCTACATAGGATGTTTATATAACATGCTGTTCTAATTACTTCACTCTATGCAAGTATTTGGCTGAGTAAAAGGTGTCTGGAAGAGAGAGCCAAAAGAGTGGTGGTGAAAGAAGTTACATCAATTGGCAACTGGTCACAGGTGGAGCTCCCTGGAGCTCAGTGTTGGGGCCAGCTCTCTCTAATATCAACGGACTGGAAGAGGGGTTTGAGGGCACCCTTGGTCAGTTTGCAGATGACATCAAGTTGGATAGGAGTGTCAATCTGCTGGAGGGAAGGAAGGGTCTGCAGAAGAATCTGGACAAGCTGAATTGATGGGGTGTTGTGTGAGGTTCAACAAGGCCAGGTGCCAAGTCCTCTACTTCAGTCACAACAGCCCCCTGCAGCACTACAGGCTTGGAGCAGAGTGGCTGTAAAGCTGCCTGGTGGAAAAGCACCTGGGGATGCTGGTCATCAGCAGCTGAACATGAGCCAGCTGTGCCCAGGTGGCCAATTAGGCCAAGGGCATCCTGGCCTCTGTCAGAAATAGCGTGGCAAGTAGGCAAGTGATTGTTGCCTGTACTCAGCACTTGTGAGGCCGCAACTTGAGTCCTGTGTTTTTAGGCCCCTCATTACCAAAAAACAAACAAACAAAACAAAACAAAAAGAAAGAAAAAAAAAGAAAAAAAACCACCAACACTGAAGTGCTTTAGTGTGTCTAGAAAAGAGCAATGAAACTGGTGAAGGGTCTGGAGCATATGAGGAGCAGCTGAGGAAACTAGAGTTGTTTAGCCTGGAGAAAAGGAGGCTCAGGAGACACTTATCACTCTCTCCAACTACCTGAAAGGAGATCATAGCGAGGGGGAAGTCAACCTTTTCTCATCAGGAGCAAGCAATCAAACATGAGGAAACAGCTTTCAGTAGTTCCAAGGTAGGTTTAGATTGGATATTGGGGAAAAATTCTTCACTGAAAGGATTGTCAAACATTGGAAGAGGCCCAGGGAGGTGGTTGAGCCAGTCTTCCTGGAGCTATTTTAAAGACATGTAGATGTGGCACCTGGGGACATGGTTTAGTGTTTAATAGTTGGACTATAGAGGACCTTTTCCAAACTAAATGAATCTTTGATCCAAATCTCTTTCTTTGGACTACTTTGGAGCTGCAAAATTATTTATATTGAAAACATTTGACAGAAAAAGCCTAAATATGCCATTATTCAGTATTAAATGCTGTAAACAATCAAATTTGCACCAACCTTCCTAAGTTGCCAAGTTCTAGAGTTACTGCCAACCCTTTTCATCATGGAAATGGATATAGATGAAACTGATGCATAGTTTTCATTTTATACTTTGCATTGTTTCCTTTCCATATGTACAGAAATTACTTTTTGAATGGTGCAGGCATTATAATGGATGATTGAATTGTTCAGATACTCATTGGCTTAGGAAGTCAAGCCCATCTAGTTTGTATTTTGTGTGAGGGCATGTTAAAATTCTAGTAACTGCGTGAAGTCCCAGGTCCGTGATCCTCACTGTCATAATTTTACAAGAGATACATATTTTTACAGCTAAATCCTTGCAAATTTACCTTGAGATCTTAACTTCAGGCTATTTATATCCTTTTATCACACTGTAACTTGTGCTTGCTGTGTAAAGGTTATTTTGTATGCTGGCCGAGAATGCCAGCCTGAGGTCAGGGCTCATCTCCCTGCTCAGCCACACTCTGGGAGACTTGGCACTAGTGGTCAAGGACACCTAGAAGTGTCCACTCTGAAAAGAATGGTGAAATTCATAGAATCATATAATCATAGAATGGCTTGGGTTGGAAGAGACCTTAAAGATCATCCCTGCTATGGACAGGGACACCTTCCACTGGAGCAGGTTGCTCAGAGCCTATCGAGTGTGGCCTAGAGCAGTTCCAGGGATATGGCATCAACAAGTTTCTGGGCACTGTTTCAATGTTTCAATAACCTCACACTAAAGGACTTTTTCCTAATATCTGATCTAAATCTACGGTCAGTTTGTAGCCATTCACCCTTGTCCTTCACTACATGTGGCCCTGAGGCCACAATTAGGTCACCCCAAAGACGTCTCTTTTCCATACTTAACAAACCAAATTCTCTCAGCGTTTCCTCATAGGAATGGTACTCCATCCCTCTAGTCAACTTGGTGTCCCTCCTCTGGACTTGCTTCAACAGATCATGTCAATGTCCTTCCTGTGCTGGAGAGCCCAGAGCTGGATGCAACACTGCAGGTGGGGTCTCACCAGAGCAGAGTAGAGGGAAAAATCCCCTCCCTCACTCTGCTGGCCATGCTGCTTTTGATGCAGCCAGGACACATTTGGCTTTCTGAACTGTAAGTGCACATAGCTGGGTCATGTCCAGCCTCTTACCCACCAGCATCCCCAAGTTCTTCTCAGCAGAGTTGCTCTCACTCTGATCATTCCCCAGCCTGTGCTGGTACCAAGGGTTGCCCCAACCCAGGCACAGCACTTCATACAGGGTCTTGTTAAAACTCATAAGATTCCCAGGGGCCCACTTCTCAAGTTTGTCCAGGTCCCTCTGGATGCCATCCCATGTCTCAGGTGTGACAACCTCCCCACTCAGCTTGGTGTTATGTGCAAATTTGCTGAGCATGCACTTGATCCCTTTATCTACATCATTAATGAAGATATAACACTGATCCCAACACAGACCCCTGAGGACACCACTAGTCTGTGATGTCCAGTGAGACTCTGAGGATTGATCGCTACCCTCTGGATGTGACCCTGCAACCAAATCCTCATCCACCCTACAGATCAATGGAATCCATCTCTCTCCAATTCAGAGAGCAGGAGGTTGTTAGGTACTGTTTCAAGAGTTCTACAGAAGTCCAGATAAATGACATCTGTCACTTTCAGCAATGTAGTCACCCCGTGTAGGTCAGGCAGGAGCCACTCATCTTCATCACCACTCTCTCCCTGGCAATACAATTTCAGATACAACCTGTCTAAATCAGTCATGTCGTTTTATGTTTCTTAGTGTTTTACCAGGTATGAAACTGATTTCCTGAATTAACTCCTTTTTTCAGTATATTTCTCAATGGATAGTGGGATCAGAGATCATTCACACTCTGATTGTTGGTGACAAGGTACAGTGTAAGAAGTTTTCTTATGCAAGGATGAAACTGAATGTAATTACAGAGGATAAGGTTTTGCAGCCAAGAGACAATGTAAGTCAGAAGCACATGGAAAACATGTCACCTTTAGGTACACTTGAGAGTAAGAGAGGGCTGCAGGAAGGGGTTTAAGTGATTGCAGGCAGCATTGTGTTCTTTGAATCATCAAAGGATCTGTAGTTTTCTATGGTATTGGACTCATATGACCTGCACTTGTGTTTCTGCATCTGAGAGCACTTTTTGTCATAGCCAGGGGAAAAAAGTTATTAAGGATCAGTACAGAAGTGTCTAATCTTTTGGATACATGTGTTAATCACTAAGAAGACTAAGAAAGAGTTGTTTGTACTACCTTTTCACTGGATTTGCTGCCATGGCCGTATTTCACTATCCCTGTCAGCAGTGTTCTTCCAGTATCACGAACAGCTTCTCTTCCTAAAACTTTTCTTCCCTCTGTGGCATGTGGAGGGCTGCAAAGTGCTTGCATGGCAGCAACAATCTGTCCTCTTATTCTTAGATCCTACTTATGCTTTCATGCACCCAGCAGAGATTTCTGCAGCTGTACCTTATAGCCTTGAAAGAGTTGTATTTGCCCTGACAGCCACAATGTCTGGGTGCATGATGTCTCCTCTGCCTTTTGGGCCGCAAAAGGGCAAGGCTGGCAACAAGCAGGTCCAGAAGTAAGGACTCACTGCTAGCAGAAGTCATCCTTAGCAACTATAGAGATATGCCCTAACAACTTTAGAGACAACCCTGCACCTTTTTTCCTGAGTTTTCTTCCATCATCTCAGGTCTCAGCCCCTCAATCCTAGTGCAACCCCATGCACCTCTCCTTGTGTCAGCTGTCACAGCTCATTGCCTGCTGACACCAGGATCCTGTCCACAAGGTATCTTTCTGTAAACACCACAGACCACGTACTGAAACAGTATTTACTGTTTCTTTGATTTATGAGACCGTTCCCATAGGCACTAAGACTTTCCTCCTTTTAGGGTGTGGTGCAAGGTGTGGACACAAGCTGAAGTTCACCGTTGTTTTTGTTGAAAAGATAATATAGTAGAATATATAGTAGAATATATATTCTACAATAAGATAATATAGTAGAATATATATATTTTTGTTGAAAATATAATACAGTAGAACTGAGGCAAAACCCCAACAAAATGTGGGAGTTGGGCACATCTATGCTAGAGATGTGACATTATTTTCCGTGTGTTATGTATCTTTGTACATCAGAGATGTTATTTGTAATTGCCACTTCAGACAGGCTTTACAGTGAAAAAAGTACTCAGTTTTTTACCCCAGCTCCCTCAACCTATTATTCTAATTCTATATTTATTTTTCATAAGTTGAGGCAAGAGTGAGATCTGCTATGAGACCATATGAGAACACATCTCTCTTATAAGGAACAGAATATTTTATTGAAATACTGATTCTTGCTAGCTCAAAGGGAGAGTTAGGAGGCAGGAATCAGCCCTACAGAAAACAGGCTATAGAGACCTGGCTGTGTAAAGCTGAAAGAAGCTGACCCAGGAAAAGGAAAGTAAAAAAAAATCCTGATTGTTGAAGAGTAAAAAGAGGAAACCAACAGGAATGAGGGTCGCAGGGAAAGACTCTGAGGTATGAACTTGAATTACTTTGTGCATGTTGATATCAGCACTTGCCCTTTATTCATAATGCTGTAGATTTAGCCCCTCCCTAGGATATAGTATTTTTCCATACAACTAATTGTAGCTGTGTAAAAAAAAAATGTTTTGTAAGTTTTAGTTTTGAATGTAGTATAGTTTTTTTATATTGTAAGTTTTAGTATAGTAGATACCCTAAAAAGGCCCCTTTGTTTCAAGGTAAATGATAAAGTTGCTAAGACAACCAGGGTCTCTGTACAGAGTCTCTTCCCTATTGGTTCCCTTTTTGTTACATCCCTGTTTCATGTATGATCTTCTCCCTTTGTCTATCATAAAACTTTTATCTTCAAGGTCCAAGAGCTTCGGCCCGTGGTTGGCAAAGCCCTGAGAGACCACTCCCCAACTTATTCGGGATTTGTTAGTGTTTATGTAATCTAGCTGGCATGTATCGTTTTAATTGTTTTATTGGTTCAAACACATTGTACCCACCCATAAGATTGTTTGTATAAAACGCCCTGCAGCCCAGGTCCGGAGTCTTTGAAGAGGCACTGACCTGAGGCTGGAGGAACTCCTGACTCCCCCACCAAATAAAGCCTCTTTTTCAAAGCCTCTCAAAGTCCCCTCTTTTACCACCGCCATGTCAGCGTGAGCTAGACTGCCTGCAAACTAAAAACCCCACCAACGAACTTTCCGGGGGCCCAGACTGAATATCGAGTTGGGCCAAAACCGAACATGTACAGTCGCAGCACCCAGCGCCCTGGGGCTGAGACGCAACAACTAATTTATTTTGGGATTTCATACTCCCCCCTCTAGTGTGAGAGGCAATGAGTGGATCTCTTGTACAGGATTACTGTGCCCAGTTAAACAGTTCTTGGTTTTAAATTTACTGGCTGTTCTTCTGAGAGGTGTAAAGCAGTACCTCTGCATTAGATCCTGAAAAGCCCTGTGGTCAATAGCATATAAATGCAAAATACTATATTATTTTAAAGCACGTTAAGACTGGAACCCAGAAGGATGAATACATTTTTGTTTTTTTATTTTCAGTGGAAAAGAAACTGAAGCTGAAAATAAAATATGGTTCCTAGAAGGCCAGGCTACTGTATACAGAGGATGGGGAAACTAAATGAAACCCATTCACAGCAGGTTAAAGTTGGCCACAGGAGCAGCTGACATTGGAACTTTACTAGAGAGACCATGTTGTTGCGAGTTTATTGACGGCTTCATGAACAGCAGAAACAAACAGAGCACTGGGTTTTAATTTTAGGGTATATTTGTACCCTACTGAACTAAAGACCCCAATGACGTCTGTCTCCAGTAGCTGGCACCTGATCTGTTTTTTTAAACAAAAACTGATAAAAGCTGATTCAGCACTGAGGAGGTGCACCATACAGCACACATGTTGTCTTCATTTAAGCTATCAAAAAGCACTATTTTCAAGGCCAGATATAATCTTATTTATACCTGTTACCTATACAAATATGTACCTGTTTTCATTGCATTTCAAATAACTCAGCTTTCAAAGTAAGAGGTCCTCTCCTATGATGGCAGTCTAAAGATAGACTGGCTGAACTCTTCAGCTTTCTTAGCACTGTACCCCTGCAAAGGGATATCACTGCTCTGGTGAGAATTTGGTGCATGGTTATAGCATTTTTTAACCATAATAAAGCAGAGAGTGAGGGTTGAGAGTCATTGCCCGTGTCAGATGGATAGATACCTGTAATCCAGTAAATGTTAATTATGTTTTTTTCCTGAAAGTGTTACTCTTCCTTGGTTACTACAAGGAGTCAAGATAAGGACTTCCAAGCAAGAGCCTGGCAGCAGTGAAGAGTCAAATTGAATTAAATCTCCTTTTCAACTGTTTATGCAATTCAAATTGATTTGAAACTTTAATTTGAAAAGTATTTGTTAAGTAGTCAGTCTCTTGTAGTTTCTCATACTATTTAATTCCAAACTTGCTGCTTCTGGATGCTAGGCATCTAAGTGATCCATACAAGGGTAGCTTGTCTCATGCAAGTTCTTTGTGGATTTGTTTTCTTCTACAGACTATAATGTGGTCTTTCCCCTGACCTGGACATATGACCTGGAGTAGAGTTCATTTGGGTAGTCCTTGGATGCCTGGTAAATACACGCCTTAGTAGCTATGCTTCACTGAGGACAATAACTGATAATGCCCCCTGTTCATTCACCACCTCTGTCCTGTCACCAAGCACAGTCCCAGTGATGCCTTGGGAAGGCTGACCTGGAACACAGACTGGAAAAAACTACGGAATAAAGTAGATATTAATTGAAAGGTCCTTAAGACCCTTGGGCAGGACAGGAGCCTGACCAGGGCTACACCCAAGGTGGGCTTAGAATGGTCACAAAATGGGCAACTGGTCACAAGGTCTCACACTTGTATAAGTTCCATTTGCATATTGGGAATTAATTGTCCAGTTATGGCTTCAGGTTCTGAAGTCCCATCCTTCTTGTTCCTCCCTTTATGCTTTTGGGCCTGAAAGTTGTCTTTGGTCTTCAGCAGGAAAAGGATTTGTTTTGTCTACCCACACTGTGAAGAGAGCTTACTAACACTTCATATGAGGCTCAGAACTATTGTCTGGGTTTTTGCCGTTCTCCTCTGTCCCCTTTAAGGAGTTTGGAAAAGTCTCATTTTTAGCCTTCTGTGTTTTGGAGTCAGATACACTTTTGTATAAATAACCTTCTTGTTATGGTAAAATCTAGAAATGTTTACATCCTTTTCATAAGGAGGAGACTGTTGATGGACTGTTGGGTTGTTCAGTGTGGTTGGAGGAGAAGATTTTCTTCCTCCAAACCACGGTCACTGCTGGAGTTCGATAAATGTTGATTCTATAAATAAACTCTCCCTTTTCTGCCTCAGACATCGCAAGGTGTGGGTGTGAATTCTTTATGTCAAGAGTGACACAGAACTACACCCCTAGGCAGCTCAGAATCTGAAAAACATGAAAGCTAAAACTTAAGGCATCACCAGAGGACAGATCTCCTTGGATCAAAGATATGTGTCTGCCTATTCCCACGGTGGCTGTCTCAGTCTTGACCCATAGAATGCAACTGATCAGTAGTGATGCATTTCTTTGCTTGAGAAGAGATGAATCTCCCTTTTAAGCAAACCTTTCAGGTGGCATCTCCAAGCTATTTGGTTTAATTGGGTTTTGCAACTCAAAGAAATAATAAGAATACTTTTAAGCAGTTTATAAGCATAAATGAGCCATTCATAGTTAGCAGAAATCAGTACTAGCTATATTCAGCTGATGGTAATGACTCAAGCAAAATTTCTTTTCCATAATGAATTCTTAGCTTTATAAATGCAGAAGTAAAATAAACAATCTAAACAGGGGAGTTCTTTAAAGCCAGAAGAGTTACACTAAATCCAAAGTGGCATGTTTTTCAACAGAGAACATGTTTTCAAGAGAACATCTGTGAGAAGCTGAGCTTCACTTTTTATATTATGATCTTGATGGGAGAGCATTTACAGAGACAGAAATATAAGAAATGCAATAAGATCAAGTTTTATTATTGCATACAATCCCTTCTTTTCCACAGATTGTCTGAAAAATATGAACTTGCTTTTTCACAGTTGCCACCTTCCTCAAGCACAGGAGAAAACTATACATTGTGCCTGGTGTACCAGATTTTCTAACAGGAAAAAAATGTATTTTAGCCTCAGTCAAATAGTATTTTTGGTCTGTGCCAAAATTAAAGTTGCCCACATGACAAATCTCCTCTCCACAATTCTTTCCTTTCCTGTACTGAGATAGACAAACTTTATCAGCTAAAATAGAATATAAATGTACTGAAAAATATTCAAGATGGGAATAAGGTAAATCATTGCTTTAGACATGGGTTATTCCAAAAAGGCCAGGCAGGACAGTGTTTTTGTTTAGAAATATTCATCCTTAAACATCCATTTTCCCAAACAAACTCTTTACTGTCTCACATACCAAGCATATTTTTCTGTTCATCTAGTGTTTGTTAGCTAATTGTCATTTCCTTTCCTTATTCATTATTCATCTATACTACACTTTTATTTGATGAGAATTTCCCCACCAGAGACAGATCATTCATTTCAGTCTTAGATAATCCAAGTTAATGCTGTGTTGGTTAATTGTAATTATTCTGGTATGTCACATGCTATTTTTCCTGAATGAATGAATTTAGTGTTTATAATCTGAACAAAGGTTTAAAGAGGTCAGCAGAGTTTGAGTTTCCCAGGAACATGCATTCATTTAATGAGCAGTTAAAAATAAAGACTGCATCCTGAGGATGCTGAAATCACTGTCTTAATGGTCCATATGGGAAGAGGCAGGTCTGTTTCATTCTGGCACCTTGAAGAAAAAAAAAAAAAAATTACATATCAGGTTGCATTTTAATGTCTATGGACCTTGAAACAGATGGACTAATTTTTTTTTAAACAGGCTAAAATTTATCACTGAAGCAAAGCAAAGAATGCCTAGCTGTATAAAGGTGCTTTGAATTATTATATCACAAACTGAAGGCTATAAAACAATTTACTTTCCTAATTTCATATCTTTTGATTATTTAACTTAGAAGCTTAACTTCTGGACAGCATTGGATAACTTTTATATGACCTGGTCACATTTATATAGTGGAAATCTTTACTTCTGGATGTAAAACCCTGAGGGATTTTCTTTTCACATAAGTTACATCTTTTTCTGAAAGCTAAACAGGTTGTTCAGAACCTCAGTAGAGTAACCAAAATTATCATGTGGTATCTGCTACTGTATGTGTTTTACCCATTTAGTAACCGATAAGCCTCAGAACTGGAAAAAGATGCAAAAGTGTCCACATGCTCAACATCATCATTTTCTAGGCACTTTTGGAATAAAAGCCACATTGGCAGGTGATCTTTCTGCAATGTTTAACAGAAAAATAGCAGCTTTCAATTTCTTTTCTCTTTTACATCTAATGAAGGAGCTGTAGACTTCTGAACCTTTACCTTTGCAGAGTGTTTTTAAGCTTATGGCTGAAGTCCCCTGTACATCTGAAACAATTTAATCCTTAGCACACTGTTAGCTTTCTCCACATAACAATAATGTCATTTTAATTACCAAAGGGTCAAAAAATTCTTTAGTTAACCTCTGTTGCTGTCTTTGCAAAATCTACTGCTTTGTCTCTCCAGGAGTGAGAATGAGCTCGAAAAAAGAGATACTGACAGGTTACCTTGGACTGTTTGTTTCTAAAGCTGTGTGTCAACACAGAAAGAAGGGTTACTGGCACAGATAAATACTACTTGTTCTACATTGTTTCCAGGATAATTTTTCTTGCTCTGTGAACAACTTCTGGATTCTCAAAATGACACAAGGTTTCTGGGAAATTACAAAGTCACACCTTTACTCTAAGGAAGCAAGGAAGTCAACAAACACAATGACGTAAAGAAAAATTTACATTCACAAAATTTAACTTAATTTTTAGCAGTAAAAATGTGACAACTCTGCAAAAATACATTACGTGGGGTTTATGAAAAGGTCAGATTACTGCTCAAACAAAATAGTTTAAAAACCCTTCTCTGAATTGCAGATCTGAAGATTAGAAGAAATTACTGCTCATTCAGACTTTTTTCTAGACTAACTCACAGAAACTGCTGAAGTTGTCTTCCAAAAGTTCTTTTTTTTCACTTTCAAAGCTCTCATTTCTGAATTTTCACAAGGAAAAGTCATCCACAGTGTTCTCAGAATTTTGCAGTAATACCTAATTTCCAAAAGATCTAAGTTATCTATTTTTGTCCTAGTAAGGTTTTTTAAGTCTATTTACAGAGAACTCTGATGAAATGTTTTCACTAGATAAAGAAAAATGTCCTTTAATTTTCCAATAGTTCTAATTAGGCCCAGTAAAAGTTGGATGAATGGTAAAAACGACATGTTAAATTATTGGCCTGAGGTTTAGATATGTGATTTTCTCTTTTATATTTTTTTTCCTGGAACTCCAAGATTTAACATAATTTCCACATTTTTCTGTATTTTGAGTTAGATTTTCTTTTTTTTTTTTTTTTTTCTGATCAAAGGATCATTCTATTAGTAAAACATAATACTAACAAAAAATTTTCTAAATATGAATCATTGCTCAGCCCCAGACATATGATAAAAGTTTAATGTTGTTGTTCAATATTTCTATGCATAACAAATATTTCCAGGCAGTGCTGTCCTTCCTCATCTTTCTTCCTAAGGAACAATATGATACTCTTTGACCAGAAAACTAATTCCATCATCTCAAAGTCTTCTTTTAAAATTATTGGCTGGCTTAAACCCCACAGTTTATAAATTAAGTGGTTTTCAAACTATAGGCTAGAGTCCCTGGGGAAATCCCCTGGACCACAAGTGATCCACAGAAGGTAACTAATAAAAATACGTGTACTGAAAGCTTATATTCACTACCCTGAGACCTGTTTCCTCAATGGAAAGATATCTAGGGTGTGCTTCTTCCAAATAAAATCTGTATCTAGTCACTGTAAATTGTTTGTAAATAAACTTACAGGACAATACTGGTTTATTGTTTATTTTACAACACATTCATGTAAGTATCCTTATATTATGTACGTTAGTAAGAAAACACAGAACAAAAAAAAAAAAAAAAGCCACTGTAACTGAAGACTACATTAAACTTTTGGTTAAGAGTGGATTGAGCCTTGTTGGCCAGTGCTTATGATGCTGATCTATGGAGGTGATGAATTCAAAGACAGTCTTTGCAGTATACCTTGCCTAACTAAGTGCAAAGCTTGAGGTCATTTGACCAATATCTGGCTATGTGTAAATAAAAGGGGCCTTGAAGAGAGAATTCATATCCAGGAATTTATCTGCATATGGGTTCATAAATGAAAGCCACATGACAAAAATTCTAAATTATAAAAATAAGATTAATCCCATTTTTTAGCCAGTACTACAAAGAATTTCAATATGTACTCTGTTGCAGTAGTTACGATGCCTCCAGAAGTTCATCTGAGTGCTTCCAGAAACTCAGTATTAAAAACTGACTGAATTTTAGTCACAGATGACTTAACTTTTGTCATCCTTTGGCATGATTCTGTTACCACAGAGACAATCAATTCATCTGAATCAATGCAGTCTGAACAATGGAGTAAATGGAAAACTCCTCACAGCAAGAAATATTCAATTTCATTCCTGAGCGAAGACAACACAAATTGTCTATTCTGTCTGTCAAGTAAGACAATTCCATTGTTCAGAATGTAACAGGCATTGTGGCAAAGGACATGAAAACTCTTTTTGTTTCCAGCAATGCTAAGGGCACAGCACTCTAGATCATAAATCTCAATAACTATTTTACATTAGGTCTTGTCAAACTTGGAACACAATATTTGCCATCATGGCTTGGTCACATCTCTTCATTCCTGTTGTCAGAAACCAAGTATCTGTATTTTGATATTTCTGTGCAAAGCAGCTACAAGAAAAGAGAATTAAGTATTAATAACATTAAATAAAAAAATTAATAATTTTCTTCTCTTAAGGCCTGATCAATATTTTCTTCATTAAAAAAAAAAGAGAATCCCTTTTTTTATCTTCTTTCCCCTTCTAGTTTTGACCTTTAACCTATTTCCAAGAGAAATCACAGTTAAGCCACTATTTGTTCCATCCTTAAACACAATTACGTAACAAGATTATTTTTGGTTAAAAATCCACAAAACATATCAATAAGCAAGGATGATTTTTTTTTTCTAAATAAGCAATAGTTAATTATTTATAAAATTCATGGCAGTCATCCAGTTATTTTCAATAACTCAAAGTTTTAGACTCTATAACTATCACTCTTCAACACCAAATGATTTTTTCAGTTACAGTCAATGGATGAAATAATATTGCCTTGGAATATTAAAGAAAACTGGTGTGAAAACTCTTAAGAATTAAGTTTCATAGATCTTGCAAAAAAACTTTGAATGCTGAAAACAGATTGGGTTTTTTTTTTTTTTTTTTTCTTTTTTGGAAAGCACTAAATTTTCCTTAGATATGTTAAGTATACCAGTTAAACTCCATTCCACAGTTTTTGTTCGGTTTGCATTATTTTTGAAGACAGAATGTCCTATGTAACAGCAACTATAAGGCTGAAATATTTAAATAGGTGTCTGAAATATATTCTGGTGGCTTTCATTTTTTGATCCTAATGCAGTTTAACTAATGGGAGCTTTATAGTATAATATTCACCATAGTTATAAAAAGCATAAAGTAGTGAAAGATGTGAACTTTACTAGACCAACGTTTTTGGGGGGACTAAATCTTTTACTTTTGACAAATAAGTATTTCTTTAATCAAGTATTACAGACATTTTAAGCACAGATTTCTGAACAACACATCTGTTACTATATCCACAGTGACACATCATGTGGTGACATTTCCTATCTATTTATGTCAATTAGGCCACTTTGCATCAGTAGTACACCATGCTTAAGAGAATAGAGAATTCTTATAATAAAGAAGAATATATACCTAACTGGGAATATGCATGTATCTGTGCATTTGCCAAAAAGCAAAAAGAAAGGTCTTGGATCCAGTTCTGATTTCAGTGGCAGTTTTGGCCAGTCAGGCACAGGATGTGGACTCACGAAGGAAGAAAATATGTGTATGTGGTAGGAACGCAAGAGACTTACTCTATTTTATTATGAAAGTGCAGCAAGTAAAATATCTACATATGGAAGGGTATTGATGTTTTCCTGTCTACATTTAATACTACTGTCCCATTATATGTCTGATTTTGATATCCAAACTCTTCTAGTTTTTCTAAGGGACTAGCAGTTTTTGAGAAGATTTTAAATGTGATCTGCTGTTACTTGTTTCCTATTTGAAATACTGGGTTTTTAAGTGTCTGGTATTTCTGATTTCTTGGAATGTTTTCAGACGGCTTCTGGCTCAAAACCCAGAAACTTGGCTTAAAAATATCAATTTTTTTGAGTTCAGTCAGTAGTATTGACTGTTAGTATTACTGAAAAGTTTTTTACAAACTAGTGATGGTTTATCCATTGAAAGTCAGGTAATACAGAAGAGAGAGATCAAAGTCAGCTAAACCTGTATAATATTAACTATGCACTGTTCAAAATGAAAAATCAATTACACAGATCTAAAGTAGGCAAGAAATTTCACAACTTATAAATGAGTGATTGAGTGAAGACAAAAAGGCTTATGTACAGCCTCTTAAAAATTCACCATTCAGTGTTTCATGCATGGCTTAAATAACAACTTGAAATGCTGTTTTCCAGGTAGACATGGCAGAGTAGCCCAAAACTGAACTAGCCAAGAGGCTTTGTTAATACATGCTGTAATCTTCCTTCCAAACTTTCCAAATCACTTTCTCATACTTAGAAGTGAAAGACTGTTTAAAGCTTTCTTATAAAACGACATACCTAGCAGGAGACAACATAGCTATATAAAAATGCAATAAAACAAAATTTTTGCACATTTGAGATTAAGCTCAGTAACATCAGCTTGCTTTTCTACTTGCTGTGTTTATGCATGTTTACCTTCAAAATGACCTTACTGCAAACACACCTAGCTCTTGCAGAGTTCATGAGCAAATTTTGAAAATATGCATAAAGTCATTCAAGAAAATAAATTCTGCCCTGTAAGACCCTAAAAGTAAACAAAAATATTTTGAGTTTACATCAAAGGTTGCCAGCATAAATAAAATTGGAACTGGTAAATTCCCTCTCTTCTATTCCATGGACTTCACTGTCAGAAGAATGGTTCCTTTTGACACTCACTTGCTTCATTGCAAAGTGACTATAAAATGCTACTTTTCTGAGAGTAATATGAAGGCACTTTGTGCAAAGCAGATACAGGATTACCTGGGTTACATTAGGAATGCATTTCCAGATATGCAACATTTTTCTTCCTAAAGCATAAATAAATAAATTCTTTTGTTAAAGCAAAATACAAAATGTTATTATATTGTATTCTTGAGAGGTGCCAACACATTAAGTTAAAACTCAAGATTAATTAAATCTTTCAGTTTATCATTTAAGTCAGCAACTAGTGCTGTATCTGGAGCTTCTAAATTTTTTCTCAATTTTTGTTGCAAAGAATTTGGCAGATTTCAAAAGAATATCTTCTCCTCTCATGTCCTACCTTCTCAAGCTATCTTATTAATACTTTATTATTTTCAAAATTTTACCAGGTTTAAAGTTGGCCTTTGTAATTATACAGGCACAAAGAAAGGATCCATTTCAAGCCATAATCACAAGGCCCTGTAGCATACCATAAAACAGATGAAAGTTAAATTTTCACTTCAGTATTTGAAGACTTTACATCTCTGCTGCAACTGGGGTCCAGTTATTTCTGCATGTACTAAAAAAAAAAAAGCTTTGATTAATATTTTTCAGCATTTGCTTCTTTCTTTTACAAGCCATGTTAAATGAAGTTAGGTGAGTTAGCAATGGTCTATTTGAATATATCATCTGAAAGATCTGTTTTCTAAATAATAAAAAAATTGCCACACGTATTTTGGAAGGTGTACTGGGATCATTTTCTTCTGTGAAGGCTTGACATGGATCAAAGGTGATATCAGAGGTGATAATCCACACTTGCTCATGGAATTCAGAAAACAAAACAAGCAAGACCCATTTATGTGGCACAGGCTTGTGTGGCAACAACAAATGCAGCTAACCTGTCATCTACCGTGGAGTCACTCTCCCATTTGGGATATTCTGAACAATACCTAGAATAGCAAACATAGAAAGCAACCATAGTGTAGAAAAAACCATTCTTCCAGGAACTGAAACTCAACAAGTTCTACAAAGTGAAAATTATGTCTAACAACTAAAAATGAATGTTATACAAGTACAACGTGAGCATAGATGTAAACAACTCATCAGAATAAGTTTATTGCTAGTTTACTATCAAGATAGCAGAACACATTCAGAATAATTCCAACAGTTGTCTGCTCTGGGTGTGGTCTATTTTTCATTAGGAACATAGATGATGAAATAGAGAGCATATCTGTTCAATTTATAAAAAAACCATGCAGAGACCACCCGCAAGCTTTTGGCAAGGCAGGATTTGAATTCTAAGTTGTCTCGGCAGAAGTGGATTTTAAAAAACAAGATTCAGTTCAGTGAGAGAACCAGTGCTACCTCAAGGCTAGAATAATCAGCTGAATATACAATGAGAAACAACAAGCTAGTCAGTGACCAGGAGGAGGTTTAGAGGGACTACCCACTGAATGTGAGACATCAGGACCATATCCATTGTGATGAAGCTATTATCCAAATTCTATTAAAATAAAATATCTTTAAAAAATTTGATCTACTTCATTAAACTTAAAACATTGTCACCAGAGAGAAGAGCCTCAAAGAAGAGTTCAGTTTGCAGCACCAGCAAAAAACCTGTAGAGGAATGATAATTTTTCGAAAATCCGGTACATTGACAAAGATACAGCTAGAGAGCAAAAAGCATAGGAGAGAAAGAAGAAATATCTTCAAATAAAAATGTGGTCACCGTAGAAAGAAAAGAAATTACTTATTTTCCATGTTCATTGCTAATAAAGGGTAATAGATGTAGTGTAACAGATGACATAGGACAACACAAGAAAAAACAAATCAACAACTCTGTGAGCTGGGAAGAGCAAACACAGGCAAAAACAGTTCAGGAATATTGTAATATCTCCATCAGAAAATAATGTTTACTTGGGTAATCTATCCTGGTTTAGGAAGGCAATATGGACTAGACAAGGACCTCTGCATAGTGAGAGGGTTCTGTCCATTTTCAAAATATTGCTCAATATGCCCAATATCCCCAAAAATCCTGAAATCTTGTGATTAATGTTATATTGCAAATATTGTACTCATAACAATAGAAATAATCACTAAAAGCAATCTCACAGCAACTTCCTCATTGTGGGCCAAAATCTAGCAACGTTATCTTTCGAAGTTTTTTTATGATAAGAGTCCACTCTGAATTTTAGTCAAATTAAGACTGCTGGTGCATTTACTGCACAAGTGGAACATGGTTAGGTGATTAGTAGTAACTGCCTACCATTATCAAAATACCGTTTAAAAAAGAAAAAGTGCACTGTGTAGCTTCTTTAAGCCCTCAATGGTTTCATCTGAGCCTGACTATGCAGCGATCAGCATCTGAATTCTATTTCCTATCTAGATCAGCTGTATTTAAGACAGAACGAGATTACTTTGCAATTTTTCAACAGTTTTAAAAAGTATAATTCAAAAAACTAATCTATTTGGAAGTGGACACCAACAAAGAGGATAACATAAATCAAAGCTGAAAAAAAAATCATACTGATGACTGGAAATGCATAATGTAAACAAGAATGAATGGATACACCATAGGTAAAGACGCAGAAATAAAAAGCCTCGATCAAAATGTGTCAATACTACAAAGACAGGAGAAATATACCTTTGATCCTGCTTTTTATTTTATAATTTTTTTCCATGTTTTCTCCATTAACATTCAGAACTGTAAGAGGTTAGCATGTTTACACTGTCTCTTCAAACTTTTGTGTCACCAAACTGTAAATCCATAGCTAAAATATTTTTAGCTCCATCTATAATTTAATAAATCTTCTCATGTATACAGTTATATTGAGAAAACTGTGAAGAGAAATATAGACTGAAAATGTCCTGTATCTGTGTTTTCAATTACTATTTATTTAATTTTTGCTAAACCTTACTAATGTTTAATACAAATTGCAGTAAAAAAAGTTGTAACTGTAAGTATCTTTCCATAAAATTTTATATTTTATAGCTTTCAGGATTCCACTTTCTTTTTTATATGGAAGTTACATTCAAAAGAGTCTATGGTCATGCAATTAAAGTGTTTTATCTAACCATGGTGGCTACACAGTCAAACCCAGATTTGTTTAGTAAATGGATCAAAAGCCCTAGGGGATGTAGTGTGCTATTGGAGCAAGCCAAGAAATGTTGGTTGGACACTTAGTAAATATTTAAACCACAGAAACTGGATGGGTTAAATGATTTTCCCTTTAGGCCTGCTTTTGCTGTTAAACTGGAAGGTGAAAATAAAAACCAGCAATAACAACAGTCAAGAATCCTATTCAGTGCCATTCAAATAATCCCCCATAAGGAAGAAATAATAAAGACTTATCATCTACTATATGATACCCTACATTGTCCTAAGCAAACAAGTATCACTTGGATAAAGACCTTCCCAATTTTTTCCCCGAAGTGGTTGCATTTATAGACCATGTTAAAGAAACCAAGCCTGTGGGGGGAAAAAAAAAAATCTTTCAGAAGTCAGATTCTAGAAAAAGTAAAATAGGCAACTTCTGAGTGTATTTTTAGCTTTTTTGGTTGTTTTCATCAATTGTGCACAATAAGAAAGCTTTGATTGTTACTACTTCAAATGTATTTAGTTGTTAATTCCTGTGGCTCCTACTGACCTTGAAACTGAAATGGACTCAAAGAGAGATCATTCCTCAATGGAGATAGCTTGCTTAAGCCACAGTTAATCACAGGCTCCACTGAGGCACATATAGAGCCCAAAATGCATTAATCTTTCAAAAAAATTGTCCATTTAATTTCTTTGCACAGCCAGCAACTTTTGTTACCATGCTTTTGATCAAAACCAGTGAGCAAGCATATATAGGAACAGATGTCCTAGGAAGGAAGTGCGAGCTACTCTAAAACAGTTTCTTAATTGATCTCAATCTTCTCTAATGGAGCATTAAAATCTGGCTTTATTTTTGGCGTCATTTTACATGATGAATAATTGAAGGTTCAAATGTCTCGTCTGAATCTTGCAGAATTTTTAATTATTGTAAAATGGCCAAAAAGATTAGGCAGAATATTTTCCAGGGAAAATTATTATTTATCATCCATCAGTTGACAAACTCATCAAGAAGCATTTGCAGAAAAGTTTGCAGCATATAATATCTTGGGGATAGTCCACATTATGTGCACTATCATGAAAAAGCAATCAGATAGAAATCACACATTTTCCTACTACAGCTCCCCAAGAAGTTGTAACTAATCCAAGGTAAGTTAGAGATGCATCAGGACCTTTAATTTTGAATGTCATCATCTTCTTTATACATAGCACTTTTTATCTCTATAAACTATCCTTTCTTTTATTTATGTCTCACAAATATGCATAATGTGCTAACTTAGCATTGCTGTGGGAGTCATAATTTGGTTGATAAGTTTCTGACTTGTGCTATTAAGTTCTCAACAAATCTCATGACTAATGTTGTGTTAACATTATTTGCACAAAATTCCTTTTCTCTTAAAAACTGTGATGAGTAATTGCACATAAAATGGAAAAGCATTCTGTGACTCTTTTGAGAGTGTGTAATATTAAAACGTTAAAAATGAGATAAATCCAGCAAGGGGAAAAAACACCCAAACAACTTCCTTGATTGCAAATTGATATAAATGCATGGAGTAATTTGTTTCAATGTGCAGTGTGAGATTCAAACATGATAATACGCATCCACATGACAGTCTGCTCAATGCTTTCTGAAATGGCTGCACACAGAAATAAACATGATGAATTTCAACCTAGAGAATAACCTTTTCAGAAAGTTATAAGAGCTTAAAAATTGCTGTTTGGAAAGAATATACCTTCTGATCCATAGAAAGAGACTAGTTCATCTAAAGTTTCTGAGTTTTGTTCAGATGAGTCAAGAGTTGCAAAGAAAGAACTTATTTTGACTGCTTTTTAAACAATAAATTCTTCAAGTTTTTTTTACTGAGGAAATTAATTAAATAAGCAAGTAAAAATGACAAATTTCTAAAGCAGTTTTTGGGTAGTTTTTTGAAATTGCTTATGGGTTCAAGAAATGAAGTTGCAAAAATATTTCAGAATCTTAAGTTTAGGTCTCTGCTGGTGCGGATCTCATATCTCAAGCCTCTTTTATTGTGAGAAAGTTCCACACCAAACATTCATGCTTCAATACTACAGTCACTTTGCTATAGTCTTTCCAACTGTATTTGCACATTCACTGGAATTTCTTTGCAGAATTACACTTCACATCTTAACTGAGTACCAACACAGATGGGGATTCTGAACACAGCTGCTCTTTACTTGAGAAAACATAAGCAGGTCCTCACATCATCATCATTATTATACTATAGACTTTCCAGAAAATTGCTTCCTCTTCCAGAATCCTGAGTAACTCTATCATAGCACTTTATGTTCCACAGATGTCAGGCATGGTGCTTTTTTTCTCAGAGCTTTTGAAATAGTACTTCTCAAATAATTTTCTCCTAGTTTCATCGCTGTTAAATTCTAGATGATCCTTATGGATTTCTCAGTACAAATTTTAAAACTTCTATATTGATAAAACGAATGTAAGAAGAATTTTGTGTGAGGGGGAAAAAAAGAAAGAAAATAAAAAAGCATGCTATACCACCCTGAAATCTTGTTCAGCTCCCTATCAAACCCAGTAGATCATAGGATGATCAATTTAACAGAGCAAACAAATCAATTCTAAAGGCTTCATGTTTTCACTTTGTTTCCATAGACCGTCTCTGAGGCAGGAACTCCTTTTTGAAAGTCTGCAGGAGACACTCATTAACGTTCTTTGTGGCACAGTATCTTGAGCCTAAAGGTTATGTTCAAGTCTGTGTTTTAAAAGTAACGTCCACGCTTATGTGGGTTACAAAATGAAAGGTATTTATGCCCTTGCTTAAAGGCAAGTATGTGCATAACACTGCTGAATGATAATTTTATGATTGCTCATTGTCTAGAATAATTGCTCTTTTAGAGTGTAAGATTTTTGTGTAACTCCCATTTTCTTCAGTGGGAGTCTTTTACTAGCTTCAAGGAAAATTGGAAAGAATTTGGTATTTGCATGCAGAGTTAGATGTTACCACTTCCCTCATCGCTTGACACTCAATGTATGCTAGAAAAGTGTTCTTAATGAGTAGAGGAGGTAACTTGGAGGGGGAGAGGAGGCAGAACCCCATTAGTTTCTCTGTTAAATCCATGCCTGGAATTTTATGAAAGGACTCAAAGAAGTTGTAATGCAATAATATCCGGTCCTCACAGCTATTTGCTCAACAGCCAGTGACAAGTTCAGATGATGTAATGCTTCTAGCACGTACATTGTTACTTAAGTGAGTTGCTAATTAATACCATGCTGAAAGAGATTTGATTGGGTGTCAAGCTACTCAGAGTTGGTCTCTGCAGCTCAGGGAATGTTTCTGCTTCAACTCCCTCTGCTCTTACTGAGCACAGTCTTCTCTTAGCAAGTATTTTTTTAAATTTTCAGCATTGTGTTGTTTGGGTTCCCTCCCCTCAATTGCCTCAGGGCCCTTTATTGCTACACACACAGCACATATTACAAATGCTACTCCCAAATGATTCTACCAAAATGAAATTTCTTGTGTGTCCTGGCAAATTATCACTAATTGATTGACACCAGAAAATAATTCTGGCAGAAGTTTTCTAAAATGGGATCTGGTCTATTAGAAGAAATTTTAAATGGAATGGAAAAGCCATTTGAGAATGATCCTCTTAAAATATCTGTAAGAAAGTATGATGCACACATCATATGCTCTAGGGATGCATGTGGTTTTTTTACATGCAGCTGTTTTTCAGTATTTGGTCTGGAAAGCAGTTATAGTGATTAACTCACATGCTAGGAATAAAATACATGTCCATGCAATGAGCTTGCCAGATAAATTAGGCAAGGTCTTCAACCTCAATGATGTTTAGAGGTCTAACACCTACACACAGTTCCTATTTCCAACTGAAACAATAAAAATTAAACATTTACCTAAGGAGCAGTCATAAAAAATATTTTCAAGAAACTAATCCTTAGCAGAGTCTTGCAAGAGTAATAGTTAATTTCTTATTGATATTTTCTGATAGGCATTGAATGGAGGAAGGAATGAGGAATGGAACTGGAAATAGAATATATTATGCATGTAAATTGAATATCTTATTTCTCTCCAAGGAATATAATTATTCTCTGAAGTGATGCAAAACAAACCGTGATGCTCAGGCTTTTTATTTACAAACCAGAGACAAACATATTTATACCTTCCTGCTTTAGGTAGAAGATTTATAATCTTCAGCAAGAATTTTATTTATTTATTTATTTAAATAAAGACAAACCAGTGAAGAATGGGCATTGAATTACACACATACTTCTCATTGCTAAAGTCACTGAGCAGAATTAATATGCAATAAACCCATATTAAAATGTATTCACAGAGTTAGAGCTGTGTCTGTCTGGGACTATCTGCTCTCATAGGTTTACAAACACATCAGCGTGCCTGCATCAGGGCCACGCTTCCGTGCCAAGGCCTGGCACTACATCACAGGTTACAAAACAAAGCTTCCAGCAAACACACAAACTTTTTTCACAGATCAGCTCCAGACAGTAATACACCTAAGTCACTCATTGAATTAATAATTAGATATGATCTATCTGTTTCTAATGCTGGAATTTCATTCAGGATGTCTGCTTTTTTTTTTTTTTTTTTTTGACAATTCAAAGGAACTGACTAAAATCTTATCTGTTTCAGCTTTACTCCTATTCTCTTACCTAGACCTGGGGCACTTTTCAATTAATTACCAGGAATTGTAATATTTCACTATAACTACTTAATCATTATTGCAAATAACCCATTCATCCAATGTATTGGGAAAGAGATAATTAAAGTCCCCAAAAAGAGATTAATGCAGGTTTGCCGAAAGCCAGCTTCTCTGAGACAGTCATGAAGTATTCCCAAATGCCAACTAGATTTTCTACTGGAAGTACAGCACAATACCCTGAATGCCACACCTATAAAATGGCAACAGAAAAGATGCTTCATATAGTTAATCTATAATTATAATTTATATAGAGAGAATTTATATAGGTGAATTTATAAAGGGCACCAAGGTTAATCTAAAGCAATAACTTACAAGTAAACAACCAAAAACCATACTATATTTATTGCATTTTTAGCTAAAATTTTCATGAGCAATAGAGTGTGAAGGGTGAAGCTGGGATTGATAGAAGTCCTTGGTCAAAATGCTTGAATGCCTTAATTGTTTACAAAGAGTAAGATTAAAACCATTTCAATGAAAAAGTATTCTTGTGTCCCAGCTAGATTTTTTGTTTAGAAATACTGTAATTCACTAGTGGGCTTTTTGTCAATATTACTCCTAGGCTCCCTTCACATGGCCCTAAAGGCATTAGCAATAGGTCCAGTACTCAGAGAAACAGCTAAGTGGCAGAATATCTGAATTAAAACACATATGTTATTGCACCAAGCCTTGACTAGGTTGCTGTCAGGATGATTTGTTAAATGCAAAATCAACAGGCACTCCATAGAATTATATCTTGGCAAATGATCCAGTTTTTTGTGATATATATAACAATGACTCAATTTCTTTCTGCGAAAGAAAGCATAAGGAAGGCTCAGATGAAATTTTCTTATGTTCAAACTTTCAAACTTTTAAGATACCAAATGCTGATGTCAACATACTGTTTTTCTCATATTTAAAAAAAATAAATTTTCAGGTACTTAAAGCTAGAAACTTATCCTCTTCTGCTTGTTTATGGCAGTTCAGAAATCCTAAAGCATCTAAAAGCTGCAGCCAGGTTTTTCATATGGAAGCTGGCAGATGTACAGAATGTCTTTAAGGGCATTAATGGTTTTCAGTACATGTGGATAAATTTTTACCCCAAAATCCTCTAGTAGATGACTGGTCTTTCTTCTAGAGAGTAATATAGGTATGCTGACACATTACAAAGATTTTCCTCCATGTCAGTTCAATGCTTTTCACTTAATAACCTGAAACAACTAGAAGAATGTGACATCAAGGTTGGACTCAATTTCAGAGTCTGTTTTCCAGACTAATTATTCTGAAATTGATTTTACGACAACATTATATCAACCACAATGACCACCTAAATCTGACTTCAAAGGCATGAGACACAAATGCAGCATTTTCCTTAGCAAACTGACTATGGACTCAGGCTTAATTCTCTAGAATTGAGGGCATGCTGCACAACTCAGCCTGAGTACAAATACTTTGCTGTGTTTTCTAAATCTATATGTCTATCCTTTTAAAAGACCTATTCTCACTTCTCACTGGGAATAACCTCTGGACAATAATTTTCCCAATATTTTGCCAAGACAGTATCTAAAAAGGTCCTATCAATCGTTAGGAAGAAAAATGCTAGAGCCCATGACCTGGCCACAGAGTAGCTACACCTGCAAAAATAGTACAGCCTGTTAGTAGCATATATCATTTGGTATATAACAAGTATATTATATAAACTATACTTGTATAGTTTATATAATATGTTACAATAAAAATAGTGGTAGATTAGTGTTAGATTACACACAGGAGTTATGGAAGACTCTATACCTCCTCTTCAGGATGCCCAGGAAGCCCGAAGTATCTCAAGTGTCACCAAAAGTGAATGACTACACTCCTTGGGAGCAAGGCAGTGGATACGCACTTGGGGTGAACTACATCTTTTTTGTGGCTTTATTAAACATGTTGAAGAGTTCTTTATTAGTGGCACCTGGCAGGTATGCAGAAGTCTCCATATAGACACCTAAATTCATGTCAGTTTAATTTAATCCAGTCCACAATTAGTATAAGGATTATCTGGTTTGTGCCATCAGATCTGAGGTCTTCCTTCACAAAGGACAAATAGAATGATACAGAATCCAGTTGCTGTTTCATGTCTTTCTTAATGAAAACAGTGAATGCTCTGCATTTTCCAGCTCTTCACATTCAGCTGGACAGGTCTGGATATGAAAACAACCTGCAATCATTCAACACAAAACCCCACATTTTTCTCAAGAGAGCATCCAAATTTTTTTCATCGAGTTTCCAGCTTTGTCTTAGTTTCTAACTTTGGAAATTTTTTTTATTAATATTTACTTGAAAATTATATGCCTATTTATATAAAATACGATATATAATATATAACATATTATAGTATCTAATATGGCAGAAAGATCTAGAGAGGTCCTGATTCTTCTAATGAGGTAAGATATGCAATATATTCAGAATTTATAAACTATCATAACCTTATGGACATTTGCAATTTCTTTACATTACAGAAGTGCTATGTTTGACCCTGTTTCCCTAAGGTGCTAAATACTTTAAGCATAAGCACAAGATCCTTGGTAGCATAATTCACCACACCCATCTAAGTCTGATGGAGTACACAGTTTTAGTCCAGCATTTTTGTGTAGCAAATACTTTCACATATCTGGCAGGATAAAGTCAAATCAAGAAATTAAGCAGTAAAAAGCATTCATAGTCTTCTGGTCTAAATGGTGCAAGCTTTTATTATTGATGATTATTCCCTGAATGGGAATAGAATGACCAATGGAAGGCATGTAGCTATGTAGTGATAACAGCCCACCGCTTGTGTAAGACTTTGTGTACAGTTGGCAGCACACAGTAAGATTATTGTTCATAATAGAGCCTGGTTATTAAATGGTGTCATAAATTAGAGGAGATCCTGAATGGAAAAATGCAGACAATGGGATGGATTGAAGCCACCGTATCAACTCAGTTGAGAAGGGAATTTGCCGGATGGCTGAAGAAGACAAACAGTGGTTTCAAATGGCTCAACTGTTGGTTCTCCCTGCAAATATAGATGTGAAAAGCAAAGGCAGTCTGCAGTTATTTTAGATCTGCTAGTTCCCAAAACTGATCAACTGAGAATAGCAAAAGCTCTAATTATTTCAAATATCATCCAGACTATATTTCCTTCTATCAGTGAAGACCTTTATGAACAGAAGGATCAACAGAGAATTTTTAAATGCTCCATTGTATGACAATGCTGCTTGATTCACTGGTGAAGACCCTTTCCATTTTACTGGCTTTTGATTCTACTATTACTTAAGAAAAGGCAAAAATAAGTAAGAAAAAAAACCAACAGAGTCCTATTTTGGTTTTGAAATTGAGGAAATAATAATGAAAATTACTAAAATAAACTAAAGTTTAGTAAGTCCTGAAACAGACACCTCTGTTGAGTATGACACAGAATGAAATCTTAAGGAAATTCAGAATTAGGAACACCAAGAAATTTTTCACATAGTCACCAATTCTTTTTTTCTTCTTTATTTCCATTCCTTTATTTTACCCTTTTTTTATTCCTTTTTTTTTTCTTTTTGCTTTCTGCTTATATCCAATATATAAACATAAAACTGAATCAAATCTTTAAAAAAATCGCAAATTACTTGGGTTTTTAAATTTTTGAAATTATTGATTCTGTGCAGAATGTTTCCTGTAGATGATGAGCAGTACATAAATATTGTCTTTTGGTAGCTGAAATAAAGAAGAAAGAGTAAGAGGCAAAATACTTGAACAGTTCTTCTAAAGGAGGCTGTTTATGGTATGGGCTAAGTGTAATAGAAAACATAGAAAAATATAATCATAGAATGGTTCGGATTGGGAGGGGTCTAAAAGATCATCCAGTTCCAACCCCTATTGCCATGGGCAAGGACACCATGTTGCTCAAACCCCATCCAGCCTGGCCTTGAGCACTTCCAGGAATGGGGATATCCAAGTGACTGATACTGATGACTGATTGAAAACACCTTTTTTATGGTAGAGGAAATTGGTAATTGACTATTGTAAAGGAGACTTCAAACATTATATAAACCTCTTAAACCTTTTTGCTTACAGATCTTTTGCAATTCAAATTCAAATTCAAATTCAATTCACATTTTACCTATTTGCATCTGATCCTGCAAAGTTTTGTATTTATTCAAACATTGGCAAAGATGTTCTAAGAACACACATTTGCAGTTGTTCAGCTGCTTTTTCAGTTGGTTACATACATGTACTTCATTCCTCAATTAATCTAGACTTTGTCAGGTTAAATTTGGGGTTTTGTCCCCACATATTCACTCTGAGTGTCTAAAGAAATAAAATTATACAGGCCAATATATCCTTTTGGACAACAGAAATTCTATACCTTGTGTGAGGCTAAATCAAATGAATACCAATCTCAAGCCAATTATATAAAGATGAATAGGTTGCCATATGGGTAACTGCAGGAGTTTAAACTGACAGTAATTATTTCTCTTACTGGAGATATTGAGCATGTTTACATCATGGTATGAGAAGTACGGCTTGCTATACATGTTGGTTTGGGTTTTTTTTAAATTGTTTTACACCCATAATAATAAAAAGCTATTTAAAGACAATTAAAAGATAAATCAGAACTTTTTAAAAAAGTTAATAATTAACTGTAACTCTCTGCACTCCATTATATGTATTGAATGTATACACATAATACATACAATATTATCATTCTAATATGAAAAGAATGATATCTGCGTCATACACTAGATCCTTAAACACTTTTTTTTTAATTGCAGTATTTTTTACTACATGGTTAAAACTGGTAAACAGTTTGCTATATAAATGTTCCTCACAGAAAGCTATTTAATAATGAAATTTATGGCAATATCATTAACCCTCTGTATAGAGAATATGTATGAGGGTGTAGATACAGAAAAGAAATTGATTATTTAGAATTATGTCAACATTTATCACTGTACCAAATTAGTCTAAGACCAATGAAATACTTAAGCCAAGCCTAAGAACAGATAATACAAGGTAAGTGGCTTTGGATACTCATACCTTTGTAGATAAAGGTGAATTTCATGCACAAATCTAAATATACATTGATTTTGCCACACATTTAAAATGCATAATAAATAATCTTTAGAGAATACAGAAAATAACTGCTGTGGTTTAAAATTGGAACTTATCAGTCTTTACCAGCAATACAAAATAAGAGGCAGAGGCACTCATCAAGGGAACAGGTAGTATAAAAATTCCAGAAATAGGAAAATTAAACAACATAAACTTTCTCGTCTCCCTCACAAAAACAAGAAAAAATGTTTTGAAATAAAAACCTGTTTTAGCTTTGGTTTTTGTTTATATAAAGGCATACAAATAGGCATGCAAGCAATCACTAGGTAAGGATTTATGCTGAGAAGTATGCAGAGTAATAAATGTAAATCTCACAGAGGGCACTTAAACAAGTTTTAAAAACATATTTCTTATAACTTTTCTTTCCTACCCTAGAATCTGCTTAGTTATAGTCAAAGAAATACATAAAACAGTGTGAAAGACTGCTTTTGTAAAATTGTCCTGTGTCGGGTATTGAATCATAATATTTGTTATGTCTTTTAACCTTAGCCACAGCACGTGAAGAGGAAAAGTGGATTCATGGAGGGACATTTTTATAACAGTCCTTTCATTTTTCTTATGGAATGAATAAGATTTCAATGATGTTTTAGTATATATCTCATTAATATAAAAAGGGCAAGAGGCAAAGTCAAAGTTTCACAATTTGATTGTCCTCTCCAATCAAAATGTTCAATAACTGCAATGAAGTGAATTCCACTAACCCTGCTCACCTTTGTCCTTGGGACAATAAAAGGAACACAGATGATTGTTTTGCTTATTAAGACCAGTAATGCAAGCAATGCTGTCTTTATGCTTGGTGTCTAAACTGGGTGAATTCCACCTGCAGGCAACTTTGGCCTTTTGCACTAGCAATTATATTGTTATAAAATATGAGTTTTACAGATGAACTTAATCCCATCTAGAATCTTCACCCAGAAAAACCAGTACTGCTGTGCCTTGTTCAGAATTTTTCTATTCCAGAGCTGGCATCCAGGTGTGTGCTTGAAAAATATCTTTGATTTTATGTCTACAATAAGCATAACACAATTTAAAAGCATAGATGCCACAGAGCCTTATTTAGAAACTGCTGCTTTATTAAATTCAGCTACTTTTCCCCTGCAGCTTTACATCAATATTGACTTCAAAGTGCTAGTAGCTTTCATTAAATTGAATTACTTCCCCCTTTAGTTTGAAATGTAATGAGGCAGCTAGTAAATGAAGCTGTTGACAAGAACAGAGGTTATTAAAAATTACATGGCAAAGTGTGAGTCATAAGCAATGATGGTTAGTGTTCAAGGGTGGTTTCTGGATAAAATTGTACAAAATTCACAAAATAAGACATTTTTCTAAGTCATCTCCTCTGTGCATCTATGAAACGTGAATTCTACCTGATTAATTATATTTCCGTTCTGTTTCAAACAGGTTCTATAATGATGCCCTGCTCGTTGTATCTGAGTATTGTATCTTCCAGTAGAGCATCAAGTGATACAATTAGTATCTGCTGTCAATAACTTGTGGTTTGTGTCATTTGTTCTTCTGTTAAGGGTTGGAGTTGATGATCTTGGATGTCTTTTCCAACTTCAATGATTTTACAGTTCTGTGATTCTCCCCAGAGAGAAGCAGAGTTTGCTACAGAAGAATTTTTTGTTTTGGTGTGCTTTGTAAGTGCCTTTCACTTTCCAAGGGAAAGTTTCTCAGTTTGCAGAAAAACATGCAAATACGATGTTCTAAAAGCTGATCAAAAGCACAGCAAACAGTATAGGAAGAAGATGAGTATAATGTACCCTCTGTACTCTTCAATGATTTACACCTAGCAGAATTCACAATAACTGAAGTTTTTCAAATTCTAAAGCCTTTATACCTGAAGTTTGCTTTCCTGGATTCTGTAATACTTTTCAGAGCTACAGTAATGGGAAACTGAGTCCTGTTTTACCAGGTGACAAAGAATTGCCCACTCAAAAAGAAATAATCTGAGCATACTCTCCTTTGATCTTGAATCTTGAGCATACTCTTTGATCTTACTTCTGTCTTGCTTGTTGGTTGGTAATTTAATACCAAAATTAACTTTATCTTTGCAAGTGGTCACTTGATTGTAGTATAGCAGTCCAATATGATGGAACTTTGCACCAGTAGCTCATGATCAATTGAAACAAATGGAGAAATTCCCCACTGGTACTCTCTGGATGTCTCCCTTTACAAATGGTGCAGACAACAGGTCTGATTTCCTGTGATCTGTTATGGTTTCAAGATCAAATGTCTATATCACATTTTTGGCTGCAGGGCCAACTGACATTTCTGTTCCATTTCTGTTCAGTTCCCAGTTCTATTTCATACCACATATTAATAATGATAAAAATTATGAAAAACTTTATGCACACATTGGAAGCAGGGCATCTGGGAGATGGCTTCAGCTTTGTTTCCATCAAAATGTGCATCTTCAGAGCTCCAGTATTACACTTCAGAGTCTATAGAAAGACTCCAAGTGGAGCTATAAGGAAAATTCACACCAGAAATAACTCTTCATTGCACTCTGTCACTAATATTGATGCGCCCTTTGTGAACATTCCTTTTATAAAAGCTCAATTTATCATAATACATTGTCTAAACAACTCATTCTGTTTCTGGAGAGCCAGCATTCTTCTATAATCAAATTTATAATTAAGTGTGAAAAAGCGTTTTTAGATATTAAGACTATATATTTGCCCTTTTTGAATGGATAAAGGAGATATCCAATGTGGTCAAGAACTGCTGTCCCCTGTCCAAGAATTTTGGTTTTGGTATAAAATTCTAGTGCTTACTACTTGGGTGGCCAGAACAAGGTGGGCATCAATGGAGAATGTGCCTCACATGAAGCAGTGGAAGAGCAGCAGTGGCCTCATAGAGCTGGTTCTGTTGCCCAATAACTTTAGGGCAACACATCACCTCTCCTGTCCTGAGTGATCAATGTGGATGGAGCAAGTGGTGAATTAATTCCTTGTTTTGGTTTGCTTGCTTGTGTGGCTTTTGCTGTCCTTACTAAAATGTCTTTATCTCAATCCTCAAGTTGTCTCACTTTGCTTTTCTGATTCTGTCCCTTATTCCACTGCAGGGGAGTGAGTAAGTGGCTGTGTGGTGCTTTAGCTGCCTACTGGAGTTAAACACAAAATGCACAAAACAAATGTAAATTACAAAAAATCAAAGGAAAACAAATGTTCGTGTAGATTTGCTTACTCTTATTTGTGGTCCCATAAAAATTTAAATTCACAAGGAACCCCCAGTGCTCAACAGCAGTGAATGTTAAGTAAATCATTCAATTGCCCATGTTAGGTAATTTTTGACATTTCTTTTAGAAGATGTAAGATTCTTTATCTTGCCTTAAGAGTTTAAATTGAGGTCAATATCTTGCTGAAAAGCAAGGATCAGCTGGTGCTTTTCCATTAACTAGTGCTAACTAAAATCTCTAAGAGAAGCAACTCCCCACAGCTGCCCTCACCCCAAGTATTCACATCAATGTTTAAAAGCCCAATTTAGTAATGTGACTGCCAACTCAGACCACTCAAAAATATTTGAACTAAAGGCAGTAAATGTTGTACTATTAACTAACTCTCAAACCTCGTCTGTTAAACAAGAAACCTGTTCATGACTTGTACATAAACTTATATCACAAACAGGTCTTACTAGAAGGTATTGCATGCTTGGCATTTGTCTCTAAAAGACCTCTGAGACAAATACTGAGCACAGTAGTAAGTATCCTTATTTGCTGGGCTGCAAGGAGACTTACTTATGAAAAATGGTTCTTAATTACATGTTTCATGGGCAACAGCCAACTCTACTACAACTAAATGAATGTGTATAGCAATATTATTGACTCTTCTTTCCAAAAGACCATGTTAAATGCTTATTGTACAGCCCCACGTCTGTAAAGGGCTATGGATCTGACAGGAATTTCAATGATTTTTCAGTAGCTGGCTTGTTCAGTAGTGCAAAGCAATAAAGCTGAACACAACTGAACACCTGGACAATGCACACTCTCCAACCTTGTGGGTTAAAGTACCAAAGAGGGGAAAATAAAAACTAGTAGTAGTGTCTAATCTGTCTCCCAGGGACTTCAGTGGGATTGCAACTTCAGTGCAATTTGATAGGGGTTTTTTTATTTATTTACTGAAGTTTCATCAGCATTAGAGGGTTTTTAACCAGAACATCAAAATTTTTTGAGAAACTTTACATTCAGTGAGAGCTCAACAAGTGTTTAAAAAACTCTACCCCTTCTGCTAGCTGGATATGACATTGAAAGTAACTGGTTCTTTTGAAGAAGGGCCTGGTTGAATACTTAACATTTTTACATTCCAATAAGTAACCACATCTCTCATGGTATAATGCATTCTGCAAAACCTAACTCTATGTCATATATATCCTCCCTTTTTTACTGTTGTAACTCATAGGAAGCTAGAATGTAGATAGAATGAAGAAGAGAGAAAGGAAAGAGGCATAGATTTATATATATATATGAATGGTTTTCCTTGTCTTGCATGAAGTACAAGAAGATGTAGAAAGTAAATACTAATAACATATTTCGTTCAGTTTCAGAACAAAAGCACTCTTCAAAGAATTCTGTTGGAAAATGATATATTGCAGAAATTGAAGCAGATAGAATGGGAAAAGTCAATCTCCAAAAGCAAAGCACTTACTTTTACTGAGTACTCTTTATTAGGAAATTCCTTATGACAGGAAAAAAATTATTTCAGTTTTAGAAGTGATACATTTTGAAACTGCTGCAGTTACCCATGAGCTTGTTGCCTTTTTGTGGTCCTCCATCTTAGCACAGCCTCTAGGGAACAGCTGAGATCCTTTTGTAGACAACTTCAAGATCATTACACCTGTGATCATTACACCTGAAATCTGACATGGTGCAAGAAACTTTGCAGCCCCATTGCCACCACACCCAGCCTGATAATGTCCTCCTCCTGAATGAGTTTCCAGGCCCTGCCCTGCCAGCCCAGAGGGTCTCCACTGTCCTCAGCCCCCTGGATCAAGGGATCTTCTGGTTCACATGTGGCCAACAGTCTGAAATCATCCAGAAGTTGATGATTTCCGGGTGATTAGATAAAAGGAAGTGGTGAACACCAGTGGCAGCCTTTTGACCCACCCCCAGTGTATGATACCTTTTCTAACTGGAGCAGTTATGCTAGAATGAGGGAAGGCATGTTTAAACGACATACTGATGGACACATTTATCCTTGCCCAAGCTTCTTTAAAGGTGTGGTTTTTGAAGTTATTGAAGGTAATTTTGATTATGTCAAATTCAGGAATCTCGTTCTCAGATAAGGGTGGGAGAAATACATTAAGACACTAGTAATTCAAATATATATAAAAAAAATGTTTTGTTGTAGCCCAAAAAACTTTGCCAAGCCAGTTCCAGTCAAATGTCAATTTTCATTTCAGTAACTTTTCTTCTTCAATAGGAAGTAGTAGTTTATGCAGGAACTGTAGATTTTCTTCTGTATAAAATTTAAGGAGTGTAAAGAGATTATAATAAAGCCTAATATACTTTTCCCCCCTCAAACACTGTTAGAAGCTCATCTTACCCCACTGACAAATGATTTTGCGTTCATTCAAATTCACCTATTCACTTTTACCTCTCATATTAATATATCTGGTTTTGCTGTGCACACAAACTTTATAGCTCTGATTTTATTTTTACTGAGCCTAGAAACAACAAATCAAAATTATACTGGATTGCTTATACATTCAAACAGAAAGGAAATACTGTCTGTGGGGATAGAAACAATCATCTGCAATTTAAACTACCCCTTCAGGACCCTACAAATATAGAGGATGTTAAACAATAATATGTGGACAAAAGACTGTGGAGTGATGACATTTTAAAAAAAGCAAAGCAAATGTTGGCATGGGAGTATATTCAGTGATGGAAAAGAAAATAAGTAAATTTTATTTCAAAACTGATCGTCAGTTCCTACCTATTTCTCAAGCAGAACAATTTTTTTTTTGGTTTCACCCCTTGAAAGTGGTGGTGTGCTGCACACATTGCTTTGCAGCGTGTGTCTGCTTTAAATGATGGAGCAGTGGCACAAGTTGCCCTCAGAGGCTGTGGAGCTTCCAATCTTGGAAATGTTCAAAAGCTGTCATGGTCCTGGGCAACAGGTTCTAGATGGCTCTGCTTGAGCAGGGGACCAGACCACGTGCAGAGATTCCTTCTGAGCTCAGCCTTCTGTGATTCTGTGAAATGTGATGTTAATTGTGCTTATATGAATTATAGTATTCCATGTAAAATGTTATTACTGAAAATTGACAACCATCTTGGCAGATGATAGTATATTTTTCCAGTGTTCAAATGGTTTGATTTCAAACAAGTAAATGCCAGGCCAATTGTTAGAACATTATACTTACTATCTGGTTAGAAAATGGCCCAGCTTATCCATTCCAACAGAAAACTAAAAATTGTCACACATTTTAATTAAGAAATAAATCTGCCAGTCTATAAAAGACTTATTTCCTTTTTTTTCTCTTTTTCTCTTATTCTCTTTCTTTTCCTACTCCTTAATATTTTCTGCATATTTACATACATATATCTATCTATATATATACATACATAGGTTTGCTCAAAGGCTGATGGAAAGAAACATGAAAGAATATGACTATCACATTGTTCCATAATGTAGTTTAAATGTGCCCTTGATTTAGTAGCTATTTTTCCCCAGAATTACATAATAAAATGATTAGGTTTTCAAAATACCTCTGATCTTATCTAGTGCCTTCTACAAGGGACAGATTTTTCAAAGGACTAGGTCCATTAAGTATTGTTTTACTCTGATTTTATGTACCTACTTGTAGTTTCTAACCCTGTACTCCAGAAATCAGATTTTTTAGAATTTTTTTCTGTAAATGTACAGATTGTGTACCAACAAACATATATGAGTACCCATAAGTGTACCTATTAAATAAAAACTTACCACCGTTACTTCATTCAGGTTCAATTAGGACCCTTTGCATAATTAGATTTTTGCCCTGATTGATAGAAAACAATCCCTCTGAGTGTTCCTGAAGCAATGCTAAGGAGGAGAGGTTTGGGTTCTGCAATACCTTACATATTCATAGGATGTAATCTATATTCCACCAAATAATAGCAAAGATTAAATCCACAAAAATAATTTAAAGATGTTTTTGTTCAGTCCCCCTAAATATTCACTACATGCAGAGAAAAAAATCAGAGCACTCCCATGGGATTCGGCATATTTTGGGGCCTGGCAAAATATTGTCTAGAACTGGCTCACCAGGACACACCTATAAAAAAAAGTGCCTATTAGTTTGTATGAGACTGCTCTAAACACCTGGCTTTTTACATTACCCATTATTTTCACTGTGCTTAGCTTAAACTCTGGCTCTGAGTTCAGCTTGCATAAATAGGTTGTCTGCTGGGGGCTCTGCAGGGATTGCCAAAAGAGCTTCTCTCTCAAAGAAAATTAATGACAGTAAAATTACTTCATGGTGCAAGCTAGAGTTTCTGTCCCATCCATGCTGCAAATCCAATTCTCTCCTGCTTTATTTCCTGAAACATTCACGCTGGAAGAGATATACTCCATTGTATAACCAGTTATTTATGAAATATTTATTTCAATAGCAGTAACTTTTTTAAAAATACCATCAATTTAAAGAGAGTTTTGTTTGTTTCCTGCATTGAGCATTTTGTGGTGTTGACCAGGAAATGAGCCTGGGAGCAGGAAATCATGCATGCTCTCTTGTATAAATTTATGGAGGTGACAGACTATGAAACCAATTTAGATGTCCTTTTAAAAAGCTTTGCCAAAGTTTATTTTCTGTGTGGTTTTGAAGACTGTAGCTTTAGAATTCCAAACTATACCATCAGCTCATGTAAATTAGCAAATATTCTTGAAGTCAAGATCACTGGCCTGATTGACACTAGCTAAAAATTTGGCTTGGGCTTTTAAAAATCACTGTGAAAAAATGTTGGTGTTGTTTTTTCTTCACTAAGATTGTTTGCCAAAGTGGAAAATGAAGCAAAAGCTTCAGGGCTAGAAGATTTCAGCTATGCAGCTCAAAGACAGCTGGGACAATGGGCCATTACAGGCAGTTGCTTCTTCCACATGACAGTAAAGTTAGCCGATCCTTTTTTTTACTAAATCTGTGTCCTTTAAACCAATAAATCCTGTTTACTATGCCATGGCATTTATGCCCTGGCAGAAAGAGATCAAGGGAGCTGTCAGCTGTGTCAAGCAGAGAGATTTTCTGAAAGCCAAAAGAACTGTAACTTCATCTCCAAACTTGGCATGCCAAGTTTGAGACCAGCCCATATAAGAGAAGGCAGGGAAGCTCAAGGTTTATCTCTGGGGCAGAAAGGCCTCTTGCAATGAGACCATTCCCCTGTTTCATTCCTTTAGTTGGAGTAAATTGCACCTTGCTTGGAAAACCTTTCTGTGTCTTTGTGTACTACTCTACACACAGTAATAGAGGGTAACAAGATTAGACAGCTTGCTGTGCAAAAAAAGCTGGCATACAGAGAGACATGCCCAACTGGATCATAGCAAAGTGCCCCAAAAAATCATACAGGTATAAGATTGCTGAGGAAATGTGTGTAGTGGAGAGAAAGGAGAGAGATCTAAGATTAAGCCTCCTCATGGAATTATACCCTCTTCTACTCAGGCTGTTTGAAATAAAATAGAGTTAGTCAGTCTTATGCGACAGAGAAGCAAAGTATTTTGAATAATCTGTACACTTCTTTGTTAGTATTTTTTTCCCTCTGAAATAATTTCATACTGTTTTGAATGTTCTATAATTCATGCTACTTTCTCAAACATTTCTAAACCAAAGTGCTTCACTTCCTCTATTCCCCACTGAGCTGTTCTGGTGAAATCAGACTTTTTTTTTTTTTTTTTTTTTTTTTTTTTTTTTTTTTTTAAATCAGATCATTCATCACGCTCAAATCTCTCTGCTTAGTTTATGGATCTAATGTAGAAAAAACATTTGCTTTTTACAGAGTTTTGTCTTATCACGTGGTACTGCAACACTTCCCACTTTTACATTGTCTTCTGAGTTGTTCCTTTAGCTGATGCAAATAGGCATGAATGGACTGACACAACGCTTTAAGTTTGAATATCTCTGTCAGTGATTACAAGACTGAGTAACAGCCACCTGAAATAGCAAAACTGGTCATCACTTTCAGCCTACAGTTCCATTTTGTAAAGGACATATTCTGAGGTGAGTACTGTGGGCTCCTGACAGTGGAAATTTGGAACACTGTTTAGAACCAGATGAAGGTCACAGACATATATCCAACTTGAAGAGTCTCATGATGAGACTGAAAAGGTTTTTTTAATGGAAAATAATATGAAAATATGACTGCCTGTGTATATATATATATATTTATATATAGAACATTAGTAGTGTTTGCCAGTGTCTGTAGACTGCCCCCACCTAAAGAATGCAAAGCATCAACTAATCCCTACTAATCCCTGCATTAAACTTCCTGATCCTGCAGCCACTGGTTGAGCAGATTAATCGCAGACTAGTAAGAAGCACTAGAGGCAAGGCATAAAGAGGATACTTTCTGTCAGTAGATCAACACTGTTTCCCTTAAGACCCTTGCAGAGAAGCTTAAGGAATTATGGCCTTGATGAGCAGGGAGCGAGGTAGATTAAAACCTGGATGAATAGCAGCACCATGATCAGTGCCCTCATTGGAGGGCAGTGTCCTCCAGGCATCTGTACTGGGTCCAAGCCTGCTTAACATCATCATTAACAATCTAGATGAGGGGGGAAAGCATATCCTCAGCGAGTTTGCTGATGACACAAACTGGGAGGAGTGGTTTAAGTGCCAGGTCATACTTCATAGTCCTACAACTGAAGCAGAACAACTCTGTGCACCAGTATATACTGGGGGGCACTCAGCTGGCAAGCAGCTTTGGAGAACCTGGGGGTTCTGGTGGACACCAAGTGGGACATGAGCCAGCAGTGTGCCCTGGTAGCAAAGAAGGCCAATAGTGTTCTCCTAGGCTGCATTAGGAGAAGTGTTGCCAGCATATGGAGGGAGGTGATCCTGACCCTCTACTCAGCCCCAGAGAAGCCCCACCTGGAGTGATGGGTCCAGTTCTGGGCTGCTCATCATAAGAGAGACACAGACATAATAAAGAGAACCCAACAAGAAACCACACAGATGATTAAGTCACTGGAGCTTCTCTCCAATGAGGAATGGCTGAGAGACCTGGGACTGTTCAGCCGGGAAGGCTCAGAAGGATCTTGTCAGTGTCTATAAATACCTGAAGGGAGGATGAAAAGAGGACAGAGCCAGGATATTTTCAGTGGTGCCTGTGACAGGATCAGAGTTAATGGGCACACACTGAAACACAAGAAATTTCCTCTGAACATTAGGAAACAAATTTTTACTGTGAGGATGACTGAGCACTGGCACAGGGTGCCCAGGGAGGCTGTGGAGTCTGCATCCTTGGGGACAGTCAAAAACTGTCTGGACATGGTCCTGGGCAACCAGCTCTAGGTGGCCCTGCCTGAGCAGGAGGGCTGAACTGGATGATCTCAAAAAGTACCTTTCCACCTCAGCTGTTCTCTGATTCCATGATCATGCTCCACTTGAATGTAACTACCTTTTTATAAAGGTCTCTTCATATTAAAGCACATAGTACCAACACAAGACATCATTCAGAACAGGCAATGCTAACCCTTCTTCCACTAAAAACATTTGAAACACCTACATAGCCAAAATTTTATGATGACGATGTCATGATTTTTAAAGGCTGAAGTGTTGCTATTTATTATTATTATCATTATTATTATTATTATTATTATTATTATTATTATTATGGAAGGAAACACTACCCTTATTCCAGTTTTTGAGGATCATCACAGATATTGGTGTGATTATTCTGTCAAATGACTTACACCAGTTTAACTAAGAAGATAATCCAACCTCTTGTTTATCAAATTCACACCATTATATCTAGCAAAAAAGAGCATTTTTTGCTAAATTTCCTAGTGCTCAAAAACTTTGTGTTGTCATTATTATTACAATACTGAAGATGCCTTTATTATCATGCTTCCTTGTACATGCTCCTGCTATGACAGGACTCCTTCCCCCCCTCTCTGTCTCTCTCTTCCTCTCTCTGTGATTTCACATGAGCATTTCCAGTGACAGAGCCCTGCAAGGAGTCTGCCATTCCTCTAGCCCTGCTGTGCAGAGCAGTATCACCACAGACATCCTCTCAAGATTTTCTCTTCTTTTGAAACTCCCACCTTTGACTAGGAAGGAAAAGAGGCATTTATGCTCTTGCTGAGACACAAAGCAGCTGGGTTAGGTGGGAGGAGAGACACTGCCTCTATTTCACAGTCACTTCTGTCACTAGGCATGAGTTATGAGAGTTGGTTAGCAACTTCAACTGTGCAGATACTTTTTGTAACTCCGGGGTCAACCCCAGAAGTTTTACTCAGTAACAAGTCCTTCACTAACACAAATCAGTTAGTCAGTAAGTTGAAAGATGCTATTTCCTTTACACTGGTCTTTGCGAGAAACAAACTGCATTCCACACAAGCAGATTACTTTCCTTGCACTGTGAGGATAACCCATATATTATTACAACTTCTGTAACTTTTTAACAATGCATATTCTCTGGATTTTAACTCTTAACACACTGCTGCCTAGAAATACATATGTCAGGAGAGTATTACTGACCAAAGTGGCAGAGATGCACACAGAACTAAAGATTGGAAATAAAAGCAAAGAGAAGAGTTTTGAGTTGAACAGACTACAGGAATACAAGTTGAGTTTTAAGTTCTTGTAAAGTATTTAAAATAAAATTACAGGTTGGCACCTCTATATCTAAAAATTTAAATAATTAAATATCTAACTCTAGAAATTAAGAGATTGTTCTGTTTAGAAGACACGAAGATGTACTTGCTAACTAATCTAAGCAATTTGGGAAACCCATTATGGCAACATTTTTAAACAAACAACTCTCCACCCCATCTTTGGCATCCATCACCTTCTGACTCTTAGAATAGTTCTTAAAGGTGGAAGATCCACAATTGTCTTTATTTCATCAGGGAATACTGACAGCTGTTGCTCTGTATTACAAGCAGTTTCAAGGCATAAAGAAGTATTTCTTAAATACAATGAGGGATATTTCTTATTTCATCTTACCGCTATCACTAAATGACTTCAGACCCATATTTGTTAAAACTAATTGCAAAGCAATTTCTTGTGCCAATCCTAAAAAACAGGGAAATGTAATTCAAATGGATACCCATTCAAGTGTTTGGTTGGCAGAAAGAATAAAGATCACAGGAAAACTCTTTTTTGAGTACTTGTGAGTGAACTTGAAAATTTGCATCATATTTTTGTGCATCAGCATACCTCACCAAGTTCTTGTCCTCCTACCAGTCAAACTCCAGAAAAGTTCTCATTCTCAGCCCCCTGACCCCAGTATTTGCCTAATTCTTAAAACCAAAAAAAAAGAATGAGCTTTGAGATGTTACTTAAAGGTTTTCTTTGTTTGGGATAGTAAACAGACAGTTTACATAAGTTCATCTCCTAATACATCCGAGTGCCCTGCTTCCCTTAAAGAGGCATTTCTCATATTCTCTGGTATCTCAGCTATTCTAGCTATTACTGCAAATTTGTCTCACCTTTCCTGTTAAACCTTTTTTCATGCCTTTGACTTATGTTCTGTAAGAAGCTGGGTTGGATTCTCAGCCTTCTCAGGAGTCACAGACTGACACTTTTATATGATAAATAACAGCATAATGTCTGCTGAGAGGCTTTGGTAGAGATGATGATTTTCCTCAAGTATATGTAAGTGTTTTGATTGGACTGCACTTCGCCAGGACTCGTAATGAAAACTACAACTTGAATTGAAGCATTAGCAGAAAAGAAAGAACAATACTTTTATTGTGTATTAGATGCAACAGCGCATCTCAGTCAAGATGTGGCTTCCTTATTTCTAGGACAAATCTTTACATCTTACAAAACAATAACAAATAAGAAATTGCCTTGTAACTTTAGAAAACTGCCTTAAAATGCTTTAAAAGCTGCCAGAGAAGTGTTCGAGTTTAAATCCGTTTAATATTAGTGCGAAGCAAAAAAAAATCACAGCATCTGCACCGTCTGCACATCACTGAACATGTTTGGTATAATATGCATAAACCCTGAATCACTGGCAGAAGGGCATGTCTTTATTAATAAGACACCAAACCCATCTGTCTAGCTATTCCTGTTATTTTAAAAGGCAGCTCTTATTGGATAAGAGAGAAAGGCTCAGAGTATTTCACAAAATTATTCCTTGGCTCAGTTTTATAGCTGTGCTGGAATAGGACTACCACCTCCTGTACAGTAAGCACTAAATCAATTCATACAATGCACTTCTTTGTGTACTGAACCGAGCTAATTCCAAAATCTGAGACTAAGTCCTTTTGCACAAAATGATTGCTCTGTTTCTGTGTTCAGTGCAGCCCGCAGCCTCAAAGGTCTTGGAGTTGTTCTGACACAATGAAAGAAATACTTATTCAGAGGACATGATCTTCAGTAGGCAAACAACCACCAACTAAAAACAGATGGATTTCAACAGATAAATACAGAATGAAGATTGAACTGACTACAGAAAGATTTATTTAGCAACTGTTTCCAATTTATCTTTGGGATGTACAGTAGCAGCAATTTATAAGAGGTCAGAGCCAGCTTGCTATTTACATTGCATATAAACAAACCTAAGTGAATAATTAAGCCACTGAAGAACTTGTTTTTCAAACCATGTAGGTTGTTTGGAAGCCCTGCTACCTCCTAGCACTTTTAATTTCTGGAGGATCCTAAAAAATAATTAGTGTTACTACAAAGTCCTATGAGTTTCTCAGGTTGCAGATATGTGAGCCAATCTAAATGCAAGTTCTTCTATTTATTCTAAGATCATACTCTTGATATGGATATTGTAATAGAAAATCATTCATTCAGAAGTAGCTGCAAACACATCAAATAAAGTTTTTTAAACTGCACAAGCAGACTTTATATTAAATAAATTTCAAGATTATTGCTAATATCGTTATAAATGTTTATGCTTTAAATTAAATTTGGAGATTTAAAAGCCCAAGAGTTACTGATATTGGCAACTGAAGTCTTTTGCGTGCCTACTAAGACATAGTGTTGTTTGGCCGGCGCATCACAGTTTTTAACCAACAGCTTTGCTGCCAACTCTCAGAGACTAACCCTATTGTTAGCAAAGACAAAACCAATATTGGATAGAGCACTGGGGGCAGACATTGAATTGAGTAACTGGGGTGATTACTGCAGTAATCGATGCAGACAGTAACACATAGGAGCATCGTGGCCATTTTGGTTGCCATGTTCTTGACTTTCCTTCTTCCATCTCTTATATTTTCCTGTGCTTTATCATACCAAGCCGGTCTGACTGCATGCTTTGCTAGCTTCTGAATATTTAAAACTCATTATTAGCACTTTTTACAAAATGCTGTGATGGTTTAATGATGTAGGCACTTGTCTCCCAGCAAACAGGCTAAGATGAAAAAGACAGCACAGATCATTGAACAGCTGATGGCAAATTTCAGGTGTCACATTATCATCCTATGCTAACATGAAAAGGGATCACATTTTATTGTATTTTCACTTGTCATGTCAAGGGCTTCTGCTTTACTAACAATAATATCAATAACATAAATAATGATCATATATAAATACTATTTCCATCATTTATTTCCAACAGCAAAGACAGGCTAAAGCTAAGACTGACAGCATGGCTTGTTTTCCCATATTCACAATGAATATTTTTATAAAATCATATGCCGTTTTCTGAGTGTTAAAGTGTGCTTTCATTTGTATATCTAAAACTCTGTAAGATGCATATATTATACACTGAATGAAACAAAAATCCTCAGGCTTTTCACACTTTGTATAATTCCCTAGAGTTCCACAGATGCAAAAAAACCCTTAAGCCATAGAAGTGTGATAGTACAGTATTTCATACAGTATTTATATACATTTCTGAAAAGAATATTGCACTGTATGAATAATCTTTGTAACTTCCAAATATTTACGTTTCTAAATCTTGCCCTTTGTATGACTACAGAAATTGCAGGAAATAAACCCTCCCTTGTGTATTCACAGGAATCTGGGTTATCTGGCTTTTAAACCAAATTCAAAACATACTTCAAAAGCAATTGCCACACAGAGGATACTGTCAATGTGAGTAACGTGGTTACATCTCTGCCATATGAAGTAAAGCATCATGCATTTTCCTGGACACATCTATCAAAACAAGCAAAAAAAATCTGTTGTTATTTTCCTCTTTCAAATCCACTGAGAATCCATAGACAGGTGACACTCTTGACATTTACATAAAACATAAATCTATTTCTATAGGTAAAAAACCGTAAACTTACACAGACATTATCCCAACCTGTATTTCAGGTTGGTTTCAAAATCACTTTATGTAAAATTTTTAGGTCACACTGTCCTCTATGAAGAAATCAAGACACAACAAAATCTGTGAACCCTTTAATAAAAATTCCTCAGCATCCACATTTCAGGAAATGTTTTTTACATTTCCTTAGTTTATGTCCAGCTAATACTATGAGTACATGTCCCAAGCTTTCTAAAGCCAAAGTATCCTCCCATAGTTCCCAAAATGATGAATAACTGTTAAAAAAATCATCTGTTTGGGTCTGACCACTTTAGGTATGAAATCAGCTACTTTGGCTGGACAGGACACAGCACAGCAGAGCATTGCATCAACTGGTCCTTTACTGAACAGCTTACCAGGCAAATGACCCATGCTTGACTCCTCTCCAAATAATTCCCATGCACTTCTTTGGAAAAGATTCCTCATGAAGCAAGTCTTAATGGGAAATACAAGAAGATTGTGGGGAGAGGTTTATATGTATCCTTTGCTGTTTCATATATGCTTTTAGGGGCCTACTGTATTTAGCAGGCTTTCATTTCTTGGAATTTTAGCCCTTTCAAAAACTCTAAATGACAAATATTAGAACAGTATTAGTGCATTAATACATTAGTGGTATCAATGTATTAATACATTTTTCTTATGTATAAGTTGTAATAATTCTTGACTACTTCTAGGTCTTCCCTGAGAAGAAAGCTAAATATTATGAATAGCATTAACCAAGCTTTACTCTCTTACTGATTATCCATTTTTTTTTATTTCAAGTTCAGAACACAATTTTTAAATTCAATTAACCAAACATTCTTTAGAATTTAAAAATTGACGTTTCTGTATGTTTTTTTCATCAGCCAAGTTTCCCAATGCTGTTAGTTACTCTTTCAGGCTTTGTGTGAATTAGTTGTGAGCATCTGGCCTACAGTTGCTTCTGCTGCAGAAAGAAATACCAAAATGTAGCTTCCCCTCTACAGCTTTCTGGAAATGTCTCCTCATTGACTTATTACTTACAAGTAAATATAGAAGAAAAATTCTCAAAAAGCCAGTGTTATCTGGCTATGTAGATAAGAACAGGATAGTCATTGCATGTGGGAAAGCAACAGAACTCCAAAAATGTTGGCAATGGAATATGTGAAGAGAAAGGGTGGTGAGTAACTTTCTTCTTGTCACTCTATCGATTAGTAGAGCTGCTCCCAGCAATTATTCACACATGGAATGTTGGAGGTATCTCTCTTTCTCCTTGCACCAAGCACTAATTTTATTGTTACTGCCCCAAGGGTCCAACCCTGCCCCATTGCACAGGAACTTCCAAGAAGTGTAGGCTGGGACTTGACAGAAAACAGAAAGCAAGGATACACCAAAGAACAAGAAAAAAAGGCACCAGAAAAACAAACAAACAAACAAAAACCACAAAACAAAACAACCCCAAAACAACAGCAACAAAAACAAATGGAGGAAAAGGGCAGAAATTTGGTGTGGCAATTGTGTTTCCATGCAGAGCTCCATCCACCCACCCCCCCCCCCGAAGGAAGGAAGTTGTGGTTATGGCTGGAGGTGTGGTTGCCTTGATTTTCTCTTCCCTGCAGGCTCTGCTTTGCCTGGTGCATGGACCATGCTCAGTGCCCACACTGCACAACACCCCACAGGCTTTCCAGGGGTTCTGAGGAGCTGCTGGGGATCACAGGCCAGGCAGGGGACACAAACAGCTGCTGGATGGCAAGGGCAGGCTGCAAGGAAGCACATCCTGCCTGCTTGGAAAGGGGCACTACTGTTGCAATCAAAATGTTTTGTTTTGAAAGTCTCCCTCAGTAGTTATATGTGTCCTTAATTTCTAGGGTGGCTTTACTGCACTTTATGTTCTGATATGTTCTGACAATCCCAGCTGCATGTATGCAAGATCTTCCTGTGTTACTGCTTTGGTGCTTTTAAGAAAAGGTGGTGCAAGTCTGTCTCAAGCCTTTGACTGAGCTGGAGACTCATCACAGTCAAAGTCTCCTTGCACTTTGGTTTCAGTCCTGAAAAATGGTTAATGCCAGTATTGCATAATCTATATAAAAGCTTCTTTAAATGGCCACCACTTGCAGAAAAAAATAGTTATACATAAAAGACTCTTTGTCTCCCTCATTGATTTGACCCTGGTCAAAACTTGAAAAAATGAGATTTATCCATAAGACTTCTGATGCAATGAGTGGAAGTTTTGGGTCTAAAGTGCCTTTACAGTTTTAGAACTTCAGACTACAGCTGCTTGCAATGTTTAGGTCAGAAAAACAAACACATATATTTAGGGTGGCTGTTAACTTTTTTCTCTTGAATCAGGACTAAAAGAAAAAAAGAAAAAACAAGCCATGAAAGACATTCTTACAATGTAAATTAATTTTATTCAAAACAGGTTAAAAAAACTAACAAAGCTTGCCTAACTACATGAGGTAGTACATGTAGCAAAAGAGAAGGCAGAGTATAGTATTCTGAAATATGAAGAATATGAAAAGGTTTACAAGTTGGAGTGAAATAAATTCAACAACAGAAACAAAATATACCAAAAAATAAAGTTTAACAGCTTTTCAGTTTCAAAGCACCAATACACTTTTCATAGAAAGAAACATAGTATCATTACTACATGTTCTTCATATACCATAATATGGTAAAATTAATGTACCAAGCTGTTCACCATAAATGAATTCTTTAAAGTTGTGAAGCAACAAATGACATAATTGTCACGGGGCTTCATACCACTATACTTCCTGGCCTGCAGGAGTATTTTGCCAGGTCACAAGGAGCAAGGTTAGCCTTTGTTACCATTTTCTTTGGTTTTTTTGAACATTTACTCCCATATTATTGTTTAGCATATTGATTACACGTACAGCTCACAGCTATAAGCTTGCAGATTTTTTTGTATGTGTGCAATTCTACATTTTTTCAGAACCCAAATTTAGGTAAATTGAAGGAATCATAAGGCAAAAATAAAGCATGTCTTTGGGCAGAACTGCAGGCTTATTCCTTAATTTCAGGTTACTGCACTTCCCAATACAAAGATTCTATGAGATCTTTCAAAGTTATATATGTCTGTTTCACACACCCATCCCAAGACAGTGGTGTATCTGTGAAGACTGGGCCATAATGAATTATGGTCATTTGTACTAAAAAGCTTAGCAGCATCCAATAAATATTTTATTAATCTATTTTAAAAATAATAGACATGAATGGCCCAGTCTCTTAAGAATATGTTCTTAGAGGAAAACATGCTAGCATGACCCAGGGCTTCTTCCTATGTCTTATATTTCCCATTTTATTCCAAAATAGGTATTTGTACTTGTTATGATTAGTGTGAAATTGAGAACAATCTAGTTGTTCATTTATGCTTTCATGGCTAATGCTACTTTAAATCATCAAAAAGTTATATATGTTTTTATTTTACTTTAAGGCATGATTTATTTTATCAAGATATGGGGATGACTTCTTTTATGTACATTGAAAATAAAAACTCAGGCCTCCCTCTGGTATAGTTTTATGGTTACTGTTAGTGGCATATATAAAGCACCATATAATAATATATTCAGATTAAGAAAACAAAGAACATTTATGAGCTTTGAATTAACTGTATAGGAGTAACTGCTAAGAAAATATAGCAATATTTAACACAGGATTCAAAGTATTGTCATATATCATTATAGATTTTCAAATGAATTTTTCTCCCATGTTTATTTTTACAAAGTTTTTCATTAAGATTTATATGTAATTTAAACTTTTTGGTGGAAAGCAGTATACATCTTCTGTACAATAATGTTACAGCTTTATACAAATTTTAGGAATCACATGAAATGGCCTGTATTAATCTTTTCCAAGTGCTCTGGTTTCACTTGCCTGTTTTATGTTTTACTTGCTAGATTCAAACAACAGCAAATACTCTGAAAGCCTTGCTTCCTGGAGGATTCTGTAAACTGAAACATAAAAACATTTCTTACGTTATTTTAAAGACCATAACACTCCAATAACAACTTTTAAAAAGTTTTAGTTGTTAATTCCTGCACTTTTTATAACAACTCATAAATTTATCTATCTAGGATTTCTTTAAAGCTGCTACAAATAAAAATGACATAAATTTCAGATTTTTTTTCCAAACAGCTCAATAGGAACAAAATACAACATAAAAAAGTTCAAGTAATCCTTTGTGATGAGGGATTCTGTTTAAAGAATTGAAGCAAAATACAAAAAGTGTTTTGGAAACAGAGAAAACATAAATCTTATGCTTACTATTCTAGCCGCTGTATTTGGAGAGAACTTGCAGACCCAGGAGATCACTTGTTTGTTAGTTGCTTATATGATGAAGAATAGATTTCTACAGAGACCTAATGTCTAACAAAACCAAAAGGAAGGCCTTCTGAATGGATAAGTATTTGGCTTAAAAAAAAAAAAAAAAAAAAAAAAAAAGAAGAAGAAACAAAAATACCCAATTCCAATGAAATGTTGATGGAATATTTATTTTTGCCTTAAAAGTCAGACCAGCATGTCCTATTTAAAGATACATTGCTTTTTCTTTAGCAAACCCTGTCTGAAGAGTATCTGGGAAGGAAGGAGGTGGAAGCAAGGAAAGGCTCAATGGAGAAGGTTGGCTACAACAGCATTAAATTTCATCATCTTCTGCTCCACAGAAAACTTCCATGGAATTCTTTTCCAAGCTGCTGACCTCCCAAACTTTACTAAGATGATTTATATGCAATTATACGTGTCTTCATACACATTTTAAAACTCGTATTTATAGATACTATATAAATGTATATGAGATATAAAGTATAAATATTCAAATTTGCAACATTCTTCCTGTCTGCCTCTCTACTCAAGATTTATCTGGAGAGCAAAAGTGTCAGTCAGGAAGCATTCTAAGGGGAACTGGATGATCACAGAGAAAAGTAAAAAAAAATGTAAAATAAGTCATCCATTGAGCAAAGAAAATCTGTATTTTAGAAGCTTCCAGATTAGGTGAAAGGTCTGAGAGAAAGAGAGAAGACATTCTCCGACCCACAATTAAAAATAAAACAAAAAATACTCAATATTTTCCTACTTCTGAGTTTTCTACAAAAACCTCTGAGGTTTTTTCCCACTCAGATTTTTTGGAAAGACTATAGTCTGGTTAGGTAACAATAATTTTTAGTCTAAGAAACATTCTCAGCTTCACAGGACAAAAAGAATGCTACAGTGTTTTTAAAGTAATTTCTCTTTGCTCCCTTTGAACCTGGAGAACCCTTTCAGGAATGAAATTCAATCTGCAACATATGATGATGTGTTATCCTTACACAATTCACGAATGCACGTGAACTTTCACAACATCTCCATGTCTTTCAGAAAAACACCATTAACAACAAATTATTAAAAAAAAGGACACCAAAATATGTTTAAATGATTGTGAATTTTAATGTTTATGAGTATTAAGTAAGATTCAGGATCACAGGTTTGATATCATGTAAATCACTAATGAACAGTTCATCAGGAACCAATGAACCTGCATCATTCATGTCAATTTTTTAAAAATCCCTAAGGAAGTAAAGACAATTTTCTTATCAAATATTGAATTAGCTGCAACAAGTGGTTTACTTCATTTCATAAGCAGCTTTTCAGGCTAATGTTTTATGAGCTTAGAGGAGGCAGGCAGCTCCACTGCCACAGGTCCATCAAAGTCACCACAGCTGCTGTTACACAAGCTCTGTAAATCGCCCCTTGTGGCCCCTGTGTTTGGCTTCCAGCACTGCCCCAGGTACAAACAGACACAATGCAAGACTGTGAACCTTATCGAGGTCAAGAGCAAAGTGTAGCCTTTGCAAATGGGCTCTGTACCTTTCTGAGTATATCCCATTTTGAAAGGAAGCAACATAGACCTTTCTTCTGTCTACTGGCATCACATCAACATAGCCGCCCTGGTTGCGCACCACGCCAGCGTGCACTGCTGCCCGGCAGATGCTGGAGATCTGAGAAGGAGGGAAGAAAAGGATTAGCTTTGCATCCATCCTTTCATTTCATCATTTTTAGGAAGAAGACAAATAAAGCTACTTAAACCAAGTCTAGGAAACATAAAATAATTATATGTATTGCATGACTAATTGTATTAGTCTTACAAGATCTAAACCAGCTCCATTAGGCATTAGGCAATCTTATAGGAATTCAGAGAGAGATTTCAGATCACTTTCTCCATGATGCAAAAAAACATTTACTGCAGGTTATTTCAGTTCAAAGATCAGGAACATGTCTGAATTCTTCAGCCTTTCAAAATTAAAGGATTTATCAGCCAAAACCTCAATGAAATGATGGCACTTGGTGCCATGGTTTAGTTGAGGTTAGGGTTGGGTTGGACTTGATGATCTTGGAGGTCTCTTCCAACCTAATGATTCTGTGATTCTATGATCCATAAAGGGAGCATCACAGTTTTCTATTCAGGCATGGGTAAACACTAATTAGATGAAGGGTATAATGGAAGCATCAGGCAGAAGATAGAGGTCTAAAATGAAAGTTCTCTGTGAAAGTAACAGCACTTAGAGCTGCTGGAAACTTCTGTTTTCTGGTCACGAATTCCCCTCATGAATCCATGAGGAATAAACAATATCCACAGAAGGATTTCTCAGTGACAGTCTTGGTAATGATAATTTAAATAATTGATTTAAACTTGCAGTACTCTATTACTCTTTCAGCATTTTAATAATTGTCAGAAGAATAAAACTTCCTAGATATTTCAGAAGGTAGGTCCCAATCTTTAAAACAGAACACAGCAAAGTGCAGTTCCAGCTTCAGTGTATCTCCACTTAGAGACAAGTTTTTTTGGTGGGAAAAGTTTTCCATTAAATAGGTTTCTCCAAAAGCAAGCTCAAAAACTTAGCCAATATAAATATAAATAGCTGGCCAAACAGGCCATGACTTAAACAAAAATTGCATTTCTTCCAGTTATAATTGGAATAGTTTATATATGTTATCACAGCCATTTTCAATCTCAATACCATACAAAATCAGGAATTTAAAATAGCAATTATTTTCCTATTTTCATTCTAAGCCCAGAACTTGCCAGGTTCACTCATATATAGTTTGTCTTTTAATGTCACAGTATTTAAAGCAGTAAAGATCTGAAATAGTTTATGCAAATAACCTCTGGCAAAGATGCTTTAGAGTTTTTCTTTTCACACTGCTGGGTGCAGTTTTTGAACATGCCAGAAAGGATGCCATTTGTACCCCTCTGTACTTCTCTTCCTCCCAAGCTTGCAAAACTTTTTTATACCCTGAACACGAATAGATGCCTTATTGTTAAGATTATAGCACCCCTCATTTATCCATACTGTGGAGTAACTAAAGAGTTGACTGATCATGTGCAATTTCAAATACCCAGGGGGAAAAATGGCCTCTGCAACACAGGACTACAGTCAGAAGAAATATAAGATGATATTTACAAGCAATTAACTACACTGAAGAACTAGAAGAATACTATTCATTCTATTCATTCCTAATACAATAACACAGCAGTAACCTTGTTTTCAGTTCCCACTGGAGATATAAAAAAAGCACTAGAGGTACAATTGAGGAAAAGAAAGATCAGCTTTTTTACCTCTACAATAGTAACCATAATGCTACACTCTTTATATCATGAGATAGGGATATACCTTCATAATTACATTTGAGGGTGGCTAAGATACTGGCTGTTCCAATGTTATTTATTTGCAAGTTTCTAGTCAAGTAAAAAGGAAAGGAAAAGTCAAGGGATGGAGACTTTAACAGAGGAGGCTCACTACTTCTTGGAAGCTACCTCCAGAAAAGGATGGGGCCATTGTTAGGGCTGGCACAACTGGACCAATCAAGTATGGCTGTGCTAATGCACAACATTTCAAAGGGGAAGGCAAGACACCTGAATGGAATATGTGAGAAAGGAGAGGTCAGAAGACTGAGCTTCATTAGCCAGCTCAGAGGCTATTTTCAGATGAAAAACAAACTGATATTCTGATGCTACATTCCAGATGAGACTGGAAAACAAATGCACATAGTTTTTGAATAAATGAACAATAAAATGAGTATAAATTCATAATTATGAACTAGTTTGTAGGAATAGCTATGAATAGATGCAGATACTTTTATAAACATATGCAGAATATAATTTTTTTTCACAAAGTATTATCTGCCCTTATCTCTCAAGAACTTCTCATTGTCTTGGAATGCAACAATTAGACATGCATCTAAAATGGAATCAGATTCCAGTAGTGATGCCACAGTATTTCCTATGCTCAGTTTTATGTCATCCAGATCAGACTTACTTGTACCACTAAGGCAAGCCTCCTGTTGATTTAAGCAAAACAGGATTTCACTATGTCTAACAAATTTCAGCATATTATTTGTGGTTTACATCAGCATCCTTGTGTCACTTCCTGGAAAACTTCAAAGATGTGGGGTTGCTTCTTTAATTTTGATGAAGACGTTTCAAAGGATATATAAGGCAGTATTTTTAAGTTAGTATGAACACTTCATACAGCATTATACAGCTGTGCTTTATTACTGTGTTGTGAACACTCCTAAACTTGTTGGTATTTTTAACAGGTCATAGGATCTGAATACCAAGTCAATTATTTTCCATCTTCAGACACTCAACAAATACCAGTATCTACCACAGCATAGCATTACTCTACAAAGGCATTTTAACCACAAGTGTCTCTAACATGCCATCATAGGAATATGGAGCTGTTTAATAGCTTTCTACATCACATTCTCTATATTTTACCATAGCAGAGAATTATGCATACTTTTGCAAAAATTTCAGTGAATATTTCCATATATGGTTACTGAAACAAAAATTAGTATGACCAAAGTCCTCAAATAGTATAAAATTATACAACTCCATTGAACTCTGTAGATAAAAGATATTTGTTTGTCTCTAGCCCCTGGAAGAAGTAAGGTAGACACACTGAAAAATTCAAATGACTTCTGCTCTGCAGATACCTATTTATCTTGTTTACCACTATACTCTCTGCACAAAAAACTTGCTAAAAACATAATCTGAACAGCACCTTCAGTGTATATATCTACCCTGACAGCATCTGAAGCTGGTAAGAAGACTCCCACCTCTGTTTTTTTACCTGTATTTATGTTTATTATTTCCTAAAAGCAGTATGCCCGCACACATTTCTATATAATGCAGATGAATAATGGGACAGTACACCTAAAATAATTTTAAAGTATACTTTTATAACACTAATTGGAGTCACCTGGGACTTCTTCAGTCAAAGAAAATACATATTCTGAGACTTCCTCCTGCCAAGGCTAAACACAAGCATGTCTTCTTTCTCCAACAACATTGGGAAATTTTGTCTGCAGCCCTTAATTGTAACCACAGAGCTGAAAGAAAATCATCTTCCACAAACTGGACTTGCATTGAATCTATTTACACTGCCCCTTTTATACACATTAAGGATCCAGTTCACAAATCAATTATCTTTCTAAACTGGAAATACTATTCACACCCATGATGGGTGTGACACACCCACTTATGGAGGAGAGTGTTCTCAGGACAAGACACTCAGATAATCTAATACACATCAATTAGTTTCAAAATGCTGAGCAGCAAATATTCACTTTTCACACATTTCAAAGAACTGAAAAGTAGTGAAAATCATCATCTGACCTAGCTGGTTGCCATACTGATCTTTATGGCATTCATTAGACAGTTAAACCTCATGGTATACTGCCAAAAATATGAACTGCTTTCTCTGCCACTACCTCCTGGCTTCTTATAAAGACATGACAAAGGAGGGGCATAAATCAGAAATTTCTTTTCGGACTTTCTACCCCCCTCAGAACTAAACATGCTGTAGAAAAGACAGGGAAAAAAGTTGACTAGCAAACAGAATGACAAAAAAAAAGTCTGTTAAAATAATATGACAGCGTGAGATCCTTTACACAAATATATCAGAACTCTGTTGCAAATACTTAGCTAACCACACAGATAAGAATTATTCAAAATAATGAGACTGTGGACATTTATTTTAAGAGCAATATTTTTTTTCATATAACCTGACAGAAGTTATGGTTGCATCAGGACCTAAAGTGCAAGGCTTTAAATGAGTATGCACTGCTAATGTTGAACAAATGTTGATCAGTGGGAATTTTGATAAAAAATTGAAAGTATGGGTCCAGAGACTAGTGAAGCCTACAATGAGTTTTCAAATAACTTTCCGTATCTTCATTATCTGACTACCACTAACTTAAATGGGAGCCTCTGAAAAAGAACTTTTGAAAAGATTGTGTAAAAAATCATCATATGGAAGAAAACTGTATATCAGTATTGTATAGTTACATTGTAATTTTTTTCATAGAATTTTACATCTCATTTTATAACATGATGTAAATCCCTATACTTACATCAGAATAAATTCGTGTACCAATTACACGAGCGTAGTGTGGATTTGCCTGCATACAGTTGTGAGGACAATACACCCTGAAAGATCAAAAACAAACCACATCCAGTTAGGGAGAGTATCAGAGGATTAATATACCATGTTCAACGACAGCATTATTAAGTATAAATCAAGCTGATTGTCTGTACATATGGGTCTACATTGCTATTTAAAAGCTGTCAGTTTTTGAGTCTTTGACCATGCAGGTGAAAGCATTGCTGATGTGTTGAGGTTCGTGTTGAAGTGCTTGAAATCCTACTATAACAAGTCTGGTCTTCTTTCCTTTGGATAAGCAGATGGTGTTCATGTTCAACATATGTGAGGCAAGTAGAAAAGTCAGTGAGAAGAGAGCCTGTTCACTGTTCTATAATTCACCTAAGTGCCCTATACAAAATGTACAGTCAGATACCTTCTCAGAAGAGGCAGATCTGACTGAGGACCTGCTTTGACACTGATAACCTGGTGACACAAGACAATTTTGCAACTTATACTGAAACTGAACATTGGCATACCTGGCTGGAAGGAAAAACCTTGGAAAGTAGTGAGACTCCTAGCTGATTCTGGGAGGTCAGAAACCTACTAAAACAAACACTGTCTTTATTAACTACATTTTGTTCAGATTTGAGGAAAACTTTCTCTGTGATTCATGTCTTCTATAGCTTCAAAATGCACAGGAAAACCATGTGGGAAGCTAAGAGTAGTACAGGTGTCAGCATCTCATTTCCGAACTGTGATATGCTACAAGCAAGAACCATCAGCTGACTCGAGGTCTACCCTGAGCTATTTCATTTGAAAAATGGAGCCACCTTAAAAATGGGGCAGTCCTGGGCAAGTGCTCTTCTCTAAAATGTTACCCAGGCTCCAATTAATATTTGGAAATTTAAATCAGTTGGGCATGCTAGAGTCTTGACAGATAAGTAACTAAAACATAATGATAAGTGTTAGTAAGATACTTGTGTCAGAAGGAAGCAAGAAGCTGAAGAAGCCTGTTGAAGACCTGATGATTTATGAGTTGGGAGTAAGAGGGAAAAATGGGGTTGTGCAATCAATGCCATGGCTGATTATTGCTTGTAATTCCCAAGACTACATTTTCAGAATTAAGAGCATGCACAGAATCTTGAATGAATCACTGCCATTGTGAAGTTCCTTAAGTTGACATACCAGAATTATGTTATTTTTAACCTTGCATTTATTTTTTTCATTTTCCTAAAGACAAAACCTATTTTTCTTTTAATGAAGATACCTTTAATTTGTAATAATGAAGAAAAAAAGAGAAAGACAGAAGATGGAGATTGTACACATCCATTCCTGTGTTCCACTCCATAGCTTCTCCTCATCTTCCAGCTAGAAAACAGGAGTCATAGCCAAACACCAAGTAAGTCCATGGACCCAAGTGCTACATGGAGGGATGTTTTCCTAGCAGTTTTGGCTTTGTACTTGTTTCCTGTGTTGGCTGTAGGATTGCTATGAAAGCAATCCTGTGGATATCTCCAGCTTAATTTGTGGTAAATCATGCTACAGCGTATTTACCTTTGACTCATCTATGGTTTTAAGAACTGTTACTGAATTCCTTTGTCAAAATATTGCGGTACAGGCACCTTTCAAAGAGTTAAAACACAGGCTTCAAAGAAATGGCACAGTTATTTAAAGCCAACCTGCAGACCAGACCTTACCTTAACCAGATATATTTTAAATTTTTTTTTAATCTAGTTTCTCCAGAACTCCCAAGAAAATTGGTAAGTTCTGTGATAACTGAATTTTATCCTTCTATTGTTTCTGTTTTACAGGTAAATAAATTGAAATAAAGTGTACCTTGCCCAAGGTGCACATATATAATAATGGACAATAATAAATATTATCAGTCTTTAGTGTAAGGATTTCATTAAGATTAGCAACAAGATCTTAGTAAGTAAAGAAGAAAAAGAGATTTTCCTAATGAAAAATCCTGTGGATCATCTTTACCTACCTTGCCTTCTACTGAGACCAAAGACTAAAATATCATTTAAACATTTTTGACTTCATTTTTACAGCTACTGTTGTCACCTTTCTCAAAAATTTAAGATAACTTAAAATGATTAGTAAATGGCAGAAAATAGAGCAGCACTTTAAATTAATAACATTTTATGAATTTTACCTTGGACAGTGTGAGGCTGGTTTTTGAAATGGGCAGAGTTGTTCCACTGTGGTTTCACAGGTGATAGCCTGAACTGAAGAAAATAAAACACAAACAAGTAAATGTGTGCTATTTAGAAAAAATAAGAGTAGTACTGAGCTTGTAAGAAATAAATACTAACCTGTTACTTTAGAGACAGTGAAGGAGTTAGCAGATTGATATTTTCTGAAGAAGAAATATTAGAAATTATCAGTAAATAACATATTTCAGTGATTTCTTTTAGCTAGAATAATTTTTATTAGAAAATATGGAAATATAACCAACATGATGTCCCCAATCAGTTTTTAGTCACTGCACTCCCTTCTCCTCAGTTGGGAATATATTTATCGCAATGACACATTTACTTTGTACTCCCAGTGAATCTGTTTCAAAAACAGGAATATGTGTTGAATTCTTTCAGGAGTTAATTTGCTAAGGGAACGTGTGATAGGAACCAATTAAGCAATATATTGTTCCCTCATAATGTAGCATGAGGTTGCTCAGAAGCTTTCATCTACCAGAAGAGCTCATTCCCCTTTTGCTAAAGATTCATTCCTATGAACAACTCCAACACTGAGAAGAGTTTCTCCTCACAGCCTTTCTGAAATGTTTCATTAAATTTTGCTTTTGGATTTTGCATCTCCTGCTATCATCAAGATCATTAAAAACTCAGTATAAAATGTAAGAGTTCTTTTTTCCCAGTAATTATACTCAGATGTATTTGCTTCCTGTTGTTATAAAAAGTGAGGTACATAGATTATGTTGTTGCGTTACAAATTGATGAATGCTTCTATTTTATTCCCCTCATCTCCTATTTTCCTCCTCTTTTAACTCCTGGGATATGCCTCTGATTGTGATATTTTTCATCTGTAACAAAGATGCTGGGGGTGCCTTTGGCACACATAAAGTAACTTAATAAAAAAACCCAAAACAAACAACAAACCACTTGTATGACCCATCAATTTCACATTGCTCATTTACTGGATTCCAACTTGCTTTCACTGAGGTAGCTGGTAATTCTGTTGCCTAGCACTGTCGAACACTGATGTAGGAATATGTGTTGACTAGCTTGCTGAGATATTCAGAACAGTTCCCTATCCTAAGAAAATCCAACAGCTGAAAAAACATTGGTATTAGAAATCCTGATAAGAAATCAAAGGAGCTGAAGATTAGGACATTTGCTATATGCTGCACTGACACTTTTCTGTATTCTCTATTCTATTTTGCAATATGCAGTAGAGGTGAGATCCACTTTATTTCATCTATTCTTGAATACATGAAATGATAGTTTATGCAAGGCTCCACCTACAGACACTGGTGAGAGCCAGGTAACTGCAAGGCTACCTTATTGATGGGACTTTTGAAGGTTTGAAACTTTGGCAAATAATCTTTATTTATCCCATAGCCAAAATAACTTGTCCTGAGTTCCAGCTCTCAGAGGATAGGTGCTAAATACACTCTGTAGGCTGGACAATCATACAGTTTTGTCTCATAGAGCATACAAGCACAGAGCTTTCAACTGATGGGAAATCAATTGGTTCCAGTTTAAAGAGTTTTTTTCACAGCTTATCTCCTCCTACACTTGTAAGCAAGTTGGCTCGTCATATGTTAGCATTGCTATAACAAAGATCTACTTCTCTCTTTGTATCAAAGCAAGCAAAAAAGAGTAATTTTTTTGTCTGTATCTTCACTTTTAGGCAGGTAAATCAAACCAGAGTCAGGTCATCCAAAGAAACTGATTGATATCAATGCCTTAGGTGCTACCCAGGTAGACCAAATTATAGGCCACTGAATTTAGTCTACCATGCCAATGCTCCTCTCTATGCTGGATTAGACATATCTGTTGAAAAGAGAAATGATGACAGGTGTCATAACCTGTATCATTTGTTTGCACAGCACAGAGTGAGAACACAGCCTCTGATGATTACCCATCTCCTTGACTGTTGGGTTTACATGGGAACCAAAATACATCACTCAGAAATTTTTTTTTTCTCTCAGGTCAATATAACCCCTATGCTACATGCATACCACTATTACTTATATACTAACTCTAGACAGAAATAAGAACAACAATGTAAAGCTCTGAAGAATACATTATGATATCATAAGCGTAATTTGCAACTACCAATAATATCTTAGATTCAAATATATTAATATTGATGTTTTTCCATCATTGGATAATTATATATGAAACAGCCAAGCATTCTTCATTTCTATGCATTGCTTTTCTGGGTTTTCCTTTAGCATGTCTACAAATATTTGGAGCTCTTTTCACATACCAGTCTCAGGAAAGGCACCTCAGCAGTGCTGTATACCTCCAAATTAATTTTCCACAGTATGGAATATTATTCCATCACTTACCAAAGAATTCGTGAGAAATATTTGTGCAAAATGTCATATGTAAACTGGGAACTGTGATGAAATTACCAAACCATACAGGAAGAGGTGTATTTTCTTCTTGTTCCATATGCACACTACAAGGGGATAATTTACAAACTCCAACTTGTAATATTATTGCTTTGTTAACTGTCGTAGATTGCTCTGTCCATATCCAAAACACATCAAATAATCTGCCAGTATGTGCTAGTTTTTGAAAATAAATATATACTCTTACCAATTAATTAACTAAACACTCTCAACATTATTTAACTACAAATACTAACTTACTGCCCAAGTCATTCTGTAAATTATTTAACCTTCTTTCACATTTTTATTGTGCCAACTCTTTGTCCACCATTAAACACTGGCCAAAGTTTCAGAACAGATACAGTATCTCTATACACACACGCTTCTTCATAGCATTTTCATACTCTTTATGACAAAAAGTATAGCAAAATGTTATTAAAAATGTGATGTGTTTTGTATGAAATAAAAATAAACAGATGAAAACCTTTTCATACATTTTAATTTTAAGAAAAAACTTACCCAATTGACTGAACACCATTTCTGTAAGACTTGATAAAGTAATTTTTCCTCCCTTGCCTAGTGACATCAACCCAACCACCTTCATTGTCTAGGATGCCATAATGTATGGCAGCTTTACAAATACTGGATTGCTGAAAAACAGAGCAGGAAAAGCAGATCCATGTCAGACAAAAACCAGGTTTTAATTACAATGTGTCATTAAAAACTTGGTAGAGTGTCTTTTATGTTTGACTTGGTCCATGTAGGTGTTATTTCAAGTAAAATAAACCACCACTTTTCTTTTCTCAGGGATAAACTATTCTCATTTACACTATACTTTTTCACAGTAGCTGTCATTTCTTATAGTGTCTTCCCATTCTACAGAGTAAATTATATACTCTCAGCTAGTATTAAGACTATACACAAGCAGGTCTATCTTACTGAAACAATTTATACAAGCATAGCCACAAATTTCTGTACTCCTCCTTTAGTTGCACCTTCACATATCTGCATGCAAATATGTGGACACAAAAATTCTGCTTCTGTGTATGTATAAGTATAAAGTACATTTGTCCAGCACACACCGAATAACAGATGCAAATTTATGTCACCTGATGCTTTCTTAAACATTTGGTGTAAGCTTTTATTTTTGGTGAATGCTGACATCCTCAAAATCCATTCTTAATATGATTTTAACTAGTATGCCAATAGAAAAGACATTTCATTAAACAGTCCACTGGTACAAAATCTAATTTAAAAGTATTTACCATTTCATAATGCACACTTCCAATAACTTTGGCTTTGCTATCCAAACAGCCAGCAGGACATTCATACCTAAGAAAATTAAATACAACTTGGTTTTAAATCCTGGGATTACAAAGAGGAGAAATACTCCAGCTCACATACAAATATAGCCTTTCAGAAAAATCTCAAAATGACAACTGTAAAATTTACCATACCTATTACAAGTTGTTCCTTTGCACTGATCTCTTAGCCTTACTTCACATGAAACAATCTGAGCTAAAACAAGCAAAAAAGCAAATTCACTGCAATGAATTTGATACCAGATCATTCAATTTTGTTGACCACTTGCAAACCAGGTAAATTCCTTACACATTTGCTGCGTGCTTATCACTTCATTTTTCTCACTGTCATCAGTGCCTGTGGAAGCTGAAGGTGGATGTGTTCTTGGCCGGCTCTGCACAGTTGCATCCTGAGCTTTGGATTGCTGACGTTCAATCTCGTTGGTTTCCTCTTCTGGTTCATGGGGGGAATAAGGTCTTCCTGAATCCTCTGTTCCAGAAAATGGGCAAAAAAAAAGTATAATCTCTCAGAAAAAAAAAAAAAAATAATGTGGAATGTAAATCCCTTACCATGTTTTGGTAAAACAGCTTTGTTCTCATAAAATGGTGGACAAAAGGAAGAAAGCAAGGAAAACTCTCCACTGCCTCACAAGATGGAGAACTCAAAATTAATAAAACACCTCAAGTATGTTTGCGATAGTGAAAAAAGACACACTTTTTTTTTCAGCATGTGTAGCACAATTGATGTATAAAACTGCTCTTAACACTCCTCTTTTAATATTTTTATGCCATCAGAAAACCAACTGGATAAAGAAAATCTCTGTTACACATGGGCAAAGTTTTACCAAGTTCATAGATAACATGCAATTAAAGCTTTTTTCATAATAACATACACCAGAAAATGAGGCCCTTCTATTCATATATAGTGAAAATAATTCTGAAACACTCATAACTGTATCTACATTTCTTAGAAACATAAGGAAGCTATTTGGGCACACACATGCAGCTTTAATATGGTCCATATGAAATCTCAGAAGTTATTAAAAAAATTGCTAAATGAGTTGTTCACAGAGCAGAAGGAAAAAAAAAAGTAGCAGCTTCATAATATGCTGTTTCAATGCTATAAATGCTACTCCAAAATTTGTAAATTAATAATCATCCTAGCTGACATTTTCTTTAATTACTAATGTCTTCTAACTTTGTTCTTGATTTTTTACACACACCACAAGACTGAGAAACTGAGAAAATGCTTCCCTATAAACAAATGACTGCATAGACTTCCACTGCAATCACAGAAAGGCATATAAAGAGCACAAAATGAGTCTCCATCTTTGTGTACTAAAACCCCTGAATCAGCACTTATCAGTGGGAGTTCAGTGCACTCCATTCCCTCTGGTGAGACTCAGCCTCATGCATCACAAGTACATATTCCCATTCACCACAGTAAAGTAGGTCTTTGGGCACACACATAATATATTTTATTCCACTCTGTTAAACCACAACGAGGAAAGAAATCAAAAGAAAAGTTACATCCCTATTGCCATTTATAGTTGTAACAGTGAAAGAAAGAGTACATACCTCTATAACAAAGGTTTTCTCTACAACCTCCTCCAAAACTAGGGGGACATGCAGAACAGGGGCGGCCAGGTTTATAAGGAGCATGACCCCACCAGTTACCCCTTTACAAAGAAAAAAAAAAAAGCCTTAATCAAGGACCATAATAACATATTAATATTAAACAGCACTTAAAGAAATTAATTAATTAATTAAAATAAATTAATTAATTAAAGAAATAAATTATGAAAACCAGCAGGCACATAGACCATAACATTGTTTTGATATTCTCAAGTTATAAGCAATAGGATGAGAAGAAATGGCCTAAAGTTGCACTAGGGGAGGTTTAGATTGGATATTAAGAAGCATTTTTCACTGAAAGGTTTGCCAAGCACTGGAACAGGCTGCCCAGGGAAGTGGTGGAGTCACCATCCCTGGAGGTATTTAAAAGGTATGTAGATGTGGCACTCAAGGACATGGTTTAGTGGTGGACTTAGCAGCGTTAGGTTACTGGCTGGAGTCAATGGTCTTAATTGTCTTTTACAATCCAAATGATTCTATGATTCTACACCAAATACACAGGATCTAGTTGAAAAGTCCACGAAGAAAAAAAAACAAGAACTGACATAAAGGCTGTAAGATCTTTTCAGATTGGCACAGCAGCATAAGACCAAATTCCTCCATAAACACAGGCTCCACTCTCTCCTAGATGGAATATCCTGTAAAATTTGATCTTAACCATGGGCTTCCCATTACACATTCCTTTAAGTCACAGTGGGGAGATACATTTATTTTTCAGAAAAATATCCCACTATAATAAAGATCTCTGATGCTGTATATGTACTAAAACACAGGCCAGGAAACTGAAGCACCAGAAAACTCACAAGAGTATCTGTGCAGCCGAAGGCTGTTTCGGAACAATGCTCTATTTTGTAACAGTACAAAACCCAGAAAATCCAGACTGATTTCTTTGCAGATTATTTCCTGGACTATTATAATGCATCTTGCCCCCTCAAGATATTTTTGGGTGTCAATCTACTTACTTAGGAGAATAATTGCATACAAGATAAACTGCTTTTGGCCAAATCTGCCCCCAGATGTTCATGTTATGACACAAATTAATTGCACAACCAATTCTGCTACTTGTAGCCCAAACAACCTGTGGAAAAGAGGAAAACGTGAAAACCAAAGATGACCAACTTAAAATCAAAATTATCTCCAATATACAAAACTCAAATTACCAAAGTGATGTATTCCCCTCTGTCATAAATGACCTAATTGCAGCTGTCAAAAGGCCATTCATTTATATCCTTATTAGAGAGAAAAGTTTTACCTTGATGGAAAAGCAATAGCTCTTGTTTTATACAAATGCTCTAAGCATATATTTCAAAAGGGTAGGAAAACATTTACAAAACATGATCTGAAGAACTGATTCTTGGAATCATAATTAATTGCACATTGTTAGTTAGAAGTTATGGTCCTGTTTGCTGGAGCTCCCAGTACAACCTAGAGACCCAGAGGGGCTTGGATTGGTTGGACTGAGACAACAGATGTTTTTCAGCAGTAAGAGGAGGTAACAAAGGATACAAACATTAACAGAAATACTCATACACTGAATAGACCCTAGTCATGGATTTTAAAAAAATACGCTTTCATATCATTGCAGTCTAAGGTGGTTATACTCCTTTATTCTCCTTTCACTGCAGATCTCAAAAATAATCAAAATGACAAAATCTGGAACATTCAAATGATACAAATGACAGGTGTTGAAAAATCTATTCATTCAAGTTAAGCCAAATCTGTAGATCATGCAGGATTTAAGAGTTGAAAGAGATAAGTATTGTGAACAACTAGTAACACAAAAAAGCTGTATGTATGTATCTAGATCTTGCATCTAATAGTAAATGTAATTACAGGTTATAGAGACAGTAAAGAATATGGAGGTAACTTTATTTTTAAAGTAGATACAATTGTAAATTCTGCTAGTAAACAGAAAATAAATGTTTAAAAATTAATTTTTAAATTTTCCAATGTTTAAATTTTTTTGAATTTTAAAAAGCAATTTTTAAATTTTCCAATGTTATATCAAAACTTATATGTGGACCATAGCATAGTCTGAAGATCATGTATTTTACATTCACTGAAAACATGACTGTTACCCCTCAACAAAAATTCAGATTAGAGACACAGATTTCAGAAGTATGAAGTAAATGATCACTATGCAATTTTAAAATCTACCTGAAGTTAAAACAAGGTCTTAAAAACTACTGGTTGATCTGAGGAATTTAGCTAAGATTTTTTTTTTTTTTTAATGAGCTGTTTCTTCAACATTATGGGCAGGGCTATCCAGACTATGGAAAGTGCACTGAGCAGTAACACTCGGTTTAACACCACAGTTTGTGAGCTTTGTCCTCAATCCTGCTGATATTTATGAGGATGAAATCTTAAGATTTGTATGACAACCTCACTTTGTCATTGATAGCCAGTGCTTGTAACTATGGAGTCTAAAGGAGCCCTTTTTGTGCTTTTGTGCTATGGAATGTACTGCAAGTTCAGCGTGCTCTAAGTGTCAGGCAGCAACCTAGCTGGGAGTCCCTGCCACACTTTTCCACAGGTGAGTAAAATCAATCACACCTACATACCTGTGTGTAATGTGTACAAACAGGACCAGAGCATCTATATGGACAGTATGGATTGCATTCATGAGGATGGGGATATGTGAAATCTCTCACTTCATCATACCATGCTTGGACATGAAATGTTGGAGGTCTGTACCTAGGAAAGCCAGGAGCAGTGTATTAGATCATTCAAAAGTTGCAGCTTCTACCATTTTTCCTTTACCTAACAAGCAAATTTTCTTAAGATTTTATAAAATCTCATATATTGTATAAAACAGTATCTTAAACTACCTTCCCCAGTGTGCCCCCAGATTCTGTCCAATTGATGGAAGAAGGCTTGCTGGTCCATGCTCCCACAGACAGGTTTCAGCCCATGACTCTGCAGATCTCTCTAGTTCTGTGTCCCATGTCTGAAATTTAAAAGAAAAGAATGGGAAAACTTCTTCGAAATATTTGGTGTGTATCTTAGTCTTTAAAAAAAACCTGTCCATTTTTTTTGAAGCTTCTTGTACTGAGGCTGAAGACCAAAAAGTAAGAATTGAAAAATGTATGCTGCATTTGTGTTACATAAGAAAGAAAAATGCTTTCATCAAGAGAAAAAAAGTTTTAATCCCTTCACAGCATTCCCTTTAGAAACCATGTGCAGCCACACTGCAGTGAATAAAGCACAAATATGAAACTGAAAGGCTTAGTTCAATTTTCCAAGCTAAATTAAGTGCATTTTCTGTCTTGTAAGATCGTTTTTCAGTAGTGGGCATTTTTCTTAACCAAAAGAGCATTATCCAACTTGCTTTCAAACAGGACTTTATTTTCTCTAAACTAATAGTTTATGTGAAATGAATGAGATTTCCTCTTCTATAATCATCTTTTGCTGAAATAATACACAATTCAAACACAAATTAGAAAAACTAGAGTAAAAACTAGAAAACTAGAGTAAAAAATTAGAAAACTAAAGTAAGGTTGTCATTCATTGATTTTATGGATAGGTTGGCTAGTCATGCTTAGAAGAAGTAAAAAAAAATTATGAATTGTTGTTTATCCTTAATTTTTATTCTTTAAGGGAGATGGAAGAATAAGCTTGAAGCTGAAAGGCAAACCCATATTTATTTCTTTCAAAAGCATACTAAGACATACTCTTCTTGAAGTCATAGCATACTGTGAATGCATAGTTTTCACTGCACTAAGCTAGGGTTTGCTCAAAGTGGTCCATTGCTCTAGTGCAAAGTTATTCATCATTTTGCTTGGATTTTGGAATTTCCTGATAGCTGCAGAAATAGTTTCCAGATACCTGACTCTCCAATAACAACACACAGGTTAGGAAACCAGAATATTTCCAGGAAAGAAACATATCTTGATAGAACCTGAAGTATTTCATCATACATTCAGACTAAATTTCATTAAATGAGACTATGCTATCTAAATAACAGTAATTCAATATTTCTAGATTCAAATTCCCATGCAGACACTGGAGATGATGTCTACTGATTTTTGGCACAGATGAAACTCCTCAACACAGCCAAAGATTACACAAATAAAACAGACAAATTCCACATGCTAAAATTTATTTTTCTATGGATCTTGACATGCAGCTTTCAAATTATTAATCAGATAACTCATTAAAAACAAGTATGTCCTTGGTTATGCAAGACTATTATTATGCAAAGACTTTATTATCATTCAAGTTAATCCAGAATATCTGTTCTTGCTTCTCTTCTTCAGAAGTCTGTAATGTGTTGGATTGCATTTCTTCTGTTATTATTATCAGCAAGTAAACAATTTACAGGGTATATTTTGACTCCCAAAATGCAACATTTACTTTGACAGATACACTGAAATAGTATCATAATGACAGAATAAATCTTTTAACCCACCTATGGATAAAAAAACCACTGACTTTAGAAAACTGTATAAATTTCCCATTTACTGTCCTGAGCCATTATTTCTGTGCCATAAAACATTTTTAATCTCCAGAAGAAAATATTCTAATCTTAAATCATGAAGTTTTATACGATGGTTTGTATAATTCTTTTCCCCTTGCCTTTAGTTGTCACACCACCATAAAATCTTTTTCTCCCTATTGTACCCATTGTAAAAAACACATGATGATTAACACACTTCCTCCACATATATACTTTGTTCTTATAGGCTGTAGTAGAGTTGCTTCATCTTCTACCACAAAATCACAGGACTATAATATTTTAAAATAAAAGCCACTATAATTTGTCTTTTTTGCATACATTGTATGATATTAAGTCACCTCAAAATCTTATAGTATGTAGATTTAGCTCCTAGGATGAACATGTCATAAAATTAATACATTTACCAAAAAACCTTAAGATACCAAAAAACCGCTCTTAAGAATGGTTTTACCAGCTGAACTCTGAAATATAAATTTAGAATAAATTAGACTTATGACAGAACAAAATTTTGCTCAGTTTTAGAACTTCCTACCTCCAAGGCTAGCTACAATTTCTTACAGCTCTTATGACCTTCAAAAAGTCAGAAGATACTCTCTTGTAAAGCATCCTTCCATATTTTCCACTCTTAAAACAGCAGTCATGGTTAAAGGAATTGTACTATTGTTATATTTTTCTTACCTCACAAGTTTAAAAATATTTTATGCAGCCATTTTAACTGAAATAATGATACTTTTTTTTTTTAAGTTTAGAGCTAGGCAATCAATAGTAGCTGCTTGAATCAGCTCTTCAACCTTGTGAAGCAGTTACCTTTAACAAAATTTTCTTTAAAGACTGATGAAAGCTATGCATGACAGAGCCATCCAGAACTCTGAAAGAACAGCTTTTTGATGAAAAACTTAAATTCATCGTTAATCCTCCTGACAGATGAACACCCACACTCCAAATACTGCTGAAATTGGTTATGGTCTTCAAAGAAAATTCTGTCTTCTTTAACTGTTTCTCTGCCTTTATCCACAGTATAATATATTGTCTTTACTCACTTTACCTTATCTAGCCAGAGATTAAGCACACTTCCCACTTTCTAGGCCTGCCTTGAAGCAGCTTCATTTATGATTACCAAGACATTACTTAATTTCATTCTCATTTTTATTACTTAAATATATTTTGAGATGTGATGGAGTAAATATCAAAAGAGTTACATATTCAGGTGTAAAAAAATCAGTCAAGTGTAAATTGCACTACAGGAAAAATAAACAAACTCCTTAAGTGCAGTGTTTATTGTTCAATGGGCTCATTTTCTCATCAAAGCCTCCACTTCCTGAAATGTTTTCAATACAAGCTTAAATTTAAAAACAAACAAATGCAAAAAAAAACTCTATTAAGAAACATCAATTTTATAAAACATTCCAGAAGAATATCCAAAGGTCCCATTTCCAAAGAATTTCCTAGAGATTAGAGTCACTTTCTTGATTACCAGAGACTTCAAAGAAAAAAATGTGAATAAAACATCACTAATCTACAGCCAGTAGATGAAAAAGAAATAAATGTGCTATAAGTCACAGTTACTTTTGTCTCCAAGACCTACCAAGACAGAAGCCATAAAACACAAATCCAAATCAATGCAGAAATGAAAAGGTTTCCTAATCTCCAGGATCACTATATGACCCTTAATGAAAAGAGGGAAACTTGGTATTCAAGGACTGTTTTCTCCAGGCTCAAGGATGAGGCATTCTGATGAGCAAAAATCAGTCAAAGGGGGCAAAAAAACTGTGTGGATGAATCAAGAACTCCTGCCATTACCCAACCATAGCCAGGAAATACATAGGAGGTGGAAGCAGGGTCAGAAAGAATATACAGAGGTTGCCAGAGTAAATAAAAATGAGAGAAGGAACGCCAAGGCCCTTCAAGAATCTGGTCAAGGACAACAAGGACAAAACAAAGGACTTGTTCAAATACATTAACAACAAAAGGAAAACTAAGGATAGTGTGGGCCTGTTACTAAAAGGAGGGGGGCCCTGGCAGCAGGACATAGAGAAGGCAATATTGAACACCTTTGCGTTGGGCTTCACTGCCAAGATCAGCCCCCAGTGATCTCTGATCTGGGAGACCAGAGTTATGGAATGATGGCAGGAAGCTTTTCCCTCTGTCAAGGAGGATTGTATCAGAGAACACCTAGCCAAACTTGACATCAAGAAGTCTATGGGCCCTAAAAGGATGCCTCCACAAGTGCTGAGAGATCTGGCAGACACAATAGTGAGGCTGCTCACAATCATGTCTGAAAGCTTGCGGAGATCAGAGTGATGCCTGAGGACTGCAAAAAATCAAATGTCACCCCAGTCTTCAAAAAGCACAAGAATGAGGACCCAGGAGATTACCACAGAGTCAGCCTCACCTCAATCCCTTGAAAGGCAATGGAGCACTCCATTCTGGAAGCCATCTCTACCAACGTGAAGGACAAGGTGATCAGGAGTAGTAGGCACCAATTCACTAAAGGTAAATCGGGCTTGACCAACCCAATTTCCCTCTATGATGAACCAACTACCTGTCTGGAAGAGGGGAGAGCAGTGGATATCATCTACCATGACTTCAGCAAGGTTTTCAACACTGTCTCACACAACATCTGCAAATTCAGGCAAATTCGGAAACTGTGGACTGGATGAGTGAACAGCAAAGTGGGTTGAGACCTGGCTGCACAGCAGGCCCCAGAGGGTTGTAATCAGTGACAGAGGGTCTATTTGGGGGCCTGTCGCTAGTAGTGTCCCCCAGGTTTAATAATGGACCCAATATTGTTTAATTTTTTTATCAATTATTTGGATGAAAGGGGCAGATATCTCCTTAGGAGGTTCATTGATGACACAAAGCTGTGAGGAGTTGCCCATACCCCAGAGAGCTGTGCAGCCCTTCAGAAGGACCTGGACAGGTTGGACAGATGGGCAGGGAAGAACCATCTGAAATTCATCAAAGGCAAATGCAGGGTCCTGCACCTGGGAATAAAAACCTCAGGTACAAGGGTGCAAAGAGAGTGGATTTAGGCTCTTCTAGGTAGGCTCCAGGCAATAGGACAAGAGGCAATGGGCACAAATGGATGCACAGGAAGTTCCACCTGAACACGACAAAGAACTTGACTGTGTGGGTGACTGAGCATTGGAACAGATTTCCCAGAGATGTTGCACAGTCCCCCTCACTGGAGATATTCAAGAATCATCTGGATGCTATCCTGTGGCTTGTGCTCTAGATGACTCTGCTTGAGCAGCGAGGTTGGACCAGATGACTCCCTGTGGTCCCTCCCAACCTGACCCATTCTGTGATTCTATAAATGGTATCCTAATCCCTGATGCAACCACTTGGAAAACTCTTGAATTTATATCTGACTACTCCAGTAATGCAAAAATGATAGACAGCTGCTAGTAACAAGAATACATATGAAATTTCTGAAAACAAATTAAAAATTTGTACAAGAAATCTGTAAGATTGCAATGCCATATCACAGCTTACTCCGAGAAAATTAGCTTAAAGGTATTTTTAAAGGCAAATTCTATAGTTACATGTAGATGGAATTCAAAGAATTCAGAAAATTTTCTACTAAATTATCTACATGCCTAATCATTGCTTCAGAGATGGCATCAAGAACAGGAAGGAGCCACTTTATATTTTTGATATCACCTTGAATTTTGTTCTTCTCGTTCATTAATTAAAATAGGAGATCCAAATTTCTCTCTTAAACTAATTATTCTAATTGAAGTCATATGAAGAAAAACTGTGTATCTTAATGATAAGGATAAAAGACTGTTAATTTGAAAGTTTTCTTATACTAATCCTGTCAGACTGTTCTAAATGTAATGCATTTCTCACAAAGCAGGCTACATGAAACAAACATGTAAAATAATCTGCCTAAGTATTTAAAAAATACCTCTTTACTGGAATAGGAATTTTATCCTTGTGCTTTTAATAGCATTCCCTTGTTTCACTTACATTATGACAAGCTTTGGGCTTCAAACAATGAAAGCATCTCCATATACAAAGAAAGATAAGCATCTAAGTTTTCATATTCCCTCAGATTAAAAAACACAGTGAAGAACTTTGAACAAATACAAAACTAATTAGTGATCTTCAAAATGCCAAGATGCTTGGCATTTTAAAAGAAGCCAGAATAAAAATGAAAGAATATGAAGAGTCATGGCAACCTACTTATTTTACATCCTACCAGAAGTAAGCATTTCTCAAATTTTAACCACAAAGTCACTTGTGATATTAAAATCTGGCTACTGAAATACATATTGAAGAATTCAAGTTCTTCCACAATACTCAGAAACAGTTGGTATTTTACAGATTTAAACTAAGGACACTTTTAAAACCACTTAAATCTCTGACAGAAATGGTAAAGTCGAAAAGAAATCTTGGCATAGCTATAGGCAAGGATCTTTTTGTTTGCCAAAGGATAAATTAAATCTTCAAACACCATTACTTAAAAGCATAGGGAATTTCTTTGCATAAAAAGGGAGACTGTAATTTCTTGAAATATAGGTGTGCACAGCACCTGATTTCTCATCCACTAGTTCCCTCATCCATGCTCTGACGTGACCAGGTTTCAATGACTTTGCTCTATGAGATTTCCTTGGTAAATACAGGGTACTGAAGGGAGCACAAGATGAAAGTGCAACAAGGCAGCTGATTCCCAGGTCTGACAAGCACTTAGACTGGGATTCATTTGGTACTACATGCAAGGGTAATAATTCAACTTGTTTATCAAGAAAAAAATATTGTTCACATTGTCAGAAAATTACATGAGATCTATCTTTTGGATAAGATATCATCAGGGTTGGCTTTCTACATTGAGATAGGCTCACACTGAAAATATCACAAACTGCTCAGAGGTATGAACCTCCTTGAAACTAGTCCTTTTGTTTTGCAGAACACTGCTAGAGCGTACTTTGAAGTTGTTCACGGGTATTCATTCCACACAGAAAGACACAGCAGAAAAAAAAAACAAACCCTGAAACGCAATTAGCATGAATGTCAGGTTCTCAGCATCAATTCTTTTGCTCTACAAATCTGTTTGAATGGCACCACAACACTTGTCAACACAGCCATTTCTTTCATCAGTGTCCTGTTAAAACTAGTGCACCATCAAAGACACACAGATATGGCACTACCAGCGTTTCACAAATATTCTCAGACACTACCCTGGCTGAAGCCAAAACCCAGCTGGGCACGTTAAATGGAATGGCAGCAGCAGTTACTGCCTTCAGCTGCTGACTCTTCTTCTGCCCCAGAAGATCACACCACATTTTGCAGCAGGGATATTGCAGACAATATGAATCTTCTGACTGCTTCTGGCTTACAACAGATCACATTGAAATAAAACACAAATAATGCCAGTTTAGCTTTACAGACTGGACTAGAAATTTTGGAATTTAACCTCTGTCTACACGGGGTTCAGGTAGAGTGTAGTAGACCTTAACCATTGTTCTGCTTATTGGAGGAGCTGCTATTTCAGTGAGGCCATCGCATCATAAATTAAACTTCATCAACAGCCAAAAAAATTGCATAGGTGGGATTAACCTCCCCTGAAATTAAACAGCCTCAAAGCAGATACCTATATCTGAGCTAATTATCTAAATAACTTTTACAGTTACATAGACAAATAAGCATCTTTAGAGGGAGATAATTTTAACTGAGATAAACTGTGTGTTGGAGATTCTCGTTTTTCTCTACGAATTAAAGGAGACTGGCTCAAATGCAGACACCTACACCACAGACATCAAAAGCTTCCTGAGATGAATCCCTCCATTTGTGTTGCGCAAGCGTTAAATCAAAAACGTACATTCTCATCCAAGCCACACCAGCATGAGTCCACCTATTACACCAAATGGTACTGCAACAGAACTGCAAAGGACAGTAGCTCAAAAAACATTTTCCAGGAAAAATAATTAAATCAAACAAACAAACAAACAACTAAACAGTGGTAATATTTTAATTGGAGATATTTTCAAATATGTTGGATGGCAGAAAAAAAAAATCATATGGAATGGGACTATATGGAAATTAAAGAAGAGCTAAAATTTGAGCTCAGTAAAGATGGAAAAGTAAGTACAGTGGGCACCACTGAAAGTAAACATTTACCATGGCATAGTATAAATACCTCATTGCTGTATACATTCTAAATATAGGGAAAGAGTGGGAAAGTAAATACCATGGTACAGTATGGGTATTTATTTACTTTTTAAAAGAATCCACTGTATTAAGACTAATGACACTGAGAAGGAAAAAAAAAGTAAAGATGAAACATAGAATGAGAAATGCCATGAGCAAATACGCCAGGAATATCGCTGAAAACTGGAAATCACCTGCATAGCACCAACACAGAAAAACAGAAAGATACAGTTGAAAATTACTTCAAGAGACTGATCCTGACTGTAGTCTATCTAGCCTCTCCCACTGAGCCAAATATGTGTATTATCCACATTTTTATAATTTAAAATAGTAACAGTATTTTCAGAGTAACATTTAATTTCATTTTCTTCTGGATTTTTATGATTGTAAGAGTAAAGAGGATCTCCTTTGTATGCAACCTAAACTTCCTGCCCTGCAGCTGCTTCACTCCTTCAATCATCTCATAAATCACATATTCTGTCTTCATAATCAATCTTATTAATCTCTTTCATTCTCTCTAGAACAGGTAGACCATTGTTTAAAAATTACCAAAAATGGGCATTTGCATTTCAGACAAATTCTCATCAGTTTCAGCCACGGATGACTCTTTTTACAGATTGGTTCCACATATTATTTTTTAAGTCAGTGCAACTTCTGCATCTTTATATTGCAGTATTACCTTTACATTTTATCTCTTGTGTTTCACCTGTTTGATTTCGTCCTCATTCCATACCTTGCAGTTAAGTTTCATCATGTTGATCCCCAGCCATTATTTCTACTTTTCAAGTTCTAATTTTGATCATATTCTTTAAAACAACCCCATCCTGTGCCCATATTATATATATATATATATAACTCTGCAGTTTTCAGGTGTACTCTTTGCTCACACAAGTCATTAGTGTTTAACCAAAACACAAGAGGCTCCAACAGCATTGAACACCTTCAATCTTCTGCCTCTTTCAAAGGAGGTTCCGTCACTTTTCTCTCACAAAAACATTAGGGTAGAGAGTGTCAAGAATTTTCCAAAGTCAAAAAATGGCACCTATTACTTCCCTAATTACTGTGTCATTTAAAAAGTAAGATGGATTGGTTTAACATGATCTCTTCTTGATGAACAGGCATGGGCAGCTTTCATCAGCTTGTCTTTCAGTCATGCTTCAGTGAGGCAACTTCATCAGTACAAAGATGTTGAAGGAAGTCCATGAAAACTAATGACAATTAGCACATCTGAAAAGTAAATAGCTTGCACTCAACTGAGATGCTTACCTCCAGTCATTTGAGTCAGAAAAAAAATGTGACCTCCCCACAGCCTGATGTCCCTTACACAGTGACCACAAAAACTCAGGAGTACTGTAACACCAGGCAAAATTCCCTTGAAAATAAAAACCCAACAATACTAACAAGTACTGATATATTCTTTAAGCACAGAGAAAGAATAGCTAAAGCTGCCAAACTTTCCTCTACCAGGAAAGTTAAGACAGGCATTTTCTGCTGGAAAACTACTACCTGGCTAGAAGTGAAATGGTAAGGAGCTTGCATGCTACCATGTGGCAGACTGGAGTTTATAGAGCTTTAAACCGGGCAGAGATCCCTGAATAGACCTTGAGGTTTCAGCTACTCTTTTGGAAAAGAGTAAAAAGCAGGAAAACTGTGGGTTTTGCCTGGAAACAGGAAAGTGGTATAAGGCCAAAAATATTGTTCCCAAACACTGAAAAAATTGCACCAATATTTAGAAGTATCTCCTTATTACAGCTTCATGTGTTTGAGCTTCTTGTGTTGAAGAAGTAAAACCAGGAATAGGAACCAGCAGACATGACTAATCACATTTAATTCTCTGTGTACTCTAAGCATGTTAAAAAACCTTGCTGGAATATTCAGCTTTCCAAGGTGTTCTGACTTGGAAAGCTGAATATGAGCATTTACTTTGCTACTTTTTAAAAGCAGAGCATTTAGACTGTCTATTAGAACATAACTAGAAAACACCTTTTCACTTCTACATTCTAACAGAAATGAAAGAGAAACAACAACATGAATCTTGATCTTGATTTCTCTAGTTTGTCCATTGTCAAATTATGAATTGCACACATTCATTACAAATAGTATTCATGAATATTTATAGCTAATCACAAACTGACCAGAGCACAGGTCCTTACCTCAAATTCTAGTAGTGATTACCAGGTTAAACTCACTGTAACTGATTGCTTTCATACAGCAGTTTTAGAGATGTTACAGAATTTCCTGGACTTTGAACAGGAATTAGCCATGGTATCTCAAATATGTGTCAAACTAAATGCTTTTAAAAGATGACCACTGTGTTTTGACATAAGTGAATTGAACTTACTGCCAGAAAGCATCCATTGATCATATGTGACCTGGCACTAGTGTCAGAAATATTTTCAAATAGAATCTCAAAGAACCATTGGGAAATGTATTAAAGGAATCCCTGACCACTTGAAGATCCAACAGGGAATTCAGGACAAATCTATTGTGATACATATCAGGCAGCCAAATTCTGGATTTAACAGCCTCATTTTAAGAAACAGTTATCTTTTTCCATAATAAAGTGAAATTTGTCCATCTTTATATTACCAGAAGATACTCTTTTGAATGAATCACACTTTTCCTATGACAGTCACTCATGCCAAATCTAAGGCTGATTATATTGACATAGAACAGGATAACATTATTGCATTGAAATGCTAGATATGAAGTTAAGAAATAAGGGGTCTTTTCTCAATTAAAAAGAAAAAAAAATTAGTTAAGGAAGATTCTGAGGCAAATACCATGAAGATGACAGCTAACAGGAAGCTACTTTTATAAATCTCTTATATATTGATCCTTTCTGTGTTCTGTTCATATTTTGTATTTAAGCTTAGATTCTGCTACTACTGATTAATATTGAATAATCTTCTTTAATTTGGGGACAAAGACATGCTCTGACAGCAAAAATAAAAGATGAACAGTGTCTGTCCTGTGTTGCTAATTATTTTATTTGGGGAAGGCTCCCTTAAACTTTGAGACAGTGAGCCTTTTTGCTACTTTCCACTTTCAGTTTCTTTACTTGGAGTTGCTTAGTTGTTGTTGGCATTACATCAATAGAAGTCATACCACTTTTTTTCTTGGCCACTTCACATTGCACAATCCTTTGCTAAAACTGCCAGGGAGAATAAGAGGATAAGTCAACGTCACTCTGTTCTTTGATGCAGAGTCAGTAGCCTTTGAGCACAGGCAAAGAAGCTGAAGCACTTCCACCAATCTTTGAAGTGAAGCAGAAAAGTGGAAAACCAGAGGGAAAGAGGGCAGGTTCACTCTGAATAGAGCTGCTCTGTTCTTGGCACCCAAAGAGCTCTTCAGCCACTTAGGGAATTCCACAAACCAAAGCCCTCTGCTCAAAAGGAGCAGGAATTGTTTTTAATCAAGCATCCCTGAAGAGTTTTGGCAAGATGGGTAAGATACACTAAACAGAGACATCAAAATGTTTTTTCAGAAAAGTCTAGGAAATTTACAGGGCACTTCAGAACAGAGAAATTCACCAAAACATGCATGTCCACTACAAGGTCTTCCTTTATCTTTCCTAATGCTGATTCAATTCTCCTAGGAATACGACAAAAATAGAAAAAAAACCCAAACCAAAACAAAAAACACCTCAGCTTGGAACTTACAGATACACATAGAGAAGAGCTGCTACTCTCTGACTTAAATTGATCATAGAACCTAAATACATCACAAAATAGCAATAAAAATTATTTTGATCCCTATTCAGTCACTATGATGCCATGAATAACACCCTTTACTTGCCTTTTACTATCATTCAAGAGCTCTATCCACTAGTGGGTTCATATAATCCAAAGTCCCGTGGTTTCTGTTTAAAGACAATAGAAGATTGCCTACAGGAAAATTAAAAAAAAAAAAATCTAAATGAGCTAATAAATTTCTTAATTTTTTTCTTCTGAAGTGTTGTTGAAGCAACTGAAATGGAGAGGCAAATCTTCAAGCCTCTCAAAATATAAGGCCCTTCATAGAAGTTATGAATTAATTATTCATGGTTTCGAAAGGAATTATACAGTATTAGCACTTTCAACACATCACTATGGTTTTCAAACCTTCAGAGGTATTATACCAACATTATAGCAAACTAAGAAAAAAATATTTCTTTTTTTCCCCTCTTTTTTTGTTTTGTGAACAAAATATGGGACCAATACTGCTGCCAGATACACATCCAGAATTTTTCTGAAGAACCACACAGCTATACCAAATAATTATTCTAATCTCAACTGGTTTAAAAACACCTCTAGAACTTTGTATTTTCCTCACATGTTTTACAAGGTAAAACTTTATAGAAGCAAGTTATGGGCTCTGCAATGATATCCCTGGTATTTATTGGCAGGATCTTTCCAAAAAGAGATAACAAAATAAGCAAAGATTTCCTTGCCCTAGAAGACACTGGTGTCTCCAATTACAGTAATTACAAAATGCAGTGCATGGCTTGGGGCCAAGAAATACCAGGTTGGAATGTTCTGCTATCTATCAAGCTGAAACCTGAATATTTTTAAGTACAGCAAAGGCACAAGCATGGAATGAGGATCTCACATGAATAATTTGACTTCTTTGTTTGGGAAAATATGTATGAAATCAAGGAATTAATACCAAAAGAATGGTTTAAAATAGAGTGCATTATAAATTCATTAACCAAAATGACTTCTGTAAATATTCTTCTTGGTGAATCATTTCATTCTGCAAACTACAACTGTTTGGAATATGGAGGAATTAACAACTTCCACTATCCAAATAATAATGACTATTTTGAAAGTCTTGACTGCAATAATCATGAAGAAAATCAGTTTTCATTAATATATTCAGATTTACTACGGTGTAATGTCATCAATGAAATTATTGGGGAAAAAAGTTTTTGCAATTTCAGTACATGATACACAACTAAGCGTCAAAAAAAAAAACAACAACCCAAACAAACCAAAATTGGGAGTTCAGGAAGTTTTTCAAGTTTTATTAAGCCTTTACAATCCAGTAAAAATTTAATATGCAGCAAACCCTTTCTAACTGAGTAAGAGCATAAGGGGACTATTTTGCATGAATCCACAACAAACCATTGATGAGTATATGACAAAGCCTCATGGTTCCCATTTTTCTCCTTAATGGATAGGTCTTTGGTAAGAGAGGCTGGGCAGGCACAGACAGTTCTTGTGGAGGACCAGGCAAGGACACCTGAGCAGCTGCAGAGCAGCAGAGCCACAGCTCCCCTGCTCTGGTCAGACTGGATGGTGCCAGCAGCTCTTGGCTGCAGTTTCCAGTACTCACTCAAGTGTCTTTTCCATCCTTGGGGTCTGCCCCAAGTGCACACATGCTGTCAAGGCCACACTGCTGCCAACAGCCTGGGGGGACATGCTGAAAGCATGACAGTTCACACAATGCTCTAAGCTCTGATCAGGTGCTTTAGAAGGGGAGCAGGGAAACCTTATTCCTCTCTCCTCTCTTTCCAGGGCTGCTAAATTCATGTGTGCACCAAAAAGAAAATGTTCCTTACACCTTTCTTTAAAAGGAAAAAATAAAAGATTTCTTTAAAAGATTAAAAAAATATGCAATATCCATTTGCCATGCATTTTCACAATACACTGCTCATCGTAACCTCAAAGAAAGACTTTCCTTTTTCTATTTAAGTCATAATGTCAACAACCCAAAAACTTCCTCAGCTTTGAAGGGGATCTAGGAAAGAATGATCTAACATGCAGTCATAAGGTCATATAAGGCCACTGCAGAGGAGTTTAATGAATTTTTGCAATACTGTTCCCTACAGAGGAGCTTATGCCTGTTCTCACACCTCTTCCATACAGAAAAAGAGAGAGAAGATGAGGTGGAGGATCCAAACCAGCCTTAAGATACAATAGCCAAAACTGACAATATCAAATTGCCAGGACCAAAACCATATTCTTCAAGAACATGGAAGAACTTGCTCATTAAACTTCTAATTACTGTACAGTACACTACCTCTCTTGTTACCACATTAACAAATAACAGCACCTGGTTAATAATATTTTTAAAGCTTATGGAAGATCCTGAGAAACCACAGACTAAAAACCAATTTCCACTGGGATGATTTTATAGGGTAAGTTAAAAAAATATGAAATATACAGATAATTGCTCCCACATATATTACACCTTGAACACGTCAACATGTGGAAAAGCATTAAGTGCAGTTAAATTTTCCAGAGTTCCTAAGTTACTTAAATAGTAACAAACAAACAAAATTAAGCTATCATAAGGTAAAGAAAGAAGTGGTAAATGACAGAAAAGGGATTTAAGAATACTAAATAATTTTTCAGATTCCCTGAAAGATGTATCCATGGTCTCTGCATCATACCTTCTCCACTACAGCCCAAGAAAAGAGAATGCACTACAGTATTCAGTATTTAAGATAGGTAAAAATAGAATAGGAAAAATAAAAGATAAAGACAGGAGACTCATCAATGCTAAGTGATTGGAAGACAAAATGATTTATAGCATTCAATGTGAATGAATACAAAGTAATAAGGACACTGCTGGAGATAGCAGCCAACTATATATACACAGTAGTGTAGTAAATGACCTCTTATCACATTAGAAAGATCTTGAAGTCATTGTGAAGAGCACTATGAAATATGTCAGCTGTAGGACACTAAGTCAAAAAGTTAAAGAATGTCAGAAATTAATAGGAAGTAAAGAAAATAAATACAATTATAACAATTTGCAGTATGCCATAACTATCCACAGTTTGGTTTGTCCCCTTTGTACTAAAAGGAAAATAGAAGAATAATAGCAAAATGCAACAGCTTTTCAGATAGAACAGTTTTCAAGTAAAGAGATTAGGATTCTTCAGCTGAAAGCCTTGTGATCACTAAGGAAAATGTTATTTCTCACAATAAAGGAAAATAAGGCATCAAATATAAAACCAAGTTTAAAGGAAAACAAATGTACTTTTTCACCCACTGCATAATTAAATTTATAGAGCTCTGCAAATTGATGCTATGGATTCAAAAAATACAAGTGGACTCAGAAGCTTTCAGATTCATAAGAAAATTCCATGTGAAAGCATTCCATCTAATGCAAAAAGTACAACAACAGATTGAGGGAGTTCCTAAGCTGCTGCTTGTTGGAAGCTGGAGTGCTTCATTGCAGAAGTTTCTCTTTTCAAATTCTTTATTCTTATCCTCTTATCTTAGGAATCCATTACTGGTCACCACCAGAGCCCCAGTACTTGGGAAGATGAACTTTTCATCCAGTAAGTTCAGCCAGACAACCATGAGAACAATTTGTTCATTAGACCTAGCTACTGTGAATCTTACTGCACTGTAACTTTAGGTCTCTGAACTATGACAGCCCAATAATGTTTGCTTGTTCAAAGCATATGGGGAGAGTGTACAGCTCAGAAATGCAAGTTTTTCGTTTTCCTTGGAGTTTTTGTTTTGGTTTTTGTTGGGTTTTTTTATTTGTTTGTTTGTTTTTAATAGAACCAAGATCTTATGCTGCAGGCCTTATCTCAAAGGTAAGGTTGGACTTTGTAAGTAAGTAATAAAACCAACTCCTACCCAGTGTGGCTCTCCATCTCACCCACCCCTTAGTTATGCATTCCAATGTTATCAGCACTGGTACTCATCTGATTCTGCCATGCAGGGAGACAGTGTCATGACTCAGAATGAAAAAAAACCAACTAAAATTACATTTTTTTTTAAATAAAATCTGATTGTTTAAGTACTTGGATCAGTCTCAACATCAACTCATGTGCGTTCCATCAGCAGAAGCAGGACAGAGTCACTTCAGCCAGAGCAGCCTGTTAGTCTGGAACATCTAAAGTAACTTAACAGTGCAGTGAGAGCATGCAGCCCCCACACACTGCTCCAAACACTCTTGGATATCTTAAACATCTCAACTATACCACAGATTCATAGAGCTACAGGCTCATCAGGGAGGCACCTGGACCTTGCTCATCTCCATTCAGGTTCAGTGAGGCATAAAACTTCACTCCCCAAGCAGAACTAGCTCTATTGACAAGTAAAGGGTTTACTAATACAAAGGGCAATTTACAGGGATGTGACTGTGCCAATAGCAGGAGACCTGTTTGCCAGCATGTCTATATTAATAAACCACACCAAAAGTAGATAAAAGTATTTCAGCTACACTCATCTATCTTGCTAAACAGCAGACAAGCATTTAGATAGATGGCTTCCCTCTTCTGGAGCACTAGTAATTATCTTTGGTAAAACATTTAAAGGAAAATCTCTAAGAGTACCATAAAAATATATGTACAATATAGAAGTCCTGTCCTTTCCTCATTTTGTTCAAGCAGCATGTGGTTCCCACTGTCTTCTAAACTCTCCTGTCTCCATTCAAAATACCAACTCTCACCTGCTTCCTCCAGATACAATCTTCCTCCCCAACTTTACTAACAAGTTTAGACTTTTCAAACAGCCTCTCTTAGCAAACTTCTGTGCTTTTAACCTCCTTCCATAAACTTCTGATCCAAATCATAGTCACAGGTTTTAGGTAAACCACATCTACTCATCAAATGCTCTTTCTCTCCATCACAATGATTTCTCAACACCTTCTTGACCACTCAGGCTCTCTCCACACCCTTCTCATGGGTCCCTGTCCCTCCACAGGTATCTATCCCTCTGACCACACACTTTACACAAATCCTTTGCCTTCACAGGTCTCAAATCTCTGCCTATTCTAATCCCTCATTCCCTTGGGCATTTCGACAAAATTGAATCCCACCCTCTTGAAAGCTGCTGCTCTGCTCTGAGGAACATCCTTGATGTAAAACTGGGTAATTGCTTTTCCATGCTGCTTGTACTCTCTGGCTCAGGCATCATTGGAGAGCACAGAAAAAACAACATAACCAAAAAAACTTGTTCCAGATGGAGACCTAACACAGAGTCTAAGACCAAGTGTGTGCAGTGTTGGAAGAATCTTTGAATAAAACTGTCAAAAACCTTACTTCTGTGAGTATATCCAAATTCTCCTTTCCAAGATATATGACAGGCAAATGTAGTATGGCATTGGAAATGGAAAAAGGAGCATAACTACAAACCAGCTACACTTTCACAGAATCTCAAGCAAAAGGCTTGCAGTATTTTAACATGGAAAAGCAATACTCTTCCCAATTCTTCTTCTACAAAAAGACTTAATAGCTTGTTCTTGAGCTTCCCAGAAAAAAAATCAACGTGAGTGACTGGGAACAAAATGTTAACCTCTATTATAACAAGGTCTAAAAAAAGTCACAACAGAAAATAAAGTTTATGAATACATGCAGACGACTGTAACTGAACAGGTAAAGGGGTTTCAGGTATTATCATCCCTTTGTTTGGAGATGGTATGTGGCAACATATCCTGTGATTCCATGATCTAATTCTCTGATGGCTCTTAGTCTAATACAGTAACACTCATATAGGTAAACTTAAACTACCTTTAATGGGGGGTGGACTAGAGAACCTTTAAAGGTCCCCTCCAATCCAAACCATCCTATGATTCTACTGATGGTTTAAGTTTAAGCAAGCATGGTTTTTCCAGGACATATATACAGGCTCAGTTCAATGAGATCTCCAACCTGAAGGACACTACTCCAGTCTAGCAAAGATATTTTGATCTGGAAATGTGTTAATATAAACTTCTGTCATGGAAAGTGTCAAGAAACCTGTATAATATTTGATATAAACAACTCAGCCTATGCCAATGCTATTTCTCTGGTGCAAGAACAAATAAATCAACAATATATCATGTGGACACAGGAGAAAGGTGCAGAAAAAAGAAAAGTTGCCCATTTTTGTCAAACCTCTAGACTTCTTAAAAGCTCTAATGACCTGATTTCATCTACTTCACAAGGAGAGATAGAATTGGCCTTGAACTATGGCATGAAAACAAAGTTCAAAGACATGGGGCTTAATGCCACTAATAATGGTCCAAATATAGAAGCTTCTTAAGGAAAAGAAAATAAGCAGAAATTATGCATTACATTATTAATTTGAACACAGAAATATACAGCCCTCTAGTAAGATGTGCCAACTTAAATAGAAGACTTTCTTGTTTCAAGACTCTCATTTTGCTCAGAAATTCCATCCAACCTAGAAGCATGGGAAAGAATACATTCATGCTATCTTGAAACATCATAGTTCAGTACGCTTCTCAGATAGTAACTTTTTTTAGGCCACAATTCCAATCAATTTTATTGAGTACTGCAATTTTGGAAATTGGCCCCTAACACTGAAGAACTGCCACTTAAAACTTAGGAGAGTTATGAGAGATTAAACCCATTAATATAAGTAGAGCATGACACTTGATCCACAAACAGGCATTTTTATCTCACAGTTCATACCTGTACAAAAAAAAAAAAGACAAAAAAGTGACAAGTCCTTTAAATGAGAAAACAAGAAAGCTAAGACTGAAAGTATGCAGTTTTATAAAGTGATAGCAACTATTCTAAGAACATTTTTTTCTGCATGTCACTATCCATTTTTCCTTACCATATATTCCATATTGGAAGCTGGTGGATACACCTGACCCCGTAATTTATTATGAAGATCCAAGATACTTTGCATATCACTGTCTGTGATAGCCCTTTTCCCTCTCTGCTTGGCGATCCACCACTCACCATCTTCATCCATGTACTTTTCCAAAAGTTCCTCTAAGAGCGTGGCATTGGGAAGAACCATTGCAGAAACTGCTTGAGCTATGAATAGCAAGGTAGTTACTCTGAGCCATTCCTGTACTACATACTTCATGATGAATGATTTCAAAATGCTCAGGAGTTAGCTCCAAGACAAAGTCTTTCTTCCAGGTTTGCTGGCTGTAAATGCAGAAGAGAGAGTAATGTAATTTGTAGACTGAAGGGCTGGCCTGTATGAACTTATTAAGCAACAAAATCTCTCACTCATACAGATTTTGTAACTGTTGTTCGGGGGGCAGGGGGGATTGGGGGAAGCAGGATGCTGCATTTTTTACTCAAAGTGCACACTGTTGATTCGGGAAGATAGCTTATCTTCAGCCTTATCAACTTCAGTTTGTTCAAGTGGTTTTATATATTTACATTGACATGCACGTTTCAATGCCTGCATGCAAAAAAAAGCATGCTTCTCATATCTACTTAAAAGGAGCCAGACATCAATGAAGATTAGACTGTAGATAAGGTTTTCCAATACTGGAGCTTAACAAAGGAAGGTTAAAGGCTTGCAATCATTGCTAAAATGAAATCCACAATTAACGTGATACAAAGTATACCCTCAGTGCATTTCAAACTGCTGTTTTGATTAAAGCTTTTGTTGCACGATTGCCAAAACCCTAATGAAACTTAAGGTGTTCAACTCGGACGCGAAAACGGGGGAGACGTGGTTTTTTCTAGTCAGCAAGCAAAAGCAAGCACTGAAAACTCTCAGAAAAAGTAGCACCACTTCCAAGAACGCGATATTCTCCACAGCAGAGCGCTTTAGGCAGGAAAGCCGAGGTCACTCCTTCTCCCCGGGCGAGCAGGCGCGAATCCCGCCACACGGGAGCCAGGCGCTGGGAGGGAAACACAAAGAGGCGCAGGGGCAGACCCGAGCGCTCCCACCCGGCCGCGCTCCCCGCGGGGCAGCCGAGCCGCCGGGCCTGCCGCCGCCGCCGCCTGCGCTCCCGCCGCCGCGGGGAGGATGCTGCGGGGACGATGCTGCCCCCCGCCAGTGCCCTTACCCCTCCGGCGGCGGCTGCCTGCTCTCCCCGCAGCCAGCTCCGCTCCGCCGCCCGCCTCCTCGCCGCGCCCGCGTCGGGCCGGGGGCCGCGGGCACGGCCTCGCCCCGCTGGCTGCGGCGGAGCCGCGCTGGGAGCGGCGCGGCGGGCGCGGACGTGTCCAGCAGCGGAGCCGCGGCGCGGGGCCGCCGCCGAGCTCAGCCGCCTCCTCCCCCGGCCGCCTCCGGATCGCCACCACCGCCCCGAGTTGCTCCACGCTTCTCCCCACGGCTCCCGCCCCGCCGGGCATTTATCGCGGGCGGCGGTGACGTGCGGCGGACACCCCTCCCCGGCACCCCGCGGGGCGGGACGGCCGCGCTCCGGGCACCGCGCCCGCCCCTGGCCCCGGGCCCCGCACCCTCGCCCCGGCACCGGCATCGGCAGCCGGAGGCGGGAGAGCCCGCAGCAGCTCCCGGGGCGATACCTGGAGTCCGGCGGGCAGCAAGGGCTGGCTGGGACCGCAGCCTCAGCCAGAAGCTGGCCGCGGTCCTGCAAAATCTATCGCCCAGAAAAGTCGAGGGGGGCCCCGTCCCTAACCGCCTCCATCCTTGGCAGCGGGCGAGAGGATGCTAAGCCGGCCTGCTCCTGCTGGGACACAGCAAAGAGAAAGAGCTGCGAGCTCCGCAAAAGTCCAGAACATGTGAATATGTCTGGAGGTATCAGGACAGGAATTTTACTGTGGATTCAAACCAGCCACATGAGAGTTCTCTTTACAAAGTAGAATTCAAAAGTTTGTAACCACTCATTTCTGTGCCAAGCAAGAATAGGCATCATACTTTCTGTTGTATCAAAGTCTTCTAGACTGAAATTTTTTGCAAGCTGACGGGGTTGACATTTCATTTACATAGTATAATTTGTTACATTGAGCTGAAGGTGGGATTGACCAACTTCCAGTCTTCACAGGACTGCTGTATCAGCTTCCAAAAGTTTTCTGTATTTTCGTTTTCAGAAACTGAGAGACTGAGGTTAAAATTCATCAGAATCCAACTGGCTTCAGACCAGCTCTATAAATGCTTCCAAATTTCAAGGGCCCAAGAGAAACAATGCCATGCAAGTAACACACTGCTGCTTTTTGTGCTCTCTCTTTCTTAGCTTTAGTTATAATTTCCCTAAATTCACTTTTGGAACTAAGTGCAGGATGCTATGGGTTCTCTTTTACTTGCACACTGTGATATGCAAAAATTCTTATGCTTTATATTGGTTGATCTTTATAACTTTATTTCTTGCAATCCTGGAATTGGATTTCTGCTCTCAAGTATTGGGCACTGAACTATTTTTGTAACAAAACTGTGTGAGGTAAAATGTGCAGCTGGATACACTGACTAGATGCAAGTTTGTTCAGTGTTTATACACCAGGATGGCTTATTACTTTCCATTTGGGGTACAGAAGAATGAGCCATACTTACAGACTGGCCATGCAGAACAGTTTAAAGAAACAGGAAGGAAACAAAAAATTAGAAGTACTTGCTGGAGTCTATATGTCAGATCTGGAACTTTTTTAATACTCACATCACTTTTGTATTGCTATATCTTGTTTCCATCCTCTTTAGGCCTCTGGAGGCCAAGATGCAGATTCTGTACCATCGAGGCACAGTTTAGCATTATCACCTAGTAAAGAGTATGTGTCATTTATTCTGTGTACTGGCACAAGTGTTATTTTATTACAAAGCAGCAGAATAGCTTCATTATTAGACCCAGTAATGGTTGTACACAAGAAACTGAAAACTTTTAAAAGAGTGAGGGTATTTATGTGAATTAAAATTCACATCAACTGGAAATTGCAGTAGTTGCCCCTTTCCATCAGCAATAGATACCTGCTGGGCTTCAAACAGCAGAATATAGATCAAATATCACTCACTGTCTTTGATTTTGAGTATTCATCATACTTTTAGAAAGCACTTGATCATATTTAGTCTTTGTCAAATTGAAGACATTGTTTTATGATGCAAGTTTTAGATTCATTAAAATAAATACTAATGTGAAAAGAGATAGGCCTAATTGAAATTGGTTTGAGTTTTTTGTTATTAATTAATTTTTCAGCAAATGAATAAACCCTTTGCACTCCTTGATTGTGCCCTTTGAGTTTGTTTTATAGCTGTGTGGTTTGTGGCCACATAAAAGTGTTATGACTTTGACAAACGCTATTTTGACACATCCAGTAATTTTTTTTGTATTAATATAACTACACATTGCTGGGTCAATTTCTTAATTAGAATGGGGGAGGCCCTTTTCTCTTTTTGTTATTGTTGTTGTTGTTGGTTTGTTTTGGGGGTTTTGTTTGTTTTTTTGTTTTGTTTTGTTTTTCTGGATTAAACCTCTGCCAGTTGATGTGTAACTGCCACCTATAATTTAAAATTATTATAATAAACAGTTAAGCACCATTACATCTCCTGCAACTAAAACTAGGTATCCTCCCTTACCAAAGGCACATGCAGACAGTGCATATGCAAACAGATGGACTGAGTAATTGTTTTCTGAATAGCTGTAACAGCAGCAACAAAAATTGCAACCAAAAACCTACTTGAAAGAAATTAGTAAGAGGTACATGCTGCACAAACACAGAGAATATGGCACTATCCTGGAAAGGAGAATTTTAGCCTGAACTTTGGCTAAAAGAGGTTTAAAGTGTGAGGGGAAAAAATCTTCTGCTGTCTGAATCTTCCTGTATTTGATGAGAGCAAGTTCCAGCACTCGTAAATAAACAAGTGTACGGATAAAATATATTTTACTTCATCATCAATTTGATTTCCTAATAGAAAAAATACATGGAGTTTGCAAATATGAATAATTGGGCTAAGAAAGAGTTACACTGCTAGTTAAGGAAGACAAGGAAATACTTGGAATACATAAAAAAATATTTAACTAATCTACTGAATTATAAGAGCTGAACTTTTAATTGAAAACAGAAGGAAGAATCTGAATCCAGGACATTTTTCTGTTGATTTTAAGTGTCCTTAATTAATCCACCTTCTGATTTTCTGCTGGATGTTATAACATCACAGCACTCTATTGACTGACATAGCCATTAAAAAGTCTGATCCATTATACAATTTGGAAACATCATATTTTTTACCCCAAAATTAGATGCACAAAACCAGTGTTTAGTTGTTACCTGGTCCTGATGGAGACTAAAAAGGCAACTAATAATCATGGGAACTTTTTTTTTTGCCAGAAAGAGCTGCTATATACCTGAAGTTTAACCCCTGGAGGTGTACATTACTGAGTATATCACAAATCTGCTCTCAGACACATAAGCTCCAGTGGCTCCCAAATCAGGACCACCATCTACCTGTCTGTACTAACAATGTGGCCAATTGTTTCAGACTCACACAAAAATGGCCAAGCAGGAGACATTTCAAGAGAGATGTCTGTATGGTGAGAGACCAATTTTCAGATTTTATCTCTTCCTGTCGTGGAGCAGGTTCTGGAATGCTCCTTTGCTGAGATCTAATATGCCTGCTATGTTGCTGAGTGGTCTGAATCGATTTTGCTTTTGGTGACTGTTGTTTAATCTGTTCTTTTTTTTTATTTTTTTTTTCACAATTAAATATACATAGAGCTAGAGAAGGTATATATCCATGTGAAAGTTGGTGACTAAAATGGATGAACTCTGCCTAAAGCCTTGCTTTAGGCTTTTGCCCAAACTGTCCCAAACTGTGATTTTTTGTTTTGGTTTGGTTTGGTTTGTTTGTTTGGTTTGGTTTTTTGTGGTGGTTTTTTTTTTGTTTGTTTGGTTTTTTTTGTTTGTTTGTTTGTTTTGGTTTGGTTTGGTTTTTTGGGGGGTTTTTTTGGGGTTTTTTTGGTTTTTTTTGGGGGGTTTGTTTTGTTTTGTTTTGTTTTGTGTTTTTTGTTTGGTTTTGTTTGGTTTGGTTGGTTGGTTTTTTTCGTTTTCTGCTCAGATTAAAAAAAAAAAAAAAAAAAAAGACTTCTGGGGAGGAAAAAAATGAAGTAAAGAGATGATGGGTGTCAGTATCCCTGCTCTTCTGGGTGTGATTCCAATAATGTGCAAGATTATTCCAATGCTGCAAAATATTTTGATAGATTATTTCAGGCAAAAATGTCTTGGCCACATCCATTGTTGAGGACTTGTGAAGTGCCTTCTTCTTGAGAAGCACAGCTATATTGCTAATTCAGAGACAGAACTCAGGGGAAAAACACACACATGTACACACATATATACAAAAAAAAAAAAAAAGAAAGAAAAAAAAAAAAAGAAAAAAAACCCCACCACAATAAAACAATGGGGAATAGCTTTCCTTTGGCTAAATTTGTCAGAATAAAAAGATTCATTAAGATCTGTCAGTAGTTGTGCAAGTGCCTGGACATATTGCATTTGCCAGGTAGCATCTCCATGCATTCCCCTTTATCTTCCATACCTTTTCCTTTTAGTATTATTGTACATTCCCTGGTAAAGTTTGTTCATTCAAGTGTTGGTGTCTTGGTTTGGAAAGACAGGGATCTGCCAGGGAAAGCAGGAATTTCCCTTAGAATGGAGAACGTAAACCCCTCACACCCCGCCAAATTATAATTTTGCAATTAAGGGCTTTCAGACAAAGATTTGGGAATAGGAATAACAGTTCTTTACTAGGAATATTAATAATACAAATGTAATAGAAAAACAAAACCACACAACCAAACCAGCAAACAAACAACAATTTTGGAAAACCCTGACAGAGTCAGAGCTACAACCTGACACCCTGCTGGTCAGGGTGTTGGAAGCAGTCCAAAAGTGAGTCCTCCTGGAGTGACAGAGGTGGTTCTGTTGAAGTAGAGATGATCCTGTAGCAAAAGGGTCCAGGGGTGGTGAGAAGGGGTCTGGTGATGGTGAGATGGGGTCTGGTGATGGTGAGATGGTCTTCCTCCCAGAAATCGGGTGAAGCTAGTAGCTTTTGTATTCCTGTGTCTCAGTTTTATCCAGGTAGGAATGCCTGGGCCCCCCCACTCCCACTGCCAGGGAGGATGTGATGCATCTCACAATAGGATGATGGAATGTGGATGTACTGCTTTGGGGAGGGTATAGTCCGGGGAGGTGCTAATGGCTCATTATCAGAAGGCATCCATCCCCCTTCCTCCTTGAGTTACAAGAGATAAAGAAAAACATCTCCCCAACTGCTTTTAACAAATGAAATAGAATACACACCCTTGGCTCCACAACCCAAGACAGTTGGTCATCTTTAGACACTGTAGCATCATAGAGAAAACTTTGTTTTCCATTCCTTTTGGTATTATACCAGCAAAGTTCACAAAGAAAATATTTTCTCATCAGTCTCTCAGAAAAAATATTTAAAAGAGCAGCTTTTAACTTGTAGCGCATCACAGTTCCTGCCCTTCAGGAAAGGTAGCCACATCTGGTATCATTTACTATCCATTGCTAAGATAAAGAGCAAGATTGGCAGAAATGTTTTTCTGCATCATCCTCACCAGCTATTTCACAAAAGTAACTGAAAAAGTAATCATAAAATTCTGTAAAATTAAGTAGTCAAGTATAATTTGCTATATAAAGATACATGAAATCCATGAAATAAATTATGCAATGATTCCTAGAACAATTAGTTGAACATAAGTTTTTTATACTTGTTATGAATAGATGGAATTAAGCTTTTATTTTTTTTTTACTAGTTTAAAAAGTTTCACTTTAAAATTTTAATACAGTGATTGAATGAGGACAGAACTGTTATTTTATACCATTGTACTACTTTGAAAAAGGCATTCTTGTGTATTTACAGGGAGTGGAAGCAATTATTTCTACTGAAAGGAGCTTCTACTCTGCTTCTAATTGTGACTAAGAAAAGTTTATTTTTTTTAGTTTGATTTTGTCTAAGATCAACAATGAACAAAAAGTTATCATCAATTAACATTCTTCAAATGGTATGAAATCCAATGAAGATTTTAACCAAAGGAGAAAGAGCTGCAGGCCACTGGGGAACTGGGGTGCATGGAAGGCAAGATATCATTAAAAAGAAAAGTGTCATGATTTAAATTAGTCTGAAGATACACTTTAAAAGAAAGATGCAGGAAATTGTTCTGATTTCTGAGTTGTAATTTATTATAAAACTAGTTAATTTACTCCACTTGCCCCTTAAGTACATCATGATCAAAAACTATTTTGTTTACCAAACAAAAAGCTCTTGAAATAAACAATTGGACTCTTTTGAAATGGTCTCTGGCGTTAGATTTTAGCACATAGAATCATTATTTCAATATGGTTGTTCATAAAATAAAACAAAAGACAAATTCATACTGCATTTTCCATTACACAGTATCACAAGAGATAATCAGCCAGCATCTGAAGGAGTAGGTTTCCATTTCCACCCCTCTCTAAAAGAATTTGAGCCTGATTGCCCATGATTAATTTCCCCAACCTGTACATTACAGTGAGTCAGAACAACATTCTCTCTGTCACTTCTATTTCACAAAATAATCAAGTATCCTTTGAGCCAGAAGGATGTGTAGTAACATTTCTGTAACCCAGTGACGAGGGAACTTCTGGTAAAATGAAGTCACACTAAAAGCTAATATTTACATTTAGTGTATTTGAAATTAAATACTAATTGGGGCAAGTTTATGGTACCATATATATTCTTATTGATGTAGTCTCACTATATTTATGCCCACTCTCAAGCTCACAGCCATAAGCTTTTTTTTGTTTTGTTTTGGGGAAGTAGGGGAATCATGAGCACATTGTTTTTTCTGCCTAGACTGATATATCCAGACAGCTGCAATAAATTCAAGCCTTAAGCGCAGAGACACTTTGTTCTAAATCCCTTTTGCCACTGATTGATTTGGAATACAGCTGAGAACTTTGTTGGAGGTTACTGTCTCCAGCTATTCTCCCATAAAATTAACTGAATTAAGTGTTGCTTTTGTGCACAGTGTTGCTGCAGAGTCAGAACTGGAGCATTTTCCCCAAAACTCACTTGTACTTCAAGAGAGGAATTTTGTCAGGATAAGTTTGGAACAAAACCTAATACCAAATTTCATTCTGTTTCTTATATATGAAATGTGAAGAGAGCTATCGCTCAACCCAGTGAACAGTTCTGCAAGAGCAACTTGCCAGGAGAGATGTGGCCCCTTTGGGGAGACTGCCAGCATGACCTGCACAGCTCAAACTGTGCACAGCTGTGGCACACACGGTCTCAAGTATCAGCCTCACACGTGTTAGCCAAGGTGATGTCTGCAGGGCCTCATCTCTACTGTGTGTTGGAAATTATTGGGAATATTGGAGGAGAAATGACTGGTGATCTTTATTTTGTGGGAAAAATGACACAGGCATCTGTGCTGAGCTACTTCAGCCACTGAACAAACTAGAGGGTCCCACTGACAGTGAAGAAGATGCTGTGGGTATCTAGAAGCCACCATGTTAGGATTTCAAATATTGTATTGCCAGCAAATTCCAGGTTGATCTTTACTGTGTGACTGCCTGTGAATTACTCATTTTACTAACTGAAAGGAAAGTGAAGATGCCTTGGTGTCAGACTTGATGATTTATTATTGTTTGCATGCTTTGTTCTTCACGTAGCAGTAAGGCAGATGGTCATAAACTGTAACTTCCTGTGAAATTGTCAGATTTGTCAGCACTCTCACCCTATCTCTGGCAAAAGCAGCAGTTACACGGCACTGGAATGACCAGCACTGTGAGGTACCTTGAACTAATATCAGTGCTCCAAATCCTGCAGGTTCACAACTCTTGTAAATAAGCTGGGACAGACGCATGGGTGAGGTGATGAGAAGTATTGGAAATAGCACTGCCCTGTCCCAGAGCTGGAAATGGTGCAAGGCATAAATGTTTCCTGCTGACAGAAATGCTTGGGTCTGTTTTGTCCCTGTTATGTGTGTACATATAGAATCACAGAATCATTGGTTGGAGAAGACCCTTAGATCAGTGAGCCAACATTGCACTGCCAAGTCCACCAATAGAAAATGCTCCTAAGTGTCATTTGTTTAGTTTTAAACCAAACACATATGGAAAAGGACCTATGGAACTGCTTCTGCATAGGCTGCTTTTCTTCACTCACAGTTTCCTGCAGCATAATAGAGGATTTCAGATGTCTTGACTGGTCAGGAGTAACCTCTAAAGAACACATTTTTACCCTCAGAGAGACTCTGTCATGTCTGAGCCCCTATTTCGGATTCATCTTCTTCTTCCCACATCAAGCCAGTTCTTAAAATCTGTGTGCCGTGGTGAGGATAGGAAGTGGAGAAGGACCTACTTACTTAGGTCAAATTTTGTATGACTGGAAGACAACAACAAACTAGACTGACAGTGACACCAGCAGAGCCTCTTCATGTGAGAAACATGTTCAGATGCCAATACAGAATCGTCTGCATTAGCACCTGTAACATCTCACTCTGTCCAAGCCACCCTAGCACGTGTCTCTTTGGCAGCAACCTTCTCCTAGAGATCTCAAACATCCAGCACCTCTCTGTAGGTACAGACATTCATTATCAGGTCAGGCTGTAAAAAACAGTGTGATTTACAAGTCTCAGGCCTTGCTTGGTCTTAATCACATGTCTTTCCAATGTGGGCAAAATCAATAAGAATTTTTAATTCTGATTTTATGTTGGCATGAACAAGCATGCTAATTCTACTATTACAGGTTGTTAGTAATCCATTTTTTTTCTTCTATATAAAGCACTCATACCCTGCTGGGCAAATCAGGGTCTTTATAAGTTATACCAGTATGGGCAGTTACAGCCAACTTATTAAGAATTAATTTATGTCATCTTACGTATCACCTCAGTTTTCAATACTAACTCTAAATGACAAAAATCAACACAATGTTTTAAACAAAGATTGTAATATTACTAATTTTTGTTATTATTGTATTCCCTGTAAATTTCCAGATAAGTGCAATTAAATATAAGTTTCTACAAACTCATGAAAGGAAGGAATAGTTTAAAAATTGATTCATAAAGGAAGTTTTAATTAGAATTATGAAGGACGATGAAAGCAATGAACTTTGTCAGTAGGAATATGGCTCTTTCATAAGTAGATCTTTGAAGAAGGTAGTCATTAGCATATTTCTATATTTTGCCCGGGAGCACTTCAGCCAGACTTATTCAAGTTTCATTAATATTTTAAAATTTGTGGCAAAAATGTAACTTTAATTATGGGGTTGGATTATTTGAAAATTAAAATACTGCCTTTAGCTGTACTAAAAGAGCACTCAAAAGGGACCTTGTGAGAATCTTATTTCTCCTTAAATCCCACAAGATGGAATCAATTTCTATTTTAATTAATAGCTTATTTGCCAGTCATTTACAATTCAGTGCATAGCCTTGACTGTTAGCACCTCTAAATACTCATTCCTCATGCAGGGTAAATTATTTTCCAGCATCAGGAAAAGGTCTCTGCTGCAATGTCTTTTCTGAGGCAATGATGGCTTTGGGAATTGATCCATGTGGCACATTTGGTTGTATCAAGGAGATACAGATATAAACATGGAAGACTAAAACCATTGCAAGGATACCATAATGTGGATGGGCTGCCACCCTCAGCAGCAGCAGCAGCAGCTTTCAGCTGTGTGCCTCCAGTGCAGGTGGCGCAGGAAGAACAATTCTTCCCTCATTTCTTCTTTAAACTAAACAGTGTCAAATGTCAATTGAAGGAAATCAGCCAGTTCTCCTCTCTACTTCCTTCTGTCTCAGTCCCACACTTCCCCCTCCCTCCATACGTCTGCTGTGTCCTTCCACCTACAAGCAACCAGACTCTGAACTCTCTCACAGCAAGACCCAGCCCTTCATTTTATGCGTCTTCAATTTTGTTACTGCATTTACTTACCTGCCTTATATTGGGAAATCTGACTACTCCTCAGTAGCAGTGTCTTTACAATTCCTTAACTTCCTACCTCACCACTCAGAATAACAGTGCACATTTCTCAATAGATGTGTGATTTGTTTACCACCTTTTTTTTTAACCTGTATAACATATCTGTGCATTAAAAGCCTGGGTATACAGATGGCTGAAAAATATAAATGGCATTTTTATTAGAGAACTGCTTTTACATAGAAATCTCCCATTCCATCAGCCTTCCATACTCTAATGTTCTGCATCTACTAATCCAAACTTCCTCTTTCCTCAAACCCACTGTTAAAACAGAGCACCACAGCCAAGGACTGGGGAAAATGCTGCATCCACAGCTGCTGCAGTGGACGGCAAATCCACACAGCTACTGCTACAGCTGCAGCAACAAGAGGGTGTGTGAGGATTTGAGTTGCTGCTTTGAAGGAATAGCAGCTTTAAAGGAGTGCAGGATATACACATCAATATACCAACCTGTTTATGTTACAAAACATAATTAGTTGCTTACAGAATGTGGGGCCCCAGCAGAGGAAGTTCAAGCAAGCAGTATAGCATAAGCTTTGCAAAGAAGCTTTCAGGTTTGCGAGGTCTATTGGCGCTCTCCAAAACGGCGTCGCCAACGTCAGCCAGGTAGGTGCCACTGCAAACACCACCAGGGTAAATACTGAAAGGTCAGCTCCCCTTTTGTGCCAGTTGTGTGTGCCTGTTCTTCAGCCTTTTTGCTCCAAACAGACCGCTATCTGTATGTGTGCAAATATTAAAACATACATTCTTACACTGGTGCCAGTGTCTGTTTTTCTTAAAGAAGAGGTATTCATATGTGCAAACAAGACTGTTACAGAGGGTATGGACTGCAATATTTACACACCACAGTTCCTTCTTGCTTTGAAAAAAGGGGAAAAGGGACAGGTCTTTCCTGATGAGGAAAGCTTTGAGATCTTGGCATCTTTGCAGTAGTACCTGACCAATCTTAGGAAAAACTTTCTAAGCCATGTGGTCTTTTGCAAATGATCCTCCAAAGGATGCTATAAAACTCAGTGCAGCCAAGTGGAAGCAACATAACATTTACTCGAAGTCCATTTCCTTTGGGAAAGAAATTTGATGTGGCTTTATTTTAATTAGCTTGTGCTATTTGAGAGAGGAGGTGTGAAATGTTCAAACTGTGGTCGGATTCATGGTTGGGGTCTTGCAGGAGACAGGGATTTGAAAGGCTTCCTCACATCATCATTTTGGCACACATCAAAGAGGATGCTGAGGTGTCTGTGGCTGTTACAGTATGATTGTGCTATGGACATGTGTACCTGGTAAGGTCACAGAGCAGGACATTTGGGCTACTTGGGAAAGATACTCCTATCTGCTGCTGTTATCACCAGATCTGCAACTTCCCAGAGTGAGTGCATGGCTAAAAAGGGGAAAGTTTTATTTCTTCATTTCCTCTGTGCAAATCATATTGACTCAGTAATGGAAAAAACAAAAGAGCTATCCCTCACATATTGTTGATAGTCTGTATGTCCTTTGCAGTTAGCAAATGAAAATACTGCTGTGTTTGTGTCCTTTGCAATTGCTTGTCAGTCTCCTAATAGAATAGCACAAAATTTCTGGTCTCTTGTCTGTTATTAGGAAAGTGATGTTTTAATGCTTGGGGGTTTGCAGTATATTCTGTAAGAGGTGTACAGCAGTTTGGTTTGGGTTTGTGCTTTTTTTAGGTCTCATCATAACACTTTGAAAAATAGTAAAGTGGTGAAATACTGCCACTTATGTGCAAAGATGTCAGGGTGCATATTAAGGAGGGTTTCATAAAAGATGCTTTTGCCTGGGGTAAATAAGTCTCATAAAATTCTCAGAAGTTGAAAGTTTTTTTGGAAGATTGTGAAAATTGATCCTTGTGGTTTTGGTGAAAACCTGTGGATGACATTTTTTATATATTGTGGCCTTTTCCGCCTAAATATTTCATATCACATGAATTTACAATAGAATTACTGTGTATGAATGATAGTGTATCACATACTCAAAATAATACTATCATAATAAAAAGCCACACAGCAATAATGTGGTGACCCACCTGCCTCTGGGCAGATTTTAACTCTACATGTTTTCTCACCTCAGCCAGGTTTTCCTTCACAATCTCTTCCTGACATCAGGACCACCCACTCATTGACATATGATAAGGTTTTGAAAAATGACTTGTCAGCAAGATTCAACATCTATATTTAACAAAGCATGATAAAAATAACTGAAGTTTCTAAGGTTTCCAACATACACATTAAAAAAATGTTCTGAGGGAGCTATATAATGCATTATTTCCAGATGTATAATAAATATCATGCTTCTTTTAAAAATGCTAAGAAAGCAATTTCTTCCAAAATTTAAGACAGTTTAAGGTACAAAGGCACATAAAGTAAACAGCATTAAGTGCAGAAAGATGTTTTGGAATTGGTAATGTCTACAGGGATTTCTGTAAGGAAACTAAAGCCCAAAGTCCTCCTAATTATAAAGCTTGTAATAAGTAGCTTTAATTATAATGTATAGAAAAGAATGTGTGGAAAAGTTATTTAAAAAATCTTAGTGAAAATATTTCTATTGTATTTCACATTTCCTACAACCAACTGTTTATTCAACTTTCATATCCTTCCAGGCTGCTGTTCTCAGTACAGTGGCTTTCTCAGTTCATAGAGGTACCTCCATGCCTGCACCCAGCCTTTTCTTCTGCATGAGGTACTACTCCCAAGTCTCTTTGGGAAGCCTTGATTCATTCTTGGACTGCAGATATTCTTCAAACCGTGCTTTGGACCTCTGGTGGTTCGGCATTTTCCCTAATCTCACGGTACATTTGGTAACACAAGCCAAGGCAAGCTGCACACTGCCTCCTGCAACTGCATCTCCCATGAAAGTGGAAAGTATCAAGTTGTCCTGGAGAACCCTCAGGAAGACCAGCTGCCAGTTCAGATCTTGTGGACAACAACTCTGCCCCTGAGAGAGCCTAAAATAAGTCTAACCAGGACTGATACATTTTGAAGCCTTTCCAGAGGGCTTGTATAAATAACTCATAAATAGTTATATACCATCTACTGAATACAAAGAATCCACCAAGTTTTACTGGAATGTACTGATGGTTTTGTGTGTGCAGCATTCAATAGTATACCCTATACCTTGTGCACTTCCAACCATCTTTGTTCACGTTCCATATTTTTCTCTTTTAAAATATTTCCCACTATTTGTTCACCACAATATTGTTCCAGCCAGTTCTTGCCTGCTAGAATAAATTTTCTCAGTCTCTTTCATTCCGCAGTTTTGTTTTACAAGCCTGAACTCTTCTCTTTTGCCTTTCTTACGCTCACTGTCTTTTTCTTTTCATTCTTGGAACAGAGCAGGTATTTGTTTCTTTGTCTCTCTTTCTTCAATTCCTGAACAATTGTTTTCCCTTTCCTTGACTTTATTTTTCCATCTTCTCTCCATCTGTCTTTTCCTTATACTCCACCACTCCACTGACATGGTAGGTCAGGCTCCACCGTTGGATGTGACCCAGGAAAACATCTCCTGCTATAAGTGCCAAATATAGCAACAAAAGAAGACAGCTGGGTCCTGTTACACAGATCAGATTTTCAGAAAAAATTTAATTATTAAATGGCAAGTGCCTGTGTTGTTTTTTTTTTCAGTGTCTGCTTTTACCTTTACCTTTCAAGTAGCAGTGCAGTACAATATCAATTTAATATCACTGCTACAAAATAGTTAATAGAGTGGAAGTAGGGAGGGTATGGAGCTGAACCAGCAACTGGGATGAAATGCTCTCCTTCGATGAACTCGGTTCATTATACTCTGTGTTAGCCTAACACACATCCCAATCTACCTGCCTTGAAGGTACAACCACCTGTCACTGAGCATGTGCTCTATAATCTATATGGATTATAATTTTAAGAGTGAAGCCAGAGAATTTTACACCCACCATTAACAAAGGTATGCATGTCTAGAGCCACTCAACATCCAACTTAACATAAAGAAATAGTACAAATTAAGAATGGGGAGAAGTTAGGGAAGACTCCATTGTAACTTCTGGAATCAGTTGATGGGCTGAACCTATTTTCTCCCCCATTGGAATGTCTATTGGGTAAGCGCCATACTCTATGCTTGCTAAATTATTACCTCGAGCTAACTTTTATTGGTGATTAGAGCATGTCTTTAAACTGCTTTGAATACATTTTTGCAGTCAGATACCATCACCTTTTCAAACCTTTTCAAACCTTTTCAAACCTTAACCTGTCACACTTTTCTGTTGACAGTGTGTATATGAATAAAATGTGTTATTTCACACACGGCAGTCGCTGGCAGTGGGTGACATACTCAACTAAGAGTGGAGACCATGGAGGGGTGCCTCTTATGCTGTGATCCTAAGGATATTAGTCAAACCACTCTCTGATCCAGCAGTGGAGCATGCCCATAATGGGACACAGACTGGTCAGCCACAAGGTGCTCACAGAACCAAACAAACAAAAACAATGTTAGGAAGGCCTCCCTCTTTCATATGACAGTCCCATCTCTTCAGTCTCTCACTTGGCTACAGGATAGAATATGGATCCTAACTTCAATGTCCTTGATTGATTGATTGATGGTCATTAAACATACTATGGTATTTCAGTGAGTGAAGAACTACAGCAAGAACTTCTCTGTAAGGAACTGAAAGATATAGTCTACCTTGGTTTTTTCACATTTTCTCTTCATTGCCTGAAAGTATCTTCTGTGATCATACACAGAGAGTAACAAACTGATATGCTTGTTATAATATTTCTCCTGTTTTGAGTTCCAGGCATGCTATTTAATTATGACCATTTCAAATCTGATTTGTCTTTGAAGAAAATACTTAGATGTCATACCAAGCTCTGAAAACATGATTGATAAAAAAGAAAATTTTTGCTAAGCATTTCAATCCACTAAAACAAACATCGATGTGGCACAGGTAAATAGATGAGCTGATGAAAAAGAAGTTGAAAACAATCTGTAATGAATTAAATTACATTATTTGTAAGCCAAGATCTCCTGATGAGGAAAATTATTTTAATGAACCTCATTTTTTCCCCATTAAAAGAAAATCTGTAATAATATTTTGTTAGTGAAATAACCCTCCTTACTTAAAAGACTATTCTAGATCTCTGCAGATCTAGTTTCAGACAGATACTTGATTTTTGGGAATTAATTTTTCTTATGAGAAAACTATTAATAGACTCTGGAGTTAAAATTTGACAGTTTTAAAGTGATTTAATGGAGAACTCTGATTTGCATCATCATCTTTTCATACTTACCACAAAAGAATATTTTATTCCATGTCAGGGCTGTACTATACTTGGTAATTCTTTGTAGCTGAAAATAAGTGAAACACTCTTGTCTCTGTCTTTCTCCTTTCCTTCCTGGACTGCTGAATACAACACCTCATTTGTATTTATTAGTTAGTGCTGCTTCTCTGTCTTTTTATTCTGGCTTTCTGCCTGCTTTCAGATGCCTTTTTAATTAAATCTTATTCTGTCCTTTCATTACTTATTAATGTTTTCATTGGCAAGCATTTTCACTCTCCTTACAGAGCAGAGTCAATTTATTTCAATAACCTTATTTAGACCTAGTTATCAGCAATAACACAAATAATCCATTTGTTAATTATGTGAATTGAAGTGACAATTTCAGAACACATATTCCATAACACAAGGTCAAATGACCATACCTGGAATGTGGCTTCTGCTTCATTAGCAAATGTGCTGACTATTAATGAGACAGCACCTGATAGAAATTATTTACAACCTTCTTACTAGGAACACTTGAGGTAGGTAGCTAAGTATGATGGTTTTCCTATATATCCATTGTGAAGGAGACTTTGAATATCAAAGTTAACCTCCTCATTGTGGCCAGCCCTCTAAAGCAGCCTACATTGACTGTACGGGAGTTCAGACTCCTAGTTTAGGTGCCTGAAGTAAGGCAGTGCAAATAACTTCGTCTCAGTGTCTGCAAATCACCAGATCTCATTTAACAATGTATTGTCCAAGACACTTTAACTGTATCTCTTCTTTTAGCCGTGTTCTCATGTAGTAGTTTTCTGGTAATACTTCCAAACTTCTCTTATCTGTAAACCTCAATCCACATTTTGTACTGAATGCCACATTTCTTGTAAATTTGCCTTCATTGAGTAATGATTTGAAGAAAAGGCTCTCATTTTTTTTTCTTTGTCATGGTTTCTCATCATCTTTGCCTTGCCAGTGGACTAATTCCTAGCACTTTCACTCCTACCCTTATTAATAACAGTAGATTTTAACATCTACAATTTCCTTCAGAAAATATTTAACAAATAACATGTGAAAGCACCTCATTTTGTTTACTTTCTTTGGTTTTCTGATAGCTTCTGTATGCAGTGAACAATTTAAGCAACACAGTTTCCTCTTTTTGGTATTGGAAAAGACATAGCTTACTTCAAGTTCTTCATTATTCCATAATGAAGAAGAGTACAAGTAAAAGATTACCTTGGCTTCAGTCATGTGTGCTAGTTATGGTTATAGGAAATCTCAGCTTCTATCATCTGTCACATGGCTGCTGGTAAGCTATGATTCCAATGGCTGCCAGAATCACCCTGGCTTGCTGGGTGACACCAGTCTGAAAGGAAAGAGAACACACAAGGTAATTTGCAAGTAAGAATCTCTTGCTTTCCGAGGGGCTGCAACACAAGCCTGAGGGGCTCTGTGTGGAAGGCATGGGCATACTTCTGCCAAACAAACATTGAGCTCAAGTACCATCACCAGCTTTACAGTTGTAATCCAAACCAAAATAGTCTGTAGAGTAAAGTATAAAACTAGCTCACACCAGTGAAAAGTAGCTGAGTAGTAAGTGGATGGGTATACAAAAGGAAATGATTTGGAAAACAAACTATTTCAGTGCTTGCACAAAGGGAAAGCTGAACTTTTTCAGAGAGGTTATTGGAACTTTGAACTATCCTTTCCATCTGACTCAATGCTCTGTTTCAAGCTTCTCTTCTTCTGTAGCTTACTGGCTCTGGACTAATTATAGGTTAATACCTTAAGGAGCAGTTACACAGAATTGCCTTCTGTGTACTGGATGTTACACACCAGCCTTTGGCTGCTGTCCCCACCGCAACACCAGGCTGCTTGTGTAAGTGGTAAAATAGACACACAGGACACTGAGGACAAACAGGCATCACCACTGCAGCCACAGCCCCACAGTGGCACAACCACAAAACTAGCATTCATAAAATAAGGAACTATATACAAAAAGCTGCCCATGCTGAAAAAACCCAGATTTTCAGATGCTGGAGCTGTTAAATATAAGTGAGAGCACATTTTCACCCTGGTTCCACAGGAGTTGGCAGTGATATCTCCACAGGTAAAATACTGGGATGACGTGACATTTTATGGCCTACAGCATCAGAGGACAACCCCATTGACACCCACTCAAAAACAGATGTAGAAAACTGAATATTGAGAAGACATGTTGTATTTAGTGTCTGTATCTGAGAAAAACTATGTTTCCCAGAGAAGCAGATACACTTTACGTATTGATTCTGTAGTGTTCTCACTTTCCCAGAGGTTTCTGTGCACAAGACTGAACACACTGGGTTATGTATCAAGTTACAATTACATGATCACGGGGTCCTCTAAGCCCCTCTGCTGTGTATAATGTCACACGTGCTTTGGCATCACATTGCCTCTCACCCTGAGGCACCATCTCTGGGGCAGCATTAGGGGTAGGTGACTGACCCATCCGGGCAGCTCTGCACTGGGATGTGCTATTGTGGTTGAGGGAACTGGAGATACAGTATCCAATGTAGAATGAATGCCATAGAAGATAAACATAAGAAGAGACTCAGACAGGTGTTTCTCACACAGGAATTCAGTGATTTTCGTTATTTTGTCCATTATCACAGCACCGTGTGCTTTTCAAGAAGGTAATATAAGACACATTTTTAAACATAGCCATTAATTTTTCGGTGTAACTTTTTCTCATGCCCAAAACATGTTGTATAGTCATCATGTAAGCAAATAAGAACTCTTACTGCCTTTTTCTCTCTCTAGTATATATGTATATGTGTTTATATATATATATATATATATATATGTAGAGGATTTCTGACATAGGAATAGACCAATCAGCCTTTGATAAAGAGCCTACTAACTTGATAAAGGTTTTGATCCCTATTTCTAGTCCTCTGTTGTTTTAATTTGTGGATACAAAAAATGTGTCTTGCTAAGAGCATTTCCGTGTATTATTTTGGTATTTTGTTTACTTAATCTGTAAATATACAAGGCATTTAACCTGAGTTTTAAGAGTTGTTTTGTAGGTGTGATGGGAATATGGAAGGTAGTAAAGTAAAAATACATATACAGAGGTTACATTTTACTTGTGTACGTCAGCCTCTGTAACTGTAACTGAGAAAACACAAAGCAAAGTGTTAAACTTTGGGATTTTGCAAGGGCAAAATGCATTGCACGAAAATAATATTTCCATTTCTTATTTTCTTAATTAAACTGCAAATGCAAATACAGAATTACATCAGTTTTGAAAGGACTTTAAATGTTCTTTTAGCAGAACTACCAAGCAATAGATTTACTGTTATTCCTTAAGCAAATTTCATTACTTGCTGATACAGCTAGGACTTTTTAAGCTTAGTACAAACTAGTTACTTTTTAATTTTTCTTTCTTTGGTAAAGACATACCTCTCTCTGAATTTTTTTTTCCTCAACCTGCACAGTGTTCACTCAAGCTGAACTTGTATATATGTAGTTGCTTTATAATCAGAAGGAAATGGCACACTCCACCCTGGATAATCATCATCATCATCACCATCAAGAAGGAAAAAAAATAAAATTAACACCTTCAGACAAGTACTGTTATGGGCCCAAAGAGAGAGAAACCTGGGAAATTATATTGAGAAGTATATACACGTGTCTTGCTCTTTTGTTCCTCCTGAAGCACCCATGCTGGCTATTACAGGGAGGCAGTAATGAAGCAGATCTTTCTCTGTTCTTTATGTTCTGCATAGTATGCAATGAAGTTTAGATACCTAAGATGTAGAAGAAAAAAAAAAAAAAAAAAAAAAAAAAGAAAATAATTGTATCATAAAAATATAATGTAATGCTAATTTCTGAAAAGCACTCCAGGAATCATACAACAAGGCAATGAGCCATGTGGCACTCACTGTTTGAGATCAAAACCCACTCCCTGAAATGCTAAAAGCTAATCATGTAGATTATTTGCTGTTGGCTCTAGATGGTGATTTGGCATTTGACCAATGAGTAATTCACAGATCAGGAGGGAGGTTTGCTTCCTGATTAAATGGATAACAAACATTTTAAACAGATGCTCAACATGAATGCAAACCAATAATAACGTACTTCCACTGTGAACTTTTGAAATTTATGGATAATTTCACAGATACTGCATAGCAGCCAAAACGCTTGCTGGCAATAACTGATTAGATAAAGAGAAACAGCCATTCTAGTTTTATGCATAAGGGTATACATATAGCCCTTTCCTTGTCAGGGTCTTCATTCGGTCCTTCCCCCTCGGGAGTAGCCTGATAATGCGTAGCAAAACCCATAGGTATAAATTTAGCACCTGCGTTACTTTCACTGTTTTCCCTGAGAAAGGACACTAGTTTTACAATGTTTCAACTTTGTCCTCCACAGAGTACCATGTATTATCTGCAAGAGTTCTTAAAGAAATCCTGCCTGGATGGAGATAGTTAATATATCTCTTACAGCAACAGCATTTCAGGACTTGTCTTGCCTTGGGCAAGATGGTCCCTGATTTCAGTGTGGCTCATGAGCTTGTAAGAGAGAATTCAAACTGCATAATCTATTAATTCTTTCCCTGTTTGTTTTTTTCGTTGTTGTTGTTGGTTTTTTTTTGGGGGGGGGGGGTTTGGCTTGGTTTTTTTTTTTTTTTGTCCATATTAAATCTCACATTTTTTTCCACATAATTGATATTTCTCTCCTGTATAATAAGACTTGACCACATAGTTTCTAAAATTCAGTTAGACCTTACTAAGAAAAAATGGGAATGATGCAGATTATATGGGTTGCTATGAGCACCATATAGGTGATTTGGCAATTCAGTGATATGTTAATGCTGGAAAAATAAATTCAGGGTCAGTGGTAGTGAAAGGGACAATTTCAAGTAATCAGAACTGCTGATTACAGCTACTCAAATAAAGGTCCTAAAATTTTTCTTCAAAACCGAAAATTAAAAAAAAAAATTAAATTAAAGAATGAGCTCTGAAAAGACAAGCACTTACAGCAATCAATATTTTAGGAGATTGTCTAAATGTGCATAGATTATTTCACAATGAAAGGGCAAAGGAACATTTAAATTTTTTAAATTGTTAAATTTAAAAATAAGGAGAAGAATGTGTTTACAGGTATAGTTTGGCATCACTGACAAAAGCCAAATATGTGGGAAAGGAAAACAGTCAGTTAAAGAATATTCAAGTAAAGGTAATATTGCTTCCTTTTAGCATAGTCAAATTAATTCACAAGGTGTTCTAAACCTAAGACAAATTTCTTTTCAATGTCTGAATCAGACATTGAAAAGAAATTTGGAAGATACTGGACTGCTACTTAAATTCAAAACTATGATTTTAAAAAGCATGGGAAGAGCAGAATTACTGAAGTTTCTAAAAGGGTATTTAACCAAGGTTGACTGCAATATAAAATAAATAGGACATATATCAAGAAAAACAAAGTTCTCATTGGGGAAATAAGATAAAATGGATAGCAATATAGTTATTAAACAGACACCAAGGAGACAATTTTCAATTAAAAAAAAAAAAAAAAAAGAGTGGGAGTGTTGTGATGAAGTATTAATGAATTCAATCAAGAAAATTCAGAAAGTACTCCAAATAATTTATAGGAGTGCAAGAGGAATAACACTTTTACAGACAAGTACATAGTATGACAATAACATGTGCCAGTGTGCCCTTGTGAGCAAGAGGGCCAATGATATCCTGGGCTGCATTAGGAAGAGTGTTTCCAGCAGGTGGAGGAAGGTGATCCTGCCCCTCTACTTGTACCTGGTGTGGCCACACCTGGAGTGATGGGTCCAGTTCTAGACACCTGACACAAGAGAAACACAGACATACTGGAGAGAATCCAGTGAAGAGTCATTGAGCTCATTAAGGGACTGAAGCATCTCTCCTATGAGAAAATGCAGAGAGAGCTGGGACTGTTGAGCCTGGAGAAGAAAAGTTTCCAGGAGGATCTTTATTAATGTCTATAAATACCTGAAATGAGATGGCAGAGGACAAATCCAGGCTCTTTTCAGTGGTGCCCATGACCAAAGAAAATGAACACAAATTGAGCACAGGAGGTCCCCTCTGAACAAGAGGAAATATCTTTTCACTGTGAGTAAGACTGAGCACTGGCACAAGTTGTTGAAGGAGGTTGTGGAGCTTTCCATCTTAGAGATGTGTAAAAGCCTTCTGGACATAGTCCTGGGCCACTATCTCTAGGTGGCTCTGTTTGCAGCAGGGGGGTTGTATCAGGTTTCTTGCATCCTGAAATATTTTGGGATTTTCAGTAAGGAAACGCATGGGTATCATGGACAAGTAAGAGGTATTCACCAAACAGGAAATATTGTCCACCTGAGTACTTGGACAATGGGACTTCTGGTATCAAAAAGGAAACTTTTTTTAAAAGTTCTTTAAAAGAGGTAGGATACATTTGGAAGACACTTACATGAACTCACTCTTAGGTTTAGTTCACAGCTGAAGGAATAAAGATCAGATGAATGAAGATACTTAAAGAGTGACAGCTGAGGAATATGTGTCCTAAAATTAATAACAAGAGCAAGGCATTTATTGACAGTATTATATTATACACAACCAGAAAAAAATTAAGCCAAAAATTATCAACAAAAACTTGAAAGATATATTTAACAACAAGCTCTAGCAATAAATATTACAGTCAAAATAATCACACATCAGATGAAACTAGATATGATAGAACTAGCATAAACCTATGTGGCATACTTGCCTAAGTGCCTTATCTCATGTAATGTAGAGGACTTCTCATTTGCAATTTTTGTAGCTGGCTTTTGACTTCCAGCTCTGCAGTTGCTCAGGTTGCCCTGGCTTGTATTTTCTAGAGCTTCTCTGACAGTAATTTTCCCTTACTCCAGTTCAGTTTGCAGGCTGCAATGGGAAGGTGCCCTGCAAAGGCATCTCAGCATCCTTCGTGCACCAAATGGACTCTCATAGCCCTCAGAAAGGTCTGTCCAAACATAACCACCATCAGTGCTGCCCATCACTTGTGCCCATGTGGGACTCTGCTGGGTTGAGAAGCGAAGGAAACTGGTGAGAAGCCCCAGAGATCTTGTGTTTGTCTGTGTAGGCTGTGAGGATCTTGTAGGCAAGCAAAAGATTGAAGAAGAATCATGAAGCCTGAAAGGCATATTAAGATTAACCATATGGCAGAGAGGTCAGTGAAGAGACCTCTGCCTAGAAAGCCAAGAAATACTGAGATAAATTAAGGACTTTCGAAAGCTAAACTAAGCGGTGTCTTCAAAGAAAACAAAACAAAAAGTTAAAACAGATAACAGATTTCCTAGCCCTGTATCTGTGTGGGAAAAGAGGTCAAGGAATAAAGAATCACTATGCCATGCTGTGATGACTAGGTACTGTTTAAAGATAATCAAAATATAGTCTCAGACTAGATTAATATTTTGCTTTCTTTCTCAGTAAGAATAATTATACTGAGCATAAGGGCAAAGACAGGATGGAAAATGGGAAATGAGAGCATGGAAACAAATAGGACTTTGACCAAAGTATAATCAAACTTGAAGACAGCCTGCTGTGTTGCAGTGTGCTTTATGAGAAACCAGTATTTGAGCTGGATAAGGAAGAGATTAGAACAAAAGTTGAATGACCTTAAGGACCCAAGTATTACAGATGGGAAGGAATTCAAGACTGCGAAGTATAGGGTCATGCACTTAGAGACTAATACCAGGAATCTCTGTTATAAATTTGGGAGCTAATCATTGAGAATGACAGAAGAGGAGGAAAACTTGTGTATGCTGATCCATCATAGGAAATCTGGATGATGTGATGTGTCTGTGAAAAAGGCAAGGATACATCCACACAGAAGGAGTGAAACAATAGTGCCTTTATATGGATCATTGGTAGGGCTCCATGTATAACAGTAATTGTCCATGTCTAGGAAAGCAGGATTCAGAATGGGACGAAGGCACAGAAGGTCTGTTCAGAAGATCCCAAGAATAAAGCGCTTTTGTATAATAAGTGACAGCAACTGGTTTTTGGGTTTTTTTAAATCAAAGGTTGAGCTAGTCTGTCTAAAAATGTCTTCAGGGTGTTTTTTTCATTCAACATCAGGAAGATAATGCAGCTGTTTAAACTAAAGGACAGAGGTGAAACAAGACAAAGTCATAAATTAACTATGACAGTACTGAGACTGCAAATTAAAAGAATATTTTTAACCACAAACATGAGAGAATAAAGTAGGTTTTTAGTAAACGTTCTTGGGGCAAAGCTTGAATGTTTTTAGTCAGACTTTCTGAAATTTATGAAAGGAATTATATCAACTTGCATTATTGTGGCTTTTGTAGTCTGTCATCTTGGAGGTTCTTTCAGTCTTTTAGGTAAGATCCAAGTTATCTAAACAAAGGCTAAAACTATTGTTCACCCTCATTGCCTTCCATGAGAGATCACAGCTAATCCTGGTATCAGTGAAGTTCTGTCAGAACATGTCTGTGTGTATAAATATTTTGCAAATTCTGCTGATTAGTTATGTCTCAGTAAGTTGTTGTGGGGATGAGGACAGCAAGCACAATTTGAAGAGAAAGATTAAATGTAGCAAATGCCTCAAATTATAGCTATGGATAATACCTGGACAGCTTTCCTTCAAAGCAGAGAGCTTTCTCTATCCTTTTGGAAAAAGTGTATGTGGCCAGTGTTGAACTATGGCCCATAAAGGAAATGTGTTAGGCACAGAAGTAGTTCCATTAGCAAGTTGCACAGATTTCAAAGGTACTTCCATAGCTTTTCCTTCAATTCAAAGTTGTCATAAGTAATTCCTCTACCTGTGTGTCTGTGTCTCTATCAAAAAGGATATTCTACTGTTCTCTTTCATCCTAAAGAAATTGTTCTTGACTATGGAGAGATAATAGCAGAGAGGGTATGGAGGATGAGGACTTTGCACAATCACATGCATGCACATGCAACATGCACAAACATTTACACACACCAGACAGCGCATAGATCACCTGCCTGAACAGTTTGAGTGATTGAAACATGTACTTTGTCTTTGTTCCCCAGTTAGCAATGAGTCATATAGCTCATAGGACAAAGAAGAAAACGTGAAAAAACATAGGAAATCACACAGACCTAATAAAAAGAAGCATCTACATCTTTCTTTTAACCCTAAAAGAAAATAGACCTCCTCAAATATGATCCTTATGGGACCCTTCCAATTTGAAAGATTATACAATCACATGATTCCGTGATCTACACATACCTTTAATTCATCTAAAATCTGATGATACTATTTCAAAGTATTTGATTTTTATTTGCACTGAAAAATATCTTTTGTGGTTTTTATATTGGAAAAGTACAACACCCAGTCCATTCCCTTGGTAGATCTGATTCCTCTGTCTGTCCTTGTCCCAGCTGCCAGAATTGTGGTGGGGAAAGGATAATAAACTTTCACTCAGGCTGGGCTGACTAAAAGGCATCTTATCTAAATGAGTGAAATTGCTGCTTCATTTTAAACTCTTTCTTGCTCTCAAGTCTGAATGCTGTTGTATTAGGCTTGATTATATAGACTTTTACAGTAAATATTAACATTCAAAGAGCTGGCTTGTCAGAGAATTTAGGCATTTTCCTAATTTTAGGAAGTGACCTTAGTGGGGCACCTCTAGTTAGGCCTGTGTGTAAGTATCAGTAATCAGAGCCAAGGTGTTTGTGAGTGCAGTTCTTGCCTCTTTTCTATGTCTGCCCAAACCTGTCCCTCTGAGTTCAAAGACAGATTACACATTCCTTATCTTTTGTAAATTCCTTTGGGTCACCTTATTCCTCCAAGTCCATCACAAGTTCTCTTTGATATTTAAGATAAGTAAGTTGTTGGCAAAGAAATTCCTCCTGAAGAGGTGTCCCTGGACCAACCCGCAATGTGCCTTTTCTAAATGATGGCTGATATTAATAAATAAATGATAAAATATATGTGTATATTAACAGAATCATAGAATACATCCAGCTGGAAGGGATCCATTATGAAATAATTTTTAATATAGTTGAAGTATGAAATATTATATCAACTATTTAATATAAGTCTATAAATATAGTATGATAAAATGATCAGGAACCTGGCAACCAAGTGACAATGAAGAGCTGCAAGTAGGAATCAGCTGTCCCAGATCACATCTCAATGATTAGATTTTTAAGTTAAAAGAATGGATTAGTGTGTAGAGTATTTCTTGAGGATAACATGTTTTCTGAGAGAAGAGGGAATTAGGAAGCAAAGAGCAGCCTCTCTTTTTAACACTTGCCATCTCAAAATGCACTGGGGGAGATAAAGGATTACTTATCCTTTTGTGGTGCCTTTTTCCAAATTTCAGTTATTATCCTACAGCACAAATAACACTTTTCCAAACTAATTCATTAACTGTCATTATTTGCTCTGTACCCAACTTCTTTTTGCTCAGTGTTCTTGGCCTTTTATTCATCCATCTGGTTTTGAACTCCACTTTCTAGTTTCTAAATTTGCCTCCTCTGCTTTCTGGTGTTGCTGCATCTGGAAAAAGCACAGGGAGAGGTTGTGAAGGGTGAGCACCCAGTGCTATATTTCTACTTGGCAGAAGCTACAACTCCTCCTGCCTTGGGCTGCTCTGATGGCAGAAGGCAACGGTGCATGAGGAGCATTTAGCACAGTCTTGACCCTGCTAGCAAGGTGTAAATCAATTAGCTGTTGAGCTGGCAGCCTAAGGCTGTAGAATGAGGGAGAAGAAAATTATGTCTGTCCTGATTTGGATCTTAGGGTGTTGTTTTGGTTTGATTTGTTTTGCCAGGGAGGAGTGCTGCCTTGTTATTTGTTTTTTTGTTTGTTTGTTTCAGTTTGGCTTGGTTTGGGTTTGGATTGCTGATATATTTTTTTCCCCCACAGGGAAAGCTCTCCAGGGCAGCAAGCTATCAATTTCCAGTCCTAGTTAATAGTATCAATGCATCTGATATGTAAATGTTTCCAAATGAGAGGCTAATTCTGCACAGCACCAAATTCCTTCAGCTGCTACCAATTAAGACGGATAGTTCAGCACCTCAGAGGCCGTATTTTATGGAAGTATGAGTTATCTCATCTGCACTGATTAATTAAGATCCGCTGAGGATAAAGTTCTGAACGCTCACACTTTTCAAAGTACTCCCTACACTGGGTAATGACTATTTTCCTGGGCAAACTTTGCCAAGACTGGGAACATATTAAAGAATTTAGGGCTCTAAAAGGCAGCATTTACTCATATGAATTATGCCATTTTACAGCAAAAGCTTCAGACTGCTACTCACATGAGTAAGAATTGCAGTTCAGCCATCATTAGGAAATCCATCAATAAATAAATGTTAAAATATAAATACATGGTCACATCCTTGATGCTGCAAAGAGCGCCATTTTAGACTGTACTAATAATTTAGCCAGCCAATAAATGTTCTTAATGAAACCCTTCAGACTAGTGTTGGAATAATTTTGCTTGATACAAGTGGAAAAATTGTGCATATTAACCTGATGGGGGAGTCACTTGAGGCAATGTGCTTGCATGTGTTTTTGAGAGGTTCTCCATGTAAGAGACAAATATTTAGTAAGAGAAAAATACAAATACAACTCACAACATAAAAAAAAAATCAAACAAGGAAAGATATTTAAAAGATTTGCAATTATGATCGTCTTACTGTTATTACACATTTCTTTTGTGTGATGAGTGCTGTTTGTTGAAAAACAGAGGGTCTGTATGTGGTTATATCTAAAATGCTTTTGTATTTAATGCCCAGGTATATTGTAAAACACATTCAAATGCAAAGCAAAATGTTTATTACTTTCCTCTTGCCCTTAAATTTTAGAATGATGCTGCCTTTATTCATATGAGGTCAAATATTCTACTCCACACAAGATTTTTGTGCAAGAAACTTGCCAAGACAAGATGGCTTTTTGTTATGTTTAGCATGACCTTATAAACTGGATTGTAAAACAGTAAGAGAGTTGTCTAAAGAAAACCATGAAGCCTCTGCTCCTACTAATTTCAGCTTTGCCTCCCAAGCCTCCCACCCTTCAAGATTGCTACTGCTGCAAACTTTTCTTCAGAATATAATTGAAAATTACTTCATAAGTTATTTTCTTCACCTGCATAAAGATTTCCTGCCTCTCTTCCTTCTGCGTTCATGCTCTTACACACAAAGGAAACTGTGACAAGTGCCACGTTTCTGAAAGGGAAGTCCAATTCCTGCCTCAGCTGTTAAATAGGATGGGTTTTAAAACTCAAGCAAGGATGGTGAAATGCTGCAAGTCCATGGGTAGATTGCTCCCTCTCCTGACAGTCTTCCGTATTGCAGAACAGGTTTTTTTAACCAGCTAAAATTGAGGCCTGCTCAATACATCTGGTTTACTATCGATTTTTACTTTTGATCGTTTCTTATTAAAAATTCTTAAAACTTAAAAAATATTCCATAATAAGATCTGGTCTCTACTACTGCACTTTACTGGGTACAATAAGGAAAAGAGCATTGCTAAACATATCTGCTAAACATATCTGATGGTGTTTCTCAAGGCCTGCCTACAGCTAAGCCTGCCATTTTTTGTGGAGAGGGTTCTGAAGCAGACAAACAAGAAGAGAAAAAAAAAAGCCTATCTAGGGTCTTTTATCTAGGGTCTCTCTACAGTGGGATATCACTTTACAATCTATTATGTGCTCCATTTCATCATTTCAACCAACCCAAGGTCACATATGGTTCTCAGAGTTCCCTATGCCCTGCTTCTAATCAAATCTGAGGCTCTCCTTTGCCTTACATATGATCTAAACTAGTCAGAAACCTCTAGTTCTGCAGAACTTCCAGTCAATAATGTACCAGTAGCAAAAAAAGGACAAACAGTATTTTCATTGCAGCCAGATTTTATTATGAAGGTCAAAAGATAAAATTTTCTTTGCCCTGAAAGCTGAAAAGCTAGGAGCAAAAGCCATCTGTAGTCAATTTTTAAGTTAATACCATGTGTGAGGGCTTGATTTATGCTTTGTGTTTGTTTTCTAAAATTTAGAACTGATATTATTATCTGAAATATTTTATTTCTGATAGAGTGAGGCTAGATATTTCTGGCTAGTTTTGAAAATAATTAAATAGTCAAAAAAGTCCCAACATAACCAAAAAAATATAAAATATGATAAATCAGATTCATTCCTTTTGCTCTTTTAGAACCAAGAGGCCTAGACATGTTCTTTTCTTTATGTATTAAAAACTGACATCTTGAGGCAAAGAATTAATGTTCAAGTTTCACAGCACAAGTGAAAAAAATAAGTATTTTTAAAAGACACTAAACCCATGCTTCAGTGTTAGCTGAACATATAGAGGGTTTCTGTGCCACTTGAAGACACTAGCAAAGAAGGAAAATGGTGATCTTCTTCTCTCTGGAGAGGAGTTTCAGGCAGAGGATACCCTCAAGGGGAGCATGTGACAAAATGGGTCTGGTGGGTCTGGCTGGAGTCATCCTTTTGAGACAGCGTGAACAGAAAGGCAGAGGGAAATGGACACATACCCCAAAGCACCTTCTACTGCCAGAACCTGATGTTGATAACTGGCTGAGCACTATGCTGACCCCCAAGGTCAGGGGGAAATAGCTGCTGTCTGCTCAATGGAGCAATGTTTTTTTGAGAAGGGGATATTTAATATATTCTTCCTTACCAGGAGACCATTTCTCTTCATATTTCAAGTTTGGTCATCACAATTTCTGTGGCAGTTCAGTTCTCCTGGGTGTATGAGAATGGCTCACATCTATGCACAAATCTGTAAGTTTAGGAAATAGGCAGGAATCTGCATTTAAAATATACAACCAAATTATGTTATGAAAAAAATTATTTGGTTACCATTCAGAAATTTGATTAATATTCTACTCCCAAGAAAATAAAGCACCTAAATGGTGTAGAATTAATGATACTTTATGAGAGTTGGGAGAAATTGAGGATTTTTTTTTTCAAAAGCTCTTGAATGAATAAACCATCCTTGATTACAGATCAGACACTTTGGCCAGTTCCATTGTAGGAGATCAGAAAGTGGTTGGAGTCAGGGGTTCAAGGATAAGCAAAAAACCTGTTGGACAGTGTAAATTTGGCTTTGGGGAAGGATCTGTCAAGATGCATATATCTCTCCAGACAGAATGAAAGACACCATGATGGAAATCAAAAAGGAAAGAAACCAGGAGGTGGTCACACCAGACAGGCTAACAGGAAAGAGATCTTGAACAGGAAGGGATACAGGAAAGGACTTAGAAAAAACTAAAGGGAGAGATACATTGCAAAGCACAGATTATTATGAGATAACAACACAAGGAAAACCTGATATCCAACAATTTGCAATCTTAGCAACATCTGAGAAGTACTTCTCAGAAAACACAGATTTTGAGTGACTTACTAAAAATTCCTGTTTAGTTAAGATTTCTGTAAGTAAGTAGAATTTCCAAAACTGGGTAATTTTCTGAAAAAAAAAATATATATAGCCTAGAAAGATAAGGAATTGGACACAGCTCTCAGACAAGTAGAACTACTGTAATACTAAGTACTACTGCAATTTGTTGAAGGTCTTTTTTATGAAAATTAAATATCACAAAATAGAACGTTTAAAATTAAACAGATTCCTGTTGTGAGTAAAACTGGGGGTTTTTTTGTAATGCAACCTCTGTTTCCAGGGCATCATAGGCAACAATCCAGTGAGAAACATTGCAGAACTGAAACTTAAGTCCACACAATAGTGGCATGTTTTGCCAGGAGCCAGGAGAGCTCAAATGCCATGAACTTCTATGGAAACTCTGAGCATCAACTCAATAAAACAAACAAACAAACAAACAGCAAAAACAGCAACAAACCCCCAGCATCTTGTGCCTCATATCCCTTCCCCCTCTGCTGGGAAAAGTTTTACTCAGGGGAGAGATTTGCATTTGATATAAAATGTCTAACAAGTGCATCAATGTTAAGAACTAGAAACTAGATGAAATGCTAAAACCAAAAGAACTTCTGATAAGCATGCTGCTTTTTAAAACACCTAAATCTATTTTCTGTGAGACAGTTGGAATAAGACTGATTTTGGTTCTGTGTACTTAATGTTTTTTTCTTTCATTCTTGTGGGTCCTCCGAATTGAAACAAAACTCGACTTGTGGTCTTCTATAATAAAATTTAAATAGATTAAGATAAATATTTACTTTGTGCAGGTTGTTTTAAATAATTAACATAAAAGTGATTAGAGGTAGTCTTTGAAGTTCATGCCACTCCAGAGGAAGTGATGAAATTTCACTCTGTATTGGTACTAAAGGTTTCTTGGGCAGACTGGCAACAGCTTAATAGCATCATGACAGTGAGCACTAGAAAGTAGGAGGATAGGATCAAGAAACATTTCAATTTTAACATCTGACAGACACAGTAAAATCTATTCTATTAGGTTTTTAATGTAAGAATACTTTTAGGATGCCTCTCTTACAAATTTTTGAAAAAGAAACATCATGATTTCCTTCTTTCCTTCCCTCCTTCCTTCCTTCCTTCCTTGGAAAACATTGCTGCAAATATTATCACAGCTCTAACTAGTGCTGCATAAAAATAAACAGTTTCCTTTTTATTTTAAGGAACTGATTGACAACTCAAATTGGCATTTGAGCTCTTAACTAATTTGTTCTATTTGCATAGACATTTAGAAAACCATGTCAGCCTCAGCATGAAATACAGTAGAAAATTTATCAGAATTGTCTCAAATGTTCCTTCATAGCATACCTGGACTATACATGAAAAGTTTTAAAATCAGTGAGTGTCCTTCATGAAAAATAACTAAATTAAATCTCAATGTTATGTGTTTAATGAACAATTAGTTGCTTTCATGGTTTATATAAGCAACAATTTGAGCTTTATGTGATTTATATTTATTCCTTCATGATGCTGAATTTCCCACTCTTGATTTCTGGATTGTTTTTCAAAGCTTTTTCAGGCACAGTCTGTTGCAGTTCCTGATCTTCTAGTCTCAAATAGCTTCTTTTACTTCTGAGTATATACTGCGTGTCACTGCAGTGAGATCCACAGTAGAGCACCTGCCTTTGCTACTGTGAGTGAGCCAGAGCTGTCCCATTTTACTGTCAGCCATCCAAATCTTGGTATTGACCACCACTGCTCCTAGTCCTCAGCACATAAGTACCATTCATCAAGATGAAGAAATAGTCACTGTATTAGGAAATCTTTATGATCCATGTCCCAATTCTACTCAATTCTACTCCCTGGTGTTTTTCCACCATTCTTTTTTTTTTTTTTTTCCTCCATTGCAAACTGGCTGTGCTATTTCTTCACAAGCTTAAACCCAAACAACTCTCCTCATCCTTGTCTAACATCCAAACCAAGTGTCATTGGAATTCATTCTCACCCTTACACTAGGAGAAACTTCAGTACTTTCTTCGCAATTAAATTTTGTTACATTTCTGAGTTAGAAACCTGTAGTCACTGAAAATAAACAGCAGCATTTACTCTAAATAACTCCTTATCCAGAAAGGAAAAGTCTCCTTTTTGGATTTCTTTATTAGTAAAATTAAGGACATATGTAGCTCAGATGTATAAATTAAAAACTTGCTGTAGGTTCAAAAATCTCAGGGAACAGAGGTTCTAGACTTTGAAAAACAAGTAAAATCCATTTTGAAGAGAATTATATATTCTGTGCTGATAGCTCTCATTTACTCTGTCTATTTATTCTTCTTACAAACAGGGCCCTGATGTAGGTGTAAGCTATGTTCATTCTCATGCTACTGTTTGTATGTTCTTTCTTGTATAGATGATCATAATATAGCCAAGCCTGCCTGCTAGTTGCTGAGTGATCAGCAGTTTCCCCTTGTTTATTTTATTGGTTGGCTTGACTGCATGAAATTATTCTTTGCTTTGTTTCTCTCTTGGGTTAATGTAAGTAATTATGAAGGGAGAACTATTTTCAGCAAAATATGTAGATATTTTAAAAGCAGCAGTGTAGGCATTGCAGTGTAAACAAATTATAAGAATGGTGTCTGCCTTATAAAGAAAAAAGTTATGGGCCTGTAGAATAATTATTTGCAGGCTCTTTTAAACTTCCCTGTTAATGCAGTTGTCTATTCATCCCTCCTCCATTAAAGAATGTGATTGAAGTGTGAATGTAGCTGAATTCTGAAAAATCCCAAGAGTCATAAAAAGGAAAGATATAAATCAGCTGTTGATTGTCAGTTCCTGGATGAGATCTAAGGAAGGAGGAGCATTAAATGAAGCCATCTAGATGGAGTTGCTTAAATGGAGAAATGTATGTACATTCACTTTACTGGCTTCTTAACATATTTTTTGACTTCTGTGCTTCAACATCCAGGTTATCCATACCTGAGGTAGCTATTTAACATCATCTACATCTGTTGTAGAGTAGATATGGATCAATAATGGATTTTTTTTTTAATCCCAAAATCTGTTAAAAAATAGGCATATGACAAAACCAACAGAAATGCATATGTGTTAAGGGAAATGCTATCTTTCCTTATAGAGGAGGGCTTATGCACAGTAGCCTTCATTTCTTCATATGGCCACCAGATTTTATTTCATAAGGGGAAAATGTTACCATATTCATCCTGATCTAGAATGTCCAGATGCAGTCTTAAATTGTTAAGTATAGGTTTAATTTACTTTGATTCAACAAAGAGCACTAACCATATACATGGCAGTTCTGTGGTTTCCTTCTTAAAAGACAGGGTATAAAACATCTTAAAACACCTCTGAGCCATTTACTCAATCCAGAAGAAATTCTGAAGGAAGCAAAAGGAAACCTGCCTTGAGAAACTGTGCTGATCATGTTCCAGCCTCCAGCACATGTAAATAGAAATAACCTCACTGTCAGGAGAACACAGGCAGTGAGCCTGTTATGTTTAATCCTTTTGAATAAGTTATTTAAAGAGGGCCAAAGTATCGTAAAAACAATTAGAGGCTGTTTACCCTTTGATTAGTGAAGTCTTTGGATCTGTGGGTTTTGCTGTAATGGGAGAGGAGGAAGTGGCCATTTCTACCATCAAGGACTGATAGCTTCTCTTCTGGATGCAAAGAATCACTTTTTAAAATATATTTCCCAAATACAAATATTGTCTGAGCAAGACATTTTCAAAAGTTTTCCTTGAGTATTTTGAAAATGCATTATTCAAAAAAAATAGTTATTTTGGAATTATGCTTTCTGTTCAACAGCATAGATGCTTCTATGAACATGATTGTTCTAAAGGTGTGTGTTTCTGCTGGGAGTGAATCTGTTGACTCCAGGCTTATGTGGGGAGATGAGGTGTTGGGTTCTCACAAATACACCATGAGAAAGTTTTTTACTTTTTTTCATGAAAGAGAGCCCAAATGTATGAGTTTATTATTCAGTGCACAGGACTCAATGCCTCTTGTTTCTGTCTAGGCTTCAAGACCTTCAAGTTTGGTCACTGTGAGAGCTCTGGCCCAGTGAATGACTGATGAGCGTTCTTTGCAAGTACCATGGTCACTGTAGATGCCAGGGCAGTGGGGTGTTTGCCATCTTGTAACAGGGTGAGCTGTCCCAAAATCTCTCCTGGCAGGCTGTGGTGTATTATCAGACCTGCTACAGAGTTGCCTTCAGCCAGTGAAGAACTGGTCAGGCTTCTGGAGGACATGAGTTAAGGCACTTGCTTATCCTGCACTAGGCTGGAGCAAGGCTTAACAACAGGAATGATGCCTGGGCTGAGGGAAGTCTCACAGCCAAGACCCTCATTAAGCCCTATTTGCATATTAACTTTCATACTCCTCAGAATGCAAAGGGGAAGAGAGCATGCCTTACATGTATGATGACAGTCACCAAACCCCACCTATAACATGCAGTTCTTCCATCCCTTTGCAAAGGGACAAGAATTATTGGCTAAGATGAGGGTTTGGGGGGCAAAACAGAGAAAAGCTTAAATTATGTTATCTTTTTGACATCCATACTTACACAAATACAATATAAATGTATTATCTATCTACTTGTCAACCAGTCCTATTCAGACCTATTTCTTTTTCCTTTATAAGTCTGAAAATGAAAAATTTATTTGAAAAGATATGTGAAAGAATCATATTAAATTGCTTAAAATTTTTAGGTCAGGAAAATGCTGAAATTGTACATTTAAAATTCTGAAAAAAAAAAAAATCTTGCCTTTTGGTTTGTTTACAAAACAGATGAAAGTACCTTGAAAGTACCTCAAAGTTTTCCTCCTTGACCTGGAGAGCATTTGACTCTTTCAATTCTTCTCAAGAATGTTTAAGCATGTACTGGGTTCACTAAAAATAATGTTCAAAAATCTTACTCAACAATTTCTTAGAAAATGTGGGAATGCTGAATAGGATGTTTCTTTTCCCAGAAGTCTTTCCATTTACTTCATTTCACCACATTATTTTGTTGTCTTCTACTGATGCCAATTGGATTGACTATCTTAAAAGGCAGGTTTAATCATTGTTTAACTGCAAAGAAATGTTTTAACTATATATATATATATATTTTTTTTTAATGCTTATATTGTTTTACTTTGAAGGGGTGGAGATGTGGATGGGTGTATTCTTCTGTAACCTTTATAGAGTTGCCATTAGTCAGGAAATTAATTTTATAGCAGATGTCCTCTTTAATGAATGTGTTAGAGGTGGGATTAAACATTGATAGTTAAGATGTAATAGGGGTAAACTTAGTCTCTTTTATTCAGCTTTTCTGCCAGGAATAAAGTTTCTTAACTTCTTCAGGTACAATACTCAAAATCAAAGCAGAGTCAATGTGAATCCCACAAAATATTAACAGATTAAATTTTTGAGACTGACATCAAAATGCAGCAGGACTCAAGGGATAGACAATATGTATATTTCCATACTTCTCCCTCCTACATCCAGTAATTTAAAAGGCAACTCAAGTTTAGGGAAGCGTAGAGTTGAGATAAATGTTAAAATTAAATATAACTTTTTGCTGAGCAAAATTTAGGAGGCACTCAATCTCCATGAGTTTGAGTCATGTACCAGATGTCAGAATTGTTCCTAGTTGACATTTATTGGTGAAGAATATCTAAACCTAGTTTGTCTAGATAAGAAGTGATTTAGGTAGAATACTCACAAAATTAAAATTTCAAGATAGAATAAAATAAAAGGAACTTAGAAATTTATTACTCTTATCTTGAGAAAAGGATGACTATGACTTCTGCAAGACTCAAGGATGCCTAAACTAATGGAGAGGCTAATATAAATATGTCTATTAATATTTTCATAATTTTATACTTCAGAAGAAAACTGAAATGAGATGTACTGTGTCTGCTCTGAGGGAAGTCTGTGAAAAACAGGAACTTTGTGTTTGGTTTTTAGAAAACCTTTCTTTTACTCTAAGCAATGCAATAAAAACCTAAATAAATAAGCATATAAATAAACCCCGCTGTTTTTACTGTATTTTCTTGCTTTTATCTCTTTGTGAATGGAAAAGCCTCATGTTGCTTGTCTTAACAGGAAAGAGAGACTGTTCAAGGATGCCCCCACTCTCCCATTTTCCTGGGGGTCCTTCAGCTGACCTTTTCCTTGACTTAACCATTTCAAGCTTTTCCCTTGCATTTGCTACAATGTCATCATAATTTGGAGGGGTGGGGGTTCGGTGGTCCCACTTTGTGGAGAGTTCATCTCCTTTGATAGATTGCATTGATACAGAATCACTACTTTGTTCATTAGGTTTAAGAACACTTAATACACCTTATGCCCAATAGATGGCAGCGAAGGACTGAAAAAGCCACCAGCTTTGTTCATGATCTTATTTTTAAACGTCTTCTGCAGTGAAAATAGCCAGCTAATGCATTTCAGCCTAATGCTTCCACTGAAGAAGAGGAAGAATTTTAATTTCCGTCTAAATTCTGACCTGACTTTTCATAGAAATCTGAAATTTTCGTATGCATCATAATCCAGGCTTTGCTTTCTGATTTTTTGTGACTGCTTCTGCTTCTGTTCCTCCTTTCTTAACTCTTAAAATACTTTCTTAACATTCACAAAAGTCTATACCTCCTTAACTATCCCTCCTTAACTATCTCTCATTTTAATTAGAATTCAATCATTGTTCACATGATGATGATAATCCAGAGCTTATCTCTTCATTAAAATAGCATAATCTCTTCCATGTCTCCAGGAGAGTGGCCAATTGAACTTAACTATATACAAAAGATTTTTCTGTGTCCACACCTCTGACAAATACAGACTGTTTTACTGAACTACTCAAAGTTTTTGTATCAAGTACATTTAAAGAGTAGGCTTTGCAGCAATCAAGAGAAGGAGTTTTGTTTGGAGTTTAGAGGATGAAAATTGTTTTCCATTGTATGTTATATTCCAAGTATCATTACATAGCAGTAGGATTTTTCAGAAAACCTTAGAACAAAAATTTCACAGGTTGTTGAGTAATTATTCCTAAGGGCCTTGGTGTCTTTTCACCATGAGGCTTCAAGCTAAAACTGATAATTTATTTCCACTTCAGAAAAATGTGAGCTACAAAAAATGGTGATGTACTACTTTATGATTGTGCTTTCAGTCTAGAAAGATTTCCAAATATAAGTACCTGCAAAGCAATATTTACTATTTAAAAATTACTTGAAAGGACAGAAGTGAGTTATTTACAAAAGGATGCACATGACACCTGATAGACATAAAAATTACATATCCACTGTACAAACATGATTTATATTTCACAATACATGTCTTCCCCTCCCCTTCCATTGAGAAAATGCTTCCTTATTAAAATTTTTGTGTTTATAATTCCATTTACTTAGAGAGTTTCTTTATAGCTTCTTGCAAGAGTATGGAACTTCTCTAAGATTTCAAGATTTTGTCCTCACTTTTTCAGGTGGTTGGCCAACTTTATGAGACAATGTGCATGCACAAGAGGGATTTGAGAAGACCATTATGAAGCAGAGAAAGAAGAGAAGATAGTATGGAAAATACCAATGGAAAGTTCCCATGCAATGATTTTTCCTGTCAGATCATGAAATTCTTTGCAAGAGATTTCTACCTACTTTCACTGGTTGACCACTGTTGTTCCCATAAGGACTAAATCTAACATCTGTCTTGTGATATGGAATGCTTCAAAGCAAGCTCTAATCAAGATGTTGGGGGTTTGCCACTGGTGGTAGGTTTCACTGCTGCCTTTCTAGCAGTAAAAGCCCCAAATAAAGGGCTTTCCCTATATTTTGTGCCATTTTGTGCTCCCTGCAATGAAACAGCTATTCCACATAGTCCATAAAGGATGCAGTTTGCAAAAGAGATTCAAGTTTTCTGCTTTGGTAGTAGAAAATTAATAAAGTTGACCATGGTTGGTCAATTTTACCATCAGTTAGTATGCAGTAATTTTTTCCTAACTTCAATATTCATATCATTTTGGCTTACACCTCTTTCCTGTAACAACATTATAATAGCTCAGTGGTTTGGATGGAGATGATACATCTTTAAATATCATGTCAAAAATCAGCCTAAATAGTTCAAAGAACTGCTTTGGCATTGGATCAAAATTCACTTAAAAAAAATTTAAGCTTGTATTTATACAATAAACTGTGCTAAACAATGTAATTATGGTTCATCATGTCAACTTGAATAAACTTGAAAGGTTTCACTATTTTTAATGCCATTGTAAAAGTGTACCAAAAGTGAAAAACTGAATACTGTGTATTTTCTATTGAACCACAAAAGAAGTCTAAGTCCAGATAATACTAAGGGTCTCATTTAAAAACCACAAACTCCTGAGAGTTTAGAGTTAATACTAAAAATACAGTCTTAGCTTATTTTGTTGCATTTAGGTACTGAAGAGGTGGAACTACCTACTCAGAACGGGGTTAGTTAAGGATCCTAAACAGAGTTTGAAAATATCCACAGACGCAGCATTATATGTCGCCAGTCCCATTTACGGATACTGCTATATTAATGACACAATATTTGTTTTAGAGGCCACCAAATAGCTTTGCCAGATTAAACATTTGTAATCTGGATCCAACTTTAATATACTCTTTCAAATGGGAAAGCCACAAACAGCTATAGGCAACATCAACACAGTCTCCCTCAATCTGTTAATTTGTCAGAATTACAGACAGGGTAGAGCCAATAATAATATGCACCTTCCATGAGGACATTAATTAGAATGTTAAAATAATGAGACTCCTTGCTATAAACAAATCTGAGTTTAGTGTGTTGGAAGAAAAATCCTACACTACTTCAATGAAAGATTGGCAGTAAACAGATCAGTCCAAAGAAATGAGAGTAAACTTCCTTCCCTCCTTTTATCCAAAAATGCTCATGATCTGCAACTTTTGAATACACCTGGCCATCTTTTCTTTTCATGACTTTATTATTTATTGCTTACCATTTTAGGCATGTCTGCAGAGTATATCTGCTCACTTAAACATAGAATATAGTTCTCTTAGAAATGTCCACTTCCCTTCCTTAGGTGGAACTAAAGGGATTATCCTGCATTTTCTCTACAGCCACTGGATTTGCTTTTTCAATTCCATGGGCTTTTGATGACATGGCAATAAGGCAAATGGAGAAGAAAGAGGAAAAACAGTGTGAAATACAATGTTAATCTGTAACAATTTCAGCAGTGGAGACCTTTTTCTGGACAAGGGCTGCATTCTGGACTAGTGGACTAGATTAGTGATAGAAATTTGGGACACTTGGCCATGATATTGAGATCAGTGGTAATACAGCTCATTCTCTGTGGAACTCTTCCTTATTCCCTTCCCTCCAGTTCTGGCATTTCTCTCCTCTACTCTTAAAGAGGAATTCTTCTGAAAAGCAGAACATTTTCAGTGAAAAATTTTCTTTGTAAGGAAAGGTTGAAAGGCTTGCTCAGTTTTAAAGCTGAAAAATGGACATGCATTTGGGCTCTATGCATATTATGCCTGAAGTTCCTGTGTGGCAATATAGCAATTACATATGTGTCTGGTACCTGCCTCACCAGGTATAAATGTTCAAAAGCCACTGAAACAACCCTCTTACAAAAGGCAAAGAGCAAACTAACAACAGATATTATGCTGCTTTTTTCCAAAAATTTGCACTGAGATTGCATAGAAATAAAAGAGAACCTCAGTCTGTAAGGGGTATTTTTCTTTCAGTTTACTTACCGAATATACTCTAGAACAAACTGGAGTCACTGTACACTTCTGATTACTATTTTGTCTTTTCTGTTTATCTTTGTGTTGCCTGATGTATTGGTTTTGCCTGGCCTGGATTTTTTGTGAGGAGGGGCTGTGGAGTGGCTTCTGTGAGAAGCTTCTAGAAGCTTCTTCCATGTCCAGCAGAGCCAATCCCTGGCGGCTCTAAAGATGGATGTTCTGCTGGCCAAGGCAATGAAAAAAAAGAAACCAAAAAGTTGGTGTACAGTTTTAATTGTGGCCAGAGGAGAGTGGAGTGAGAATATGTGAGAGGAACAACTCTGCAGACACCAAGGTCAGTGCAGAAGAGGGGGAAGAGGTGCTCCAGGCACCAGAGCTGGGATTCCTCTGCAGCCCATGGTGATGGCCATGGTGAAGCAGCTCTGCCCCTGCAGCCCATGGAGATCCATGGGGATGCAGAGATGCACCTGTAGCCTATGGGGGAGCCCCATGCTGGAGCAGATAGATACCTGAGAGAAGGCTGTGACCCTGTGGGAAACCCATGGAGAGAGGGGCCCTGCTCCTGTGCTGGAGCAGCCTGTCCCTGAAGGACCCCATGGAACAGTGACCCACGCTGCAACAGTTTGGGGATGGACTGTTGCCCTTGGGATGGATTCATGTTGCAATGGGTTACAGGGAGCTGTTGCTCATGAGATGGACTCATATTGGAGAAGTTCACGAAGAAGTGTCTCTCATAAGAGGGACCCCACAGTGAAGTAGGAGGAGGACTCCTCTCCCTGAGCAGCAGGAGAAGTCACAGGTGATGAAAGACCATAACCCCCATGCCCTGCCTCCTTGTGTCACTGGGGTAGGAGGTAGCGCTGAAAAGTGGGAGGGGTGGGAGGAAGGTGTTTTTTAAGGTCTTAACTTAATTCTCATTATCCTGCCTCAATTTTTTTAGTAATAAATTAATTTCATATCTCTAAGTGAAGCTTTTTTTGCCCCTGGTGGCATTTGATGAGCAATCTCTCCCAGTGCTTATCTCATGAGTTCTTTGTTGTCTCTCCTCTTTCCCATTGCAGAGTGGAGTGAATGAACAGCTTTGGTGGCTGTCTGGCATCAGGGAAGCATCAACCCACAACAGCTGATAATGCAGTTATTATTATTCTTAGACAGTACCTATTGACAATTAGGGGCATGGTTTAGTGGTACACTTGGCAGTGTGGGGTTGACAGTTGCACCAGGTGATCTTAAGAATCTTCTCCAACCGAATTGGTTCTGTGATCCCCATAATCCTGTCTGTCAGAGAGATGGCTAGAGAGAACAAAGAGGTGGGAGGTTGCAATGGATTAAGATGGTTGAATGGATGGATAAATAAGCAGAAAATAGGTTGAAGAAGGGGCTGGTAGGACTGGATGCTAGGAAATAAAGATTAAAGTTTGACAACTGCAGCATTTTTTAATATACTGAGAAAGGGCAAGGAAGAAGACAACAGAGAAAGAGGAAACCTTCTTGCAGAACAAGACAAATGAAGCATTAATTCTGCCATGTTTAGCTCACATAAAGAAATCTGTGAAAACTATGCGATATAACATTACACAAAATACCAGCAAACATAGTGAAGCATTTTCAGATTTGTTTGGGAAAAAAATCCTGATGACCACAGTGATTGTTTCCTACCTCCAAATTAAGAAAAGCAATGCCTTTATCTGCAAAATCAGAGTTTTGACCTGCTCTGATTAAGAGCTTTGTGGTTGGGGCCCATGTCTTACAGAACAGGGTGCCCTGTATTGCATGGGGGTTTTAAATCATAATTACAGTGGCTAATTTTTTTTTTTTTTTCATGATTTGATGTTAAAATAAACTTGCAGTCCACTTCCTTATCTTTTAGACAGCATAAGATCCATAAATCCTCCCTTTTCTGCCTCACTCTGTAACATCTGTATAAGGATGCCTGTGTTCTGTCAGGTCTCCAGAAGGCATTGAACATGCTCCAACACTGAACATGCTCCAAGCAGGGCAATTGAGTCCAGCAACTCACAGCTGGCATACCCAGATGTGGGGACACTCTGTGGGTGACGGTATAATTATTTGCCTCCATTTTCAAACTACAGCTTCCTGAACTGCTCCAGGCTGTATGATGAAATGGAGCACCTGGAAGTGCTTCGGTTAGGCAGGTGCCTGAACAATAAGAAATGGGGGGTAGCAGTTAAGCACATTTAGAGGAGTGGATTTAGACACATCCAGATGGAGAGACACACGGCCTCCTCATGCTGAAGAGAGATTTACTTCTTTCCTTACTTGGGTCAGATAGGAAGTGATCAGCTCAATAGGCAGCAGACAAACAACTGGGATAATTACCTGCATTCAAATATTGAATTATGCAAATCCTAGTAAGGTTCTTTTCAGTAGGGGAGTCAGTGCTGTTAAAATGATGGCTCCTGCCTAAAAGTCAAGCTTGTAAACAGAGGAGCTACAAACACAATTCCTTAATACAGCTTCTTAACCTTAAAATGAACAAAATTTCTGCAGAATTGAGTATTTTCTATTTAAAACAATGTTAGAGGCCTATTTATGTTGTTTGCTAGAAAGCAGTGAAGATGGGAAAAATCTTATATGTGGAAGTCAGCAGTGAACTCATTAATGCTGTTCAGATTTGTCTTTTTGGAGTTGAGACATGTTCTTATTGTGTACAATGGTCTGCAAGAACACAGTCCAAAATATGTTGACACTGAAGTACCCGGGCTTTTTGTTTTGCTGCTTCGTTGTTTTACTGTGGTTACTCTTTTAATGGATCCATACCATGTACAACATACGTACCTTGAAAGTTCACAGCTGGAGGGAGTGACACTGAATTATAAAGTAAGTTTTGAGTGTTGTTATTGATATCTCTTCCAGAACATGTGCCTAAAGGAAGGTGCTCTTTAACATCCTGGTAGATTGGGAAATAAATCAACTAGTTTGCATCACATTTTTTCTACTTTTTCAGGAGCTCAGCTAGCCAACAGATTTGCGAAATCAAACTCTGTTGAAGTGCTTGAGCTCCAACACATATATTTGCATCCAGTGGTTAAAATTGCATATTGAAAAGTATTTTTAGAAGAATCTCTGAGCAAAAAAGGCCCTCATAATCCATCTTCTTTCCTCATCCATGAAAGAAGCTGGTTAGCGTTCTTACATATGGTTAGTGTTCTTACGTATGCCAGGCCATTTTTAACCAACATCAGCAATTAGAGAAGGTTGCAGGACATCCAGAGACACATAAGAAAGTCTCTGCTTCCTCTAAAGCATAAATGGGACTCTAAAAACCAAATATCTATTCAGATCTGTGAGTTACAGATGCTTTAACTTCAGGTTACAGCTTCATCTTCAAGCCTGCTAAGTGCCTCCAGTTCATATTTGCCAACTGTAGCCCTGATGTGTGTGCTCTTTAGCACTGCTCCAAAAGCAGAAGCTCTATGACTTGATTCCATGTTGCTTTTAGGTAAAGATATAGGAATAATTTATGTAGAGAATTTGATGATGTACATTTAAGAATGTAATTAGTTTTTCCAATATATAATCTAAGGAAAAAGAGCAAGATTTGGCCTTTTTGTTATGTCTGTGCCTGATCTGAATTTGACATATTGTACTCAGGGACTGATTCAACACCCACTGAAGATAGTGGAAGGATTGTGTTCTTTTTCCACAACACATTCTCTCAAATTGCTTTATTTGTGATGTGCTAAAGTAAAATAATTCCTCTTGTGTTCATTAACAAACAAGAAAATTACTATATATAGAAACAAAATTCTTAAAATGTGACAAAATTTAAAGTTCATAAACCCCATCTTTTCCAAGGCAATGAATATACATAATCTTCAAAAAATTAGTCATTTAAAATATTCAGATGGTTCAGAAGACATGACTGTGTTCACAGGGTATAATTTTTGGTGATGTGGTATGAGAGTTGCTGTCTAGGGGGTGTAATGATCTGAGACCACAGACAAACTGACCCCAGGATCATCAGCCAGCCACAAACACAACACTGGGATTTAAATGTGGCTTCCTAAACCACAGGCCTCCACCCAGTGAGCTAAAACAGCAACTCTACTAGATCAGCTAATAGAGGTCTGATGAGCAAACATACAAGGAGGTGCATCATGTTTTCACTGCAGCACATGTGTACTTCAGCCATCACATCATTAACAGGGCACCAGAAGGTTAAGCAAAATAAAAACTTCTCACACAAATCTATATTTGACAGCAGCCTTGGGATATGCTTGGTCTCTTTTGAAATAGATGAACATTCTTCTTGGCTAATGGCACCTTTGGAGTCTCTTCTCAGCCCTGCCTGATTCATAATGGTTCAGTGTTTTCTGTCTCTGTAACTAGAGGTGGAGTGCTGTGATAGAGCCAAATAAGCAGGAAAGTAATGGGTGTACTGTAGAAAATTGAAGATCCAAAAGGCAAAGCAGCAAGTCTGCTAAACCAATGACTCTTATCTGACAGAAGAAAAAAAAAAAAAAAAAACTGAGAGGGAAAAAGGGTGTAATTTTCAGTATGTCATACAACGCTATCAGCTCCAACAAAGAACTCCTCCCCTGACAGGTTTCCATAAGAGAATATTAAAACTGGAGAAAGCAGAATGCTTCATCTGGGTAGCCTTAATCAAGATCCTTTGTCATACTTCTCAACTCACTTGTGGAACTATTACAATAAAGTTGCCCAAAGAAAATATTTACAAATATTCAACATCAACATTAAATATGAAGTGAGAAGGAAGGTGAAAAACAAATCATATTTGGTGGAAACTGTGAAAGACTAGAAGCAAATTATGCCATGATATTGCAGAAATGTGACTGGCTAGAAACTTAAAAATATTAAAAAATGTACTCACATTCTCCCTTAATGTTTACATTAAAAGTTCTAATCCCAAACTATTTGGAATGAGTTTATTCATCTCGTTCAATTAGCTCCGTGCTGAATCTTGTTAAAAGACATCTGTGTTCTTTAGATGCATTTTTTCAGAAAGCTTTCAAGTAATTTCCGTGAAAAACATATAAAACCAACAATAGCCAGATCTTCAATGGGTGTAAAATCAGAACTCTACTACTCCTGTCATTCAGGATCAGGAGATGAAATACTGTTAAAAAAATAAAACCAACTTAATTATTTTTTCTCCACGCATCCCAATCTTTTGACTGCCTGTTAAATTGTTATCTGACCATTAGACATTCAATGGCTACTTAAACATCTAAATCGAAGAAAAACTTAATTTCAAGTCAATTATGGCAATCACAAACCTAGGACTACCAAAACTTACCTCATTTGGAGCTTGTATTTCCATTGCTAAAGTTGCTATGGTACTGAAACCCTTTAACTGGGTATGTACATATCTGCCTGCAATCTGACAGCAGTTGAGTTCCTCTCTCATAGCTCAACTCCTTCAGGGCTCATAAAATGCACATTCCTCCACTTCTCCCAAAATACACTTTGATTTGGTAGATGATCATACTTATCAACACTTGCCCATGTCCCCCTTTCCCACACATTCCCAAGCTAGCTGAAAGAGTAACTCCTGGTTTACTCAACAGGCCAGCCATTAAAGTTCTGGGTGATTTTATTAGCATTTTTCATCCCTCCTTCACCAGAAGTTTCTTCCCACTCTATAAACAACCAGGCTGTGGTGTATTCCAGGGTTATCTGTGTGTCACTACAGCAGAGCTTTGCACTGAATTCTTGCATTACCACAGCATCCTAGAGCTGAGGTTTCAATCACCATTCAGGCAGGGGTAGGGACTAGACCTTGATTCCAGTCATCATGCACAAAACAAGGATACTGAGAACTGACATAGACCTCTATTACTAAAATCATATCCTGATCTGCTGTTTTGGAAAGGACTGATCTGTCCTCATTATCCACGTGGATTAAATATCAGCCAGAAAAGTCGTGAGAATTTATAACTTTGCCTCCAGTTTCTATTTAGAGTCAAGTTATTTATTCCAGTAACAATAATTTTTTTCTGGCTAATGGAGTTTAAAAAGGCTCTTTTTTGCTGATTTGAATCTTTACAAAAATAGTCAATGTATTAATTTATTTTGGATTTTGTTTTTGAACAAAAGTCTCTACATCAACCACTGAAAAATATAGAATAATATTTTATATACTTAGAGTAATATACTTAATGTGTGTAAACTGTAACAAAATAGTCCTGTAAAACATTGGACTCAGGAGGAGAAAAGGCAGAATTATGTTTGCATAGGAACATAAGTTTTCATACTGAAATAGTTTGTACCATACTTTGCTTCTGGGTTAGACGAGGAAATAACAACAAAAACATTCCTTTGGAAGTTTTGAATGATACCTGAGATGTTTCAGGAATTTGCTATCAAATGCATTAAGTATCTTCTGAAAGAAATTAGTAACATTTTCTAATTTACATTAGTAAATTTTCCTTTTCTACCTGTTAAGACACAAAAACTTGACTATAAAACTCTTCACCAATTGTCTTGGGTTATGGAACCAAAAATGTGTGTTCTATTTCATTTGTTGAAAGCTGTTGGGGAGATGTTTTTTCTTTGTCTCTTGTTATTCTGGGGGGAGGGGGGCAGGTGCCTTCTGATAATAAAACTACTGTTAAAACCAGGTGGGGCAGTGTTTCTGATCTCTTTCACCACCCGTCCCAGGGGGATATTTTCTGCTAATAGACCATTAAGGCTCACCAAGCCATCATCCACAAGCCATCGTCCACAAGCAATCATCCACATTTCATCAACCACATTGGGAGATGCTCCACCCAGTGGGGGGAGCCAACCATTCCTACCTAAATAAAAATTGAGATGCAGGAACATGAAGTATCTGGTTCCACCAGATTCCCGGAGAAAGACTGAACCCTTCTCACCATCACTGGACCCTTCTCTCTCAGGATCATTTCTCCTCCAACATAACCACATCTGCTACTCCAGAAGGACTTTTGGACTGCTTCCAACACCCTGACCAGCAGGGTGTCAGGTTGTAGCTCTGACTCTGTCAGGGTTTCTAGGATTGTTGTTTGTTTGCTGGTTTGGTTGGTTGGATTTTTTTTCTACTACATTTGTATTGTAAATATTCCTAGTAAAGAACTGTTATTCCTATTCCCAAATCTTTGCCTGAAAGCCCTTAATTGTAAAATTATAATTTGGAGGGGGTGAGGGGTTTACATTCTCCATTCCGAGGGAAACTCCAGCTCTTCCTGGCAGATACCTGTCTTTCCAAACCAAGACACCTCTATACTGAGACATAGTATTTCAATGCCATGGAAAGTTTGATATCACTGATGGTTTCCTGTCCCTACCAAAAGGTTTGGAGTTTTTTCAGTTGATGGGGGATTTTTTTTTCCCTTTTAATGAGCATCATGTTTATGATATCCTTCTGCCAGCTCCAGAGAATGAAGAAGCTAAAGATTAATGTCATGTTCTCCAACAGAGGTGCTGGAGTAATATTAAGAGAAGCTGTCTCCTATTCAGCACTATAAATGAAGTTACATGGTGGAACTGCTGGGCCTTTTCCATATCTTGATTGCCTGGAGTTCCCTCCAGTCTTGTGGTAAGGGCACAAGGCAATTGCCAAGGAGCTAATGATCTTGGGTACAAGGGGAGGGGCCAGTAAAAAAAAAAAAAAAAAAAAAAAAAAAAAAAAAAAAAAAGGAAGTGTTCAATTAACACCTATTTAGTTTTTATAATAATTCTCAGACATAATTATACTGTCTGCTGACAGACATATGTGTCTCGTTAACAGCATTATATATATTTATGTATGTTTTGGCAAGAGAGACTGAATCCTAGATTTTTTCATAATGACAACCTTGCAGTTGTTAACTTCACACTACATTCTTGTGATGGCACTTCATTCCAATATTTTCATACTTTTTTTCCTACAAATAACTCGGTTGGATATACAAGATTGTTTTGAAACCAACTGTTATTTTCTGTTGAAAATAAACATCTCTTTGCATTTCTCAGTAGGAGATTTGCTTTGAACTTACTCGTGGTTTTCAAACTATTCTGTCAGAGTGCCTCAGGTCCAAGACTTCCCTGCCTGCAGCTTGATTCTCAAGAAATGGAGCACTTTACAAGCTACACCAAAAATATGCAGTTTCAGAATCCTTCTTCAACTGCTATGGTACAACACATTTTCTCTACAAATCCACATGTGCTCAGATGCAATGACCTCTTCACAGAGTTGATGCTACAATGTCCCTATGATGCTCTTACAGTGATTTTCTGATTCCGTCCATTGTGGCTTCGACAAACCACTCATGTTACAAGCAACCATGAGGGGAAATTTTCAGGATAAAGTTTAACATAAAACACTGATGTCAAAGAAAAAATTATCCTTGCTTTCATTTCTTCACAAAGGTCCTATAATTAGTCAGATGGAATGTGATCAGTAACGATTTTGTTTACTCTGCCTTCTTAAGGAATTTGGACCCTGAGTAAGCTCTTCTTTTCATTCTGTTCCTAGGATGGGCTTCTTACCTCTTATGTTAGCATTTCTGGGGGACATTGTTTAGCAGTGACATGGTGGTTTGGGGACAACAGTTGGATTTGATGATCTTAGAGATCTTTTCCAACCTTAGTGATTCTATGATTCTTTTCTCAATGGACATTTCAGTTCCTCAACCAGCACAAGCCGTTTCACATTCTCCATGCACCTCCTCAACTGACTGAAACCAAAAGGCCGTAAGTACTCCAGGCAGGACGTTAAAAACACCACTGTGCCCATACTCAATACAGCACAACTATTTCAGTGGGTGCTCAGTAAATGGAAGCACAGGGTCAAGAGTCCAAGGATGTGAGGTATTCCAGCAGCAATTCCCAAATTATGTGAGAAGAGAGAAGGGAAATAACCAGAAAGCTCCATCCCATGGTTGTACACAGGTCTAGTAGCAGACAGCAGCAACCATTACACTCTGATACATTCCTACATCCTCACTGCCAACCTCAATGTGCTTCTATGCTGCAAAAGGGAGTTGGAGCCAGGGTCCTGCTGCTTCAAGAAGGCCACACTGTCCTTTTTGAGAATAGCACAGCTTTGTCTTCTAATTCACACACGGCCCTTGGCAGGTGAAAGCCTGACAACTAGCAGTGTTACAGCTGCAGGGCAGACAGGGAAAGCAAGAGTTCCCACATGCTAACAGAGTTCAGCTAACATGTTAGCTAATATGTTTCTCTGTTAGCTGTTTTCTCTTTTGCAGGGTAGAAGGACCTCAAGAGACTGGAGAGAAGGGCAGAGAAATACTGTCACAAATTCAACAGAGACAAATGCAGGTCCTGCCCCTGGTGAGGAAAAACCTCACACACCAGTACAATTCTGGGGGCTGATTTGCTGGAAAACAGCTCTGCAGAGAGGGACCAAGAGTCCTGGTGGACAATAACCTGTCCATGAGGTAGCCCTGTGTCCTTGGGCCAAGAATAGTATCCTGAGGAGCATTAGGAAGAGGATTGGCAGCAGGTAAAGGAGGTGATCCTGCCCATATACTTACCCCTAGTGAGGCTGAATCGGGAGTGCTGTGTTCAGCTCTGGGCTCCTCAGGAACGTGGAACTTTTGGAGTGGGTTCAGCTAAGAGCGACAAAGATGCCTAGGGGACTGGAGCATCTCTCTTATAACGAAAAGATGCAAGGGTTGGGCCTGTTCCACCTTGGGAAGAGACAACTGAGAGAGGACCCCATCAATGTCTATGAATATCTGAAGGAATGGATATCAAGAGGCTGGAGCCAGGCTCTACTCAGTGATGACAAACAGTGGGAAAACAGGCAATGGGAAGAAACTGATGCACAGGAAATTCCACCTGAATGTGAGGAAGATCTTCTTTACTGTACAGGTGACTGAGCACTGGAACACATTGCCCAGAGAAGTGGGAGAGTGTCCTTCACTGGATATATTCAAGTATTGTGTGGATACCAATCCTGTGCCATTGTGTTCTAGGATGATCCTGCTTGAAAAGGGAGGTTGGACCAGATGGCCCACTGTGGTCCCTTTCAAACTGACTCAGTCTGTGATTTTTGACTTCAAAAGATTTCTGTTTGACAGCATCTTTTAGAAAAATCACTTGGGCTTTTACAGAGGGCTGGCAGACAAATTGTTCCTATAAGGTGTTGACAGTCTGGGAATTTCTAACCAGACTGCTAAAACTACTCTCATAACTCTTTACTCTTCTACCAATTTCTGATTTTATTTAATGAAAAATTGTATTGTTCTTACAGAATAAGTATTGGGGGGGTTATAGTTTGCCATTTTATAGGATTTTGCAATACCTGATTATAAGATATGTTAATAAATAATGAGAGGAAATTTAAACTAGTGAAATTTGAAAATTGCAAAACTACAATGACATATCTGGAAGATGCTCAATCATTAACACTGCAGGAGTAGCGCAAAGTAGAATACATTGCATAATCTCAACCTTTTGTTAGTCCAAAACAAATATCACACAATTACACAGCAACAACAACAAAAAAAATAATATAAATCTTGGCTATTACAGCTTCTGAAAAGATAATTCATATATTATCTGACTTGATGTGATGACAGCTGTAGTACTCTATTTACACATAGTTATCTAGAACACTTTGTTTTAAGGAAGAAGGGTGGGTGGTGAAATTACCTTTGTTTAGTCATACAGATTTCCACATGGTCTTCAAGAAACTCACCCCTCATTAAGCTGAGAACAAGAAGGCTCATTATGTGGTGAAACCTTAATTTAGAAACTTCGGGATTATTTTCTTCACATTTTCAACTCAAATGACTGTGATAAACACTGTTCACTAAATAGGCAGCATCAAAGCTCTCACAGATGGACTCATGCTAGTAATACAGCATGAGAAACTGGCCAGGGTACACAAAAATAAACTGAAAAATCTTTTAAATTTAGTCTGTCTAACAAATAGCTCTTTTGTTTAAAAGTAGCACTATGTATATATTAAAAAATAAATGTATTCCACACAGACTTTAATGACACCTTTTTCAAATGTGTCCATGTCCACTTCTCCAATATTATGACTCTTTTCTTCTCATTCCTATAGTTCCCCAAAAAACTTGAATCTGTATTTTTTAATTAATTGTCTGAATTCAGATTACAGGGGTTTACAGGGACTAACTTTCCCTGTTGTAGATATAACTCCATCTGTCTACAATAAATGGATCTTACTGGTTTCCCTTTTCTATCCATGAATGCAGACAGTGGAGGTAAGGTTACAAGTAGCAGACTATGTCTGGATGTCACTGTACTTTTGATGACAAAGCTGTCAGCTTTTCCCCCCTGCTTCAAACAAAGCACAGGAACATCACAAGGTGAAACTGTAGGATTATGAATTTTCCTCCTTCCCTGAAAATCTTCTTTGGTAGGCTAAATATCTGAAAGTTCAGGTTTGACCTATGTTTTGCATTATAAAGTAAGGCTTCATTGATCCATTGATTCATGAAAATACTACTTGAGAAAAGGAATCTATCACCTCCTCAATAAAACTGCCTTGACTGCAAATTGCTATAATTCAAATAAAATGTTGAATAAAAGCTGGAACTTGTTTCTATTTATCATTGCAAGTTTCTGAAGGTTGACCACAGAAAGACTCTTTGTCCTACCAAGGACATTGAGAAAGGCCCCTCCAGTACTGATAAAGAAGTGAGAAATATAAAATGTAAGAAGATAGGAATGAAAAGTACTGGGATGAGCAAGATACCCCAGACTAAAAAAAAAAAAAAAAAAAATTGTTTTTTTATTTGAAAGTATTCAATTTTTCAATAATTGGTAAGGACAAAGAGGCATTCTCCATGCCTGTGAGGCAGGACAGAATCAGTCAGGACCAGGGGCAGGACACATGAGTGCTTGAAGCAATGTTCCAGCTGTGGGAATGAATGACAACTGCTTCCTGTAGTGGAGAAAATGGGTGTATGAGGCTTGACCAAGATGCTGAATATCCTCAGGCTCCAGAAATATGTGCTGACACTGAATTCTGCAGCAAAAAGATCAGTGAGCAGAGAGGAAGACAAAATATCTAGATCTGCTCATTTTCTTCTCCTACAGGTGCGGAAACCAGGGACCTTTGTGTTGAAAGGAACAGAGTATTGCTTAGTGGTATAAAAGTGGTGTAAGATGAGAAAAATGTGAAATGAAAATGCCCAAATTCCCCTACATTCCCTTTAATAGGAGCTGGTTTTAGGGGAAGGAAGCAAGCCAACTGCCTAAAAAAAAAAGTGAGATTTCTTAAAGATAAAATTATAAAAGCAATACATGTTGTCCAACATGCATGTTGAAGGAAGCAGAAACTGTGCCGTGTCCTTTGCCCTTGGGGAGGTGGGTGTACATTGCAGTCTTACTTTTTTTTCACTTTTACCCTTAAAGGTTTTTCTCACTCTTAGGAGAGGTATAACTAGTGGAAGTTAGAACTCTCTCCCAGCAAAGGGAGGCCCAATCTAAACAATACATTACTTTTTTCTTTTGTTCAGTACTGTCATGATCTTCATGTGACCAACTTGTCTTGTACCTTCACTGCATTTGGAAAAAGTGTTGTGTGTTGGAACTACTGCTGCACTTTTCTTCAGTACAGTTTGGCTTCTATGATCTTTTTCTTTTTGTTTTTTTTTTTTTAAGGATAAAATAAATCTTCTCTCCCTGACTGGCTATTAGAGGGTTGAATGTTTTTCAAAAGGAAAAAGTTGAAATAACAGTCGTAATGACAGAGTGATATAGAATGTGGGAGAAAGTTTATTTTGGTATGCAAAAGTGGGCCATAGAATTACAAGTTACAGGGATTTAAAAAAGGATTTTACCAAAAATGGTTTATCTTTGCCAGCAGATAATATAAGCTAGAGGTTTCTTTTAACTGTCACTCCAGTTAAATCTAATGTGCATGTTTCGATCATCTTTGTGTTTATTCTGCCTCTTACTCTTTCTGCAATTCCTCGTTCTCTCACTTTCTCTGATTTCTGCCTTCTCTTGGCTTTCTGCTATGTGCCTGTTTCATTCTCATCCTGCTTTGCTGCTCAGTTCCTGCAGTCATATCCCTACTTCTTATTTCTCCTTACTCGTATGATTTACCAGATTTACCATTTTTTATGCAAAATCTATCAGCAATTTTATCGATGTACAAACAGCTCCCAAAATTTTTTTAAACCCTATATCCAGTCAGATTTATATCTTTTGCCTTTAAAATCACCTTCTGGTTCAGGGGCTAGGTGAGAGAAATCACAGAAAAAAACCCCAGTAGAATCTTACTTTCCATTTTTAGAATACATGGAGTCCAGAAGCACAGTTCAAATGTATGCAGATCTTAAGCTTCTGAAATCTAAAGGGAAGCTACTTGCTGAAGGAAGTGGCAGATGACTTTTTGAAACATATCTGAGCATGTCCATGTGCAGTCTCAGAACTGATATAAAAGTATGAACAATAAGATTCCTTCTACTAAGTGAGCTAGCTTCTCTTCTCAAAAGATGCACAACTCAAGAAGACATTTGCATCTTGATGAAGAAACAGGAAACCAGTTACAAAAAAATCTGATCTGAAGGTTGTTTGGTAGAGCTTTGTCTGTTTAATTTTCAGTGGACCATGTCAAGAATGAGATCAGCAGATGCTAGGAACTGTCATCTCTTACCTCTTTATCTATGCAAGTTATTTATCAAACTGTATTTAATCAAGTTTTTTTTCTTCTGATGCTTTCTTAATGAACGTGCTTCTTTGCAAACTATTTCAGCTGCTAATATTCCCATTATGTCATTCACTGTACCTACAGTCAGCTTACCTCCTAATTCAAAGTGGAATGACTGGTACTAAATTGATTTCTTAGCCAAAAAAAAATTTACCATCTCATGGTTATGATTAGAAGGAAGAGTAGGAGCACAAGACAGAGAATTTGGCTTGGATGCCATCTCTTCTAGCATGTCTTTGTCTCAGTTTAGTAGAAAGCAACTATTTCTTTCTTCATTACCCCTAAACATAATAGTTTCCTCAGGGCATAGACTCCCTGAGTTTTTGTACTACATAGTTTTCCAAAACTTTGATTCTGTCCAATGGTTAATTCTGGTGGCCAGTGGTTAGTTTTGCTGTTGAAGATAATCTGGCAAATTTTTCTTCCTCACAATGTCAGGCATGCTGGTTTCAAAACCAGCAGGAAATTAAACTCCAACTCAGCCACTCCCCTTCCCCCACCCCTTCCGATAAAGGAAGGACAGAAAGGAGTGACCACGGGTTGAGATGAGTGTTTACTTATTATAAGCATGAAGCAATGGAATAAGAGCAGGGAAGAGTCAGACTGTTAGAGACTGTGGAAAAGCCACTTTGTGACTACACAGTAGCAAGATGGTAGCCTTGCTCTGGGCATCCTCAGATATCATTAGTGTTTTGTAAGCGATATTTTGGCCTTCCCCATGTATTTTCTCTCTTCTTACCATCTTTCACAGACCACAGCCATGGTGGCATGGCATGGCAGGAAAAGGAGAAATCTGCAGTGCTGCTCCCACCCCACACACTGCCGGCCAGAGCTGAACCAACTTCTGTTGGAGTCACTGGCAAACTTTGCTACCTGGTATCGTGCCAGATCAGATCTATGGAGCTGAGCTTAATTAAAAGCCATTTAATTTAAAGGATGGGCTAGAACAAGAAAGAACACCTCTGGTTATTAAAGCATCTGCACAGACAGAAAAAAACCTCAGCTGGTGCTATAAATCAAGTGGCAAATAATGAGAATTTGTGTTTTATCTACAGGAAAACCAAAATCATCCTGTTGCAATTGTTGTTTTAAGAACAGCACTGGTAGCACTTGCACTTAGATTTTCTGACAGAACATTCTTTTCTATATAAACTCTCTTCATGTATCTGCAGCTTTCATAAACCTGGGTGTCAAGAGTAGCAGTGGAACAAGCCTCAGTGTTTTCATTGTACAGCTTATGGGTAGGTAGAGACAGACAGAACTATTTTCTTTTGGTTTATCAGACCATGCTTTCATTTGGCATCATTGACAGAAACAGTTATCAAAGTGTTGCTTGCAGAACACACACTGGTGGTCCATGAATAATTAGCTCATCACATGATACCCATTTTGCTTCCTTTCTTTTCCTTCCTTATCCTTTCTAAAAAGACAGCTAAAGCTAGATTCAGTGCTTTGCTAGCACTCCTTCTCAGGGCAAGAAAATGCTGTACTACTTGCTGGAATGTTGCAGGTTTCTGAATACATTGGTTTAAAAAAGTTTATCAGTCCTTCCACTGGCATCTCCTGAAAGCTAACAGCTGGCCCTCCTTAGCTATCTGGCAAGCACCTGGTGCGCAGCAAAAGAAATTATAATACTTGTGTTCTTTTTTTTAAAACATGACAAGGAGGCAATACAAAAACAAATCACAGTAATGCACAATTATTCCAACCTTGGTTTGTGCACCGTCAGCATGCTGAGATCGTCCAAGCCAAGAGGATTTTTTCCTTGCTTTTAAAGAAAGATTTATTCATAAGGGTGAAGAGGGCAAATTCCCAACATTTCAGCCCTCAGCTGGCTTTTGTCAAGGGTTTCTTATGCACACACATGGTGAAGCTTGGCTAAGGTGCAGGGGAAAGAAGTTATGAAGTAAATTCTATGGATTAATATATACTCTTTCCAGAAATTTAAAGGTTTGCCAAACTTTTCATGGATGAGGAATGTGAAAGCTTAGGAATATATGCAGATCTGAATATACTTTTACATGCACAGATAAATAGCATAGTCTTTGTTTTTCTACCATGACTTCACCGTTGTATTATCTTACTTTGACATTGATTCCACTACATGAAGTTAGTAACCCTTTCAACTACACAGCTGGTATAAAAGTAGCAAAATCTGACCTTCTATGACCCTAGCACTACAGAGCTCATATCCCTCCCTCTTCCACCCTGTCTGTAGGGTAAGGTCCATGATTATCACTTTAAATTTAGAAAACATCCAAGGGAGCACGCTAATGATGTTTAAAAAGCATTCAGATTTATGTCTACTTCCTTTTTCGATTTTTTTCTGCATGAAAGAACACACAATTCAGAGTTGGCTTCTACCTAGCAACTCTGGGGACTTGCCAGCCTATGCAAGGTTTAGAGATGAAGTGATACCCCTACCCTCAAGTAAAACATATACTATTCCATAGCAGGTGATGGATTCTAGTCTGTGCTCCTTAAAATGATGCATTTTATATTCTGTCTTTAAAAATAAATGCATAATGTTAGACATTTTGCTTTGTGTAGTGTTAGACATTTTGCATGTCAAAATCACTGTCTACAGCAGCCACAGTCCTGAGAGCAGGGGCTGAGGCTTGTAACTCTTCTATTTAGGTATCCAAACCACCACTTTTGTTTTCCTCCGGGCCTCTTACATGGCTCTTGTACACCTAGCTGTGCAGCTGTAGATCTTGCCAATGATTTTTGACAATGTTCTTCTGCACTTACAGAAGGCTTTATTTGGGAATCTACACAAAGTGTGATAAAGAGCTTGAATCCCCCCTGGACAAGAATGAAAGTAGCTCTGAGACACCTACTTCTCATAAGGGTTATCTAAAAAATAATAGACAGTATGTAAAAAACCTAGACATTTATATAAGCAGCAGTTTCTGCCAAAACTTCAGCCTCTCCTCTTCTTCCTAGCAGCAAAAGGAACAAACTCCATGCTCTGTACCTCTTCTGAGCCCTCTGCTTCTTTCTAGGAAGAAGGCTCTAGCCCTCAATACTTGGGATGTTAAAATTCAGTTTTCCTTTTATCATTGAAAACAGGTGAACATCCTCTGCTTCCATGCAATGTCATCTATATTAGGACATTGATGGTAGAAAGAAAGAATTATCAGTCACTTTCTTAGATGTAGATATTTATATTCTAAGTAGCTCTTTAAATAAACAAGTTACTTTCTGGAATTTTGCCTTTTTTTACCCAGATGTTGTACCACATGGTGCATGGACCATTGTACATTGTACCTTTGTTGTACCTTATTGTACTATTGTACTTTTCACTCTTTGTGAGGAAGTATGATATTTTTATTAATATAATGGTGAGAAATTTTGAAAATATATATATAAACAGCATTCTGAACTACTAGTTGAAACTAATTTAATACATATTGTTGTGAAAGCACATAATTTATATGAAAACAGAGAGGAAACATGTACTGCATTTTTAAGAACCAGTATTTTCCGACTGGCAAACTCCAAAGACTGTTTAAACATTGAAAAGCCATACCATAACAGTAGTTAAAGCAGACAAAAATATTTTAAAGTCATAGTTAAAATGTATTTGGAAAAAAAATGTTGAATAAATACAATACAATTGTAGAGTAGAAACTAATTTCTAATGTAACTGGGTTTACAGTAAATAAACAGCATTGTTTACCTTAAGAAAATAAGGGCCCTTAAAGAAGAAGTTAATTTTTACCCAAATCAGATATTATATCATCCTTCTCAGTTTAAGGACTTTTATTGGTTGTTTCTTCTATAAATGCAGCTGTCAAAAATAAAAGTATTTACACTTAAAGTGAGTTCCACAGTATGACATCTTCAAGGCACAAAACCAGCATGTTCTGAAGTAGAAATTTTCAAAGACTCAGAGTTAAAATTATCTTTTCCATTTTCATAATTTCATTCACCTGGGATTTTACTCCTCCTGATGGATTTTCTCATTTTTTCTAACCTTGCCCTCTTTGTTGTATGCTCATGCACCTTTGGAGGAGAGGATAAAGCTTGTAGGTATTTTTAAAGTTCCTTCACTTGCTGCGGGAAAGAGGTACTTCTTAAGTACAAAGAGGTACAAAGAGGTTTGTGTGTTGGTTTTGGCTACGATAGAGTTAATTTCTTCATAGTAGCTGGTATGGGGCTATGTTCTGTATTTGTGCTGGAAACAGTGCTGATAATTTATGGTAGTTTTTATTATTGATCAGCTTTCTCTCCTTCTCACCCCACCAGTCCAGCAAGCAGCCAGGGGTGCACAAGGAGCTGGAAGGGAGCACAGCTGGGACAGCTGACCACAGCTGACCAAAGGGATATTTTATACTGTTTGCTGTTGTGCTGAGCATTTATAACTGGGAGAAGAAGGAGGACGGGCAAGTGCTGGGACTGATGAGGTTTGTCTTCCCAAGCCACTGTTATGCAAAATGGAGCTCTGCTTTCCTGGATGGTTGTGAAACCTCCCCCACTGGAGCTATTCAAGAACTATCCAGACACAATCCTGTGCCATGTGCTCTAGGAGGATTGTGCTAGAGCAGGGATGTCAGACCAGATGACCCAGTGTGGTCTCTTCCAACCTTGCCTATCCTGTGACTCTTGAATTCGAAAGATTGATGTTTGAGTTTGATAGCTATATATCTGTATAGCAGTACATGCACCTAAACGGCTTTATTTCAGCTCTCCTCTGAATACCTTTTCACAGAGGCCCTTCTGTGATACCTTGTAAGTGAAAAATATATTAGCATCCATAGATACTAGGATACTAGCTTAGGAGAAGAAAAGGAGAAAAAAAATCAGATCACATGACCTCCTGCAGGAAGCAGGGAGAATTTTATGCAATAATATCAGCAAGGTTCAATAATATCAGCATCCACAGGGCAGGAATAACAAGCTGTAAAGATGACACAAAAGAGAGATGATGTTTGATGGCAAATTGGTAAGCCAGTTGTAAGAGTGGGGAATCATCTGCATCAAAAGCCATACTGACCACCATAAAACTCTGGAAAACACCTGAAGAAGAGAGTGGCATAGAAATAAAAAGCAATTAAAATGCCTTTTATAGAGTAATAAAAAGCTAAAAAGAGCCAAATTTGAAAACTTATGTATGTATCAGTGATTGCAGACCATAGTTAAAACATTTTCTGGTCATGGAAAGATAATAAACGGAGAGAAATAGAAGGAAAGATAATTTAAAAAATCTAGCTTCCTTTTCTCCTGAAATATTCCTCACATTTTTCTCAGAGGACCTGCAAGTAATAGAAGGTGAGTGGATACAATTCAAGTTGAGTTTATTCCCACAAAAGAGTAGAGGAATTACATGGATTAAATGATGGCAATCATAGAAATTTCAATAAAAGCTGAGTAAAAACTGTCTTTTTTATTTTTCATTAGAAGTATGTCACCATTGGTCTTATGAAGAAACTTCATGCTTTAGAAAGAAAAGTAGTTAAGCAGGTAAGGAATTTGACACTTTCAAAGAGGGGAGGATCTTTCACTGTTGTGCATTCTCCAGTCAGGCTGCTCCAGCAATAAAACAGATGCTTCCCACCTATGACTTCTGAGTTGCCACAGGAATTAAATTTAGACCTTTAGCTGGAACTTTGTCATATAAACAACAAGGCTACTCCAGTGTGATGGTTTCATGACATGGCTTATGGAAGCAGTGAAACACACTCTGGAGATGGAAATGTCACAATGTCATCATGAAGTCCAGTTCTGGGGCCCGTGTAGACTTGTTTAGCAAGGAAATAAAAGTATTCTAGGACGCCAAAGACATCTTCTGTTCCTGAGCCACTCTTGGAGCTTTCCTTGCCCTCAGCTCACTGATCTATGCTGCTCCCAGGCATTAGATTTTGGTATACAGTTCCAGGGGACTACACTGGGGTTAGAATAATGGATAAAACAGATACACTCACTTAAAATCAGTATGCTTATTTTCGCTTTTGGACATACCCAAAATAACCAAACAGATATGTAGAAGAGGAATATTTTCCACTACCTGTGAGGGGAAAAAATCCTTCAGGAGATGGCTAATGACAAACATTTTTCCATGTCTGATATATCAGCAGGATTCTGGCATTGCCCATAGGAAAAAACCCCACATGTCTGTGCACATTCAACACACCCATAAGGAAGACACTGGTTTTTTTGCAGACTGCCATCACAGTTATGTTTGGCACATATGTTTTTCATTGGAAAATAGAAAATGTTGGTGGTATACAGCACATTAAACTGTACACTTTCTACTGGGAAGAGAATGACTACAAGATCATGCAGCTATGGGAAAAGCTGGAGATTTTGTGTAAAGCTAAAAAAAGTAAAAACCACTTCTGTGTAATGAAAATAGCAAATGTAGGGAGAAGTTTAAATGGCAAGATCTGCAAGTAGATCACAGTAAATGTGAAGAATTTATCAACACATCTGATCCTGCAAACAAGAAGGAAATACATAGACTCTGAAGAATGATGCCGAAAAAATGGGGCCAAAATAAAATCCAACTTAAAGCATCCAGCCAAGGGTCCTAGGGTGCCTAAACAGATGTAGAGATATTAAAAGTTTACAGAACGCAGAATGTTACTTAAATAATGCAAATTATTTATTCACCTTCTACAGGTATATTAGCACATACCTCTCTGTGTTCTGTTCTATATTCTAGTACAACAGCACGATCAAGTATAGGTTCAGCTGCTATGGCTGCTAATGAAAGTGAATTTCAACACATTCACTTGCAGAGGAGACTTCAGATGTTACCTGGGTGAAAAAATCTACTGTCATTATTCAAGATCCCTGTTGGCTGAAAATACCATCACCTCGGTGTTGCCAATGTCTACAAAATGGTGTAAAACAGCACTCCAAGGCTGTAGCTGCAGATGTATGGACTGCAAATAGGCCAAAACCTCAGAGAGTTTTGGGCTTACAAGCATATTTTCAAACTTTTTTGACAAAAAAGTGCAGTGGAGCAAGTCCAGTGCTAAATTTTACAGACAAAATCAAATAAACCTGTCCTGCCTCAGATGAAAAGAGGATTCAAAATGATGGAGTTAGAGCTCAGGATGAAATCCCACAGAAAATAAAAAGAGCCATAAGGACTGCCAAGTTGAGAAAACACACTCTCAATTGCTATTATCTGTTAAGAACTTTTTATGCTGTTTTCCATAAGATGTTTTCATGATGTTTCTGTAAAGCCTGTCATATGTGTAAGGAATGCAACTACTACAATGGTCCCTCAGTGAAACACAAGGCAATATGCTGAAGACACGGGAAAAATTCATCTGGATGAAGAAATAATTTTCAGGTTATTGTTACCAATATGGAAAAAAACCAAACCAAAAAACCAAAACAAACAAACAAAACCAAACCAAAACAAAACAAAAGAAAAAAAAAAACCTAACAGGAAAAGAAGCACCAAATTATAATTAATTAACATCTCTGATGTCAAATTTCACTGGGGATTTGGAGAATTAGAGATTAAGGCAAAACTTATTTTAACTGAGCTCTCAGGCACTGCATGATTGCACGAGAAGGAAGTTGTCTGCCTCCCTCCTAGGCTGCAAATTGCTATGATGCCACATTGACTATCTGTAGATATACATGGCTATTGCCTTGTGGATACATACTCAGTTGGCATAGTAGACACTTCTCAAAAAAATAAGGAAAACACAATTTTGTAGTTTGCATGAGAGGTTCTCAGCCTGACCATAACCATTGTGCAATGGCGTAAAGGTACACAAAACCATGGCACCACAATGAAATGTGGACTTGATGTCTCCTGGCATCAAGAGTGATGTAATTTTTCCTGCTGTAATCACAGCTTAGAGCACCTCATTACCTCATCTGAACTGTGGATTCCACATCTGCTTTCAAACTCCCACAATCTGTCTTCATCTGCTCTCTATAATGGTGTGTGAGCTACACAGACATCAGCTTCTCCATATTTTGGTTCCTCTTGTAGAAAAATCAAGGTGTGAAAGCCAGATGGAAACCATGATTAGAAAACTGGAAGACATGACACTAAGTGGAAATCTTCAGTTATCAGTTCTGTTTCATTCTCTGATCCAGATAAAAGGACAATACAGAGAAAATGAAAAGTACATGACTGATGTGTCTTAGCAGTCTTTCCAAAAACTGCAGACTAATTTACAGAAAGAAGGGAGAGAAGCAAGACAGAAAGAGAGAGAAAGAAACAAGTCTGTTGAGAAATAAGAAATCAGGCAAAATCACATTCTTTTGGTCATAGTCCAAACAATACTGGGCTCAGATGAGGGAGAGACTAGCAACAACACTGAATATTGTTGCTCAGATACTGACATTTGACATAATCCCATTACAATTGCCCAGAGACTGCCAACAGCTTGTGCTGAATTTATTCAGCTGTTCATAATATTAATCCGAAATTTCTTTAAACTTCTACATAAGAAACAGGTGTGATGAAAATCATAAAATACCTCTACACAAAGAAATAGTATACTAGGGAAAATGCATGGTGGCATTCTGAAATAATCTGCTCTTCCACTTTTTCCTATAATCTGGAAGATTGTGTCCTCCTAGCTGAATGTCTAAATGATATATAAAATTACTTTCTGTCACGCTGAATTTTAAGAAAAGTGGGGTTTTTTGCGTCCAGCTTGTGATGGATGAACCAAAGACAACCAAGGATTTACATATTGAGTTTGAATAGCTTTTGTGATGCTAAGTCTAAGCATTTTAAAAATGCCTTTTCTTCCTCCCTCTGTTCTCCCTTGTCCTCATGATATAGGTTCCTTTTTATTTTAAAAATTTCTGGGTTTTGCTTTGAAATGCAGCTTTTACAGCTTTGGTACAACCTTGGGAGGAAGAATAATCATTCAGGAACAAAGAACGACTCTTTTCCCAACTGTAGCATGGTTCCTTCCATGGAAAAAACCTTGGCCAATTGACCGTCACTCCTCTGCAATTTTCTGTGGATATCTCCTTTGGTCACAGTTCAGATTTTTCCTCTTGACCAGAGATACATAAGAAAACATACCCTGAACACTAATTCTGATGAAGAGTTCCTTCTCTCAACACCAAAAGTCAGGCTCCTATCCATATGGGTGGATACATCAAGACAGATTTCAAGTGCATAATGGAGCTCCGGTGTGAAGCATATGCACTTATATAAATATATTCAAACTGAATTAAAATTCAATTTAGATCTGTCCTTTACTGTCTCCCTGAAAACTTGTCTTCTTCAGGGTACAAATGGAAAAAAGAAACAACAAAAGATGTCTCAAAAGAACATCAATTGTAAATATTGATAATTTTACTTATTTATTGAAATGAATAGGTGTTACAAAATAGATCAAAATGATGTACATTTTCATAGCATTAGAAGTTGAAACAGGGATACAAATTTATATCTCAGGTATAACATATATATAGCATCATATGACAACACAAAAGAAATGATACATTGGTAAGTTCACTTCAACATGTGCTAAACAAGCTTTCCTCTCCAAAAAAACCAGATACAACCCCACCCACACAATTATCAAAAAACCTAAACAATAAAAATAAAAATATGTAATAAGAGGGGGAGAAGAGCATTTCACTCTATAAACACTGAACATTTTTTACATGGGTTCAGATAAAAAAAGCATAGAAATATACTTATTTTCCAATCCCCAACATCTTTAAGTCTCAGAAAAATATTTCCTTGTTGAATATGGAAAAAAGCATCTCTAGATGGTTTGCTTCTTAAATGAACCCTGCCTTTAAGCACCATTTCAATTACATTAGAGCACTCTACATGAAATGAAGCTGTTTAACTCCTATGAGTTATTGATTCAAATATTACCATTCACTCTTAAGGAAGAATTTTATTACTTTAAACGTCACATCTAAGATACTTCCTGACTTACAGGATGGTCTATTAAAGCTGCAGTGAGTTAGCAGCATGATGAACAGCCAGTGATTTGAATGACAATTGTTGTTGTGAGCTAAACATATAACCTGAGAGACATTCCCTTTCTTTCCTGCTGGCCAAAATAACTGTAAGTATAATTTATATGCATTTTCAGTATGAGGGACTTCAAAGAATTTACAATCTTATTACCCAATTATAATGTACCAAAATCTTTTTCCACTCTGAATTTTGTCTTCTGGCAGAAGGGGGTAATGAATTTCAATCATTTCAGTCTGCATTTTTCACAGATCACACTCAGGGGAACTCTGCAGAATAAGGATAACAATCAAAATTTTCTGTCTGTTCCACTGACTTGTGTGAACTTAAAAATGCATCACCTTGTAATTATTTTCTAACAGAAAACAACTCTACCCTGAGGGAAAGTTGAGAAATGAAGTCTAAGCAGGAAGAAAGTATTGAAATTAGCAGTAATAATCAATTTTGTTTACCGTTTCTTGAATTAACCAGATAGGCTGTTGCCCATCTGTTGCATTAATCAGATGTGTAATTGCTATTTTTTCTTAATTTTTTCAACTATTTTCTATTGAAAGAAAGTTATGGCTATTTCAGGCTTCTATTGATAGAATTTCATCATTCTTGCAAATTTAAACAAGAAGGTTTTTGCACTTTGAGATGACCAAACCAGTTAAGTATGATCTGAGAACTAGAGGCTACAAATTTTCAATTCTGCAGTTTTAAAAAGCACCACAAAATTTTTGTATGCTTGTATTCCAAGATCATCTCATTCTAGAACAGGAAAGCACGAGTTTTATCCTGAAAACTTAGCAATAATGGGCAGATTGCAACAGTAATTGGGGCCTTTAAAATTTTATTAGGGATCATCGTAATTCAGTGTCTGAGTAATGAGGCTTCTCACACCCTGGTTTTTAAGAATTATATCTGACTTAACACTTCTAAAAATTCTTCTGACATCTGAATAACTCTGTTTTACCTCATACTCATAAAACTCTGCATGTTAGGTAGTCACCAGCTAATAAAACTGTAATTGAGTTCTTAACTAACAAATCATGAATTTGTATAAATAAGCAATGGAAGAGTTGTGCACTGCACCTCTTTTCTCAAAGAAAGCAGACAAAGTCATGTGTCTCTAAAATCAAGGACAAAAAAACTTTAGATTTTCATTTGTTTTGAAAAAATCCTAAAACCGCTTGGATTCCTATGTAATGAGTAGTGGCATTCTCAACCACAAGAGGGCATTCATATATCTACCTACCTATCCACCTACCTACAGCTATAGATATGATATAGACACAGATATATTTCTCTCTGTGCAATCACAGTGTTTTTGCTCTGGGAGGATCCCTCTTTCAAAGATCCATGGCATTTCCCACTATTAATAGGGGATGGCTTATGAAGTTTAATTTTGCTGTTCACAAAGCTCTCATGGAATCCAATTTTTCATTCCTGCAGAGGGTATATTAAAACTTCTCCAGTTTTCACTGAGAATTGATCAAACTCACCTCAAATTCAGAGGGAAACAAACTGATCTCAAAGAATAGATTCCAAGGATAAGTGTGCAAGGTCAAGCCCAGATTTTCTGAAGTCATTTATTTTTCAGAGAGATGATCTGGAATTATTAAAACTTGTTTAGTATCAATCTGAAGACATGTCTCTCAGAGGTCTTACTCCCCCCATAATTTGTTCCACAGGCACTTGCCTGTTGTGATGAGGGGAGGGTACTGTTTGTTTTGGTTTTGAACTGGAATACATTTTCCTCTCTGATGCTCATAAAACTTTTATTAGAGCCTGAAACAGCTGTAAAAAAGGAATTCTGAAAGCAAATCTGACCTAGTAATAAGTTATATGTTTAGCTGAAAAAGATCTCACAAACACTGGAGTGTACATGGTAATATTTTCACAAAAAAAATCTGTAACTTCAGCACCAGAACACAGAGGTTAGCACCAAAAAGTATCAACTGCTACCCATCATCTTAGATGTTTAAATGAGGCAAAAAAGTCACAAGCAGATATTATTGTAAACAGCTGCACTCAATAATTAATTATAACAATTTTCTTATATCATTTTTACTCTTATGCCTCTCACAGTATTTTGACCAAAAATAATTTTTGCCTTAATTTAGCTTGTGTATACTTTTACAATTGTATATTTAGAACAGAGGTCTGAGCTAATTTCTCTGTCTTAAAAGACACACCCATCTGCTGAGAAGAAATTAGTACTTCAAGGCCATCAGAATAGCAAGTGGAGGTGGTTTGCCACAGCATTGCCTTGAACTCATCAAGCTCAGCATGTATTAGAGCTGCCAAAGATATCTGAAGTCTTCTGCACTATTTCAGTGCTTTTTTTGTAGCAGCACTTTGTGTCAGGTAGTCAGTCAGAAAGCACTGGAACTGGCAATCAAAATAGAGCTTTACAGGCATTGTCATTACCTGGCCCAAGTGCAAAAGATAATAGAAATTGGGGCAATTGACATAGGTAATACAGAAAGGCATTCTACTTTAAAGTGGAATTTTCATGTGGCAATCAAACATCTGATGATCTGTAATCCTCTCTGTTAAATAAAAACTATTCAGCTAATGCTTGAGTGCTTGTGGCTGGTTTTATCAGGAGCTGCTCGTATGAAATAGCTTATTTCCAGATCATATTTTGCTGCTATCAATTACAGTGTGATTACAATAGTTAATCCCTAGCACCATTATGGGATGTTGTGAAAAAAACCTCCATACCTGTTTGTTAAAAGCAAAGTTTTCTATATTCACAGAAAACATAATATTCCACAAAATCAAGGTATTTGTAGCAACTTAAAAAGTAACAGATACAATAACATATATACCCGTGATAATAATTTCAGATGAATTACAGAATTATAAATTAATTTACAATGTCTAGTCCTGTTTGGAAAGTGTACCATACAACATACAAGTTGCAAGTTTCAAAGTGCATAGTCATTTATTGTTAGATCTACTGTTCTAGGATCCACGGCTTAACCTGAACTTTTTCTTATACTCTGCTTCCTATTTGTATTTTAAAAATAAACTGAAAATGGCTAGATGCACTGCTTTAACTGTGCTGTCTTTACCTCTATAGAAGATTTCTTATGCAGAACAAAAATGCATATTTCACCTGCAGCTTTGTCTAAAACTGTGCTGGCCGAGGGGCTAGTGGCCCACCAAGTAGTTTTGTCTCACTCATTCATTTCAGTGTGCACATAGATAATGCAAAGAGGTTGTCTTTCACTCCCAAAACAGGATTGGCTTTTACTCCGCCAAAGTATTTGACTGATTGAGTACTGTTCAAGTCCAAACTCCTTTGAAAACAAAAGGAAAAATGTTCATATTGTACCTGTTAGGATAAAAAATTAGTAGAATATTACAAAGAGTTATCCTTTTACAACATGGACACATCTAAAGGCAATATGCCTGTCTAGTTCTTGTCCTGTCAGATACAGAAGTGTAGAAGTGTCACTAACCAGAAATATCAGAAGAGCCATAGATCAGCTGCTGAAATTCTCTGAGGGATCAGAGTATGGATAGATAGAGAGGGACTGCTACATTTCATACACTATATAGCCTGTCCCAGATATCTTGCTGGAGAAAAAGAATAACTAATGCAAAGAATTCAAATTCTCATCTTTCTTTTTATATCACCAGCATGTTACTTCATGTTCTGGTGACAGACTGTCTCAAATACCCTAAAAAGACTGAATTAGTGACTTAAAGATACATACATATGTAGCTCTAGTGAAATTATCCTCTGTTGTTCCACTTGCTCTACTCAGTATTGCTTTTCAAGTTCATAAATTTCTGAGGTCTAAATGTAGCAGTGCAAGCAGACTAAACACTTATATTTAAAGTGGAGTACATTCTGCCCTGTAACATAAAGCCAAAATTCGAGGCTATTTCAATGACCTAGCAACAGTGGCAGACATTTGATTTCTTCCTTTTAATAAACTGATTTTCAAGAAACATACCTGTGTAATATTCTGGTTTTAATGTCTCTATTAGACATCCATAAGGCATTCAGGCTTTGGCAGAAAGTTTTTGGCAGATTTGTTTTTTAATAATGCACACAGATATTTTCAGGAAACAGTGCAATATATTTTTAATGGGCACTGGCAATTGCTTTAGGATTTTGGAATTTTTGCCACAAATCCATATGAATTTTAAAGCTCACAAATATTGTTTATTTAGAAATCTTCCTACCTATTTTAAGGTCTGATCTGTCCTGACTCTCAACTGAATTTCAGTCAGAGGGATGAATATATGTACTGGTAAACTTACAGTGTGAAAAACACTATAGGTGTCATGTATTGATGTATATTGATGTATATTGTAGCAATATATTTCTTCCTGTAAAAGAATAAATATACTCCAGCAAAGGCATCATTATAGAACTATGACTGCGTTCAGAAATACAGGAAGGTAGAGTCAAGCTGTGCTGTTATACCAGTATTTTTGAAGTGATGTAGCTTTCCATCTAGATAAGACTTTAGTCATGTGAGTCAACAGCCACTTGCTCTTAGTCAGTGTGGTTCCTCATTCTCTTTAATATTCCTGTCTGCACACAGACATGTGTGAGCAGCAGCCATGTGCTGAACTCTTGAAACACCATAAATGAACTGATGCTGTGCATGAGGTAGGTAATATCCTGCAGTTTCTCTTGCACATACATTTTCCTCTGCTCAGTGTCCCATTGACATTGCAGGTGAAAGCACAGGTGTAAACAGGAGGAACCATTGGGAGTGTGAGGACAATTTGTTGCTTTGCATGTCACACTCTGTTTTTAAAGCACAGTATTAAACAATTACCCTTCTCTTTCTAGAGCTATTATTTTTAAAAGGAAATAATATTCTATCTTCTGATGTGCTTTTAATGTAATCTAATCTTCAGGAAGCTACACTTACTAAGATCAAAATGAGTTTGCTCTCCTTTAACAAAATGTTAATCTAAAAGGGATAATGTGTCTTAAATCCCAAAGTGTTAAAACCAAATTATATTGTACTTTGAAAGCTAATTATACAAAAGCATACAAAAAGAAAATATCAGAGTATTATTACAATATTTCTCTATATATAGTATGTGCAAAATTCAATACACAAGGTTCTTGTTACTCATCTGTGGGTTTTCTTTAAAATAATGTTAACCTTATTTAAACCAATATAAGTAGTTTGATGTTACTCCTGGGAAACAAAGATTGTCGATACAAGAACCTCCATAGCTTGGAGGACAAGCTGAACATGGGACTCCTACTTTATATGGTGCTTCTCCAATCCAATTCCCCCTGAAAATAAAAAATGAAAAAGAATGATTAATAATTTCAGAGTGGAAGAAAAAAAAATCATTAACCATACTTATTTTGAGTGATTAAAGTTAATGTCTCCACTGGTATCCCATAAATGCTCTGTCACTAAAAACATGACATGAGTTTATTTCTGTAGTTTACTGATAAACATTGATCTAGCAATTCCCAAAAAAAGAGTAGGAAAATGACCATGTGAATTCAGGCCAGTAATATCCATTCCACATCATTTAGACTCTGTGACAAAATCCCAGTCTTCTTGCTTTTGCTACAACCAAGTGATTTTTGATTCTCTGATCCCATGACAGAGTATTTTTTTCCTGGAGGTCTATTATTTTCAAAAAATAGCAAAATAAGCATTGGTGCAAGGTTTTCCTTGAGCATGTTTTTGTCTGGCAGTTATCTTAAAAAGCTTGTGCTTGGAAGATGGAAAAACAAACTGAGTGAAACTTTACTCTTAGGTTGCACCACTTAGGTTCACACTGTGAAGCTCTGAGGCTGAATTCATGATCAGAGGAAAGGGAAGATAAAAACTATTTGCACCAGTAATATATTAAAAGGACCTGGATTGGGGCATTTCCAGAGGTCTCACAGATGCAAATGAGAGGAAAAGGAGGGCTCCTGCCTGGTGAACAGAGGTGTGCAACAGACCCTAGGGGGAAAGGGGTACAAAGTCTGGAGAGTGATCATATGAAAAGAGGTAACTCTGAAACATCTAGGAACATCTGAAAAACACATCCAGACTTTTTAGGGGTTTATATAAACCACAGACTTTTAGAGAATCATGTAACACTCATGATGTAGGCAGAAAGTTAAAATTAGATTTTATTTAAATGTTATGTCTCACAGAGCAGAGAACTTTCCTTTAGTTTGCATGTGACGTGGAATAGCAGTGAGTAATGCAATTATTTATGAAACATTTTGTCATCCCCCACCTCCCAGCCAGTAACACTGGATCAAAAGCCCTGGTCTGGGTTGTGCCTTGGAAGAAAGAAGGAATCTCAAATAATTTGCTCATTCCTACTTCTCTTCCAAATGGGTACAGCAGACCAAGTGCTCAGAAAATTTATTTAGTCTGATAACAGATACAGAAATTCAGAGTTTGCTAAAAACTGCTTTCTGCTTTCTGCTTTTTTCTATGCAATACATGGTGGATTTGTGTGAGACTGCTACATAATCTGGGGCCTTTCTAAACTGCAATTATCCTCCTTAATTTCAAGGTATTTTCACTCATTTCACAAGCATAAATATTATTCAGTGTTACAGCATGGCATCAGTGAAAATTACTGGAATTCTAAATCCTAAATCTTTGCCAAATTCCAATCTTAATAACTCAGATTGGGGCTGCAATATTCACTCCTCCCTCTTTAGAGGAGTTTCTCATGTGCTGGTTACTCAGAAGGACACAGACTTTACTGAGTGGCAAAAAGAGACCTCAGCACATGTGCCCAAAGAGTCTAAACCAAATGTCCTTAACTCAATTAAATCTAGAAATACAAACTTAATCCAGAGAGACCACTCAATATAAGTTTTGTGACCCTGCAAGAAGCAGATGCGAAAATGATTCCACTTCCTGCGACTGAAAGGTCTACTCAAAATCTCACACAGAGAAAGAGCTTGCAGCTTCAGGCTTTGGTTTGCTGTTCGAGAAGTTGTGGGATTTTAAGACTCAGAAAATATAAAATGTCATTAATTCATTGCTAACCGATACACAAACACTAAATCAGTTTGCAAAAATCCTTAATGTATAAATATATTTTATTCCTATACATGAAAATTTTAAACTTTTTTTCAAATTAAGATCCATTAAAAATGTCTTAGAAACTTTGATTTCATCTTGTCTTGTTGTGGAGCTATAAGTCAGATATAGTTTTTGCTGCTTAACCTTTGCTCCCTCACATTCATTTCTCACCATCCTTTTCCAGTAAATATTAAAGACAAAAGGACAGAGAAATCTCCTTGATTTCAAAAGGTGGTTTTTTCCCCAAGTAAATTTTCTTACGAAACTGTATCTTTCTTTCAGTTGCAAAACCTTTAAAAATTCTTTTACTCATGTAACAGCTAGAGTAATGACATATTCTTGCATATTCTTTACCACAAATGGACCTGTGCCACCAGGAGTTTATGGAAAACATGCTCAATGAATTATACTCAGGCTCCTACACAGAACTGTGTCTTTGCCTAACACACAGTCCGAGAGAGCAGCCACTTACACTGTCTGTGCGGCTTTTGCACCAGTGGTGCAAACCAGACCGCAAATCGAAGCTCTCCCCGAGCCACACTCTACTGACTCATTCTGCAGCCAATTGTAAGCTTGGGATGATGTCTAGGAAATGCTGGCAGAAAATTAATTTCTGTATTTCAGCCTAACACAGACCTGCAAGTTACGGGATATAGGGCCACCTATGGGTGTCCATGGCTTGTGTTTTAACAGACCCTAATAAGGAAGGCAAGATGAGATAGATTTGCACACATGGAGCTTAGACTGATGGACTTTATGAAGAAGCAATGCTGCAGATTATGTGGCATGGTCATAAGCAAAGGTATGCTGTGGGCAACAACATGTGTCATAGAATTAATCACAGAATGGTTTGGGTTGGAAAGAACCTTAAGGACAAACTAGTTCCAACCCCATTGCCACAGGCAGGGAACCTCTCACTAGATCAGGCTGCTCAGAACCTGTCTGGTCTTGAATACCTCCAGGAGTCCACAACCTCTCTGGGTGAACTGTTCCAATGTCTCACCTACCTCCACAGTAAAGAATTTCTTCCTAATGTCTAATCTAAACCTACTGCCTTAAGCTACGGCCATTCCCTCTTGTCCCATCACTACATGTCCTTGTGAAAAGCTTCCCTCCAGCTTTCTTGTCAGACCCCTTTAGGTACTGGCAGGTTGATACAAGGTCCCTCTTGAGCCTTCTCTTTTCCAGGCCAAAGAGCCCCAACTCTCTCAGACTGCCTTTATAAGAGAGGTATTCTAGCCCTGATCAATTTAGTGGCTCTCCTCTGGACCTGCTCTAACAGGAAATGGCTTTCTGGGCTGCAAGCAGGTCCTGATAAGTCATATTGAGCTTTTCATCTACAAATACCCACAAGTCCTTCTCCTCAGAGTTGTTATCAATTCATTCTTTACCCAACCTGCACCTGTGCTTAGATGAACCCAATCCAGGTGTGTTTGGCCTTACTGAATTTCATAAGGTTTACATAGGCCCGCCTGTCAGTAAATCAAGAGCCTGATCTGTGGTGGGATTGCTTACCTGAGGAAGTCTAGCTCACCTTTTATACACCTATGTACAAAAGAGTGAAGAAATAAGGAATTCAAAGCAAAGTGAAGTCAGCACAAAGAAGGAAGAAATAATTAATATTAATAATAATAAATAGCAATAAAAGAAAACAAGTTTTTTATTTTGTCCCACATACATCAAGTTGATTCCTTTTCTTCCTTGTATACCAAAGCCATACATTTCTGTATGTTCAGACGGAAAGCTTGAGCAAAGGAGCAGCCCACAGAGAAAAGCGCGCAAAAAGAGGTCATGCTGCAGAAAAAGGAGCAAGCAGTCCTATGAGAGGACCTTGCACATGCACAAAAGATAAAAATAAACAAAAATAAAAGAGAGCAACTCACTTTGGGGCATAGTTGCATACCAAGTAAACAGCTCGCCGCCAAACAGATCCCCAGACGTTCATATTGTGGCAAGTGTGGATTGCGCAGCCTATACGATTGGAAGTGGCCCAAACCATCTGAATAAATATTTATTATTGGTGAAGTCCAAATTGAAAAGGAATACACATATACATATAGATATACACATACACTTATTTGAGAGAGAGGAGTTTAAATACATCGTAGGGAAGTCCAGCTTTGGACATGAGATTTTGAATAGAGGAAAATAATTTATATAACCTGTGTGTAATGGGTGCACATGGGTCCATAGCATCGCATCGGGCACCTAGGGTTGCAGTCTTGAGGATAAGGGAAAGCATAATCCTTCACCTCATCATACCATGGCTTTACCAGCTGGAGAATAGATCGATACCTGGGTTTGTTTAAAATACAGAAAGAAAAACATGTAATCTTAGATTTCTCCTCACATCACTAGGGGCACAATATTAAGCAATAATATTCTTAAGCCAAATGAACACTGACAGATATAGAACACAGAATACTGGACGACACTTGCATCAGTTCAATATCTGGACCTCAAAGGTTGTTCAAAGGCTGACAAAATAATTGTTTTGTAGGGTATCCTCTTACCTTCCGGTTCTTACAGACAGGTTCTGGCCCAAAAATCTCAGAAGATAGGAAGGTCCATGGTCCCAAATGCATGTAGCAGCCCAAGCCTCAGCAGATTTGGCAAGAGTTTCATCCCAAACCTGACAAAATAAAGTAATTTTAGCAGCAGAACAGAAAAAAACAAATAATGATCATAGTGCTAGAACAAAAGAAGAATGTACCTTAACCCACAAATATACTATCATAACACATCAGATCTGGAAATAAGAAGAGAACTGTGGAGCAGCATGTACAGAATCCAGCAGGATTTGCCCTATTGCCAGAGAGAATTTCTACCCACATCATTTGAGGAAGCCAAGTATTCCAATCTCTCCCTTTTTTTCTGGAAAAGCCCTTCACCAACCAGGCATTCTCCAACCATTTTCCCTTCCATGTTTACAAGATCCGTGTGTGGAGAGGAGTGAAATTTTGGCTGGGCCTCAGATAGAAAGTGAAGGATAGAAACACAGGGAAGAACACAGCGAAGAACATTTCAGCATAGGTATTACATACCCCACAAAACCCCAACACATTTGAAATAAGACCTGAGGAATATCTATAGTCAGAGACAATGGGTGCAGCAGCTCTTCATATTTGAGATCAGAAGTCAAGAAAGGGATTCCACAAAGGCAAAGACTATGGGTAGTTTCCAGGTGCAGTATGGATTTCACTACTTTATTCTGCACAGGAACTGGCATTGCTCACTGCCTGACATAAAAAGATAACAGCTCTGTAAGAACAGTCAATTTGACTTATTAAGTTCTCCAATGTTTGGAACAGGACAAGTGAACTTAAACACTGTCTCCTTTATATGCTTTGCCTGCTCGATTACATGCCTGATTTGTAACTCTGCTCTTCTCTCCCCAGCAAAAGAGGTTTGTCTCAGAAATAATGGAGATATTGGCAACAGAACCTACTGCACCACTGGAACTCCTGATAATGAATATCTCACTGTTATATTAACAGTGCACACAAATCCTAGTATAACTTAGTGTTTAAGGGATACCCAAGTAGGCTGTAGATTCTGGAATTACATGTATATTTGGAATACCCTGAGTGGAGTGTTTAGGTGCAGAATAGTTGTAGTGAATTGCAAGTAGAAAGGCAGAACAGAATGTGGTAAGGTTGCCTATGTAGACCATCAGTGTTTTTTAAAAACAAACACAAACTCATAAATCTTGAGTGGCTATGAAATAAAGAGTATGCTCTCTGAGGCATGAAATAAGAGGCCAACTCAGAAAAAAGCTTATCAAGGGATAAAGGCCCACATCACAAATATTTTCTGTACTACGAGCTAATAATGATTTCTAACACTGAATTCAGTTTTAATTTCACAAATCTGAAGAGTAAAAAGACTGATCATTGACTAGGACAATAAATCATGCCCTAACTCTAGTACTTTGTGAAATTTCTCTTAGAAGGACAAAATCTAGTAAATGTTATGAAATTGCTAGACCACTGAACCAAGCTTTTGTGAATATGGAGTGGATAAGGTACCTCTTCCATTCAAGGTGAAGAAGCACAATAGAGACCAGTAAGACTCCTTAACACAAATTATCTTCTGTTCAAGTGGAACCACCTTCAGGATGGTAAAATGGGTGGCACTTAAAGCAAAGGATTTATTTTACACCTGTTCAGAAAAATTTCCATAGCAAAATCAAAGCAAATTGCTAGTACAAGGACAAAAGACAGAAGTCTTAAGAAGAAGCATGCTACAAAGGAATACTCTTTAAGCCAGGAAACATTTAGACTTCAGCTCTGAAAAATTATGGGAGTTTCTTGGAGGAGTTAGAGATAAATCCAAAACCCAGGATAGGCTTTAGGGCTTAAGGCAAAGAAAATTGTGCATAGACATTTCTTCTGCTTTGTATCTCTGCCATTAAGTTTACTAGCTGCATGTGGCCAGTGTATAAAAACCCCTTTATAATCCCTGTGGTACAGCAGTGATCAGAAAAAGAGGGCTTAAAGAGTAGGTACAAACATAAAAGAGTGCCTGGGGAGTGTGCCTGAGAGGCTGGGGCCACAGCCAGCCTTTGGAGCCTGCCCAGGCCCAGGGGAGCAGAGGAGCTCTCGGATCCAGCACGTGGGTCCAAACACAGCTGCCTGGTGTGCATCCATAAGGGGCTGCTCTGCCAGGACTGTGACACCCCATAAACACCCTCCTCTGCTGGGATTAATCACGCTTCTGGCACAAGTGCTCCTGCCAGGAGGCTGAACATGAGGTTTGCGTGCTTGTTCCCAAGTGACCTGTCTGCACTCCCACAGTAATCTGCATGCGCACTGTGTTCGCACAAGCAGCGCCAACATCCTGATTTCCACCCAGCACATCTCCGTGTACTGAACTGCCTCGCAAAATAGCATGCTGGGTGTTAGAAAGAAATGTGAAGAATGGACTAGGTTTTCACTATTAATACTCCTAAACAAGGCACAGCCCCTGCCTTGGACAGCGAGTTCACTTTTGCTTCTCCTCAGCTTCATTTCTGGTTATCAGGAATCATCTGCAGCATTGGATTGGTAAAGTTTTGGGGGGTTGTTTCAAACTCAGTTAAAATGTTGTGAGTTTGTCATGTATAGTACACTCTGCTTTCCATTATCTATTCACTCTTGATCTCTTTCTGGACAGATTAAATTTTTGGCAAACATAAAAAACCAGAAACAATGAGAAGGAAAATAACTACTGACTAAGGAATAAGGGGGAGAGGAGCATATGCAGCATCTTTAAATTTCCTCCATTCTTTCATTAGCAGGCTGGCAAAAAGGCTCTACAGAGTCCCCTACTGCTATGTTTTCAGATGAAAAGGTGGTCTCAGTCCTACTAGGACTAGCTCTAAACGATCACCAGAAGAAGAGAATGCATAAGGGAGACCTTATAGAGTCTTTTAGCACCTGAAGTGAGCCTACAATATAGCTGGAAAGAGACTTTTTGCACTGGGATCAAGTGGTAGGACAAGAGGGAATGGCTTGAAGCTGAAGGAGGCTAGGTTTAGATTAGATATTAGGAAGAAATTCTTAAGTGTGAGGTTGGTGAGACACTGGAACAGGTTGCCCAGAGAAGTTGTGGATGCCCCATCCCTGGCAGTGTCAAGGGCAGGCTGGATGGAGCTTTGAGCAACCTGGTCTAGTGGAAGGTGCTCCTGCCCATGGCAGGAGGGTTGGAACTGGATGATTTTTAAGATCGCTTTCAACCCAAACCATTCAATGATTCTATAAAAAGGCAAACAACTAATATAGGCTGAAGGTGAAAAATATTATCTCATAATGACTCAAATTATTGTAAGACACTGTGCCATTAATTCACCCTTTCAAAAAAAGTCTGGTCCTGAGTCCAGAGTTATACCAATTTTTATCACAGTTCAGTCCCCTGTTTTGGGCATGTAAGAGAACAGAGCAAAGACATTTGGATTTTGAAGCCATGTGGCTTCATTGTTATACATAGATAAACAGCATACCAAGAAATGAAAATATATCCTAAAAAGAGAAACTGAAGTAACTTGAAAGTGAGAGGGACAGTTTCTGTACAAGGAGAAATTAAAAAGCTCAAGCTAATTAGCAAAGAATTTAAAAGAAACAGAGTGATAAACAAAATTACAAACTCTGAAATATGGGCAATCCAGTGTTCCTATTAAACACATCCGATAAAGCTGCCTGACATGAACACAAAATTGTAAAAGAGAAAAAGGAGAAAGATTTCCAAACGCAGTGGGTTAAGATCTAAGCAGGTGATTCATCCTGAAATGCTGATCATGCAAACTCCCAGTGCCAAACTATGATCATCCACACCCCAGGGACACTTAATCTTCATTTGCTAGGTTGCAAGTAGTTGTGGAAGAAGTCACCTTCTATCCAGTATAAAGATCCCCCCTCCAAACTCCAGATCACTGATTTGGTTGAGCATGGAAACCTCCCCACTTCTCAGCTGAGTCTAACTGAGCCACAATAGAGTTAAAGCATGTCACCACACTTCCACTGACAAATTGAAATTAACATCCTTTGGCCAATTTATTTTTCTTTCTTGAGCCAAAGATTATTTTCCTAGAAAGCTCTCTGACTGTGCTCTCTGTACTTCTCCCTGCAAAACAACACTTCCAAACTACATCTCACTTGAAAATTGTCAAGGGGACTGAATACAAGGAACAGGACAGTTTCTACATGGGGAGATTCCATGAGGCAGCTCTGAGGTGTTCTCTGAACTCACACAGCATGTGCTTGTTGAGAGTTAGGAGTAAGATCTTTGCATTAATAAAGTCAGCAGGAATTTTGCCAGTGAGCCAGAATTTCATCCTAGATTTTGTTTGTTTGTTTCTGTAAACAAAAAGTAAAATATTTAATCCCCAAAATGTTTAATAAGCAATAGAGTGTAAAACAAAATCTCTTTCATGTTGAATGAAATTTCTTGAAGCCCAAAAAGTGGACTTCCTTCACCAAGGAAAGGCTTTTTGCATTGTGGGTCACAGTCTCCTCATACATTCCCTTTTTATAGCTGTTTCTATAGCTGTCTCTCAGTTGTTCTTAGATAATTTCCATGTCAAAAGGATGAAGTCGCCCCTTTCTGCTTGGTTGGAACAGGAAGTCCTGGTCACAATTATGCTCTTAGGTATTAAAACCATGGTGAAGCTGAACAAACATTCTGATGTTAAAAAAGAAAAGAAACAACTGCAATATTAAAAAGATCTCTTCACAACATTTGTCGAAAAATAATTGGTTCCCTTCCTACTTTGATACCTATGTTTTATATTGAGGAATTGAGTAAATGACAATTTTTAACTATAACTTGAACTTAGAAACATGGTTCTGCTCATTTTCATTGCAGGCAGAATAGTAGACCTCAATCATTTAAATGGAGTACCTTTTTCTTGACAGTCTGCTCAACAAATGTCTTAGGAGACAAACCTAATCTCTCAAATGACAATGACCTCTCCTTGTCTCTGCAAGTACTCTGAAATTATTATTAATGGCAACGGATAGCAAGAATGTGTGATTTAAATACAAAGAAAACAGAATACACAGCCATACACTGTATTGATTATTTTCCCATTCTGTGTGGAAATCTGTGGGTAAACTGGATGTTTTTAGAAGCACTTACATTTACAGCCCTCACTGTCACAAAGAAAATATGAAAAAAAAAGTGGTAAGTAGGAATGCTCCTGCCCTGACAGTACCAACAGACAGATTGTGAGATAGAAGATGAGGGCTAACTGTGGAGTCCATAAAGACATGTGGTTTTTTTACCTGGTAGCCTAAGAACTGTGCTAATGATCACTGTAAAACACTCCAGCAATCCAAACCTGTATTTTCATTCTTCTTTTGCCATCATGACCTTTAATCTTTACCAGCTCTTTTTTATTGGCAGTAACAGGGAAGCTCTTCTAACTTGCAAAAGAGCATAAGAGAACCTCAGCAGACCATCACTCTGGATATTAAATACCAGCAGCAGCCCTCAGTACCTGACTGTTTTTGTTTGGTCTGTTTGTTGCATGGTTTTTCTTTCTTTAATATCAGCCAAGCTAATACTATGCATATTTCTCAATGGTAAAAAAAAATACTTTAAGCAAAACACATACACCCTGGTCATTCACTACCTTTCTAGGAATTCCCTGAGTCAGGGCTGCTGCCCATAATGCCAGGACAGCTGTGGTGTGACCAGACCTGCAGCTGGCTGCCACCAACTGTACAGCTGAAGTGACAAACACAGGGTAGAGATACAGTGCAAACTATCACAAATACAGTGCAAACAGGTGAAGATCACTATTTTAACTACTCCCTTCTGCAACAGCCTCTTTACACAAGTGAAGTTACATGAAGAGATGGCAAATGAAATACTAGGATTTGCAAATTGACGAGAGTTGCACTGCAACACAGCTACATTTTGAACTAATAAAAAGTGGCAATTTGTTTTCCAGTCTCGGTATCTTATTTTTCATTCATATACATTTACTGTGGATTCATATTAGTGATATTCAGATTGTTATTTCACACAAACAAACCTACAGCGATTCTTAGGCTTCTCAGAAAGATGGCCAGTACGACCCTCTTTTAGCAATGATCAGTTAAAAAATGAGCCTTTCCACCTCAAACATACTATTTTACTCTCCAGTAGCCCCCTGCTTCTCTTTGTTTGCCTAGTTGAAGATCAAAAGCTTTTACTTCCAGAATGGCAGCAAGCGAGAAAGAAGAAAACCTTGACTCAAGCAATTTCTCCCTCTGATAAAAACACTGTGAAGCCAAGGGATGAAATCCAACATGTCCAGTCCATCTGTGCAGCTGCATTCCACAGCTGCTCATGCAAGTCCCAGAGCGGATTAGCAGATGTAGGCTGCTACCCTCCAACACACAGGTCCTGTCCTCACGGGTCACCCAGCCTTGCACTGCTCACACCACTCGCGCGTGCGGTGGCTGTCTCAAATCCCACAGCAGCCTGCAGGGCACACAGGGGTCCTTTGCTCCCCTTCCCTTTCATGTAGTCAGACCTATAGCATTTTCAGGTCTAGAAACTTTCTCTAGGACCCCCCACCATGTCCCCTACCCCAAGTCTGGCAGAAAGCTTAATAAAACAACCCAACAGCCCTTCTGCCTGCACGCTTTTACAGCGGGATGACTGAAAGAGCCTCATCTTTTTGCTCCGGCTTTTTTCACTTCATACTGTGTGATGAAAACACATGAGCTCATTGGAACTTACAGAGAGATGTGGCAAACTTTATATATTTATTTAGGCTCTGAAATCATTTGGACTCTAAACTCTCTAAGAATATGATTTTTTTTTTTTAATCTCAACAGCCACCTCTGAGAAATTTCTGGGTGTATATTGTAATTGGTGCCTACCACACATGCAGGTAGCTTCTCACATGCAGTAGGTAATAATCAGAAAGTTTACACAGAAAATTTCCAGTCTCCCCTCTAGAGAAAAATACTTTAATGGGGATCACAGTTCTGTATGTCATTCTTTTGCAAATAAACAGAGGGTTAATACATCAAGCTGCCTGTCCAACAAACCACCGCAACTCAAAGTAAAACTGTGCAATGTTTCATAGTAAATTTACTCTCATATATCCAAACCTCCAAACATGTGAGTCACACTTCTGAAGAGCTCAGTATTAGAAGGTCTGGCTTAATCCAGGCATCACCAGACATATTCTCAAGAAACCTCATTGCCAGAAATATTTTTCTTATGAAAACTCAAGTCTGTGTTTTACTTAGGAGTTTATATTCCTGGGTGTCTATGTAGTGCAAACACAAGGTATTATCATTTGAAGGTCTGCCACTGCTAGTAGTCAATTTTTTTTTTCTTCTAAAGGTTGTCTGCGCTTCCTTTCATGTTTGGCATCAGGCTTTTAGACAACAAGAAATAAAGAAAATTGGTATGCTGTCAGATTTAATAACAATAAGCCTCTCTGATATGCTATTATTTGTTTAGCTTTTGGAAAAGTTAAATATCACAGCTATATATCTTCAAATATTCAGTGCTTTTCTAACCTACTGCAAGACATATTTTAATTGGCAACCACTTATCTTAGAAGTGGTAACAAAAAGGACCAAACTCTAGCTCCATGTCACCCTGACAATTGGTCAGAAGTCTGAAAGGGAGTGTGTCTGATCTCTATCATTTTAAATATGATCAGAACAAATTGTATTTTATTAGAAACACAAAATGTAAGTGTATTTGTTTTGTGGTGTTCCATTCCTCTTATATACAGAAAAAAAATCTACATTTTGCTTTTCTTTGTTACTAACCAGTGAAGCTTTCCATCAAAAGAAAAAATGTTCTTAATTTCTTTAAAAGTTTTCAAAGAAAATACTTACTATTTTCTAAGTAGCTCTAGCAGAAAGATGTGGCAGCATGACATAAAAGAAAACACAAAGAAGCTCCTTCTTTCTGCAGAATAAAGAATAAGAACAATAGTTCTTTATTCTCAGAAGAAGGAAGCTCAATTTAACATTCTTTCTCTTGATACAGATTAACAGATATCACTGACAGATAGGAAGATGTGCAAAACCAGTTCATTCTCAGTTTCATTAACATACCTCAAACACCTCAAACCCCATCCCAGGGCACCTGCAAATGCATTCATACATGGAGGAGCCTGAGGTGAAGACAGGATTCTGTGCACAGAAGGCAAGCAAGGGGCTATCCTGGGGCTTCCATCTTTTGCTGCCTCTAGGATACACATTTTCACAGACCTGTGAGAGACTATTTATCTTTTCAGGTATAGAAAAAGGACAAAAATGTTGAGAAGTTTGAGAAGTTACTATCATCTCCATTCATGTATGAAACAAAGCACTGTGTACTTTGGATCAAGATTCTTGTGAAAAATGCCCTGTCTCTGTTTTCAGCCAAGAAGTTCAAGAGGTGCTACATTTAATAATAAAGGAATGTCTAATTCCAAGGCCTCTGGGCAGGCTGCTTTTCTATCTGAGACTTTACTAAGTTGTTTTTTGTTTGCTTAAACTCCTAGAAGGCTTTCTGTTAATACTAAATTTAAATAATGTAAATATTCTTTTCTAAAACACAATCAAGCTGGATGTTTTAAAATAGTTATGCATAAAACATTGGGACAGAGATCAAGTACCAAAGCAAGTTTAACACAGTCATCCTTTTCCATCAAATTCATCAACAACAGCATTTCTGGGGAAGTTTTTCAGATTTTTCAAGGATTGCTTTCCAGGAATGGTCTTTTCCATTCAACTCTTGAACAGGTCTTCTATCATTCACTCTGGACATAACAGATGGCTTTTGTACTTCTTATTGGTAACATCCACTTGGATTTGACCTGAGATGAACACCAGTTATTGAGACTGAAGAGGCTTTCCTAGCTGTCAATGAAGCTGCTGGAAAAACAAGCAACAGCCTGCCATCTCAGTGACAGCCAAGTAGTTCAGTGCTGCATTATTGACAGTGGTGCACTAGGACATATGTAAGGGATAAACTCACCTGTGAGGCAAAAGAGAGTTAGGTAATTCTATTATGGCAAAATCAGTAGAAAGTAAGCTCCATTTACTCCTGCTTTCTCTCAGCTCACTGTCAGCTGCCATGTTGTGCCTCTAATGCAGAAAAAGGCTGAGTATGCTGTGAAATAATTGCTTCCTCTCCAGGCTGTGATGCAGACAGACAGCATGAACTGTAACCATGTGAACCACATCAGATCCCTCCATATTATTCTAATTTTCTGAGAGGATCACTATTCCAGAACTCATTTGCCCATGATCTTCAGACACTCCTGGTGCTGGGTTATGGTACTAGGTACTAGGCAGAAGGGACATACTCAATTAGCTAAACAGAAAAACAAGGGGTAGGAGGCAGAAACTGGAACCAGTGAAGACATTCCACCATTATACCCCTTCTCATTTGTTCTTGCCTCACTTGTGAATTCCCAGCATAAAGAGCAAGCCAAAACCCATGGCAGACTGGGATAGGAGGCCCATACTGGGGAACCTCCATCTACCAGAGCTCTCACCTAGTAGAAGATTGGGGTGAACTAATGCTCATTTTGTGCTCTGGCATGATGAAAAGCATATCAAGAACTTTGTACCCTGACTCATCATCCGGTTACTTTATTTCAAACTTTACCATGCATATAGGATTTAAGGGAACAAGGCTACTGAATGAAAAAAGTAGACTGCCAGTAACTTCTACAGTAAATTCTTCATTGCATTATGGCAGTTGGGTCTTCAGATATGCACTGTTAAAATGATGGGCCTAATCTTCTTTGATATCTAAAGGTCTTGTTCTCTAATTTAACAAAGGAACTGTAAATGGAGTGCAACTGTAATTTGATCCAATATGCAGAAGTGTTGTAATGACATGCACATGCAAATTAAGGAAAGATAATATGCATCTTAATGCCAAGAAAACTGTCAGTAAATATGTAAAGGGTAATTTTTGAAACTAAAAAGGATAGAAATTCTACTGGCAGTTTAAAAATGCATATAAAGATTAATTATCTGAGGTTTAGAGGGAAATATTTAGGTTAGACATTTGGAAATAATTTCTATTCCTAAGGTAAAGTATTTGCCAAGAGATGTGACCAAGACAGCATCACTATATGTGTTCAAGAGTAGACAAGATGAAAACCATATGTATGTAATGCAGAAGGAAGTCCTGCAACAGGCCAGGGATAAAGTACATGAATTAAGAGACTCTATTCAACTCATTAGACATAAATCTTGAAGGAACTAGCCCCGCAATCCTTACTCACAGATATGTATGATTTCAGTGGGACCATGTAAATAAGCCAGAGCAAATGACTCAAGAACAAAATGTCCTTAAACACTTAGAATGGTCTGTAAAAAACGATACTGAAAACAGTAAAAAAAAAAAAAAAAATAGGTAAACAGGGTGAGAAGTTTATTTATCAGAAATGCTATTGAATTAGAGAGAAAACATAACTCATTCTTTCCATGTTCATACAGAAAGCTTTTGGTATTACGCAGAACTTTGGAAAACTTGAAGTAGGTTTGCTGGGCTTTTTGGACTTCGTCTTTCCCATCACTGCATATTCACAGAATACTTTTAAGATCACCTTTACTGCAAAATAATTTTATCAAGACTTTCAAACTTATAAGTGAAATAATAAGGCAGTTATTTGCATTTGTGAGCACTAACTGGATTATACCTTGCTTCTCTGACTTGACACCAGAAGTTACCTGCAAATTATTTGGGACAGGAAGTGTCCAAATACATCACCTCAGCAAAGAGAGTCATCTCTGGGCCACACAGAGCTCACATATTTCCAGCATGACGCATATGGGCTCCTTTACAGGACTACAGGAGCTTCTTTTGGAACACAATTACTTTTTTTCTACAACAATAGGTCATTTCTTTTGTTTAGTCTATTATGGTCTTTTATGTGGATTTACCAGAAATTAATATGCTGAAATTATCTGTTCTCTTCCAGTTCTTCTGCTATCAACTCATGAGAAACATGAAATAACTCCTGGGTAGCTAAACTAATTTCAGGCTAGTCTGAAAATCTTTTACTACTTTGAGTACAAAGTGAGTCAAAGTGACAAAGTTCAACCAGGGTCAGATTTTCCCAAATATAAAAGTGTAGTTACATATCACTGAACACAAAAGAATTGAAACTGTGTCTGAACATCTTCAGGACATTAGCAGGCTCAAGTTTAGCTAGAGCACTTTTTGCACTTAAAATCTTCAGACAGCATCCCACAAACATTGTTTTTGAGTATCAATCCTGCCTCTTCTATTATGCTTCAGACATGCTACTCCCAGTCTACTAATAACTATGGTAATTCATACTGGGCTCAGGACTCATCCTTGCAGAGCCAGCAGTGAAACTACTCATGGCTTGTCTTTTGCTATGGCTCTACAACAAGTTATTCAGATCACCTTAGAGAATTCTTAAATAAAAGAGATTTTCCCATTTTGCATGGGAATGCCATGGAGGATGGTGTTGACTGCTCATCGAGAGCCACTTATATGAGTTACTGCTCCTGCATGCAAAGCTGTAAAGAGCATGTCTGTATGTAAGCACCTGCTCAACCAGCTTTTGCACAAACACAGTGATGTGGGATACAAAGACCACACAGACGTTGAAGAGACTGGCCTTGAGCGGGAAAGACTGTAGGAAAGGTAAAAATAATTTCTGATCCTCAGAGGAACAGATACTTCATGAATGAATGTTTTAGAAGCCTAAAGATAGTACCAATGCACACTAAAAGACATTTTATGAGACTCAAATTTCAGTTGGCAACATCTTGCAAATATTTGCTGGCCTACAAAGTAGCTGAGACGTTCCAGAAAGGCAACACAGGTCTTTAAAGTAGAGAATTAGCATTCAGAAAAAGGGTTTTTTTTTTGTTCACATGCTTCCATTGGATATACACATGTACATACTCTTCAGACTAGACAGCTGCTGGCAACTCTACACCTCAGTTTTTCTGAATCATGAATTTTATGGAATCTTTCTGCTTTCTCCACAAAAATATATGCAAAGACAAGTAGACTATTTTCATCCTTTGTCAGGCCAAAAGGATGATGTCATCTTTCTTTCTGCAGGTATGCTCTCAACTTTTAAAGCACAAGCAAAGACTTTCTTAGGATGAGGAAGAAAAAAGTCCAAATTAAAATAAGGATTCATTAATTCTGCTTTATAGGCCTGGAAGTTCTTGTTTTCTTTCATTTTACTTCATTTATACACTGACTAGATTTGTGCCTGTAGAAAAACCTCTGGTTGAAGGCATCAGCAACTCCAAAACCAGAACCAAGAGGAGGATTAATTTAAAAGTCTAGCACATTGGGTGCCAATGTCCCAACAGGAAGACTTAACAAAGTGTAACTGGCATAAAACACACCAGTTCAGTTTCTCTCACTGGGGACTAATACAATGATCCCACCATGTTTGACTCCTCAGCTGTCTGCTTTCATGAGAGGCTGCATACAACAACAGGCTGGGGCAGCCCTCAGAACCATCCCTCCAAAGAGAATTAAAAAACTTCCCAGCCCTGTTTTATCTGAACTTCCCCTGCCTAACCCATGTGCATTCAAAGCTGTTCTTCCAGGCCTCTCATCCAACGTTCTACAGTACATAAACCTTCTAGACAATAAGAGCAGAGAGAATACCGCCCAAGGAGTGTGAATTATCTCTATCTGCACTGAACATGGGAGAAGGAACAGGGAGAGGAACAGAATGTGTCAAGTAGAAAAGCCCCCCAAAAGGTTGGGTGTGGAGAACTGCAATCACATGAACCAAACCATCCATGCAGCCAAATTCTGAAGGGGTTTTACTTCCACCAAGGAGGCAGAAATAAAAGCAAATGGAACTGCACAGAAGTAAGAATGTGATACAGTAATTAATGAGAAGAACAGCTTCTAACAGAATTAGGACAAAACAACAAAAAGAAAACTTACTATGACAGTGAACTGAGAAAAGATGAAAAAATATCTTTTTCTAGTGCTTTGAAAGTGCTTAGTTTTTCTCTATTTCAACACACTTACAAAAGATTTCCACAATCTACTGCATCTGTAAGCAATTCCAGCTCTCGAACATGTGACATCCGTTTTAGTCATTGTTAGGGAAAATGGGATAGGCCATTTTCTTCACTACACCAGCACTTTTCCATATATTCAGGAAGGAACACACACTCTGTAAGGTTCTTTCAAGTACAAATGCACATTGTCTGTTGGTAATGACGATGTGTTTGTTGTCTTATTAAGAAAATAAGCATTGAGAAACATAACATCTTTTTTATATAGCAGCAGCAACCTCATGTCCCTGTAACCATACCACACATTGAAATTATCCAAAGACCAAAGAATGGACAAAGCAAACTCAGTTACTGATAAAGGTGTTTCCAGTCTTGGTATGACTTACAGCACCATGTCATCTTCAAGGCCTCCCTACCAAAATCCTTCTGTAGTCAGAGAGGTAAGAAGTTCCATGGATGGTGCCGTGACCACAAAGCAGATGGCAGAGCACATCATGTGTGATGTTGCTCACTGAGCATTTTTTGCTCTATAGTTACATGGGAGACACACAGACTTACACAATTTTAAAAGAGAATTGGTGGCAGAGGGGTGGCTGCCACTTGGGGATTCAAGCTCAAGTTGCACTCTGGATCATTACCTACATAGCTTGAGGTGCTGATCTGAATTCTGCAGTATGAAGTCACAAAGTACTTTCAGACTGGAAAAACCAAACGCCTTCAGTCCTTGCACTTGAGCCTACTGATGGGGCTGATGCTGTCAGGAACACAGGTACATCCTATGGCTGGTTGCTACTGGCAAAAGCAGTAGTAAGAAAGGCAAGGTAAAGAAGAGCATGCCAGCTGTAAAGAGCATGACTTCAGCCTTGATTTTGTATCTATGCTGCAACAAAACTGCAGCAGAACACCCATCAATACAGATAAAATCTTGGCAGTTTACGTATATGAGTTCATTAAAATAGATTTAATCCAGGAAGCTTGCTTTCTATTTACAAGGGTTTTTTACTGAACAGGCTAAGAACACTGCACTTAAAAAACCCTTGGGCATATGACAGGGTGCTGGCTTCACTTAAGCAAGCTGCAGGAGCACATTTCTAAAACACACAAGCCAAGGAAGGGTATGGTAGGCTACCATCCCTCAGACATTACAACAAAGTTTATTTATGGAGAATCAAAGGAAACATCAGTGGAGAGCACAGGAATGAAAATGGTGATTGAGCCTGACTTCTGACCACTCTGGTTTTTCTGTCTCTGACCTTTCCACTTAACCAGACTTCAAACTCAGCCTATGGTCTTCATCCTGCAATATTCTGAGAGCACTCAGCATTCTGAGGTACTGCTGGGATGTGCTGAACAGATTATATGATGAAATACAGATTTAGGTAACATCTGTGATAGAAACATGTCCAAATTGTTAGTCATTAGTTGCTACAAAGGAGGAGCTGTTATTACTGATATCCCCTTTTTATGTCAAGCTGATGGTGTCCTGTTTCTCAAACCTATTAACTGTCTGCTGTCATGTGAGAAACTTGTGACTTTAAGCCCAATTTAAGAGCTGACACAACTTGTCTGTACTTTCAAAACAGTGTGAATACCTTAATTACCATTGCTGGATAACCTATGTTTAATATTGGAGGCCCACATTATGCATGCATGCAAAGTTGGAACACGGAGTAGCAAGCATTGCTTTAGCCAGTAGTGCTAAGTATGAGATCACAGTGAATGTGTAACTTCCATCATACCTGCAGGAACAGATATTTCCTATAAGTATTTTCCAATAAGGGGAAAATGTGCTTGCCACATACTTTTTTTGAGCACATTGAAATCCTACATACTAGAGAAACATTAAAAAGCAGCACTGTATTTGATGGAAGGATAAAGGTATTAGGTGCACACGAACAATATGCATTAAGTAAAACACATGAAGAGGAGACAGTGCATCAGATGAATTACTTGTGCAAACACAGTGTTATCATATTGCTTCCATACATACTATGTGTGAAATAAATTAGAAATGGTCATTGCGTTCAGTGTACTCCACAAAAACTATGGGGCTAATGATCAGCACTGAAACACTTTGGTTTGCATGTGATCAGATACAATTCCTCAGGCCAACAAGCAGTTAACTCATCACTTCACTTACTTCATTGGGACTACACATGGAAATGAAAATTGAACAGGACAAGAGGTTCAGAGTTCAGTATTTAGCTTTTGCTTCTTGAAGTTAATGCAGCTTGAAAAACTAAGGACAGAACATTTTAGTAAGCAATAACAGATAAAAAAATATTTAGTTAACTAAACCATTACAATTTGTTTAGGAAAATCAGATCACTGATTTACAGTTTGTCTTACTATGAAATAAACAGTTCACTTACCATATATTCCATGTTGGAAGCAGGTGGGAACACTTTGCCTCTGACTTGATTATGATAATCAAGAATGGCAATCATGTCATTCTGAGAAATGTACCGCTTCCGCCTGGCTTTGGGAATTTTTGCAGAGTCCAGATGAGCTGCCAAAGCCGTCTTGATGTCAGTGAAATTATTTTCTGACAGGAATAGGTCAGTGGAGTTGGGTAACACTAATGCACTTGTTTCACAGAGAACGGAAAATAAGAGAGTACAACTGATTGCAGCAATTACTGTCATTTTGGGGCCAAAGGAGACAGATAGGCCACAGAGGTACTCTGCTTTAAGTCAGGGCAGCAGAAAGCAAATCTGTAGAAGAGAAGATACCAAAGATGTGATTCTGTACATCTGGGTAGCAAGACAAAGTGAGCTAGCAGGCTGTGACCAGAAAAATCCTTCTGTCAGTTCAATTCATAAAAACAATCCAGGCAGAACACGTGTTGCTGAGCAATTTTCAATAACTGTATTAAGTGATGATGGTCTTGCTACAACACACCAAATGAAGTATCATTATACCAATGACGACTACATGGTCAAAGCTAGTAGTACTCCTACAGAGTAGTATTCCTGAAATAGTGACAGTACTGTTACACCCGATCAGTCCATAAACCACACTATAAATCTTAAATGGGGAGACTGCAAGAAACCTCACATCATGTTTTCCATTGAAAATTAAAAATACATCCTAGGCTATGCATCCCATAGGCATGGACAATTTTGACACAATGTGGCAGAGATAAACCAGTAGGCAAAAGAAAACATATACAGCATGAAAGCAGGACAGCTTAGAAATAGCATTCAAACCTTAAGTTCACCAAATGTGATGAGCATTGATAAAACTGCATGCAAAGCAAACTTATGGAACTGAATGGCTTACCTCTGGATAATACCAAGAAAAAAAGAACACAGTCTATTGTTCTCCCAGTATATATAGCACTCTCCTATGTGATGATGTGAACCTTTGTGAAGAAAGTGTCTCTTATTACAACCCCCCAAAGAACAAAACTGTGCTGGTTGTGAAGCTTCTGGCCAGAGGAGCTGCTGACAGCCTTTATATGTTACAGCCTGTGTGAGCCGGTCCGGGCAGTGTCCCGGCGGGTCCCGCTCAGCCGAGGCGGGCGGGAGGGGCTGCGCCGAGCGCACGGCAGCCATTGGGTGGCACCCCGGAGGGTGGGTGCTTTAGGGACTCGGTCACACCCCCGGCTGATGCAGCACAAAGAGGCAGCGTGCAAGTCCCTATATGCGGCGTTTCCTACTTTTTTTTTTTTTTTTTTTTTTTTTTTTTTTTCCCCTCCGTGGCTGTTTTTTTTCCTCATTTCCCGAGCATCATGCTGGCTCGCGAAGCGCTGTTTCACGCAGCTCCGCGAGTCCCCACGGCGCAGAGTTTGCAAACCTGTGTTTGTTGTCCCAGGAAACCGAGCCCGTGCAGCGCCGTGCCCCCGTGCCGGGCCGGCCCGAGCCAGCAGCGCGGTGTCCCCGGGCCCCGCCGGGCAGCGGCAGCCCGGCCCCGCTCCATCCATCGCCGGCACGGCAGCTGCCCGAGGGCTGGTCCGCACCCTGCTCGCCCCCTTCTGCTCCCTCGCCTTTCGCCCTCCAAGGCACAGGCAGAGCTCCGGGCGGTCGAGGCTGTCCCACAGCAGTCACCTGAACGTCTGCCAGTGAGAAGCTCCGGGAGCGGCAGGACCGAAAGCTCTCGCCAGTGCCAGGGAGACATCTGTTTCCCGTTAGCTAGCCTATAGCTGGAATTATTTAAGCACAGAATGGTCCAGCCACTCACACAGCAGAACTAAGGGTATAACACTGAGGCCATGACGAAAGCGAGCAGAGCAGCAGCAGCAGCAGCCAGTAATTGTGTGCTGGGGACAGCGTATGGCAGCTACACAATGTCAGGCTGACCCCCCACCAGGGCTGGGCGACCTGGGGCAGCCTGTGAAATGAGACCCTTAAAAGTGTAATTATAGTATTTTGTGCCGTCATAAAGGAGCTAGGAGGGAGAAGCACAACAGATTGGCTATTTCACCAAAATTTACGAGTGCTCAAAAGTTTCAGTAGCTGTGTTAGAGAGGCAATATGGGATTTAAGTATTAAGGAAGTGCAGTCCGGTAGTCGGAGCGCAGGGCTGGAAGCCAACACTCACGCTCTCCTTTTGGCTCTGCTGCTCGCTTGCTGTGTGGCCTAACCCAAACCATTTAATCTCGGTGTGCAATCTCTATAACAGTATAATAGTCTTCTACAGACATGTCCTAAGGATCAAATGACTAGTGTTTGATAGTGTACTTTGTGATGAAAGGTGTTAAGTATAAAGTATCGTAATTAGTTACATTACTATTGTATACCCAGCCTGTCCAAAACTGCTATTTCAGCTGCAGGTATTCCTTTGCATGATTATACAAGAAACTTGAAGACATAATTAGTCCTTGCAAGACTTGGATGCTTCGTTTCATTCTATTTTCTTTCTTCTGAAATGAAGTTCATATTTGTTCTTGTTAATGTCAGGAAATGTCTTCCCATTGTCTGAATATAATGAGAATTCTCAGCTCCTTTGAATTGCCACAGGTCCTTTGATTTCATCTGAGCTGCAATAACTTATCAAAAAGAAGACACCAGCTTCCTTGTAACAAAGTTGAGAGGGTAGATTTTACTAGTTAGTCACATTTTAGAGTGCTGTAATTGCTTCCTCGTACCTCATGGCAGTACTAAGAGGAGTCTCTTATGATACAGGGCATTATACAGAATGGCAAGGATATACAAGCAAATGTGAAATAGCCATAGCTTTCACATCTGTAAAACTGAGCTGTACTTCCCTACAAACAGACCAGTTTATGAGAAGATTCTTTTATTTCCCTTTCCGTCTAATTAATTTTTTCCGTGTCAACAGGCAGTCAGTGCAACCACTCGCCTTAATGTAAAAAAAAAAAAAAAAAAAAAAGGTTATGAGCAATGCTAATAAGCATTATTGCAAAAGAGTGTATTGTGAATGTGAAAGGCCTTAGAGCAAGTGTTGAGATACTGGTCAGTTGCCAAGAAAGAGCTGCAAATAGTGAAAGTGTGATAGTAACTCTCAGCCTTGACAAGTAAGATAGCGAAGACAATCACATGCACATGTATGTTCAGTTTTCTTCTGAAAGAGTCAATCATCAGATATGCAATGAAATTTAGCAAGCAAGACCAATGACGCCACATTAAAGTTCCCATGAAGGTCTGTGCCAAGGAGAGGAATGTCTAAAATGAAGAGGAATAAAGAAAAAGTACATCAAAGTTGTCTGCAAGGAGAAAAATAAGAAGTGGATGGAACCATCTGCAGCATACACAAAAAAGAACTATTTTCTGACTGTTCAGCTTTCTCCAAAAAGACAAAGCAAACAATCAGACCTGTGATAAAAGACCACTACAGGCCAGAGACAGAGCATTAGCGAGATTTTGGATGAGTCAAAATATCTTTAAACCTAATTAAGAACAGAATGTGCCAGCCAAGATGGCCACAACGGTTACTGAGCAGCCTGGAAAAAAAAATAAAGGGCAATAATTCTTGTACTTTATGTCAGCAAATGTTACCAGTGAGAAAAGTTATATAATGAAGAATGAGAAAGAATGTAGAAGAAACTAAGAAAGGAAAATAACTCAGTTTATCTTCTGAAAGACTCAGTTCTAGGAAATAAATTAGATTTCAAGGTTTCTCTAGAAAATATCTACTTTTCCACAGAACCAGTGTTCACACATAGGAAAAAAAAGGAGAAATGGCAATATAACATTAGCATAAGATCTAGATTCTATCTGGGCCATAGGCTGTACAAAGACATGGGTCAAAAAGAGCAGGATATAAGTTTATTAAATATATCATCTTTACCTTCACTGCACAATAAAAATGATGACTCACAATAGTCATGGTTCTTCTGCAGTGTATTCCTTTCATTAAGACTATAAATTCTGAATTTCTGAGTAATGGGTGATTATCCATTGCTCAACAAAGCGGGATGAACTTCCTCATGTTGAGTGACATTTATTTTAGTAAATGAACTAAGAGTTTATAAAAACTCAATTGTTGTAATTTGAGAATAACAAATTTATAGCAAAATAATTTTATGCTGATTGCTAATATTAGGCAGTTAAGCTTGAAATATTTTTTTATAATTTATTTAACTTCTGAATAACATGACAATACCTGCCTGGGATTTGAGATACTTTTGATATTATGTCTGTAGAGGCAGACAATAATTCATGTAGTTGAAGTCTAAAATGCATTGGTTTTTATTTTTCCTCTCCTGTATCTCCAAGCACGGTAAAGTTCAAAAAAACCTCACACATTCATATTTCTGAAATTACATCAGACACACACCCTGGAAAGTTGCTTGAATAACTCTGAACATCATTGACCGTATTAACTATGTCTTTGCTAATTACACTGGAGGTTTAAGCACTCAGCTAACGTATAGACAGTACTTTTGGTGTCTTCATCTTGAACTGAATCCTATCCAGTATTTCAAATTGTACCAAAGATAAAAGCTTCAAACAAAGAAGATAAAATAAGTATGACATGGATAATCATATTCTCAGCATTATACACGTTTTCCAAACAAGTTTAAAATATAACTTTCACCAAACACAAACATTAATATCCTTAATATACTGTGTAGCTAATGGCACAGGATTGGGTGCAAACAATAAGAAAATTAGCATATGGAAAACTCATGAAACAATCTCATAGAATTGTTAGGGTTGGAAGGGACCTCTGGAGATCATCTAGTTCACCTGAAGAGGCAGGGTCACCTAAAGGTGACACAGGAACAGTCCAGATGGGTTTTGGATGTCTCCAGAGAGGGAGACTCCACAACCTCCCCAGGCAGCCTGTTCCAGTGCTCGGGTACCCTCAGTGTAAAGAAGTTCTTCCATGTTGAGGTGGAACTTCTTGTGTTTTAGTTTATGGCCGTTACTCCTCCTCCTGTCATTGGGCACCACTGAAAAGAGTCTGACACCATCCTCTTGATGCCCATCTTTGTGATATTTTATATGCATTAAAGGGGTCTCCTCTCAGTCTTCTTTTCTGGACAAAACAGGTCCAGCTTCCACAGTCCCTCCGCATAAGAAAGGTGCTCCCAGTTTTCTCAGGTTGATCTGCTGTTATTGGAAATATATCAATAGCCTAGAAAAGAATTAGCAGAAATTGAGAAACAATTGCTTATAATGAGAGGAAATGCTAATTACATGTTTCAAGAACTCAGCCAAGAAATTCCTACCGAGTAGAGTGGATGCTAAAGAGCTGTTGCCAGTCAGAATATAATATTTCTTAGAAATGAGGTAATTAGCACACTTTGAAGCACTGATAAAATCAGTATTCTTCTCTCTGACACATCAGCAGAAACCACTGGTCACAGAGAAGGGAAGCAGAAGGGTTAAGAATTTACTAGGCTAAGTGTACTTGTTATTTCAAGCATACATTTTCCAGAGTTTCCTTTGGTTATTGTGTCACATTTTACTACTCTGGGCATTGCTTAGGAGTCTTATCATAACCAGCATAATGAAAACAGATGAATGCATCAGTACTTAATTTCTTTGGGTAGATAAATTATAAAACAAAATCTCCCTAAGCATCAGAGTAGTGTCTTCAGTGCTTGTCTTGTGTAATCATCATAACCAAACATAAGCAATTTTTTTTGTTCATAGCTCCTTGATAATATAGTGTCTTTCTATGGTGTTTTAAGCATCTCAATAATTGAAAATGGAGTTGAAAAATACAATTTATACCAATACTAAAAAAAGCAACATTTTGCACTCCAAGTGCAGAAGTTCGTGTTTCATTTCTGCTGGATTGAAGCATCCTTTTTAGAACTTTGAAAAGTACTGAAATGAGAAAGAATAATATTTAGTGGGTGTTCAACATTTGTCATCTGCCAATCAGACTCTTACTCCAGCATTATGTCACTTTCAACACTTCTAATATTTCTTTTTCTATATAAAGCAAAGAAATGTAGCAACTTGGCACTCATTTTGGAGAATGGGTGTGTATATTCTGCAGTATTTCTCCTAACCTTTAGAGTATTCATTTAGGAGCATAGGATCATAGTATCATTTAGGTTGGAAAAGACCTCTAAGATCATCAAATCCAACTGTTAAACCAGCACTGGCAAGTCCACCACTAAACCAGGTCTGTAAGTGCCACATCTACACATCTTTTAAATATCTCCAGGGATGATGACTCCACCACTCCCCTGAGCAGCCTGTTCCAAAACTTGACAACCCTTTCAGGGAAAAAAATATATATCCTAATATTCAATCTAAATTAGGTAAGATATTAGACAGTCATCAGTAAATATATTAGACAGAACTGGCCCCAGCACTGAGCCATGGGAACACCAGTTGTAATCAGATCCCAGTAGGATATAAATTCATTTACCAGTAGTCTCTAGGCCCAGCCATCCAGCCAGCTTTTTTACCCATCTAAGTCATGAGCCACAAATTTCTCCAGGAGAATGCTGTGGGAAATGGTGTCAAAACCTTTAGTGATTTCTAGATAGACAACAACTGCATCCTGTTCCATTTGTCAACTTCCAGTTGTCTGGGACCTCTCCAGTTAGCAAGGACTGCTGGTAAATGATAGAAAGTGACTCAGAGAGCACTTCCCCCAACTCACTCAGCACCTTTGGGTGGATCCCATCTGGCCCCACAGACTTATGTCTGTCTAAATGGTGTAGCAGTTCACTGATCATTTTCCCTTGGTTTATGGGGGCTTCATTCTGCTCCTTATCTCTGTCTCCCAGCTCAGGGGGCTGGGTATCCAGAAAAAAACTGCCTTGCTATTAAAGACTAAAGCAAAGAGGGCATTACAAGGGGATTTTCCTTAGCTCTCCTTTTGTTGCTTTGTATTTATAGAAACATTTTTTATTGTCTTTTATGACACTAGCCAGATTAAATTGTAGCTGAGCTTTGGCCCTTCTAATTTTCTGTCTGCTTAACCTCACAATGTCCTTGTAGTCCTCCTGAGTTGTCAGCTCTTCCTTTCAAAGGTCACAACCTCTCCTAATTTTCCTGAGTTCCAGCCAAAGCTCTCTGTTCAGTCAGACTGGTCATCTTCCCCTCTCTCTCATCACTCAGCACATGAGGATGGCCTCTTTCTGTATTTTAGTATTTCCTTCTTGAAGAATGTCCCGTTTCCTGGACTCCTTAGCCCTTCAGGACTGCCTCACAAGGGACTCTGTCAACAAGTCTCCTAAAAAGGCCAAAGTATGCCCTGTGGAAGTCCTAGGTGGCTGGGCTGCTGATCTCCCTCGTTTCTCTGAGAACTGAAAACTCACATTTCACAATTGCTGTGCCCAAGATGGGTTCTGACCACAACATCACCCACCCATCCATCTCTGTTCAAAAGCAAGTCCAGTGGGGACCTTCCCTGCTTGACTCCCTCACCAGCTGTGTCAGGAACATATGTTACACACACTCCAGGAGTCTGGAAAGCTGTTCACCTTCTTCCTTTATACCCAAATTCTGTGAGCAAAACAACCTTCTAAATTACGTTTGACCTGGATGTGCCCAAATGAACTTTGCTTAAAGAAACTAAATTTAAAACTGAAGAAGTTTCTAAATATTCAAAGAATATAGGGTTTAGTGACCAGTTCACTGTATTCAAAGCAGAAGATGTGATCATTCATCAGTTTCTGGATCAGTTTTCTGATCAGATCTGCCTTCTTTGTTACTCTGGGCTAAGTAGTTTATTGCTTACAACTTAAGGCAAGAGTCTAAATGTATGTCATTAAGTGCCCTTCTGTGTCTATCTCATCTATTTGCACTGAACAGATAACTTATTTAGGCCTGGAGTAAAATAAAGTACTGCCCAAGTATTGCAATTCTAATTTTTTTTTCTTGTGAGAGGTCTGCTTAGATATCTATTTCTCACCTTCACAGCATCTTTATTTTTATGTTGCTAACTTGCTCGGTATTATGTTGTCACATAATCTGACACAAGTCTCCCACAGACCACTGTCTAAAGAAATGGAGGAACAGTTTCTTAAAACATGAAAGTTGAAGTGGTAAGTTATTAAATGCCTAGTAGCTAATAAGCTAAATGATTAAACACAGTAAAAAATCCTCAGAAATACAGCAGAAAAATTGAGCATGAATTTCATATTTCATAAGGATGAATAAATCAACTTTTTAAAAAGTAGAAGATATTTTCCTTTTTATATATGTACTCTTGGGCCAGAGGTATGAGAAGCATTTATTATTGGAGAAAAGGGAAATGGCATAAAGCAGTTATCAGCCTGTACTACAGATATTTTAGGAAAACAGAACTCCTAGAGAGAAAGAGTCTTTTAAAAATGTCAGTTTCTTATGAAAACTTAAAGAGAGGATGAAACTTTTCAAGCATTTACAACAGATTTGAGAGTGGCAAGTTAAATATGTAATTTTGATGTTTTATGGAAACCCTAATTCAAGACTGAATTGTAGTAAGAATCAGAGATCCCAAATGGAGAATGAGATTGCTAGGAGAATGTGACTTTAACATAAACAAGAACTGTTAAAATACAAAGATCAGGAATACAGTCTCTGGGAAGATGACAGAGACTCAGCAGAGAGGATGAAACCCCAACTACATAGAAGGTGGGGAAGCCCTATGGTGTTTGATTGGAAAAAGTGGGAAAAAATTGTAGACAGGTGAAGAAACGCACCAGTGGGATTTCAGCAAGGAGAGATGCCAAATCCTTCAACTGGAGAAAACCTTTGATACAAGCTGAGCCTACTAGGATACTGGGAAGGAGCAGCTCTGTAGAAAAGGACCTGAGGCCTTGGTGGACCAAATGAATATAAGCTAGCAGCATGTCTTCACATCAAAGGCTGACAGCTTCCTGGGATGTATTAGCAGAAGCAATTATTCACTTTTACTTGACAGTTTTTAGGCCACATCTAGAACACTGTAGTGCATCCAGTTTCCTCAGACACACCCTACCCAACAGAAGAAGACACCAGTAAGATGGAGTGACTTCAGCAGAGGGCCATCAAGATGATCAGGGGCTGGAGCATTTGTCCTGAGAAGAGGATAATAGGCCTTATTTAGCCTGAAGGAGAGATGGGTTTGAGGAAGACCTGAGACCAGTCTGGCAGAAGCTATGTGGAGGTAACTGAGCAGATAGGCCAGTATCTTCAGCAGTGCTCAGCAGAAGAACAAAAGAAAATGTAAATTGATGTAAATTGAAACAAGAAGTTCAGCCATAATAAAATTTTCCTTTATGTGGGCAGAAGAGCAACAAAACAGGTTGCCCAGGGAGTTTGAATGATCTGTGTTCTTAGAAGCCTGTAAGACCCAAATGAGCAAATCCCCAAGCAGCGTGGCCTGAGCTTAGAGCTGACCCTGCTTTGAGACTTCCAACCCCAGTTATTCTGACAGCAGTGTAAAACCAGATCAATTTCTTGGAAGAAAAGCAAGACAATACCACTATAGTAGTGAACTTGTAAAGCATAACCTCACAGGAATATGCAACGTGAAGTCAAAAATGTGACAGTTTCAAAGAGACTGTGAGACAAAAAAAAATTAAGCAGGAAACAGCTCTTGTTTTCAAGAAACAAAGGCTCCATGTAGTATAAAAGCAAGTACAGCCCTAAACTGTGTCCTGCTGTTGAACAGGCATTTTATTTTAGAAAAGTCTAGACTGCAGCTGTAAAGAAGTAAGATTAGAAATACTCTAAACAGGAAGACAGCATTTGCTCTACCAGACAGAACTGAATGCAGCAGCAACCAATGTCTGCATTTGTTGAGAATTATTGCAGAGACAGTTGCCTCCAGAGATTGGAGCAACCATTTGATGCACAGGCACAGATCATCACTGTAGATGATCTGCAGAAAAAAAAAAAACTTAAAAATATCCCAAAATACCGGAATGCAAATTTAATGAGAAAGATACTTATTGAATGTAAAGGTAAATCAAAATCTTAGAAGGCTTATAATTGTTTCAGAAGATCTCCATGAAAGGTTTATAATAAAAATCAAGGAGATAGAGACAAAACATGTGATTAAAGGCAAGTAAAACTAATTAAAGCTAGCAAGTGAAAAGCAAAAATGACAGATGGCATAGAAGAAATTCTACAAAAATCAAACCTTTGTACCAACTCAGAAAAATTCACCAAGGAGAAATACTTGTTTAAGCAAATAATAATGAATAAGTAGATGGGGAGTCAGTATGGAAGGTAAGCTGCTCAAAAGATTTTCCTCTTTCACAATATACAGACATAAGGCAAGAACTTGGCATTTGTATTCAGTAACTACAAGACTGATAAGATCCAAATCCTTCCTTCTTCATGTTCCATGTCCATGGAGCTACTCTTGCCACACTAATACATTGGCATCATTCAGTTTCTGAGCTGACTTAAAGTGCAGTCTTCCAACAGTGGAACAAGCTTACCCTCAGAAAGGGAGAGCAAAGTCCCTGACTCTATCCTGTCCTTTAAGAAAAACATTCATTGCTATTGAACTGTTACTGACACTCACCATTAGTATTTGTTTTGCTAAGAGAAGGTCAAAGATACTGACTTTGTCTGGCTTTGAACTTCGTCTCAACCCTATGACATTAGAACCCAGGGGAAAGATCCCTCTATCTACAGAAGGCTTCTTCCCATTTTAGGAAGAACTCCTTAACTCTCTCTGTACTTAGGTCAAGTTACTCTGATTTCTGACATGATTTCATGTTTTGGTTCCCAAAACCTTTGAAGAGCCTGCTATGCTGTGCTTTCAGGGCTATGTTTCAGATGGTAAAATTATTTGCTCATAATGTGTTATAGTTTAGTTTTGTCCATAGGCAAAGTAGTCAAATGACATTAAAAAACATTGATTTGAACTACTCTACATTTAAAACACCACTCCCATTTACTAGTTGTCAGTGAGAAAATAGAGAGTACTTACCCAGTTACAATTATATTCTGGGAAGGTGCCATCTAAGGGACTTTTTTTATAGAGGAAAAAGCAACTCTTCATGTTTGTTTGACTCCTGTGACTCTAGTTTAACCTGGTGTGCTTAAAATAAATTTGGTGAGAAATGTGAACACTTACCTTTTACAGAATACTCTATGCCCTGTGATAAAGAACAGATTCATGTAAATTGGGTATTTTTTCCTTCACTCTCCCTCATTCCAAGGAGAGATTAGGAATCAAAAAAAGTTTTTGAATTTTGTCCAGTTCTGAGGTGGTATTGTCTATGCTTTAGTCATTCTCTCATAAGGATAAGATAAGCAATCATAAGCCTTTCAGATGAGGAACTCCCTCTGTGAAGGACAGCTGTCTGCAGCTTGTGCTACATGTACTTTTCTCCCTTCATTTCATCTGATTCTCATGGTTCAACAGCCACTGTGATGTGAAAAATATAACAATATTCAGCATGGTGTCAGATTTACATCAGAGGAAATGAAACTCCTATTTTCCTTTTGCTACTCGTGGTTAGATATTGTCTTCTGTTTGGAAGTGCTGTTATAAGAATTTCAATCAAGTCTAACCCTGATGACATGGACACAAAGAGAGAGCCACTAGCATCAGACAAATTTTTTATATTGATTACCTCTGGAATCTTTGCCTCACGTATGTTTGTTCTTGAGTATTGGTGGTTTAGGTGCAGATACACAATTCACTTTGGATCCTGGGTAGATCAACTTTTTCCATTTGCTTTGTATGTTCTATATAAACTGAAAAATGCAGCCTCTGGACCAAATGTGATTCACAAAATGTTTTCTTAAACAATATATAAAAGCCTTACTTTTAACACAGAGGTGGAAAGTACAGTAGAGAGCAAACAACACATAGTGCTGCACTTCAAGTAAGAGTTCTTCCACATTAAAAAACTTTTATATATGTTTCTAAGGGTTTTATTTTAATTGATTAAAGAAATGTAACTCAGTCCTGTGATCTACATAAAAAACTTCAATAAACTCTCTCCATTTTAGGCAAAGTGTGAGGGAGTCACTGGCTTTTAAAAACTTTGCAACAACTTGATATGAATGTTCATCAGGGAAGAAGGACAAATGGTGCTGTTATTTGTCAGTGAAACACTGACTGGAAGAATTCTGGGGAAACCATATCTTAGGAGGCAAACAGGATGGTTAAAAGTAATTTCTTGGTGCTTGATCTTTAGTTAAAACCTTGGACTTGGGCAAAAATATTTTATTGTTAACTTGTTTCAACTCCTTTTGTGGCACTTATTCCTTGAGGCTGAAAGAGTTTAGCCTTGAGGCTAAGACAAATTAATTTCAATTATTTATATCACCTGGATTAAAATTATTGTCACTGGACGGGCTACTCTTGTACGTCTTCATTTTGAGATCATTCCTGTCATCAGCAGTTTTCCCCTAAATACATCTGCATTCAATTTGGAAAGAACTGGCAAAGACTAAAGGAGACACCTTCAGCTCATGTCAGTCTTCTGTGTCTTCTGTTAGATTATTTACCCTTTTATGAATACAGGCAATACAATGGCCTCTTTGACCTCAAGCAAAGATCTCTGACAAAGATCTCTGGTAATACAACTAGACAAAATATTTTAAAAAAGAGGAATGGTGGTGTTGAGTTTGTTTTTACAGCAGGTTTGCCAAGTGATGCAAATGCAAATTGGAATTCCACATTCTGTATTAACAAAAGACAGAGCACAATATTATTCTTTGATGCCCTTATGAGTGTTTTTTTACAGCTGTATACAACAATTCTGATCTTTTGGTAAGGAAACTACATTCCTTTCTTCATCAAAGTCCAAGTTCATAAAATATAATCAATTCTGATTAAAATCCTTTTAATTTAGTAAAACAAAGTCATTGTTTTATCAGGCATTTTGATGCAGTGCTAATCAGAGTGATTTCACAAAATTATTTTAAGCGCTCACTTAAATTACTAAGTGGAAATAGAAACAGCTCATATGAAATCAATTAAGGCCCAGTGATTACACTGGGGTTTCATCTGGACTCTGTGTCTGTATTGTTGCTGTGTGTGTTCTTTTCATTAATTTGCTAATAACTATTTTATACTGCATAATGACCCTAAACTAGGAAGATTATCTAGTGTTTTATGAGCCGTATACATGAATAGTATCTCTCAGCACTGAGATCTTGCTCAGACTTTTAAGAGTTTCCTCAAAGGATGTGTTCCGAATATTTTAACTCTTCAGGCAAATTATTCCACCTGCAATTTTATTTGCAGTTTCAGTTAACTGAGCACCACAGATGCTCACATCACCTGAGCCACACTAAAAATTAGGGAAACTGAAATTCCCAAGTCAGATACCAGGAGTAAATGGCAGTGACCAGATCTCCCAGAAAGTCAGCTGTTGGCCAGCAGTTACTTGCAGGTGCAAACTCCAGATACAAATAGGAAGATCGGCATCTAATTTTCACATCTAATAAAGTCAAATATAAACCTGAAAATCCAACACCATTATCTTGAACTGATTTTTCGTCAGTATGTGCCAAATCATGCCGTACCAGCATTACAAACTACTTCTAGCAGATCACAGTGGGGGAAAAAAATAAAGCAGCATGAAAAAAACCCTAAATCAAACCAAGCCAAAACAGAAAAATCCTAAACCAATAGATTAAAAACTAGAGCATTTCCTGTCAATTATCAGTGGAAATATAAGAAGGCTGAATACAACCATCAGGATACAGCTAAAACATTCAGGAAAATAACTCCATTCCCTTACAGAGTCCAGTGTGATCTTTACTGACTATACTTAGTCGAGTACTCAGTTTCAAATTTTATAGGAAAATGTGATCCTCTAAAATGATGCTGGGTCAGTGATACTTACTGACTTGCAAGAACAAATGTAACTGATTAAACAACCGTTTCATGTTCCGTTTAATCTTACTTTGAACCTTTCTTCATGCCTGTGCACTTACTTTTAGCAGAGAAAAATATTATACTGGGAGTTATATGGTGACCATGCAGGTTCTTATAATTATTTTAAATTTGGGGTTGAAAGTTGCTGAGCAGCCCAATTTATCATCAAGGGCCTCATTTCTCAAATAAGCACAATACTGGTAGATTGTGCTGTGTCAGCTTAAAGATGGTACATTTAAGGACATCTGAGGATGAGTGAAATCACTGCTGATGGGAATGATTAAACTCTGACTGTTGTGTTTATAATCACTGTACTGTGCCATCAGTGAATGGTGGTGTCATAAATATAATGATATACAAAGTGAGATTTTACGAGTATTTTTCTCACAAGATTTTCCATTCCAAAACATCATTTGAAGTTATGAACAGATTCAGAAAAGCATTCCTAAATTTTCAGCACATTTCTTTAGAGCTATAAAAATATAAGGGCTGCAATACAGATACAGAAAAAGATAGCAAGCTTTTGCATTTTTTTGCTTATATATTGTAATATTTTATTTTCTAAGACATGAAAAAGGACCAATTTTCTCAGAATAGTCTTCAATCAAGACAAAGACTATAAAAGACAGTGTAAAACAAGGTACACGAACACACAGACAGTCTCTTCCTAATATAGGCCTCAGTCTTTGTCAGTCAGGATCTGATCTTGCATCCACCTCCACCTTGCAGGGCTAATTATCAGCCAGAGTAAATTAGTGAATTAGTGATTCTAGAAGATTTTCCACAAAAAAAAAAAAAAAAAAAAAAAAATACTATTGTCACCCATCCATATTTGCAAGACATTAATCTGAAAGTAGTTCTGAACTTAACCAGTGAGTTAATATCCAGTGCTAGCAGAATTTTTCCCTAACAACAGAGAAGACCATATGTTAATGATGCCATCTGGGATACACAGAAGTCGAACCATGTCTGTTCTTTAAATGCGACCATAACTCCTTTCCAGGTGATTACACTAAGTTTAGATAGGGTACGGGGCAAAGGAGATGGAGGACATTCATTCCTTTCTTCATGGTCAAACTAGCTGGACTTCTGTCTCTCAGAATTTTAAAAGAAACTTATTGACCCTTACAAATCAGAAGCCCCAGTCACTGTAAGTCTTATATCCTCTCAGCAAAAGATTTGTTAGTTAAAACCCTCAGAAAGTCATATTGTGTTCACAGGACTGTTTAATGCAGTGCAGTGAGTGCTGGTACACAGAACAGTGTACTTGTTCATAAAGTAAATGTACTCAACTCTCCAGAAATCCTTGCCAGTTTTATATCTTGCCAAGAGAGATCACTTCAACAGATCATCATTTATATTAGCAGTTGAACAAATGAATGCAGTGTGATGCATGAATTGTCTTAAGGAGAAACACAAGCCTCCTACTAAGATTAACTGGAAATACCCCTGTCATTTCATTGTAAAATATTTCTAAACAGGTAATTTAAAATAATAAAAGGGTATTAGCAAGCTGAAAAAAGAAATAAATGTAATTTGTGTCACACCAAGTTTCACATTCGAAATTATTTCTTCTGTTCTTTCATGTTTTCATCTCTCTTTGAACTGGAGGAAACCTGAGTCTTTCAGAAAACTCATCAGCTTACCACTCTGAAGAACAGTGCTGCTGCTCACACACCTGTGGTAGCATTAGTAAGAAAGAGGTCTTTTTGTTCTTGTTTTTGTAGCTAGTTACAGCTTTGCTGCTTCAAAAGTTGAAAATTACTTGACAAGATAAACACTCTGTAATGAAGTTAACACATGTGTGTGTTAAAATCTGAAAAAAAGCCCCAATTATCCCAAACTAATACCAAGGGCCATATTCAGATGTAAACAAAACCAGCGTTAAGAAGAGTAAATAATTTGAAAATGACGGTGCAACAGTCACATTGCCAAGTGAAAACTGGAAGGAGATTTGATATGTTCAAACTCCATCCCCACAGAGAAATTGAGTGACGAAAGAAGTCTGAAGTTCTTTATTTAAAATTAGCTACTGAACCCTGGGGAACTGTAGTAGAATATCTCTTACCCAAATCTGAGTGTATTTAGCTGGTCAGTCTTTTTTCTTTTTTCTTTTTTTTTTTTTTTTTCTTTTCCTTTTTTTTTTTTTTTTTTTTCTTTACTATCATTAATTCCTCCCAAAATTTCCACATCCCAACATAATGTTATCTCCATATGGAAGAAACTACTGGATAACACTGTTACTCTTAAAGTCTGCATCTCAGGTAAATTTTATTGCTATTTTAGGAAAGCAGAGGAAAGTCTGATATTTTCTTTAAATAATGCCAAAACTTCTTGTTACTATAAGGACACAAAATAGGTTCCTCACAATCTCAAATTTAGAAAGGAAAAGATAGAACCAAATATGCAGTTTTATCTTTCATTTTTTTCTGAGAAAATAAAATGTAGCAAAATGTTATTGTTGTCAATAAACCAAGTAGAAATGATTCAGAATGCAAACACAGGAATCAGATCTATGACTAAGGCACCATTTTTAAATTCAAAGGAAGATCTTATTACAATAGAAACTTTATTGCTATTTTTCATCTGCACCAGATGCAACATTTTCTTGTGGAATAAAAAACAACATGGGAGTGAAAACCCCTGAGAACTAACTAACTAACTAACTAACTAACTAACTAACTAACTAACCTTGTCATCACTGTCTTACTCATCCCACTAAATTCTGCCTGGAGAACAAGACACATCTCTTTGACCTTAAAAACATAGAGGTCTAGAGATAATTTTACCATGAGGGAGGGATGAATGAGAAAGGATATCATGTATCAACATATCAGTGTGTCCACATGAGGTGGTTATATGACCCAATTTCAGTGTTTATTTTATAAAGGAGCTTAGAAGAAGATTCGCGTAAGGTGTCAGTCTGGTGAGGCTCTTTCCCTTCCTAGTCAATGGAGGGAGGCCAGTAGCCTTGCAGCCTTTCAGAAAGGGAAAGGGAACCTATAAGAAATGAGAGGGAACCTACAAAAATTCACCTTCTTTTCGGTGTCCTGAGTCTCCCACGATAGTCAGTAGAGAAAACTAGATTTTTTAAACTTCACCTAATGGACTTTTCACCCAGTGATAATATAGGTGACCCAGCAGTCACATTCTTCTGTTCTTCTGCTGATCCTTGAGGAGGATGAGACTCAGAAGCCCACCAACCCTACCTAGCCCTATCCTTTGCATCTCCGTTCCCACAAGACCACCAGGCAAGTGACTTAGGGGTCTAAGTCTGCAATGGGGGTGATTCAGGAGCTGGAGCGCAGAGTGAATTGTGTCATATGCTCACTCACACTCTTTCTGCTCACAGCACCAACTGAAGAAAATCAAAATATTAGCAGAGATTTCTGACAAGACCTCTTTCATTGGCACATTTCTTCTTCTACATTTTTTAAAGTTAAATATTAATCCAAAAGAGCCTTTTTCAAGAATGGTTCTTAGTACATTCTCACTATTTTAGCCCGCACTAAAAGATGAGGTATTTGCATATGAAAAAAAAAAAAAAAATCTAGCTTCAAACACTCTCTCTTGTATTTCATAACTGTAGCTAAGGAATGTTACACTTTTCTAAGAAAATGTAGGCTTAACTATTTTCACACTGAAGTATTGCTGTTATTTAATATCTCTTTGGCACCTAACATATTAAATAACATAAAATTAGTTGATATGAGATGACAATCAACAAAGTTAAGCCAGAGAAAGAATTGTAAACAAGTATAAGAATTTGGTAGCATTTCTTTGTCCTCTGGATTATGTGGAAAAATTATGTACATATGAAAGATATAGAGTTCTTCATTAATATTTTTACCCTCACTGTTCATGGATGGAATAATTATTTAAATCCAGAGTGCTAGAAGTATGAAAAGCCTCCTTTATTTTACCCTAGGTTATGAGAAAGCCAATGACACAGAGATCAAATGGCAAGTTCTACCTTTTTTCTTGAGTGGGCTTTGGGCTTTGAACTGTCTGAGAGCACTTGCATGTGCCATCTGGTGGCAATCTTATGGAATTATATGTTTAGGAGGGAAAAGCAGGAAGCAAAATGGGCTGAAATGTTTTGCCATTTAAATCACCAACATTCCTGAAAAATCCCTGCTTTAAAAAGAAAAACGAAACAGAAAAGATCAATTTTGTTGCAAACTTCAGACTAGAGCAGACTGGAAAGATGATTTCATCCAAGTTTGTCATCTCTTGCCAAACAAGAAAGGTAACTGAAAATATTTGGAATATACTTCTGTGTCTTCAAAGGTAGAGTTTGAGTTTTGATTTGTAATTATAGTATGAATTAGACTTGTGGATAAAGAAGATAAAGGAGTCAGATTTCACGTCCAGGATTGTCTCAGGGACTGACTGAATTCCAGACATCTAGCTAAGGGGTCATGCAACATTTTCTCTCCAGTTATAATTTTCTCCTCACTTTTCTAAAAAGTTCTGTCAAGTTGGTTTTTGTTGTTTTTTTTTTTTAATAAGTGAAAAGGAAGTTATATTTTGAGTTTTATTTGGAAATTTGGTCATAAGATCAACTCTAGGCTATCCCAGGCCTATGTATGTTTGTTTTGGCTCCATACTGGCACAGGCACAGGCATTTTCGTCATGCTCTGCACTAGCCACTCCAGAGACATTATCAAAAATCTTCATTAAAGTCCAGGGTAGCCATCACTACACGACATGACCCACTGAGGTATTTGGCAGCAGCTAGGACCTACCACCAGACCTGATTTCTAAGTCAACCTTGACAAAAGCTCCTTGCAGAGCTCTAATAAATGTCTGAGTTCATAAAATAAATCTGAGAAACTCTTTTTGAATGCAGGCCATTTCTAGATTTATTTTTTTTTTTTTCTTCTTTCCTTCTTCCTAGGGTCTTATACTACTACCCATGACATCAAACTATGAGTGCATATATGAACAGAGCATGTATGCCACATGGCATGGAGCTTTGGAAATGGAATAAAAAATTACAGATACTTATATGCTTATGCCTTTATTTACTAGTACTCTAATGAACTGTGAGATGGGACTTTACATCCCTTACTGAAACACTCTTTGGGGGAATTTAGCTCTTCTCTACTACTCCCCTGAACTGTGGACCAATCTAAATAACCTATCTTGAATCTAAGCATCTTACTTTCTGGCAGGAATAAGGTTTTCTGCATGCTGACTGACAGCCCCACACCCTTACAAACTGGAGACAGTGGGGAACAGGTGTGTCCCTCCATTTAGCATGGCTCTGGCACGTTTTATTCCTCCAGTTTAGGAGAAGGTCCAGAGGAACATCTATTCTAATTTCCCTCTAAAATTCCATATACATCTGCATTCCATGCACTCACCTGCATTTCTGTCCTCTGGGAGACAAGCTTTTCTCATGCTCATGGTGTTCCCTATCAGAGATTCACCACTCTATGGGATATCCCCCACATTGATTTTCCATCTGGAAGGTTCTCATTCTCCTCTTTGAGCACTCAAAGAGTGCTTTCAATAATAGATGGGTGATCTCTCACTGGAATGCAGCTTTAGCAGTTAGCATAGAATGGGAGACATTTTGAAGCTGACATAAAATTTGATACAGCAAAGTACTCTGGCTCTGAGCTCCCGGGGGCCCTGTTGGATCAGGTTTTTTGAATGGTAGCTCAGGAGTCAAACTCAAAAGAAATTTAAAGCCGAGCTAGTTAGTAAAAACATATATGGTTTTTAAAAAGTTTGAGAAGAGCTGTAATCAAGCCCATTGCATACAACTCATTGAACTGCATCTTAAAACTAACTCTGGAGGGTTTCATGCGCCCTTCATACATTTCTCTCTACATATCTTCTGTGCTGCTTCGAAATGAGAACAGGCATTGGATGTTTTCTCTGTAACATTTGGCTGTCTGTCAGAGTGAAAACAACATTAGGTGTAAATCACAAGAGCAGTTGTTCCAATTTAAATATTATTTTTGTAATGGGCCTTAGACTATTCCCTCATATATCAAATGTTCCCATGCAGACCAGCACAAGAACATCTGTTTAAAAACAATCTGTTTATTTTATTACATCTCCCAAAGTTTTGCTTGTGAAAGCATACAACAATACTGGGAAAGGGAGAAGCCACCTTCTTTCTTTGAGTTCACATGTATGACTTAGTTTGATGAAACAAAGCCTGGCTGAATCAGCTCACACTGCCATTTCGTTCATGTGCTTCTTGAAAGGAAAGCAAATGAAAGAGAATCTAATATGCTATTTCTCAAAATTAAAAAGCCCAGGGAATAAGTGTGGCCAAATAAACATTCTAATGAGCTACTTTTATGCTTTACAGCTACTTTTATATGATGAAGTAGGCTGGCTGTGTGTGCCAAAATACTACATAGAATATATGTTGACAAACATTGGCTTCCATGTTCTGTTTATTGCTGATGCAGCCACAGTTAAGATACTGATAAACTGTAGAGGTAATCAGTGCTGAAATGTTACCGGTACAATTCTGTAACTAAGTATTGCCGCTCTGTAAAAAACGTTTAGAGTATGCACCAATCTTCTTATGTGACAATTTTGAAATGCTTGCTTTGTTAAGCCATACAGTAGTCCCAAGAATTAATCCAGTAAATCCCTTTTTACCTTGCAGAATGGAAGACTATAGGTAAGTTCATACTTACATGCCAAATATGTAATGTCCTTTGCATAAGAGACTGGTCATGTCTCAGATGCAGAGAAAACAACCTGACCTATTGTTCACAACAAGTATCACCCATTGCATGAGTCTGTAAAGTGATTCCCAAAGGCTCGGGCTAAATCAATAGAGCAGGGAATGTTAAACAATTTTACTGTTTCCCCAGTGTCTACAGCGATAAATATAGATTATAGAAATATGCTGGTTGCAACAGCGGCTAATTTTATTTTCAGGAAATGCTTTGGAAGAAAATAAATTCTATTACAATACAACATGAAATAATCATGTTTTCTGTATATATTTATTAGCTATTCCAATCAAATTATCGCTTCCTTACAGTGCAATTGGTATTCCTGTGTCCAGAGCATTTAGTGTAGCTGAGGTTCCGGACCAGAGGTTCTCTAGCTATGGTACACTTGCCTCAAGGGAAGTGTAAAGAAGGAACACATCTCCAATCCCTGGGCATACACTAGAGCAGCAGCAGCAAATGTCTTTCCTGCTGGGTAAGGTCTCGAATGTGCTACATTGCTGATACAGCACAGGAAGGACATAGACCTGTTCAAACAGATCCAGAGCAGGTCTATAGAGATTATTAGAGGAATGGAGCACCTCTCTTATGAAGAAAGGCTCATAGAGCTGGGATTATTCAGTCTGGAGAAGACAAGGCTCTGGAAGGACTTTACAGCAGCCTTTCAGATACTCGAAGGGGGCTATAAGAAAAATAGGGACAAACATTTTAGCAGAACCTTTTCCAACAGGATTAGGGGTATCTGAAGGAGGTTTAATAGATAGATACAAGAAAGATATTTTTCAAGTGAGGGTGCTATACAGGTTTCCCAAGGAAGGTGATAGATGCCCCATCCCTGTAAGCTTTCATGGCCAGGTTGGAAGGGATTCTGAACAACTTGGTCTAATTGAAGATGGCCCTGATCATTGCAGGGGGTTTGCACTAGATATCTTTGAAAGTTCCTCCCAACCCAAACCATTCTGTACTTGGTGCAGTATATGGAAGTAAGTCTTCCTTTTCTCCAGGTCCCGAAGGAAAGTGGCCATTTCCAGACAGATTTTGGCTTAGGACCTGAGGAGGACCATCAGGGGGTGAGTAAGGAAACAAGATGCAGAGGGCCAATGGATTGGACATCACATAGAGTCAGAGTCCTGTCTCCTTTGGACAGGAGAAGGAAATAGGAGTTTTGAGTGAAAATAAGGGCATGGAGCTGAATTCTTCTCACATTCAGGTCACTTAAATGCCTTTTTTAGTGGTCTTTACTGAGTATGATCTCTGCAATGGAAAAAGCATAACAACAGATGGATGCTCAAGGACTCAGAAATACTAGATCGTTTTGTTAATGTGCTAAAAAACATGACTGCCGTATCAGTCCAAAATAAACTATTTTTGTTGAAAATGTATTTTCAGAACATATCTTTTGGTAATAGTTTAGAAAAATACACATCACCCCCCCTTTGTGGAAGAAATTTTTTTTTGAAAAGGAATCCTCCCTAAACAAACAAGGATTATTTGAGACAGTTCCTGCAACTCAGGGCATATTTTACACGCCAATTTTTGTGATGGAGTTAAATGGGCTCTTTAGAAAAACACCTAGAAAGTCAGGCCAAAGGCACAAAATGCGACTGGAGAGTTTTTATTGGTACTGCACAGACTGCTGGTGCAGCTACTAGGTGCTGCAACTTTTAATCATTTAGCTGAAGGTGGGCATTATCTGTAAATACCATATATGCACACTTTACCTACCTCATCACTTTTCCTTTTATCTTTTGGTAAAACATTGCAGTGAGGTAGCACAGAGACCCAGTACTTTCTGACTCGTCAGGAAATGTCTTCTGGTAGATCATGATTACTCAAGAGCTTTGAACATTTTGATTGCCTCAGAAGAAGTGTCTCATGAGACCTCATCTGCAGTAATGCATCCAGCTCTGGGATCCTCAGCATAAGGAAGATATGGAGCTATTGGAGCAAGTCCAGAGAAGACCCAAAGATGATCAGAGGGCCTGAGCACCTTTCCTAGCTCTTCTCTATTATTCTATGATTATTCAGTCATTGCCTTGGAAGGAAAAAGTCATTAGGAAAAAGCTGTTCATCCTGCCTTTTAACACTGGAAAGCCAAATGAGTAGCTAAGTGTACTATATTTGGCCTGTGAATTTTATATTACATCTGCCTGTTTAAACACCTTGGAGGATGTCCTAAGCCCAGATCTGTGTTACTAATGCCAGGACCTACAACAAGGACATTAGCATGAGAAAAGTCAGGGTCGCTGCCAAAAGACATTAGCTACTACACTTGGGCCGAAGAACCAGAGTTTTATTCAGAAAGACATTAAAGAAAGCTTGGGAGTTTTAGGTGGGTGAACTTGGAATGAGTCTACTGTAAAACATAATCATTCCCATATGTCTGAGAAAGGGAGTGAAGGATTTGCAGGGTAAAAATATGGGTCAGAAAACCAGTAAGTTAGGGATATTGTAGACAGGAAAAGGACTTTTCTGAGGTTGTATGGATAAAGCTTTTTTCATAATTAAGTTGGTGAAACCAAAAGATCTTTATGATTAAGAGATAGGTATTGAGAAATGTATGAAACCTATATATTAGGTTTTATTAAAGAAAGATGATAAAATCAATTTTTAAAAGATACAACAAAGGAGAAAGGAATTTCACTGGTTTTAAGGTAGACAAACCAAAGAAAGAAAATATTAACATCGTCAATAGTTGAAATAGTCTAATTTGTAAAGAAATGAATGTGTATTGTCTGTATGGGAAACTCAATCTGGTTAGTGGTATGGAGCAATGAAAAGAAATGAACATTTCACATACACATTCAAGCAATTTGGGAAACAAAATGAAGGGAGCAGAGTTATGGAATGGGATTGGAAAGACACTAACAGAAACACAGGGTCATACATGGAGTATAGCTAAATCACTCAGAAAAGATAATGAAAACAAAAGAGGTGAAGTATCGCTAAGATTTCCTGACTGAGAAGAAGAAGAAGAAGAAAAAAAAAAAAAAAAAAAAAAAAAAAAGGAGAGAGAGAGAATGAAAGAAATAAAAAGGAATTTTGCTGATCTCATAGAATTTTAGAAGCCAGCAGTGAAGGAGGCTATGAAGAGGAATCATTACAGTATTGTTTCAGATTAATGGCTCCATAAACTCTAACAGTGAGTGAGACTTTGCCTTCATAGTTATAGACTGGAAAACAAATGCTATTACTCATAAAGAGGCCCTAAAAATGTGAAAGTTTCCACAGAATCACTGAGACAACTAAGAATCATATTAAACACCTGGTCTGAAGATATTTTAGATATAGCAGAATGGGAAAATAACCTTACCAAAGTGTGTTCATTGACAGGTTCAGTTTAAAACAGAAAAAAACCACTTCATCTGTTATAAAGAGGGAAATTCTAGTTAATTAAGTCATCTGGTCTAAATGCAAGACTTTTATATAGAGGAAAGCCTTAGGCAAGGTTTCGTAAACTAACTAGAACATGTTTCCATTTGAAAAGAAAAACGTGCAAGGAAGAGCATCAGACCTAGATAAATGAATAAACAAAAAAGATATTAGTGGTAAGCAGAGAGCTATAAGGAATGGAAAAAAGGACTGAACAGCCAAGAAATCATCTTTTGAGGTCAAGAAGTGTCGGGATAAAATGAGAATAGCAAAAAGTCAATCTAAGTTAGACCTTTAAAGGATATTAAAACAAATAGGAAAGAAAGGCACTTCGGAAATATAAATTAAAACAGAATAAATCAAAAGGAAACAAGAAGGCTGAGGTTGAGATTTAAGATAATCTAGATATGGCCCCCATACTAAATGAAGAGTTTGCCTCAGCTTTCAAGAAGACTAATTATTTCAGTGTAAAATGTCATAGGTAGACTGAATAACAGAAAACAAGTTAAAAAAAAATCAGAATTGAACTTGACTTAGAAATCAGACATCTTAATGTAGTCACAATTAGATAATTGGATGATCATCCATTTCAAAATTTTCAGATAATTAGCAGGTTATGTAGGAATTTCCTTGCTGGTGTAAATTGTATTCTTAATGAAACTCATACTGTAGTTCATACATAACTATTCTTGCATAAAGAGTATGATATAATATCTTAGGGGAAATTATGAGCCAAAATGAATGTACTGAATAACTAGAGAAGGCAAAAATTTTGACTAAAAGGAAGATCAAGCAGAGAAAATAAATAATGAAAATATCTAAAAGTACTGAAAATATCTATAATAGATGATTCAGAATGAGTATAAACTTTCCTAAAGTTTGCTGTTGGTACAAGACTGACTCATTTATGCTCTTGACAGGAAAAAGGAAGTGTGTGCTAATGCCATGTTGTTGGTGATGAAAAATTGGATGACTTTGGGAATAGGAGAAGTTGAAAAAAAAAAATCAAATGGGCCAAGGAAAATTGCCAAACGTCCAGTAACAATTACTGAAAACAATGCCAAAGAGAGACTGCTTTCAGACATGACCATTAAAAACGTATAAGAAGTAAAGTGGTCAACAGACAGTGGGGAAATAGTGTTACATATCATCCTCTTCTATGCAATGCTGAAAAAACATCTAGTTATCTGCATCCACAAAAATTAAAATTAGAAGACCTGCAGAAGTTGATGGATGAGGAAACCTATACTGGGAAAAGGTAATCAAATAATTTGACCTCCTTACATTTAGCAAAATTGGTGGCAGAAATTTCACATAGGGAAGATCAGGGTTATGCAGGCATACAATAACTTGAAGTGCTTTTCAGGCTGTCATCTGATTCTCATGCATGCTTATCAGTGAAAATACATGAATTTTTTCTTTCACCTCTCCCTCTCTTGTTGGAACACATTGAAAAGGCTCTTTTTTCTAAAATATCATCACTTTTTGCTTTAGAATAGGACTTTCTAAATGGGAGTGTAACTGAGCTGTCAGACTTAGCGCTTAAATGATCCTTCTGGAAACCTGATCATTGCTACTATAATGTCTAACTTCACTGCTGTGTTTGAAAGTTCACTCCTGTTGAGGGTGGCTTGTAGTCATGGAAAGTCAAAATCTTAGGCAGAAATAGAATTCTCTGCATTGGCTAAGGACTGCTCATTTCAGCATCAACCTTTGTACTGAGTGATGTATTTGGTAGCAATACAAATACAGGGCAGAGAAGATTCACTCTTTCCAAAAGTAGATGGGATTAGTGCGGATTGCTTGTAAATCGTATTGCACAGGGGATTGTTTAAGAAGCTATGTTTTTGTGAGAAGTTTCTTTAACAAAAAGGAAAAAATAAAAGATCAATAATTATGAAATATCTGGGGTTTTTCTTAATCAATACATTTACATTAACTTTACATCAAGGCTTTCATTGGTCTTTTTCCTGTTTATAGTAATAGACTTTCTAACTACTTGCAGAATCCTTATTAGATGCATTCAACATGCAGGATGACTTTTGTAACTCTCCATATTTATTCACAAAATTTCTAGATAAACCATTTGCTGCAAACACAATTTACAGGTTCCAAAATTCCATAACCCTCTGTGTTTTGTTTTGGGGGGTTTTTTGTTCATTTTCTTTTAATAAATAGACAAGTATTCAAAACAATTTTCTGGGCGCCATACACAAAATCTGCAAACTTCTGACCCTAAAGTGTTGAGCTGTTGAGTGAAAATGACTGACATTAAACTACACATAGCTTCCCTTCTAGCCAAATAAAGCTGGTGAAAAAAGCTTTTCAGTAGAGTCTGCAGCTTTTCTGAAAACTTCTATCAACAATTTTGTAGAAATTTATGCCTATGCCTTAGTAATTTTGACCATGCGTTGGAAAAAAAAAGCTTAAAAAGTTAAAATGAAACAATAGTGTCAGAAAATTATTGATAATCATCTGGTAGCAAAAGAAGCTTTCTATAAATAAGCATGGTGTTAACCTGTCCTCTGAGTAGCAAGAAATACAAAGAAATAATGAAGAACATGCAGATAAGAGGATGAGAATTCCCTTCCAGTATGTTTTTTCTGACACAAGATATCCAGACTTCTGTTGTTTTTTTCTGATAATTATTCCAGTGAGAAGACAGAAAAATGTGTAAAGGAATCAGGCCAGATCTAGTTATTCCTGTAATACTTTTAGCCACATCTCAAAGGATCAAGCTATAAATCTGTATTTCAGTGGGTCTTAAACCTAAAACCCAAGTTCTTTTACTGCTTAATGACTACTTTCTACAAAACTCTGAAAAAGTACAGTGATGCAAGGTGAGATTTCTCTTGTGTTATCAGGCCTTAAATTGCTGCTAACAACCAGTAGAATTAGGAGTTTTCCATAGCTAAATGGGTGCTGCTAAGAGAAACTCAATGTAACTGCAGTAGAAAATCTCTAAGGCCCCATCTACATTCCCTTTAATCTCCCATTCCCGCATAAGAGCAGGGACAAATGATTTGTGTAAGGATGTTACCAGTAACTATTAAAAAGCACAAGTATTTATAAATGCTATGCTGCTCAAATTACTTGTGACCAGAATTTTAATAATCGAGTAGTTTACAGATTAAAAGGGCGCCCTCTTTGCACAAGGTTTTCTGCAATTATCCTTTGCATCAAGAACAGAAGTACCCAGCTGGGGACCTTGACTTCCAATTTTTTCCATTTCACCAACATTTCTGGCTGATCTCAAATTAAAAGGCTCCTTCTACAGTTTAGCTGGATGCTTTTCTTAGGATCTATTTTATATTATATATGACACTTGTTCTTCTCAAATTCTTCCATACCTGTTTTACAGAGGGTTTTTTTCTTTCTTGTTTCCTCCCTATGCAGAATTTGCTGACAGCTTCTATGATACTAACTAGAGACAGACAGTCAGATGAAATAACAAATTACTTGGACTTTCACTCCAAGGATGTAGTAGAGGGAATCTGGAGCTGAATTTTTTCTAGGGTAGAAGGAGACCAAACAAAGTTTTCTGTCTATACTTTCAAAACACCGAGATTGTAGGAAAAAGTAAAATGAGTTGTAATGTTGCAGTTCTTAGCCACCTTTTTCCTGACAATCTGACAGGATAGCTCTATCAGCATAAGGTAATGAATCCACTTTTGTAAGAGACATTCAATCAACAATAAAGCCCTTTCTTAAAAAATTACCATGAACAAGCAAAGAAAATGGAGAATTGTTCAGCCTTGGATGTATTCAAATACTGGTTTAAAAGATAAGTTTTACAGAAATGAGATTACAGGAAAATACAGGATGACTGTAGTTGACTGTGATTTGTAATCTACAGGAGGTCACATTATATAATCAAAGAGTCCATTTTGGAGCTACTCTTTATGATTTCATGAAAGAGAGAGGCAAGCTAAAACGCACATTGCTCTTCCATCCCTCTCTCTTTTCCATCCTCTTTTTCTTCCTGCCCACATCCACACTTAGAATAATTCCCCTCCAGTCTCTCTTGGGGGAACATATGAGTTTACCTCCCACAGTCATAAATTTTAAGATATAAGATTGATACTATGCTTCACATTTTTGCTGTCATTCCACTTTGGACTTACATCCACTGACTGCAGTTTACAAGGTTTTCCACCACACTGTGGTAAATTCTGTGTATTATTGATCATGAACTCTCAATGATCCATCAACAATGAATTTTTAGGGATCAAGCATCCTGCTGTTATGTGCAGGGAAGTGTTTTCAAAAAGCTGTGACCTATCTCTGCAAAGTACTTCAGTGGGATCTTTAAATGTCTTACATTTTACTGTTAATCTTGCTGGCAATCCCATGTAGAAGTTCAGAAGAATTGTAAACAGAGTGCTGGCTATACTCAACTTTTTTAATAAAACACCTTCTAAATATGTGAGTGTTTTTTGTGGGGGAAGAGGGGTTACATGTAACTGAGTAATGTACATAGCATTTGATTTAAATAAGATAAAAATCACAGTAAACTGTCTGGAACAATGCTCCATAAGATATGATGATCAACTTAATCACATCATGATTCTGTTCTTGACTGTTTCAGGGAACAGCTACAATACAAACATTTGCATTTTTGCATCTTTTATCACCAGGAAGCTAAATCTTGTTTGTTTGTGTGTTTTCATACTTTTTTTGTTGTTCTTATTTTGAGCTGGGTTTAGTTTAAGGGTTTTTTTGTTGTTGTTGTTGTTGTTGTTTTTGGGTGAGAAAATAGGCCTTAGCTCATTTTATTGTTAGCTTTAGAGTGGCCTCTTGAGCACTTACTCCACATGGACTACACACATGGAAAATCTAAACTATCATTTTCCCAGATCCTTTTTACCAGCTCCAGAAGATTACAGAAATACAGCTTAATGTTATAAAAGCATTCTCAGAAGGCAAAATAAAAGGACTCGGAGTAACTCTGAATGCAGAATTTTATCTTCTAATTCAATCTGTGGTATTAAAACTTCTGCTTTTCAAGGCTAGAAGAGAAATGGTAAAATCAATAATTTATCAAATGAACTAGGAAACAACAAGGAATTTATAAAAATTGTCACTATGCCTATGTCCACCTATGAGCTAAATGGTGGAGCTCTTAGTGATCAAAAAACCAGACTTGTCTAGACAAAAGGATTTGACTGTTACAACACATGAATGACATGAAGGAGTGGCACAGATAACCATTTTTTTTCCAGCCTAGAAAATGTTGGCAAATAAATGGGCTATGTGCCAATATAACTCTACATAAAGCTTGGCAGTTTGTTATTTTTTGATTTTCACAGTGTTGAAGTTGCTACTCAACTGTTTGTCTTTTTAACTGTAATCAATGTGAAAGCTTTTATTCAGCACTGGAAATATAATATTATTTCATAATCATTACCAGATATTTTCATATGGCTTTCTCTGATAAAACATGCATAAAGTTGAAGGAAGTGTCAATGTAAAAGAAAGGACTGCAGGAGTGAAAGCAGATAACATAAATCTTTTCAAGATACTCATTGTCATCATCACCTAAAGAACAAAATAAAAATTTGTTTTTGTTCTTCAAGACAAAATGTACTTTTAACTTTTCCTTGTCCTTCTAGTAGGAACATGAGTAGATTTTTAATCAGCTGGAGAGGTTGAATAGTAAGAAATTTGCCTTCAGTAAAGTTTTTGACATCATTTGTCATCATGTCAAGAAGCCAAGGATGTGTGGCCTTAAGGAGCACATTTTTTTACATATACAGAAAAATTACCAGGTGGATGATGCCTCAACAGCCAACTGCCAGCAGTCACAGTATCCCACCTGTTGATACATAGACCCATATCACCCATATCATTGGCAAAATTGAACAAGGACACAGGAGGAAAGACTCAGATATGACTTTGTTCAGCTTATTAAAAAGGACACTACAGGGTGATAAAACTCTTTACAACTTTGTGAAGTGATGTGACAGAGATGAAGAAGCAAAACTTCCCTCTAACCTGAGTTGTTCAGATTAGACATCAAGCGAAAAACATTCACAGGGGCAAAAGCAGCACTGGAACAGGTTGCCCAGGAAGGTTATGGACTTGGAGATTTTCAAAACCAGAATACCCTGGGAAGCTCTGGTCTGATGTTGGTAGTAGCCCTGTTTCAAGCAGAGGGTTGGACTAGGTCACTTTTAACCAACATCTCTGTGATTCTATGAGTATATAATTTGACTTTGCTCAAGGAAGGCATTTGATGTCAACCAGATTGCCAGCACTATGGTGATCTCAGTCCCTCTTCCAGGCTGTCTTGTGTGTCCAGAGTTCATACATATGCCAAATTTGCATTGATCAAAAGCAAGACTTTGATCTTGTTCTTTAATTAAATATGAGTTCTCAGAGTGACATTAAACTCACATAATCAATCAACAAAATATGCTTTGATCTGAACAGCCAGAGAACTGGAATCATAGAAAGTTAAATAAAAACAACCAAAAAAACATTATTTACCTAATATGACTGTTCCCAGATATAAAAGGTAGTATCAGGATAGGAAAAAAAAAAAGAGCTTAGGGTTTAACATAAGTAACTGAGTGACTTTTATTTAGGACTACCTGAGTCCTGTTACTTTTGAACAAAAATAATTTCTTTTATGTTTAATTGTTAAAAAACTGACAAAAACAGGCATTTGTAGAAGGGGGTTCCTCTCCAAAACAGATTTCTTCATAAAATTAACTCAGTGTAGAGGGTTAGTTTTTTTCTTACCCAGAAATTACTGTGTTCCTACCAGTAATATTTTTGCATACTCGTATTTCATAGTGATGTGTGAAAGGATACAAGTTCCATCATGTATCTCCTATCAGGCATTCCATGAGAAACTTAAGAACACAATAGAATAATGCAGACAACAAAAGTTCTGTTCTGATCTTTAATAGCAATGAATTATAAATCAGATACAAGGTATTAAGTCAGTAGTCCACTCTCAAGTCCTGGCAGTTGGTCTTGTAATCAGTAAGAGGTACACAACCTAAAAATAAAGAAGTTGCACTTCAAGAATGCTTTGAGTGTTATGAGCTTTTTAACAGCACATAAAGAGAAAATATTTTCTAATAAAAATCACTACTAACTTTTGGTTTGGCTACCCTCTGTATGACTTGAAAAGGTACAGGAATGGCACTGTTAAAGCAAAGAAATGTGCAGAATTCACAAATAGTTTTACCATCCAGATGTAACCACTTACCTCATGCTCCCTGTCCATTTTCCTGGTTGCAAATTACAAAAATTTATGAACTCTTGAACTGAAAAAAATTATTTCGCTCAGATTTAACTCCAAAGTTTCTCATTCAGGAAATGTGTAGGGTTTGTTAAGTTTTGAATTAACCCAGAAACATGCTGATAGTTCATCTCCTACATATTTTGGGTCTTTTGTCCCAAAAAGCTGGCTGTGTCTTACCTTTGGCTAACTTAAATAGAACCAAGTTCAGGTAGAATTAGAAGTCAATTCATCAGTCTGGTGGTCAACTGCATGTTGCAACAGTGGTGAAATACTAGATTTTTTCAGTAATTACTGTCATTTTAGAGAAAGCAATTCAAATATTATGAAGCAAAGAATTTAAAGGTTAATACTTTACACTAATATCCTGAGTTGTTTGCAATCTGGAATGATCTATATCTCTAGACAGATTTTAAAAAAATTCAATGAATCTATGTTTAGAAGTGGAAAGAAAAGCATCACCAAAGAAAAGAATAGAGAAGGTTATATACTGGAGGTACCATTTTCCAAGCATCTGTGTGGAAGTCAAAAGTATTATAAGGAATAAATTTTAAATTTCTTTTACTTCAAAGAAATATGAAAACACAAAACAGAGACGCTTCTGAAAACAATTACAAGATTCTGCTTCTAGCTTTGTTTAACAATTCAGATAACCTGCAAGTGATAATGGGTTTCAAGTGTCTTTCCTTCTCTCTGCTGCACATGCTTAGCTTTATGTGTTTGTTCTAATTAAACAAAATTTAGTCTGTTCCTTGACAGCAAAATCAGTCTGAAATCTGAGTAAACATGCCACTCACTGGAACAGTAAAGGTTTTGGATAGAATCCAGATCCAATACCTTTTTGACACACATATTTATGTAGAATATGGGCACCAATGTCAATGGCAACAATCTAGAAAGTCAATGCTATGGCAGCCATCTGTGAAAATATCTTACTTATCAACTTCTACTCAAATCTCAGCTGCTAAGACTGCCAAGGATGCTGTGCATACATGGAATTGTTTTAACTAAAGCAGCTAGGTGCTAGCATCTATCCATGTTCTTCTTTGATGTAAAAAGCACTGGTGAAAAGTTGGGTGGGATACATGTTATCTAGCTTTAGTGTGTATGTGTCTCACATGTCGATATCTGCATAACAGACAGCTACAGCCAGAATCCAGAAACCAGTTCTAAGCTCCATGCAAGGCTTCCAGGAAGGACAATCACTCCATTAGCTATGCTGTAAGCACTTCTGATATGCAGAGGCAGTACCACAGCTTCAAAGTCTTCTGTTCAAGAACACAACCAAAAGTAGCACCTTTGCTGCAGACTGTGCACTGGAAATGGAGACCTGGTTTCCACAGTTTTGCAGCCTGACCAAAATTTATATTTGCTACGTCCAAAAAACATGTCATTTCATTGAAATGAGGAAGAGTAGCAGACTCCTATTATAGCTAAGCCATTGAGCATGTGGTAGCAGAAGAATTATGAGGCCAACAAGGTCTCAGGGATAAGGTATCTGGTGGCTAGGTAGTTCAGAAACAAGATCTGGTATGAAGCTGTTTCCACCTGAATTACTCCTAGAGTTTTATCCAGTAGTGTAAGTGCATGAATACTTCTAATGTAAGGACCTGGATTAGGTACAACAAAGCAGATGTAATTACACTTATTCAAAGTCAGGCAGCTCATTTTCTCAGAGTTCAAGTTCTACAATCATAGAGATGCATTTTTATCCTATAGAAGATAGGTTTTAAGGTAAGTGGGATTAACTGTTCTATAAGTCACCTTCTTTCTGTCTCCTTTCTCTTAGTTTTCCTCTTCCCGGAATGTAAAGGAAATAAGATACTTTTACTAGACTAGACGCAATTTCTAAATTGCCATCCTCCTTTGAAATCGAGGTTTTACTTTTCATTTTGTGATTGTGAAATGTCTAGCAGCAACCAGAATATTCAAGATACTATCATTTCAACCTTGTGGAGAAGAGACTTTTTGAGCTGGTTGCTCCAAGTCTCTTGGCTCCTTTTTGTTACGCTGGAGACTCACACATTATCTCACTGATTGACCTATGTCACCTCAGGAATATACTTCAGCATCATTGCTTTTTAGATTTAGCTTTCTTGCAGAGTGGCTGTTTTGAATTAATTTTCTGCAGATGTATTTTCAGTTCTCTACGTTGAGTCTCATTCTGTTATTCTCGGCCCATGTTTCAATTTTTCCTAAGACCCTCTATTATTTGCCTGTCCTGACTGCTGCTGGAACAACCTCTAATTTACCATCATCTGTGAATTGCATTATCATACATGTGTTTCAATTCCAGATGATTTATGTGAATTTTATAGAGGACAGCACCTTAAATATAGCCTTGTGGCACCCCTGTTGTCAACCCATACAGCTCAATATGTTGTTGTTTATTATCATATTTTGTTTGTGCTCTATGTGCCAGTTTTCAGTCCATGTGATGGTGCTCAGATCCAAGCCAATTGTAAGTCATTTGAAAAGTAGGATTTCGTCAGACGTTGTATTGAATGCTATACCAAAACCCAGATGATATCCTCTTTCCTTTCTCAATTGCTTTTGTAACTGTTCCACAAAAAATAATCAACATTTGTGCTGCACAGTTTTCACTTCATAAATCCAGACTGCTAATAGGTCATGGGTCTATAATCTTTTTGTCTGCTTTATGCCAGTTCAGGATTAAGCCTTGTATAAAACTATATATAGCTTGGGATCTAGCTGCAGGTAAATGGCAAGGTCTCACTGGAACTTGAAGTGCCTGGATTGACTGCAGTGATCTTCATGGGGGAGCAGTGTCTTGTTACAAGAGCTCTCTCTAGTGGTCCTGGCTACTCCACTCATTGTGTGACTCCAGTGCTGCAATCTAGAGTGGCTGACTGATGTATTTTCCTTCTGTGAACCTTTGGAGACATAAGCCTGGTTAGTTCCAGCATCAAATTACAGTTCAATTGTATTGAGAAGAAAAACAATAATAATAGTAAAAAATTAGTAAACTCCTGAAAAAGGATAATGCCTGGTCATGTTACTGAGGAAGCCTGATCCCTTAAAGAAGAAGATTCCTTAGACACTTGGATGGTAACTTAATGGTGCAGCTGCTAAGAGAGCAAACTAAGAGAGGTGCCCTCCTTGATTTGTTACTTGTTAGCAGAGAGGGTCTTATGAGTGAAGTGGAGATTAGTGGCCATCTTGGTCAGAATGACCATACAGTTGAGTCCAAAATCTCTGTCGACAGCAGAAAAAGTGCCAACAAAATTTCAACCTTGGGTGTGAAGTGACCAGACTTTAAAATCCTCGGTGGAAGTAGTTGGTAAAGACCCCTTGGGAAATGCTTTTTTGAAAGAAAAAAAGAATGTGTATGCCCAGTGGAAGCAAGATCGGGGAAAATGGGAGGAATGAAGAAATGCTCTTTGCCACTGCAGGGAGAAAACTTGTGTGGCCAAAATCCACTTGGAGTTGAAGCTGGCTAGTACTCTGAGGGGCAATAAAAAGAGCTATTAAATATGTTAATAGCAAAAGGAAATCCAGAAAAAACATTAGTCCATTACTTGAAGAACACGGTCGCCTCACAAACAGGAACATGGACAAACCAGAGATTAATGCTTTTTCACTGCTGGCCTCAAAACTGATGCTGGACTCTGGAATTCCAGAGCTCAGAGCTGGAGGATTATAACTGTGAGAATGATAAAGTCCCAGTCAACCCTGATCTGCTGCTCCAGCTGGATCTCTGGAAGTATACGGGGCCTGATGGGATTCATCTGAGAATATTCAAAGGGCTGATATCATCATGGGGCCTCTCAATGATTTTTGAATGGTCCTGGAAATATGGAGAGCTCCAAGTCACCTGGAAACTGGTGAACATTTTCCAGTTTTCAAGAAGGGTAATAAGGATGACCCTCTCAGTCCTACTTTAGTGCCTGGTAAAATTATGGAGAAGACTGTTCTGGGAGTTATTGAAAAGCACCTGAAGGACAACCTAATCATCAATCACAGTCAGCATGGCTTCATGAGAGGAAAGTCCTGCTTATCAAACCTGATTTCCTTTTATGACAAGGTAACCCATTTAGCTGGTCAGGAGAAGCCAGTTGATGTAATATTTTAGCATTTCAGTAAAGCTTTTGATACCATCTCTCACACGATCCTTCTGGATAAATGTCCAGCCCCCAGCTGGATAAACACATCATGGGATGGGTGAGCAGCTGGCTCATGAGTCAGGAACAAAGTGTTACAGTGAATGCGATTTCATCAGACTAACCTGTCACTAGTGGGGTTCTGCAGGGCTTCATCTTCAGCCCTGTGCTCTTCAATGTCTTCATAAATTACCTGAATGTAGGACTGGAAGGGATATTAAGTTAGCTGAGAATACTAAACTGGGAGGAACTGTTGACTCCCTTGAAGGCAGAGAGGCCCTACAGAGAGACTTACAGAAATTAGAGGATTGGGCAATCACCAACCATATGAAATTCACAAGGGAAAATTCTGGATTCTGTAGCTAGGATGGGGCAACCCTGGATGTACAGTGTGCAGAATGAGAGGCTGGAAAGCGATGCTGTGTGTGCAAAGGCATCTGAGGGTCCTGGTTGATGGCAAGTTGAGCAGTTGAGTCAGCATTGCCGTGGCAGCCAAGAGAGCTATGCGTGTCCTGGGGTGCATCAGGCACAGCATCCCCAGCTGGGCAAGGGAGGGGATTGTGCTGCTCTGCTCTGCGCTGGGACAGCCTCACATCAAGTGCTGGGGACAGTTTTGGGCACTGCAATATAGGAAGGACATGGAGCTATTAGAGAGTGTTCAAAGGAGGGCAACAAAGATGGTGAAGGTCCTTGAGGAGAAGCCATGTGAAGACTGGCTGAAGTCGCTTGGTCTGCTCCGCCTGGAGAACGGGAGACTGAGGAGGGACCCCATCGCAGTGTAGAAATTCCTGGTGAGGAGGAGCAGGGCAGTGACACAGTGATAGGACTCTAGGGAATGGTCTGAAGTGGTGTCAAGGGAGGTTTAGGTTGGATATGGGGTTCTTCCCCCAGAGGGTGGTTGGGCATTGGAGGAGGCTCCCTAGGGAAGTGGTCATAGCACCGAGCCTGACAGAGTTCAAGGAGCATTTGGACAATGCTCTCAGACGTGGTGTGATTGTTGGGGCTGTCCTGTGCAGGCCCAGGAGTCAGACTTGGTGATCCTTGTGAGTCCCTTCCCACTCAAGATATTCTTATGACTTATTCTACGGTTTTAAACTTTTTAAAGCAATTAGCATAGGTTTTTTACCGCTTTCAGTGCTGGAAGAAACATATGTGTATTAGATTACATAGTACATTGTCAAACAGCAGAGCACACATCCAAATCATGCTGCCAATATAGTGTCAACAACAGGTACTTCCTAAGATTGATAAGTCCCTATGGATGTTACATTTTAAGACACTCTTAAAAAAGCACAAATTTTAAATGTAGCTCATAAATATATTACATTTAAAACAAGAACAGCTTACAAAATCATATTTTAAATGTGAATATTTATTGTTTTCTATTTTCGCACTCCTGTATTACTGAAAACAGAGTCAGAGCTCAGACCAGTATGCTCATAAGTTCAAAAGAAGGGTCCATGAATTATAGTGCTCACTGGCAATAACCACTGGTAAGTAAATGTACATAAGTCAATGTTCCAGATGATAGCAGATATAACAAATTTTATAAATGCTTTAGAATATTATTGTAATACACAGCAACTCCTAGGGAAGACAAAAAATCCAACAAATTTTTAAAAATAGTTCAGCCTATTTTCCTGAATCTAAACTGAAACAGCCAAAAATTAGTGTACTTCTATTTGCTCCATTAGTAATTTTTTTATTAGTAGTAAAACTAAGACTTTATCATACATTTTTCTTTAGCTGAAAAACTTAGTATTTTCTTGAACATACATATTATTCCAGTTATATTTGCCTTATTTTTAAAAGTAAAATCTCTTGTTATTTCTTCAGTAAATGAAGGTTTATTAGGTACCTGTTCTAAAAAATACTTTAATGAAAACACTGTGTTTGCAAATAAAATATGCTGCACTTCTAAGAAGGTGTTCTCTTCAGAAGAAAGCATTTTCTTGTGAAAAGGCTTAAAAATTCTCCAAAGCAAGTGAAGCCTGTGAGACAACACGTAAGCATTGACCAAAATCCCCTAGAAGTATTTTGATCATGTTTGAATTAAGCACTTGAACTGAGGGGAAGCTAAACATCAATTTAAAAGTCTCCTTGAATGGCTACTTAAATCACAGCATGGAATGTCCCTGGAGCTGTGGAGCTTAACAAAATACATTCTAAGGCACTATGACAGAAATGAGACATAAATCATTAAAAACTGCTTTGAGAAGATCACTTCTTTTCATCCTAATTAAATTCTTTTAAAAGCATTTTTATACAGAGTTCCAGGACTCTTTGGTATCTTTAGGAAACTAAAGTCTGTTTCAGGTCATTTTGGAGTCAAAGAAAACCCTGCATTAACTTCAGTAGAAATGAGACTCCTTAGGAAGCAGATGTGCTTACATTCCACTGTCAAAAATAGGAGCTAAGCATCTGCTCGAAGTTAATCACACACTTAAACACTGTCCAGGACTAAGGTCATGGTTGCCAGGACCTGATCTTGCAGCACATACAAATCCAAATGATTAATGGTTTGGCTTGCCTGCTGGATAAAACAAATGTAATATGAAATACAGGGTTTGGGGTTTTGTGATTCATTTTTGTGTCACTTAATAAAATTAAAAAAAAAAAAAATCGATCCCAAACAGAGTTCTGTTGAGTTAGTGGAAATACTAATGCAAATTACTTTATACTCTCATTTAGTTCAGGTTAAAAATCAAAGAATACTACTAACACAAACAAGGCATAAACACGAAAGTATTGTGTGGCAAATAGACATGCAGACAAAGAACAAGTTCAGTCTGTCAAGGAAATTGAGGTTACTTCTGAAAAGTACACATTGTGTCCTATAAACATAGTACAGCAGAGATAAAACTTAACTCAGGGCAAACAAATTTTCTCCAAATACAAAGAAGACAAAGAACACTTCATGAAACACAATTAAATAAAAAACAAAGCTGAGAGAAGGTTTGGTAATACCTGTTCAACTGGTCACTTAAATGACTGGAACTCAAATTATCCTCCTCTTCTGAGTACAAATTTATATAAATTATAGGAAATTATGGAAAGAGGGAATTATGGGAAGCAAAGAGAGTGTGGATATAGTGAAGGTTGTGGAAGGAAGATGCAGAGGTGGAACTGAAAACAGGATGGGGAAGCTGTCTCAGCTGTAGAACTGTGTACTGAAGGCATACCAGGCAAAATTTTGACACTTGTGACACCAAACAAAATAATTATTGTCAAAGCCTAGAAGTAGAAGGGCTCAACATTCACTTATCTCAGGGAGACTGGGGAACCTCCTTCTGCATCTACTAGCTGTGCTCATACATAGTCCTGTGAAAAATTATAAGATCACCAATATGATAAACTGGCAGCTGCTCACAATGTTTTACTTTAACCCAACAGCAAAAAACCAACAATTCTACAGATTCAGGCAATAAATCACCACTTTTACAAAAATCCAACCAATTTAATGTCTTTGATACTAAGCAAATGGGCTTTAAGTAAATTAAGCCACAAATAACTTCAGAAAATGCATGCTGTTCACATACAGCAAGTCTCAAGCAAGACACATTCCAGCATTTGCAATTAGATTTTTTTTCTTTTGCAAAATCATGTGTTTACATACATATTAATCCATGAGAATTTGGGGTTTCAATTTCTTTTAAATGTAGCTTATCCACCTCAAGGACATAGGACATATTATAAAACAGGCTATGACAGCTTAAAGGTTCAAATTGCTAGTGAAAGGAACTAAAAAATATTTTTATTATAACTTCATTTTTGTAAGTCAATCTCATGATATCTGGATCATAGTATATTCCAAAGGTTAAAGCTGTCATATCTGATGTGTCAGCTCCTTGTGTAAGCAATTTCCAGTTGCTTAGTTGGGAAAAAAAGAACAAGAGAGAAAGATCTAATCCTACAGCTTTCACCTAAGTGAAAGAGCCTACGTTTCACCGAAGGTGCTCTTGCTGGTGAACTGAAAGACTTCCCAGAGCTTTTGGGATTGAAATATGCTTTTGAGGTCTTCATCATGTATTTCTGTGAGAATATCCTCATTGCAGATGAATCTGACTCAAGCCAGGCCTTCAGGTATTGGAATCCAATCCAGCAACATCCTTTTCTGTGGGCATCTTCTTCATTCTGTCTCTGAAGGTGTCTGATGTGTGGCAACTGTTCTCAGTGCGAAATCATTCCACTCTACTTTCTGTACCGTTGGGCAGTTCTACATACATTATTTGTTCTTCTATCTAGCTCTTCCTTTTTGGGATAGTTTATTTTGCCCAAGTTTTATTTGAGTTGGTTTCTCTGGGCATTGGGCCCAGTTCTTGTTTAACTTTACTCTCAAAATCTGTACAACGGCCCAGATGTTCTTTCCAAAAAAAAAAAAAAAAAAGGTGGGGGGGAGAGCTTTATGCATTCATTTTAAAAAATGATCTTGCTGTAAAGCAACAGAACAGATAATTTGTAAACCCGCTGAATGCATTTGTACAGTTTATAGCAAAATTAAACTCCATTACTGTTTGGGACTTGGGTTTACAAGGCTAACAAAGAATGCTGACTAGGTGGAATAGAAAACACAAGGGCATGAAAGAAATGTTTTTATATTGGAACATTAATTTAAAATTATTACAAAGGAGAAGGTATGAAAACCATTAGTAAAGACGGATCTAGCTGAACTATGTCAGATTCATAAATTTATTTTTCCCCTCAAAAGTAAGGTCTGTGGAACAATAAAAATCAACAATAGGCCCAGAAGTTTTTACTGGATCAAAGTAAAAGTTTCAACTAGAAGTACAGATTTGAGAAGTGGAACAGTTCAACTCTGTATAGCAATGAGTAAGCAGCTGTCAAAAGAGTGCTTCCAAAAAAGATATCAGGAAACATGGTTCAGTATTCTAAAGCACAACCTGTACCCTAAAGGAAGGGACAAAGCAACAAAAGTTAAAGAAACAACTGACCCCATTAAATTATTATCAAAGAGTTACTCATGTATTTTTCTAGTGCCACAAGTGACATCATGAGCTGACATTACCAACAGGCTACCACTTTCCCAGTCAACAGTAGAAGAAAAAAAATTGAAAACTTTTATCAAGGGCTAGCTACAGCACATACATTTTTTGTTTTTAAGCCAAATCTTCAGTTCTGAGGAATAAGGCAAGGCTTGCTCTTGTAACACGGTAACACAGAGGAAATGACAGGTACTGTAGAGACAAAGGGAAAGGAATGAGAAATGCTAAGAAGCTAGAATAGGTCCTACAGGTTGGTACAGTCACCACAGCACAGGCATGTTCTTTGGCTTCTAATCAGGCTCCCTGTGCTCTTCCTAGCTTCACTTGAAAATGATCTCTGAGCAGAATCTCATTCAGCAATACAAGATGAAAAAAATAATCCCTTTCTAAGTAAATTAAGAGCATCATAAAAGCTGTTGGATACTATAAATGCTTTAAACCTTCAAGGGAATACACTACCCTACTTTACCGGTGGTTTGGCTATTCCAAGTGTTGAACTCATGCAATATTATCTTATAAAAAGTTACTACCAGTGGGTAAAAAAATTGCTGGGATTCCTTTGGGATGATGGTTCTTTGGTAACATTGCCATTTACACATAAAATTTAACTTCTATGTTACTGAACACAGTAGGGACACACTTTCTGTGTTTGTCTGTAAATGACTGATTTCAAAATCCCACCACACTGATTTAAACAGAAGTCCTTACAGCACCAACCATAACTGAAAAAAAACCCCAAACTGTAAAACATTTAAGTATTCAAAAGTACATATGTACAGTAGGAAGGTAATTTTTAATTTAAAATACCTCTCTTTTAGAGAAAGATTAAAAATACTCTCCTTTCTTGGAGAAAACATTGGAACCCTTCCCTTCCCACAAAGAAACCCAGAAATCTCTGCCAAAATCTTCCCCTCTTATGGGAATCACAACATTTTCTCATTGCTCTCCCTTAGAAGAAACGTAAGATCTTCTGAAACAATTTGAATTCTGCCAGTTTCCACATAGCGCTTTAAAATAGAAGTCCTTCCTGAGAACTCAGGAAAGTGATTATGAATCAAGAGAAAATGAAGGCTGACAGCAAAATCAGAGACTTGTGCAATACTGTGTAGAACAAGATAGATCAAAAACTTTGAAAAAAGACTTTATTTTTTTTGTAAATAAGATAAGCAACCCCCATTGCGTCTCAGTCTAATCAGGAACAAGTTCATATTTTCACTTTTCCAAAGCCAATGTTAACAGTGACTGCTGTTAAGATCAGTGACAAAAAAATTGAGCTGAATCTCTGTAGTTGGAGTTAACATTTTCATCTTTGGAGCAGTCTATAGTGTTTCCTTCCTTCCTTCCTTCCTTCCTTCCTTCCTTCCTTCCTTCCTTCCTTCCTTCCTTCCTTCCTTCCTTCCTTCCTTCCTTCCTTCCTTCCTTCCTTCCTTCCTTCCTTCCTTCCTTCCTATTAAAATTAGGCAATACATACAAAAGCCATGGTTGTAAGGACAATCATTCTATTACACTAGTTCTTGAAAATCAAACTCCAGATGGGAACAAAGGTTTTTCTCTGCTGAGTTCCTGATTTTGTTCTACTGGAATTTTCCTGGTTTGACTTGATTTCCCAAGAAAAGAACTGTAGACCTTTTTTCCCCTACTGATTTGCCTCTAATTTAACATGAGCTGACAACTCTTCCTTATTCACCACCACTTTTAATACAGACATTATTTTGATTTTCATTGTCTTTGGCTTTAATTCCTAAACTAGAACAAAATCTTGTTATTAACTTCTTAAAACTGAGCCAGCTATACTTGTGGCTCAGAAGTGGTACTGTAGAAATTGGATAGTCAGATAACCAGGTTTCCATTTTTTGTGGCTGATAGGTTCATAAAATGTGTGTTGTCCATCAGGAAGATGGCCTCAAACACAAACAAGATCTACCTCTCTTCCTGAAGATGTTCTTCCCAAGACACCTCAGGTTTGCTGTTAGGAATTTTGTCTACAAGGCTGGCAGCTTGTAGGGAAGGGAACATCCTCATGAGCAGCCAGGTCCATGCAACAGATTTCATACACCATTTAATCTTACAAACCTTAAATTTGCTGCATTAGTAGTTTGAAATGCACTCTTGTCTCTCATGGGACTCCAGATCAGATTTGTAAGATTTAGAAGTGAATGATACTGTATTATTTCTGAGAAAAAGAGACATACCCTGTACCTGAAAATCTTCTGAGGTGTTTCTTTCAGTAGTAGTAAAGGCTCATTTGTTATTGGTTCTGCTGACAAGAGATAGATTACATTATACAACTGGCCTTCCTTTTACTTAGCTTTACAGCTTAATAATTTTTTTGAGGCCTAGGAAGAGGTTTAATTTTTTCATGTAGTCTGAGACAAGTAATCACTAGACGACACAGTCTGACAAGTTTTATATGAGAGCACATTAATGTCACATTTAATGTCACATCCTAGTGAATCCACTGTACTGGATTAGACTAAAGCACTTTAGTTCTCAGGAGATTTATGTATCAGGAACTGAAAATGTCTTCACAGTATCACACAATAGTTGAGGCTGGAAGGGACTGCTGGAGGACTTCTGGTCCAACTCCCTGCTCAAGCTGGGTCAGCTGGTGCTAGTTTCCCAGGACCATACCCAGAATGGCTTTTGAATATCTGCAGGGAAGTAAACTCCACAACTTCTCTGAAGCTTCACTGGAAAAGACCCTTGAATCACCAAAGAATTGGTTAAAAGAGTTTTCAAGGGGTCAATTTCTTCTTGGGCTGGAGATGAGTAGCTTGTTTTCATCCTGAACTGCAAGAAAAATTCTCTCCCATATTCAAATCAAGTGTTTTTGCTAAACTTTGATGATACGACAGAGTCATATATATAATGAAGAGCATTATTTTTGTGGCAGAACATTGTCCATCTCTCTGTCTGCAGAGTCAAGCAATCCACAGGAATTGAAGAGCAGGAATCATTCTCACTCCCTTCTCTCTCACTTTCCCAAAACAATGTAGGAAGAGTGATTATTTTTCACAGAGACAATCCGGTAGGAAATATGCAGGTAAAATTTTATGTCACATCACTTCTCAAACTCAGACCTGCAAGCAGCTGTGTATTTAAGAGAATGTAGCTTTTGCTGAGTATGAAGGAATAAAAATAAACAAAAGGTTTCACAAATTCTCTCTCAGATTTCAGTGACAGAATAGATCACTGCAAGTATAATGTGAAACCACACAGCATTTGCACTGTAGACCCTACATAAAAAGTTGCTTCATTTGATTACAATTCATCGGTTTTTCCACTTTTTCCAAATGATCTTTGCTCTTAGGATACTGCATTTTATGTCAGTTTCTCCAATATTATCTTTCATCATACAATTTTCTTTCTGTCCTCCTCATCAAGATGCTAAAATCCTTCCTATAAATTATCTTTCCTTAAATTTTTTTCTCTTCCGTGTTTAAATTGTTTTCTTAAAATGACCAGTAATCTCTCAGATTTGCTCCTGATATACTGAATAGACTGAGCTCCTTATATTCTGGGTTTGTTTTCCAAAGCCAGGAAGATGGTTATTTTGGTACTTTGAACACTTTTAGGTAATTCAGACCCCATTTGTGCATGGCAGACATCAGAACTGGACAGGATATTCCTGCATTTTAAGCATAGCACAGCATTCTGCTTTTCTTCCTTTTAATAGCTCCCTATTGAGTCAGATTAACAGAGGTCTAAAAATGTTATAGTTTAATGTAAAATGCTTTGGCAAAATCATTGTACCAGTAACCTCTCTTATCTCTTAGACCATGAAAAAATCTGGCCATTAATCTTGTAAAAAAAAAATCTTTTTCAAGCCTTTTTCTCCAGAAACTCCTATTGGCTCAGATAAACTGTATTTTAAATTTCTAATTCTCTGTAGATATAAGATTGCATTTAGTGCCTCATTATTCTGACCAGTATCTTCACAAAGCTAGTACAACTGTAATATCTCAAGTAATTTTTGTAATTTTCTGGTATTTAAATCACATTGGCAGTCTTTCAATATTTTCCAATATTCCTAACATTAATTTTGAAAAAAAAAAGTGATTCAAAATTCTTTTTAGGTAGGCCTCTTCTAATCTGAAGGTACTTGGTTTTGCCTGATATCTGGACATCCTCTTTTGTTTCACACAGTAAACTTTGCTGCTTGTCTACCTTTTAGCACTTTTACATTTGCAGTCAGTTTTATTTAGAATTTTATAAAAATACCTTTTTTATTATTATTATTATTATTTACAGCCTGAATCCTGTAGTGGTCCTTAATTGGGAGGCTGGTTTTTTTTTAATGGTTTGGTTTGGTTTGGTTTGGTTTGGTTTGGTTTGGTTTGCCTCAGCCTTTTTCTCTTTTGACTTTTTCATCCTTTTCCTGCTTTCTGAAATGGTCGATTATGGCCTTCTCTTGTCAGTCACCTGCATTTTCAACTTGGTACTTATTAAATCTAACTATTTTTTTCATTCTTTTTTAATTGGTTATTTTCTTTTTGGTCTCTGATCAGAGCTGCTCATTGCTGCATGTACTCATATAAGAATATAGAACAATACAGTTTCATCTAAAAGATGACCGATTCATAGATAACATTATTAAAAATGATGATTCAGGCTTCAGCCAAAAGAAAACAATCAAATCTTTTGTTGAATAGAGAAGTTCTGGTTTCCTGAACTAGATTTCTGGTTGCTGTAAAGTGCACACTTCTTATCATCTCTTTAACTATTTGGCAGAGGGTTAGGTTTCTTATTCCTGCAAGTTTTCATGCATTTCAGGATAGCAAACATGTGTTTTTCTTAAGCTAAGGATTTATTTTTCTTTTTAGAGAGAACAATCTTTTTGCTAAGGACAATGTTAAGATTTAATCCACTTGGTCTCAACATATCCCATATCTGTGAAATCCTGTAGACTTAATTTCAGAAATAATGTAGAAATCTAGAAAATATAGAAAGATGAGGACTGTTCATATGGTTAAAATGTTGGCCTGGGATTCCAAGAGCCAGGATTCTATCCTTAGTAATGTTTCAAAATTTCCATTGACATTTTTGTGAGAATTCTGGTCTTGCCTCTTGAAGGTCTTCGTCTGCAAAACAGAGTTAAAACCTTATTTCTTCCATCCCTCTTAAGTTGGTGTATGTTCTTTATCTAAAACTTTTTTTTCCTGTGTTTAAGTTTATTGAAATTAGCCACTTGGTTCAGACATTACTGAGAAGGAGAGGTGGAAAAAATATAAATACAGAAAAAAAGACTTTTCCCTTTAAAAATCAAGCAAAAAAAATCATTCAGAAGTAATAAAAGCAAGTATTAGAAATGCATTTGGTATGGTGCTGCAAAAAATGTTCAGGCTTGAAGAGTAAAGTGGACACCAGAATTTTTATATTTGACTGCAGTAATATTTCGGAAAGAATAATTATCTTACAATTTTCCCTACCCTTCCCTTTCTCTTTAGGTTGAAACACTGAAAGAAAATGTCAGCTTTTTAAAATTTTGCCATTTCAGAATTTTGGGGAATTAAATTGGGGTAGGAAAAACCAAACTGTGAAAGAGGCAGACAGCCTGAGTACCTGAATTTGTTTGCCAGCTTCTGCTGGATACACATGTAGAAAAAAGCCTTTTGTAAGAGTGGAGTTAACCATCCGCACTCTATGCAGGCAGACTGAGATATGAAGGACATGGGTGGGCAGGGGCAAAAAGGCAGGCCTGTGTGCCCCTGAAAGCAGCTTTAAAACTGCCTGCAGAACAGGCAGAGTGCTGGTTACGGATGTAGAAACCAAAGCACTTTAGACTGCTAAGTTTTCCTGGCTTCACCCTTCACCACCATAATCTGATGTAATTCTATTGAACTCCGTGGAGATATGTTGATCTACAGCAGCAGAACAGTGACTTTACCTCTAGATGATGGAGTAGGGTTTAGGGAATCTGGGAGTCTAGGTGTTTCATTAAGCCAGGCTCACTGACATTAAATCACCAAGTTGAAAGGATCTGTTTTGTTTGATGCCATTGATTAAAACCACATGATTTTAGCCCTCATAGCTCGTGTGTACATCAAGAAATTAGTTATAAAAGCAAATACACCCTTTACCATATGAATATACAGCATATGATGTATAAGTATTTTATAAGTATTGGTTGGAGATGATAAAACCATATGTGAAAAATAGCTATCCAGAAATCAGTTTATAAATATTACTCACAAGAAACTTATATATAAATACTGCTTAGTACACTGAGAACTGTGCTACGCATGTGGGAAAGCAATTGAAATGTTTCAAAACAAATAGTAGAAAAATGTGTATAGTGTGAAGATATTAAAAAGAAAATAATCATAAATATAAGAAATTATGATGAAGTGTTTTGAAGAGAATAGAGAAAGAAGGAAAGAGTACGCAGCAAAATATATAACACAAAGGAAGTCATGTGGAAGCACATGAATAATTTTGGTAAACAGAATGAGGAAAAATTAAACTGTCTAGTTCAATGACTACCTATCAATGGCATAATCAGGAACCATGTTGTAGAGCCTATTTGATAAGTTTATGAACTACCATTGTAGTTGCTAGGAGAAGAGGCAGAGAAACATGATAAAGCATAGAAGAAAGCACAATATTACTCCTTTACAGTTATAGCAGTTTCCTATTTGCTTCAATGCACAGGAAATTACTCCTGTTCTTATGAAAAAATTATCCAATCCTTTAATCATAAAAATGGTTATTCTTTATTTATAATACACTTTAAATTCCAAAGGACCTTTACTACAGTAACATCAAGACAACTGAAATATATTGCAAATTTCATTTAAAATACCTCAGTTAGCAAATTCTCAAATCTCATTAGCCTTTATTCACAGTTTGCATCATGTACCTATCTTTTAGTTGTCCAGGGCTGTCAAGCTCCACCTTGGTTTTCAATTTTCTTTTCTACAGATGAGTTTAAAGCATGAGTTCTTAGATAACTCCTAAGCATAAAATCATGTAATCTATGCAGCAGAATTTCAGATCTCTTCCTTTGCTCATCTTCAAGGGCATGCAGCTCCCTCAGAAGTTCAATTTGTTCACAGAGATGGTGCTTTCTAGCTCTGATTAGCCATTTCTTCACCACTCAAGACTTATGCCAAAAACATTGATTAAAATAACACACAGAGAAGTTTTTAGAGAACTCTTGACAAGTCTTTATGTCATATAATACATGTTTATAAAAAAATATAAATTATCAAGGTACAATCATTGATTATTTCACTTCTAATCTTAAATTTCTCCAGCTTTGCCAGTGATTTCTTCTATAAAAATACATTAATTTTTTCACTGAAATTCTGATGTGGTATTGCTACATATTTTCTTTGCTAGCATTTCTGTTTTCTTATTCATTTTTTTAGTATGGCATAATCTAGATTGCATAAATGTATTACATATATTAGCCCAGTCCTTTTTACTTGAATCATCTTAGTTACTCATACCTTTGAAATATTTTCCTATAGCATTGAATACTGTTGAAGACATAGTAGTAGAATTGGAATTATCACATGATATTCTTTCTTTATAGTATAAGAACCCCCTTCACTATTTTCTGGTTAGGTTGTTGTAATCACTTGTCAATATATTTATTAGTCCATTTAGTTACTTGATCTTTCATTTCATATGCCTGTTTTGAGAATTCTAGAAACAGATATTCTCCAGGCTTCAAAACTGGATTAGCTGAAGCATTTAATTTTCTTTCTATCTCAGCTCAAGCAAATAATTTCGTTAGTTTCCCATTTCATTTACTTCCAAGTCTCAGCACTTGCCACAGTGCACAAGCATCAATATCCTTCTTTATTTTTGGACTGGAAGAAATCTTTTCTGCTTGTGTGAATATCTCTTACAAGTTAACACAGTTTGACTTTTGGCAATCCTGTTTTATCCTTCCTGGCCTTTAAGACAAAGTTTCTTGGCTGACTAGACTTATATTACTTTTTTTTTTTTTTTTTCTGGGGGTTGGGGTGCTGTTTGTTTTTTGGGGTTTGGTTTTTTTTGGAAGAGTCTCTGCTGGTTCGTAATATCCTTTTGAGATGATTATGAAATTATACCTGGAGACATTTCAATGTCATTTGTACCTGCCTCAGCGTAAAATGATAAGTAAAACTGGTCCAGCTCAGTTGCTAGGGTTTTGTGAGAAGTGAGTAAACCTTACATAAAATAATCATTGAGGTGTCTTGATTTTTATTAACTGATTTACTCTTTTCATTTGATAGGCAAACACAAAACATCGCCTACTGTTCCCATTTGTCAGTCTCACCTAGTCATTATTCATCCAGTCTTTCCATGCCACTCTCCCAAATGTAAAATGTTATCTTTTGCAATAGATTGTGACTGTGTTTATGAAAAGCCAAGTATCTTCTGAGTCCTTGTTCTGCTCTGGTGTTAACAGAAGTCATGCTTTAAGTGCAGGTGTATCAGCAAACTCTTTAGGTTAAAGATTGTTGGAGGCTCCAGAAAAGCAGAGAAGAAGGACTCTAACCTTTGTTGATATTCACCTGTACCTTTTCAAGCAGTAACTGAAAAGGCAGTCTCTTTCTCCCTATTGTACAACACCCTTCCTCCCACCCCCCATCCCCCCCCAGACTGCATGGAAATGTCTTTTGTATTAGGAACTAAAACTGAAGACAGTATTGCAGTTACAGTCTCACAAATAGAGGAAAATAATCCACCAGCTGAACATAATCAACCTGCTGTATGTATCTTTGGCTAAGAGAACCCAGAGAGCCAGCATAAGAGCACGTTGATGCATCTCACCATCCCTGGAGGTATTTAAAATATGTGACAATTAAAGACATGTTTTAGCAGTGACTGGGTAGTGCTGGGTTAATGGTTGGACTCAGTAACCTTAGAGGTCTTTACCAACCTAAATGATTCTATAATTCTCTTATATTCAACTTGTACACCAGAATGCTCAGCTCCTTTTCTGTAGATCTGCCCTGTCTGTATTTCTGTTTGAGGTTATCATATCATATCAGGTGCAGGACACTGCATATCCTTTGGTGAACCTCCTAAGAAACCAGCTTGTTTCTTCTGCAGATTGAGATCTCTTCTGAAGAGTAGCCCTATGTTCCAGCATGCTGAAAAGCCTCCCAGTTTGGTGTTATCCATGAAACTGCTGAAGGTGCACTTTTTTTGCACTGTCCAGATAATGAATAAAGACTTTTAACAGTTTGAGCTCCAGCACTGACACTTAAGGACATTGGCTAGTAAGGGAGATCCAGTTTGACTTCTTATGCCATTTATCATCCTGACACTTTAACACTGGCCAGCCAGTTTCTAATCAACCCACCAAGTTCATATCTCTTCAGTTTGGTTCATATCTTTTCAGCTATGTGGGTATTCTAGAAGACCATGTTGAAGGCCTCGCTGAAGACAATGTAAATTATACCCAGTTTCATCTCTAGTATTCATGATATTAATAAAGAAAAAATTAGAGAAAAAGAAACCTCACCAAAATAACCCTACCTGAAAATCATTAGGAATACACCATGAAACACCAAAAAGCCAAGGATAAAAAGGACAATTTGATTACTGAACTCGGTATTTAGGATTGCCTAGAAGCAAGGAATAGGAACTATCAAAATGTATTCTGTGCAAGTAGGCTTTTCCATATTTTACCACTATACACTTCCTTTAGCACATAAATCTATACATAAGCATGCAGACAGAATACTTATAATAAATGCAATCTGTCTTAGGTTGTGGAGCCAAGGGTGTGTATTCTATTTTATTTGTTAAAAGCAGCTGGGGAGATGTTTTTCTTTATCTCTTGTAACTCTGGGGGGAAAGGGGCGGATGCCTTCTGATAATGGGCCAACCGTTAAAATCAGGTGGGGCAGTGTTTCTTATCTCTTTCAGCACCTGTCCTCCCTCCAGGGGAATATTTTCTGCTAATGGACCATTAAGACACCCCTAAAAACACACATCCCCAGAATAGAATATCTACATTACATCATCCTATAGTGAGATGCTCCACCCAGTGGGGGCAGCCAACCATTCCTACCTGGATATAAAACTGAGACGTAGGAACAGAAAGTATCCAGCTTCACCCGATTCCTGGAGGAAGACTGGACCCCTTCTCGCCCACTGGACCCCTTCTCATCATCATTGGACCCTTGTTCTACAGGATCATCTCTACTTCACCAGAACCACATCTGCCGCTCCAGGAGGACTCACTTTTGGACTGCTTCCAACACCCTGACCAACAGGGTGTCAGGTTGTAGCTCTGACTCTGTCAGGGTTCTCCAAAATTGTTGTTTGTTTGTTTGTTTGCTGGTTTGGTTGGGTGGTTTTGTTTTCTACTACATTTGTATTTTTAATATTCCTAGTAAAGAACTGTTATTCCTATTCCCAAATCTTTGTCTGAAAGCCCTTAATTTCAAAATTAGAATTTGGAGGGGGTGAGGGGTTTACATTCCGCATTCTAAGGGAAACTCCAGCTTTCCCTGGCAGATACCTGTCTTTCCAAACCAAGACACTGTTACATAAAATTATAATTTTATTCTAAAAATAAAATTTATTCACAGGTAAACTTTAAATTACAAAATTTGGAAGCTAATTAAATTATCTTGAAACACTGCAGTTCTCTATTTATGAAAGAAGTTTAACTTACTTCGATGAAGAAAATAAGGAAGCCTTTCTTAGCTGACCTTGTAACAGTTGTGTATTTTCAATTGATAATGAAGCTGAAATGGATTATTTGAGAATAGGTTTTAATGAAAAATTTGGAAATACAGATAAGCCTGAAGGTCTAAATGATAATGTTACAAACAGCTGTGCTACAGCAGTAAGAATTTACCTTATTCTAAATGTATTCTCTTTTCTTTCACAAAATGTGAATGCAGAATTTTAAGAAAACTGAGAACCCTGGTGTAGTTTCAGAAGATTGGAGACAAAATGTGGCTGCGTCACAAGATCATGGGTGATCGTGTCTTTTCTTCATTTGAATCTATGCATTCTTTCTGAGTTATAATGGCTGTCCTATAAAACAGAACCTAATTTTCTGGAATAATATAAGGAAAGAAGTTTGGTTTTTTGGAGGTGGAGTCTGAAGTTTCACCTGGCAATTCTCCTCAAAAGGAGTGTAGTGTTTAGATCTGCTAGTAAATTTTAGCTTTTAGCAACTAAAGACTCCATAGTCTTCACTCTTGCTAAAGCATCTTTCCTTATGGAAGCAATAAAATTTCATGCTATAGCAACAAGACCATTGCTTGGACTGGCTCTCTGCTAGGCTGACCATTGAAAGCAAAGAGTTGTTTCTCCTGCAGGATGAAGGTTTTGCCCCCTGAGAGCTAATGAACCAACGTGTCCTGTTCTGTCATAATATCTTATTCAAATAAGATTAATCTATTTCACATTACCAACAGGCAAACAACACTTTTATCGACTATTTCATGTCAATATTATAGAACTTGGATTCAGTGAATATTTTTATCTGAATATAGATGAATATATATGAATAAATTAGAATATGCTATCGTTTTAAAAAAAAATCTTTTGAAATTTTAAGAAATCATAGCAGAAACAACTAAATTAAACTATGTCTCCCATTACAGTGACATCCTGTTTGGGAAAAATAACCAATAAAACTCTGGGCTGTTAAGACCAAAAAAAATTATTTGAAATTATTTGTGCCCTTTGGCAAAGCTATCTTCCTACAGTTTTATGTAAAACAAAACAAAACAAAAAATCAAAATATATGTTTAGCCAAATCTTCCCCTGCCACAGCAAAACCCCTGGAACTGGATAGTATCCAGAAAAAACTCAGAGAACTCAGACCAGTGGCATGTTTGCCTGCTCTGTGAACAAGCAAGAAATTCATCCAGCTAACAAGCAAGCTCAGCGAGACCTTTTGCTGAGCAAATTTTACTCATTTGTAACCTTTACAAATTCGTCCACTCTTGGAATTTTTCCAAGAGCTATTTTGTAAGGAGACATTGCAGCCTACAGATCTCTCAAATCCTTCTCACTGCAACTGTTGTTTTAAGTAACTAATATTTACTATCGTGTTTCTGGACTGTGTGTCTGTTCAGACACAGACTGTTGTCTGTTTGGATGATCTAATATTTACCAGTTCTTAAAGCAGAAAATAACTCAGCTGCATCACAACCCTCACTTTTGTTTAAGAATTAATTTTCACTACAAGCTCTGTTTCTAGAAAATTCATGTTGTGTAACTTTTATTAATCATAGATGGGAAAGGCATGAAAAGTTGTGCAAAAATTAAGACTCTTTTTAGCTAAGTGGTCCACATAGGAAACTCTACAGCCTCCACTGTGTTGTGTACCCAGCCACAGCAGGACCACACCACCTCCCTTAACTTACCACAAGTTCATTGAACTCTGTCTCATTAATCCCTATATGCAAGGGAAAACGCCAAATCCTTTCAAAATAAAAAAAAGATTTGAAGTCTATTTTAGAATTTGTCCCTTTTTCAAGACAGATAATGTTAAAGATTAATGGTAGATGATAGAAAACTTCTTTGAGGGAATAAAGTAATGACTGTAAACACATACAGAATCATAGAATCACAGAATATTTTGGGTTGGAAGGAACCTTAAAGATCATGGTCAAGGGCATCTTCCACTAGGCCAAGTCACTCAAAGCCCCATCCAATCTGGCCTTTACCTCTTCCAGGGATGGTCCATCCACAATTCTGTGGGAAACTTGAATATCTGAACAAAACTGAGTGAAGATGTGCTTGTGTTGCTCATGGAGGTACTCTGTGAGGCAACTTTCTACCCCTGGCAACATCTTAAAATAACCAAGCGTATAGCAGGCATTCACACAGTTAATGAACTGTGGCCGCATTAGTTTGCTCCTCCTGACAGCCCTGCCAAGCACACACTGTCATTGATGACAAAGCTGCCCCTGCCATGCCTGAACCTCTCTCTCAAAGCTATTTCCCTGGCCCTGTCCTTCATCTTAAGAGTATTCCACAAAAATAACTAGTATGGTTCCATATGACTGTAACAACTACAAAGCAAAAAATAACAAAGTTGAACCAAATAAGGTCTTGGGACAAAAAAGGATTTTATTGTGTGATCATGTTCCTAAAACCCAGAGCAGGGCATGTCAACCTACTCTGCCTGGATCAGGTTCTTTTAACTACATTGATTCAATGGGGCTTTGAGTATTTTTTATTCTTATTTTATTTGCTAAGTGCCATAGAGACAAGCAGTGAGGTCTCTAATACAGAGAGGATTCAAGGTAATGACAGATTTGATTGCAGTGTGCCGGATCAAATGTATGGCTGTTGCTGCAGCTTATTAATTGTCAGGCTCTTGTGCTTGCCAGGGGACTTGCTTACCCACTATATATTAGAGCTTAGTGCTCATCAGTGGCTGCCTTTTTTGCTTTCACTGCTTTGTTCATTGCTGCACTGCTACACTACTTATCATCTTATTCTGCTCTGCCTGGGAACATTTTGATAACAATCATGGCAATGTGCCTGGACTGGCAGATGGCCAGGCCATCATCACTCCTCTCTCTGTGCTGCTCCACTGGAGAGGCTAGAAATCTAGTGTGAATTTGACTCAAAAGGGCTGTGACTGTGAGCAGGACGCCCCAAAGTGTGCTGTGAATATGTCTGTGCCCCCTCTGCAGATGTGCCTCTGAAGGCATTGGGGTCCAAGGGTAAATCCATGCTAGAGAAAAAATACCTCGGAATATCGGTGGCTGTGGATGTCTGTGCTGCAGCAGGTACACCTTTAATCATCACTGGCTCTGCATGAAGTCATGCTGGAGCACCTTGAAGAATGTGGCCATGGATAAGCCCAAAACAGAGCAGGTACCTCCTGGCAGGGACTGGAGCAGGTATCTCTGAAGACATTGTGGCTTGTAGGAAAAGGCCACACTGGAACAGGTGCACCTCAAAGCAACTGTGGCTGCAGACAAGTCTGTGACACAGCAGGTATATCCCTGAAGAGACTGCCAGATAAAGTTCCTAGAGTTTGCACTCTAACTTAGGGGAGCAAGTGCTCTGCTAAGGGACTGCAGTCTGCAGGTAAGTCCAGGCTGGAGAAGGGTTGCAGGGAAGTGTTCATTGCAATGTCAGACCCTGTGATCTGGTCCAAAGGGAACAGGGGCACAGATTTTAATGGAAATACCTTTAAATTTTTGTAAACCAAGTTTTAAGTTGACTGTTATAGAAATTACTGTGGCAGGAACCACCCAAACCAGTGGAGAAGAAGTTTTATAGGAACTGCAGCAGTGATCCAACCAGAGCTGAATTGAGCTCCCAGTAACTCCATGGAACACACCACTTCTCCTGTCCTCAGTGACCACCATAACAGATGGAGCCCAAAGACATGGACTAAATTAACTCAAAGGGCATTTTATGGACATTAGTGGTTCATAGATTAAGAAAATTATATCTGTGTATGATATTGAAGGGTGAGAAGGGAAGTGGTGGTTAGTGAGGCTGTAGTGGATACTGTGGGACTTAAACATTATGTAAATAGTATGGAATAAGGAGTGGAGAATGTGCTGGATTAGGTTGGAATAAAGTTAATTTTGTTCAGAGTAGCTGGTATAGCTGTGTTTGAGGTTTTTGCTGGAAATAACATTAATAAAAAAGGATGTTTTCCTTGTTGCTGAGCAGTACTTAGCATCAAGGCCTTCTCTGCTCTTCACAGTACTTCACCAGCAGGGAGGCTGGGAAGTGTATGGGAAGTTGGGAGGAGACACGGCCAGGCTGGCTGAGCTCAATTGGCCAAAGGGGTATTCCATACTGTATGGCATCAGGCTCAGCATATATGGAGCCCTGCTTTCCCTGGGACGGTGGAACACCTTCTTGTCCTTGGAAAGAAGTGAATGAATTCCTTATTTTGCTTTGCTTTGCTTTCCTCCTTTGCTTCCATGCACAGCTTTTTCTTTAATCATTAAATTGTCTTTATCCCAACCCACAAGTTCCCTAATTTTGCTCTTCTCATTCTTTTTCCCATCCAGACATGAAGAGAGTGAGCTAGTGGCTGTCTGGTGCATAGTTGCCAGCTGGACATGACACAAATTCTTGAAAACAACAAAATCAGTCATTATTGAGTAGTTTAGGCACAAAGATTCAATTTTGCCAGGAAACTAGAAGTCTGGAGAAGAAATACAAAGGGACACATAGTTTGTTTGCAGTGAATCATACTGCACAAGAATAAATGAAACATGTCCATCAAAGTGATCAACATAATTCATCCTGTAGAAAAATGCTTAGAGGTAAAAATGTACAACCTAAAGATGGCAACAAAAAACAAGACAAGATTTATTTTAAGTACTAAAAAATAAAGGGACTAAAGTGCTAAACAAAGATAATTGCACTGGACTGTTACAGTTTGTCCAAACAGCCATAAAGAAGAGATATGTGATTTCTGACAGTACAGCTCTATTTTTTAAAATAATTAATAGCTTAAAGGATGGAGAACAAATGAGTAAGTATTTTACAGTAGAGGCTCTTTTGCAATGAATTTGGATTATACTGCTTTAATAGAAATAAATTTGGGATTTTAATGGCATATTAGATTACTTGAGGACATGCCTGATGAAAGACAGACAGGCACTGCTTTGTAAAGACCCTGGTCTAGGTGAATGTTTGACAGGAATGGTGTAGGTCCAAAAGAGGTTTTTTGTATTTTTTTTTTATTTCTTAAAATTTCAAACAGTGAATCTATAGATTTTTGTCTTTAAACTGCCTACTAAAACTCGGAACATCGTGTGGCCTATGTTTAGACTCAAAAGTAGAAAAATAATTTTCACTTTTTTTCACCTCTACAAAATGCAGCAGCTAGTAACCAGCTCCCTTTTCATAATTTGCAGTCCTAAAAGCCACAATTATAACATTCAGAATGTGTTTCTTACATTAGAGTGCATTTTGACATTCTGTATTATTTTCTGTTCTTTTGATCCCTTAGTGTTTCTCACCATTAACCTTTCATTGCAGTCTTTGTAATCTTACTTTTTTTAAATAAAATCTTAGGAGGGTGATCATGACAGAAATACTGCATGTGCTGCAGCTGTGCTTTTAGGGAGTTTAGCAGCTGAGAGCAAGAGAGCAAGCCAACATCCTGTGTTTCAGAAAGACCTTGGTCAGACAGAAACACATGAACCACTGCAACCAGCATCACTATCATCCTTGGGGTAGTGTGTGCCATCACAGACCACTCCACCTCCCCAGATCAGGAACTACAGAACTGTTGTAAAAGCTACTATGGCTTGTTTTGTCCTGTGAAGGAAGTCATTAATGGTTCTTTAAACAGCATGAAGATTATTAACATTTTAGGGGGTATTTCTTTGATTCTAATGATTGCTCATCTCAAAGGAAAGAAAAAAAAAAGAAGGAGGAAGGGAGGGAAAGGGAAGAAAAGGGAAAGGGGGCAAATAACTGAAATGGAGAGAAGGAGAAAAGGAGGCAAAAAAAAGGGAGGGAGGGAGGGAGGGAGGGAGGGAGGGAGGGAGGAAGGAAGGAAGGAAGGAAGGAAGGAAGGAAGGAAGGAAGGAAGGAAGGAAGGAAGGAAGGAAGGAAGGAAGGAAGGAAGGAAGGAAGGAAGGAAGGAAGGAAGGAAGGAAGGAAGGAAGGAAGGAAGGAAGGAAGGGAAGGAAGGAAGGAAGGAAGGAATTCTCTTTCTGAGAGAATTCTGGCCAGATTTTCCATATGCTCTCTGCTTGGAAATTTGCTGAAACAATAATAAATTGTTTCTTGATTAAAAATCTGTAGCATCTGGAAACTTGACACAATATGTTGTAAGCTAAAACCAAAACAAATTTTAAGCCTCTTGACTTCATGCAAATAAATATTATGAGTTCCAAAAGATAATAATGATTTATGCCAGTCAATCAGCAGATGACAAGGGACTTTGCACAAAATAGGAAGATGGATTACCTCTCTACTTTCAGCCAAGTTACATAGAAGCATAGAAAAATTTAGGTTGTTCTAATGGGTATTTTATGCTTTGGACACTTGTCAACATATCTTGTGGCTGAAAAAGACACAAAATATGATGTATGCCAAATGAAAACTCAAATCTTAAAAAACATATCGAAGTCCATATTAGTCCATTAATTCAATTCAGCTTCATTTTCTCAGCTAAAATATGAACAATTAATTTTGTGATCTTTGGTTTTGTACGACAGGCAATCATTGGTTTAAAACTTATATAATACTGACTTCTGCCAGAAGTCTATTAAAATATAGACTCATTTTTCACGTAGGGTACAAGCTAGCATTTCTTTATTTTGCTGCTTTAGGGAAATGACAATAGTCTGATGTGAGCAATGTCATCACTGCTTTCAAGTTAGTTTCAAGTACTTTTTGATCTGCTTTCAGATTTTATAGAGATACTGGACAAAAACAACATTTAAAATTTATGTTTAAACATATGTGACTGCTGAAAAGATTGGTAGATGTTGCTTCTTAGTAAACAGCCTATTAAATTGGTAAATTTATTCTTCTACATATGAACCTCCTAAATTCTACTTTGGATATTCATTTGTGAATACCATTATTTGGCTACTGCAGTTCCACTAACATTAACAGGATTTCCCAAAGTTTGGAATGTAGTAATAAACTTCCTCTTCCTTTTTTACCTTACCCGAATATTTCATTGACCATTGGCCCAGAAGTACCAGATTCCAGGTTCCAGTCCACTTACACACATACAATGCAGTTAAGCCAGAAAAACAAAAACAAGAACAAGAACAAGAACAAGGACAAAACAAAACAAAACAAAACAAAACAAAACAACAACAACAACAACAACAACAACAACAACAACAAAAAACCCCACATTACTCTTAAATTTACCCCCTAGGGCAAATTGTGCTGTATCACTAAGCTTGGCAAAAGGATTTTTCAGGAATTCAGCCAGCTTACTGCCTCTTGGGAAACCCCCGTGCACATTCTAAATGGCACAGGACTGGCTTGAGTGGTGGTGCTGCTGCAGAACATCATGCTGCAGAACTGATAGCGTCAGGGTACGGCACAAATTCTTGATTAAATCAGTCTCAGATTTTCTGTTCACTGAAAATTTTATATACAGAGAAGTACGGCATGAAATTCATCCAAAGAACTTCCTCAAACTTCTTGCTTAAAATCCAGCCTCTTTAACCAAAAAAAGGAAAGTTTTCATGACCACCATGTTAAATTTTATGTTCATTGTGCTGGTTATTTAGTAAAATGTACTTGAAAATCTAGAGAAGTGAATTTCTAAAATAAAATCCTTTTTGAAAAGAATGCTGAAAATGTTCAGAAAGCTATTGTAGCAAGCAAAACTTTGGAGGAATATCTGACTATGTTGGTGGCATGTTAAGGTAATGAAGTGATTCCCTTTGCATTCTCTCTTTAAATACTTTTGGTGTTTATGTAAATGTGACCTAAAATTCTTCCAGTTCCTTACAATTGGTTCTGTAATTAAAAAAAAAAAAAAAAAAAAAAAAAAAAAAAATTGTTCTCCCATAATATGCCTTTCATAAAAATTCTCCTCGGAAAAGTTAGAGGGTTGGAATTTTTTTTTTTTATTTTAGTTAGCCTTGTGCTGACACTACCTTTTCATTTAGTGATGCCAAGACTCTGAACAATGTGTGTATTGATGTAAGCTGTGCTGCTCACAACAGTGTCTTAGTTCTCTATTGCTTCAAACTGTTGACATATTTTATGGCGAGGCAAAGTGAGTAGAAAATGTTGTCAAATTGGAAGGATTTATACTTTTCTTGAGGTGTAGACTGCTTAAGAGATCCTTATCATCAAAAGCTGTAAGAATGGTTATTGAGGTACAGAATGTGTAAAATCAAATAGATCTGAAGTAATTAACCTTTGCAACACGGACCACTATGCAAGTAGTCCAGCTACTTCAAAGTCATATAAACAATATCGGCCTTTTTGAAGAAAACAAGGTCAAAATATGTAGCTAGCTCGTAATCCAGCATGGGTTTTGAGAAAGTCCCAACTCAAATCTGAAATCAGCTGCAGCAGTAGTTCCTGCAGGGCTTCAGGCAAGAAGTAAAGATGCAATGAGAAGCAACTGCCAGTGAGTTAAGCAAGTTCTAAGATATGTTCTCCACCATGACAAAAGAGACAGTGAAAACAATCAATACCATGCCACATGCTCATTTTATGCTTTACAAATAGGCTTGTTGTCCATAAACAATTACACATTTTGAAAATCAAAAATATATATAATTGCCTAGATCTTGAGAAGTCTCCAATGTAAAAAAAATCTATAAAATTATTGAGACACAAACTTCAGAGAATTAAGGATTTTAGAGAAGTTAAGATTTTAGAGATAAGCTTTGCTGGAATTAATATAGATAGATAGGCCTAGTTAAAGTTAGAATTTAATAATTAGTTGATAAATGATTGCTTGTCGGCTGTATGTTTGTTTAGCTGTGCTTGTAATGAGAAACAGAGAATCTGATAAATTGAATTTAAGAACACAAGACAATTAGAAACCTTCTAATTGAACAGTCATGAAGGGAGGAAATAGGAGTTCTACCAAGGGTTCATTTATCACATTTGCATTGAAAAGGTAGAAAGGTCAGAAGGAGGAAGACTTCCTCATTTCTTCTCATGAAAACCACCACTGACCCATATCAAGGAAAAAACTACGCATGCTTAATAGCTAATTAGCTTTTTAGCTCATTACCATACAAAGCAGAGAATGGGAGTTACCAGGGTTATGAATATGCATTTGTGTTTTAGGTACTCAATATCTGTGTAAATAAAAGGATTTTCTGTAAGGTGCAGTGTGTATTTGGGAGCTATCCCGCATGCTGCCCGGCGTCGCAATGAACGCCTTCTAACTCTACACTGTTAGAGAGTTTTTGTCCGTTATTGTTGGATATAGGTACTAGACCAATATTCATATCTTTTTAATAAATCATTATAAAAGAATGAGACTAGCTGTTTTATCTTATTTAACTTTCTATCAGTTGCTCTTTTTCAATATGAACTTCAGCCTTGTAATGCTTGTGTTTTTCCTTATCTTTGAGGCAGCAGTGATGTTTGGTTATATTATCTGCTGATCAGCTAAGACACTCCTCCTTTTCTTCTCTATCTTGTCTGATCTACAATGACAATGGAGGTTGATACAGTAAGACCTAAACAGGGAACCTAGGGGAAGGTGGTGTTATTTTGAGGTAGTGTCTCTCTCTTTAAGGCTGGTCCTTTCATGTGTTTACCCAGGAAATCGTTTTTAGTGGTCATGAATAAATTAAGTATTGGAGCAAAAGACCTCTGCCTAAACACTTTGCACAGGGGTGATGTTATGCTTACATAAATTGAAAGAAAGCCTGTAAGTTTCTATGTATGTATGTACCTAAATGCATTTTGCATGTATTATGACCCCACCAGTGGTTCTTTCCAACTTTAACCATTCTGTGATTCTGTATATAAATACATATATATGTGAAAAAGGCAAAAATGTTCCTTTGTACTCCTATGTATTTAGGTAACCATTTTAAAGGTTTTACAAGTGAACAGGCTTTAAAATAAAGGGAAGCTATACATGCAAACTAATATTCTGCAAATTTATTTTTTCTGGGTACCCCCAGAATACATGGACTTGCTGCTGTATAGAAATGGGTCAGTGTGCCTTTTGTCAAAAACTCTGCCAAGTTTTTCCCTGTCACAGAGATGGAAATGGGTGTTAATTTGGGGGCTGTCGGTGACATAGCATTCTCTTGTCTTTAGTTAATTGCTGTTAGTGCTAAAATCAAACTGATTCATCCTAGAAAGAAAGCACACATTTATCACACTGATATGTGTCTCTTCAATACCTGGATTTCAGATGTTTGATATTATTGAAGTTATCATAATCTAAAGAGTTTTCAAATGCAGTTAAAAAACAGTAGTAGAGATTCACTAGAAGAATCAAACCTTTGCATTGACAAGGGTGACTGGGTATTTCTCTTAAAGGGAGAGGTCCATAAAACCAGTGGCAATGTTTAAAACTCTGTTTTTCTTCTAATGCTTCCACTAGTGTGAATTGCTTAAAATAATAATACGTAATTTTCTATTGTTTTGATGGTTCTTTTTTTACAAAGGGGCTTTTGGCATAAAAGATTTTTATTTGGAGTTAAAAAGTGTTTACATTTTTAACATTTTCTCATATTCCTTTATAAAACTAAAAACTTATTCACAGTCAAACTTCTCATTAAACATTTGATCTCATGCAGCTTCTAAAAGCATACTTTCATTATTTCCAACCCAACCTAATGGCTTTCTTTAAAATCACAAATAAGGTTTTGATTATAGAATTTGGATAGCCAATTATAACATAAATCCAAGCCCAAAAGGCCACGTAAATTTAAAAAACAGATTTTGCTTTCTCACCTTATGGTTTCAGCTTCAACACATCACCACTTTTATTGTTTCGTATGACACAGAGCCAAAGTAACTGAAGCATATTATGGTGAGAGTGGTTTGAAAATAGATTTGACTGTTTGAACCAAAAAAATCCTTAGCTACTTATACCTTGCTCTTATTTTTTTGTGCAGAGAGACTTTTGGAATGGCTTTGGCTTATTTGAATTACTTATCCTTGAATCTTTTTAGTCTATACATAAAATATTTGCCAAAAGTATGTATTAAACACTCTAGCACATCTTTACGTGGTACATTCCTGGTAGTATGAAACAGAAGGTTAAATTTTAAAAAAACCCAGAACTTCACTTTCTACTTTTCCAGTGTACCCAGTAATAATGAATATAAAATGCAACAAGATAGAACATTTTGGATTTATTATTTACAGGGCTCTAGACACACGCACAATCGGTTATAACAATACTGAAAATCACACAAACTGGCAATATGAACCAAAATACAAATTAGAGCCAGCTTAATTGTGAAAATATCAGAGAAGGCCGAGAACTTTAAAGAGAACTATATTATGTGTGAGATGCTTTATGATGAGAGGAAAACAATTTTAATATAAAAGTAACTTTAAATCTCCCATGTAAGTAGTTACCAATTAAAAAAATGGCTTTTTTTTTTTTTTTTTTTTTTTTTTTTTTTTTTTGTCTTCTGTGATAGAATTTTTCATAGGCTACATGGAAGCTATGAGATAGAAAGGATGTAAACCACAGAATCACAGAAATATTAAAGCTGGAGAAGCCTTCACCTTCTTCTGCCTGTCAGTGGTAGTTTTTTTGGTTTTTAAAGACCTCCAATTGCATATTTCACCATCTCCTCAGGGAATCTGTTTCAAGGCTTGGATAATCTCAAAGTTAGAAAGTGTTTTCTTATGTGTAGACTGGTTTTCTGCAATTTAAGCTATAAACTATCTACTGTATGTCTGAAAAACAGTGGTTTCCCTTCTTTGCTACAAATGTTGCAAGACTATAATCGTGTCCCCTTTCAGCTTTTTCTTCCCTAGGTTGTTAAGCCTTGGTTTTTCAATTCTGCCTGACGTCATATCTTCTTGAGTCCTCTCTTGGCTTTTACACCCTTCCAAATTCCCTCCAAAAGAACTGAATAATTTCTAGGCTGCATTATCCCAAGCTTGATACACAATCCCAGCTCAGGCTTTTAGTGCAAAGCAGGTTATAGGGGTCACTTTAGGTACCTTTCAGGTTCTCATTTGCCCCACTATTTTTATGAATCTACACGTCACTTTAAATGTTCCTTTAGCATGTGATGCACTCTAGACTTCAGACTGCTTCCTGAACATCTATTGACCTTCAGGATCCCAATGCAGATGTCATTTGCTCTCTATTTCTGAGTTAATGTAATCAGTTTCTTTCTGAGAGTTCTTTCAGAACCACAGGATGACAACAAGCAGTCTATCCTGACTTACATATTCAGTGTTCAGGACAGAATATAAAGAATACTTTGGAAGAAGCATGTGCTCAGGTATTTTTGTTCTCTGAATGTCTTTAAATGCTGCTGAATGTGTTCAAATGTCTTTCACTGTATGTCTCTCACTTTCTTACTCATCTGAATGTCTCCTGGCATATAACACTTCATGTCTGCTGTTTTAGTACTGTCTTCCTTTTTAATTTCATAGTACTGAGACTGTTTGTGGGTCAAAATCAACATATCAATTTTATCCTGATGGAAACTAGAGACCAGAACATACATACCAAGATGTTCTCCTTCCTAACTTGGTCATTCTACATAATTTGGGTTGGATTTTTTTTCTTTAGGTAATATAAAGTATATGCACATGCATTGCAGCATCCAATCTGATGGTGAAGCAGGTATAAAGCTCTAAAGGAAGGACTGAGTACGAAAGAGAACAGCCAGCCAAAAGTGCTCACAAACATCCCTTTTCATCTGGAGCTCCAAAAGCCTTGGGGAAATTCACAGAACCATTGCCAGTCTTAAGTGTAACCAGCATATCTGACAGTCACATAATGTGCCTTTTATTCTGTTTCCTTACAACCTTCAAGAATTTTAATTTAATTAACAGTCATCTGAAATGTCATACAAAGTAAATTTATTAAGGTAAACATTAAACTATTCTTGTATTTTCTAAAACATTATTAAAAATAAGTTTCATAACTAGACACCTCCTCAGTGAAAGGATATAATCAACAAAGGGAATAAGTTGGAACACATTGGAACAGATGGAAAGAAAAAATGAGTTTAAAAATAGTGAAAGTGCTTGCCCAAAGTTGATGCTCTCATCATGTTGACTTCATAGATAAATAAGAATTTGAGAAAAAAATTATTAAAGGTAATTTTCTTTAAAACTGATGTTCCTCAATAAGCAGCACTGATAAAATTGTAGGCTCAGCTACCCTCCCCTTCTCCCTTTCCTATAGGAATTGCTGGTCCTCTGACACTTTCTCACTTAAAAGCTTGGATGCAAAAACACACGTGTGTCCACACACACACACAGAGCCCCCAAACACACTTGCAACACTTTTGCCATTTTTGAGCTACAAACACACAGCCCTCGAGGGTAACCAGCTGATAATGTGTATCTCAGACAATATGGTACATATATTTCATATGCTATTAAGATTCACCACTACTGTGAGTGCTCCCATTTTAAGATCACTGGAATTTGATCTTATCTTTATTAACTCCTCCTTTGACTCAAACCCTAAAACACCTACAACACCCTATAAAACCCCATGACCCTGCCCCTGTTCGCCCTCCTCATCTTCACCCCCTTCCCCAGCCCAGAGGGAAAAAAGATGGATTCTGGAGCTTAACAAAGCAGACTCCTCTCCTGTGTTCCTGCATTCCTGTGTTCCAGCTGTAACCTCCCTGGACAGGATGATCACTGCTCTATGCCATGCAACACTCTAACATTACTTATTTCAGCCCAGTCAGACTCTAAGCGGTTCCAAGTCCAAGTGACCATTACTCAGCTCCGAGATGATAACATCAGTTGTTCAAACTAAGCTCTAAAACAAATTTGTTCCCCCTTTCAATATCGTACTGTTGAATAGAGCCTTTCTGGAAGGGTTCAGTTCATAACATCTAAATTAAATATAGTTACAGGCATGACTTGGATACTAATTTAGAGAAACTGCAAAGTCTTTGGAGAGTTAAGATTCTTTCTAGTCAAATACCATAGGACTTTTTTTCATCTTTTTATTCCTGATAACACCAGTGTATATAGCTAGCTCATTATCCAAGCAGAAAGAATATTTGGTGAAGCTTTCTAACAGATATCTATTTTAAGACTGACTTTATTAGAACTTAATCAACTATCTCCAAGTACTACTCTTAATTTCTTGCATTTATGCTCCTCACTGTTCCCCATTTTTTTTTAAGTGTTCAACCCCAAAAAGTTTTGATTTCTATGGAAGTTTGTATCGGAAATTCATAAATCTTTAGTCTCTCCAAAAGCACTCCAGCTACATTAGCTCCAAAGAAAATGTAACACTATAACCTAAAACGGGTTCCAAAGTGCAAGTACAAGGTAGGGCAGTTAGCGTAGTTCGGAAGTAGCGAGCAGAGTGCATCCAGAGTTTAAGAGACATGAACACAAGAACTTTAGAAAAGGGCAGTTTGCAGCTGATTTCACAGCTTGGATGGAGGTACTTTGAAAAGAGGAGCAGAGCTAAGGCCAAAAAGGAGATGTGACAGGAAAAGTAGCAACTAAAAACAATGTCCCAGGACAGCTGTGAATCTGTATTACACAAAAAAAAAAAAAAAAAAAAAAAAAACCACCACTATTACTAATATTTTTTTTTAAATATAGATTTTTACTTTTTTTTTAATCAGAAAGTAGACCTCTATAAATGGACAATTTCTGAAAAGTGCAGATAAGGAAGCAGAAATGTGAATTTGGTTTCTTAGAAAGGAAGAGAACAATAATTAAAGGTGTTACTCTATCTAAGCTCTTCCAACCTGATGCAGAAATTCAGTAAAAATTTTAGCCAGCCTAGATGCCCCTCAGAATGCACATACTTTGCCCTGTGTCTAAGTGCTTTGACCATATTTTCTACAAACAGAATGTTGCCAGCATTTATATACTTGTTACTAAAAAAAAAATTCATGCTAAAAGGTGTGCAGAAATTGTGACATATCTGAATCAGTCAGAGTACAAATTATGAAGTTCATGCTTTAGAATTTTGTTCTTGGAGAATTTCTGGGACATCCAAGTATGGATTTTTCTTAATTGTGTGTAAAAAGGAAAACTTAGGATCACAGAGTAGAAGCACATCTTTTTAAAACACTCAGGTAAACAGGTTTTTTTAAAAAAAATATGAAATGCAATCTAATTCTGAAAGGTTTTTCATTTTGATTCATCGTTTTAGTCAGCATTCATCATCATCCTTGAAAAGTTATCTAGCAGCAAATGTTGGCCCATCTGAAGCTTATACTTTCAGATTCATATAGATTTCAGACCAATATAATTTTTCACTTTATTGCTGAAGTTTTATGTGAAGTTCCAGTGTTATGAGCTCTTAACTGTGTTAACCATAGCAGTTAGCTCACCTTCAGTCAGCCTTCTATTAGAGTTTGGCAGTTAGACTCTCTAAAAGACCTTAGAGCACTCTGCATACTGAAAACCCCAGAGCTTTCCTGGTTTTTCCTTTCCTTGGAAAGGGAGACCCTCTGGTGATAGATAGAGGAACTGAAAATACTGAGATTTACTCATGACTTTAAATGCTCTCCCTATGGCCAGGTAGTTAATGTAAGAGGAGGAATCAGGCTGGCCATCACGCTGGGGTAGTGAAAAGTTGGTTCCAGCAGACATAGAAGTGCAGATCCCAGGAAGAAATGAACACACAAAGTAATGGCTCAATCCCCTTTTTATATACATTTTTATCCCATAGGCAGGCATTATTTCTTGTATTTTCTAGCTTTTATTTCTCCTGGCTTTTGTAACTGTGGTATTGTCTTAGCATCTTTTCTTTATATGTTTTAAAAACTTAGCACAAACTATTCCAAACTTACATTAGTCAGATAAAATTGGCTAAGAATGGATGGACTATGACTTTGTGGAAATTCAGTGGCATATTATTTACACAAGGACATTGGCTAATCAAAACACATACTGCATGGGACAGGAAAAGGCTGAAAATGAGAAGAGTAGAACATATAACTAAGCTGTGAATTTTTTTGCATCTTTTGAACTACTTCCCAACACATACTGAGTGAATGAACCAGCATTCTGCATGGATCAGCAGTGGCTCATCTGCAGCTGTGTACATCTGACACGTGTCTGCTGAGGCTGCTGTTCCTGGCACAAGTACTGCTACTATAGCTGCTTCCATTTCTGCAGCTATGAGTTTTCCTTCATCTCTTTGGCAACCTGAGGTGTTTCAGAAGTGCAGACTGTTATATGAAATGTTTTGGAGATGTTTGTCAATGGAGGAGGGTAATGAATGATGGGGGGGGGGGGGGGGGGAAATTAAATTAATCGTTTGGAAATTTGATAATTTCCCTTTATCTCAAATCCAATCTCCCAACGTTGTCTGATGCATCTTGGATTTGGTAGAATTTCATGTCTGCTTACAAAATATACAGTGGGTCACAGGTATGTCATGGCATAGTGGTCAGTCCCTGCTACTATTTCTTTGACTCTGGTATCTGAAAATCTCTGTAGTGTTCGCCCTCTACTAGTTTCAATCCCTGTATGCAAAGTCAGTTTATTTTATTGAAGGAAAATTACTTGCCATCACTCATAGGTTACAGTCTTTACATTAACCAAACTGTAGCCATCTCTTCCCTCTTTGTAGGACGAAGTGATGCACGAGTACCTCTACTCAGATAAGGTAGTACCAGCCTCATCACTGCATAGTTCCTGCTGTCACGTTACAGCTGCAGCTCTTCAAATATAATTTTCTGTCATTCCCCTGACTCATTCATATAGAGTTGTCCAAAAATGAGCTAAAAGCACATAATGTTAGTCTTGCCAACAGACTTCCTGTACAACTTATTTAATCTGTGCATCTCAGTTTTCTCATTTTCCAACGCAGAAGATTGGTGATCATAGATTTTGTTGATCATAGAAGATTTGTGCTTTAACTTCTCTTAGGGGTCTGCCAAGAATAAACCTTTTGAAAATGAAGAATATTAATTCACATGGTAAGAATAAACCAATATATAGCATTTCTACTGTTCTTGGCAAAAATAAACTGAGGTACATCTTTATCAATGCCATAGTTACCTAAAATAAGAAGAGCATGAACAAGTAGTAGTCTTTCATAGAGAGAAAGCTTGGTTATTTTTTCACATAAGTTGACATTTTTTTGATTTTTGACATATTCTATGCCAATTGTAGTGTATTAAAATGTCTGCTGGAAAGTATCACGTGTGCAGATAATTCATCCTACAGCAGAGGCTTATTTCATATACATATTGATACATATTGTTCTTCACAGCTGAAAGATTGAAAGGACAGTAGATTCCAAGTAGACCAAAAAGTGAGATCTTTTCATGACCTCTAATGAAGGTGACTGCATATATCCTGGTGAGCTCTGTAAAGCAATCCTCTGTGCAGTAATGAAAAGGAATTTGAAAATGGCTCAGTTGTTTATCCCTGAATCATGCTATTCTTTTCCTCACCATTTTCCTTTGCATTGATTCAACAAAATATTTTCAGAGTAGCTAATTAAAAACATGTTTATACAAACAGATCAGTATGAGTTTTGAATGTTAAAATATAGAAGATTTATGTAAACCACAAACATGGTAATATAATCATGTATATCAATTCCTCTACATAAATCTTAGTCCAAACAGTTAAGCTATTCATAGTATATTGAGTTCATATTATTACTCTTTCAGCTGGTAATGGAGACAGCTGAAACTTCAGAGGTATCTATGACCAAATATAACTCATTTAATAAAAGGACAAAGCGAGTCAAAAATTCTTTAGGCTACCAGTGAAACTTAGTAACAAAATGCAATGGGAAATCAGCAATGACAACCAATTCTGAATGAAATATTTGTGTATTTTAGGAATCAAAAACTAGGACTAAGGTCATCTGGCATCTTTAAAAGTAAGGGGGGAAAACAAGCTAGAATTCAACATACATAAAGAAGGCTGCAGAGCACTCTGTAGCAAATGAACATTCAATATTGGTGGGATCCAAGCCCAAGTAGGTTCCCTCTGTGGTTAATAAAAAGAATAATAGTCCTGTTGGCTTAGAGTGGGACTAAGGTATCTCCATTCTTCTTACAGGCAACAGAAGAGAGGGTAAAAAATCTTACTTAACAAAAGTAAATCTTTATGCAAGACCACTACCTTACACTAAAAAAAAACACTTATCTTTGCTCTCACACTTTATTCTGTGTGTGTTTTTCTGTCTAACACTGAAATCCATTTGTAGTAATTTCTGTTAATCCTCTGAGTATCCTTGTTAATCTTTAAGCAGAGTCTGTCTTCATTTTTGGGTAGAGTCTCCAGCCCAACGGAGACTCTACTTCCCTGTCTTAGTTCTTATTGAAACCACAAAAGATTACTGAGATATTAATAAATAAAACAGCAAAAGTATCATCAGTGTGTTTTCAATTACAGCTACCACTTAAATCTTTGACTGGTTCATGACAGCTAAATTCAGAATGAACAGGGATCTACAACAGTTAGAGGTATATCTGCAGAAAGTTATTCCTCTTTATAACTAAACAAGCTGTCCCTTAATTCCAGCTGGTATTTTCATGACTAAACAGGACAAAGCCTCCGAAAGTGGCTTAGTCTTGGTCCTTCCTTTTTCAAGGGTTACTTACAACCTCTCTGTTTCCTTCCCATTAGCAATGTAGCCCCCATAAATGCATACCAAATAGCAGGGCAGGACAGAGAAAAAGGGCACTACAATAGGTTTCTATTACAATTCAGTTCTTACATTAGCTGCTTGGGCAACTTTGCTTAAGTTCTGAATTTTTGCTTATGTTATTACATTTTTCATTCAATCTGTGAGTGGCTGGAAAGATAAGATTGTGACTTAAAACACAAACAAGTGTGTGTCACAGTGGAACAACACCACTTGATCAATTAGTTTACAGTTCCACTGTGGCCTCTATCTAAATTACATCATCGTGGTGTGGATCAGTACTCACTCTCATCTACAGTGAATAACTGCCAGAAAAATTTAGCCCACCTATTTTCTGGACTAAAAGCAACATCACAGTTGTAGTGTATCACAGATGTCAGCATTGGGAAAGGAGTTACCACAGATGGATATGATTTGAGCTTCTGAATTCCACTGTGAAAATAAATCGTGTTCATTGTCTTCACAATATAGAAATAGGCCTGCCAAGGTACTATTGTGATGCACATCCCTGAAGTATGATGCACGTTTTGGTATTGCTGTGTGCTATGGGCAGTCTGCCTGACTGTTAAAAACCAGAGAGGGAGCCAGAAATATTGTACCACACCCTAACGTCAAGACAACACCACCACAAACATGGTCCAGGAGACCTTAGTTAATTTCTTCCCTTTTGTCCCACTTCAAAATTAAACCCACCTTTCCCACTAGGCAAACCTCCAGAATTTGTATGCAGAAATTATTTCTATATGCATTTCTTTGACTTTGTGGCTTAAATAATGGTGATTGATCAAGTTCCGTGTCTCAACGCCTCAGCTGTAAAATGTAAAATACCAACAAATCTCTGAATCAGATATTAAGATGTCCTGTTATGGCATAGATCAGCTATCAGTACCTGAAGGAAGATTACAAGAAAGATGGGAGAGACTTTTGGCAAGTGTGTGTAGTGGTAGGACAAGGGTCAATGGCTTCAAACAGAGAGTAGGTTTAGATCAGATAGGAGGAAAAAAGGCTTCCTGTGAGGGTGGTGAGGCACTGGAACAGGTTGCCCAGAGAAGTTGTGGACATCCCATCCCTGGAAGTGTCCAAGGCCAGGTTTGATGGGGCTTTGCACAACTTGGTCTAGTGGAAGATGTCTGTCCATGGATTTGGATGACCTTTAAGGTCACTTCCAACCTAAGCCATTCCATGGTTTTATGATTCTGTGATTCTATGATCAGCTGTAAAGATAACAGAGAATATTGCAAACCAACCATGTGTCAGAAGGAAGTATCAGATACAAACAGCCCTACCTTAAAACTCTTACTCTCCAAACATGTGGCATGTGTAACAGTTTTGTTCAATAAGAAAAACAAAGTGTTAAATGAAATTACTAACATTCGAGCTGACTTTCTCCATAGACATTATATCTGTCATCCTTTGGCTGTGCTGTTTATGTCCATATGCATTGGCCATTTCCCAAGGGTTTGGAAAGAATCTGATGTAATGCTCAGCTAAACCCTGGCATTTAAGCAAACTGAAAACCTTCTTCCAAAAGTAAAGAAACTAATAAAAACATGAGATAAATCAAATTCCCCAAAATATGCTGGACAGCTAAACAACTGTTTTGGTTAATGGGTTTTGAATATTAAGGTAATATGTTAATTTACAGGCTTAACTCAGGCTTACCCTCTCCCGCATATATGGTATTCAAATGGGCCTCAGAAACAATGTGTACCAGCATATTTTTAGCTTTCCAAGTCAAGCTCCTCCACTTCAGCTTGTTTGAAATCCAGAGTCTGAGGCCCTTATCCTCTGTTTTTCCACTGTACAACACAACAGAAACTGGGTTCCAGACCATAAAAATTTCAAGCAGCAAAAAAGATGGCAATGACAGAACCCAGACAACACCCATGTCCAACAATTGTTTTTCTATTCCAACAGGAAAAACTAAGAGTAAAGTTCGTGGCCAGAAATAGGAAGTTTGACCTACATGGGATTTTCCCCCTTACTTTTCTGTCTTCATCTGAATCATGGAGGGATATTCCAGCATTTCCAAATCAAGACTGACTTCTTAGATTGTCATCTAAGTTATTTAAGATATTTTGAGTAGACATTTTCCTCTTGTTTTACAAAACCTGGAATAAAATGAGTTTCAAATGGTGTCTGTGCTACTAGGAGTTACTATAGTTAAAAAGAAATTAAACAAATAACAATTCCACGTGGGTAAGTGATACTTGGAATTGGCAACCCATTAAATAGGTGGACTGAAAGCAAAGATCATTTAAAGACAGTGAAAACATATCTATCAGATGTGGTGCCATGAAGATATCATTCAAATATATTTCATTCAAATATAATGTTAACCAAATATAAAACATTTCCTCACTTACAGAAAGAAACCCAAACCATTCCTTCCAGCAATATATTCCTTACTAACCAAAGATTCCATGATACAATGCTGTTTAGACATACTGTACTGCTGAAAATGAGCATACATTGTATGATAAGTAAATAAAAAATTATAAACATAAATCTCTAGTATGAAATCACAACTCTGAAAATGTAGATGCAACTTCCAGGTCTAAAAGTTAAACAAAGATACCTCACAAATAGATTACTCAGGTCTGTCAAATCAATTTACTACTCAGCAATACTCAGAGATACAGCTGGTTTTCTATTTCTGAAGTATTAATCTTGTAGACACTATATTGCACGTAACAAAATATTTTCTTGTGCCTGCCCTGTAGCTTTTGACAGACTTGTGTTATCTCCTGTGTATAAAATGTAGAGTCCACTGGAAAGGCCAGCTTCAATATTAAGTGTAGCAATTACTCTTCTCCAGAATTCTTGAAGCTGAACAGATTGTGACTGTGTTTCCATCTCCAGCTTCATAAGTTAATATATAAAAAAAAAAAACAAAAAAAAAAAAAAAAAAAAACAAAAAAAAAAAACCAACCCACACTAAAAAAAATTTTGGATTACTGTCCTAATCATTGTATTTACTATCCCATGGGACCTTGAACATGTTTTCTATTACATGTTCTGACATTGCAGAGTCAGACAGTCACTGAATATGTTCCTATTATCTCTATCTCCTTCCAAATTTCTGTTCAGATGTTTTGTTATCAAACATATACCAACAGCAACCAAGGCTTCATTAATACTTTAGACAAAAGAATCTTTGTTCCAGATGTCAAATGCTACAGTCTGGAGTCAGAAGCCTTTTAAATACTAGATCTCACTAGCACATGTGCAAAGGCCCTGCAGAACGGATCTATTCAAAAACCAGTTGTGAGTGGTTCCCTCCAATGGTGTGAGATGAGCTCTGGGATGAATTGCCTTTGCTACAACTTTTTTTAAATCTCTACGTGGGACACAGCATCTTGTGTGCTTTCCCAAGGTCCTCACTTGCTGCAAACCTTACATCCTCATTTCTGAGATGTAGGGTCACTTCTAACTATTTTGAGGTTTCAGTTCAAAAATAATTCCACAGTCTGTTATGTGTTAAGACATCATATGTGACACATTGCTTTCCTGGAGGCTCACAGTCCAGTCTGTGCTCAATAGATTCCCAAACAGAGCTGGCAAAGGACACTGAGTCTGCAACACACACAAGAACTGCAGCTCCCACTTTCCATAACGGAAGGAGAGAGGGGCGGAGAAATGTGGATCGTTCTAGTACCAAATGCTTTACTACCATGTCTGCCATTTTCTTCTTGTGTGATAAGGAAAGGTCTCCAATGACTGTGAAACCAGTGAAAATATTCTGCTTGCCTTCTGCTTGACTTCATGAGCTAGAAACACACATGCAGATACTCTTCATTTTGCCCTGTAACTAGACATGATCTGAGAGTACAATATTGTAATGACTGCACCTACGTGATCCATGGACTGTTAGATGCTGCAAAGTACTGTAAGAGAATGACAGTGGGATTCACATTCTCTTCTCCTGGGCACAAACCTTGCTCAGGCATTCTTCTTGCCTCGCTGAGAAGTAAAGAGCTTGAAACAGGAATCTTCATGGCTTTAACTTGTGTGCATTTGAAACACAGCCAGTACAGTTTTTCAGAAGTCATAATGTAAAAATAGTCTGTGGGAAAGCCCCAAATAAAATAAATATTTTTTTATTTGTAATATCTGTTGTTTGGAACAGAGAGGATAGCAGCTGGTACAGAAAGTGCCTCAGAGGCACTGACTTACAGATTACATCCTAATAACACAGCTTTGAAATCTATGTTCCTTTGGTTGGAAAACAAATAGGTAGGGCAACAATATTTACTTAGGACCAGATTCTGTCTTTCTAACTTGCATTTACTAATACCTTCATATTTCCTCTGGAATAAAGGTTTGCAGGCTGCATCAGTTCTATTGTAATAGCATCACTGCTATTGCCACAAGTGAGGCACAAGTTTCTCACTGTACCCCTGCTAGGCAGGTTGGCTTGCCCAGCTGGGATCACATTAATAGACTTTTTTCTTACAGGCTTTGAGAAGAATAATGCTGCTGCCTCAGAACCAGTTCTGTGCAGTCTGCCTGTTGGCAGGATCACAAAGCAGAGGAATATTTTTTGACATACTCTTATTCCCAGCCCTTCCCTGCAGCTCATTTCTTTTTTTGGCCTCTCAGTCCCACAGTTACACTAAAAGTCTGTAGCGCGTGTTCTTTACGTATAGCTAAACACATATTTAACAATCAAAAGTTTTTGATACTAGGGGAGTAGGTTCCTTGTGTTTTCCTCTGGTCTTCCTCTCTAAAAGACACCATAAAATCTTCAAAATTACTTTAGTGAGCTCTAGTAAGACACAGAAAAGCACTTACACATCTTTTTCTGCATGGACATCAGCAATGCTAATAAGGCAAATATCAGCAAAATGAAGCAGTTTGCCTAAAAGTTGTCTTACTCCTAAAGTCAATATTCGGAGCAGTAATGAACTCAGAACAAACTCTACATCACATATACATAAATTAAATATTTTTGCCTTAAAGGGATTAATGCAGTGAGCTGGGCAGAGGGATAGAGGTAAAAAACCAGGAAAAATAAGTGTTAGGCTCTAGTGGACTTCATCAGCCAAATAATTCCTAGAGGGATAGTTTTCTCAAGTGTGGAGGCTGAGATATTTTTCTCTAAAAGGCTGGAAACCTCTAGACCCAAAAGGTTCAAAAGGGCAAGCTGATTATGTCACTTTTCATCTTTGATGCACCTGACACTGGCCTCCTGCACATGAGGAGTTGGACTTAGATTTGCAGATTACTGTGGCTGAGCAGTACTGTTTCTTCTTCCTGGACATATCACATAAAACTAATCTGGAAGCCAGCAAACTCTCTGCTAACATACCAAACTCCAAAGCAGGACTTGCACATACGTAGTGGACTGTGAGATTATTAAAGTAGAAAACAGCAATTTGGCTTTGAAGAATCACTCATTTTTAAGGCTCCATCTATATATCCTGACTTTGGTGGATATCCTGTATTTAACTGTTAATTTTCTCTACTAAGTTCATTCTACAATTTGTTTCAAATAATTTTAGTTTCAGTAGAATAGTCAGAGTATTTGGTAAAGCACCTTGTTTTTCTTAGTTATCCATTGGATTATTGTAGTTCCATGCTCAGTTGTATTTGTGATACAATATTTTACTGAAAACACATTCTTTTCCTGTCCAATCTACTTTTCTAGATTCATATCAAGGCTTGCAATCAATACAAAGATGCCATTTGGGGGAGAAAGGTAGGGTGAGGTAACAAATGTTATATTTTGTGAAGCGTTTTTTTTTATTGCCCACAACTTTGAACCAATGGCTCATGAGCACCATTCAAGCTGCTCTTTGAATTGTGCACGATAGTTTGGTAAATCTGCATTTGTCTGTCATCACAGCCCATAACTGAAAGCCCCTAGCAGTAGGCACTATTTGCCTAAGGACCAACAGGAGGAGGTATCTGTTTATGACCACTCAAACAATAGGCCCCAGTTGCCTATTTGTGCATTCAGATGTTGACTCTACCGGAAGAGGAATGTCAAAGCCTACTTAATGTAATTAACTATGGTCAGGGATCTAGATGTCATATTCAGAAAAGAGCTGCTCTAATTCTTCTAGCAGTGTCAGCACTCTGTGTGTGTTAGTTTGGCACCAAATGTCACAGGACTGTGTTTTCACATGTGCTTTACGTGACCACTGACTTCAATCACATGAGATATTGAAGACATGAACTCAGAAACAACCACATTGGTTCACACCTCTGGTTCATCTCCATTATCTCCATTCAACAGCCAGGAAAGACGGTAAGAACAGCCTGTAAAGAGGTTGAATGCTCTCGTCATAGACATGCAGTTCCAAAAATCAGTTAATTAAATACTTACATGTGCGAAGACAGACATTGTGCATTTTCTGAAGTTGCAGCAGCCTCTGCCAGGTCCAGCCCTTGACAATTTGCCTAATCCCTTCTAAAATGGATATTTGAGGCCCATAGCAATCTTTCGAAAATCACAATTCACGTGAATGTGTAGTCTAATTTGTATAAAGCCATTAACAGTAATTTTATTGGATATTCTTTAGTTCTTAAACTGTAAAGCATAGTTGTTACTAACACAGGCACAAAGCAGGGCCTGACTCGAGTAGATGGCATGGCTGCTACGCTTAGCTCGCTCAGTCTATTGTTTACAAGACACCAGTGTGGTGGATGGCAAAATGGCGATTTATTGAAACTTGCCTGGCTGTAGAAGCCTTACACCTACACTTTCCAAAGATTTCTGTAAGAAATCCATCACTGTGGTTCCAAGCAGTAATTCAGTGTTAAAATGTTGCTCCCCACTCATTGCACCTTCTCACCCAACTGAAGTCTCTAGGGAATGTCTAGTGTTTGAAGAGATGGTGTTCCTCAGATAATTCAGACCAGGACAACAGCATGTACTTGTTTCTGCTTCTGAAAGAGGTGCTGAATCAAGCTGAGTAGGCATACACATGCACTCATCTCAGACACAACCCTCCAAAGAATTCAAAGAGTTTTGACTAGGTTAATGACAAAGAATTAGTGCTTTAGAACACCAACTTGTGTATTTCTGAAAATCTGTAGTTTTGAGGATAATAGTTTTGATGTCATGGACCAGAAAAGACTGGGATGTGCAGGAATGATGTTAATACCCAGGTAAAGGTTTTGGCTGTTTGGTTTTTGGGTGTTTTCTTTTTGGTATTCTTTGTACTAAACCTGAGCTCTGTCAGTGAAAAGAGGTACAGCTGGAAAATTTTAGAACAGAGGCTTCAATATGTCATCCAAGGTTATAGCACCTTGATAACACCTTCAGAGTGCTACCAATCATCATAATGAAGCATGTCAGAGAGGAAATCTCTGTAAGATTTTTATCTTTTCTTCTAGGAACAATGAGAGAATGATGTAACTCTTGCTTTTCTTAGGTCACCAAATAGTTAAGTAGGTTACTTCTCAAAAACAGACTAATGGTTTTCTTTCTCCTCAGTTGGAAACTAACAGCTACAACTTCCTTTCTCCTCATTTAAAGTGTGTTTTTATGTACACATTCTTCTGAGTGTTCTTCCAAAGATGATGCTTACAGAACATGGAGTTTTTTGGTAACAATAACAATAGTCCCTTGTACATATGTAGAAAAACTGACAATCTAACTACCTCACAATAAACTAATTTTTGTGTTACAAAAAAGATGGGATCTGTCACCTTTAACCCTGTTGCTGATCTTTTTGCGTTGTTGTGATTGGGTAAATTAAATACAATTATTCTCTCAAATTGTTTTCAGCTTTTTTGGTTTGTTTTGGTTTTTTGCTAATATGTCATATCCTAGAAAAATATACAGGAGGAGAAGATTTTGCAAGCAACTTGACATGAGTCTCCCCAATAGAAAGCAAATGTGCCACTGACTTTTCAACATAACATGAATTTGAAAGACCTGGAGTGACTAATGCTGTCACTCAGGACTGCTATGGAGCAAAGGTGTAAACTGTGGTGGAGAAAAAAATTTATGGGGTTCAAGGGGTCACAAGTGGTGAATGATCACTGTAAGTGCTGCTTTTAGAAAGACACATTTGTAGTGGACCAGAGATTATGAAAGAGGTCCTGGCTGTACTTGGGTCAATCAGCTTTGTTCCAGCCTGCACTGGCAGCTCTTAGCTGTTGGAGAATTTTGCAGCATCTCGAGCTTCTGCAGAATTTTGGTTTGGTTAATATTTTAGGTCACCTGGTTTAGCTTAAAAATTACAAAAGCAAATCCATCTTAGAGGTAAGAGACATTTCTTCCTTTCCTGGAACTGGCCTCTAGTATGTGAGTGTAATGTTGAAAGGGCACTGCTTGAAATAATAAGGGTGGATGGTTTCCTGGTAGGAGTCTCTAAATTTGATGCTTCAAGTGGTTTCGTAATGCTTCTTAATGGAGATATTAAATGCAGTTCTAAAACTATCACAGACTTACAGACAGGTTGGAAATCTCTTTTTGAGAGGTCAGAACACTGAAGTGAATACAGCTATGCTGTGTCAGCCACAGATACTGTGGCACAGTTACAGAAAAAAAAAAAAAAAAGAAGCAGGCTATAAGAGTATTGCTGAGGCTGTTGACTATAGGAAAACAGTATATGAAATATACTGTCTCTGTATATTTTTCATATACTGAAAAAAAGTATATGTACATTGTTTTCTTTTAACCAGCAATGCTTAGAATCTAATACATCCAAACAGTTTGGTTCTGAAAATGTATTGATTTTCTATGTGAGAAAGAAGTGCAGACACTTGAAAAATAGAAGAATGCTATGAAATACCCCCCTAAAAAAGTTACAAGAATTCCGTTCCTTGTTAATCTATAAAAGGGCATTCCATAAATCACAATCTCACATCAACTCTTCATTAAGTGGATTGATGTCCTGACTAGAATACATCTATTTCTGGAAAGTACATCGAGCATTAGACAAAAGTAAAAGAAATGTGATGGGGCAGAGGAGAAAAACAGTGGAAGACTGGTGGAAAATCAGTGAGAAATATGACAAACTGAAAGCTAGATCCTTTGGCTGGCCACCAACTGCTCCTTTGGAGAGCTGCTTGAAGACCAAGCACAGTTCTGAGTTATTTTCCACTGATCTACTACACTTGGTATTCTATAAAATGTATATTTTCTTTCACCTCAGTTTGCAGTGGAGATTTACAGCTGAAAATAACTGGTTTCTGTTTAGTAAAACCTAGAATGCTTGCCACATGGTTTCAGTTGAAATCTTTTCCCTAGTTCCTATGTCTGTGCTTACAGTGAATTTTTCTAATTTACTGTAAACCTAATGCCAGGTTATGTTAATAATAATGTTGGTTAGGGAGCTGGGATTGCTAGTGATGACCTCTGAACTTACAGATTTTATTAAGTGATGTAAAATATTTTGTATAGTATATTATAACAGCATTGGATTTACAGTAGTCCAGCACAAACATGATGATGCATAGTAGCATTTCATTTTTCAGTCTTTTATTTCATGAAAAAACTAACTATTCACTCTGAATACAAGTTACTTGAATGTACACAAACTCCTCTACCAGTGAAAAGACATGGCTGGTCAGCTTCCCCATGCTTCAGCTTTTTCCTTGTGTGTAAACCCTTAACTGCAAATAAATACATGCTCCAGATTCCCATTGTGTTTGTTCCTTGCTATAAAAATATGTACAAGCATAATGTGTTTTGCAATTTGGGAATGCAGACAGGAACAAACCTGCCCAAGTTATTCAACTTGCCTACTGAGCAGCTAGGTTCTAATTGCAACATTTTGGCTATAAATTGTTGCTGTCACCAGGTCAACATCAGATTGCCAGAAACTGTAGCTGTCCTGATCTGAAAATCCTGATCAAATAAAACTACTTCCATTTTTTCCATAGTAATATGTCACTAGATTTAGAAAAACCCACAATAATCCTTAGCCAGTTATGTACATTGTGGTTTTGGTGGCTGTATTACTAAGTTTCAAATATGTTTGGTGTTTAGATTAACTGCTGGTGATTGCTTTGGTTATTTTCTAGTAGTCTGCTGCTGGAGTCCAACATGCTCCTGGACAGTACCTTAAATAATACAGCTGACATTTATGTTTCAACAAAAACTCATAGTCACCTTGCAGTAAGATTACAACAGCTACAGAAATGTGTTGTTCAACTATCATTTTTGTTGTTTTTATTTTCTGTTTTCTGGGGTTTTGTTTTTGTTTTTTTTTGGGGGGGGGGGTTGTCGTTTTTGTTGGGGTTTTTTGTTTATTTTTTGGTTTGGGGGTTTTTTTTTTGCTTGTTTTGGATACAAAAATGCAGCCTCCAGGCATACTATTTTCCTTCTCCTGAACTGACCTGCCAGTAAGTAGCTTGGCAGTTTACTGAGGCCAAAAAACCTGTGTGCATCTTGGTAGTTTATGAGTCTTGTACCAATGATAACATTTCTTCCTCTAACCAGTAAATGCTGACAGCTGATACTGAAATAGGTCTCAAATGCCTGTCTGTTTGCATTCTGGTTTTTCACTGATTTATTTTTTTTTTCCATTTTATGGTAGTCTTTTTTCCCCTTGTAAATTCTATAATTAATATCATAACAATTTCAGTTTGAGAAGGACTTTTCAGGTCTTGTCTTAAAAGTCAATCTTATTTTGACAAAGATTGGAACACGTTGCTAAAGGGTAGAATTTCCTATTTACTGTGTGTGTTTGTAGGCAGGCATGCTAAGGGAAAATAAGTGAATTGATTTGTTAATTTGTAAAAGAAGTATTTGTTCTTGGCTAAACAGCTACTACTGGTCTGACCAGTCATCTACCTGGAGGACCAGCCCATATCATCAAGACATTAAGTAGTTAAAAAGCCCCTGCTCAGAGGTGGAGGTTTGACACTGCAGCAGTAGAGCTTAGAGCACTAAGCTGAAAAGGTGTTACGTAAAAAACGTATTTTATTTCCTTCTTTTCTTAATGGGGTGAAATTACTGACTTTTGTATTGAATAAAAGGATACATGGATCATACTGCTCTAGGCAGGTGAACAATAAACCATGTATGAGTTCTACAATGATCATGTTTACTTTTGGATAAGTAAACATTATCCTGTACAGGAAATTACAAGTGTTGTATGTTACAAATTCTCTATGTAAGAAGTCAGCATTTAGGGGTTTCTGTATAACATACCACAATAGTATTTAGACACAAGAGTATATAAATATTATTCCAAAAGAAATTAATTTTCTTCTAAAACACTTGATCTTATTCTCTTCTTTAAATAAGATCTTGTAGACAATGTTATGATGTCTAAAATTTGGTATTTTTAAGAATGGATAGTCTGATAAAATTTTGATTTGATTACTGGTGTATTCATTTAATGTCTTGACTGGAGCTGAGTTAATAAACCAACAATGCTTTGAATAACTCAGCCTACATTTGCTAAAAATTCTGCATGTTCTAAGACTATGAGGAAAATAACATTTTTCCATATTTACAGAAGGTTAAAGCCTTGAAATGACATGACTTGGCAATATCCCTTAATTTCAGTCTTTGATCCTTTGAACAATTAGTTTCATAGGGAACTGGAGATTTTGCTTTCATGTGTGTTGTGTGTGCATATATATATATATATATATATATATATACACTCATATATACACCAATATACATATTTCCATGTAAGTAATTACTAGACTATGTTGTGGCCTTTTCTTTGGATATCTGTAATAATGGAAGTTCTATGTAATAATCCACAAATATCAAAAAAAGGTTCTGCTAAAAGCCAAAGTCCAAAGCAGTTCAGCCCCAGAAGAATGCTGTGCATTTTTGTGGAATCAGGCTAGCCTATAGAAGAGGGGAGTTATTAGAACTGTTTCTTTCCTTCTTTATTCTTTTTTAATAGTTTTTGGTAAACCCAGTAGTTAGAAATTGTTCTGAAATACTTTCAACTGCACAAAAGATTGGAAAAAAGTTGTAACTGCTTTTGGAATTCACTCACAGAATGCTTGTAATTCAGTCAGAATTCTTGGTTAATAAGAATGCTGAATTTGCTGGTGACACTGTTCCTTTCTCATGTGTCCTCCTTCCTTCTACCTTCTCATTCCCTTTTCATTTCCTTGATTTTGTTGAGCTTACTCTGGTCCTGCTGCCTACCTAAGTGTTTTATTTACTACTCCTCAGTACAGCTTCTTACTTAAAATACTGAGAGAAACATGCTGGAAGGCCACCCAATTTTCACTCTGTAGCCCATGTTACGTCAGGCATTTTAGCTTTAAATTCCTTCTCCTCTTCATTCCCTCTCTACCTCTGCATCATTCTTGGGAGAAGAACTATATATTTATCCTATTCTGATTTGAAAGGTAATAAATTCAATTACTTCCCCCAAGAGGAGTCTGTTTTGTCCATGAGTGTAATTCCTGAGTGATCTTTTGCTGTTATCTCAACTTATTAACTTTCCTTTTTTTCTCTCCCCTGCCCATATGAGGAGAAAAGTGACAGAGCAGCTTTGGTAGACAACCAGCAGCCAGACAGGGTCAACCCAAATCCATTTCTGTCTGTGACCCTTAATTTGAATCAATATAGCTGTCCCTCTGTTTACTGCAGGCAAATTCTCCAGCTTTTCCTCCTTCCAGAGGAGTGCATATGTTTCTGTGTTTGTGTGTGTGTGTAACATACATATGTTTGTCTTTCTCCCTTCTTTATTGCTTTTGAGAGTTTAATGTCCTACATCTTTGCTCTAATGAGCTGTATGATAACATCTTCCATACTTATAAAAATGTCTCATGATAGTTTGCTGTTGCACATTTCTCCTCTTAACCATCCTCACTCCCTTTCAACAAGTGATAGTACAAGACATTTCCAATAACAAAGCTTGAGCCTGTAGATTAAGCTACAGGTTAAATGAGGTTAAATGTGCCAAAACTAATGAAGAAAATGTTCCAAATGTCACCAATAGAGTCATTGGTTTAGACTTGAGATTTCTAGTTTCATGTGAGTTTTGGACAATGCGACTTCAGATTCCTCTTTTTTGACAGGAACAGTCAGTAAAAATAAAAAAAGGGTTAAAAACAGGAAAACTATTTCAGTCTTCTTCTGCAAAAGTGCCAGCAGTATGTCCAAAAATTTCCATAACAGACACAGTCCCTGATCAAAGTAAGTTCATGGTTGTGTAACACAAACTAAAACTTGGGCTGTTACAATTATTTCAAGGGTGTGAAACAATAAAGCAGGTAAGGCTTCTTGATCTGGCTCTAAGTGCATGAGATTAAATGTAAGTGGTTAAGTAATCATTTAGGCTGGTGCATCAAAAGTGATTGGATAGGAATACTCCCCATCCACTCACCTCTCTGCCCTTGGCTGAAGATTACACTAGCTCTGCACATCACCTCAGCTCAGGCAGTATTTTGTCATTTCAGAGGTATTGTCAGAGCAGCATTATGTGTTTGCACAGGAAGAAGTATCTACCCTTATAGAGTGAATTTAGGGTATAGAGATGTGAGTTATAGTTACTGTTGCACCATTTTTTTCTCCTTGTTACAAGGTTTTAGCTATTTTGTGGGGTACTTGATCACAGAAGAGGAGAATGTATTTGTAAAGTATGTCAAAGAGAGTGTTATTCTCATGGCAACATACTTGGGCTGATGAATAGCACTGCACCAGGTCTCAGACGTGATCTGGAATACATGTTCATGGAAAGTCCTGCTGAGTGCATGGGATGCTTCATCCTTCATGCCTGGGAACTTCTCCATAAGTTTTCTCCCAACCTCAATTTGCCTTCACTGAAAATCTCACCAAAATATTATTTTTCTCAGGATACTTTTCCTAGAGACATGTCACAAAAGAAAAAAGGGCTGAGAATTCTATTGAAATGTTTTCTTGCCTTCAATACTTCACAGAACTTATTCAAATGTAGTTTAACCCAAGACTTTATTTTGTTAAGTTTTTAATTGCAATTTTGCGTTCATAAATATTTTACTACTCCCTCTTGGCCATGGAGTGCAAGCTGATCTCTTCCAAATATGCTACTCTAGATATGTTATGTCTTAGAGAACATAGTTCCTGAAATCTTTTCCCCCAAAAAAATTACATTTATTTATTTATTGTTAGAAGATCCAGATGGGATCTCTCAGAGTTTATTTAGCTGTGACAAGTCTTGTCTTGCGCCTGTTACATATGTCTACAGGAGAAAATAACCTTCCCGGGTACCAATCAGAACCTCATAAATTTGTCTCATCCTCCCACTGTCTGATCTGATTCTTGTCTTATTCATCTAAGACAGGAAGGATAAGGCTGAAGAAATCCAGCCAGCTATGTAAGTATGAAGTCCATTTCTGGTTCAATTCTAACTTATGCTTCAAAAGGCATCCAGCCCCAAATTTAAGACTGAATTATTCTTTCACTTTCAACCAATGCTTGGCGTATCTGGTACCCTTTATGTGTCAAAAGGGATATTGGTAAAGCACTGCCTGAATTTTTTGTGCCCTGGTGGGGGCTCTGGTTTATCTTTTCTAGTTTGGATAGTGTAGAAGTCATGTCAGGCAGAAAAGTAGAAGGTATATCCTATTCAGTGGCTCATCAACTCACCTTGATGCATGCATAACAGATATACTGATACTGTAGCTGCTTTATAACAAAGCACGAACAGATCACTTTCAACGTCTTGACATTTAGTGCTGAATCTTACTCCCACATCTAAACTAAGGAACATCTCTGTTAAGCCTAGAAATTGGTCAATGACACTCCTGAACCACTGAGTTGCCCAAGTTTGTCAAAAGAGAGTTTCCTCCTGTGGCAGCCATGGGAAATATCTGAGGAAGGAGAAGGATCAGTAACAGATTGATGAGTTCTGCCCGGCAATGAGATCATTTGACACCTTCCTTTTTCCCACACAGCTCTGAAAGACAAAGAAGTGAGGCTTGTGGTTGGTAAGAAAAGAGAAAACAGAAACAGTACTCCCTAACACCATTTGAAAAAATGTGAACTCTGCCCCCTTCACAAGATGAATAGTTTAAAGTTCAAGAGAGGCCATATACTAAATCATATCCCTACTCTCTCCTTGATGCCAGCCCTTAGGGAACAGCTGGCCTTAAATTTCTTGTCATTACTTCAGAGAAGTGGAGAAAAAATACCAGAGGAAGGGTAGGAGGACTTTCCCACTCATTTATCAGGTGGGGTTCTCTTATGTGCCAGGGAAGCAGCTATTTATCTTTTCCATGTCTTTTTTTGATCCCAGTCCTGACAGTCTAGCTTCCTGCTTCTCTTTCTCACTTAATCTGGTGCTCATATTCCAGAAAAAATTACAGTTCCAAAAAATGAAGGAAGCCAATATTACATGTGTCTGTGCTGCTGAGTCAGTTTCTACAAGCATTATTAGAAGATTCAACCATGATAAAAGATATTGTAGAACTCAAACCAGCAGTCAACTTTACCAGACATTGACACCATCCAGGTAGAAATCAACAGATGTCCCAAGTGTTAGCCCTAATTCAGTATAATTTTTTTCAGGTAGGCTATTCTTCAGTTCAGTCTTCAGAATATTCATGTCTTTCCTAGTATACACTGATGGCAAGTCTTCTCAGAGCCCATTTATCTCTTTTTATGTCCCTCTGGATATCTAGCAACTACGTCATCCATAGATCTAGTGCTTAGCAGATTCCTGACCTAATCCTAATGCCACAGAGACATCAGCAATTAATTCTTACATGTAAAAAATGTTCTACTCAGTGAAAAACACACTGCAGTTTTAGCAGACTTAACTGGATGCTCATGGAACAACCAGCTTCAAAAAATACCCTGGAAAAATTGGAAGTTCTATCATCAACAATCTTTCTGGATGGATAAAGGAGCCCCTGCATCACTTAGCACAACAAACTATGATCATGGCTACATATTAAGTCCTTTACCCATTCGAAGATCAGTATAGACCAATAAAGTATTTCTAATCAGATGAAAAATCAGGTAATCAGGCCATACTTCAGCTACATCATTTTTTACAGCTTAGTAATGACCTGTCCAAAGAGTTGCCTACAATTATATGGACCTGATCTACTTTGCAATGCCCACAGTGCTTCGGAAATCCACAGCAGCCATCTTTGGACAGGGTTAATGAAACATTATCATGAGGAAAAACTAAGACATGAAATCTCCCTTTCCTTATGGCATTTGCAACACTCAGAGCCTTTCCTAGGCAAAGGTGCCTTCATTGTCTCCACACACAACCAGCTGACACCGACAGTGTTCTGTACCCAGTTACACAAGCTCATGGGATCTGTAAGGCACTGGCAATTCACCCAGACAGCAGTATTCATCCACTGCTCCTCTTAGCACCACTGTACCCTCCTTCACTGTTCAACATGAAATAAAGCATATACCATGTTCTTTATCTACTAGCTTGTTGAGTGATCTAAGATGCATCCAAAATAGCTTGCAATAAATTCTTCTTTAAAGATAATTCCTTCCTTCTCCAGGCATGTATTTTGGGCAGAATATCTGGGTAATTCAAAATTGTGTCAGTGGTTACTAGCTATCCATCCCTCATTCCTTCCAGAAACTATCTCAACCAGTACCATCAAGCTCAGCAGTAAAATGAGAAGCCACTTAGGTAGTCCAAACTTTGTAATAGATTAATGGAATGTTTCAGCACAACGATTCAACAGCAGATGAGCATACCATTAAAGAAGCTTTTGCAGAGGCTGAACTACAGTGGGTTTGAAGCTAAGGCAAAATTATGCAGAGGAATGAAAGAGGAGTTTGTACAAGAGAAAAAGACTCAGCTAAAGGTTGCAGCAGGTGGCCCAGACTGGGGATAGAACTGAGACTGGCAAAGCGCAAAATAATTGCATCAAGACATAAGTCTATGACTGGGTTGGATTCTTGAGGATGGTGCAGCACGTGGAAATAATGGTGGAAAATACCAGGACAATTTCAGACTGTTCCGAAGCTGAACCTGGAACAGACCCCAGAAACCTAGTGTACCATAAATATACAGCCCCATGCTTTCCTGCAAGAATTGATTACTCATAGCCCAGTCAGCAGATATAAAGGAAGCAGACCTGCCCTCTGAATGAAAACTGGGTGGGAAATTTGAACTTCCAAATTACAACAGGTATTTGCTGAGATTGTATAGAATGTGCTTCTGCAAAGGCTCATAAATATATCAATAATGGTTGGACTGTCATAGGTAGATTTAAAAACACATACTTGACACAAGAGCCATCATTCCTTGAGATCTCAAATCACTTGAGCAAACCATGCTAGACCTTTTCTAAGAGGAGATGATCAAAACAATTTAAAGGCTGAAAACATTTTTAAACATAATTCTTGGAAATTGATGGGATTTTTTGGCAGAAATTTTCAAAAAATTATTCCAGCTTTGAAGACTTCCACTCATATGGTCAAACTTCAGCAAAGTCATTATGAAACAACCTCCAGCTCTTTATGAGAATGTGTCAGATACCCTAATAATAGGCAGTGTTATCAGCTGGGCTATATAATGCATAGCTGTGTGCATATATGCTGATATAGCTAACTCTTGACATTCCTGTTTGTGAAAGGATTTACCCTTCCCGCACAGATCTGTGAGTACATGATGGTCTGTAGCGCTAGGAAAGTTTTTATTGGCAAGTGTGTGATATGACTGCATTACCTACATGTGGCAAAGCCACAACTGATTTTCAAGCAGCATGCCAATACAGACTCTAAGCCAGAAAATACTGAAGTATGTGGTTTTCATCTCTGTCACATACTTTAGAAATTGTTTAGACAGTTAAAATTTGGGGTGGTTTTTTTGGTTTTTATAATTACTCCAATTTTTTCTTTTCTTTTATAACTCTTTTCAAGGAAGGAAGGGTAACTTTGATCCTTAGACACACAAATATCAAAACAAATGTATATTTTTATTTGAATAAAAATATGCTAATTTTAAGATCTGACTTCTGTGACTTACCCGAGCCCAGATCAAACACTGTGTGTGAACTCGTCATGGGATGCTGAAGCCTGTAGCTATGGTGATTCCTCAGCCTCCTAAATATTTAAAAACAAAGACTCGCTTCTCTCTGATGCACTGGCAAAGGAAAGTGAAATGTTATATGTCTGAAGCAAGAAAACAAGAAAATTCTGTAGCTATGTAATCTGGCTACACATAATATGATCATAAAAACAAAATAGCCTTCATATTCTCACCTAGACAGTAGAAAAAAATGAATGGCTATGATTTTTTTGGTGAGGGAGTTGTGCAAAAACAGTCTTACTGCTCTGGACTCATTTCTTATGAGAAGCTCCAGTGTAATTAGGCCCTATCATGTTAAATCATGTCAAGACTTTTAGACTTCCCTGTGCTGGAAAAAAAAAAATCCTTGAGTATAAGAGTTCAACGTACATGTCACCCAAACTGATACAGCAACAATGGAGAAATGCACATAGGAGATCACAGAGGCATACTGATTTTTGCAAAGGCAGATTAATAGATGCACACAGAGGCAGGGATCTTTTTGGTTTCCATGTATCTTCATAACTAACCAGATTTAAAAAAAAAAAAAAAAAAAGAAAAGAAAAAGAAAAAAAAGAAACTAATTACTTTTTCAATGTCTGTTAGCTATAGCGAGATTTTTCCATTTTAGATACTGTATTTAGATTTTCAATGCAGCTACCCTGCCAAATGTTTATCTAAACATCTTCATTAGAGTAAAGACCCTTAGATAGTCAGAATGTCATGTCCATGGCACTGGTTACTTTCCTTTTTCCCTCCTGTCATATACTAATCTGTCTCCAAGGTTATTCATAGAATCATAAAATGGCTGCGGTTTGAAGGGGTCTTAAATATAATCTGGTTCCAACCCCCATGCTGTGGGGCAGGCACACCTCCCACTAGACCATCTTTCCCAAAGCCCCATCCCACCTAATCTTAGAAACTTCCAGGTTTGGGGCATCCACAGCTTCTCTGGGCAGCTTGTTCCTGTGCCTCACCACCCTCACAAGAAAGAATTTCTTCTGAATATCTGATCTAAACCTACCTTCTTTCAGTTTAAAGCCATTGCCCTATCACTACGTGCCCTTGCAAAGAGTCCCTCTCTGGTTCTCTTGTCCCTCATTAGGTACTGGAAGGTGCTATAAGGTCTCCTCAGAGCCTTCTCTTCTCCAGGCTGAACAACGCAACTCTCTCAGCCTCTTTTCTCAGGAGAGGTGTTCCAGTCCTCTTAACAACTTAGTGACCCTCCTCTGGTCCCACTTCAACAGGTGGATGTTTTCCCTCAGCTGGGGAAGCCAGAGGTGGATGAAAGTCTCACTCCAGGTGAGATCTCATGAGGGCAGAGTAGAGGGGCAGAATTCCCACCTTTGACCTGCTGGCCACTCTGCTTTTTATGCAGCCCAGGACAAGCTGGGCTTTCTGGGCTGCAGGTGCAGGTTGCTGACTCGTGCTGAGCTTCTCATCCACCAATACCCACAAGTCCTTCTCCTCAGGGCTGCCCTCAATACATTCTCCACCCAGCCTGTACTTGTGCTTGGATTACCCTGACCCAGGTGCCTGACCTTGCACTCGGCCTTGTTGAACTTCATGAGGTTCACTCAGGTCCACCTCTGAAGCCTGCCAAGGTCTCTTTGGAAGGCATCCCTTCCCTCCGGCGTGTGACTGCACCACACAGCTTGGTCATCAGCAACATTGCCAAGGGTGTGCTCAATCCCCCTGTCCATATCACCAATAAAGATATTAAACAGTGCTGGTTCCAGTACAAATGCATGAGGAACATCACCCACCACTGGTCTCCCTGTGGACATAGAGCTCTTGACTTCAGATCTTTGAATGAGAGTCTTCCTTTTTCCCTTTTTAAAAGTGGGAGTTATATGACTCCTTTTTTGAGTCAGTGGGAGCTCCACTGTCACAACTTCTCAAATATAATAGACAGCAGCTCAGCCACTTCATCCACCATCTTCTCGAAGACCTGTGGGTGCACTCAGCAAGTCCCATGGACTTGTGGACCTTCAGGATCCTTTTATGGTCTTGAACCCTAATCTCTCTTACAGGGGGCTGTTCATTCTCCCAGTCCCTGCCTTTCCTTTCTGTGACTGGTGTGGCTGAGATTGTTGATGGTGGAGACTGAGGAAAAATAGCTGAGTAGCTTAGCTTTCTCCAGATCCTGGGTAACCTGGTCTCCCATTTTTTTTTGAAGAGGGCCCACATTTCCCTTGTCTTCCTTTCATCACCAACATACCTATGGAAACTTTTCTTATTGTTCACATTTCAGTGTCCTGCTTGGATTTTTTTATTTTTTCTTTACGCATTCATTGCAGGCTTTAAAATGCAACTGTATACTAAAAAACTTGGTCTTCATTGTCCGGTTCAGCTCAATTGAAGCTGTTCTTGGAAAAAAAAATTTCTTCCAAGATGTTTTCTGTGTTCTATGATGCTTTAATTTATTTTTTATCTATTTTATTTATTATTGTGATTTGCTTTCTCAAGTATTGCCTTGAGCACCTTGGAGGGGTTGGAAGTGGTGGCTATGTAAATAAACTTAGTATTATTCCAGATGTTTGTTTCATTGAGTGCCAAATTTTGCTCACAATTAGACTAGGGAAATCCTGCTGTCTTCAGTGTGATTGCCACAGAAAAAAAAGAAAGCAGACACTATCCCTGCCTCTTGTTACATAAGACAGACCCTTAATTTGTAGACAGACTACTAAATTTTATTATAGTAATTTCTTATCTCTTCTCAAGACTCCATTCTACCTCTGCAAAGATGTTCTGTTAATCCTTTCCATTATGCACATTAAGCAATACTTAAATTCCTACATCAGGCACCCAAACTCTATATACTGTACCAAGACAGGAAAAAGACTGCTCCAAATCTAAGGAACAGGTAGCAAAGTTATACAGAGAATTCTAAAGGGGCTGAAATAACCTAAAAGCCTTACTGGGGGCCATTATAAAATTCTTTACCAGTTAAATCTTCAGCAGTTATTCACTTCTTTCACACAGTATCTGTACTAAAGTTCTATCCTTTTGCCTATTCTGTGGTTTCTGTTTCAATTTAAATTATTTTAAAGCAGCTCTTTAAAATACTTTCTCCTCTAAGAGCCTTAAATCTTGAGTTCCCAGATCAGATGTTGGATCAGTGCCATCCATGCCATTCCCTTCATAGGAGAGAGTAGCAGGTTCTCAGAATATGCACCAGGCAGACAAATGTGCAACCCACTAAAAAGATTTTAAAACTTCAGAACACACCTTTTGACCTCTTTAGTCCAGAAACCTTGACTCTATACCTCTGTACAGTAACTGGAGAGACATTATGTCTGTCTAAATAATAGTACTGGCTATTCAGATCCAAAAATAAATGCTCTAAAGTGGAAAGTGCCTGTCACACAAGACTCCTGCCAAGAGGCAAATACTCAAAAAAGATGGGAAACAAAATTCATAATTTCTTGCATAGTGTATAAAATGATTCTGTATTTAATGAAAAATAAGAGAAATAATTGCTACCATTCGTATTATAGTTTATGAAAATGTAGTTTGTTGTCAGCAAAAGTGACATAATAATTATAAAAATAACTCTAGTATCAGTTTTAAAATAAATTTTTTAAACTATTTTGATCCTTTCCTGAGGAGTGCATTATATTGACAAATAGATTTTGCTCTGTTCTTGTCCAAGTGTTGTAGGAGGTGGGGAAGGAGCAGTCCTTCCAACAGACTTTTGGTTTGACACAGACTTTGTGGATGCTGAATGTTTTCCAGGATCCAAAAAGTGATTACACAAAGTCATGAAGAAAACACCCACAACAGTGGTTAAAATAATGACACCATATCTATCTCAACCAGTCCCTATGACCAAGGTTTCCAGAAGCTGGGAGTTTGTACCACGTGAATATGTTTTCTTAAGCAACAGTCAGATGTCAGACATGGGGCCAGTCAGTACTTTGGTTTGGTAGGTCATTCTGACAAACACTGCATCTTGGAGGAAAAAAAATAAAAACAAAACAAAACAAAACAAAACAAAACAAAAAAAAAAAAAAAAAAAAAAAAAAAAAAAAACCTAGAAACTAGGCAAATATAAAATACTAGCTTGCAATATGTAAATCTTTTTGATCAAGCATTTATCTGGAGTACCTTATCCTCCTGAATGCCCCCCTGTCCCAAACCTCAACTTCACTTTGAGATTTAAGAACTTTTTCAATTATGCTTTAACCTATAAGTTAAAGACACTGTCCTTTTTAAAGACCTCTGTGTATTGCCAACTTAGCTTATAAATCAAGCTTCTGAAAAATTCAAACCAAGGTGTTTAAAACTCAGGCAACAGTATTTAAGATAAGAACCAAAGCTGCCAGGGAATCAGCAACAGGTCGTATTAACATATCACTAAGTAAAATGTTCTTTGCTAATTAAATGGATAAATAAATAAATGGAAAATACTATGAGCAACATGTCCAGCAGAAAACCTTTGCACCCAGAGTAAAATACTGCTTTGTGGTTATATATAAAAATATTTGCAAAACAAAATACCTGAACTGTGCCCTGAACAGAGTCCTGCCCAGTCACACTGTGTGGCTGAGGAGGGCACTGGTTGCCGCAGTTGTCATACACGATTTAAATTACAGTGTATCTTCCCCTGTGTATCACTTATGTAAGATCACTGAGGTTTCTGTATTACCAGTGACAAGTTTGGGTACTCAGAATTCAGTTTTAGGGTAACACAAAGGGAGGGGTCAGGTAATCTCCTAGGCTTGAGGGGTGACAGCCACAGAGGGAGCAAATTCAAAGGAAAACAACACTAGGAAAGTGGCTTTGTAGTACACCTTTTTTCCTGTGCTCACACATAAAAACTTTACTGCTCCTGAAGAGGTGGAAAGGAGGAGGATGACAAGCAGCTTATACTTTCAAAAATATTGGGTTTGTAGTTACACCCACCAGAACTTCAATTTCCTGTCCTCCCTAGCAGAAAAATGAGACAGGCAGCAAAAAGAAGATACAGGTAAAGCAGGTTCACAGGAGAAACTATTAGGAGGATCTTAGGGCAAGAATGTGGGCTTACTTAGTATGTCTCTATATGTCACTTTACAGTCATATTCTAAATAACAAAAAAAAAAAAAATTAAACAGGCCTTAGAAAGCAACTTGGCACCTCCAGAATTACTTACCATTTGCAAAGCTATTGGGCCTTAAATATCACGTCATGCTGCATTAACTCACAGGAGGAAAGTGCATATGTTTCTCATTTGAGGTTAATTTCACAAAATTAAAGCTGTTCTATGACCATAGGAATTAATGTTTGATTTCCAGTGGCTTTGTGTCTTGTGGCTGGCTGAATGTTTTATTGAACCATAACAATGCTGTCTAGCAAAGAGCAAATTTGATTAATAAGTTTACCTGGTGTCCAATAAATTTCAAACTCGTAGTTCACACTTTCCTCATACATTGGTCATTCAAAGATCTCTCTATGTTTCTTCCTAACCCATTCCATTACTAGTCTGAACATAACTATCCATATGAGTGATTCCGCCTGGTTTTCAGCAAATGTAAATGTCAGGATTGCCAGTGATTGCTAATAGCCCCACAAAGCAAATTTATGGTTGCAAGCTACATACTTTTCAGATCCAGCCATTTACAGAAAATTAATTTATCTGCCTGACCCATTACATCCAAGAAAGACCTGAAGTGTTGTGACTAGCAACTACTGCAAGTCCTATCACTTTTATGCATTATTGCACATTATGGGTAGAAAAGCAAAATGACACCAAATGACTTTTCATGGGAAAGAGACCTGGCATAATACCAGTAGGAAAATCTGCCAAAATATTGCTTTGTTTAAATTGGCCTAATGCTTTTCAGACCCTGATATCTTTGACTGATGTCCCTGCCAAGAAGATTATGAAGTGCTGAATTGTTTAAGAACACTGTATCTTGACTTGCTTTAGTAGTTTTACCTTTTGAAATGTGGTAAAAATTTCTCATGTTAGAATAAGCATATAACTAGAAGAAGCATATAGCTACAAAAAAAAAGAATTCACCATTGTTCCTTCAGCTGGTCATCATGAAGATTTGGATAGCTTGGGACAGGCTCTAATGAGAAAGATAAAGTAGTTCAGGATTATTCTTTTCCTCTTTTTGATAAGCATTGGTTAAAAGAAAATCCCATAGTTTCTTCCTGTAAACACTGTAATACATTTTCCCGAGCTTAATGCAAAGAAAACCTACTCCAACAAACTTGAATTTTTTTCAAGTCAGAAAGGCTTCTGTGAGTATAAATGAGTATTTTTAAAAGCATGTGTAAAAGCCTTTTCCTGTGGAATTTAATGGCCAACCTGCAGTACTATTTCCAGAGTTCAAACACATAGTAGTTTTTTCTTTTCATTCATTCTAACTAATCATTAATCTCTATTATCAAATTGTCTGTAATTCATACTGCAATTATATTAGTGCTAATGTTTTTACCTCAATTAAAACCTCACACTTCATGTGCATTTACCAAAACTGAAAGTTCTCTTATTTATAAATGGAAAACTTAATTTGTGAAGAAGTTCCGTACACCAGGCAGTCAAGGAGTAATGCAGTTACTCATGACTTGTTTAACTATTGAAAAAGAGTGAATGGGAATTTTGGATTGAAATACCGTGTATAATCTTCTTCTAGTAATTTTTGTAAAGGGATTGGTTCAGAAAATTAGAATCAAATATGGTCATATGACTATAGTTTGACTTATACTGTGTTTTTTTTGTTTTCCTGGTTAAAATTGGGATTTGATTTTTCTCATTTACATTCAAAGATTCCATTAAATTACGTCATTATGATTACATATAAATTATATATTAAATTTTTATGTAAATATCTAATATTTATAGTATTTATCCAGAAAGAAACGTGAAGAAACTTTAAGAAACCTTTCTGATAAATCTTCCTGAGATCTTTTACCTTTTGCGATCAAAAGAAGTAGTATCTGTGACAACCAATGGGATTTGAAAAGCATGCAAAAAGAGATGTGGTTAGCCTGCCAGCCACATAAAATTGACATATTTGCTCAGGTCTTCTTTTCTGATGGTAAAAAAGGATTAATCAGCACCTCCCTGAGGTCAATAATGAAATCCATATATTTTAAAATAGCAAATATTGGCTGATTCTAGTACCCACTGATGAGAAGCCTGCAAGGAACAGGAGTGCTCAATACAAGCAGCTGGCTGGAAACACATTTTCTTTAGATATAACTCCACACCATAATTAATTATAATTCTGTTTACTATATTGCAGTTAATGTAATCAATTATGTTAAATGTATGAATGTGTAATATTTACTTAAGACTATTTCAGATTTCAGAGTCCTCTTCCTTGGACAAGGGTCTCAGCTACACGAAATCTCTCATTTACTATATTTTGATGATTAATAGTGGTTTTTAATATTTAGGAATGTTGTAGCATAGATTTATTAAGGAGCATCTCTGCTAAAAAGGTGAAAAGACACTTTAATCTCAGGCTGAATAATTGCATCTCTGGTGTGCAGTGCTCAATAAGAGTCGTTGTGGGGCTGCCATGCGCGAGGAGGAGTTGCAGAGTGAGCACTTTCCAACATAAAATAGTGCAGAGGCTCCTCACTCCTCTAGGCAGCAGCTTACAACTCCAAGAACCATCAGAACCATGGAAGCTCCTCTAGAAAAGAAAGCCTGCCACAAAACAAAACTGACACACTGTAAAGCAGCCTTAAGTACTGAGCCTCTCTGGGAAAGGAGTAAACAAAAACATACGATGTTTTAGAATGGTGGGCAGGGAATAGGTGGCCAAAATGAGTTAAAAAATGCTCAAGAGTGACCTTTTTTCATGGGAGATCTTTTCAAAGATTTGACACACTTTTCAAAGGCATGTATGTCTCTAGAATGCACTGGTAGTGAACAGGCTATGCCATTTAGCTTTTGAGTATCTGTCTTCCAAATTTCTGGAGTTTAATTCAGCCCGATTTTTCCTGAAATCTCTCTAATGGTATGACAAAGCTTTTATAGTGGAAGTGAGATCTTTAAAAATATTCATTGCTTCCAAAATATATGCCTCTAACAGTGTCCTTGGCCCAGAAGAAAGAAATTAGATACCCACTAGTAAACATGCATACGTTTTATTTAATCTAAGAAAATACAGAGAAGCTGATATTTTCCAAGGTATCTTGAGAATTTTAAGTTTTCACTAGAATTACCACTAGGCCCTATCTAAAGACTAAGAAAGGGATTATTGTTTTGGGTTGTCAGATTTTAACCTGGTGTGATTAAAATGTGACATTTCTATAAATGTGGGGTTTTTTTCTTATTTCTGACATCATAAGCCTCTAATTCAGCAAAGTTCATAAGCATGTACTTACTTTGAGGTATATCACTAGCCCCACTACTCAGAGGCTTAAAATTAAAGACATGTTTAAATAATATTTTGGCTGAGACCCTAAATTAAAGCTGATTCCAGTTAAGTGATTGAAGTTACACTGGGCTACTAAGAACAGAGACAGATTCTTATTTAAGCTTTCTGAGCCCTGCCGAACTGAGACTCTGAAGTGTCTGAGTATTAGATTCAAAGCTGGCATAGAAAATCTAACTTAGTTTGCTACTAGCTTCCAGTTCAAAGGCATCATTCTTCTGTCTCTTTTTAAATACTTCAAAAACATACAGATTTCCCTTAATCAAATTAAAATATGGCAGTGTCATGTAAAGGGTGTTTTCTGAGAATTGCTCCTGTCATCAAATACTAACATTACAACATTAGTATTGCACTCACTGTTATACAGAGAAATGTGAGTCTTGAAGGGACAAATTCTATTTGTAATCACATTTAACATGGGGCCTGAAGGAAAGGTAGTGTTCTAGGATAAAAGAACATTTGGGTTTTATTTTGTCACAGTTTGATATTTAGTACAACTGGAAATTTGGCTCCTGCTGCCAAATTCTGACTGTTCAGACTCTTCTAACATTAACATTCAAGTTAATTTAAAATTAAAGATTTTCTCTCAAGAAGTGTAACATAGGAAGTTGTGTTTAAACAACTAGATTTTGATGCTCTTGAACAACAGTGGTAGCCTAACTACATTGCTACACACACAAATCCCTTCTTTCCAGATGAAAACACAGTAAACAGTACATGCAAATGGACAAAGTGTAATGCAGAGACCACCCACCCAAATTTCTCAGAACATGAAGAAAGAAGACAAATGCAGGAAAAGGCTTCCTATATGTCTTTTCCATGTTAAGGGTTCTGTCTCCCCAGGTGAAGACAAAGGGTTTTGTTTCCCCAGATGAAGACAAAACAGCCAAAAAAACCCATAATCCCCAATGTCTTAGTTTATCTGTTTGCCAGGAATTCCATGTTTGCTTTACAAAAGTTGGTAATATTCACAATATTCAACTTGTAACTCTGGAAAAAAAAAAAAAAAAAAAAAAGCAGTCATGAAAAAGCACTTGGTCTAACGGATAAATCCAAGATCTTCACTGGGTTAAACAATACCTCAGTACTCCTGCAAAACTTTAATGCTTTTCCTCAGTCAGTGTCTACTCAATTGCAAACATTTAAAGACCAGAACTTAAATGTTGTCATCTCAGATCAGGATAAAAGATGAAATACCAAATTTCTATCAAGCAAAGATTTCCAAGTTTTTGATTTAAAAATTTCTCTATGACTTATTTTTGGTATTTGAGGGGTTTAACAGTTTCATGATTAAGTTTTTGAAATTATCTGATATATTAAATCAGTTTCACAGTAAGCAAATATCTGGTTTATGATAAATGTAGATTTATGATAAATATAACTACCAATGCAAAATAAAGATTCCATCACATTAGCCATTGAACCAATAAGATAATGACATCTTCCCATCAGAACTTACACTCAGTATTAAAGAGTTAGTGAAATACACATATAAAAGGAAACTGGGGCAGGTGAGTGAGGTAGTGAAGGGGAAAAATGAGTAATGTGAAATTACACAAATTTAGCAAAAGTTCGTAAGCCTTGGCTTGTCACATTAGACCCCTCTCCTACACTGAAAACTTTAAAGAGTGAATGAGTTAATGAGCCTTCACTAAAAGGAAGAAGTTTGGGGATTTTTAAAAGCAAAAGCAAACATCACCAAACCCCAGTATTTTTACATTGCAGAGACCAAACTAAAAAACTCCATAGGTTGCAGAAACAGTGCCACTATGTAAACATATTATATCACTGCTTTCCTACCCAAAATAAAAGGAAAAAAAGGAGATGAACACATAAAGACATATTGAATACCCCTGGTTACATACTGTGACTGGACTAAATATCCTTTTGTCCCACCTTATGAACTTGGGTTGTAAGAAGGCTCATCAAAGTCTGCCTCACAGTCAGCTACAAGACCACGCTTGGTGCAGTGGAGCCACAACATCATTTAGTCAGACTAGATATAGTAGAACTATCCAAGACAGGAGAAACCTGGGGTGCTGCACACACCAGCCCCAACATGGTGGTTTAACACTGCCTACATGTGGGATTTTTTATCTTCTTTTCTTCATGTTAGAGCTGGGATTAATGCACCGGACACAGTTGTCATGTTTGGACTCAGCTGTTTATCAATTCTTATCTATACTACAGTCTCATGAGCCGTCAGCTCTAACTAACAAGGTAGAAAATGGAGTACCTCTACTTCTTTCCAAGGTCTCCCAAGCATAAACTACCCAATAATCAGATGGCACCTATATTATTTATACTGTTGACGCAATAATTGCCCACCCAAGGTCTGCAGTGCTGACCTTTTCATCCATTTAGAAAAAACCACCCAAACCCATGAAGAAGAAGGCAAAATCCTCCATATTGCCCCATATATATTACCATATATTTATACTTTAAATTTTAAGTTTTTCACCCTGTGAGATCACACAATACTATCCAAACTACACACCCACAACCCCAGTGCTATCGCTCAACTTCGGAAGCCTATTCCACTGCCTCAGGTCGAATGTAGTGCCTGCCTGAGGGTCAGTGTCTTTTGGTACAGAAAGCCTGAAATTTTCAGTTCCTACAATTCCAACACCTACATGTGCTGCCTATGCCAAGAGAAAAGGAGCTCCTATGTATCAGTGTTGTAGTATTTTGTAATCACATTAGGATATGGAATAAAATCTTCCTGAACACCCTCTGACAGCACAAAACAACCATGTTAAGGAAAGGCAGTTGCAAGGACAGGGTAGATAGAGCAACAACAACAACAACAACAACAACAACAAAACAAAACAAACAAAAAAAAAAGGGATGAAAATTACACTGTCAAAGATTAAAATGCTGCCATGGATATTGATACTTTTCTGAGTAATGCCAGGAAGTCTGGATATGTTCCCATCCAGAGTGCTCGGAGCTGCAAATCTTTTAAGCACTACTCCCTAAGGAAGAAACTTGTAAGATAGCTGGTAGAATAACAGTGAGAAAAAGAACAATATATTCGCAAGTACTGGGAATGGAATTGCCATTAACATTTGCCATCCTTTTATTGTGTCAAGTTTACACTTTGTTGCTTAATCTTGCTAAAACTTCCATGAACAAGTGTGAGACTTGAGTGAAAATGGTTGTATTTGATCTGTTGACTGCTGTGTAGGACTAAGATGAACAACAGATTATTCAATATGTCCTATTCCTTCTTTAACTTTTGCATGTCTGCCCTCTGTGGTGCCTATATAATTTGCACTACAAACCAGCAAATTCCAAGATAGGTTACTAAAGAAAAAAAGAACAATAAAAAGTAGAGCTGAGTTGACCCTTAATTCCAGCAACAGAGTGTCATGAGGGCTTGACATGAAGGCACAGGTTACCACTGAAGCTGAACACTCCAGACATACAGGAAATCCTTACAGCTGAAATCAGTGCAGTATGTTCTCCCAAATCCTGTAGGATGAATGGCTTGCCAGGAAGCTGCCGTGAAAGAGTCAATCTGATAAAATGAACTCTAGTTCCATCAGAACACCAGTGGTCTTGTTCTCAACCAATTGAGATTTGGAAGTAAAATAAGAGCAGAGGAAGAGGGGGAGGGTGCTTTACTATTCTATTCTATTCTATTCTATTCTATTCTATTCTATTCTATTCTATTCTATTCTATTCTATTCTTCCTTTCCTGCTCTTTTTTCCTCTGCTTTTCTCCTACACATCACAACTTTTGTAACTGTGGTGTAAATCCAACAAGAGAAGCTGAAAACAGGTACCCAAATCAGTTCTGGCTCTACATTCTTAGCTGGCCTATTAAACCATAGGCTGCACTTGAGGTCTTTGCTCATGAACGTCTGAGTCAGCTCCTCAGGCAGATGTTCCATTTTCTGACTTATTTCTTTTTCCTAACCTCTTCTTTGAACCCTTCCTCCTGTGGTCCACCAGGAAATATGATAAGAGTGAGTAGCAACAGAAAAGCTAGAAAGTCCAAACCAGCACAATTATCTTCTCTTTTTATCCCAGAAAAACTATTGCTGTTTTTCATATAATCTAAAAGACAAATGAAGATGGGAATTTCACTATAAAAGCTCACAACAGATAAAAGGAAGAGGGATAATGTTTAACTGCAAGTTTTACTTAATATTGCAAGCAATTTAACCATTTTCCCTTGGGTCTGTAATCAAAATATAGATTTGAAATGGCAGCTATTACAATGGGAGTTTGCCAGCAATAACTTGAAACAAAACCCAGACCATGCTTCACTGTTTATGTTGTAACTGTGAGCATGGGTTATGTTAACATTTTATCTTTTGTAGGGCCCGACACCCTACCTTCAACACAACACTTAGGTGACTATTGCTAAATAAGAGTAGAACTGGTCTTTGCTTTCTGTGGTTTAATATCACCATATAAGAGCACATCCTGTACTGCTTATAGCTTTGCTAACCATTTGCACATTTGAAATATTCTCTGCTGTGTATACCTCAGAGACTTTTGCTGGGGAAAACATCAGCTAAGGCGCTTCAGCCACTTCCAAGAAATAGATTTCTAAGAATTTTGATTAAAAAGTGTTGAGACAAGGAGTGAGGCAAGATGTGATACTGAGACAACTGGACAAGAGCCCAAAGGGCATGGATCCCATGCAAAGAAGGGTAAGCAATTACATTATTTATCATAATGCACTCTCATAAGGAGATTGAATTGAGGTGGCAAATGGACCTTGCAATTCTTGGACTTCATAATTTATGAATGCTTGACTTGGAATGTTAATATTGTTATTTTAATGTGCTGTTTTGATATATATTATTTTCTAAGATGTTGTTACAGAAAGAAACAAAACACTTCATTGTGAAAAGGAGCCATTTAGAAGGTTGTGAATCTTTATATAGAGTTCAACTTCTATCTGAAAATGCCATGTCCACATACTAGTTCACTGTATTGAGAATGAATGCATGGTTAACGAGCTACTGAAGAGTGTAGTGCCACAAGCTACTGAAGAGTGTAGCAAACACAGAAATACAATATTTCTGATATTCTCTCTCCAGAATAGGGGATAACTCCTGGAAAATTTTTTTTATATATAAAACAATTTGTAAGTTATGTCCCTACTTAGGAAAAATTTTGACAGATCTAGGCAATTTGGCATGTTTTTGTTTAAAAAACAGAACCTTTAAAAGCTTCTCATGTTTTTGGAATTATATGTTTAAACAAAAAGGCAATTCCTTTTTTCCAGAATGTTGCCTCACTCATTTATTTCATAATATACTTACACTATAGAGAGCAAAAAAAGCACAATATTTTTGTGTAAATGAGAACACAATCCCCATAGGACTGAGCTTCTCCAATTTCCAGTTATTGCAGGGGACTTAGCACCTCAAAAGAATCAAGCAAAAAAAGGAATGTCATGGCATTTTCAGGAACAAAAAATGAAAGGAACATCTTTATTCCCATTCTCCTAAATGGTTCATTTTCACTAGGGGCAGAGCATTTTGTTTCTATACCAGTATGCTTTGTTATTAAAGACAGAGAGATGTAAGATATTATTTAAGAAATAAAATCTAATCTCTGAAGAAATAGTATTCAATATGTAGATCATCAGTGCAAGGGAGAGGGAAAAATCTAGGGCAGTATTTTGTGACAGGAACACTAAAGCTAATGCATTTTCCATTCATCCTCATGTCAGATCCACTGACTTCTATGGGTGATCATTTTCACAGCTCTGAGATCTTTTTTAAAAAATCATTTCCACTCAGTAGATATGCTCAATACTCTCATTCATAGGAGTGTATTATTAAGTAGTTGACTGGGAACAGGATAGTTTAACTATTAGTGATTTGGCAAAAAAAAAAAAAAAAAAAAAAAAAAAAAAAAAAAAAAAGGAAGTCCACCACCGATAAACACCTGAATAGTTGATTTTCACTGTACTAAGTACTTTGAGGAGGCTAAAGAATAATGAATTTAGTTCTGTATATACACATTGGGACAGGCATCTGAAATGAATTATATTTGCAAAAATACAGACCCAGTGTAGCTGTGTTAAGCTTCTGTGTCTGTCTAGAAAGAAATTCTGAAGGTCTGATGTATTTTTTTTCCATCTTCCATAATTTTGTGCATGTCTTCATCAGAACACAGAAGCTGCTGTCCTGTTGAGCCAACAGCAGCAGCTGCAAGTGTTCCTCGATACATGCCTGGTGAGCTGAACACGAGTCTGGAGTACATCACAAGTACAGATCGTATTTGTCTTGACTATGTAAGTATTTATTACTCCTTGTGCTGCTCTTTCCTCTTCTCTCTTCTATCTCCAGGACAAAAGAAATCAGAGAAATGCACCCTTGCAGTCATCAAAGAAATGAGTCCACCAACCGAGCAACATGAATGGGTTTGCCTCACGTGCCAAAAAGAAAGAGTGTATGGCTCTCAAGAATGCCAAGTTCAGGAACTCATCCAAACTTCCCATGAATGAGTTAAAGCAGTAATGGCCAAATGAGCACTGGGTGATGAACAACCAGTGAGCCAAATGCAATAAACAGCTGCCAGTAGCATAAGAAATTGTGAAATGAGTAAAAAGAAAACCAAAGAGAAGTAAAGCTTCTGTGGTTCCCAGTGATCAGAGTTCAGTGCTACTGCAAGGAGGAAGTGCTTGCTGTTTTCTTATCTTCTTAAAGACCTTGAGGCCTCACAATAATGCCATTGCCTTCCACAAAATCTACCTGGACTGGCACAGCTTGCCACTAAAATGGCTAAAGGAGAAATACCATAAACTTCATTGTTTTTCTCTAAGTGCTTTGGTTTTCAGACCACTAGGATCCTTGCTAGACAGCTAGGAGCACTGAGCTGCTGTCTGCTCATGGAAGTTACATTACTGCCACAATTAACACAACACGTTATTTCACAGCACACGTGTATAGAAAATCTGAGTGCCATCATGCCTGTAACTCCCTTGCTACACTGAGTGCTTTTTGTTATTCTGTAATATTGCAGGGATGTAGTGCATGGACCTCTTAGAGCCTTTACTGCTAAATGTGTCTCAAAGGCAGATGGTAGTATTTTCCTGTGATGGTTAAAAGATGGAAGATAATTATTATGCAGTTCACTCTCAGGTCTCTAGTGTTATCTGAGCTGCTCAGTTTATCCCGGCTTCAGTAGGAAAAGGGTACATCTCTCCTATGGGTCCCAATAGTATCAACCAGTGTCATTTGGATGTCTGAGATACACAGGGAGACTCAAATGTTACATAGGTAGCTAAATCAATCCTTAAATGGCTCCTAGAAATATAACACTGAAATGTTTGTCATTAATTAGATTCTTTTTTTCATTCATTTTGGCCTGACTCCTGTGTTTCACTCTCTCATTAGTCACGTCTCTTCTTCCAATAGCTTTTCCCTCATATCTAGGTCCTCACCTCCAGTAACTGGCCACCAGTTCAAGTTAATGTGAAATACTGCTCCTGATCATACATACAATTGATGTGTCTGTGTCTCTGTTTGGGAACCACTGAAATGCTGAACTAGGCTGTGAATGCCTGTGGGAGTTACATGTTCATGCTGCCTCACAGAGGGCAATGCAGGCAGACATGAGCCCAGAGTCTCTGCCCACCCTGTCTGGTGGAGTACAGCATGAGAGCACGGCAAAGTACAGGTCATACTGGGTACAGCCCACAGATACTGACCCAAAGCCAGCCAGACCTCTGTTGTCTTGATTATGAGCCCTTTTTGCTTTTGTTAGTACACTGGAAAGGGCCAACAACTCAAATCTCTTGCCTAATACCACTACAATATTTTTTTTCTCAAAAGAAAAGAAGACAGCTTTTATTTTTGTGATATTTTTTCTTACAAAAGTTAAAAAAAAAACACTTCGTTCTTTAATTACATTGAGATCTGTATATAATAAGGAATGACTGACAGACTTTCAAAAATCTAATGCATCAATTTGGCTAGCTACCTACCCTTATTTTATACTGTTCCATCAGTAAGTTATCCAGCAGACTGACACAAAGTAGTAGTCTTAAATATGCAGCAAAATAAATGTGAGCAGTATCTTCAGTTGATGAGGGAAAGGAAGTTATTTCAAAAGATGTAATTGATGCAACATCTTAGAGCTTCCTGAATTAGCATGTTTTTAGATTTGATTATTGAGGACTGTATTTAAAAGGTAGTTTCAAGGCACTTGGCTACAAATCTGTTCCAGATGTTGTCAGTTACACAGTGTGTTTATTAAGCCTTTTTGTATTTTCCATTTCAGTGTGTGCTAAACTGCTGGTTTGTTTTATCTTCTTACTTTAATGTCAAAAGGGTTCAATGGCAAGAGAGACAATGGAAATAAAAACAGATTATAAAGACAACCACACATCCAAAAGAGCCTTTAATTTTATTACAGAAATTTCATCCATTCAGTCAACAAGTCATAAAACCTACTGGACCAGATCTTTATAAGATGTGCTAGGTATAATGCACTTGCAGATATACCAATTTGCAACAGCAGATAGTCAAACTTCTGTGTTTGCAAAAGGTGTTCATTCAAAAATGTCCCTCCTCACAGTCCAGGATATATGTAGATCTCTTGATGAACTACTTGAATTTCACAGAAAGAGACCATGCAGGCTGTGAATGTGCAGTTGTATAAATTAGGGTTGCCTCTCTGAAGTCACAAAGATCAGGATGCAGAAGAGTGGATGCAGTGTATCTCATTTATATGTCACATATGCTCCACAGATGCAAGTGATTACCCCTACTAAATCATGACTGAGTATTCAAAGACTGTATTTTGAAATAATAAAGGCTGAACAAATAAAGATATATTAATTCTAATAATAGTTAGATGCAAAGAAAGGAAACATGATATATCCCTCCTCTAAAAACAAAAACCCCTGAATTTCCATGACTTGGGGAATTGCTAATCTTCTTAGCAGCTGACAGCACCAGTCAATACTTTTTCTCTTAAAAAAAAAACAAAAACAAAACAAGGTTGAAACTTGCAATTTAAAGATTTCATAAGTGTTCATGGCACAGACTACTAAAAGCCAGGATGCTGAATACAACATCTTCAAACACAGGGAAGGAATGTGACTGACCTTTTTTTAAGACCCTCCTGTGACTAAATCAAGTCTGCTGTTACTCAGGTGGAGGTTTTAGGCAACATATACATCACATTACATCATTTTAATACCTTGCATCATTTTTTTTTCTGTGATGGATTAGGATTCAAACAAAATTCCACTTACAGAATTTTCATGTGTGGAAGAGTTGACTCTCTGGGTTTTATAATTTCTGAGGAGATGGGGTAAAGTTTACTCTGGTTTTAATTTCAGAGTAATTCAGTTTGAACCCTTTGGATCAAAAGTTTTGGGTCAAACCAATACTTAATTTTTACATATTCTGCCCAGCTTTAATCATAATTTACCAATGGAAACCAATCACATGGATATTTTAGGCACTTGATTCCCTTTGAAATTCTGTTACCCTGCACTTTTAAATAACTATTTTTCTACTTACAACCAAAGACAGAAAATTAGGCCAATATTTCATGAAAAGTTTGGTGATGGAACACTGTTCTTGAACTTGTTCTTTGTTCTAGAAAAATTGAACATTTCCAGAACCTAAAAATAGCATAGTCAATTGAATGCACACTGATTGTTACATAGTTTTACCTATTCTGTCCAAGAAGTTTTGTAGTGTGTTCACAGTTAACACATGAAGAAATAGGCTTCATATTCATTTTTTCCCCATTCATCCAGAGGAAATTATCAATTTTAGATTTTGTCATGAATAACAGAAGCTGGTAAGTGGATTGAGAGAGAAGACAGCAAAGAGAAATTACTGACTGCAAATATGGTCTTGCCTAAAGAGGTTAATGAGCCATAAAACAGAGAAATAAATGCAAATGTAGAGAAAACTACAAAAATGTGATTGCACAATAGCCACAGGTAAATGTACCATGTAAAGGAGCCTAGAGCACCATAACATAGAATTGAAGTAGACTACAGGAGTAAGATGTAATTTCAGAGCAAAAGCAATTCTTTTTGGAGGTCAGTTTGGGGTCTCTCTATGTGGTTTCATTCTCCTACTTATTCTGCACTACTCTGGGACATTAACCTGTTAAGTGTTATGTCAATTTGCCACTGGGAATTACCTGTGTCTAATACTTGGTTTCAAAATATTCTCCACCTGACAGTCACATCTGTAGTAGGTGAACTTGTTTAGCATTTTCAATTTTGGTCTGTCAAACTATGAAACTACTTTCTTGCATATTTGTATCACTTTTTGGAATCTGGATTTGTGATGATTATGCAATCCTCATGCTAGAACTCCTCTTAGTTTCCTTCAATAAAGAATCCTTGCATCATTGTCAATACAAAGCCTTCACTGAAGTGTACCTAAATATTTTTCAAAGCCCACATAAATTCTCTATGAAGAGCAGAACTATTTCATCCCTGCTGCCTTTGATGCTTCCCATCCATGTTTTAGTGGCATTGGAATCTTAGAAAAATAGATCTGGATGAGAAGTGAAGGACATCCTGTGCATACCATCTCCTCTCCTTCTTCCATGTACAGTGCAGGAGAATACAGCAAAATCACTCCCTTGGCTACACACATGAGAAGAATCTGGTCTCTAAAGATAACAAGCCCTGCAATGGATAGCCTTTAGAAAAAAAAGTAGGCACACAACCTGCCCATATTTAGGACTTGAGAAAATCTCAGCAAACAGTTAGATAGTCACATTTGGCTCTAGCAAGAAGCTACTGGCAAAGGGCTCAGATGCCACAGTGAAACAGTGAGTTGGCCCATGAGGATGAAGCTCTTACAGAAGCAAGATTGCTTCTCTGCCCAGAAACTGTGGGAACTTATATAACTGAAGGAAAGGTAGCCTCGGCATCAGCAAATGCGTGTTTCTTCAAAATATCCCACAGATAAAATTACTTACAGGAATCTGGAAAAAGCACTTCATGATATTTTCCTATTCAACATTTCCCTCCCTTGGGTTTCTCACCAAGAAGTGATTTGGTTTGTTATTCTGCAGCCAAAGGTTTTGACTGCCATTTAAACTGCTTACTGCTCTTAGTCATAAAAATAGTCTTTAAAAGCCCTCTTCAAACACATTCTTCTTACTCTCCAAACAGAATCCCTGTGAAGTCTTGTAACAGTCTCATTATTATTTCCCAGGTCTTCACAGCCAAACTCCTTAATCATACTAGGTATTCACAAAAATAAAGTACTTTAAAGCTCACATTAAATGTTCTAAACCATGTTGTTGCTAAGCTTTTCCTTCATTGCTGTCCCATCAGCCTTGTTGCCCTGTTACTCAGTTTCTTCTGTATTTGGCCTGCATTTGTATTAGAATCAAATGCACAGTTATCCCAATGTCTGTGGCATCTTACACAGACAAGAGCAACTGAGCCACTAAAGCCTTATTCTTAACTAAAATATTGTAAAAGTTAGATGGTATACTCTTATTATTTTTCTTTATTAGAAATATTGCACTTTGAATTTGGTCTTTTGCCTTCTCCTAAATAATTATTCTGTAAACACAGAATCAAAGCATCAAAGTCAACAACAGCATACCTGACTTCGTGACCTAAATTTTCCTTACCATTTGTAAACCTTTTACCAACTCTTGCATTTCAAAAACTCTGAGAAAGGCTGGTCTCAAGGACAATATTCTCTTTCTAATTCTCTTAATAGAACATGGTGTTTGAAAAGGGAATCCCATAATTTACTTAAGGAATATTGAGCTGAGTTTATTGCCAGTATAAATTGGAAAATAATCTCTATTGTTAACTAATATAATGAGATAAATGGAACGTTATTACATAGTTCAAGCTAGGTTGAACAACTTGGCTATAAATAGTTAGCATTACAGTTTCACTGGCATACTTATACTCCATGACTTCACTATAAATGATTAGAAGGTCACACTAAGTTAAAACCCAACTCTGGAGTCTCCTTTATTTTTATACTTTTGCAAAATTTAACTTTGTTTTGGAACCTATTAAAACTGCTCTGTTTACTCCTCATTCAGAAAGAAACATGCCCATCATGATGAGCTTATTGTACGGCATGTCATTAAGGAGAAGATATGAATGTGCTGCAAGCCAAAAGTGGGTTTTAACTTGAAGAAGGCATCACAGATCTGTTGAAGCCTGGAAGAACTGTGTGTAAGCCCCCTTCCTCTGTTCACAGAGACATAAACTTGCTGACACCCCTCTAATTGTTGATCTGGGAGACCAGCACAACAAAATTTTGGGTTTTTTAAGATATACACTCATCTGACAAGTGCCAGTCTAGGGGCCTCTCAAGCTTTCACCTCCATTAAGAAACCAAAATTCTGAGTCCCTTGTTATGAAGTGTTTAGATAACTAGTATTTTTAAGAAAAGAAAAAGTAATAATTTATCAACAAAATATGTTCTCTGTTTCCTACACTTTTTGTGGGACTTTTTGCACTTCAAAATGTGGACCCTTAATTACCAAGACACCTTTTTTGTGTGTCTTCCTTCTGAAGTGAGTCAGCAACCAAATCATTTGCAAATATGAAGAAGAACAAAAAAATAAAAAAGGCACAAGGAACAATATAGTGTAAGGGAAAAAACAGCATTGGAACTTCCAAGAATTTTATTCATACTTTATTACAGATTTTCAGCATATCCTTTTCCCTGATTTAATCCAGGACTTGTTTAAAATATATTTGAAACGTATTCACCAAATAAAAGCATAAATATAGACCATAACAGTGAATAGACTTAGGACACAGACAAAATTTCATTTGGCTGTTTCCCAAGTTAGTAAGACAAAGATGTTTCAAAAGACTTTAGTACATACAGACATTTCAACCATATACAGCAGGAAATAATTAAAACTACACATGGATTTGCCTTTAATTATTCCAATTGTGTGGGTGCATTTGCAGCTAGTACTCAAATTCCCTTTCAAACACATTCAGTAGCCTGTAAAGAAAACAGGAGAAAAATTAGAGACAAATATACAGATTTCCGATTTTGGAATAAGAGGTTCTGGAGTTTGGTTCTGTGTCAGCAACATTTACAAGTTGCTTTGGTTTTCTGGTGCCTCAGTAAAGATTAGTGAAGACCATCTGCTGGAATTGCTACTCTAATCAGTCTTTAAGAACAGCAAGGCTTACAAATACTAGAATGAGGAGGCTGTGAGGTGAAGCAAAGAAATGCAACTCTTCCCCAGACAGACTGTTGACCCCAAATTACCCTAATAACAATTTCATTGAACTAGATTGTTCCGGAGGGCTTGCATCCTTAGGTTCTCTAACTCTTCTGCTTTTCAACTACAATAAATCATAGGGTGGTGTTTTACTAGCTAGAGAGAGAGAAATGCTGTTAATAGTTTCCAAACAGATGGAAAAATTACTAGCATTCATGGGTCACAAAATCCAAGCATAGAAAGTAAAATTATTACTATGGTTTTGATCACTACTATCACATCACTGATAAACATTGATGCTCCATACAGCCTCATTTGGTTGCATCAACAGAAACACCTTCTTTAGTAAAAGCAGACCACTTGCAACCTTCACTTTGATTTGTATTTGGAGAATTAATTTGCTTTTTCCTTTTTCAAAAGCTTTCAACAGATTTTCAGTTCTCAAAAGCTCTGCTTCCAGAATTTCAGAATTCAGGTAGTTTGGCAAGGGACTAGCAAACTCTTTTCTACCAACATAAACTCAGGCATAGAAATACCTCCAGCAACAAACCTCTTCGTGTGTCATCAGGATCCTTAGTGGCTCTTGGCTGTGTATTATTTGGGCAAGTTTTATCCACAACTTCTTTGTTTGTCTCAACAACGCTGGTATAAGAGCAACATTAAACACATCAGCAAATAAACAAGAGTCCCATTTTTAAATCAACTACATCGGGTTCTGAATGAATTATTATATAACTCTAAGAATGTGTGTTTTCACAAATATTTTTTCTTCTTTAACCACACATATGGCTTGTGCCTTTCCATTTCATAATATTGATTTCACTCTTCCATAATTGAGTACAATTCTGGCCCTACCACTATGCCAGAAAGGCAACAACAGCAACAAAAACATACAAAAATCATTCTGTGAAAGAATGTGATTGCAAGCTGTTTCCCTTGGAAATAGATACAACTTTGGAATTTTTCCAGTTTTCTGTAAAAAGTTCACCCACTAGCAATCTTAGATGAAATCTATAAAAAAAGAAAGCCTTCTATACACAAAGACAGAATACTTGTAATGACAAAAATTCTACACAGTGTAGTCCATTATGAGAATATCACATTTACAAGAGTTTGTCATCTAAATGATGTTTTGCTGAAGGTTTTCCAATATTTTATGTGAGCCCAGGTGCTTTGCTAATTTTAAACTTATTCCTGGAATTTTTAGCCCCTTGTGTTTTTTGTTTTGTTTTGTTGTATTTTTTGTTTTTTTGTTTTTTGTTTTTTTTTTTTTTATTGAAAGGCAATTGATTGCAGCTCTTCTTTTTCTGAAATAAATACATTTTCTTTCCTTTTTTTTTTTTTTTTTTTAGTTCATTCAGGTAACTCTTATATAAAATCCAATTTCCAGTGTAACATTTGTAATTCCAAGGGGTATCCCTAAGATTGTGAGGCAGATGATCTCAGGGCACAAGGCTGAGCCCAAACACCCAGTTCTCCATGTTGCATAGCTCCACATTAGCATTGAGCCCAGCCCACTGACACAATTTTGACTCATGCCAGTACTCTCTCAACCAAGGCTCAAGTATGGTTTGTGGAATACTTTGGGCCAAAGACCAATTCCAGTGGGCAGCAGGGATGAGGACGTCTTGCTTTCTGGAGGAAGAGTGCACCATGATCTGATGACAGCTTGTCGTATCTCTTGTGCTTTTGGGGTTTCCCCAATTTATTTACCAGAATATAGGCAGCCAGTGAATCACCTGAGTTTCTAAACATAGGCAAGCATAGCCATATTTACTGCAGAGGGCAATGCGGTCTTACTGAAAGCTGAAAAGAAACCTGCAATCTCTGAACAGAAATATCTCCCTGTGCAAACCACAAGTTCCACCATCAAGGAGATGCCTTAGAATATCTCAGCCAACTCTAAACATGCTGAAGCAACACCCCACTGATGTACTTAAAGACACCCTCTCCTGTGAAATGTGATTTTCATCCCCATGAGTAAGTATTGCTTTGGACCATACTCTGACAAGTGCTGGACCTCAACAGCAAGGCATCACCAGGGGTACAGGAGCCCACACCACTGTGATTGCCCAGTTCAGATCCAGTCAGGGTTGGCTCAGCCCATACGATAGAACTCTAACTTTGGAAGAGCTCTAGAGTTTCTCATGATGCCTACACCCAAGTGAATATTCCTACTTGTAACAAAATGCCTTAATAGGATCAGTGCAGATGCAAGTTAAAAGATGTTTAAAAGATGTGGTTCACACAGTCTAAAAAGCTATGTGTGCTTTCCCTCCTTGATCTTGTTCCAGACCCTCTGAACCAGAACATATAAATAAATTAATCTTCTAGAACTAAAATCATGAGCCTCTACACCGAGGTCCACACATTACACAGTAACTTCTAAAAGGCAGAGCAATGTCTCTAGGCTGTTGGGGAAATGTGAGTGGTCATCTGGGACAAAACTAAAGCCTTTTTCCTTTTTTATAAAAGAGCAAAGAGTAGGATGGGAATGCAACTCCCACCAAAAGCCAATGGGAGTTAAGCCTTGAAGTAATTCTGAAACTTTTGAAATTCTCAGTTCAGTTCAGCAACCCAAAACCACCTAATAAATCCCAAGACCAGAGAGGGAAAGGGAAAAAAGGGAAACCTATCCCACATAAAACTGTAATTTCTACTAATTTCTGTGTAGGGATATTTACTAATAGTCATTTATTCTGTGAAAATAAAAAAAAAAAATCCTTTTATTAGAACAAAAAGAAATCACACCTATTTTTTGGCATTTACAGTTTAAAAATTTGGTAGTTCAGTTCAGTCTCCACATTCTAGTTACAAACAGCATTGCCACTCCTGAAAACAAAACAAGGAACCAGATTCTCACCAAATGCATTAGGATTAAAAGTATTCATGCTAGAGCAATGGCAACATGGGGGAAAACAACTAATTCATCTGAGGATTATATTTAACATTCGTTTCTCACTAGGAAGGTGGAAACAAAAGCTAAACCACTTTTGTGAGCTTGCTTGACTCAATTTATATCATTTTCAAGTGCCAAGTCCTGAGAAGTTGCAACCAGTCCTTACAGTATCTTTTGTATGATAAATGACATGGAGTTTACTCAAGAAAAAGACTTTTCAATCTCAAATGACTGATAAAACAGCCTCTGCTCCAGAAAACTTCATCTAGACATACAAGGGTATTCCTTTTGTTGCTGGCATCATAAGGTGGGTAGTCACCTTAAAATTAATTATGCCCTAAGCTACTGGCCCAGGCAACTAAAGAGACATTCAAGAGCAGGGTAAGTTTTGATATTTCTTGATTGTTGGACCACTCATAGGAGAGAGTCATGATATGACAGGATATTTGGGGGCAATCATGATAAGGTAGAAAGAAAACAATGTCTTCCTTTGCTCCTCTGAACTTACCAAGATAATTGCTGCTGACTTTTGCCTCTTCTGTCCTAAAGAGAGGTGTGTACAATATTACACTCAGGTTCTAATGAGATACAAACCTCTTTCTCTGGCTTTTTACCCATCCATGATCAAACTACTTGTCCTCCTCCCTTATACTTCTTTTTCCAGAGGTTTTCCTGTCTGAGTCTAACAGCTGTTTGTCCTTTACAGGCTCTGTCTTCCCACAGCTCACAGCTGCACTAACAGACTTTTCCAGCTATCTGCCCAGTGTCTGAATCTTTCTTTTGGCTCTCCAGCAAATCCAGATTCTCCACCTGCATCTCCGGGTTATCCCCAACACTCAGAGTGGGATCTTGCTTTAATTTTATTGGCACCAATTTTTTAATAGCAATGCTCACTCTTTTATTTTATATTTTTTTCTTCATTGGAACAAATGAAAAGCTAAGACAAATATAAGAGGAAACAAGGATGTTTTACTACCAAGCACATGATGAATATAAGTCATAGAATCCCAGAAACTGAAGCTGGAAAAGGCTGGCTATTTGGTCATCTTGTCTGTCCCTGCCAGTATAGGTCTGTTCCCCATGGTACTTTTAAGGGCAATAAAGCATGTAGAATTAACGATTATTTGACCTTTTACTGTGGTTCACAATGACGTTACTGTATTGCTTTCCAGTCTATTTTTTCCTGTGTACACCAAACTAGCTTCAGCACTTCCCTTTTCACTACCACCCAGAAATGTTGTCTCCCTCTGTAAAAAAACTGATCTGTAACACCTAAGCCCAGATCTTCTAGAGTGGGAAATTCTTTTCTCTGATCTTGACTGAATCTGCCTATTAAAAGAGAAACACATACTTCAAATTCTAGAATCTGAAACATTTTTAAAGAACAGGGGAAACACTGCTAAATCAAAGGAAAATTCCTTGTTCTCCTCTTGCTGATCTCTTTGCCCTCTTAGACCCAAGGAGTCAGAGAACAACCATGGCTGGAAAGGACCTCTGTACATCAACAGATGTAAACTCCATCCAAGGTAAGCTCAGGTCTAAACAGCATCAGGTTGTTCCAGGATTTGTCCATTTGAGTCCCAAGGACAGAAAGTCAATGAGCTGCTCTGGCAATCTGTTCCATCAAACCACCATCCTCACTGGGGAGAATTTTTTCTTTCTGTTTGACTGCAATTTCCTGCCTAGCAGCTGCAAGGGCAGGGCTGCTCCCCAAGAGGCAGAACAGTTTCAGACAAGATAGTGAATCTCTTCCAAGGTCAACAGAAGAATCAACAGAAGGGAAAACAGGAGGCAAATTTACCCACAGGGTGGGTCTGGAGCCCATCCTGAAGAAGTAACCAATAAACTGGGATAGCAGGAGACAGTGCAGTACCTGCAACATAGCTCAGGCATAGCCTGAGGGTCTAGACATGTCATTTTGTTGGCTGTTGCTAATGTCCACTGGTTCTCTTCTTGTCACTATGAATCTCTAAGGGAGCCTACCTTCATCTTCTCTACAAACAATCACTCATTAGGTAGGCAAGGAACTCATTAGTCTTCTCTTCTTAGGAAAAATACATTTCCCTCAGGATTTACACAGCATGTTCTTCAGACCTCAGCTATTCTGGTGGTCCTCCACTGGGCTTTCTTCTGTATGTCAGTATCTTTTTTATCTTGTCTTTGTCCAGTTCAAAACTGGACAGAGTACTTCAGGTGTGATCTTCCAAGTACAGTAAAGGAGAAGAGCCCCAATTCCTTCTGGCTATCCTCTTCCTAATACAGTCCACTATGCACCTGTCCTTCACTCCTGAAAAAACATGTTTTCACTCATCCTTCTCTGCCCAAAACCTCCCTCTAACATTTTCTGCAAAGCCATTTTCTACCCAGCCAGAACCCAGGCCTTTTTGCATGAGTTTATCATATTTCAGGACCTTGTTCTTTGCTTTGCTGAACTTCATAAGGTTATAACACAAGATCCATCTGAATGGCAGCCATGCATTACATTGGTTGTATATACAGCCTGCAGTATATTGGTTACAAAACCATGTTGTCAGCAAAGCTGATGAGGGTGCATTTCATCCCAGCACCCAGATGTTAAGGAAAACGTTGATCAGTACTGACCCCAGTATTGCACCTTGAAGAATGCCACTTATAACCAGTCTACAGCTTAATTTCCACTGTACTTTGAGGCCACTGATTCTCTAACCCAATAGTCCAGGTCTCATGTCCACATTTTTCAGTTCTGGCTACAAAGATGCTATGAAAGACTGCACTGAAGAATTCAGTAAAGTCAAGGAGAAAAATAACCCCTACTCTTCTTTCATTCTCCAAGGAGGTCGTCTCCTTATGAAAGGCAACCTTATTGGGCAGGCATGATCTGCTCCTGTGTAATCCATCTTGGCAGTTCCCAAACACCTCTGGTCCTTCATAGGGCTGGAATTGGCACTGAGGAGACTACAGCCCATAACCTTTCCAGGGACTGAGACTGAGTTGACAAGACCCTTCTTGCCCTTCTAAAATGTGTGCATGACATTGCTGTTTTATAGTTGTCAGGAAACTTCCACAATTCCATGACTTTTCAAAGATGATAGGTGGACTTCATTATTTCTGCAAGAAATCAGAATTTAGAACAAAGAGAGATGTGAGAAATTGACTTAAACCAAAATTTAAAAGTCATAGAAGTACAATTTTAAGGGCATCTGTTAGAAGGGAGAACATACACAAGATAATATATATAAAAGTCAGGGAAGTTTCAATCTGGAGATTACTAGTATAGTGGAAGTATAAAGTTTGAAAAGTAGTTCTTATAAACATAGAGGCTTTCCCCCCCAAAATGCTGAGAAACTACACTGAGAGCTGTCACCCTAGTAAGCTGTATGAACATCATAAAAATTAACCTTGGGATTGTTTGCTAGGTTGGGTAAATATTGCTTTTATTATGGTAATTTTGAAAAACAATTCTGCCTTCAAAAATAGATGGATTTGCTAACAAATCAAAATAATAAAACAAACAAAAACATAAACAAGAAAACACAACCCTCCCCCCAACTAAACTTTTCCAAATCCAAAGGATTTGATAGGCAGGTATATCCCTCAAGTGCTTTCAGGTGGCATTTTCACTCAGAAATTGCTGAGACATCTTTTTTTTTTTTTGACATTTTGTCTGTGTACAAACTAAATAGAAATTCAACCGGGATCTTAAAATTGGGCTCTGCTGTTTTGGTTTTTCATGATCCTTTGGAAACATGACATTTTTCCATTGGTTTTGCCAGCAGTGGGAATTCTGTTTCAAGCTCAAACAGTGAAAAACTCTTCCTATCCCAGTTAGGCACAGTGAGCCTCAAAATTTCAACAAGTAAATCAAAGCTTCTCCTTCTCCTCAGTGAACTCAAAGCTTTTCATTGATTTATCCTGGAACATTTTATTATAACTACTTGTGACCTTTGAAAGGTGCTTAATACATATTTTTGTCTTGCTAATGCTTTTTTTTTTTATATATAGTGTATCAAAAGGAGACATATAGTAGATTTTTATGATCTACATTTATGTGGGTAAAAAAGGCTGAGAAAATGGTTCATTAAAAATGCTGAATCAAAACACCCACTTTCAAAAACAAAACAAAACAAAGCTTAAAAAAATAAAACACACACACCAAAAATCCTGCTAATGCCAGACATAAATTCATTAGTGCTTCCAAACTATAAAGTCTTTCAATATGTAATTTGTGTGGTAATTTTTTCCACATGTTTTTACCTTTCATGTAGAAAAATTCTTGCCCCATACCCATTTTTTCTCTCTTTTTTCTGTTGCTAAAATGCAGCCAGTAGTATAGCTTCTTTTCATAGTTACTTAGACTTGAGTAGATCCCTTTTTTACAGTTTTGTAAAAATAGCAAGAAATTCCAGACAGGGTCTTCAGATGGTTCTAATCAGCATCACTCCAAAGAGTTCAAGAAACTGTATTAATACAGACCAGCTGAGAATCTGCCCCCCTTTATGTTAGAAGAGAAGGAAACCAACTTTTCTTGGTCTTTCCTTGGCTCTTTATTATGTAAAAAAAGGATGACATTCACTCTGTGCGAAAATCACCACCCCTCAAAAACAGCTCCTGCCAACCTGTGCACCAATGGAGAATATCTTAAAGAATTTATACTCTTGTAGGAAAAGGTTGTTTTATTCTATATCCTAGTGAATTCCTCCACAAGTGTAGAAAGCTAATCTCAGAAGGAAAGCCAAAATTCCTATGAGTTTTGATGGGGAGTTACAAAAACAATGGCCTCTGACCTTTCTGATTCCATTCTCTAGCACCATACTACTAAATAATGTAGTCTGGAGGAAGGTACCTGAATTTAAGCTTTACAACTGAATGTAAAGCAACCACAGGGGAAATGTCAGTCAGCAGATTATGTTTTGGGCAAGCAGCTGGAAGCTTTGTCCTTGCTTGGAGCAGGTCAAGGATGTGATAGCAGCAGCATGTCCATGTACATAAACCCCACTGTGAGGTAGAGCGTAAACAGCATTACATTAATGGGAGTCACCTTTTCTGGATCGGAGCAAGTTCCTGTCACACCCCTTTTGAGTTCCAGCAAAATAAAATTGCATTTTTCCAAAACATACGAAGACACCTACCTAGTTATCCATGATGCTACCATGTTTTCATGGAACAGGGATGTAAGGCCCCATAAAGCCCAATAAAACATGCAAGCCCTAATTTTCAGAATATGAGAAGTCACTAAGACCATGCCTGCTTTCTGTGAAGTGTATAATTAAAGACTTCACTGGCCGTGGTCTCAAATAATCGTGCACTAGCCATATTCCAGACTGAATCGCAGCTACCACATTCTGCCTATGTAAAATTCTATTGCCATTCCATATTTCACTTCCTCTGAATCAGTTATGGGTTAAGTGACTGGGGCAGAGCAGTTCTGCTGCACAGCTGACTCCTGGAAATCGTAAAAGAATGTCTGCATCTCAGCTGGAAATCTTTGCATGCAAATGTTGCTATATTCAACTGGTAATATAATGTAGTGAGCATATGTGTGAGGAAAGGGAAAGGACAAGTGGGTCTCACAGATGGTAGAACAGTTTTGCTTCTTTTTAAGGAACTCGAAGAATGGTTGCCAAGTTCCAGCCACAGAGCTGAAGTATCTTTGTTCACTGCAAGACCAAAAAAAATATTGCACAGCTGAATGTACAGTGGTTGCTTTCTCTGTCCTATTCTGCCCTTCCCTCCCTGTCCACAACTGCTTTGTGACTTGTGCTGAATGAGGAGCACTGACTAGGGAGTAATGCCTTTACAGCCTACTACAAGTATGATGTACCTGGGCAAGGCTGTTGTATATTGAACACGGGCCCCTGATCCATGATTTTTTATTCATCTCTACCCTATCATTGGGGTATCCCTTTCCCATTACTGTTTCTTTGACATCCCCACTGACAGCAAGAGAAAGATGACCACCTCCTTCTTCTGGTATTGAAATCTAGTTACGGTCTACAAATGGAAAAGATTAGGAAGACTGGTGTAACTATTATTGCTGCAACAGGAAAAAATTTGCCCGACACAGAAGAGAGCTAGCTGTGAGTTTCACAAATCAGCCTTCCTGGTGGTAGCTGAGTACTAGTCCCAGCTGAAAAAAAAGACTAAAGAGCCATATGAACAGGAAAAGAAACAAACCAAAAGTTTAACTAAACAACTTAGTACATCAGGAAAAAAAAATAAAAGAGAGAAAGATCTTGGTTTGAGTTCAGGGTAAAAGTTCATGTAGTTCTTGCTGTAACTGAGCCATTTCACACAGAACATCTGCAACTGTTCTAATGGTCCCCTTACACATTGTCATTAAAATACCTCCAAATGAGTAAAAATGTGATTTTTTTTTCTTCAGGTAAATTGCACAGTTTTGTACAAAAATCTCTTAAATCTTTTCCCACCCAATCATTCTTTTTTTTTGTATCCAAGAGACCAAAGTCCTTGGATGGATGTTCAAGAGTTGGATTGACAAAGTAACCTAAGCACTACTAAAGCACTATAACACAAATCCTTGCTGGTTTCAACGACGAGCTAAAAGTCTAAGCTTCTTACATAATGAATTTGGTCCTTCCAGATAGTAATGAGCAGGCAGAACATGAAGGAAAATATCTTATGCAGCCAGCAATAAATGCCAGCATGGTATTGTAAATCAGGAAGAGAAAGGAAGTACATCTATGGCTTCCAGAGCCTAGAAAAGCGGGCTAGCCACAGAGTATTGTATTAAAAAAACAAAACAAAAATTGGAAGCAATATTCACTGAATCACTTCTACTACCACTGCCACTGGGAACAAACCCAAGGGCATTTGGTTTGTTCACACTGCACCCAACATTCTGGTTTTCTTGGGCTACATAGGCAGAAGAATATCTGTGGATACTCAAAATGCTTGACTATGAGACAGGCGCCCCACTACAGAGGACACTTAAAGTTAAGGCTATGCTGAGTACGATCCATAAAAGAAACATAAATGTATAAGAAATGTAAAAGTTGAACACAGAGGTGTCTGCAGACTTCAGCTGCCTACAAGGTGGAAACTTCTCTAGAGGAAGTTGAGGATCAGGAATTTTCACTTGAGCATCTACTGCTGAGGTTAGATGAGTTAAACTCCAGATCTTCAAGGGAATTAGATCTGAGAGCTCTTTCCAGAGGCTTTCAGTCAAGTAGAGGTATGTAAATACTCTTTCATATCCACACTATCCACTTACTTTCCTCCTCTTTGTTAGCTCTCTGCTAACTTATGCTGTGGCTCATTCTATTTAGGGAAAGCTTACCAATATTCAATCCTCCCTCTTATACTGAGAGTTTCCTATAGTTGCATCTCAAACCATCTCCCAAGTGAGTGTATATAAATACCTTTCTCTGAGCCTGGAATAATTTTTGTCATTATGTACCCCCTGTGATACAGCTTTAACTGCTGTTCACACTGGTCTCTTCCTTTTTACACTCTTCTGTATTCCGCTTGAACCCGTTTTTCTTGAAAGGTTGCACAGCATGCATGACACCCTGCAGCATGACATTGCCGAAGTTCCAGTATGAGAGATCACAGCCAACTTTTTACTGTGAGTACTCAGATGAGTGAATTAGACCTTTCCTCTTATCCTGCCATCATTGGTGCCAGTTTACCAGTCCAATTAACCTGTTCCTGTATCTGCTTCTCACTATAAATGCTATTTATTTTTCAAGGGCAGTGACCAAAGAAGCTCCAGATCTCTGCTAAGATGGGTCTGTGAGATCTTCACAGCTGCCATTATCTGCCACCAGCAGCAACATGCTGATGTGATGTATTTTGGAGAAAACTTTGTGGATGCTGGCAGTCATCATTCAGTGAAGGAAGATGTGAAGTTCTTACTGAAGTTCAGAACACCAAACTGTGGGAGCCACCACATAAATGCAGCCCACTTGCAAGATCCATGACACAATAATCTAATGAATCATAGGATGTTTCAGTGGGTGTTTTTTAATGAAGTACATGAAATACAGAAACAGATGGAAACCATTGTGAGAGAGCCCAATAAAAAGGTCAAGCAAACAGCAAGAGAATTACTTTAAATTTGGCCCTGGGAAAAAAGAGAAATAGTGTGAGACTTCTTGGGCAGGATACTCCCAGGAAAGGGTGTTTGAAATTGCACTGCAAGAATTTGCCTTCTATTTTTTAACTTGAATTATGTTCCAGTATCAAGGTGGTCATGTACTTATGCCCCTGAAGAACTAGAATAGAAACAAAACATGATGAAGCCTAGCTCTTCTTAGGCCTGAGAGTATTCACTTTTCTGTGGATAAATATACCACAGAAATCACCTTTGCTTTTGCAAGCAGGAATTAAATATCCATTTCGTCAGAATCCCTTCAAAATATCCCCATGCATAAAGAGGGGTAATTTGAGTGGTTTTCTGACTGACTTGTTTTCTCTCAGTGAAAATCTTTCAGCAGGAAAGAAGATCTACCACAAATCTGACTTTTCCCAAGATACCTTGGATTTTGTCACTCTTCTAAAACAAAAATATATTATCCATGCTTTTCGGCTACCAGAAATTAAGTTCTGTAAGATGAAACTCTTTTTCTTAAGAAACCGAAAATGGTGAGAGAAACCACATATACTTCTGACTGTAACCATTCCATTTGAAAGACAAAAGAAAAAAATTGAGGTTGGCTCACCTATTGATATAATTTAAAGTACTGCCAGGAATAGGCTGGCTGTTTCCACTAGCATGATTTTCCATTCCTTTTACCTATCTCTGTATTTAATAGAAAATTTATTTGAATGATGAACTCTACAAACAAGCCAAATTCTTGTCTCTCCTAAGATACAGTAAATCAGGAATTAATTCATTCAAATTATCACATATTCCAGATTTGAACCAGGAAAAATCTGAGCAGAATTTGGCTGCGTGTCTCAGGTGTGGTGCTACTTTTGTGATTGGTAACATGTTAATAATAATAAAAGCCCAATGAAGAATTTCTAGATATGAATTTTGCTGCCCTGACAGAAAGGGACAAAACAACCAATTTTTTTCTCATATTTGGCAGTGATAGAATTTGTGGGGGTGACAAAATATGTTCTTGACTGGAGCAGGGTAGGCTGGGAAAGATTAGCATAATGCCAGTTGGAGCAAGGCAGAGGATACCAGTGACATAGAGGGGCTGGGAGATATCTGCAAGGAACTAGAGGTCAAGGCTCTCCCTCTGCACCATTTTCTTCTCCAGCACCCACTTCTTTCACTCCATTTCTGCAGTCTGTTGAGGTCCCGATAAATGACAGCCTGATGCTCTGGCATATCAGCTACTCCTCACAGGCCATCTGCAAATTTGCTGAAGTGCACTCTGGTCCATCATCTGATTGATGTTGTTAAGCAGTCTTGGACCCAGATTGGCCTCTTGGATAAATCACTATTTCATGGCCATTGGTGGGGGTACATTACTATTTACCCATTTTTTAGAGAGCCTCCCGATCCCAGCAACATGAAAGAAAATAAAGTAATATGGAGAGAGTATGTACATGCACCTCCTTTCCCACCAACACCTTGTTCTCAGCACCAGCATGAGGGAAGGGAAGTGAAAACTATTCAAACAGAAGAGCCAAAGCTTCTAGAACTGGTCTCAGCTCTAAATGAAGCATGAAGTACTATTAGGCAATTATTCCTATTGGTTTTGCTAATGTTTTGCCATGGTGTCACATTATGCAGTGACGTGAGTAAGGAGTATCTAGCACACTAAACCATGATTGTGCTCTGCAACATGCAACTTCATTACATAATCTCTGAGAAATAACTGTGCTGTCTGCAGCTGTTCTCACACTACTCAAAAACATAACCCCTTGACTGCTGCTGACTGTACTCACATTCCCATGTCAAGCCAAGATGACACATACTAAACACCACAATGACGCATGGAAAGGTCTGGTACAGTGCTTCCTGTCTTTATAGCCATAGCAAAGGATTACCAAATGGATTATGTCCATTCCGTTCCAAAACACTGACCTCCAGTGGCCAAACCAGGTGTGAAATACAGCCTCTGCTTTAGGACAGACGTGAAATCCATACAGGGGTTTCTTTTCCTAGTACTCCAAGTGGTGTGATGCAAGTATTTTCGTAAATGGGTTGAGGACAGCAAATTTCTTCACAGAAATCTTACCTTACACTCCAGGGCTGCCTCAAAGTGCAGTCCTGGCTGGAGCACATCCTATAAAATGACATGGAGGATCCTTTTGTTTACACAGTGAACGCTCATAAATAACAGCTGGACAAAACTGTTCACAGATCTTGCAGAACAGGCTGCAGCTGAAAGGGGTAGATTTTCAAAGGCGCTAATGGTCTAAATTCACACTAGCATTTCTTTTTCTGTCCTGAAGGCACTTGTCCATGGTTTGAACTGCTTTTGCTCTAGAGCCTTTGATGCTTACCAGAAAAATACCACTGGAACATTCCTGATTTTCAGTGATCTGTCCTACTGGCCCAGTAAAAAAGTAGGAGCCCCTTAGAACAGCAAGATTCCAGAAGAGACTGTGCTGTTTTTCTCTGGGTATATGACAACATTTTACAAGTAATTCCTAGATCTAGGGGTAGTAATTGAACAAAACCCCAGAAGTGCATCTGTGTCTTTAAACAAACCCAGCTTTGGTTCACTGTATGCTTCCATGATAATTTCACATCAATACAATGATGTGACAGCTCAGCTCAGCCAGCACAGGAAAAATCTAGTGGAAAAATCTCCCATCACTTCATGAGCCAACAAAAGAACTCACACTCAGCCTTTCAAAAAGACATGTAATGGTTAAAGTCCACTTTGTATTCCTGCATTCCTAGTGCTTCCAGGATTCAAGATGGGACAACTTGCAGTGACTTCGTGTACGTTTCCTACAGACATGTGGCAAACCCAGGGCTAGAGTTCTAGCCTAGAAAGTAATTGAGCAATTTAAATGTCTAACCCCAACATCCTTTAGGCATCTGTATTTAACTGAAAAGCTATGAACTTTAAGAATTTCTGTGATTCTGAGCTTTCAAAAATGCAGTCTAGACACATTAAAGACTATAAAAATGTTAGTCTTTTCTTATCACAAGTAGTCAACAGAAGGAGAAATGGCAAAAACCCTAGGAGGCTGTGTTGCTGTTTAACTCTTTTTACATACTTTTCATTTAATCATCATACATTAGATGGGAAGTTATGGTTCTCAAAAAAACAAAGAATATGGTTTTACTTCACCTTAAACTTAAATATTCTGTTCTTCATGCTGAAGAACAGTCCCAAGACACAAAAGTCTCCATTTATTCTGAGGTACATGTACACAGAGCAATTGCATCCTATGAACAGGCCCCTGAGTTAACCAGCCAGCCCTCTGTAAACAAAGTGGTACAGTAGTACTGGTACTCAGCATCCCCAGTCAGAAGTGGTACAGTAGTACTGGTACTCAGCATCCCCAGTCAGATGTGGTACAGTAGTACTGGTACTGAGCATCCCCAGTCAGAAGTGGTACAGTGGTACTGGTACTCAGCATCCCCAGTCAGAAGTGGTACAGTGGTACTGGTACTCAGCATCCCCAGTCAGAAGTGGTACAGTAGTACTGGTACTGAGCATCCCCAGTCAGAAGTGGTACAGTAGTACTGGTACTCAGCATCCCCAGTCAGATGTGGTACAGTAGTACCGGTACTGAGCATCCCCAAAGGTACCAACCTTGTTTCCAGCTTATGGAAGGCTCAGCAACCATGCTGTCCTGAGATGTACTCCATGACAAAGTCTATGTGAGCTGGAGGGCCCATTGCCCTGCAGGCCTATGTTTGTACACACCAGGAGATGACAGAATATGCAGCTAGATGGGTAAAAGTGTAGTTGAAACACTCTCATCCACACGTGCAAACCCCAGGCACGAGAGACTAAGTATATCCTCAGTGATAATGTGTGTCTGTGTGTACATGTGTGCAACTAGGGGCAAGGATCTCACTTTGACCATTGCTACTTCTCCCCCTAAAGCCTTTTCATGATGGCAGGGATTGCCTGCTACATTTGTACTTGCAAAGGGCAGGTATGGCTGCAGTGCTGCAGGAGGCTGCCTTGAAAATCTCATTCTGGGATGAGGGATAACTGATTGCTTCAGAGTAGAAATGTCAGTTTTTGAAAGGGAACATGTGCAGAGGCACATCTATCTTAATCATCCTGCTCTCCCTCCTTCTGTATGGATACATAGATGAGTTAGTCACTGAATTTAGTAGTTGCTGTAGTAGAAAGGGTATTATTGTTTAAAATCAGGAACTAACACATTCTCTCAATTTTTCATTATTTACTTTATGCATTTTAATGTACATTCAAAAACCAGGTTTCAGACACAAGTCTTGTCAATGATTAGAGGGGTTTTTCCCTTTTTCCTAGAATTGTCTTTCATGTAATGCCTTCCAGACCAACTCAGCTTTTCATAAACAATGTAGTGAAACTATAATAGCATTGCTGCAGGTTTGTTGAAAGTAAAGCCATATTAACTCTGATTGGCTGTTGGCTTGACAAAATTTGCCAGCAGTATGATGCAAGGTTACTCTTTTACTTTTTTTTTTTCTTTTTTCCCCCCAACACTTTCCAAATTTCTTTCTCTTTTCCAGAGCATTATATCATTTGCCAATGTTTTTTTCCAGTGCACTTAGCATAATGTATCCTTAAGCAGAGAAACAGCTGTATTTTGACATTCAGCAAAGATGAAGCACAGAGAATAACGACTCAAAATCAATGTAAGACAATCAGAGCTGTCTTCTGAAAGATGCACAAAGAATCTGTACTTATGACTGCAGGCCAAGATTTTCAGATCTGGAGGCCTAAAACGAAGCACTGAATGAAGAGTGGGCCTGGTCTGCATCACCATATAGAACATTACAGAAGTAAGACCCCATTCATGAGGAAGATCTAGAAAGGAGGCATTCAGCTTTACTGTGGGGTTTGGTTTTCTTAATAATTCAGTTGAAAGTAAATGGTCTCTTTAGAGGAGGGAATGGATTGCTAGTTGAAGGGTTATTCTTCAAATGTCATATATAATCTCACAAGAAAACAAACTCCTTGGCATTCTTATGGTCTCTTAATGCATTCCAAATGCCATCATAGCCAACAGTAAGGAAAGGTAGAAAGAATCTCAAATAGGTTCTGGAAACAAAACCAGAGAGACAACACTAAAGTACAGACTTCCAATACAATTAAAGGCTAGGAAAATTTTTGCAGGTAGATGAGCACTTGAATTAATGAGTTCATAAACAGAGCTGGCTAAGGAGATGAATTTCTATTCTGTGATAATTTCCAAATTACCAGAATACTTTTCATCCTGCTTTGGGAGGAAAAGCCAAACACTAGAAATTATTCACAGAACTGAAGTCCAGCCATATTTAGTTTCAGAAAATCTTAAACACAAGGTGTTTCCAAAATGAAATTTGTTTCCTAAGATTGCTGGCAGTCACCAACTGGATTGAACACAATTATCGTTAATAGTAAGAGTAATAGCTGTGCATTACTGAATGCTAGTCTAAAATGTGTTAGTGTAGAGCTTCTGTATAACCACCATGATATTACTGTGCTAATTGCAGTCTGCACAGGCCAGAGTTCTTCTAACACCAGCTCCAGAGCAGCCCAAACCGAGCTGAGGAACTTAAAGGGCCTGTGACCTTGAACCTGAGGTCATTCGTATGGTAGAAATGGCTCAAAGACATGACACTTGGAAACTCACCACAGACTTCCCACCCCAAAGCATGGAGATCCCTGCATCCAGGATGGACAGTTTCTCCAGCTGACTGGAAATCTTGGAGCTCCCCAGTCCATAATTCATTTTTTAGATGCCTCCCAAGTAGGCAGGAAAGAGACTGACTAGGAAAGCTGGCAAGTTTCTAACTGAAGCCTGCCGAGCATTTGAAGCTCAGCTCCTACCTGTCATCCACCAGCGTGTAATAAAGGTCTGTCCAGCTGCATCCCCACACTCTTTGCCACCCTCCCTACATAGGAAGAACTTTAGTAAGGCTGTGTACAGTTCACTTGCTCTGGCAGCCTGCTCTGGCTGCATTGGAAAGGATTCTTCCTCAGAGCACCCGCCTGTGCAACCCTGCTCTATAGAAATAAAACTTTACGTGCCCCAGACACTTTGAAGTCTACAACGTGAAACCAGAAACATCATACATCTTACTTTACAAAATAAGCAGCAGCAAATTATATTCTTACCAAAAAGCCTATTCTGTTTCCTTTATTTTAAACTTACCCTACCAATGGGTCAGCTGACATCTACACCATTAGAGCCTTCATTCTCTGCCAAGATGATAGTCTCACTGCTGCCTGTAAAATCTCATAAAGAAATAAAAAACAAAACCAACCAATTGCTTATGGATCCTTTATCACCCATTTCATATCTGTGGCTCAATCCATTCCAGCTTGCTTGCTTTTTATCACTCTGTGAAAAGGACAGACTCACTGCTGAATCTAAAATCTGAGCAACTAGTCATTTGTAACAAGATAAGTTTCTGTGGGAGACAGAAGAAATAATGTGTCAGTTCCATCACAATCTGTGGGGTTAAGATGGATGTTTCCTAGGCAGACTCACACAGTGTGATTGGAAGGGCTTTCCATATTAGAAGCCTTGAGTTACCCCAAAACACCTCTGTCTGTTGCTTTGTGATGGATTGACCCTGTCTGGCTGCCAGGTGCCCACCAAAGCCCCTCTATCACTCCCACAGGTGGACAGGGGAGAGAAAATAGAACAAAAACCTCATGAGTCAAGGACAGGGAAAGATCACTCACCAATTACAGTCTTGAGGAATGCAGGCACCACTTGGGGAAATTCTTTATAATCAGTTACCTATCAACTTGGAGTAGGATAATGAAAAAAACAAAAACAAAAACAAAAACACCAACAAATCTTAAAAACACCTCCCTTCCCGCTTTCCTAATTTTCCTTTTCTTACTGCTTTCCTAATTTTTGCCATGGTTTAACCCCAGTTGCTAAATAACCACCACAGCCACTCTCTCACTCCCTCTTGGCAAATGGGAGAGAGAACTGGAAGAGTAAAAGTGAGAGAACTTGAGGATTGAAATAAAGAGAGTTTAATGGGAAATGAAAAGTTGTGCACACAAACAAAACAAAACAAGGAATTCTTTCACCATTTCCCATGGACAGGCAGGTGTTCAGACCTCTCCAGGAAAGCAGGGCTCCATCACACATAATGGTTATTTGGAAAGACAAATAACCCCAAAGTGCCCCACCATGCACCTCCATGGGTTGCAGAGGGATAGCTGCCTCCCCATGGCCCTCATCACAGGCTGCAGAGGAATCTCAGCTCTGGTGCCTGAAGCACACTCCCCTTCACCTTCCTCACTGACCAGGGAGTCTGCAGAGCTGTTTCTGACAGAAGCCACCCCTGTAGCCCCCACTACCTAAACCTTGCCAAGCAAAATCAATCCATGACTCTCTATTTTTCCAACAGAGGCACACAGCCTCGCTACCAAAGTGCTGCTTTCCTGGCTCCCTCAAAACGTCTGCATCTTCTTTCAGGCAGAAATTCCATTTCCTTAGTGTTTCTTGTACAGCTCTCAGTAGGTTATGCTTAACTTTTGGCAAAGTTGTTTCTTACTGTCTCTTCTATCCAGACCACAAACAACTTTAATATTCCTCCTAGAGTCTCCTCCAACATCACAAAGTTGCAGAAAGATGGCAGAAAGCTCCCTCTCCAGCTATCTTTAAGAATTAATTAAGTGTACAACTTTGACTATGGACCACCCTGACAAGGCTTTGTTGCCAGAAGAACCACACAGTCAGTTAGGCATGACTTAGAAGCTTAGGACAAAAGACTGGGAGGAGCATCAAATCCAGTTTCCTTTTACTTAAGGAAACAATTTACTATAATTCCAGTCCTGCAATTATCATATAATTCAATTTCTCCTCAGACTTTATTTTGGTAGGCTAAACAAACAAAACTATCTCGGAGTTTGTCTACATCTGAGTCACAGTGCCAGCCTGGGCAACCACAAGCCAGGTCTGACCCAGCAGCCCTGTCAAAGCCTTCACACGCACTGTGCTGGAGTTAATATGCCCTGCTGAGAGGCTGGGCAGGTTGTCTTGGGTAAAACTCTGGACTAATGCTTCTCTATGGCTCTGATGAGCGTTCCTTGGGAGATTAATGAGCCTTACCCATGAAATGATGCCCTGCCAGAAGCTTCAGGTCTGCTAAGCACATACCCAGTGATGGGCAGGAGAGGAGCTGGCTTATCCCAGTGAGATGGGAGATGGCTTCTGCCTCCACTGAAAAACTATGCAATGCCTGTCTTGCATGTGCCAGGCTTTTCTTGGGAAAGGCAGTCCCACAAGACCTAGATGCAAGCCAGATTCGTTCTCCTGAAAGACAGTGTGTGACCCTCAAGCATGGAGGACCACAATTCCAGGTCATCAACAGGTGCTCTTAAAACAATGTTCTCTTTCTCAGTCAATGATTTCTACTGAAAATATTAAGTAAGATTGGCTCACATAGATCCTTTATGCCTGCCTCCAGTAACTTCCTCTTAGCCTCAGAGTTCCCTTTTAAGCAAAACACATGAAGTTTTCCTTTCAGCCAGCTCTTTACTCACCTTGCAATTTTTCTTCTAATTCCCATTTATTTCAGTTTAACTAGTAATTTCCTATGTGGCAGCATATCAAACACTTTACTGAAATCCAGATAGATATACTGTATTTCTCTAGCCTAAAAATCCATTTTTATTAAAGAAAAATATTGGGCTGAACTTCAAGATCAGTCTCTGGTAACCTAATATTGCATTTTATCCTATTTTCCTTTTACTTCCATGTGCTTAATTATTTTTTCTTTAAAATTATTCCTCCAGTCTTTTAAGATACTTCAGGCTATGCTAATATGTTTGACATTACCCAGAACCTTTCCCCCTCTTTTCTCCATTTGCACAATACTATCAATTAGCTCAACTTATTAAATATCATTGTCAATTGGTTTTGAAATGCCAGTGCCTTCACAGTTTAGGCTAAAACTTAAGCTCAATGAGTTTTGCTTCCAATTCAAGGGCCTTATTTTTGCTCGAGCCCTTACAGACATTAGTTGTGCTGTGTTTGGACCCTTGTGTAGCATCACTGTCTTTTTTAAAAGTTGAGGCTCCTTGCTTCACAAATTGTGCTGGGGTCTGGTCCAGTCTCAGCTAGCCCCAGGTCTGTGCAGCCACAAAGTCATCTTATAATGTCTCTAGTTCAGAGTGATTTTGTTCTCTGAGGTGACACAGCTTGCTACATGAACTTGCTGTTTGTACATATGTTACTGGGGTTGTTCATTCAGATCACTGTACACCTCTGATGTGTAACATGTACTGGGTTGCTTGAGAGCGTTATATTTCTCACTGCTTTAAAATCACAAATAATTTAGTGTTGTCTGCACTCACAGAAGTACATAGTATGTAGGAGAAGCTGACATCTTCTGAAGTTGTGCGTAGATCATGGAATAATCTGCAACACCATGGCATTCATTTTGATGTTTCAGATATCAGACTGACAACAGAGCTCTTAAGAAAGCACAGTAACACAACTTAATGGCAGCTATATGACTAAATCACATGTGAATTTGTTGTTCTTGAAAAGGCCAAAGAGCTCTTAAATTCTGGATTTCTTTCAGATTAAGAAACAAAAACCAAAACAAATGTTCTTGTTCTTTGTTTCTTATTGACTAGATAATAAGAGGTTACTTTGAAATTACTTTGTACAGTTATTATTATTGGAAGGCTGTTTTCTACAGCACAGACTTCAGAATCTGCATACAGCCTAGCAGGCCTCAATCTTTTATATTGAAAATAGGTCTCCTTGAAAAAGAAACCAAAATGAATGCCAAGATCAAAGAAGCTTTCAGTAACCTTTTGTCCCTTATCTTTCCAAAGCACCTGCAGGAAGAAAAAAAATAAAAAATCAACTTCTTCACAGGATTCTCAACACAAGCTGTTAGTGAGCCTTTGTGGAAAAGAGCAGACAAACACACACAAACCCATATACAGACACACACAGCAAGCAAGAGGGGCCAAAGGAGCAGGTTACCCTGACAATAAAGTGATGTTAGCCAAATGTGACCTAATTTCTCCACAGAACTATCCAGGCAGAATTGCTTCCAAGGGATTTGCTTACACAGAGAAAAATCCTCTTTTTGGTATCTTCATGCTGATTTTTTCAGGGGGAGAGAAGGTGTTTGTTTGTTTTAGTGGTTTTGTTTGTTTGTTTTTGTTTTCTTTTTTAATTAGCACCCCAAATGTTAACCCCTTCTTCTGTAAGTTATAATGTAGTTGTCTACCCACTTTTACAAAGTACATTAGTTTTATCATAAAGTCCATATTTAGTCAGCAAAAATGCCCTAAGGCTCTACTCAGATTTAAAGTTATGTTGTTCTAGGAACCATGCACACGTGAAGGCACGGACTTTCCCCTAAATCACTTGCAGTAAGTATAGAATCCAGTCAAGATAAATCCAGATTAGAGCATGCAAAGAAATAGTAGAGAACAGGACGTATCTTAGCCACATCTGTGTACATTAGAATGATTTATTGGTCTCTTTTTCGTTCTCAAATGTAGAAATAAATTAAAAATGCAGGATATAGCTAGGAATATGTATGGCAAGTTGACAGTCTCTTCAAGCTGTCATTTTATTAGCTTGGCAAACAATGGCAAGTAAAATTCTGGGGAAAATTCTTAACTTGTAAGAGGTTGTTTGGATTATTCTAGAGGTGGCAATTTCCCAGTAGTATCTATTTTTTAGATAAAATAACTGCTGCACTACACCAATGCAAGTGGTGCCCTTTGGTTATAATATTAAAAACATGGATTTTTTTTTTCCATAAGATGATTTTATAAGGGGAAGCTAGCAAGGATCTGGGAAACTGTTGTCCACTCCTCAGAGTAACCTTCCCTTACCACTTGACAGGGAAACTATGTATGTGTAAAGAGTTTTTGGTAAGCTTCCTTTCCCATCCTGAATTCACTTTGAAATATTAAATAACTCCATGACAAATATAGTTATTACCATATTCTGAGTGAATTTTGTCCAGTACAGAGCAAATACATTGATGGCCTGATTCTGTACTATCCAGAAATTATAGCAAACTCTCTAAAAAATGCAAGCTGTACTCATAAGCCAAAGAAAAGATCCAGACATTACAGGGATGATGTACATGTATGACTTATTTCTGTAGGATCTTCCTAGAAACTCAGAGTATAACCATACATGTTGCTTTTTGGGTTAAAATTCAAGAATCTGTGCTAATGACTGACAAAGTATTACAACAGTGTTTCAATAAAAATATGTCTAAGTCCTTTTTGGATATGATAGTATAGATATGTATATATGTATGCACATGTGCATGTATATATACATGTGTATGTAAACTAAGTGGTATAATTCCCTTCAGGGAAAACTCAAATATATAGTCTTTAAAACTCTGAAAAAAATCTAATCTCTGGGAGGTTTTTTTTATGTATGCCCATGCATGATTTGTCATCATGCTTGACTGCTAATAAGGGAGATTCCATAATCTTCTGAAAGTTGCTTTACTTCTTGAGAACCCATTTAACAGCACAGCTTTTAACATCCAAACCCATGCAATTACCACACATGGTTTGCTTCAGGAGGGAGTGGAGACAGGGTGCCACAAACCTCCTCAGCATCATGCTGGGTTAGGGACTGGTTACTTAAGGGCACCTTCACCTGTGGACTCTGTGGAAGAAGCACATTTGTGGTTGGACAGTAATGATGAACATGCTGGTCTTTATAAAGTGAGAGGATTTCCAAGTGCAGTGGGATAGAAAAAAACAATATTAAAAGAAGACAAAAAATTTAAAAATTTTGAAGAAGGACAGCATTTGGGAATGTACTATAAGATTGAGGGCTGGGAGAAATGAGATCTGAAATTTAGGCATGGTTGCTAAACCATGGCAACATAGAGGAGAATGCCACAGAGAGACCAAAATGGGTGTAAAAGAGGAACAGTTCCATTATTTTGCCTAAATATCTATTTACAACAATTTGCGAACCCCTAAACTGTCTGGAGCATTTTCACAAAATGGGCAAATTATAACAGATAGAAGAACCAGGAGATCTAAACCAACATCTGAGTGCCAGAAAATGTACTCTAATAGCACTAGATGATTCTGACTGGACAACAAACTCAGCTCAAATTTTTTTCTAGACTGGGAGTAGAATATGGTTTTGAAGAGCTGCAAGGGTCTTGAAAGTTTAACTTTGCCTTATTGAGTTTTCTTACTGAACGAAGTTAGAGTTGATAAAACCAAGAAGGATATATAAAGCTGCTCTAAAATGCTTACATTCCCTAATCATGGTGATGAACAGTTTCTCTTCCCAAGGCTATCCTCAAATGAGCAAAAATGCTCATTGATGGAACTGTTCTGTGATGTAATCACTCAACACCACTACACTTCATACTTTCATGCCTTTCTCCCACTCTCTTAGCCCTATTTCCTCACTAGCCTTTACATTTCAGCATTTTGTCCCTTTCCTTTCAGAATAAAATAATTGCTTCTACATATTATAACTCATCTTGATAACTAAACTATTTATTTATTTTTCATACTTTGGCAAATTTTCTTGGCAGTCGCTGCCTATTTCACATTTTTTTCAAACATTTTATCGTGGATTGCAAAGGTGGGGCTTCAAGAGCTTAAATCTGCTTTAAACACTGCTTGTTTTCAGGCTTTCATTCTCTGTCTGTTTTCTGTTTGGCTTTTAGGATCATGGAGAAAGTTCAAGATGCTAATCCGTCCTCAAACAGTCCTCCATCATTTAGTCCTTGCTTGGGTCTTCAGCCTTCATCTTCTTTCTCAGGTCCAGCCAAGCTGTCCAGTTCAATGTCCAAGACACACAGGTGCACATCACCTTTGCAGCACTTCAACTCTGTTACATGTCAGGAGTCGATTGTGATCCCAGTGATGTGAGCAGAGGCTTAAGACTTTGTCTGATCCAAACTCCATCTCTGCTTCTTCAAAATCCAAACAAAAAAACAGCAACAGAACAAGCGTAGCCATGGAGATATTTCCTTCCATTTTCTATGCTTTCTGACACCAGGAAATCTGTAAATTAAAGCTCAGTAGCATTGTGAGATTTTGTCTGAACTGATAAAACTAACAGAGAGTACAGTGGATCACAGTGAAGACCATTGATATCAGTACCTGCTGATGCTGGGCCAGATCTTCTACTGTGTTAAGGGCAAAAGACCGCACTTTAAATGTTAGACAGACAGGTCATTGATCCATTTTTTTCCTGTGATTTTCTCAGGCTTGATGCCCTTTCCACCCCTTTTTTGTTCCAGCAAATGACCTACCACACAGGACGAATTTTATACGATATAAGCCTTCAGTGTATCAGATATTTTCCCATAAACATTCAGTTTGCCAATAAAGAATTGGAAATTTCTTAAGGGAAATGATTGCTACAAAGCATAAAGACAGTGAAATTATTATGGGCTCCACATTTCACAATGCCTGAACATTTACTTGTAAATATTTTAGTTTTACAGAACGAAACTGAGCCTCTTTTGTTTGCCTATTCCTCACTTGTTTGAAAGGAGATCTCCCTTTCACACTGAGTCTCAAAAACTGATAATTAAATGTTTCATGCATCTTGCTTCATTTTGGAATACTGGCACTCACCTCTGGTTTATGTTGAGAATTTTTGTCTATTTTTGGCATCTGTAAAGTAGCATATTGCATCCAACTGTAGATGGTCTAGCTCCAATACATTTCAAGAGCTGTTGCCCTATTTCCAGGTATTTCTGTTAAAGTCCCCTTAGCTCCCTTCTAACACAGGAAGTATTTTAATATAGCACAGGTATTTTTACTTCATAAGAATTTTAAATGCTGAAAGACAAAGGGGGAAGACACTGGCAAGCAACTGGCTTCCTAAAAATGAATGTGAGATTCAACTGAACTTTGCATATACTTCAGAGCAAGGGTTTCAAATGTTGTATTTTGTCCCTCTTTCCAAATCTATATTCTGCCATCTCCCTTATGTGGCTGTTTCTAATGTTTTGACCAGACACAACTAAACTTTAAAAGAATTCAGTAATTAACTGACTTTTCATTAGGAATTATTAGAAAGCTGGCAGTTTTGGCCAAGACCGAGGGCAGCATTTAGGAGTCTCAGGAGGCTTTGTTTTTCACAGGCAAAGCAGGTCCACAGATCAGAAATGGAGAGATGAGAAGGAAAGCTCAAAGATACTGCTACTTAAATATTTATTTATAGCACTCTCATGGCATTTGTCAAAGAGCAGAAAGTGCTTAGCCCTCCATTTAGCAAATGCCATTAAACCATCTGCTATAAGCATTCCCTCAAGCAGGGCTATCACACAGACACCTTGGCTGAACTGCCTCGCCTTGAATGCTGTAACAGACACAGTAGGCTGCAGGGAAGTGCTCTGAGGGGATATCCTATCACACCCATTAGCAATTTTTCTTAAATTGAAAACCTCGCGCAATCCTTGTTGGTCATGGTCAATCTAGGTTGACAGGGCTGGTTTGTTTGAAGTTATTTAATATGCTAAGCAAGAAGGATCAGCTTTATGGATAAGATCGAGCAGTTTCAGGGGCTTGGGAAGAATTCTCACCACCTCGCTGACCTTTTGCTCAGAAGCTATGGTTACATTTCAAATATCTCACTCCAAATTATTTCCAGTTTTCTGAATTTATTTATTGAAGCATTGCATTCCAGAAATTCTAGTTCCTTGGCATTTAAGCCATGGGATAACAGGCTTAAAGTGCCTTAATTTGCCTCAGAGAAAAGGTTCCTATAGATTGTATACACCTTTGTCTACAGAATCTCACATTAAAATCAGGGTGAGTGGAAAGAAGCAAAAACATTTTTTCAGATTTAAAGCCCACAGAGTCGACAAAGCTCTTTCATTTCCCAGTTCTATGGAAATTCCTCTGTCTTACTTGTGCTCATGGAAGGATTTATGTGATAGTGTTTTCTGTGGTAACAAATGACAATTACAGGCTCAGGGGAACCCTTGGTGTAATCATCATTACTGCCAGTCCCTAGTTCTATACTTCTTAGCCCAGAAAGAGTGGGACAGTTATAGATGGAAAGACTTTTTACTCAGCATTGCTAAGGCTCCTTCTTGCTTCCAGCTTTTGACTTGTTCCCTCCTGCACAATTGTGTGTGAATAATACATGCATCGTGAGGGTGTGTTTCAAGGGAAATGCACCACTTGGCAATCAAGAAGGAAGCACATACTGTGCTTAACGATTAGCTGGCATTTCAGCACACATAAATCTATTACGGGATTAAAAATCTATCACAACATAAATCCGTTATGGGAATAAAAATCTATCCCAATGCCAGCTGCAGGAAATGAAATGCTCAGCTGCAGGGACTGCTTGGTGAGAGTTCACAGCCCCATCCACCCGTGCTGAGATTATAAGCACAGGATCCTGAGGCCTTCCCTGGGAAAATGAGGTGCAAATGTTTAATTTTGGATTCTATTTAAAAACAGAGGTTAAGGAAGCCCCGAATGCAAAACTTTAGGATAAGTAACAATAAACAGCTTTGTCAATAAGCAGAGTGAGGCATTAAAACTGTCATTCCTTGCATCTTACACACACAGAAAAGTGGCTGGTGGTTTGTTAGTCTGAGACACTGAACCACCCCCACTGACTATCTCTTTTATCCCCATTTAAATGTCTTCCTTAGCTTTATTTCATTTATAAGTTTTCATTTTGGGTAACTTCTTTTTAAAACTGACGTCTAGGTCACTGTGGAAAGAGTCAGTATTATACTTTTTTTTTGGAGTTGTTGGTTGGAGGAGGGGTATATTTTACTCTATAATACCTTTTCTCCTATTCACAAATAATTTCCAGAAGAAACTCTGACCAGCTTGTATGCATCTGTTTGATTATTTTTTCATTCACATACATATAGATGCATACATTTGCCATTGTTTGCATCTGTGCTTGAAGGTGCATGAGGTATATAAAAAATTACCTGTTACAGATGACCTGAATGAATCACAGAATTTTTGAGGTTGGCAGGGTTGTTGGCTTTCTTTGCTGCAGAGGCAATAAGAGGTGAAAATGTCCCTCGTGCCACTACTTTCCTTCCCTGCTAAAGAAAATAATAACTTCCAGCATCTTTTCTCCAGTCCTTGCTGACTGAGCACTAGAGGCATCAGCTGTAATATCTGGAAAATCATCCCAAGGTGCTCTGTTGTATCATGGGAAATTTCATTACCACCATCAAAACTTTGGGAAAAAACACATCAAAACAAGACAAAAAAGCAACATCAGTTATTAATCAATTGTCATTAATATATGATGACACCTTGATGAAAAAACAAACTACATACATATATTTTACAAGAAGTTTTTCTCTGTTCTTCCACTGCAGTGTAGACTATGCAACAGGTAAACATCAAGACTGACAAGGTCAGAAAGAGAAAAAGCAATAGAAAACCCAGTTTTACATGATTAAGTTTAAGAAATAGAGAAGAGAGATGGATTCTCATGTTTCTATGCCTGGCTCAATATAGCATTTGTAAGCAAGGTTAGGAACACTAATGGGAGGCAAAACTATTCCAGAGAAGCAAAATTCAAGTATCTTCTTTAATTTCTGAGTAATAGGACAGAAAATAAATGGTGGACAACAATGAAAAGTTTTCCTTAAGCAAATGCTCTACAAATTGCATTCTACTATTTAAAAATGCAAATTGCCTGAGAGAAATAGGGATGAGGAATGGGGATGAGATAAAGACATATAACTGAAATATTGATAGAAGTCTCAGCCAAAGTTGAATTTAGTAAGCCCTAAAGTGTTTCAGTATGTATTAGTATTGCTAATTAGTACATTATACAAAAATTTATATTATTTAGTGTAACTTTCAACAAAGTGCAAGGGCTCTAAGCATTTAAAAGCATCAGCACGCTATCTTACCTAAAAGAAAGATCTGAAGTAAGTCAGAGGAATCATACACCAAAAATGATGGCTTCTCCCCATGGTGTGAAAAGAAAATGGGAAATCTCACAGGTAACAGGAAGGAGAACAAGCTTTAGCAGAACAAGCTTTAAAAGTTGCAAGACAAGGTAGCCTATTCTGCGACAGATGATGCCATTAATTTCTTGAAACCCAACCACTTTCTTTCCACCACGTCCAATAAAGCCAGTCCAATTTCAATTCTAACTTTTCAGCCACATCTGCTAAAGACAGATGACTTTCTTTTCAGAAGATCTTGAAACAGAAACATCTTACAGCCAAGAAAGGATGCAGTAGGCCTCAAATAGAAGCCTATTAAATTATTTTCTTAACATTTCCCACAATGAACTTTATCATGTCTCAGCGTTTGCTTTATAGATACAGAAGATCTAAAACACAGTTCAGGACAAAAAAATTCTACAATTTTTTCTTGCCTGTGGTCAGCATAAAACCTAAGATATGAGAAGAGTACTTCATGAATATAACTTTACTGAATATAATTAAAATGTCAGCTTGAAAAGTTATTGCAAGTTAGACTTGCCTTAATTAGCAATTTGTATTGTAGCAACCTTGTTAAATTTTCTGTGAAACAGAAATCTCTAAGGAGGTCACATGCAAAAAATCCTGCATATAAAGAAAAAGACTGGCCAGTTCTTGGATGGATTTGCAATCTGATCATTTACAAATACTGCATCTGTCTTCTGCACTTTACAGGATAAAACTCCTATTCTGCCAGGAATAAAACATTTATTTCTCAAGTCCAAACTTAGCCTCCTCAGAAACATCCAACTTCAGCCTCAACCCCAACTTCCATGCCTCTCTCTCAGAGCAGGATTATACCCACTTCAGCTCCAGCAGCAGGGCTCAAGATTTCTGCCAGCCTTCATTTCAAGGCACGCTATTTTTTTCCTCTCTGGTAGGAAGAGTTTTCCTCTCTAGTAAAAACTGTTTCACGTGGGGGTTTGGGGGATTCTGTTTTGTTTAGGTTCCTTTTAACACCTATGTTATTCTGTGACTTCCCTGTTCAGCTGGCAAGACAGAAAAACAGAAGTCCAGTTCCAACCAGCAACTGAAGCCTACAAATAAAGGTCTTGTTGTGGCTCTGGTAAAAGATTGTAAATTGTCTGCTCAGTGATCTACAAACCTCTCTGAGGGATAGGCAGATTTATGTCTCAGCAATGAGGATCAGGCAAAATGACTGCAAAGGCAAAAAGTCCTTCTCACAGCCATTCTGATAGAGTAGAACTAGCACGGGAGACAGAACACAGAAGTTACCCTGTCTCTTGTGATAAATTCAGTACAGTGGCTTGGCTCATGCCACTATATATTAGGAAAGATTTTATATGGGTACTTCATTAAAATTCAGTGTTATCAAAAACGTATTATCTCCTCAATAATAATGTGACTTACAGCAAGACTTTCTCCTGTATAGTTGATATTATAGGACAAGATTGCATTGCAAAAACAATAGAGTTACACTGCACTTGGCTTAGTATTCATAATAAATCATGTTGCAGACAGTTATCTCTCAAGAGACTATTGCTTATTTAACTGAAGTTTTGCAGGTGGGATCCAAACATATGGTTGGCACACTGAAAGATGTTGTTGAGGTCCAGAGGACTTGACAGGCTGAATGGGGTGCCCGTATGGGCACACTGACAGAAATATCTACAGGTTCAAGCTGACAAGAGAATAATAAAATGCAAGCTGAATTGCCAAAAGCATCATTCTCACTCTTTTCTTTCTATGTTTTTTTTTTCCTTCTGCATGCAGGCTTCACTGTTCTTCCCCAAGAATTCTGGAATGTTAGCAGAAAGAGTTTTCTGGTTCGGATTCCTGGATATCAATTCACTTTGATAAAAACTATTTACCTTGGCAAGAGGTTTTCAATTTTCCAGCTATCACTAACACATGTAGCCAACATCTAAACCAACAGATACTTTATATTTTAATGCTGCCAAAAAAAGGAAAAAAACCCAAGTATGTACAAATTAGTTTTGCTCCAAATATCAGTACATGATCCCATTGATTTTCATCAACAGATACCAGCATAATGTGTCCCATAAGAAGAAGCAAAATTCTCTTTTCATCCATCAAATGAAAGCATATTTGGCTGTAATTATTGCAAATTATTTCTCTTTATTTAACATCACACAGAGGAAAATATACAATTTCAAAAAGACAAAGAGTAAGCAAGCTGCTGCAGTCTTCACAGAAACCTATCTTGTCTGTTAATGAAGCCAAATGATTGAATGAAAATAATTCTTCATGAAGAGAAAGGCATCTTAATTGCTAACTCAAGATCAATAAAGCTCGGGTAAGTGCAGTAAAAAATATCTTTGTTAGTCTACTTGGACTTTCTACAATGTGTTCTACTTACAGAAGACAGTTTTCCACTTGCTCCATAGTCATTAACATCAAAAAAGAGCCTTTTAATGTTTAGAAGTTTAGTGGAAACTGTGAAGTCCAAAAATATTACGAAAAGAAGAAACTGTGAAATTAGAGCAAAGCAACTCCAGTAATTTATTTTAAATATTTCTTATATTAATCATAGAATTGTTTAGGTTGGAAAAGACCTCGGAGATCACCAGGTCCAACTGTTAATCCAGTACTGTTGAATCCACCACTAAAGCATGTCCCTAAGTGCCCCAGCTACACTTCTAAATACCTCCCAGATAGTGACTCAATCACCTCACTGGGCAGGCTGTTCCAATACTTGACCACCCTTTCCATAGAGAAGTACTTCCTAATATCCAATCTAACACGCCCCACCCCACCCCCGGCAGAACCTGAGGCCATTTGCTCTTGTCCTGTCACTTGTAACTCTGGAAAGGAGACCAATCCCACCCTGCTACAGCCTCCATTCAGGCAATTGTTGAGAGCAATAAGGGCCTCCCTGAGACTCTTTTTCTCCAGGCTAAACAACTCAGGATCCCTCAGCAGCTCCTTATAAGAGCTGTGTTCCAGACTCTTCACCAGCTTCACTGATCTTCTCTGGATGTGCTCCAGCACTTCAAAGTCTCTTTTGTCATGAGGGGCCCAAAATTAAATATAGATGAAAAGATGAACAGGTATCTTCAGTACCGTAATTGTGAGATAATGGTTTATTACAATTTCAGTTACCAATCCTACATTTTGAGATTAAAATATTTCAATTTCTTTTACCTGAAAATAACAGACGGTTGTTAAGTAAATGAAAAAGATATTTTTAAAAAATTTTTAATGCTTTTTAACATAAGAAGTCATGGGATCATAGAATCACAGAATCTTAGAATAGTTTGTGTTGGAAGGAATCTTAAAATGTTATTCAGCCCTGCAATGAGCAGGGACATCTTCAACTAGATCATGTTGCTCAGAGCATCATCCAATCTAACCTGAGGATTTCCAGGGTGGAGCATCCACCATCTCTCTGGGCAACCTCTCTGGGTCCCAGTGTTACACCAGACTCATTATAAAAACTACTTCTGTGTATCTAATCTAAATCAACTCTCCTTCAGGTAGAATAATTTAAATCAGAGGATGCAAAGTCTTTCTGTTGTAGCTACCCCTGTTTAATGAGCCGCATTCCAAACCAGCCCTTTCTTGTGGACATCCGTCATGATCCGTTGCACTGGAGCAGCGGAGCACCAGAGGGAGCTCCGAGACAGGCTCAAAGCCAGCGCTCCCCAAAAAGCAGGAGGCACCGGTGGGACATGCCTGTGAGCATGAACTGCTGTGGTTGTGAGAGTTGTGTTTTCCTTCAGTTCTGTCTTTCATTATTATCACTGGTGTAATCTTCTGATGTTGATAATCTTGCAGTTTGCAATAGCCACGAGATTTCCTAGTGATAATACAACTGCATTGTGCTGCTTTCCAGTTTTTTGTCAGAAGAGAGCTAAGAGCTGCTGTAGAATCAGGAAAGGGTTTCCTGGTTGGGACTTCAGAAAATTGAATGATTAAAGATTATTTTGTGCATAGGACAGCACTGGAGGCAAATTAAGGCTGAACAAAGTGTTTTAATTCGTGGGGGGTTGCTGGGGGATTTTAGTTTGTTTGCGTGTTTCTTCTTTCCCTTCGAAAGGCTTGGCTCTGTAATATTAATGCTATCATATCCCAAAGAGTCTGAGCGATATATTTTGTTTTAGGAAATGAGCAGACATTTTTTAGGCCAAAACTGATGTTGAATGCCCAGAAGAGACATTGCAAAACATTAGCAACAGCTGGTAACGTACCACCTGAAGAAAGTAAGCAGATCAACATAAAGGCTTGGCTTGGTTGCTCTGAAAATTATGAGGTGCAATGCATAAGTGGAAAGTCCCACTTTGGAATTCAGTCTCTTTGGAGGTGGTCCCAGGACCTTTCAGGTTAAAGAACCAGGATTCTTCATTTTTTTGCTATGCTTTGTGAGGTTCTTTGTACAAAGACTTTCTTTCATTTGTATCACAGATAAAAATGTAATAGCAGTTACAGCCCATGGGGAGATGCTCTACAGCAAAGAGAAAGAAATAATTCATCTGCGGATGTAATATCTGCAGAAATGTATCCTTAGAGACATCTTAGTGATATGATCTTGCAGGAAAGTAGCAACTAGCAAACATTTTAGGCAAAGAGAATTACCACAAGTAGTCCTGAAAACCATGGGGTGAGATTGATATAGCTCACAGAAGGAACTACTTTACTCCAGCTTAGCTCTGTCGGTGGTCAGGGCTACACATGGCAATGTAAAAGCTCCTAAAAGGTATTCATGGCATAGAACCTCCTCTAGAGAATTCTTTCCACAGGTTAACAATTGCTTCCCTGCACCATGAGAATTTTATAGCATTTAGCCTACAGAGTTTTAGCTCAGCACTAAGCAGGGAAGTTGGCATCAGCAAATCCGGGTTTTCAGACCTTTTATGTAAATAGAATTTTATCAATAACATCGGGGGAGTGGAGAGAGACATTTATCATTATTTTCAATTTTCAAACAATCATCTTTCAATTTGGTTAGATCGTATTGGGGGAAAAAACTTAACAAAAAGACTATAGAAGAAACTCAACAGTTCACCATTCTGCCTTCTAATAGTTTCCCCCCTAAATTTAACAGTTCCAAACACACTCTTGCAGACTTCAGAGACAAATATCTGAACAAGATCTTAATGCCTGCCTCTTATCTTTCTCCAGGATTTTAGACCCTTCCTCAGAAAAGAAACTTCCCTTTCAAATTTCCTTCTGATCTTTTTACTATACATTTTGCCTGAGAAGTTCCTCCTCAGCTAAGCTTCTGTGTAAAAGTTTGCTGCTCTGTAACAGCCATTCACTGGATAATGGCACCCTCCCAGTTTTATGAATAACACTTTCAACCAAGCCCTCAGCACAAAATCAACACTCCACATTCAAAGTTTCCATTTGAAATCAAATCTTTAAAATAAAATGAGATTCACATCTAGACAGACCTCCAAGCTAAACAAGTAGTTTTCCCCTTCTTATAATCACTCCCAGGTGGTTTTGGTGTTTTTCCTACTCTCTACCCCTCTCCAGGCATATCACAACATTCTCCTACACTGCTTCATCTTATCTGGCATTTTCTGTAGGCAGTGCAGTGTAATGAAATATTACCTATCAGCCCTGCCTCCATCCAGGCCTTTCTGGAGATGACTGCTCATCTACAGGGCTGTACCTAGCACAGTGAATACACAATGTGAATTCCATCAGCCTCTTTCTCATGAAATCCACGTTAAACTCATAAAAGCACTGATTTTCATAGACACTAGAATATTAGCATAATAATAATAATAATCATAAAAAATCTAATTTCTCTCTTCTCAGATTGGCTATCTCAGAGCTTCAATCAAATTTGAAAGCATCACCTTATTCCTTCAGACACAATCAATACTCAAAAAAAAAAAACATTATTAATCTGTATTTAATTTTGGGGTCTTTTCCAAATGCCATTTTGAGGTTTCAACTCCCAAATGCTGCTGATGATGCTACTGCATGCTATTTGAATATTACTAGTCCTTGCAAGACTAAGAATAAAAAATTAAGTATTTTGCATAACAAAAGTGTTCTCAGTAGAAAGACCCAAGATTATTTCATTACCTACAAAATTAAAAATAATATAAAGAAATATTTCAGGATGAGTTAAAACTTTGAAACAAATTCTGATCCGTTGATTTCCCAGGCATACAACAATCAAGGAATGAAACACTCCAGACAGTGCATATTGATTTGATTACTGCATGCCTCAGGTTGTACTCTACCATTTACAGTCAGGTTCAAACTTGAATCACTCAAGAAGAAGAAGAATTACTCCACCAGCATTGCCTGGGAAGTCAGCATGCTGTTGTGGAGAAACTAAAGGATACCCATTTTATGCATTCAGTTATAAGCAGCTTAGGAAACATGGCTTCTTTCTTTTTTTTTTTTTTTTTTTTTTTTTGTGAAGGGATGTCATAAAACCCACATTTTTGTAAAACTAGACATTGGTAAGGCACAGTGGTTTGAAATTACCTGTTTAAAGAAACAAATAATGAATCGGGAAGACATTGAATGTCCAGGATGGGACTTCTAATGTGAGAGATCACCCTAATGTACTCCAGCTGCGAGCCAATTGCAATCTCCCGCTGAGCAAGTCCGAGTTGGACTCAACTCAGGAAAGGAGAGTTCTCTCAGCAGGGTACCTGACCTCCTGCTTAGCCTTGAGTGGAAAAACCAGTCTCCAATCTTTCCAAGAATAAAATTTAAAGCTCTGTTACCCAACAGGATTTCAAATGGGGATAAATATTTGTGTTCGTGGTATTAGGCCATAGTTGCCTTCAGAGCCTTTACTCAGTGATTTAACTTTTAGGTTGGAGGAAAAAGGAATGCTGATAGGATAGAAAGGAGAGCTACAACAAAGCTTAGAAAATCCCTGATGACCTAGAGGATCATCGCCTGCTTCTTCCAGATTGCTCTGAGCACTTCCAACTGCTCTCATCTGATCTTAGTTCTCAACAGCTGTAGGGAGCTGGATACTTCACGTGCAAGTACTGGAGCAAATATGAACATAGAAATCTGTCTCAGAGTCAAATAGTTCTTGATACCATTTGGTATAACTGCATTGCACCAGAAGTAATGCAACAAATGCAATAGCAAAAATTCCAGGCACTTCTCATTCACCAGAACCTATCAGTTTAATTAAATAATAGAAAAATGGCATTGACCCCTGCAAATTTCTGTTTTCATTGTGGGTTAATGAAAGTTGAATAATGGGTTTCCTGAATTAAACTCAACCTTCAAGTGCCAAAAAGCTATCCTGGCCTGGCCAGGACTATCAGCATTACTTGGTTTTTTATTCTCTTTGGCACAAATTACAGTTTACTTCACTTCAATCTACAATTATTTTCTGCACGATGAGCTTCAAAATAAAACCAAAGTGAAATAAATCAATTAGATATTGGCATAAAAAGAAATCTTAGGCATCTTAATATTTATTTAAATTTGCACTCTAAGCTGGGAATTTGAGACTTATGATAAAAAAAAAAAGTAAGAGTCAGGGAAGCTAAATAAAAACCTTGCTCAGCCTTCACGTCCCTGGACAGCTTGTTCCAATATTTGACAACTATTTTGGTTAATAACCTAATAGACTATCTAAACCTTCCCTGGCACAACTTTACACCATTTCTTCCCGTCCAATCATGTGTTACCTGGGATCCCCACCTGGCTACAATCTCCTTTCAGGCAGTTGTAGAGAGTGATAAGTCCCTCCTGAGCCTCCTTTTCTCCAGGCTAAACACTCCCAGCTCTCTCAGCCACTCCTTGTAAGGTTTGTGCTTCAGATCCTCCACCAGCTCCATTGCCCTTCTCTGGACACTCTCCAGCACCTCAATGTCTTTTTTGTAGCATGGGGCCCAGATCTGAAGGCAGTGGCATGGCCTCACCAGAAGACTGAACACTGCCTGTTCCTGCTGGCCACACTATTGCTGATCCAGGCCAGGATGCCATTGTCCACCTGGGCACAGCTGGATCATGTTTAGCTGTTGTTGCAGCATCCCCAGGTCCTTTTCCTCTGGGCAGCTTTTCAGCTTTTCTGTCACCAGCCCGTAGTGCTGCCTGGGGTCATTGTGACCCAAGTGTAGGACACAGCACTTAACCTTGTTGAACCTCTTACAACTGGCCTTGGCCCATTGATCTAGCCCATCTAGACCCTTCTGACCCTCCAGCAGATCCACGTTCTCACCAAAATTCAAGCAGATATTAACTCCATTCACCACCACCCTCTGGACCCAGACATCCAGCCAGTTTCTTATCCAGCAAACAGTGCACCTTTCCAAGCCATGAGCAGCCATTTTCTCTAGGAGAATGTTCTGGAAGATGATGTCAGACACTTTCCTAAGTCCAGGTGAACAACACCCACAGGCTTTCCTTCACTCACTTGTCATAGAAGCAGATCAGGTCAGTCAGGTTGAACCTGTCTTTCACAAACCCAGGCTGACTGGTCCCAATCCCCTTGTCCTGTACGTGCCATGTGATGACGCTCAAGACAATTTGCTCTTTTATCTTTCTTGGCACTAAGGTCAGACTGACAGTGCCCTGGATATTCATTCCGGCTCTTCCCGGAGATGAGCGTTACATGAGCTAACCTTCTGTCACCTGGGATCTCGCCAGTTAGCCAGGACTGATGACAATTATGAAAATCTTACCTTAATAGAGGGACATTAGACAAATCAATTTACAGCAGACTGATTAGGAGGGAAGGATTAAAATTTTTCACCCTTTTTAAACTTTCTTAAACATACTGCCTAAGCAAGCCAAGACATCTCGCAACAAAATAGCTAAATGACAGATTTCAGGCTATTTGTATGTCACCTGTACCATGCTAACTTTGAACTGCCCTCCTAAGGCTTTAGCCAAGGATGCAAGGATAAGGATTAAAGGATGTGTACAGGGCCAACAAAAAGGTTTTATTTTTTATAGTTGTATTGTTCACAGCAGTAAAAATGTGTACTACTGTTCAGCTGATGTGATAAGCAGGCACTCTAATGCCATTCATCTTGAGTCCTGGAGGCTCTAGGACATGACCATCACTCAGCTGGTTGCAAAAACCCCAGCAAATAGTTACTAATTAAATCAAAAGCTACAGGAAAAGTAGATTATAAATGGAAAGCAAAAACAGTGGAAATCTCAATGTAAAGTAAAGCAAGAGTACTACAAGTAAAAAGAAGTGTATTCAGACCATTTAGTTTTCACCAGCAGCATTCCAACGAGATTCCCACTTCCACATCTCAGATTAAGGATGCTGCACTGGTTGCAATGCCAGCAAAATAGAAAATAAAAAGAAGAGTTATTTTCTCAGAGGTAACCTTATTGTGCAGTAGATACATATTTTAAAGGAAACAAACAGTGAGGCCTTAGACAGGATTATAGTGGCCTAGGCGTAAGAAAGGCTGAGTTACACATTGGTCCTTCTAGGGACAGATTTTAGGAAACTGATATCTCCAGCACACAGTCCCCTAGTCAGTATGCATGTAGGTACAAATTGTAAACATGTCAACAACGAATTAAAAAACTGACTGAGAAAATCCCTCAACTGTTGTTTCTTTTTTTCTTCACCATTGTTTCCTTACATGCTGCAAGATTGCAGATGAAGTTGCCAGTCTTTTGCCGTAAGGAATTAAATTAAAATGCTGGTTTGAAATCATTTAGCTGTACTATCATCATCTTGCAATTACTCTGTTTAATCTGTACCATGTTAACTAACCACAGATGTTTCCCTTGGCTCATCAGTGATTCTTTCTGAACTTACGTTCCTCTTCAGAGGAGCTGAACCCTTCCTGGAAGCCAGTGCAGAATTTTCATTTATCATGTTTCTCTCCAAGAAAGTGTTGCTGTTGATAAGTATCAGAGAACTTAACTGCTTTCAAACACCACATGTGCCTGCTCTTTGCTCTGAAATTATGTGTTTTTCTAAACCAAAGCTTTGCTTCATTGATGATAATTTCAATTCAAAAAAATTATCTAAACTGGCAGAGATTGTATGGCAAAGATAAGTATTTTATAGCTTCTTGTGGCATCTTTCAGGTTGGGACCTCAGACCTTAGAACATTTACTCTTACTTAAACTTTACCCTTCTGTGAGGGGACAAACATCTTCAAGATGAATAAGTGAAGACAGAAAAAATTTACTATCCATGGAATATGTGCAGCTTGAAAAGAAAACCAGTGAGATTGTGACAACTTGGGGAAAAATATCTCTTTTTAAATGTGTAATCCTGACCTTGCAGAATTTAGCAAGACTATTTAATTCCTAACATGATATTTTCTTTTAATCACATACTGGTTTCAACCCATAAATAATCAATGTCCAGCTTGCAAAAAGGATTTCTTAAAAAGCATTCTTAAAAGAAATGCACCACTTGCAGTCTCATTTGTTTGCCTCATTCCTTGGTTAATCAGAGGAAGATAAAGGATTCTTTAGAGTAAAAAGGAAAAAATGGAAGAAAAAAGCTTGAAGAATTTCCAAACTGGCCTTTTTTCCCATGTCACCTTAGACTTTTGAGATATTGATATACTGCTTATAAATTTACCAATTCCCACAAAAGGTACAGAAAGTACAAGTGAAGTAATTTTTCAATTTAACAGCAAGTTCTGATCATTAATGAGCCTTACCCTCATGAGCAGTCAAGTCTATCACTAACTATCTCCAAGGAAATAGAAGTACTCTGTTTGTTGCCAGCTGTTGGTGTTACTTGCTATCAAGTTGACTAATGAGAATCAAGTGCAAATAAATTCACCCCAGTATTGGAAAAGAACAAGAGCTATATCTTTCTTTTCTTTTAAGTAAGATATGTCAATGAGAAAAAGAGAACAAAATATCCATATCATCCATTTGAGAAAGGAAGAAAAGTTTGAAGCGTAAACTAACATTATTCTCACATGCCATGGCAGAAATAATTACTACAGCGCTACATTTATATTTTCTTATAACAGAATACAGTGGGAGAGCATGTCACCAATTAGTGATAGGGTATACATTCTTAAATTTCTGCTTAAAATCCAAATGTCATTCCATTCATAAACAATGGCAGAAAATGGGATAAAGGCAATACATGCTGACAAAACAATGTCATGTCACACATGTATTTTCCAAAGGAGGGAGGAAGTTGCACTTTATAATAAAGTATATCTTGGCTTTTGTTAGTTATTTGTTAGTTATAATGTTAACATTCAGTCATGGAGAAATACAATACAGTGAAATTATTATAGGTTACATTAACTTGTTCAAGATGCCATAGCAAAAGAGAACATGTATGGGGTTTTTTTGCAAGGACTTTAGGTATAAAGAAGGAAAACAAAATAAAGAAGGAACCATTTCCTTATAAACAACATAGGACTTGATTGCCTCAGCTGGCAGCTGCAGGTGGGATTAGAGAGAATTTAGTTTCAAACTAGTGTAAAGGGATGTCAGAGCTTTACTGAGAACAGAACTTGTAGCTACTGTCTGAACACCTGATTAATCAGCCTGTTAAATGATTCTATAGTTTGCAAAGAGCTCTTAGAAAATCCTGTCTCTAATGAAAAAGCAGGATGAGGTGATGCCTTGACACTAGAATAAAAGAATGTGAGTGAATTCAATTTGCCATATCAATTCAGTTTTCCTAGTGAAAATCTGGGCTAACTTCGCTGAGTTTTGAAATGTTACATAACCAAGAGCTGCTGGCTGCCTACCTATGACTTAGGAGGCATGTCATAAGAAGGAAAACAGTCCATTTTTATCAATCACTAACATCATAAACCATTGGCTTTAACTTATAGCAGAGACTAGTTTAAAATTGCTCTTTATTAATAGAAACAAATGACAAATACTCTACTAGCAACATAAATGAGGATTTTATTTCTATCTACAAGTGATGATCTCATAATAGAGGTTCATTAAAGAACCCATTTTCATGTTCCTCCAGTCCAAATGCTTCTTTGAAGAATGGTCCTCAAAGCTTCTGTTTCTTCAGGGTCTCTCAAGGGGTAAATGTTTATGTACCATGTACCAGGTTTTTACTGCTCCTGAAAAAGGAATTTTCAGTTTTGTGATGAGTAGCCCAAGATTCCATTCATAGATGATATAGATAGTTAGATGTAGATATAGATAGATATAGATATAGATATAGATATAGATATAGATATAGATATAGATAGATGATATAGGTAGATATATCTCAATTAAGACCTACTATAAGTAGGACTCACTTGATATAAAAACTTGCAGTCTGTCTTTTGGCTGAGTACCTGCTTAGAGTCTGAAGGCCCTCAAAAGGACAGAAATACTTCTTGGAAGTAATTTTCAGAATTTGAAGTTGCTATCAACAGATGTTAAAGTATTTTTTCACTGTTTTTTCCCTGGCAAGTGTGAAGGGCCTTAAAGCCATCAAGTGGAAGACTCAAAAAGAGAGAGTTTATGCACAAACTGTGTAAGTTACAAAACTCCTTGACACAGGATAATGACAGCCAGAAGTGTACATAGGTATAAGAAGACACTGACATGTAAATTGACGAGAAATTCACAAGGGGTTTTAAATGCACAGAAACCATTTCAGCCTCGGGAAGTCCCTGTGCCACAAGCCATTGTCAGCTGGGACTTTTCTCAGAGCAATTTTCATTGTATCATTCCTCTAATCTTATCTTTTTTTTTTCCTAAACATTTGAGACCATTGTTCAAGACAAGAGAGTGACCTAATACAGCCTCAGTTCTCTGATGTCCATTGGCTTGTTTTCACATACAAAGCATAAAATGGGCTTTAAAACAACAAACACTGGAACAGATGCTTATGTCATGGCCTGGTTCTCCTCTCTTCCCAAGACTTATCTGTTCTGTAGATCAAGTGAGATACCTTCTAAGTTGAGACTCTTTTCAGTTTCTGGCCTTCCTTTCCTTAGAAGGAGTTAAGAGGGAGGACAAGCCCTCCTCTCTCTTGCTTGTGTAATAACTGTCTTTAAATGTTTACCAAGATATAGCTTATCTCTGGCAGTTTTTCTCTTCATTTGCTTTTCTTACAGCCCAGTGTTTAACTAAACAAACAGCCCAACAGTCATCCCAACGGTCATGTCAACACAGTGTACTCATTAACTATTTTTGCAGCTCCTCATCCATCACTGTGGATATTAGAGCTTGACCTGGACATGGAAGTCATTGTCTTTAAGGACAAGCATCTGTGTGGTTTCATGCTCATTCAGCTGAGTGGGTTTGAAGTGATGATAAGCACAGTTGGGCTTATTTAAATGTGGAAGATTATAATCTAAAACACACGTCAAATACATAGATTCAGATCTTCATTTTTAAGAAGTGCAATTAACTACTGAAAATGAGCTAGCAAAGGAAGTTAAGAGACTCTCTGTTTCCTGGAAACTTTATGGCTAGTTAGATGGGAATGATTTAGTCAAACATGTGAGATACAAATATCACTTCTATCACAGGAGGAAAGGGATGAAGGGAGTAAGAGGATTGATGCTTTATGCTTTACCACAGGTGACATTAAAATGATTCATTCTGGCCTATATAAGATCTCAATTTCAAAATCGTGTTCTAGTGGAGCAACCATCCCTCTAGTGTTTCCATTTTAAGCCTGATGACTTGGATCATTTACAGACCTTGTTAAATCTTCCATCAGATTACACAAACTGGTAAGACCAAATATGAAATAACAGAGAAGGTAGGAGAGTCTTTCCATTTTGCTTTTATTTATCTCTTTTATAGTTCTTTTTACCTCCTATTAAATCACTGACCTGATAATAAATCGATCATTTAAAAAGTAGTATCTGGTCTACCTTTTATGGATGAGTCCAAAGATTTTTCTTTTTGAGCTGCCACAATCATATTTTAAAATATTTTCTAGCAATTTGTTATTTACTTGCCCTACAGTTCTTCATTCAAACACTGTAATGTTTATGAATTTTCAAGCAGCAGCTGTAACCACACTTGATATCAGAAACAATACATGTAATTACAGATGTATTTTTACCAATAAAATCTCTCTTCACTACCTGTCAGGTTCAATAAAATAACAGCAAGTCTGCAGATAATTCAGCGTGTAACAACGTGAGGTTTCTAACTAGTTTTCTTGCATTTTGGAGTTGTGTATGATGAAACAGAATGAAAAAACACATTTTATTAAAATTTTACTCTAAGTGAAAACAGTGCTTGCACCTGCAACACTGCTCAATACTTGTTGCTTAAACTTCACATGAGGAGGGAGACCATCCTTCCTCAGCTGAGTGCTCCAGGTATAACCCAGCTAGAGCTATCTGCACTGGACTGGGCAGGAGCAGGGACACAGCTCCATATCCCAGTGTCTGGTGCCTTCCAGGCACCCAGTACTGGACTGGGGAAGTGGCAAGTCACGTGCCAATTAGCAGAAAAATTTGACGAGAAAGAGTTAGAAATCCACAGGGAATAAAAAACTGAAAATGGCGCCACGTACATAATAAATAGGGCATAATGGAAGTAAAGGCATAAGTTGTGTTTTAACAGAGGTTATGAGATTTAGTTATATGTCACTAAAATAAAATATTATTTTTCCTCTTGAAGAAAGGGATTATGCATATGTTTGTTTGACAAACCAAGAAGAAAACAAAATTTACACACTTGTCAAAGCACAGTATCCAAAGGAATCCCAAGCCAAAGACTACTTTCTTACTTTCTACTGTTAAATATATTTTATTTTTTCTAAAACTGTGAAAAAAACAAATATTTCAAAATGTCCGTAGTGGAAAATACTTAATGCTAATAGGTTCTTGAAGTGCAATCTAATTCAATGGCAAATATTCCAAAACAGTCACATATTGAAAAATATATTTATACCTACCCTGTAATGATGTACAGATAATAAATGTGCTTTACTTCTATATTTTATTAAATCTTAAGTATTCATAGAAGAAGCCATGCTGTGAGATTTCTCATTACAAAAATACCTTTTAGGGAAAAGCATTTTCCCGTTGTACAGCCAAGAGGGAATGGCTTGGCACAGCAAAAGAACTGGATAAGCACTAATTTGCTATTCATCCATACACTTAACAGTGATAACTGTTTTCTGACAACAGGCTCCTTGCCAGACATGCCTCTTCTTGTGAATCTGACCTGTGCTTTTTAACCCAATGCACTAAATTCAATCCTGAGCAAAGCCCACAGGCCCATGCATCGACGTGTTGGGGTTTGGTTTACTTGCTCTGAAGGCAAAATTTCTCATCCATTGACCCAAAAAGGGCTCTCCACTGAAGTGAGAAAGCCTGGTGTGCTCTGCCCAGTCAGCATGCATGACACCAGGACAGTGGAGACTGGGACAAGGTGATGGATCCTCAGCTGGTGTGCCACTGCAGCTGCTGTGCCACTGGCTGCAGGGGTGCAGCACACGAGTCACCAGGCACAGTGCCTGCAAGGCTGTGGAAAGAGAAAGCCCTGGCCAGAAACACATCTCTAGCCTTGCCCTGTAGAGCTCTGTTGTGCTGATGACAGTCACTCAGGCGTGTCCCTGCCCCAGCTGCAGCTGCCACAGTCCCTTAGGGGTGGATGTGGGTTCTCCCATGGCAGTGCTCCATTCTGGTTCCAAAATACACCTGCTGAGGGGCCCATGGGCTCCTCCAACTGTTCAAAGTCGTGGCACACACTGGGGTGTTCACGCTGGTCCCAAAACCATCCATGGCTGGCACAGGGCAGTTCATGGCTCCCACAGCCTCCTGCTGCCTACACCCTGCCACTCCTGGCCAGCAAAGCATCTGAAAATTGAAACAAATTGAAAGAAATGCTTTCAATTTGGCTGCATTTGTGAAACAGCCAAATTGAAGAGAAAAAGGAAAATGGTGCTTTTTAATGGTGGGATTGAGCAAAGGAACATGGTTGTCCCACGGTCATCCAGCTCAGGGACATGGTCATCCAGCTCCTGCTGTGTTTTCGGGGGGACTCTCCATAGCCTGTGCTTCAACACTCCTGAGCAGTTCAGGCTTATTCAGTGGTCCCAGCTGATGCTTTGTGGCCTCAGGAGGGGTTACTGAGAAGAAGCATTAATGGTTTTTGATAATCTGGAAATTAATTACATTGTAATATAATTTATTGCTAAACTAGGATGGAAACTATTTTGTCGTGGCTGGTGTACAGTACTCTGAAGCTGCCAATGTCACTGACACATGATGTCATCTTCTGGGCCAGAGAGAAGCTTTCAAAACTAGACCCTGAAATTACAGTTTTTATTTTAATAATTCATCACAGTTTTCTTCATGGTCAAGAATGCCTTTTGTGAATGATCACTTTGTGGGGATAATTAGAACAATATGAAATAAATGGGATGAGTAAATGTGTTTTTCTAACAAAAATCAGAATTGAACAAGGAGTACTCTTTTTGACTGGGTTTCTACATAGAGCAAGGGTGTTTATAGCAGGACAGATGGCTTGTGATTCAACCTTAATTTAAGTTTCTGGCTGGATTATACTCTGTATCAACAGGAATTATAATTTTAATACCAGTCTTGTATTTAATTCCTAAACTGGTGGAGTTGTGTGTTTGTTTACATATTTTGATCCAAGATAAAATCTCAATGACAGTAAATAAACAGTGTCATGAAATCACTATTTATTTATCACTGCTGAGAGAATTCATTTGTGTTGAACTGTTTTTCTAAAAGGGTTTTTAAGGGTTTTGTGGGTTGGTTTTAGTTTGTTTTCTGTTGGTTTCTTTTTTTTTTTTTACAAGTATTTTAACTTTATTACCGTGTTACTGAAAATACTGGCTTTGCACTGAATACTGCTCTCACTTGTGTCCTCCTGTGTAACAGACTTTTAGTTAGTAAACACACTTTGAATGTAAGGGTTCCAAGTACTGGTATTTGCTTACAATCTTACTTTTGGAGAAAATATTTATTTTCCACAGGTAGGGCATCCTGTGGAAATTTTCTTTTCTCCTTCTATAAAATATATCATTTAATAGTTTTACTCTACTATTTTGTTCTGCTATTTTATAAGGCAATTATTGTATATAGATTCATAATGGGAATATATACCAGAAAGAAGGAAAACTTGCTTGAACTGTAACATTAATGGTACCCAAGGACAACTGGGTATAACTGAGCTATGAAATTTGGAAATAACCATAGTTTCAAAATTTTAACCTTCAGAAAACCAAGGCTGTGCTTATTTTTGCAATAAATGATGAGGGGCAAAAGGCCAAACTTTTTTTAAGATACAAACTGGCAAAAAATTTTGACAACAGATGAGTTTTTCTTGGAAGAGGAGGAGGAGATAGGATTTTATGTGATAAATGAAATGAGTTGCTTCCATGGTAGCAGTTTTCAAACTAACCTGTGCAAAGAGCCAAGACTTTTCTGAGTATGAACTAGGAGGCCATGTTTTCAAACCCTTTGATCTCCACAACTAAAGAAGGACTTGGGTATGGCCTTGAAATGGACTTTCACAAAGGCTTGTGAAAAGGAGGATGGAAGACAGAACTTTCACAAACAGAACTTTCACAAAGACACAAAGAGGGGAATTTAAGGAAGCACATTTCAGTATTGCTATAGTCTGTGCTATGTTTTCCCTGGATATAAATGTGGGGGAAAAAAAAAAAAAAAAAAAAGAGTTCAAAAGAGCTGACAATGTCTTAAACAGTCTGTGCTAAGGATGTCAACTATTGTATTGAGGAAGAAGAAAAAAATGTGTCAAGATCACTCCAGGCAGACTAAAAGCTCTCTGGTGTCGTCAAAATACAAGGAAGCATCCAATAAGGCCGAATTGCAACCAGTATTAACTAATAGCTTAAGGATTTAGGCCCAACTGACAGAAGAAAATATCACTTGCTCTTGTTAGTTATGTCAAAGGTTACCAGGAGATAGTTTTATTTGAAATTATGAAGCAGAGGCTATTCATTTATCCTTCTCTGTTATGCTGTTTCTGTTACAGGTCTGGAAAAAAATAGTTTTTCAGGAACCATACCTTCTCTTCCTCTGTATACACCAAATCATTCAGACTTCAGGGATTAAAGGAAAAATAGTTTATCGTATATAAAACTTCCTGGTTTAAACATGGCAATTAAGGTTCATACTCAAACAGAGGGACTACCATTTGGAAAATCATCTAGTGTTTTCTTAAAGCTGCTTAGGCAAACAGTGTGGAGTCACTGACACTTGAGAAAATTATGCAAATGTCTTACCCAAACACTGTTGACCATAAACCATGTACTGGTACTGAGCTCCTTTCGATGAAGAACAGTGACCACACTTCATCAGCAAAAATTCAAGTGTAGGCAAGTAAACTCCCTAAAAATTTGGCAAGTCTGAGCTAGAAAGGAAAATTCCACCACCTGCACTTATCTGAAATTTAGCTGTCTCCCATGAAACACAAAGAAAAATAAATAGTACACGTAGGAGCTTACTGACCTTTCCTCCAGCTTGAGGAAGGAGTCAATTTATGCTCTTAAACAACTAGCTCTTTGGGTGCTTTGGGGTTTTTTAATCTGTTCTTTGTTCAATATTTCTTTGCAAGTGCGGAAGTGAAAATTTTTGAAGTACAAACTAGAGAAGTAAGCATTTGCACTTCTGTAGAGCCTTCCACCAGGTGATGTTCTGGATAACAAGAGAAAATGGCCTCAAGTTGTACCAGGGGAGCTTCATATTGGCTACTGGGAAAACTTTCTTCATGGAAAGAGTGGTCAAGCACTGGAACTGACTGCCCAGGAAAGCAGTTAAGCCACCATCCCTGGGAGTATTTAAAGACGTGTAGATGTGACACTTGAGGACATGGTCTAGTGGTGGACTTGCCAGTGCTGGTTTAACAGTTGGACTCAATGATCTTAAATGTCTTTTCCAACCTAAATGATTGTAGATGAAACATTACAGAAAGTGCCCACAGCCAGCAGGAGCCTGGGGAACTGCAGGTTATACAGCAAACAGCCCAGGTTAGAACCAGTCCTGTACAAACAAACATGAGATGAAGGACTGCAGTGTAGGAGAACAAAACTACTTTTGAGGCTAGGTCATGTGGTGAGATTAATTATGATACATGCAAACCATAAAATTTGGTAATACCTAATAAATTGTTAATGGAGGCAAGCAGGGAAATTACTGCTATCTTGAACTAGTGTTTTCAGCTGTGACAGAAGTACAGAATCTCTTGTTAAACAGAATCATTATTGAATAAGTCAATGAACCATGTAATAACAGTTTGTCCCCTCACATATTTCATCCCCAGCAGAGGTGCTCAGATAAAATTTCATGCACAGAAAGCAAAAGCTCTACTCTTTCATCAACAGACAACATCTTTGTGATGTGACTGCATTTCCCTCTCGACAGCAATGCACACATTGCAGTGTAGCACTTTCATAGGTGTAGGGTTTTTTCTTATTAAAAAGCCAACAAAAACCAATAGGATGTCTGTTAATATAGCTTACCATTTCAGGTCCTCTTTCTGAGTCTCCATTACTATCTTCCCTGTCCCTTTTCTCTCCCATAACCTCTCATCATGGTGCTGAAGCATGTCAGTGTAAAGTGTGAGGCTAAAGACCACGTTTCAGAACTAATCCTTGCTGAGAGCAGGGTATGAATATGCTTTTCTTTACAAATACATCTTCAATTCATTTTCTATTAAACTTTTTCCTGATTCCAGAACTCCATATGTAAGTTTTCTCAATATGCTACCCCTGGACTGACAACTGGTACAGTAATTGATAATGTGTAAACACCAAGGTAATTCATTCCAAGTCAGACAGAGATGCTAGGAATATATTTTGCATCTATCTGCAACCAACTTGAGGGACTTCTGACTTCAAGTACAGCCACCTCTTGGGTTTGAAGCTTGGTTTGCTTCTCCTCCCACTTGTTACAGAAGGCTGTTGAATTGCAATGAGCCTTTCAGTTGCTGCTGGACTTCCACTTCTGTGGGCTGCTATGGGTGTGGAACTGCAGCCTCAGCCAAGGTTGCCAATGTTGCTGTTCTGCCAGCCACTTTGGGAATATTTCCATCTTTTACTTTGCATGAAAAAGACACTGTTCATTTCTTATAACACACAAGAGGCAGAACTCTTATACAATATGCTTTACCTAAGAAAATTAAATAAGTTCTGTATATATTATATGCATATATTTACATAAAAGAGAAATCTGTTACCTTTTTATTTGCTGGAGCTTCCTCGTATCACAGTTACAACTGGCAGTTAACAACAGAAAAATTAAGTCAGCTATAGATTCTTGATTCTCTTTCAAATCCAAAGAATAAAAAATTTATGATGCTGTTCTGGAATCAGTCCTAAACATACATTCTTGGACTTGTTTTAAAAGAATTCTTTATTCCAAAAATAACTCCATATTCCAAAAGTTTTGACTCAGTATATACTGCCGATATTAAAAGCTTACACAGCTTTTAAAAGCTTAAGTTATGCATATTTCCTTTGTTTCAGAAAGACACTGTACAGCTTTCATTGTCTCTGTAACAAATAGGTTGATTAAAATAGAACTTGTCAAGGCAAAGTTGTAAAACGTGATTCATGGCATAATGACTTTAAAATCAAATTCAGATCCCATGTAAGTAGATGCACCACTACATTTTTTTGTAGCAATGACTCATACCAGATCTGAATTTGGCTCTCTGTTAGAAACTGAAATCTTGATACCTCCATTACTGCAACATCAGCCAATTTTGTTTCCTCTGTAAATTTTAGTGGATTCTGTGTTTTAGAGCTGTCTTTAATTCAGCACAATAGAAGGGTGCACAAATTCTTAAGGCACAAAATTTGGACAAATAGCATCTGGCACAGACTTCCTCTGAGATCTTTGTCTCTGGAAGTATTTCTATTTGAAGACCTAAAAATTCAAACAATAGGTCTTTCTATTTTTACTGCCTCTGACTCTGGGGTGCAATCCAGACCTCTAATTTGAATTTTTATAGTTTGGTGTCTAGGCTTGTGTAAAGGTGTTTGAGGAGAGTAACACAGCTCAAAACATATGCTTTCATAGTACCTGTCTGAACAGTGATCCAACTTAAATATCTGTATCAGGAAGCTGGCTTCACCATTTATTCAACAGAGACAGGTATTTCTTCTTCCTTTCATTGACTTCAGTTAAATAGTTGAAGTGAGTTACAACAATATGCTCTCAGAAGCAGCAATCCAAAAGCCTCTCTTCACCTGCAGAAGAGCCACACAGAGCTGGACCACAAGCTACAGTGATGGAACTTCTCTGGACAGTTTTTCCTTGGTTTTGTTTAGGCTCCAGAGTCTGGAATTCCTTCCCTTTCCCAAACCTGTGTTATGCACCTGAAGACACCCTTAGTGAGAGCTTGGCATTTGCCAGCTGCTGCTGGTTTTTGAACGTAGCTGGCAGAGGAAGCTGTGGCAGGCCCTGCTCTCCATCAAGTTGCTGAAAAACTGACAGTCTCAGCCTCCACACGTCCAAACTACCTTTTGTTAAAGGAATGGCCTCCAATTTCTGTAAAGACGGATGTGTTTTGTGCTGAGAAAGAGGGAGCCTGACCCTACTGTATCTATGAGAGAGAAGTTTTTGTCTCTACAGCTGAGTTTTACCTAATTCAACACAAAGTGAGGGAGAAGGACTCCAGTTTCTGTAAGGTGAATGCCTCAGCCAGCAGGTGACAGAACCAGTTGTCTCCTCACAACTGGTGTGGCCCTATGAATGCTCTGTTTTCTGCTGCTTACAGAAACACAGGCATCATTTGCCTAAACACTTGAAGTTAGGTAACCTTTCTGAAATATTAAATTAAATTAAACATTAAATTAAATGAGCAATTTTCAGGATGGCAATTGTTTCTCAACAGCTAAAGCTTTCTATTCAGTCCAAATGCAGTACCATTCAGATTCTGATCTGGATGTTCAGCTAAACATGAAGCACGAAATATGTTTGTGTATATTCCCAAGTCCCTACAGTCATGATGTCACCAATGTTTTCAAATATTGTTATAATGCTATCAGAGTAAATAAGGAAAGGAAAACACATCTCCCCATGTCAGCTGAGTTGGAACTAGACGCTCTTTAAAGTCCCTTCCAACCCAAAATTTTCTATGATTCTACAATTACATTACATTTTCATAACTTTACCCTTATAAATGCAAATTTATTTTATAAAGGCAAGCAATACAGTGAAATACATAATTGTCAATTAGCCATTTTTAGCAAATGAAATAGGAAAGGGATAAATAGGGATACTATAGTGTGTATGTATAGCGAATATCAATACATATTAGTATATATAAAGTAGATTAATACTGATTTATACTATTATATGTTAGTTTACACAATACACTTTTATATAATTATTTATGAGTATTTAAAACTGTAATAAATACTAATGCTGATGTAAAGCACATAAATAGTTAGGCCTTCAGCTCTATTAATTCCAACAGATTCTTCCCACAACACTAAGCCTAACTATTCTATGGTGAAATATTTTTAACTTCGTATTAAATTAAGCACCATTATTGTAACTTAGAAAGAAAAACAGAAATAAAAAGGCTATTGAAGTATTGTATGAGTGAGTTAACAGTATTGTAAGAACTCTGGCTTCTGGAATTTCCTGAGTTTTGAGTGCCTGACTTTATGACTTGGTACTGCACCAAAACTAAAAATTTCTTTATAAAGAAAAGAGGGAACAAAACACAGCATATTTTCTTTGGGACTTTTCTACATGCTTTTAACTTCCTCAGTGCATCATATAAATTGCCTAAGCACAACCTTACACCTCTTTGTCTAACATTGGCTAAACAGAGAGATAACAAGGAGGCCTCAGCAAACAATAATGTCATACACCATATTGCAGAGCACAGTGTGCTCCAGCTAGCTAGACCCACTACTTTTCACCTACTTTCCATCTGCTGCTCTCTCTAATCCTCAGGCATTAGGGCATGCCAATCTGCTCTTTAAATCTTATCAGCTCCTTGCTCCCATAAAATTCAGACTTAAGTAAAAAAGCCTTTAAAAATGTGACATGCAAAAGTGGATGTATGGCTTTGTGACAAGGCAATTTATACTTGCTGTGCTTACCTTTGTATTCACTCTTGCCTCCTGTCTGTTTAGACATAAGCTTTCCACTGCAAGAGCTCTGTGCACACCTCTGACTAATGCTAAAGCATCAAGGCTACCTCAAAGTTGGTGCACAGACTACAGGTGTCATAATCTCCAGAAACTCAAACCCTACCAGCTGTCTACCTGATCCTAGCAGCTTCCCTGACTTTCAGGTTACTGAGAGGCAACACACACAAGCCTCACGTACTGGTATTTCCTCCTCTGCTTAACAAGGAAGACTCCTACTGTGCAAGAAAAAGAAAAGAGGGTTTAGTTTATAGCCAGACTAACATTTAATGGGACACACCATTTAGTCTCCCCAAGGACAGTGTCACTCTGGACAACACTATGTGCTTGTCATGCACCTTACAGAAAGGAGTCCCAGCTGCTGCAGCTCAGCAATGAATCAGGAACACACTCAGAAGTGAAGTGGGGTTGGATTTTTTTTTTCATGGATTAATTGAAAGTACAAACCCTGCTTGCTCTCCTTTTTTTTCCCCTTTTTTTGTTGTTGTTGTTTTTTTTTTTGGTTGTTTTTTTTTTTATTTTATCAAATAGCTTCTGTTGGACCTTATACATACACAGCTCAGAGAGACAACAAAAGAAACCATCATTGTTACTGCTGTTTCCATATACATGCAAGGCAACTTTTAAACTGGTTTAAAACATGTTCAAGGGCTTCTCTCCTTCAATAACATCGAAGTCCTTACAGCAATACAGTAATCCTCAAGTGTGCTCTGTTTTACTGACACAGAAGATATAAACCAGACTAGAAAGTGGTCTTAGAATCGATGTTTATTGTGTGGGTCTCACATAAAGGTATGAAATAGATCTGATGCATGATATGAGAGCAAATAGTAAATGAAAACTAGAAGTTTGCTTCTGTACCCAATCAAAGTAGTATACAGAGCTACCAGAAAGAAAATAAGTCAGGCTGAAAAGAAACTTTACAAGCACAAAAGCCGTCCTGCATAAAGAGCCAAATGTAGCATATGCTCTTCTAAATCTCATCCTATTTTGAGGAATTTAATCATGGATAAGCCTTTTGCTGCCACCTGTACAGAAATCAATGTACAGAGTACTTCAGGGCAGTGAAAATAAGTAGGATACTGAACAGTTGAACTAACAAATATGATTCAAACCAGGGATCAAAACTTTTCCACAGTAAAATTTTATTGCTCGTCCTTCCAGATGGCAAGTTTAATTGTTGTTCAGTAATATTCATTTTCATGTGAAATATTATTTCAGCTTTGGCCTCTCATTTACCCAGTATAGAAACTACACAAGCATAAGTGGCAGGTGTCAGAGAACAGACCTGTGGTAGAACCATGGAGTTGTTTGCAGAGCTGTGGAGAGACTGTTGGTTTGATGAGGGTGCTCACAACCCTCTTATGCTGAGATCTTTTGATTACGACAAACTTTTTCTCTGAAAAGTAGTGTTTTCCTGCCTCAGAGGCACACTAGAGCAGAGTCCTGGAGGACCACTGACATCTGGTGGTCACTTCCCTCTAAAGAAGGCTAAGTCCTATATATTTAATTTTACTGTGACTTGATCAAATTAAATTTTACAGGTGGTCTGACAGAAATACATGTCTTGGAAGCATTAAGTTACAGGTCTTACTCTGTGTTTATTAACTTAGTGGAATTTGATAGCTACAAGTAAATGCAGATGAACTACAACACACAAACAACAAACTCAGTTAAAGCTGCCAGTACATTAACAGCATTGTTGGATTAAACTCACTCTAGAGATAATAAAGCTTTTCTAAATAGAGCATATTTAATTCAACAAGTTCTTGAGAACCACTGGATCATGAAATAGAATTATATAAAACTGTCTTTTTGACAAATAAAAAAGCACATTGTTCCCTAGGTAAGATGTTTCTTATTACTGAAAATGAGTAATGAGATTTAGGTCTACTTTTGCTAGACAGCTAGCACAATATCAAATAATAAGCAGGCATATTCAGTAATTTTACATGTATTGATATGTGTCAGATGGTGAGACTGCCCAGACAGAAACTGCCTCAGTTCTCTCTTGCAAACTTGAGATGATCTCCTTGGCATCTAAATGCAATTGTGCAGAGACCACAGCCACCAGCACGGGACCTAAAATGTACTTAGGCCTGTTAGCACTGATTGTTGATAGGCAAACACTTAAAGCTATGCTTTGTTTGTTGCAGCTATGTACAACTGGTAAACAAAACTCTGAGGCTTTCAAACATTCATCAAGCATACAAAAGTCTTACTAAACTGTCATGAGCATTTTCAGCCCTTCCCAAATGCTTTTTTTGCTGCAAAATGATTCAAAGTCTGCTTTCATGTAAACGTACATTTTTTGTTGAAACACGAGCTAATTATTAATTAGCTAAAACTAATAAAACTCACAGCATCTGTTGAGTTCTGGAAAGTAATCAAATTGTTTTTCTACACCTTTCCTCCATGCTACAAGACTGCAGTTTTGCAAAAAATCAGCAGTACAAACTGTGTCCAAACTTACTGTATTTTTTACTTACCATCAACACAATCCCTATCCATAAGTAAACACAGGCATCATCTCCTTAATGATTGCTAAGTTTCAGCCTTACCTTCAATCTAGGCTACCTAACCAGACTGACAGATAGTGAACTATTTTTAATTACTTATACAAAAAGGCATTGCTCTGCATGTGTTTTCTAGTCGGCTGTGGCACATTGTGGGCAAGCATTTTATAGAGACATGTGCAACGGCTAATGTTGCCAAGAAGTGTGCAAAAAACAGCCAGTGCTCAGAGTGAAAAACCAAAGGGTACGTGGTGTTTCTTATGGAGGCAACTGTATCAAGCCACCCAAACGAAAGCAGCAAATGTGCACCAAGATGGTTTGATTTGATTCTGCCAGAGTTTGAGGCTGAGCCTAAAAGGTTTTTGAAAGACAAGTGTCAGGTATTGTATCTGCATTTCAGCAAAATTCTAGTATCTGCTGTCCAGTGATGCCTCTGGAGAATTTCACTTATGTGGTACACAAATCACTGATGTTCTTACCTGTTTCAGGTCTTTTCCTGTACTGCTGCATGAACATACACTGACAAAAGTGGCTTCACAAGATTACTTTTTAACACATTCCTGAAGGTCCAACTACAAATCAACAGACAATAATCAGTACAGAGAAACTTGCTCCTGTACACAACAGGCACAATGTTCCAATTAAATCTTACTCTGAGCATTTAAAATAAGAGCTATTTTCAGTGTTTTAACAATGCTGGTTTCTGCACAATAATGCATTTTATCTACAGTGAAAAGCTGTCACATTGCTGCATATCTAATAAATAAAAGCATTTTAATTAGGTCAGCTACTGGGTAAAGGAGACAATAACCACTTTAACAAAGCACTGTCACAGTTATAGGCCCTTGGCTGAAAAGAAAGTCTCTTCTTTCCTTTGTCATCCCCCCAACACATATTTTTGAAAATATCTCAGCGTTGCCAACCCAACTATACAGCAGCAGGAGATGATTACTCTGTGACAACGTTCTAATTCACAGACATAATTGTTCTTCAACGTTTATATTTTATTGAAGATATTTTCCTGGGGGGTAGAGATGCCCTTCACTCACCACCAGGGATAGACAAGGTCTAAAAATAATTTTGCCTGGTTCTAATCGATAGCACCATGTTGGCAAATCTCTTCCGAAGACACAGGAAAGCAAGATAACCCACCCCTGCCAGCATGCTGACCAGCAGGGTGGTGCCAAGAACCCTGGGAGCCCTTTTCTTGGCCACACGGAACGCGGTTGGCAGGACAGCCGAGATTAATATATTGTTGACGTGTCCCAAAACTTTGTAAAATGCTTTTCTCTTCACGACACGCTCATAGTAAGCTTCCAAGTTGGGCCGCTTTCCATTTCCCCAGTTTCTTCTTGCTAATCCCAGGAACTTCAGGCGATGCAATGTGACAGCAAGTGACACATCTGCCAGACTGAAGAAATCACCACAGAGCCAAGGCTGATTTCCATCTTCTAAGCAGAGATAAAGCATAAAGCATTAGGAACTAATGGAATATGAGCACATTTAGTTTAGTGCAACTTCAAAGTATCATCTAATAAAGAGCAACAACACTTCAGCTAAAATATGACTTTAATCAATGAACATTTTACTAATCCCTGTCCACTCTTTGTACAATATTGTAGTCTTAGGCTCAGCATCCTGGCCTACATTTGTTAAGGAAAAAAGATCCACATTCCAGGTTCATAAATTAAAACCCACAGTAAACACTTATTTTCCTCAACTACATTTCTCAAATCTGGATTAAATTAAACAGGATTGGAAAGGAGGAAGGCAGTTTAGCTTTTACTGAAAAGCTTTCACTTGTCTGAACAATTTATCATCTTGCCTGTGTCACTCAGCTCTATGGCATTCACTCAAGTACTAACTCCAACTAACTTGTTGGAGGCTTTCAAGTCAAAAGGAAATGGATCAGATGACTGACTTGAATCAAACATATCAGCCCAGTAAAATGAGAGAATTTGTCTACCTCTCCCTCTTTTCTGTCTCTTAGACTCCAAACCATGGGGATTTTACACTGAGTGGTTTGAGAAGTGACAAATATTCACACTGCTCACCACTACTCAGGAGCACTGACAGAGACCCCAGGTACCCTCTCCAGTCAAAGGAAAGAGGTGAATCTTCTTGAGATGGCTCAGAGCAGGCACTGCCAGGCAGCATCACACTTCGCTGTCAGGGATCTGAGCCACCACCACCTGAAAGGGCTGACATGTACTGACTACACCAAGAGCTTTTGAAACCCAGGATATGAAACTTGCTAGCCAGCACAGCTATCACAGCTGCCAGCATAAGTACTCTGTTCTGGCCTAGATCTTGATTGGGGAGGACTATGCTGTTCCCATCTCATTCCTAACTTTTGCAGTTCATCCCACACAGCAGGCATGCAAAAATGCTGGCACGAACACTCAGCAGCCCCCCTCTGGAAACAGAGAAATTTTGCAATCTCATTTCCAACACATTCTCCACCAGAGAAAAGAACAGCTTGGCACAAAGCTGGTAGAAATCCATTCTGACTGGTTATGCAGGTCTGGAAGAAAGGCCTCTGTAGAAAAGCAGTGTATCCTAGGTTGCTGAAAGGATACCTGGGAATTCATCCAGTGCATTAAATAAGATGATAGAAAAGACCAAAGAATTGATCCTGTGTGAAAGCAAGATGCCTGCAGTGGCAGCAGTAGTAATTGAGAGATTCAAGAAGTTGCAAGAGAAGCAGGAGCTCTGACTTTGACCAGGACTTGGAGAAGCACAGATCACAAATCTCCAAAGGGGGAATACCTCAGCCGAAATTCCAAGAGGCAATAGCCCCACGTTTCACAAAATCCTGTAAATTGTGATCCCAGCAATTTTCATAAGCTCATCAATGCTGTATCAATTGACTCCTTGGAAAGGCTACTTAGCAGAGAAAGTAAAGGGGCTGCTGGAAACAGTGGCAGACATAGTTTGCTGAACAGACTTCTTCCATCCTTCATGAGTTACAATATTTTCTGTGACTCTTTCATTGTTGAGTCAGTAGAAAACTTAATCTAGATTTTCAACTGCTGGTTCAAACCTACAGTTGTGATAGTAACCAGTAATTACTACAACAGTTATTTATAGAGCTAAATGCAAAAAGTTATTGATTTGAGCAGATGCAGCTGATATTGACTGATGCTTCACACAGTTCCCAGTGAAGTCAGGGGAAGGACTCGTATTAGCATGACTGGGAGCTGAACCACACTGTGAATAAGCAGAAGGCTAATCCAATTTAAACAGAATTTAGGATACTGACATGGTTAAGTGCCTGTGGGTATAGATCAGGAGGAAGGTCAGCACTGCAGATGTCCTTGTAAGAGTGTGTTACAGACCTGCTTGCCACCATGAAGAGGCAGATGATGCACTCTACAGGAGGTTGGCAGAAGTCTCTCCATTTCCAGCCCTTGTACTTGTGGGGGACTTTAGCCTCTCAGATGCCTGCTGAAAATACAACACAGTGGAGAGGAGGCAGTCTAGGAGATTCCCGGAGTATGTAGAAGAAAACCTACTCTCAGCTGGGAAAGGAGTCAAGGATAATGTGGTGGTCAGTGGCTACCTTGCACACAGTAACCATGAAATTATGGAGTTTTCAGTTCTGGCTGAAGTAAGGAGAGGCATCAGCAGAACTGCCACCTTGGACCTCTGCCAGGCAGACTTTGGACTGCTTAGGAGACTGACTGATGGAGTTCCTTGGGAGTCAGTCCTGAAAGGCAAAGTAGTACAGGAAGGATGGGCAACATTTAAGGAAGAATTATTAAAGCCACAGGAACAGGTTGTCCACAGATGTTGTAAGGGAACAAGATCAGCCTGGTTAAACAGGGAACTTAGGCTGGAAGTCAAGGTAAAAAGGACTGTGTCTCACCTCTGGAAGGAGCAGGGCAACTACAAGGATGTAATGAGATTATGCAGGAGAAAATTAGAAAGAAAGCCAAACTTTTCTTTCAAAAGGGCACTGCAGTTAAAGACAACAGTTTCAGTAAATACATTGGCAGCAAAAGGAGGCCTAAGGAGTCTCGATCCTTTGCTGGATGAAGGGGGAAACATAGTGGGGGATGAGGAAAATGGTGAAGTACTTAATGCCTTCTTTGCCTCAGTCTTTAACACCCAAAACCTGTGGTCCTCAGGATATCCAGCTCCCAGAGCTGGAAGTTGGTAATGAGGAGATGAGTGAAGCCGCTGCAACCCAGGAAAAAATGGTTAATGACCTGTCATGCCAGTTAAACACTCACAAGTCTATGGGTCAAGGTGGGATGTGCCCAAGAGTAAGAAAGGAGCTGCCAAAAACTTGCCAATAATTTCAATCATTTACCAGCAATCCCGGGCAGCCGCAGAAGTCTCTGTTGCCTGGAAATTAGCAAATGTAATACTCATCTACAGGTAGGGTCAGAAGGAGGATCCAGGAAACTACAGACCTGTCATCCTGACCTTGGTAGTGGGAAACATCATGGAGCAGATTGTCCTGAGTGTCACTACATGGCTTGTGCAGGACATCCAGGGGAAAAGGCCCAGCCAGCATGAGTTTACAAAGGCAGGTTTTGTTTGGCCAACCTGACCTCCTTCCATGAACAGTGACCCACTTACTGGGTGAGGGAAAGGCTGTGGATATTATCTAGATATCTGTAAAGCTTTTCACCTGTCTCCCAGACCATTCTCCTGGTTAAACTGGCTTGGATGGGTACATTCTTCACTGAGTGAAAAACTAGCTGGATGTCCAGGCCCAGGGAGTGGTGGTGAATGGAGTTATATCAAGTTGGTGGCTGGTCACAAGTGGGGTTCCCCAGGGCTCTGTATTTGTGCCAGTCATTTCTAACAGGATGAGAGGAAATAGCCTTAAGTTGTGCCAGATGAGGTTCAGATTAGATATTAGAAATGTTTTTCTAATGAAAGAGCAGTCAGGCATTGGAATAAGATGACCAGGGCAGCAGACAGCAGAATATGGTTTAGTTGTGGTTATGATGGTGCTGGGTTGACAGTCAGACTAGATCATCTTGAAAGTCGCTTTTAACATTGATGATTCTGTGAAAAATTTGACTTTCATTTGGGTGGAGGCAGGTAAACAGGACTGCTTTCCAAGAAGGTGAGGGAAGGAGGTTGCCTAATGATTAGAGCAATTATTCAGATTGCTTATTCTGCATATACCACAAATATTAGCAGAGTATCTGCAGAAGATTATAATAAACCTGTGTTAAATATTAAGGTTGTGGTCATTATAGTGAACTGAAGCCTCCACCTATAACATCAACATTCTGTAGTTAATTTTTTTTCTGATTTTGTTGATAAAAATACTAAAAATTGTGCAGCTAATTATACTCATTTTGCTGAAAATGTGATCAAGCTCTCTCACGAGACAGTGAGAACGCACTGACAGGAACAGTAAAGTAACCTAGTATTTAAAACAGTATTGATCCTTTCTGTGATGTATAGATCAATATGTACTAAAAGTATCAAATCTGACACATTAAGAATTGCTTTATAATGGTGCTGATAACAAGTTTACTCAGTATCCTCAAAGAGAAATATAAACAGGATTTAACAAGAAAAATTCCTTACCCGGTGTTTCCTCATTTCGCCGCTGCAATTCAGTCTCAACTTGATCCAAAACTTTTTCCAGTTCATCCAGTATTTTCTTCAGGTATTTTATATTGTCATGATCCAGCAGTTTAGACTAAATAGACATACAGGTTAGTGTTTTAATAATCGTACCGAGTTCATTCTTTTATCAGAGAAGCTTATACTTGGGATACTACAGTGTTTATTCATAAAATGTGATTATTTTCTCCATATAGTCAGCTGGATGCTACATGGATACTGGTGACAATTCAGAAAACAGAAGAAAACTTTAGAGATGCCAGATATTAAGGTATGCCTACCCTCACAGGGTGCTCAACAGCCCAACATCAGCACTGATGTGTACTTACCTTTGAGGTCAGTGGGACCAGTCCAGTACTTCAGCACACACTTGAAGTGTGTAGCTGATCTGAAGACAGACTGTTTCATGCCTTGAAGGGTTAAACCACTGCATGACATTACTGGTAATGACAAGTGAAACAAATGTTTATATCATGAACAAAGAAACAAGGGTTATAATAATAAAAGGGCCCATACAAAGGGGTTTCTTACCTTAAGGCGCTTCTGTTTTGCTATATAGGCATCTTGAAGGTCTGGATTTTCTTCTGCAAGCTTCTTCAATTCTGATTCTGTGTTACTTATTTGGCCTGATTAAAAAAAAAAAAAAAAAAACAACAAAAAAAACAAAAAACCAAACCAAAAAAAACAAACAAAAACCACAAGGCAAACAAAAAAAGGAATGATAAATATTAGATACCCAAACATACTCATAATGCAATCCACAGGAACTGATCAATTGCCTGTGCACAAATATCATACCAAAAAATTGGAAGTGCTGCTTCAGTACAGCATCTGCACCAGGTTAGGATTTAAATAGACCACAATTTGGAAAACTTAAATGCTTTTGAAATTGACCCACCACACCTTCAGCTCATTAGTCTGCAATGTGAAAGTGCTGGTAGGCCCACACCGATTTTTTTGTCACTGTACATCATAAATATAATTTTACAGCAAAAGCCTAAATGCTGCTGAATATGGAGCCAAGGTGTTTTCATTTAGCTACAACATGATGTCAAAGTCTGTGATCCTTTTTGAAATGTTCTTTAGGAATTGTGTGCATGTTTATAAATCTTCTAAAAATAAGTATTTCTAATCATAAATTGCAAAGAAAAGTGTAATTATAGAGCATGAATCAGCTCTTACTTGTACTTGATAATAAAGTCTAGTTATAATTAAATCTGATAAATTAAACTGATAAAAATTCTTTCTAGAGAATAACAAACTCACTTTTTATATATTTATTTCAACATGATTGTGAAAGTCATCCTTCAGTGTAGTGTATGAATAAATTGAAGGATGTACTCATACAACTAAAATCTTACATATGCAATTCATTATTTACTTGGATTTGGTATGCATAAACATAATACACAACTGGCTCATGCCTTATTATATCTTACAGTCTGCAAAAATGTGTTTCAAGCTGAAAACGAAAGCATTCAGGAGAAGTTTAAACATGCAAAAGAATTGTAAAGAAACATCCACAGGCTTTTCAAAAAAATGCTTCAAATCAAAATACATAGGCTATACTTTAGGCATAAAATGATAAGAAAACATCCCAATTTAGATGAGCAATAATGTGAGCTCTACCAGTATGAATATGTGCAAACTGAGAACAATTTATACCAGCTAGAAGCTAGAGCGGAAGAATACATACAGCAAGAAAAGCAGAAGACAATGTTGTAAAGTGAACTGAATTAAAAGCACTGATTATTGCCATGTGAAAACAGAAACACTATCCACAATGCCTGTGAGTAAAGCACAATTGTTCCATAAGCAGTTAGGAACTGTTTGTTTCCACATTTGGGAAAAAGCAAAAAAAAAAAAAAACCACCAAACCAGACAATGCACTGATTAAGTAAGAGAAGAATTCATGTTCTTGGACACGGGGGAGTGGCTTTAAACTGAAGGAGGTAGATTTAGATTGGATATGAAGAAGAAATTCTTTCCTGTGAGGCTGGTGAGGCACTGGAACAGATTGCCCAGAGATGTTATCTGGGAGGGAGTGGACTTCCCTATCCCTGGAGTGCCCAAGACCAGGCTGGATGGGGTTTGGAACAGCCTGGTCTAGAGGAAGGTGCTCCTGCCTACATACAGCAGGGACATTGAAACTAGATGATCTTTAAGGTGCCTTCCAACCTAGGCCATTCTATGATTCTATGATTTTAAGATCCTATGATTCCACGTTACTTCAGTAGCATCAATCATGCAGCTATATGGAAAATTAACTGCCTGCCTTCACTTCTGACAACGTAACAGTGTGGATAGTAAGAGAACTGATTTGCCAAAAGTTTTAAGGAGGGGAATAGGACATTTTGTTGGAAATATGATTTCTCAAACTAACACCATATCACCTTTTATGATATCATGCACTTACTAACAGTATTGTTGTACTACATTTCAAAGACTCCACAGTATTTGACTTTGTTCTACAGAACATTCTAAAACATCATACCAAAAAAATCAACACTATATAAACCACTGACATTGAAAAAAAAATCAGAGGTCTCCGAATGTAATTGTAAACAGGGAATCATCATCCAGCCGTGCTGTCAGGAGTTGATACTTGTCCTAGAACTACTTAGTTCCTTAGTTCCAGAAAGGAAACATAACAATTAAAAGGTTGCCTTTTAAATAGTACAAAAAATTATCTCCAAATACACCTCAAAAATAACACTTCCTCTTTCCCATTTTTAAATCACAACAAAATACACAAGCAATAAAAAGTATATGCACAAATCATCAAAGACTGCAATGAAAATTTGTAGACTATGGTCAGTATTTTATGTTTAAGGTGGACTTAAGAAAGAAGATGAATGTAATGCAGCAACCTACTAAGTTACAGACATTCAGAGCTACACCAGTACATACTACGGATTCTGCTGGTAGCATAGGCTGGAATCATGGAGTCCACTGTTAACTCGGGGTGCAGGATGCAGCCATGTGTGTAGGCATCCATGGGCAAGGAGTCTAAAAGCTCTCTGTAGTGTTGCACCCTTGGATAATACATGCTCCCCTCTTCTGGCATTAATCTTGGTACTTCCTCTGCAAAACAAGGTTAAAAATAAAAGCTAAGAAAAGATGAATCATCTAATTGACCAAAGTTAATTCAGTTATGTCCAGCTGGGACAGGTGACACAGCCACAGGTAAGAAAGCTTCACTTGTTCCCCAGCATAACTCAGTGGTGTGACTGCAGCTCAGAGAAATGTATATCTGTAGTTCATTTTAAAATGTTTTATAATTCCAATTCCTATGCAGCAACCCACATAAACACATATTTAAGAGGCCTTCAGATCAGAAAACCACACTCAGCTCTGTTACATAGATCTAGGAATGGGTGACCTACAACCCTATAAAGCTCTCACAGTTGGACATAGCTGAGACTCCATGAAATTTTTAGGAGTGAAGCATTACTGCTCTTGCAATGATGTAAAAATTACAGTACGGGAATCCAAACCAAAGCATGATTGGAAGTATTCCTGCACATCAATGAGTTTTACCCAACTCTTGATCTACCTGGTCCCCAACTCCTTTTTTGACTAAATTTGACAGCACAAATTATGTTCACTCCACAACAAAGTTTTCTTCATGCCTCAGAAATTGCAGCACTAAATCCCTGAAATACAAAATGCTGCCATCTTCACACCTATACAAAATACAGCTCTGCTTTTCCTTCAAAAATTGAAGCAGGTTATTTTGCTGGTGTTTTGTTTTGTTTTTTTTTTTTAACAGTATCAGCATAAAGAACTTCAAAACCCTGCACATGATCACTTCCAAGGCTGCTCTTCCTGCTCTTTTACCTCTTCATTCCATTTTGGCTCCAAAAATAAATTCCTCATTCTACTTGCACTGTTCTACAGAAGATTATTCTGAAATTAAGCACGTTTCTCCTTATCTCACCTGCTCTGGACCTGCTCAACAAAGGCAGTCGTGCAGGCAGCCATGCAGTGAAGAGTCACTAAGCTCTGTTCAGTATGTTATTTTTCATGGCAGTGTCATGCCAGGGGTAGTGCAGCACAGCACTGCTGCCATTCCTGGCCTTTCCATCCTTCCAGAAGGGCTAAGGAAGACAGTGGTAGGTTTTACTTAAAAAGGTTTCCGTATTAAGGTGCTGGAAAGGCTTCAGTTCATTTTAGAAGAACATGTTTTCAACCCAACTGCTAACTATTAGGAGACCCTGCTTACTTGTGAGACTGTAAACATTTTCTGCCCTGAAGGAAGAGCCCTGCAGCAACACAGCTCCCCACAGCATTGCTGCGGGCTATGAGGTGAGGGGAAGAACCACATATTGTGAGCCTGTGAGATTACCATCCACAAACGTCGCTTCAAGGTAATCAATAATCTGCGTTGCCTCACAAATGATGTTTTCCCCATGGATCAGGACGGGTACTTCTCCAGAGGAACTCAAGCGCATGAACCACGGCTCGTTGTGCTCGCTCAGTGGCAGGTTCACATCGTGCTCCTCGCACTTCAGCGCCTTCTCGGCGATTGCCAACCGCACCTGGAACGAACGACACGGCCAGGGTCACCCGGGCGGCATCCCCGCCCGGCCGCTCTCCCGGCCCCGCCTCGGCGCACCCACGGCCGCTCCCCTCCATCCCTCATCCCTCCGTCCCCCATCTCTGCATCATCCCTTCATCCCCCATCCTCCATCTCTCCGTCCCCCATCTCTCCATCCCCCATCCTCCATCCCTCATCCCTCCCTCCATCCCCCATCCCTCCATCCCCCATCCCTACATCCCCCATCCCTCCATCCCTCCATCCCTCATCCCTCCCTCCATCCCCCATCCCTCCCGCCGCGCTGCCGCCGCGGGCGCAAGGGCTGTGGGCACGGCGGGAGGCGGCGATCCGGGGCCCCGTGCCCCCGCCCACCCCTCACCTTCTGCGAGGAGAAGGACTGAGTCCAGTGGTACAGCACCAGAGGCGCCATGCCTGGCCCGGTTCGGCTCGGCCCGGCTCGGCCCGGCCCGCGGCGCCGGGCGCGGAGCGGCGGCCGTGCCCGCCCCGCGTCGATCCGCCCTTGGAAATTAGCCGAAGGGGATGCCCAGGGGATGCGGGGGACACCCCCGTCTTGCCCCCACCCTCACTGCTCGCAGTACAGCCCTTCCGAAGGGGAAACCGCCTGGAAAGCCGTCTGCAGCATCCCCTAAGGAAGCGCAGGAAGATGGATGCGCAAGTAGGGAAGGTCACATGGCAGGATTTAGCCTTTTATATTTATTTGGGGTTTGTTTTGGTTTGGTTTTTTGTTTTTGTTTTTAACCACTGCTTCCAGTATGAATTTCAGGGACATCGGCAACGTGCACTTGGGAAAAAAAAAAAAAATTACCATAAGTCATCCTGAATTGGACCTGGTAAGCACAGATCCTCTATTGCAGAATGAGTCAGCAAGAAGGAACAAAGCTTTCAAATAACTTCTTTTGCCTCCAAATGTGTTCTTTCAATCTCGAGAAAGTTCCTTAATTATTATTTTTTTTTCTAGACAAAATTAGAAAACCTAACAGTTAGCAGGGCTTTTTCCATTTTCCCTGTGAAGCAAGGTCCTTTCTGAAATGCATTTGATAACAAACAATGGCTTACATCATCAGGAAATGCCTCCTCTGTATCTTACACTGGACATAGTTTAGAAGATGTGATTGCTGATAGTACATTAGAACCTCTCAGCAAAAGCAGGCAGGTTTTAGCAAACTAAAAAAAAACAATGTGAGATTACAGAGCCCTGAGTATTGTTCTTTTCATTCTGACTGCTCAATTCCCAGTAAAGGCTACTACTTCAGGTAAGCCTGATAACTCAGTCCTATGTGCCATTTTTATGTAACAGATGAACCCCAAATCAGTATCTGAAAGACAGGAACATAGTATGTTGAGAGCTGTATCCCAATAACAAGAAGATTTAAGGAAATTCTGACTAATGTTAAGCAAGGGAATGGATTTAAGTCACTGAGACAAGGTAATGGACAAATCTCATAAATAAAAAGGTAAGAAACAAAAAGCCAGCTTGCAGCCCTGTACTGGTTAGGGGAGTGGGCACAAGGGCAGCACCATGCCTTCCTCAGAGACCCTGCTAGAGTCACAAGCCAAAATAATCTCTTCAGAAGGTCATGCACGATGAGAGGCTTCTCACAAATCTCAGCTGATAGCAATCAGTGTTAGTGATGGCAAATCCCATATTTGGGGGAATTTAATTGTTATTCTTCAAAAAGTTGGAGAATGTGCTTAGAACTGGCAGTAAGAATGCAGTTAATGGCATTACAGCTGGATTTACTTCTCTTTAAAACAGGTCTAAGGTAAGAGTGCTGGAATATCCTCTCACTCAAAAGGGCTTTAACCTCTGACTCACCAGTACATGGAAATTCTCACAGGTCCCTGCTTAGGGGGCTATTCCTCACAGCTAGATCTTACAGTAACTCAAAGGAAAGAACTGGGAACTGTTTGGGTTTTTTTTTAAATTTACATGAACTAGGCACTCTTTCAGGTTTCTGTTTTGCTTTTTTTCCTTAATTTTGCCTTTAAATCAAAATGTTGTCTTTTCGCCAATTAGCACATAGACCACTACTCCATTTCTCTTGGTACAGCTAATTCATTTAATATCACACATGGACTTTCCTGTTTGATTTATATTTTGTTATCTGGTTTAGATGTCTAGAAAGGCAAGGAAATGTATCTATCTTACAACACAATAAAGAAAGAAGGACCAGTGAGAACAGCATTTCCTTCTTCGGACTTGTTCAGACAGAGCAGCTGCAAGCACATACAGGTGTTTCTTCTTCCTAACCTAGTCATCCATATTGCTGTGAAATACAGAAAGGACACTGATTTGTTGGAGTGGGTCCAGAGGACCAGATGATTAGAGGGATGGAGCACCTTCTGTGAGGAATGGCTAGGAGGATTGGGATTGCTTGCCATGGAAGAAAGAAGGCTTATAGGTTACCAAACTGTGGCCTTCAGTACCTGAAGGGAGCCTACAGGAAAGACTAAGGGGGACTTTTTACAAGACAGGACAAAGAGGAATGGCTCTGACTTAAAGAGAGTAAATTTAGATTAGATATTAGGAAGAGATTCTTTACTGTGAGGGTGGTGAGACACTGCAACAGGTTGCTCAGAGGAGCTTTGGACTTCCCATCTCAAGAAATGTTCAAGGCCAGATTGGAAGTGGTTCTGAGCAACATGGTCTAGTGGAAGGTGTCTCTGCCCATGGCAGGGGTGTTGGAAGTGGATGGTCTTTAAGGTCCCTTTGACCCTAGGCCATTCTATGATTCTCTGATAAATATCACCCCGTTGTCCATGTTTATAGTCCTGGTTCAGCTGAAGGAGGGAGTGCCTGCGGCTGGGATCCCTCCAGCCCGACAGGGCTGTTCCCATGCCTGACCACACGAGGCCTCCCTTTGCCAAAATACGGTGCGTAGGACCTTCCTCCTCCCAGAAATGAAGAAAAAGGGACGATTCCTTTCTCTTCAGCGAAGAAAGGAACCCATCCATCCTGTGGTTGCCCCTCTACCTTCGCATACCCACAGAAAAGCAAGCAAAAGGGCCAGATTCTGAAAAAGCTCACCACACCGTGGAACACCTTGTTCCACAAGCATTTACACAACCAAAATAAAAGCCTCTTTAAAGGCATGTTTTAATGTGTAAGTGCCATGAATACACAAGCAGCACAAATGCAAATCTGACTGGCACTTTGCCCTTTTCAAGCAGACCCCTAGCTCTGTGTGATAAATCATTTTTCCTACCACACTGATGTTCTTGCCCTGTTTCTCTACATGGCCTATCTTGGGCCTTTTTTGCATCCTATGCATGTTTACAAAAAATACATGTATATATGCACACCCCTCTACAAGTTTATTTTTTAATGCACATATTTTTACATCATGGAAAGAAAATAGCATTTTCAGCTAATGCTAAAAATAAAAAACATTTTGATAAACAGTTATATAAATTGGGTCAAAGATCTGGAAATCAGTATCCTGATAATCGCTTTTCTTCTTTACTTGACCTTTTACTCCACATTATTAACAAGGAACACATAGGTCAGATGTGTCATTAAACTAATTGATGCAAGTTTAAAAAAAGAACTATTTTTTTTCTTATCAGATCAATTCATTGTGCATATTGAAACCCAAATTTATTAGACTACAGGGGCAAAATAAAAACACTTTCTTTTTTTTTCTATGCAGCCAGAGCCATTATAGCTGAAAAGTATTAGCTGGATTCTGTGTATGAATCATTAACAGATGCATTGGTTCAATTCCTAGTGCAGAACTGGCCTAATTGACAGTGTTGCAGGAGTTAGTACTCGTTGGAAAAGTAAGACAGGTTCTGTTCCTGTCTTCTGTCATCAATGGTTATTGACTAAATTCCACTGGCAGATACTGCTTTACTGGTGATGATATGAGTCAAAACAACATAGCATTGAACTCAGGTACACAGCTGAGACTTAATACTGACAACAAGAACTCACAAGAACTTTAACATGACCAAAAAATTAGATATTCAATTATATAGAAAGAGTGAGGGCAGCGTTATGGCTTGATAGTCACAGTTGAGACTATCTGTGCCCTGTTTTAACTGCATATAAACCCATGGAGCGATGGCAATTCTAGATAGCTGATTCACGTTCTCAGGAAATATAATTAGTCAGTTACCATTTTACATCCAACAAAATCAACTTGTAGTAGAATTTATTTAGTCACTTTCAAAGTTACTTTATATATCATACTAGGTTTTCGTCTTGGATTTCACCACAAAATTCTGTCAAATTTTCCCTAAATACTATAGTATTCCTGTTAGATGCAGGAGTTTCATAAGTAAATACTTCAGCAATACTGCTTAATAATTAATTTTTATATAAAATTGTTAGCTTTAAAGTAAGCCCATTTCAAAATAGTTATTAGTAATTTTGATTTAATAAAAATATTAGTTTTTCTAATGATATATAAATCTCAACAGTTTTGATGATTGGAACTAATTTTCATGAAATATTAGGCTTTTAAGGCACACACAGAAAGAGATTTAATATATTTTCATAAGGTGAAAAAAGTGCAGTTTCTTAGCTGTAAATCTTAATACCTAGGTATTAACATTAAAGCACTATCGAGTCTATCCCTCCTCGAGCTTTTATGTAAACAGCATCTTTACTATAAAATCTAACATATCAGCCAAATTCAAAAGATTTAAAACTGTTTTTCTACTTGCCTATGTTCGTTGTCTCTGTGCACATGTATAATATGCTGGCTCACAAACTTGGATCATTACCAAGCTTTTAGGAACAATTCTGTATTGTCACTTCACACGCTTCATCTTCCCTCATATTAACTTAGAGGAGCAAGTCACAACAGTGAAAACTTTGTATCTCTGTATATAGCATCCAGGTGTTGATTTTTATACTGGTTTTAATCTAACAGTGATGACATTTTGTTTGCACAGAACTGTCTGGAACACTGGCTTTTGGTTGCCCAAAACTCACAACACAAACAATGACTGTAAGAAATAATACCTTCCAGCTACTGCCTGTGGCCAAAACCAGAGTGCACAACTTTGACCTTGTAAAATAGATTGGGCAGATGCTGAAACAAAGCCCACCAAGGTTAGAGGGGTGATTTGTACTGACTTCAGTAGGTCCTGTACCAGCTCTTTAGGCCAGTTCAAATTCTATTACAATCACAAAGCAAAATATAAATACTCAGTAACTGGATGACACCCAAACACAGAAAGCCTTAAGAAAATATAAGAAGTTAAATACAATTTTGTAAAATGTCCTTTGAAGTCTCATGTGGTATTTTCCTTGACTGGAAAACAGTTTTAAAAATCTTTCCTGAAAAATCCTGAAATCAGATTCTTTCCATCCCTGAAACAAACCCAAAGTTTAATAATCTTCAAAAAATTTCGAAAAAAAACCACTCTCTATTGGAAATATGAACACTTTGATAAGTTGATTTGCAAATAAGTTTAAACATTTTATATTTTTCCAGCAAACTGCTCAGAAAAACAGCTTTAAGGTGCTTTAAAGCATAATCATGTACTTCCACACCTTGTTATTGACAAGTAAAAAAATAGGGGCCACTAAGGAATATCCATATCTCTTAACAACATTGATCACTGGGACAACATAGAAATACAGCTCTTATTTAAATAAGGAAATTCTTGTTTCTTCAGCCTTAGTTCTTGCTGTTTGCTCATTACGTTTGTGCAGTAACAGGCAAAACATTTCAATTAGACTCCTTGAAATCTCGTTTCACAAGACAGTCAGACATCTGTGTTAGACAGAAGTAAGGAAAAACGTGTTTTGAAAAGCTAAGGTCATCATCTGTCCCAGAGCACCCTGCACCAGCAAAGCAGCAGGGATGGAGGCTGTTCTGTCCTGGGCCACCGTGGGCTCCACACTGGCACAGGAAAATCTTGGTTGCTGTCTGGGCAATGCAGCTCACAAGTGCTCACAGCAAGGTGGGAGCCATAAGTAGAATATTTTCTCTTGCTAAGGCTTTTTTCCCCCCAATCTAAATCACATCATTTATGCATCACTACTGCATTGTCTTTTCAAATTATAGTATGGCAGAAACAACAAGGAAATTGTAGTGGTCAATTATGATACATCAACTTCCTGTATATTTACTGAATTGTGAAAACTAATTCTTATGGCTTAAAATAAAAGAACAGCAGCTTGAAATAAAAAAACAGCTGATTAAATTCACTATCCGATAGCATGCAAACATAGCATTCACCTAACTCCTCTCAATAAGACCCTCATTTGTGAAAGTAAAAATAGGACAAGATACAGTTATGGGCAGCAATAGATCTGGGCACTGAATCACTGTCTATGTTCTTTTGGCACTGACTGAAACATGCTGGCATGGTTTTTTCTCAACTGCATAACGTCACTCACAAATAGAGAACAAATACCAGAGCTACTGCTCTGAAAACACACTTCCCCTATCACATTTAAAGAAATCCCAATGAGATTTTCTTAAGAAAAACAAAAGTAGGATATTATTGCCAGCTGAAGGCAGGAATATTTGCTATTTAGCATTTACTGAGTTGTCTGGAGAGAGGGAAAAAAAAAAAAAAGGCACTATACAGAGAGAGGGATGAATTTAAATCCTGTGTGTGTAACTGATACAAATGAAAGTATGAAGTTGTCTCTGTGCCCTGTGCGAGCTCAGGGGAGAAGTGAGGGCAGCAGGCGATGGTATGTGTCTGAAATAACAAACCCTCTCCACTAACACCCAAGCTAATGCACCGGTGCAGGGGCAAAGCCAGAGGAGAGAAGCTGCAGAAGCTGAAACGAGCTTTTCAAACTTTACAGAGACGTGCAAACTGGTGGCAGGGAGGAGGAAGACATGGTGCCTTGGCTTAACTCCTGTAGTGTCCTGTCAAGTCCATCGGGCAGAACACAAAGGCAGAAGTTGGCAGTCTTCAGAGCAAAATACAAACATTCCATGAACAGAGTTTTGGGACAAGAAGTAAGAATATTCTTCTGGCCCAGGAGGATGATCGATCTTTTCAAAATGAAGAAACTGACAGGGTTAATTCTTGGCCTTAAATAATTAAAATTTCCCCTCTAACATGCCAGATAGGCCACTGCCACAGACCTTCAGGGGTATCTTACTTCATTTCAATATATTGCAAAAAGTGAGAAATAACTGAAATTGGAAAAAAAATTTAAATCTCAGCTTCTTTCTGATTTCACTTTACAATATATTTTGTAACTCCAGTTTTGACATTGTGAGTGACCTAAGACAGTTGAACAAAGAGCTATTTTCCACCTCGCCTTTCCTCCTCTACAAAAGCTTCATGCTTTAGCAGTTCCAAATCACTGAAAAACATAATCTAACATGAAACGGGAGTCTAACAAGTACAGGATTCATATCTTGGAGCAGGTTTTAATACTGTGATTAAATTTGTATTCCCCCTAAACTGCATTTTGCTTGAACTCCGTGGCTTGTGATCCCGTTTCCTCCCCTTTTCTTGATGTCAGCTACTTCAGTACTGGCAGAAGTTCCCTCTGAACTGCAGCTGCATTTGTAAATGTTTCATCAAAGGCCTGAACGCCTGGTAAGCAGCAGACCCGGTTGGTGCTACGAATGTGATCTGGGTCTATCTCGGGGAGGAACAGCATGACCGTATTTACTGCCGATGCTATTCTGGGGGCTGGATGACGTGCTTCTCCCCTCTGGCTGAGCAACACTTGCCTGTTCATCTTTCAACACTCACTCCCAGAGTGACAGGACGAAATAAAACAAAATTTACTGGTAGCAAGCGGACTTGCATATTGAAGACTTCCATTCTAACAACTTCATGCACACATACATAGTTTTACTTCAATAATCATGTTAAATATTTTGTACTCTAGGTAGATACGATTTTTGGTTCCATTAAAAAAAAAATAGGATAGAGAAAAGTATTACCTAATAAAATAATTCAAATTATAATGGGGGCACAAGCTTATTTGTCCCCATAAATGAACTCTTTAACTCAGGACAGCAGCAACACAGTAGCTCCAGCTCTGCACAACACTTCCAAATGTGGACAGCAGCTGTGTCTCCCAAAAACTGTGAAAGTAGGGGGAAAAATATTTGTTAAAGCAATTGTGCACATAGAATCACTTACAAAATTAGGCAAGTAGTTTACAAACTGAAACTCACTCAAAAGCCAGCAGAATGAGCCAGGCACCTCCAGTCATTGATTAAACCCACCTAGTGCAAGATCTGTTCTAGACTTTGTAAGAGAAAGGAGGAAAAAATTTTAAAAAACCAAACAAGTGAAAAACCCAAAAAATTTCAGATTAAAATAACATGCACATTTTTCACACTTCAAGGGTTATAATTTTGCCAATATTTTTTTAATCTATAAATATGCCACTGATACCAAATGGCACAGAAAAGATCACTTTTTCTTTTTTTTTTTTTTGTCTCTTAAGCCTATACAAATAATTTTCAGCACTAGAACTGGAGAATCACAAAGTTGCATAATGCCAGATTCATGCCCTTTGTGGAAACTGAAATTTAAGGTAGGAACATCCTGACATCATAAATTTTCAAAATTGGTTGACATTTTAAAAATATTTAATTTGGCTCAATTTTGCAAATATGCAACCAGCTGGTAAAAATAAAATCTGATTTAAATTTTCTTTAGACAAAAACTACAGTCTCAAACTTACATAAAACTAAAACTATATCCCTTTATATATGAAGACAAAACTGCTACCCCCAGCTCCTAACTTTAGCATGTTGTATCACAGAAACAATCCTCCAGCTCTATTAAATTTTTGTTTTCAGGGCAGATCTTCTCATAAGCAAAAATAGCAGATAGATAACTGTGGTTGAATTAACAGAATTTTTGCAATGTTATCACATAAAATAAGGGAATTTCAAATATTACTTCTCAAATCGGTTAAAAAAAAACTTTGTACCTAACATAACCAAATACCATGCAGGCTAATGACAAATTTTAAAATTAATAACCTAAAACAGAAACTAAGGTGATCTCCACAATGGACTTAATAGCACAGGTGATTTTAGGCATACGTACCAGTGAACGATTTATTAATGAATACATGGCAAACTAAACACAAATTATTATTCTGTAAGTTAATTACATTTATTATGCATTCAGACATAAGAAAATATCATATAAATGTTTTTCAAATACACTGCATTATTAGGAAGACATACATTCCGTGATTAGAGAAAACACCGTCAGAGAAGAGATATTTTTATATTCTACAGAAATCTTAGAATAAATTCCACCATTACATACTTAATACATTAAGTATAGGTGGTTTAGAAAAACTCAAATAATGGATAACTTTTCATAAAGGACCTTTTGTACAAGATCATGAACTTCTGCATAAAAGGATTTTATTTACTATGACAACTGCAGTTTCTAGAGGATGATACTTTGATAAAAAGCACTACAAAACCCGGTTTAGACTCTACACTTAGAGAAAAAAAAAAAAAAAAAAAAAGGAAAAAAAAAGAAGAAAAGCAATGCTTTTAAAGAAAGGCTTAAAACTCTCCAAATCACAGTTTGTTTTTAGGAAAAGAATACTGCAAATACTAGTTTATCAATGTCTATCTTCTACTTGCCAGAAACACTTAAGACAGATATACATAACTTGTTCACATGCAGAGCTGCAAACACAAATTCATGTGAATTCACCAAAACAAGAGCATAAAAACTGGTCTGCACCTGCACAACACAGAGACAGACACTGAAAATTCTGCATTGTTGGTTGCATCTTCCAAAGTGCAGGATCTAATCTTTAAGTGAAATTTCAGTGGACAAATAGAAAACCATTTTGCAGCAATGTGGTATTACAGTAAGTGCATTTGCTAAGAAAGCCAGTTTTCAAGATGCAGAGGGGGCTGATACTGTAATCCACACAGTGAATGGATTTCTTCATCATATAAAAACATCATGGCATTATGTTACGAGCATTGAAAAGGCCAACCGAAGAGAAGCAAATGAAGAATAAATGAAATCTCATACCATCTGGGAGGTTTAATTCATTGGTTAGGCTGATTATGATGCACTGACCCTTGCTATATTCTTTTTTATAAACTTAAATATCAAAATACATTAGGGTGTTTGACTTGCAAGTTAGCTGTGATGAGAAAAATTTTCTTCCCCAGGACAAATATTCTGGAAGAAGCAGAAGAAACTTATTAATAGGGTGTACTTCTCAACTCAGGCACAGCAAGCATCTGTTTGTCTTTTACTGTTTTATCAAAAATCAGTTAGAGTAAGCCGCATTATCCTCACCAAAGTTTAAGCAGATTGAGGGAGTGGCTTTCTATTAATGGTCTTTGCAGCAGAGCCTGCTTAGCCCTATAGTAATGTCCTCTAAAGCTCAATTCCTGTATTGCAGACTTTGTTAATGGAAACACATCTCAAAAGTGTTACATTCAGTATCAAACAGCAAAAGCGCCAGCTTTTGCATCTCTGGTAGCATTTGCCTTGTTTTCTCCATCATAAACTGAAAAAAAAAAAACCCAAACCACCAAAAACCCCAAACACTGTCATATTTAGAATATTTAGAATGACAGTGATTTTCAATTTATTTCACAAATGGATTCACTCAGAAAAACCAATTATTTGAGGTATAAGAAGCACCAACACTAATTCATGGGTGACGTGCAACCATTGTTTGTTCTGTTTGCTAGTACAGCAAAACAGGAGTGTGACATCAGCCAAGGCCTTCAAAATGTATTTTAATACTAGGAATATCATATCTAATTGCTATTTTAACATTAACTTATCACCAGTCAATTAAAAAAAAAAAAAAAGCATTTCTACTTTTATGAGAAAAAAAATTAAAGAAATTCACAAGACATCCCATGTTACAACAAAATTATGTATGAATGCAGATAGACATATGGCCTCATCCCTATGTCTGATAAAATCTGCCCGACAAAATCAAGGCAGGCATAAGGAACGGCAAGCTCCAGGGAGTAGCTGAAGAACTGTGATCTCTATGGAAGTTGGGATGGGTGCCTTCTTTGAGGTGGACTCCACCTTGCAAAGATCTCCTGGTGTGACCTGTAGAGCTCTGGTCTCCTTCACAGGAGTCACATGAGACAGAAACACTGCAGAGCTGTCTGATGAAGGAATTCTCTTTACCAGAGCTCTGTGAAGGTAATCATTGGTGATGAAAATGCTAACTAATAAAGGAGGATTTTCAATTAATAAGTGGCCTAAAGCATGGCAAAAAGCCTAGATTTCTGGGAAGATATAAGTGGTATATATCTCTCAATAGAGGTACTCTGAAAAATAGCACCATGGTGAGCAGGAAGGCCACTGAACTTTTTTTGTCCTATGGTATTAAAGCAGCATGTATGAAAATTATCTAATTCACTAGCTAATTTACATGAAAATTACCAGAGAAATTAAGATCTCAAAAGAATATTATTTCTACAACTTAAAAATAGGAAAGCCACAAAGTACACATCCAGGCAGAAGAGAGATGTTTTGCATATCACTAACAAATAAATATTAAACAACCCCAATTCTTAACTGATGTGAGAGTTAATATGAATCCTCCAAACAATTAGAAAAGCTTCGATTAGGTTTTGATCCTCCTCAAGCAGCTGGAAAATCTGTAGGACATGGCAATGCAGGACTCAAGAGCTTTGGGTGCTGCTGCTAGTTCTTCAAAGCACAGAACAGGGTGAACATGGGGGACTTCAACAACCAAGGGACCTGTTGGGAAGGTACTAAAGGATCATTAGAGTACAGAATCATAGAATGGCTTGGGTTGGAAGGGTCCTTAAAAGACCATCCAGTTCCAACCTCCCTGCCATGGGCAGGGACACCTTCCACTAGACCAGGTTGCTCAGAGCCACTTCCAACGTGGCCTTGAACACTTCTCTGGATGGGAAGTCCACAGCTCCTCTGGGCAACCTGTTCCAGTGCCTCACCAATCTCACAGTAAAGAATTTCTTCCTAATCCACTCTGTTTCAGTTTGAAGCCATTCCCCCTTGTCCTGTTACTACATACTCTTTTAGAGTCTTCATATTTCTTGTAGTCTTCCCTCAGGTACTGGAAGGCCGTTGTACAGGGAAAAGTTTTGTTATTGAGCAGATAAGTGACTATAACAAATCTGGAATATCTCTTCTTTTTTAAGCAACAGTGAGCAAACTGACTGAAAGTGCAAGACTGAGGGCAATTTAGGTGAAAGATTATGGGGAAAATGTTATTTGTAATTCCTAGGAAAAGAGAATGGAATTACAAACAAACAAAGTGAACAGTAAAGCTGACAGCTTTCCTGTATGCTTTCGATTGCATTAGGGCAATTGTTTGCATAGATGTTCTGCAAACAGAGCAAAGGATTCGGCTTTAAGAGCAAAATAAAAATACATCTTTCTGCTAGATTATTTTTAAGCTGGATTGGTTTTCTGATCCAAATCACGGCTCACTGAAGAAACAGTTGTGCTGGCAGCACAGAGGGTTGGGGGCATGAGAATATCTCAAGCCAGCATCTGCCAAGACTGCCCTGTAAAAAACACAAACTTAAGATTTGCTCTCTACTAGATTTTATTTTATTATAAAGTCCAAAGAGAGAAATCTGTAAATATAATGTGAATATAATGTGAAAACTGTGTGAAGGGCATAAACAAACTACCTCGATGAAAAGGGAAAATAAGATGAGTATCATGAGGTAAACCTGACTAAACTGAGAGCTCTTCAAGGATCCTGAAACACTAGAAGGAAACATACGCAAGTAAAAAGTAGGTCAGATTACTAAAGGATGAATTTTAGGGAAGAGTGCAAGTATGCAGGGGCAAAATCAGAAAGGCCACATCACAGAATGAGTCTTATTTAGGAACAGAAAAGGAAACTGAGACAGGCCTAGAGGTGGAAGAGGACAGCAAAGGGAAGGGCTGTGCCGCTGCTCAGTGCAGAGAAAAAGCTTTCAGCCACACCAGTGAGATAAACCAAACTGCTAAAAGCTTTTCTGTTTCAGCTTCAGCCTAGAAGAGAGATTATGTATTTTGACTTCAGCAAGGTTGCTGATGTTTGTTAAATGTGATCTAAGTAAAGCTGTAAAAGACTAAACATTGTGTATACTTAGTAAGTAATGGTTATTAATTATTAAGTCCCAAGCCTGAAGGATGTATGAAATGCTAAATCTGTACCAAATGCTTTAATATTCAATACCTTCATGAATAACTTTGATCTTGGAAGAGTTCAGTTATTGCACATGCAAATGTGGAAAGTGTTAAAAACCTGTGAGGAACTGCAATGTGGAATTAAAACTGAAAATTACCTTAACTTGGGAGCATAATCCCAAAGCGGGGGGGAAAGAGTGTGCTAGTGAAACTCAACTTCATTAATACAAAGTGGGAATCAACTAGTTAAACAGTATTCCATAGGAAAAGATTAGGGCAACAGCAAATCACAAACTGAAGATGAGTTTTTACACATCATCTTGCTGTGTGGAGGAGAACAGAATCATCATACTTTCAATTCCCGGCACCAGTGTAAAAAGCATAATGTCATTTGAGAGTCACACAGAATTATGCTACTGCAATATGACACAATATTAGCCAAATAGTGTGGTTTGTATTTGAAATCAGACTTTAGCAACCAATAATACAACATAACAAGACAAAATCCAGACAACAGCAACCGTAACAATTATGAGGTCTAAAAGAAAATAATGCATCACAGAGCTTCCTTAGGCTAAAGAAAAATGTTCAACCAAGACTACACAAGTCATCTTCAGAAGTGGGAATTTGCTCCAAAGAGGAAATCCATAAACCTTTCCCATACTCCCCAAAGAAATAAGACTTGAAACTACAGCAGTTGCACAACTTCTATCACCATTTAGGAAAATTTACTGGGGATAACTCTGATTTTCTAGATATCTTCCACCTATATAATCTGAATGCTAATTTAGGGCAATCACTAATATGACTTCTCTTCAAATCAAGTGTTATAAAATAAAACACATTTGGAGTTAGTTCTTTTTTCTTTGTAAATGGATTAAGGTATAGTTATCCACTCAGTTTTGTTCTGTAGATATATATAAAAACACCCCAAAACAACAGTGACACAACTCCAAATGCTGATAAGATCCAGGAACAATGCACCATATTTTTTCCACTATTATAAAATATTGTAGTATATTTATACATTTTAAAAAAATCATTTCAGCACACTGTATTTTATTTGTATAGATTTTTACTGTTAAAATCATTTCAGAGACAAAGGTGTTCAACATAAACGCTGCATTTCCTTAAAAAAATAAGCTGCATTTTTATTTCAAATCTAATTCAGTTGCTTGAAACAATGCTGAAAATAGAAGTCTGGGTACAGAACATACTCATCTTGTTTTCAAGTTAGAAAAGGATCTGTATTTTTGCTTTTTATAAGCTTTATCAGCACTTTTGCATAGAAAATAACTGTATTCACTGAGTAAGCACAATATCTCTGGAATTAAATATACTGTCTTTCTGGCTAGGTCCCAGCTTCAACTGCAAGGTAGAACTGACACTGATACACCTAGGAGAGCAGGTTCATAACACAACGTTGTTCACATAAAATAAAAGTTTTTCTGAAAAAAAAATCCTCTGGAATTACTGCTTTAGTATTTAAATCCACTAACTTATGTGGATTTACAGTGTTTAAGGAAAAAGTGTTATGTTCCTGTTCTAGAAGTCAGACAAATTTATTTGTGTTAAAGTTATACAGAACTATGTTTAAAAACTTCAACATAGACTCCAGACATAAAAATTGGCATAAAAGTTGTGGCTGTTCCTTTGGAGCCAGAAACGATCTATTTGCCTTTGAAACTTCTACACCATGTGTTCTGTACTACCTTTACTTCTGTATTTCTGCCTCCCACACAGCAGTCCTGTGTGTGAACTGCTCCAATACAACATGTGAGGTGTGGCGCTCATCAGTGAAACATCCTGCCTCCATTCTGCAAGACACTTGAAAACAGTCTTTGGAGCTTTGCTTTATTTGAGCACAGATATCTTGCAGATGTTTAATTTAAAGCTCATGTGTAGTCTCACTGAAGTAAATGGGATTACTAAAGTACTTAAAGTAATTCCCTGCTGAATCAGGCTCTTAAGAGCAAGAATAAATGTGCCTAATTTTTATTCATGCATCAGATATCTATAGACTAATAGTTTAAACTCAGAAGTTTTTTATACAGTTAATATTAAATGTCTGGAGTTAATGTATCTTCACCTGCTGCATCTACCATCCCTATAGCAAGGACCTTTTTAAATATAACCCTGCAGCACAGTTTTTGCATACATACTGTGTCATCAGGCACTCATGTTTTGCATATATACAGTGTCATAAGACCTAGTGCTGTAACGACCTTTTTGTAAATAATAAATATTTAAACTGCACCTGGCCCTTTTATTTTTTTGAGTGTTACTTTCATGAAAGATTTCAGAAAAGAACTCTTGTAATGTAGATTAAAAAAAGTAGTGGAAGTAATCCCATTTACTTTGGACAAAAGAGAAACTCATTCATATACCTGTAAGTGCTTACTTCCTGCATCTATGGAGATGTAATTTTTAATTGTAGGAAGAAGGAAAGGAAAAAAATCTGTGGATCTAGGGTATTTAACCCATACATGCTGAAGGTCAAATACCAGCATTACTTACACCGTGGTCAAAAGCAAATATGATGTGGCTTGAACTAATGTTGAGACGTGTCAATATAAAATTTGACAGCAAAAAAAGAAAACGCAACCAAAAATCCAAATAATAAATCTACAACCTCATCAGCAATGAGACACCTGTAGCTTGTTCATCAAAACCTGGCTAAGTGATGCTGAAAGTTCTCTGCAAAGCACTTCTATTCTCACATCTATTAAAATTTATCCCCTGCTGAAAATATAATAAGAGAAGGCTGGCAGTGATGAATTCATCTTGTCATCAAGCATCGAGTTCATTTAAATTGATTTCCTCACCTAAATGAGTACACCTGGAAATACCAACCACATGCAAAATTACCATTGATTTTAGCATCATTTGCAGGTCACCAAAAAAAGGACCCACAGACACACATGTGATAACAAAAGAAAAATAATACGATTCCTTCCTGAAACTTTCACTGTTCATCTCTGGCCCACCTGATATTGTTGGTTCAGCTAATCTAGAATTAAAACCTGGAAAATTTAAATCAAGGGGGTAAAACAAAGGACTAATAGGCAGATGCTTATTTAATTTTTGCAGTGGTACAACATCTTCTGTACAGATGTAAGAACTTAATGCAGCCCTGATTAGCTATAGGTTTAGGATACCATAAGAGACGGTACATCAACAGCTTTAGAGATAAACAATTCATCGCTAAGTAACAGTACAGTAACACATCAGGGGTGCAATTACCCAAGTCTTTACTACAGCAAATCCAGTTATTATTCATCAATACAGAGCCAAAAGTGATCCCCAGCTTGGCAAAGGACTTGCACAACTGTGAGTGTTGGCTGGGCCATTGGGCAGGGGGACATAGCTTGTTCTTCAAAGAAACAGCTCAGATCCACAGAGCAGCTGGGTGAATCTCCCATTCCCTCATCAGACACACCTCTTCCACTGCCGAGTTGCAGCAGCACAGTCTGGATTTGCTAACCCATTTTCACACCCCACCTCTGCTCCCCTCCGTGCTGGTTGTGTTCTAGCTGGGCACAAAGCACAGAGGTGTTGTACAAGGCAGTTCTGGCTTTACACCTCATTTCTGCACACAGCACCTAGAAACACCGTGCAAAGCAAGAGGAGCCCCGTAACAGACAGACCCAATGCTCAGCAGCTTCAGTTCAATTGTGACAACGTCAAAAAAGTCTGCTCATACAATAGCATGAAGTTATGAACAGGCAACATTAATGACTAGTTAACTGTACACCAGTATCAGCTATTATGCATGCTGTGTCCCAACAGGTAATTCCCCATAATCATATAAAGTGTTTCAATCTTCTGCAATTCTCTTCAAACATGAGCTTTTATCGATCTTCTGTCAAAAGAAAGAAAATAGGAAAAAATTTAATAGATTGAAAATAGTAAACTCCTCAAAGCACACGTGTTATCACCATGATTGTTTCCAATCTTTCTCTTGAGGAAGAAATGCAAGACATGTAGGGCATAAAACCCAGCCATCTCGAGCAACACTCAGAGAATACTGCACTGTATCTTCTTCAGCAATCCCACCCACTGCAAATTTTCAGACCTCCCCTCCATTCTCAGTAACAGCTTTCTAAAAACACCATATTGCAGTGAAGGTCTCAGTCCTTTAACTTCAGCACGCTTCGTAGCCTTGTCCAATGATACATGAAAGACCGCATGTCTGTGCTACAGAAACAACATTTTTGTCTGGTTTTCTACACTCCAAAACTATGGAACAAAATTTTATGGGTTCAAAGTGGCATTGAAAGCTTCTCCATCTTCTCATGAAAAGGCACAAGTCTTTGACTGTGCCTTTTTTGTCTTTTTCTCTTTGTATGCATGTGTCCAAATGTGTGCACTGTCTTCTACCTCCACACATTCAAGCAGAATTAGAAATCCTCTTACTGGCCCAGAAAGAAGGCTTTGAAGCACACACACTTCTTGCAATGATAGAGACAACAGCATCAGTTACGGCGCCCAACTCTCCCCTAGAAAGAGCAGAAATACTTTGGTACTAAACTGTACAAACGTGGCATAAAAATGTACACAGAAGAGTGTGTTATGAAGCACAAAGTTAGAAAATTTATTCAAGTTACATGGATATGTTTAGTTTGTGCAATACTTTAATTTCATTTAGGTTTAAGTCAAAACTGCTTACATATGGGCTGAATTTGGCAGATTTCTAAAGCTTAATTGTTTCAATTTCTAATGTTTTGAAATCAAATTCCATTTGCAATTATTTTTCTACTTTTATTCATCACTACTAACATAGCGATTGTTATTTCTCCACTTTTCCAAATCATCTGTGTCCAGATAGTACCACAACCCGTGATTAAAAAATATGATTCATGCTTCTAACAAAATTCCCATTGAAAAGAAACATTTTCTCTCGTATTTTTTTCCAGTCCTGATCTGTAATTGTAAAAGAACAAAAAGCTAGGATACCGTGACAGCAGCTTTCAATGCCTTCCCTGCTATCCACTCTGCAGTTTCTACGCTTATGCATTTCTCCTGTCATTTGCCCTTACAATTTTTTATCTGATTATCAAATATCTGGCAAAGAAGCACTTGGCAGGATTTAGAGCTCTTCGAGCGCCGGATGACCGTGGACCTGATGGCATAATGAGAATCTCCTAATGAAGTTCCCAGCAGTGCTGTCCCTGAAAAACCTCAAAACCACTCACTTTTTGCCCCGTATTTCTCCACCCGTGCGACTTGGTGGGCTCCACATACCATTTGGAAAAAGTACAAAACACATCTCGGCTGTGCTCTTCGTGCACAATTTCAGCTTAAACCTCGTCTTCTACCTCGGGGCAAGTAAGAAATTAAAGAGAAAGAAAAACCAAAACTAAGAACCACAAGTAGCACCACTCGGAAGCCCTCTCTTTTTGCCTACTTGTTGCAGGTGCTAGCAGGTGTAGCAGCAACCTGCTCCGGAGGGGAGGGGAGGCAGGGCAGGGCACGGAGCCGCCACCGCCCCCCGGGCATCGCGGGGGCCCCGGCCCGGCTTGCGCGCTCCCGCCTCGCCCCGCCCCGGGCCGCGCGCGCCCCCGACACCTTTCCCCGGGAGCAAAAGGCACACGGAGACCTCCCCGGGAGCGAGCAGGGTTAGGCGGCTGCTCCCGGGGGACAAGCCCGCCCAGGCGCGGCGACAGCCCCGGCCGGCCCCAGGGGCGCGCACCTGCCCCGCGGCAGCGGCGCGGCCACAGCGGGGGCGGGCCCGGGCGGGAGCGGAGGGGCGGGCGGGGAGGAGCGGGGGGCGGGCGCCGCTCGCCGCCGCGGGGCTGCGGCTGGGCTGGGCGCGGGCTGCCGGCCGGCGGAGCGCTCGCAGTCGCGGGGAGCGCCGGGGCTGTCGGTCGGGCGGCGGGCGGGAAGGGAAGGCGAGGCAGGCGGAGCAGGGAAGGGAGCGGAAGGCGGGCGGGAGGCGGCGGCGGCGCCGCGCTCGCCCCGCTGCCCTGGATGACGGGCGGCCGGTTCGACTTCGACGATGGCGGCACCTACTGCGGCGGCTGGGAGGACGGGAAAGCCCACGGGCACGGCATTTGCACCGGGCCCAAGGGGCAGGGCGAGTATGCCGGCTCCTGGTCCCACGGCTTCGAGGTGGCGGGCGGCTACACCTGGCCCAGCGGCAACACCTACCTGGGCTACTGGGCGCAGGGCAAGCGCCACGGGCTGGGCGTGGAGACGAAGGGCAGGTGGATGTACCGCGGCGAGTGGTCCCACGGTTTCAAGGGGCGCTACGGGGTGCGGCAGAGCCTCAGCACGCCGGCCCGCTACGAGGGCACCTGGAGCAACGGGCTGCAGGACGGATACGGCGTGGAGACCTACGGGGACGGAGGTGGGCGCCGGCGGGGGGCGCCCCGCGCGCGGCGGCGCCGGGGGGCGGGCGGGAATGGGGGCGGGGGGGCGCGCGCCTGCGTGGGCGCGCCGCGGGAAGGGCCCCTCCTTCCGCCCCCGCGCCCTCACCGCCGCCCTCGCACCGGGGTCTCTGCTCCTTCCCCTGCCCGCGGCCGTGCGCCTTTCCCGGCGCCGTTCGCTCGGCGGCCCCGAGGCCCCGCTGGCGGCCGGGGAGCGCCACAGGTGCTTGGCGCCCGCCCCGCCCCACTCTGTGAGGAGCCGCCTGGCCCCGGCTGCGCTCCGAGCGCGCTGAGCTGTCCGGGCTCAGCGCTTTCTCCCGGCCAGCTGGTAGAAATCCGCATTACGGCCGCCTGCAGACGGCTTTCCTTTCTCTCCGCCGAGGCGGCTCATGGGCTGCCTGCCCGAGGGAGCGATGGCCGGGTGGCCGCGCCTGGCTCGGGCAGCGGGCGAGCCCCGGCACCTCGCCCTCTGCGCACCGCGTTCGTGCGGGAACGGCAAGAAGTTGTTATAATAGAGCCCTTGTGTCGCGCTGGTGTGCAGGCAGGGATGGCTTTGTGCGCTCGATGCGCTCGGCTTGTAAACAGGAGGCTGGAGCTAATGGAGTGGGGACGCAGCTTGCAGCGTAAAATCAATGAAACTTGTGTCCACCCTCATATAATAACTCCTGTTTTTACCAAAATACGGGCTAGTTTCAAGCATCCTGCTCAAAGTACGAGCAGTGCAGTGCAGTCGCCCAGACCTGCCGCTCACACCCTTCCCCACGACAGAGCCGATGTCCCAGGGCTGAGCTGGCGGTGGGCGTGCGGCGGGGCCGCGGCGATCCGCCCTCTGCTCAAGTCGGGAGCGGTCAAGAAGTCCGGGGTCAGTGAGGTCATTGAGGACCGGAGCTTACTTGAGTGTTCGCTTACAGTTCTTGTACCTCTGTCGCTTCATGCTCTGCACGATAAATCAGCCCGGTACTCTTTAATTCAGCCTTTGCTGCTGTAATGTCCTTGGCCTCGGTGGAAGTGCCACCTGCAACTTCTGCAGAGTTGCTCTTCAGCTAGGAACAAGGGAACAGGTTTGTTCTGTTCAAACAGGAGGAAAAACGGGTCTCAGTTTTAGGACTAGAGAGTTGCTGGGATTTTTTCACAGAAATGCTGCTTGCTTCAGCATTCAGCAACGTGTTCAGTTAACAGACAGGTAATAAAATTTGCCGAAATCAGAGGTACTATTCGCGTGATGTGACTAAAGGACTAACCCATGTGTCAGCTCTCAGCTGATATTTTTGCTAGTTTCTTAAAGGAATTTTGTCAGATCATCTCTGATCAAACTCTCTCCATTTTAGGAGAATGGGTATTTTTTTTTTTTTTTTTGTTAAGCAGAAGATAAGATATTTGCAGTTGGGCTCCTATTTTTTTTTCTTTTCTGAAATACAGAATGTAGCAAGTTGGTAAGATTCAGTTTCTTCAGACAATGAAATGCGCAGTGGGCTTTCTGCCTTTGTGTCCCTTTGTTTAGAGATATTTGTAGCTGTCCAAAAATTGTTTCCTGGTGTGGAAAGTTCTGAAAGGCAGCTATGTGTTTATGGATTAAAAAAAAAATCACCAAAATCAAAGTATGAAAGAGAACAGATTTCAATTTCACTTTCACCACACAATGTCCTTTTCAACTTTTATGATATTTGTTTTGGCTGATTGCAAGCAGTGGCTTTTTTTTTTTTTTTCCCTCCCCTCCCTTTCTGGAAAAGCAAATTGCCATTCCGGTAAATCTTCTAGGAATTATTTTTCTCAAAGTTGTTTTTCTCTTTTTTTTGTTTAGGCTTCTTGCGACTTTTTAAAAAATCTTAATATAGTACTGCTTATTGGAGGTAAATTCTCTCAGTATTTAGACTTAGGACATATGAAGGATCCAGTTCACACTGTTAGTTGAAACCTATTGTCGTGACTCCAGTCTTTAGCATGTTGCAGTTCCTACGAACAGAGGATGTGAAGTCCCATTGATTTTAATGAGAGTATTCATGAATGAAGCAGAGCAGTACGTCACAGATGTTTGCAGATGTGTTTTTGTTTTCATGCTCTGGGAACAATAGATGTATTTGCACACCAGAACGACATCTGAAATGGGTTTACAAGGAAACCAGATTTACACATGTATCTTTAACATAATTTAAAACAGTTGCAAGAAGGCTCTCTCTTCATGAATACTGGAGAGTACCAGTGTAAAGAAATAACTCTTTAGACTACGCCAATTGCCAGTGTATTTTAAACTCACTGTAATCAAGGCCTCTTTGCTGCTACCTTTTTAGGCATTTTTCTTTTTTTTTAGTATATCCCCAGTACATTGCTTTAAAATGTATTGGTGATATTACAAGATATCATTGAAGGAGGGAAAAGAAAAGCAAGCATTGACAGTGTTCGTCAGTTTTTGCGCACAAAACTTTTCATGATATGAGTAATATAGCTCATGCTGTGTTTAGATGCTTAAAATTGTCACTCAGTCAAGTCTCTGAGGAAAACACTGTGAATTATAAACCATGATACTTCATACATTGCATGTGATTACAGTGGGCCTTCAAGTGGCCCATCAGTTTGTCCCCTGAAGCAGTCTGGATTTTTGTGCCTCCTTTAAACTCCCTAGGTTTTATTAATCTGTATGAAGATGTAAAACCTATTGGAGGAGGGACTGTGGCCTAATTTGAAACTTCAGTATGTCTAAATTGGTTATTTATGGTCCTTCTAACAACAGCAAAAACCAATTGCATGTTGTCATTCTACAGAGGGAGATCAGGGGCAAAATCACCCTGAGCAAAGGTCACGTACGTTCATTGATTTCTGAGAGGTCTTCTTTCTAGGTCTATGCTTATTTAACATTTGAGTTAGAAAAGCATGCAAAAATCTTGATGTAATAACAAATTTTTTAAGCCACAGTATATTTAAGTAAAGGATAAGAGCAAATGGAGTGTTAAATGGGTCCTTGGCCTCTCTGTTTTTTTCACAGCATCGTTTTAAATTTTAACTGCAGGTGGGCAATAACATATGCAGCTGGAAGATGCACCAAGGGTATTTTAGAAGGGATGGCACACTGTAACTAAGGAAACAGATTATGAAATTATGTCTTACAGCAACTTGCCAACAAAAAAGAAAGGAAAAAATATACTTTCTAATAGCTCTCAGGCTCAAAATATGAACACCTTTTCAAGAGAACCAATTAAACCAGATGAATGGTCAGTAGTTGCGGATGAATGTTTCTTCAGTTACAAAGGATAGCAAGCCTAGCTTTTAAAAAAATAGTGCTAAACAATATTACAATTTTAATACAATTTTAAATTATATTGGTAATTACAATGTTAATTAAAATTTTAATAATTGACCTTTAGAGAAACTGCTTTGAAGAGTCAACTATGGTATAAGATGAAACAGAATATGATATGTTTGTTGATATATCGTTCATATTTATCTAGAGAGATAGGTAAATACTGCATATGTGTTCATCTTCATATATGGGAAAAGCTTTTTCATCGTATCTTATACATTGTTGTCTTTCATTATAGTGCAATATTGACATGTCTTGCTTGTTTGAAGATTTCTAAAATTTATTGATTGAGGTGATGCAGTTAGTATGACACAGTCAGTCAAATTACTGTACAAGGTTCTTGTATCTAGATTCTGGACACTGCTCTCCGTATGTAAATAATTTCCTTTAAAATATTCTTGAAAAACCAAGGAAAATAAGTCAGCTGTTTAGCATTAGTATCAGAAACCTTTCCATTGATGGATTTGTAGTGATAGAAGTGATGATACTTACCTACTACACTGCATAAAATTCAACCTAAATATCTCATACGTTTTAAGGATGAAATAAGTATGAATCTTCCATTTTCTTTTTTACTGTTTTCTCTTTAGAAGAAGCTGGCATTGATTTTATTTCCCAATAGAAAGGAAAATTGGACAAGAGAATAGCAGCACATTAATTGTTCTTGTTTTAATGCCCTTACAGGCAGCAGCAACCACTTCCCTTCTTTCTAGAGTACTGAAAAATACAAGTCCTAAATTAATTAAGTGGTTTTGAGCTTTCCATTAAACACATGTTTATTAATTAAAGTATTAATAAGAAAAAAAGCCTAGCCTTTTATACTTCTTTAAAATTCTGTACTGAAATAAGTTGATTGTGCCTAAAGCCTGACATTGTAAGCAGCATGGAGAGCCATAATTATTAGATGCTGCTATAATGTAATATTGTGGTATAATCAAAATTAGATTTATTATTTCAAAATTAAATTATTGGAGAACATTAAAGGGGTTATAATACATAGTGGTAAGTGTATGTAGCCAGATTCTTAGTTCCAACATACCATTACAGATCCCAAAAATAATTAGGGACAAAATGAAGTAATTTATCCTCATAAAATATTCATGTATTTCTGGGAATTTTATGTTTAATCAAAGAAAAAAATTAGAATGTGGCTGCATATTTGCAGTATTTACAGAACATGTCATACCAGTGCTTTGTGCTCATGTTTCTATTTGTTCTTCCCCATATGCTGAGTTTTTTAAAATAATCATGTTCCTAGATTCAGCACCCTTACAACCAGTACAGCAGTAGGTATCCAGGATACAGAGAATGAGAAAGAAACTAAGAAAGTTGTTTGTTTATGTCAGCAGCCATCTGTTTAAACCTTCCACTTGGTAGAATTTTCTACCAACACAAAACAGTTACATTTTGGAACCTATCTAGTATTTACATATTAAAGAAAACAGGCTTAGGAGATTTAATTGTGTGTTAACACTGAAATATAAGTTACTAGAAGAGGTAAAGAGTAAGGCAGCACTTGATAGATGGTGGACACGTACACAACCAAAACAGTATGTTTATATGGAAGAGGTTGAATCTCAAAGTAAATTAATCTTTGAGCTACATCTTCAACTGCAGGTGCTTCACAAATATTTTCACAAAAATTTTATCAATCACTGAATTTCACATTTGATATTTAGTTCTCTGAATAATTAATAGGTGTTCCAATTGACGTAGATCAAAATAAAAAAAAAATTAAAGATTGTTTAATTCATCCCTCTGTGAAAATATTCAAAGTAGCTTTAAAAAAACAAAAACAAAAACAACAACAAAAAAAAACAACAACACCCAAAAAACCAAAACAAAACCAAAGCACTAAGTGGGTGATCCACTTCATATTGAGGAGCTTAAAGTAGTTTAATGGGAATTAGAGTGAAATTACATCAGAAAACAGGTTATCTTCTATTTGCTAGTTACGGCATTCATACCACCTTCCTTTGGAGCCTCTGGTAGAAATGGCCTTCAGAGAGCCGACACTGGCAAATGTCAAAATGAGAATGCCTTTCAAGAACACAAGAAAAAAAAATTGCTGTAGTAATCTGATAAAGGTGGGGTTTGGGTCCAGTGCAGCTTTGCATGACGTCCATGACTTTTCATATCGTATACCGTACCGCCTCCTTACACTGCTGTTTAAAATTTTATACAGGAGTATCAATGATTGCTTGCTAGAATGTTGTGCAATCTTATGTTACTGCCTTGCCTTTCTTACGTACTGCAGAACTGATGAAGGGCAAAAAGAGCTAAAGAATTCATGCTTTTGATCCTTCTGTCACAACATAATGCAGAATGCAGTGCATGTTTATGTACTGGGGATACCAGAAAGTGTTGGTGTGAAGAGTTCATAAAGAGAAAGGAGTCCTGAGGTATTGTTCTTTCTTTCAAATCCACACAAAAATTTTAAAAGATTTAGTTTTACAGTAGAGGTTTATGACAGTGGATCCAAAAGTCCATCTGAAGGCAATCTAGTGCATTATCAAGTAGCTCCTGACAAGGAGAGGTCTGTAGTCACCTTAAACCCACAGTAACAGAATGGTTACTTCTCCTACTTGCTTTTTCAGTGAGCAGCTGGACACAAGAGCTATAAGTGTCCTGCTCTCTCCCTTCTCTCCAGCCCTCTTTTCCCTCCTCAGCTGGCAGCATATAATGTGTCTCTGTTTCTGGTGGACACCTTCCTATAAGTCCACCTTAAAAAAAATGTTGAGGGCATCCTGCTTTAGAAATTTCTCTCAAATTTTTTTTTCCCCCCTGAACAGGGGGATGTTTATGTGATTATGGTTACTGTGTCTTAGTTGCCAAAATAAATCATCTGTGAAAGTGAAAGATTTATTAAGTGGAAAAATAATTAATCAGAAAAAGTAACAAAAGTAGTTTATCTATCTGTCTGTCAGTGTCATGTGCATCTCACCAAAATCAGAGGTGACAATGTAGTGTTGCCTGTAGCATACTGATGGAGAGGGTTAGGTCTTCTACAGCTTCCTAAATTTAATTTCTTATTACTTTAAAAGGTACCTACCAGGGGCAGTGGACAGGAGGGATGAGACATGGATATGGTGTACGTCAGAGTGTACCCTACGGCATGGCCACTGTGATCCGCTCACCTCTCCGAACATCTCTGGCGTCGCTTCGAAGTGAGCAGAGCAATGGCACTGTTCTGCACGACGTCACTTCAGACAGTCCAGCTGGAACAAGAGGAGGGTTTGTGCTCAATTTTCACAGTGATGCAGAAGCCATGGGCATTAAGAAAAAAGGAGGCTTATTCAGAAGAGGATCTCTTCTTGGTAGTATAAAACTTAGAAAATCGGAATCTAGGTCATCGATATCTAGCAAACGGAGCTCTGTCAGGAGTGATGCTGCTATGAGCAGGATTAGCTCTAGTGACGCCAACTCTACGATTAGTTTTGGAGATGGTGACTGTGATTATAGCCCTCTGGAAGACCACGTTGATGCTACCACTACAGAAGCTTATATGGGTGAATGGAAGAATGACAAGCGCAGCGGTTTTGGTATCAGTGAGCGTTCAAATGGTATGAAATATGAAGGAGAGTGGCTGAATAACAGGAGGCATGGATATGGATGTACCATGTTTCCAGATGGCACCAAAGAAGAGGGAAAGTACAAAAATAACATTTTGGTCCGTGGAATAAGAAAGCAACTTATACCAATACGAAACACAAAAACTAGAGAAAAGGTGGATAGAGCAATAGAAGGTGCACAGCGAGCAGCTGCCATGGCAAGAACCAAAGTGGAAATTGCAACCTCAAGGTAAGTTGTCAAATGGAAGGTTGTAAACCTTTGTGTTGGTGAGCTCTTGCTCACCTTTCGTTTTCATGGGTGTAGCTCCATTGACTTTAGTGGCATTACACATGTGAAACTTAGAACTTCAACTCATTTGAGTAAAGAGTTTGTGTTAGTTCCATAATATACTGTAAAAGTACATTTCCATTCTTGATACATTTCTGCTTTCTCTCAAGAGCTGCTGCATTATGCCTTTAAAGCTGTTTGGAAAATAAAACTGGTGAGGAAAGAAGTGAATGATTTGGGGGATCTGAGGTAAAGTTTGAATATTTTCCCATAAACATGCTCCAGTTAAGCGTATTGTATTGCCGATTTTTTTTTTGGTAGCATCTGAAACTCACTGAAGTTGCCCATTTGACAGTAGGCATCTTAAGATGCATCTCTTTCTGAGAAACTGTGGTATGAACAGCATACGAGTAACAGTCGAGGATGTTGTGCTTGGAGGCTTTTGTTTGGTTGCCAGAGCAGTATCTCCCAAGCGTTCTGTATGAGGACTCTGCCATTTTGGAGCACACTTCTCAACTCATCTGATCATATGACCCCAACATCAAATAGTGGTGGTCAGCTTCTCCCTGTGCCTCTGCCAAGTGTTTGAGATGGGAGAAGTGTATGGGTGTTGGAGAAAAGTGGCATTTTCACTTTAAACTCCTAACCAACAACCAAGCAAAGTTTCTTGAAGTGGAATTGTTACAAATTAAACCACTATAGACAATTTTAACTGGTTTTATTTTAATTTTGAGAGCTCTTTAAAAAGCTGCTTAATTTTTATTGCCTTCCAGTAAGTTTCTGTGGTGTTTTCTCTATTGATGGCTGTAGTTCATTTCCTCAGACAGGCTTTTCTTGAAATATGCTTTGAATAAAAAAAAAAAGAGTCCAGAATGTGCATGAAAGAAAATCTTCATGCTATTTTAGAAAGAGGATGTCACATTACTCTTAGAGCTGAACAACTGATTCCTAATTTAGTGTGGTCACCAGTGTGTCCCCAGTGACTACCCTTTTCCTGACAGTCCTAAGAAATACCAAAACTGGCATAAATGAGAGAGCTTGAATATATCAAATGCTCATAGCAAGAAGTAGTTGAGACACTAAGATGAAGAATGTAGCATACTGTTAAAGGACCTTTCTGAGAACTGGTCATGTAAGTAACTAAAGGGTGGCAAATACTCAGTTACTTCTATAAATATATGTAAGGCATTATATGACAGCATGCCATATTAGTAAAGCAGATCAGTAATACCTAACTTAAAGAAAGTACTGGATCCCATTCATGTTCTGTCAGTACATAATAAGCCCTAGCTTTTTAAAAAATGGGGTGGTGGTATGTATGGGAAGGGGGAGTCACCATTTGAGTCAATATAAATCTTTTAAAAAGCTGCTGTCTGAGACCATTATGTTCCAAGGCATGGTGTATGCACTTCCTCTTCAAGAAGTGTCTCTGAAGTGTTTTGTTTGCTTTTCCTTCCCTTGGATTTTTAGGTGGAGGACAGAGTTCAAATTACTTCTTTTGGAACAATTCATCAAAACAATGTTTATTTCTTGAAAATACGTTTTTGAAAGTGCAGCAGAAGGACTCAGTTATAGTGCAGCTGTGACCAGGGGCAATCTCTCCCTTTGGTTTCTCAGCTAAAAATCTCTCTGAAACACTACCATAACTACCAGGATAGAAAGCAAGATTGCAGATTCAGGTCTTCTCTCTTTTTAGTAGCCGCTGCACCAGCTGTACTGGCCCTGATTCAAGGGCCAAGAGACCTGACACCAAGCTGGGCAACATCAGGCATGAAGATAAATATTCACTTCTGAGGGCATGTTGGACTCCCCTAGTAAGAATGACAAGACCTTTCCTATCTCTCAAGTTTTCAGAGTTGTTTTGAATATCAACCAGTAGGAGCAAGGCAACGTGCACTGGTGAACTAAGGAACTGTCATACTGGCAGGGTCAGTAGCCATATCATCTGGAATAGATTCTAGAGCAGCACTGAGTAAAAAAACTTCCATTTCAAACAGTTGTTAAAAGCTAGGCTGTCCAGATTGGTATGGTTTCAAGATGGAGGTACCTCAGTCTCACTGAAGCCTGACGACCAGTGTTGGTTTGTGACTGTATTTTTACCAAACTGATAAATTAATAATACAATAATTCTTCAGGCAGTAGCATTCTTACAATGTCTTCCTAGATTAATATGAAGATGGTGGTCTTGTCTGTTTCCCAACAGTTACTAGTGCCCAAAAAAGTCTAGGAGAAGTGCCTTCTATAATTTCTCCAATGTTTAATACAAAGGTGATTCTGCCCATATGGCATAACCTCACTTCACTATGGCCTTCTGTGTTTCAGACTGGGCAGATGTTACCAGGACTGTGTGCTTGTAGATTTCCATTCCATTAGTTGAAGAACTCACTAGATAGACCTTTTCTCACCCCAAAAACCATTGAAGCAAAGAGCTAGAAATCCTTACTCTTACCCAGATACCTTCCTTTTCAATGCAGCTTGGAGTTGTATGCTATTATTCCTGCATTGTTTATTCCCAAAATGTTTGTTCAGCCAAATGGAAACAGACCATACTCCTCATCATAGCTCCCTGCTGGTCATGACAGATTTGGCTGGTAGTTTGACCTGTGACAGATGTCCAAACAGTCTTCAATGAGACCAACCACTGTTTTGCTTTATATTCCTGATGTCTTTTTAGGTCTAAAAGCCCTCTTTAGTAATCTGTGTAATCTTCCTTTGTCTAAAGTGGCAGTTTTGTAGACACAGAAAAAATATTAAAAAAAATATTAAATAAATAATGTAAAAAATAATAGTGATAAATAGGGATGAATAGTGCTTCTCTGAACCTGAATTTACATTAGCTCTTCTGAATTAGCTTTTGTGTTTTTGAGGCATTTGTACTAACGTGTTTTGAAAATGACAGCAGCATTTCTCGAAAGATAGCAGATTGCAACATTGTGTGATGTATAAAAAGCTGCTGTATCAGGGAAGTAATTACTAGCTTCTGCTACACATGTGTATTCAGTAAGGCATCACAGATTAGAAATTAGCAATGAATAAAAATTCTTTTAAAATTACAGTGCAGCTTAATAGATTTGATCCTGTAGTAGTTTTACTAGCTGTATTTAAGGAAAAATATTTTGGCATAAATATAAAAATCCCAGAATTTGAGAAACTTCAAAAGTACGTTCAATACCTTCCCTTTTCAAAACTTCATAAGATGCCTTTTTAAAAATATCATTATTATGGGGAGTAATTAATTCAAATTCATCTTTAACACATTGTGCTAAAAGCAGTCAGGTTTGTATGCCTTATTTGGGGTCCTCCTGTCTGAAAGGAGAAGCTACTTTCCAGAAATATTTGATTCTTTTCTATACATGTGAAGTGCTTTAAATGCTGGAAGATATACTTTTGGGAGATACTAAAAGCCCCAAGTGTTGTCTTAAGCAAGAGTCAAGTAGAAACTCATTTGAGGATATCATGTAATTCTCACGGTAGGGATTCTGAACTTCCTTTTCATCACTGTCACATGTCTCATTCAAAGGAGATATCCCTCTGCAGTTCAATATAAACTGGATTTACATTAGAGCACTTCTTTGCTAGTATGAAAATTACTTCTCATTATACTGTATTGTATTAACTTTGCCTTCATCAATACTTATGTACAGTATAAAACTGTAATGTTTCTGGAATTCATTTTCAGAGTTTGAACATAAACTTACAATACTCAGTGTCACTGGCTGTTTTTAAAATACATCAGTCCTGTAAGCAAGCATGAAGCACTGGAAGCAGTTGAAGGAATGATGTTTGTTTACTAACAACCCTTCATGTTCCATATTCTTTCAGAAAAGTAAATTTTATGCATTCAGAATTGAGTGTTCAGAGCCAGGCCTTTTTCTTTTTTTTTTCTCCCTTCAAATATTTTCTAGCTAATTCTCCCCATAAAAAGGTCTTCTCCTTTAAATGTTGGCTCTCTGAGGAAAAACAAACTTTGCAAGGACAGAGAGGGACATGGTAAAAATACAATAAGGGTAAGAAATGTGAACCAGAAGATAGTATATGAAGGAAAAGGGAGAAAGAAACCAAAAGAGAAAAATATCTTATTGATGCTTTCCTAACATTCCATTGATATTTCAGGTCATAAAACAAGCAGATTAAAGAATTTAAACTTCTTTTGTATTCTCTTTTTCACAGAAGCTAAATACTTTCAATCACATAAAATTTTTAAGTGAGTTTTAAGTGAAGTGTATATATTGTCATAAAGTGCCATGAGAACTTGTGACCACCTTAAAAGCAATATTGTACTGGGCTCTCATTACATGAGCACCTGAGATTTGGTGAAGCATAATGGTTCCTTTGTGTTAGGCACTGCACAAACAAATTCTGCTGTCTGGAGACCTTGCAGCCTGGGAAAATGGCAGTGCCCAACAGATGAAAAGAAGCTGGCAAAAGACTGGATCGGAGAACAAGATAACAGTAAAATCAATATCTTGCTGCTAATAATATGGAGCAGTTCCTCCTTGTTAATTAGCTCTCTATGCGCAGACAGCAGTGACTAGCAAGCCTCCAGTCAGGAAGACCTTTTAAATGGAGTACTGAAGGGGGATTAACTGGCATCTTCTGCAGTCATTTCTTTTTCAGAGCAGCTTTTTTAGACAGCTTGATTTTATTTTTAACATGTTTGTGTCCAAGTCCACAGATGCTAGAGCTAAATTTCAGCTTTTATTTTTTAATAGAAACTACTGAAACTCTGGTTGTGATCCTGTCTCACAAGCAGGCTGCTTTGTTCTGTGTGGCTCCAAAGGAGTCTTGGGTTGTTAGAAGTGGATATAGGAGGATGGTGCAGAATTGACTCAGCAGTGGAGACTTAGAACAACAATTTTGTTTGGGAGCGAACCCACCTTGACAGCATGGACTTTCTTGGGTCCCTGCTCTCCCTTGCAAGTCTCCCTTGTGGCCTGGAGCTAGTAGCTGACTTGTGTAATGTTCAGTGCTGAGGATGAGTCAGTCTACCCTGAGTTCTGGGCTGGTGCTGCCCCAGCCTGGGCTCGGGCACTTGGCATTGGCTTCAGGTTGCTGGGCAGCACCTCTAGCTCAGTTGTCCACCCCAGAGCACTCATGTCCACAGTATAGCAGTTACTTAAGAACCTACTGCTTATACTTTTCATAACCTTGATTCAGAGTAAGCTTCAGTATGCTGTGCCTCATTATGGGGTCCTATGAAGCATGTGGAAATCTCAGGAAGCAGTACTAGATGGTTTATTAGGCAGCTCCTTTGTTGTGTTCATTGCTTTGTGTAATGAGTGTGCTCAGCCTGACCTGAACAAACTGATTTCTAGGGAGAGCTGAAGTTACATGCATGTGATAGTACAGTTTGTGTCCACACTAGAAGGCAGCTGCCAATCGTTCCAAACAGCACTGAATTATTTGTGCCACACACAGCTTTCCATGATGGATTTAGCTGACTCTACCACTCTCACTTTACTCAAGAAACTAAACTGGACACTTGCAAGCCTGGTGCCTCACACGCCTTGGAGATGCTTTACTTATTATAGCTGAAATATGAACATTGTGTTTAGGAATAGGATCCAACAAATACCAAAGGTATTTATCTAAGACTGCTTGCTTCAGTACAGAAAGCTGCCTGAGGTTCAAAACGAAGTCACTTTTAATCATTTTGCTACATAGTTTGTTTTAAGATAACAAAGTAAATGCTGTGGTAAAACTTAAAATAGGTCTTGAGCTACTATAGATAGTAATTTTAAAGTTAATTCTGCATTCTTTATAGAAAACCATATGCTCTTTGAATCCTGTGGGAGTTATACCACTAACTTCATTGGGGCACGTATTCCCTCAGATTCCACAAACAATTCATTGGTAAAAGAACACAATCTTGGACTGTTCCTCAGTTATTTGCTGGGGAATGAATAATACACCTGTTTGCAATACAGAAATTGTATAAACATCACTACACAGATTTTTTTTTTTACTTTCTTCGTATTTAATGCACCAAGATTACATGGCTGAAAATATGCAAAGTTAGTCCTATACCATCTCTCAGCTTGAAATTTTTAAAAGCCTCAAGTATTCAATTTTTTTATCAAATTACCTATATCCAAATATACCTACCTACAGGCATAAGTTTGATAGGGATTTTGGGTTTTTTAAAGCAATTCTGGTATGTATCCAGTCTTACCATGTGTTTGTATTAGACACAGAATTGTTACTTGGGAATTGAAGACAGAATTATTTTAAATCAGGAGATTGCTAGTACAAGATAGGAAATACTCAGTGCTTTCAGAACATAAATGAAACAATGAGGCACCGCTGCTTCTAAAATAACCCTTCTAAGAAAGGCTTTTTCTACTGTACAAACATTCTTGAAATATTTCTTTATTCAGATGATAAGGATTTTTTTTTCCCAATTTCCAGAACACTTAATTCAGAAGCAGAAAGGATTTGTGCAGTAGTGGCCCAGCAGATGTATCTGACAACATTAAGGGGTTTTTTTTTAGTGATACTGGGATATGCAAAGAGAGTAATATTTTTTTGTAGCCACAGAAGATGAGCTGTTATGCATATTCTCCCTTTAGTTTTTACACAGCATGTCAGTTTTGATCTGTATTACAACAATTGTTCAAAAGCTAAGCTGCAAATAGCATCTGTCTCTACTGACTTGCAGGAGAGTTTCTGTGATGGAAATAAATACCCATTTAAAAAACAAAATCTGGATCGTTTGTACTGCTTAGTCATGTATGAACTGTAGAGTTAAGTCATTTGATTTATGTTATTGATTGCTATAAAAATACTCTTAAAACCAAAAAGATATTTTGTATTTCCACTGTATCTAGTACAACTGCATACGTGTGGCTAGTAGTACTAGCTGAAGCTTGAGTAATTTACTTGATGTTTTGCTCAAAGACTAAATCAACTCATATAGAAGTTGATTATTCCCAGCTTATTTCTTCAGAGATAAGAAAACTTGCCATCATCTAACTGTAACATTGTCAGTCAGTATTCTGTAGAGTAAGATGTTTCTCACTGAACAACTAGAGCAGAAAAATACCCATTAAAATTAAGTTACACTCCCTATGTTGATCTAATTCTATATTTCCCAAATAATAATTGATTCAATTTCTCAAAACTGGTGTAGTTCAATGAGTAGTACTGTTTGAATATTAATGGACCAGTGATATGGTCACATACTATGACTTCATGTTTCTGGTGATTAATACATTTTTCTGCTTTAATTGAAGAGATTTTGGTGCAGACTTGAGTACACTGACCTGCATTCTTTTGCCTATCTCACTATGATCTTCCTCTTTCAGTACTCCTCTATTTGCACTTTGTTTTCTGCTTTTTCATTCCTCTGCCGTTCTTTGCTCTCGTTGTCTGTGGCAGTAGAGGCAGTCTCTTTGTGGCTAGTGTCCAGGAATACATTTCTCCATAAAAGTTCACCTCCCTCAAGCCCATGTAAGTGTTTAACATCTGAAACAACCTATTGATTATTCCTATTGTCCTCTCAAGATTTAGTATTCCCAGATCTGCTGAATAGAGGTAGTCTCCCAAGAGCTCATTCTCAAGGTCACCTTAAAGCCACATATAAATAGTTAGGGTTGTTCTGCTTTGCACATCACTCTTACACTTAAATTGAACTTCATCCACCATTAAGAGTGATCTGTGAGTTTATTGCAGTTGTGCCTCAGACTTCTCTGACGCTGCCATTCACAAATTCAGACACGGTGTTCAAGCTTTTCCTCGGCATTTCAGAATGACATGAGTTCTCAGCCTGAGCCCTGTGGGTATCCAGCCTTAAACCGCAGTTGGGAGAACCAGTCATTTCATCTGTCCCATTATGTTCTATTTCTGAATTAATTTTTTATTCACTTAAGCACTTCTTCTTTCTCTCTTTTTTTTTAAATCTTTATTTCCAGACTTTTTGGTGACAGATGCTTTACTTTGGTCCTACTACATTTAAAAGTAGGGATGGATGAGAAATGATGGTATTACTGTTTTGCTTTAAAAGCCAAAAATTTCCTTCTAGTATCTGACTAAAATGAAATCAGTTAAATGTGAATTTTCAGGTCTTTTATTCTAGGAGTTTAGGAGGACAGGTTTCTACATCTCTTTTCTCTTACCACTCTGAATCAGGTGGGTAAGGCCTGTTTAGTTACCTTACTGCTATATAATGCAGCATCTCCGCTTTGTGCCTGCCTCAGGCATATATAAGAAGAGGGAGAGGTCATTTTGCTGCTGCTTTAGCTTTACTTTCTGGCTTTGGGGTGAATAATTTCAAAGGTATTACTTCTCTGAATTTATAGACTACTTCATAAATAAAGGTATAAAGGGATCATGTCACTTTAGTTTTGCAGAAGACCTTAAAATCCAAATGTGGAAACAAGAAAGACTCGAAAGTCTCACTGTTGAGGTGACCTGTGGGCAGATGCAGGCATGCATCACAGCTGTAGTGTGTTCTTATCTGGAGCTAGGATTTCATACCTGTTGCTGGTTAAAAACTTGATTTCATAGGGAAAAGAAAGAAGAGCAAGAAATCTTAGTGATAACTGAAGTGACTTCCTAGGATCTGGCTCTGTGTGTGTGTGCACGCATGTGTGTGTGTTCAGCCCAAGTTTACTTTTTAAGCTCTTTCACCTTCAGGAATTTGTGATGTCAGTTGTAAGAGCATCTTAGGAATATCCTAAAAACAAATAATATAGTGCCAAGCGCTAAGATACAAAATGTATTTCTGGAAAAATAAGGGAACCATCCCTGAAGGTGCTTAAAAGACGTGTAGATGTGGTACTTAGGGACTTGGTTTAGTGGTGGGCTTGGCAGGGGTGGATTAACTGTTGGAGTTAATGATCTTAAAGTTCTTTTTCCACCTCAGCCATTCTGTGGTTCTATAAGCAAAAATTAAGACTGTAGCCGGACAGGTGCCAGTTGTCAGAATGCTTTGTGACGATGCAGTGGTGCACCACATTAAGCATATCAGTGTCTTTTCCATATGTCTGTGTAGGGAGCCCTGCCTTTACCTTCATGTACCTTGGTGAAGGGCTTATTTTCAGTTTTACTGAAAATCTAATGATTTTTCATAGTTTAAATGTTTCTAAATTTATTACCATTCATAACCTCATTTTCTGCTTCAGAGAATAGTTCCGTTTTGGAAATTGCAGATTAGCAGTAAAGGTGGGAATGGCATTTATAATTTCCATAAAAATCAACCGAACAGATAAATTGGTGACTTATTGTGATATTCAGAAATGTTTAATTTGTACAGATCTGTTGAAGTATTAGTCAGTGGTTTCTGGTGAAGAGGCCTTCTCTTTCCTCCAGTGGTGACTAGATTCCTTGTGCAAAATTTAATTCATCTTGGGAGGTATAATGTTACCCAGCATTCACAATTTCTTAATGGTGTAATGTACAGGTGTAAGTATTGTTTTATATTCTCAGTGGATAATGAAATATGAGAAAAAAATCATAATGATGTGTTACAGTCCCAAGCACTGTTAGTATATGCCATATTAGTAAAGACTGTAATTTTATTTACTAATGCATAGTTTATACCTGTTCCAGAAAATGATTTTAAGACAGAAATGGGACAGATAAAAATTAGTGTATGTTTTGTATGCTTAAAATTTAGACCACCTGCAAGGGATGTAGTTACATTACTTGCTTATAATTGAGCTTTATACAACTACTTCTTATCAGGAAAAGACACTAAACATTTTCACCCCAAAGTCTGTGTCTGTGACATGCACAGGTACGATGTGTTTCTGATGGTAAAATTGTTGATGGAGCTCTGAGACTGAACTTTTTTTAGCAGAAGGATTTAAGTACATAGCATTTAGCTTTTAGTTTTGCTGGGTTGGTGAACAATAAATGTAGAGAGCAATTAGTTAAAATTACAGTTCTGAATAAATTTGCCAAGGAGTTTGGGCTAAATCTGATTTGATGCTTTCTTCAGATTTTAGTGATCAGGATATGCTTTAAGTGGCTTTTTAAGAGTTCACTTGTTAGTTCCATCTTTGTAATGGAACATATGCTTGATTTGAATTCACTTGCTCCTTACACTTGTGGTTAAATCATTATAAAAGTGATCATGAAGTCTGTATAGCAGTTAAGTTGTGAGTTACCTGCTTAGAGATGACATGCTGCATACATAACATGATGAACTTTGGCTGTGGACCTTCATCGTGAGTGAGCAATATGAAGGAGCTGGTGTCTCTTTCAGGAAGGTCTCCATACAGTACAGACAGACCATCAGAGGTCTCACACACTTGTTTGCACACCTAGATTTTTGCTGTTTCCAGCAAGGATGAAGCCACTTAGACCTGGAATCCTTTCACTATAGAATACTATTAAATTTTGGACCATTATTAAAAGTCCTCAGAAATGTTGTATTGTGCTCTGGTATTTGAATAGGGATTGCACAAGACTTGGATCTGTGAAATAACTTTTGTTATTTCCTCATAACGAAAATTCTCCCATTTATTTGCTATTTCACAACATATTTAATCAGCTCTTTGTAATAATAATGTAATAATGAAGGCATTTTTTGGTTGATGGTTCAAAGAACATACTGACTCTGTCTTCATAGGTCAGTCTGAGAAAACTCAGCTTAAACTGTCTTCAGAAACCCTGCCTGCTTGTTCAAGGTCCCTGAAAATTTAATAAATGCTGTTCTGCTTTTAGTGTATCTAATGTGATACTTTAAAAGATACTTTTCTCTAAAAAGATGAATAATTTCCCTGGAATTTGCTGGTACATGAATATGTGGTTTTGGGCAGATGTATAACCTAACACTGCTTAATCTATTCATGAAAATAGTTCTGGTTTTGCATAGAAATTCACTATGCAGAATTAGAGTGACAGTTTCCTCTTGAATTTTCTGCTTTTATGTGCTTACTGTTAAAACCATTTCCTCTCTGTCTGGCTCTGAAACCATTTATTGTCTTTGCATTAGTAAAACTAATTCACACGTTTGAATCTTTTTCTCTGTTCTTTGACACTGAGTTGTCTTATTTTGGAAGAAGTTTCAAGGGAGGCAGAAATTGAGCCTGTTGAGGTGCAAGTCAGCTGAACTGGAATTTTGTACACAGCTTTGATGCTTCCATCTATTAATAAAGGAAACTTTGAAGTAGATTTAAACCTTTTAACATGAAGTCCACTGTAGTCTGTTTCAGATTACACTAAGGAGTGGTTTAAACTCATCTTTTTTCAAGAATATTTACTGTTTATAAAAATACTTTTGTTGTCCTTTGGTGCTCCTATTCCTATACTTTCAGTTTAAATATGCTTTGTTCCTCTATAGATTAATATGAAATAGAATGTAAGGGGAAATGGTTTCTTTACTGTCATTTTTGAAAAAAATACTCTTTCATAAAAAGTAGAAGTTGCTTCAGGCTTCCCAGATAGCATAAACTATGTGCCACCCAGAAATTGCCTACACACCTGTTTTTCTATTTGTTTCATTCTCTTGAGGTGTCACCAGCTTGTTTTGCAATATGAGATTCCTATTTGAAGTGTTTCTGTGAATGTTTTCCTTCTTTGTTTTGGTTCTTCTCTTCAATTACTTATGTATGAGTGTCACCCATTCCCAATCCCTGATAAACCTTCCTTAGGAATGGATGCTGTTAAAAATAATTTGAGATTTTTTTTTATTTTCTCAAAGATATAAATTCCTTGTCAATATCCTCATGTTTTGACCCTGTTATTGCTATCAGTGTAATGCATTTTCTTCTCTCAGAAAGAAATGCATTAGATGGATTAGCAAAGCACTAAAAATATCTTTGCTTAACCACCAAATTATATAACCATCCGATTTCTGTTGTCTGCTGGTCTCATGCTGTGGTACAGTTTAGAAATCTACATTTTACGATCTAAATCAAGTGAAAAAAGTTTTTGATTAACATCAGATCTTCTTTCAGACTATCAAGTATATCTTCTTTTTAGACATCATTCTTTATTCAGAAAGTTAAAAGTAGGGTTTGCTTTTGATGACTCTCCTCACTTCAAAATTTGACAATGATGCGGCTTTTATACCATATATTTCGTCTGTTTTTTGATCACTCTGGGGTGGTATGTCTGATACTTGCTTTGGGTCTGTTGCTTGTTTTGGCAGAAGGGTATTTTTAAAGGAATAGTAATTTAGATCAGATGCCCTGCTGAGGGCCATGTACTCTGAAATAGGATGAGTAGCTTTTCTAGAAAGTTCTTTATGCGAGAGAAGATTTGATCACCATGACCCAGTTTAAAACTAAATGTCACCTTTCTCTGCACTTGCTGTAGTGTAGTAAAGGGTTTTCCAGAGCTAATCTATCCCAGAGATGCCTGTAAGAAGAGAACAGGACTGAAATTATTATTATTTATAATAATATATTATAAATATATATATATTATAATTATTAATCTTCTCTTACATTAATTAAATTTTTGTAATATTTCCAATATTATTCTCTACATTTACTGTGGAGGTCTAAAGTGATTTATCTTCTAGTTTGCTATTGCAGTATTTGACTGTACAAGTAGGATTAGTAGTAAGGTGATGCCGTAATTCAGTTTGTAGCAGTGAATGAAGAAAAAAGAGGCTCAATTTAAACATGTAGATAACTGACTGAAATGCTCATCATAAATGTTTGTGATGAGATAACTTCGTTTGATGGCAGTATTTTATTTCTGTGTGTCCAAAAGATCTTGTTGTATTGCAGTGGAGCTGTTGCCTGTGGTTGGGTTCCCTGCAAAAGGGCTGAAAGGTTTTGTTCCTTATGAATGTGACAAGTCCGCTTGTATCCTAAGGTCAACCAAGTGTCACCTTGGTCTGCAGTTACATCCTTTCCTGCTGTTTGTTTTTCTATTGTGTAGCTTTAATTGAAAAGAAAAAAACTTGAATGCATGAAAAAGGGAAATGATGCCATCAGAGCAATCACTTTAGATCTAAGGGAAAAGACTCCACATATAATCAGCTGGCTAAAGGGCATGAGAACATCCTGAAAGGCAATTGGGCACCTTTTGTGGAAATAACTCTGATATATCCCATTAACTTGTTCAGTGTTGCTCAGAAACAATGCCTCTAGACAGAGGCACGTTACTGGGCCTTTGTTCAGTGCCAAAGGCTGCAGTTATCACAGTGTAGAGCATCATCTTAAAGCTGGTACAGTTCATGTACTGCTTCTGAAAGAGTATGTACACAACAGATTCAAACTTTTCATGACCTGTTATTTTGTGTTCTCACCCATGATACTCTTTACAACTGAGTAGGAGAAAGGTATGGCTTTTTCAGATCCTTCTCTGAATGACTTCATACCTGCAGTCATTTTTTCTTGTAGAATATGAGACCTGAAGATGGTACCAATTGTTTCTGATGGGACAGCTTCATATTGCTCTTCTATTTGTTTTTCCTCCAGTCTGTCTGGAATATTTGTCTCCACATGTTCCATCTCATCTTTTAAGTTGCATAGACTCTAGGGCCTTTTCATCGTACATGTTTTAAACTGGAATGGTGGAACTTAGACTACTTGTGATCATGCAATTATTAGCAAAATGTATTCACTAATAATAAGAGGAGCAATGAAAAGATGATTTCCTGTGGAGGTTTTTTGGAACACTGTTGATCTGTTTTACTTCAGTAATACCATCTTTATAAGCATTGTGCTGGTAAGAATAAACAAGTTTGTTGGGGATTTTTTTCTCCCACTTTCCCCCCTGACTTACCAGGAAAGAAATTACAGATTTCTAGTCTTCAAGTGTCTAGTTTCTTCTCAAAAGGAAATAATTAGCCACGGCCAATGGATGTTGTGATGTAGGCAATTGCTTCTAGCCACTAGAGAGAATAGTATAGAGGTATTGTTTTGGTCTCTTCTGTCTTTCTGCTGCTGAAATATGGTTTAATATTTACGCCAAAGAAAATGGGCACAGATTTTATAACAAAACCCACCAAATTTAGATGACAGCATTATGCTGAATCTAGTGAATAAAGCAGGGACTTCAAGAGTGAGCATATTACAGTGAAAACCCTACATTCTTCAATAGCAAGAACACGGAAAGACTGACACAATTCAGATTATGGTATTTCTGAATGAAAGCAGGAAGGTTTTTAAGGGGGGGATCCTTGCAAACATGGGAGTGTATTTGTAACATTAACATGAGAAAATTATTTTCTTATTAAATTGATCTGAAATAGACAACCAGAAAGGCAATAATATTGTGGGATTTTAATATGAAAATATGCAAATATTTTCATATCATAATTTGAAATCACCTACCCTTTCATGACCCTGAAGGATACTTTGAAGTGTATTTTATTAATCCTGGAGGGTAGTTATGAAATAAAATTCTAGTGAGACTATAGTAGTAATGTAAAGTGTTTGTTTTTTATTGTGCCTGTCATTTGGAAGGAATGAGGTGACATTTCATGCTGTGATCAGCAACTCCTCATGGCTGTTCCTTGGCAGAGTCTGAAATGAAGCTGGAAAGGGGCATGTGGCTTGCTGCTCAGTAGATAGAGGGAGAAAATTGGTCAAGACTTGAAATCATTCACCTTACTACTAAAATACTTCCTATGATGTTACTTTCTTTAGGAGCAGATAAAACATCCCTTTCTAATCAGAGAGCAGACAAATGGCTTATATTCCATTTGCTTTGACTTTACTTACTCTTGTTACTTTACTTACTCCTGTTGCTTTGGAGGATAAAAGTGTGAGCTGATCGTGGCATTTAATTTATCCTTTACATAGTCTGCTGGTGAAATAGGAAAGGTTGGCCATGCTGACATCAACAGCAGAACTCCCACTGGTTCCAGTGATAGCAGGATATCACTGATAGAACAGTGCTCTTTGTGAGCTGCATGTTTTGTGGGAGTCACAGGCAGTTGAAAGGCCTAGGTCAAGATACTAGAAGTTCCCAGCTGGATCAGGAAGGGATAATCAAATACAGAGAAAGTTCAGTTACCACTGAAGGGAACTTTTAGGTTCTCAGTATGCTGTCCCCTTCTCCTAATTTCCAGAAAAACTAAAATTCGATTATTTTATGAATTCTACAGGAACTAATGGTACCTTCTGAGATTCAGTCTTTTCCTTTTGCAAATAATGAAGCTTCTGTAATGAATCCATATGTCACACACATTCTGTCTGCTGTTACTCATGCTGAATGCTATGCTGTTCTGCATACTGTCCTCAAAACCTAAGATTAGAGTATGGTACAGCTCAATATGAATAGGGGTGACAGAATTTATTCTAGAAGGACATGTCAGCTCACTTGCTGAGGAAATCCATATTTCTGGAAATCAGATGAGGGTTTGCTCTGAAAAGTAACTGGGAATATAGCTTTGTGCTTTATTGCTCTACTAGTGAATCTGATTTCTGCATTTACATACATGTAAGAAACGCTGCTAACAGATTACATGGTTTGCAGTGGAAATAGCTGATTATAGAGGTTACTGCTTCTTCATTCTTCTTGCAGAATGGCTTCTTGTGTGTTGCAAAGATCCTCAATGTACTAGCTAACCAGGTAAAAGCATCTTATGTGAGTGAGTTTTAACAGAGTTTTAATCACGATTTGTTTTCCTCAGCTTTACTTGTTCAGCCCCTTTTCTGGAAGGTCATTTAAACAGTGGGGCCAAACTTCCCTGACTAGATGCTTGTGTCATTCACCTAGTGGCAGGGAAAGCTAGGTGGCTTATTGCATGTGCAGCACATCAGAGGCTTCCAAGGAGAAGAGGGTGTTGAAGCCATTCAGACAGCTGGCTCCTGGCTGTGCTTTTCCCCAAAGGATCTTTAGAAGCGGGTGTGGAATGTGCTGTGAAATTCTGGTAGAGGCAGCAGCTCTGGGAAGGATAACGATCAGGAGTGGGCTGCTATTACTTCCAGAGTAATTTAGATGGCAATCCACCTGTGCTGCTCCTCCTCAGGTATTTGTCCAGTCAAAAGCCAGCCCGGGGTTTGGTGAATTGGTGTAGTGAGCTGCATATGCTCCCAGGCCACAGGCAGGGTGTTCATCCAATGGATCTGATGCATGTCAGAACTTGGTTATGTGGGTTTGCTTTCCAAGCATGACATAAACTTTAGTGTGACCTTTCAGCAAGAGTTACAGTGGAGTGCCATGTTAGAAATACCTGACCTGGGAACAAGTTCTCCTTTAGGTTTGTATGAAAGAAGGCCAGAGGGATATGGTGAGTGTATAAGCACAGGTTTTTGTTGTATGTCAAGCTTGTGTGCCAACTCTCTGTGTGTACCAATAAAAGTGCAGCCTAGTCTAGATGACCTGCTCTAAGCATAAAATATAATGAAGACCGGTGTTCATGTGCAGCATTGAAAGCCATATTGCCTTCTCTAAAAAAAGCAGGATATTAACTGAGTGCTTTAGCCAACACAATTAATGGCATTGTACAATGCAGAGTAAGTTTTAATAGAAAATATTGTCATTGTTCCAAGTTAATATGGAAGTTAAATATGTGACATTGACTGGATCTCCTGTATTCAAGAGCTGACCTTTTGGCAGTAGCAGTGAAATAATATACAGCAGAATCTTGTTAATTCATGCTAATGACTTAAAAGACCCATCACAGATTACTTAATTTTACAACTTAGCAAGTAAGTGAAACATGATGACAAAACTTCGGGGATGCACACTTTAACAGTATGTGCTCTGCTAAGTTACCTCTTTAGCAGCAGTTATGCTGTAAATATATTTGTAATAGATGAGTTAATGGACAGTAGTACTATTGGTTAAAGCAGTGATGATTTCCTGAAATGACACTGTAGTACAATAGCCTATTATTAAATAGTTTCAGTGAAACATGACTAATCTACTAGTTCGGTGAGTGTGAAGCCACTGAAATGGTTGTGAAAGTAACAGATGTTGGCTTTTAATATTAATAAAAATGTTCTCTCCTCATATGTGTCACGTCATTTAAAATAAATGTAGCTAGAGTTAGTTGGGAAAAAGGTTATCCTGTCACAGTAATAGTATACAGGTATATATGTAAATAAAAACTTCATAAAATTTTTTTATCTTCAGGTTGAATTACTTCTAGAGACCTAAGCCTATGCTAACCTATGCTCATTCTTAAAATAGTAATTCCCAAATGACAGGCTCATGGAACATCACATATGTTCCAGTAAATTTCTTAGTCTTCAAAATATAGAGTAACTGTTTCCATTATGAAAAAATCTGCAGTTTTTCTATTTCAGTCTACATCATGTTCCACATTAAGTACTGTTAAGAGCGCAGTTTTATTACTGGTGTGCATTCTCAAATGAGAAAATAAGACTTTTCCAGTACGCCTTAGAAAATGACACTAAGCCATTTAATATTTGTTATGCTTTGAGTAAAAGAAGGAGCTGTAAGGTCTATACTGTAATCATCATATGCACTTGTTACTGTGCACTGGTGTGTCAGCAGAGAAGTCTGACTAAATAAGGCAATGCATGAGTGGAGCTTATCAGCGTTTGACAGGAATATAGTCCACTAACAGCTGATACAGTAGCCCATCTTTTCTGTGCTATCATCGTCCTTCTGCATGGCACACAGATGTACATTTATCATCTGCTTGGCTGCTGATAGCGCTCAAAACAGCCCTCCACCTTTTCTTTTTAGTGTATGCTCGAAGTAATGCAAGTGAGCTGAAACCCTTAGCCAAATATTTTTTATTTACATAAAAATGTATGTGAAGTCGTCAGCTTTCAAACTTGAGAAGTACACTGTACCTTCTGCTTCTTCTCCCACCAGATAGTGTAGAGTGTTGTGGACACTGATTATATAAATAAACAATAGGAAACTTCATGCATTTTTGTGTCCTTATAGTACTACTGCACACTAAGCAATGCTTGTATAAAGTATCCATAACTTCATGAAAGCAAATCCTGACTGATCGTGCCTTCTTCCCTCTGACGGTCTGATACTGCTCAGATGAGTGTCTAAGCTCCCAGTGATCTTTCCAGGAATAGTATTGCACCTTGAACATTCATAGGTACTTTTAAAAAATATCCATTAAAATACCTTTAAGACTGTTTCAGTATCATTTTTTCTGTTATGCTGAGCTTGATTGTCAGACTTTGTCCCTGTGTTGTGCAAGATTTTGGGATCTGGCAATTACATCCATAAAGTTACTAGGCCAATAAAAACATTTTAAGACTTGTTAGCACCTAGCCTGCTACAGAATGTCCCAGAGCAGTCAAACTGGTGACCTGCAAATCTGTTTTGATACTGGGAGTGGATGTAAATGTGTTTGCATGTGTGGCCATTTTCTAAGGGATTTCTGAAAGATATTAATATTAAATAATAATAATATTCTGAAAGATATTTAATATTAAATTCTTATTCCTTACTGTGAAGACAGGTCGGTGATTTGAAAGTTCCTCCTTTTCTTGCAAATTCAAGTCATTAAACTGCAAGGCCAAAGCTGTTGAATTTCTGGCAAAAGTTTCTGTTAAAAAGGTGATCTTTTTTATCAAGCATGAATTTAAGATAATAGTGAAAAACCCTCTTGATTTCTCTATAGCACACTTTTAATTTTGTGTTCCTACTGACTGTCATTCTGTTCTATCTTCTCAAGCAAAAAGGCAGAAAGGGATGGATGGATGGACCATCATCTTTATTTGTGGCACTGATTTGAGTCTTTTTGCATTAATCCTTTTATACCTGCCCATCAAATGTGTATCCAAAATTGCTTTTTGCAAATTCAGCTAAAAGTACTCTTGATAAATTACAGTTATTCTGATTTTACTGTAAATGCAGAACAGGATTTATAAATTTCTCCATATAAAATCAGATCTAGTGTACTTCTTCTACCTTCTTACCATATATTTGCATGTACTTTCTGCCACCTAGTACTCTACTTTGGCAACTCAATAACTTGCTTATTTGTTCTCCCATATTCCTCCATGACTGTTTTCCTGTTTTCACAACAGCATCATCAATATTCACCCCCTCCTTGTCCTCTGTACAGGAAGCTTGCTGAGGAATAGAGAGTGCTTGGCATCATTCTGAGAGCATTCTGAAGGTTCCAGGTTTGTTTTGTGGGAACCTCACATTCTGTTTAAGTGTTCAACATACTGTGTGCAAAATGATCAGAGAAAGACTAAAATTCCCATAACAGTTTAGGGAAGAGTTTACTGGTGACAGTCCTGGGAAAGCAGACAGGTAACAGATAAATCTGAAAAGAAAGACGGTGAGGCTTTTTGTTTTGGTTTGTTCTTCTTGCTATCTCTTCCCTAAGCTTGGAATGAAGAATAAGGTTTCTTTCCTTCAAAATTTACTTTCCAGTCAGGACAAAGAAAGGACTTGAAACTCTGTCATGGGGAGAATGCTTACCTCTTGTACTCTCTAGCAGAGTATGTGCTCGAAGTATTCGTTTCTCGCACACCACTTAGTGTCACAAAATACAATATGCATTTCCTAATCAGGAGCTGTGCTTGGAAATCCTATTGGCACAGCGAGCACTCTTCCAAAGTTGGTTGTTTTCAAAGTGTCTTTTCTTCTTGCCCAGTGCAATGTTTTAAAAAACCAAACCCTGCAATTTTAGCTGAGATCCATCTTCTCCAGTTCAGTAAGCTGGCTTAAATGCCCTAATGTGAGTTCACACATCAGTAGCATTGTTGTATGCAATATATGTAACAGAGATGTCATTCTGTGCTCTGAGTCCATCTCTGATAATGGTCCTGAGAGAATAAGCAGTTCACTGGGATGTTTGCCATTAGAGCACGTTGGGAGGGTTCACAGGAGATGCACAGTGTAATGGACTGTTTGCCATGTGTGTAATAGCTCCCTTCCAAAATAAGAGTGCTTCTGCAGTGCAAGTAAGGACACTTTCAGGCGGCCTTTTTGACACTTCCCTGCTGTGCCCAAAATACTCCGTTAGTTTTCTGGAGTGTGTCTATCATACACCTGTGTGATCTGCATGGAAAAAAATATGATGTGTCCAGAGAAATATAGAAGCTGTACAGCCCTGAATTTAAGTGCTGTGACTATGCAGACAAGCATAATAAAGTTATTAAAATTCTTTAGTCATTCAGGGCTACTTCGTTTTGAGGAATTCTGTTAATTAATCTAATCTTTTTAATTTCTGAAAATGCATTTTGAAAATATTGATAGTGTTGTAATCATACTAATTATGCAGACCTAAAATTTCAAAAGTTCTTTTAAACATACTCAACTTTTTAGAAATATTTCATTATGTTTTCATAGCACACCAATTTAATGAAGTATGTATCAATTAAAAAAAGCTTGAAGCAGTCCAGGGCTCTACAAAAACGGGCTTTGTAGCACCTGAATATGCTTCTATATAACAACAAGTGTTTGGCAGGCTATACTACTATATTATGTATTATTAAATATACATTATTGTGGAAACTAAACATCGATAAATAATAAACTTGAACTTTTAAGGAATAACTCATTCAATAGCATTCTTTTAAATTGCTAAATGAGACAACATGATCAGCCTTTGTAAAAGTTTATTTAATGTCTACACACTGAAGTTAAGAAATGCTTATGGGCTGGTTACAAATTTTTAGCCTATGTCATCTTCCAATGCATGGTAGGTGTGTTTGGCATACATCAAGAATGCATACAGAGTTTAAATTCAGTGTATTTTAGAGATATATTCTCTCTAGTTTTATGCTGAACAGTAAGTCAAAAAATAAGTTTCCCTGAGAAGGGAATTTAGTCATCAGAGATGGTCAACCAGACCCTTCCCACACTATCATATTTTCTTTGTAATATTTACTTCAGGTTTAAATTTAAATAATTTGACTAAAAAGCCAGATGCATATATTGGAAAATATCCATGAATTATTTAATCTTAAAAAACAAACAAACAAAAATCCCCAAAACTTTAAGGCCTTCTGCTGGGAAGTTTAGAATTTGAAAGTTAGCAGCAGAGAAGGTTGCCCATAAAATGACGGTTTTTAACTGTGGAAAGACATTTTTATGCTGAGATGAAACACTTAACTTTGCTATGAGGAGACTATATTTTCAACATCTCATTGAAGTTTATTCTCTACTTTTATATGGTTACTGTATAACTGTAACTTCCAGTGAGCTATAAATTTCAGCTTTTCTTAGGAGATTCTAACTTTATTATTCATTAACTATGATTTATCTTCTGGATCACATTATACATTAACAAAGTCCCACATGTGTAATAGATAATCCATTCAGAATTTTCTTCATTCCATTGCAGTGTTTACTGTTCATCCTGCAACTCCAGAAGCAGAGAGTATGTAATATATAGATGTGACTTCATCTTCTTAAAATGAGTGCTTTGAAGGCTTTCATTCTGAAATGTATTTTAAAACATGATGGATACTTTTGAAACATTAGTTCACACTCCTTTATGGGTTTGGATCGAACAAATAAAGAAGTTTTGTGGGAAATAAATCTCGTTCAATACACTTTACCAGCTGCTCATGGACAATATTAGAATCATAGAATGGTTTGGGTTGGAATGGACCTTACAGATCATGTAGTTCCAACCCACCTGCCATGGGCAGGGAGACCTTCCACTAGACCAGGTTGTTCAGAGTTCCCTTCAGCCTGGCCTTGAACACTTTCAGGGATGGGGCATCCACAACTTCCCTGGGCAACCTGTTCCAGTGCTTCACTGAACACTGAATTCTCTGAGTAGTGAAATTCTTCTTGATATCTAGTCTAAATCTGCCCTCTTTTAATTTAAAGCCATCCCTCCTTGTCCTGTCTGCCAGTATATAAAGTCCCTCTTCCTCCTTAAAGGGTACTGGGAGGCCACAATGGTGTCTCCTCAAAACCTTCTCCAGGTTGAACAGCCATAGCTCTCTCAGCCTGTCTTTGTAGGAGAGGTGCTCCAGCCCTCTGATGGTCTTTGTGGACCATTATTTTATCTAATGAAACTTCTAAGCTTTTGATGGATGCAGTTTTCAGGTTGTAGGCACAAATTCTGGTTTAAGGCACCAAAGTATGTCTCATAGGTGTCCTAGTGCTACTTTGTCTAACTAGACATGGGACCTGACATGTCTGCTGCATGTATTGAAAGTTATAAAGGAGAGGGACATGTCCTGAGTGTATAGTCTGTGTAATAAGGAGGCTGAGGTCTGTTTTCTCTGTGTAAATGTGTGTGTTTCTAAACATGAAATCGCTCCAAATGTATGGTGACTTGTTATTATTTTCTCCTACAAACAGGCTTAATTTGAAATATTTTTGTCTGTTTCTGCTAAAGCTGGAATAACCAGAAGAAATCCCATTGCTTTTGTGATAAAAATATCAAACTTATATAATTATTTGTCTTCCTTGGTATAGTTTCTACTGAGGGGTGAACAGTCCACTATTTTCTGTAAGGACCTTAAAGGAAGATTATTAAGAAACTTGGATAGTTCTTTGAGGTAATCTTTGTGAAGAACCTGTTCCTCCTAAGAGAAAGAGCAGTCTTCTCCTTCACTGTGAAAAATATGTGAGGTTTGTAAGCGTTGTCTGTAGTGTGCTAATATGAACTTTTTCTTTCCTATGCTGAAGTTACAATATGCTGAGCAAATATTTATTAACAGACCTTTCAGAGGCTGTGTAATGTCAGCAACTGCACATCCTGGGTAACTAGGAAGCTTAGTTGCTTCCTGCCTCTCTCACAAATACCACCTTAGGTGCCTCATTGTATCCTCACACCATACATTAGCTTTTTGCTTCCACTGGCAACAAATAAACTGTAATTATAGGTACTGACATTCATAATCTATTCCTTGTCTCTAATTCTTTCCCTGTGTCTCTGGGAATTTTTTTTAAGCACTTAAACAGCTACAGCATCATTGCATAGTAAGGCTTCACAGAAGCAGGGAACACCCTGGGTTGGAAGGGACCCAGAAAGATCATTGAGTCCAATTCCTGGCCCTGCACTGGACAGCCCCAGGAGTCCTGACAACATTTTCCAAACACTTCTTGAACTCTTGTCAAGCTTAGTGCTTGACCACTTCCCTGGGGAGCCTGTTCCAGTGCCCAGCCTCCCTCTAGGGGGGAGAACCTTTTTCTAGCACCCAACCTAAACCTCCCCCTACACAACTTCAGGCCATTCCCTTGGGTCCTGTCACAGGTCACCTTAGAGAAGAGATCAGTGTCAGCCCCTCCTCTTCCCTACATAAGGAAGCTGTAAACTGCAATGAGGTCTCCCCTCATTCTCCTCTTCACCAGGCTGAACAGACCAAGTGACTTGTGGCTGTGTTAGTTGCTGCTGTGTTTTGGCTAATCATTTAACAAATTATTGTAGGGGTTTTTGCTTCTCTGCCCTGGCATTTCACACAAATGCAGCAGTTTATAATTATTTCTTTACCATAGTTTAATCCAATGCTTTTTCTATAATATAGCATGTGTGAGAATGACCTTTCCTTTATGGAGCCTTACTGCCTTACCTTTCTTTTGTAGTCCCTTCCAGTCTTGGTGTGTGGTGGCTGGCTATTTTGCAAGCTGTCTCAGTTGTAGAGGTTTTAAATAACCAGAGTAACTGGGGAGATGCTTGTTTGTGTTTCCCTGAATTGTTTAATTTTTAGAGATTCATTGCATTGTCATTCTATGTTTCTGTCACTATTTGTGTTAGATTATTTGTAGACCTTGGTAAGATTACTGCAATGTGCACCTGTTCTTCTAAATCTTTCTCCTCTTTTGCATCTTGTCCTTTCTTGAAAATGCAGGGTGAGGAGGGGTGAGGGAAAGAAGATCTGCCGAAGGAATTTCTCTTTCAGTGTTGTATTTCACTTTCAAGTTTTTACCTTTGTCACTGTAAGATCATGTGCTGAAGTCTTGGCGATGCAAAAGCTAGAAGTTGTTAAGAATATACTTGGGAGTGGGGGTGACCATTCAGCCTGTCTGCAGCTGCCTCCTCAATGTCCTTGAACGAGAGGGCTTAGGAGTAGGCTGAAGGGATTGTCTTGCTGATAGCAGCCCACTCCTGACTTCCAAGGGTTCTCAAACACAGCTGAGAGTGGGTAGGGATTTATTTACTGGGTGGAAATAATGTGGATGGGAAACATCATACTGGATGATATGTACATTTTGCAATGTATAGACTATCTCTGTCTATCTAGCAATGCACTAAAGTGAGGAACCAGTACTGCTAGGTGCCTTGGTGACACAGTCCCTGCCCTGCCACGGTGGGCACTTAGATGCCATTACTCTGTGGCAGACACAGTTATCTAGCAGCAATAGGAGAGCAGGGAAAGCGTTTTTCTCCGCTTTTCCGTTCTCTGATTTCCTGAGTATCAAGTGGTGGGCAGGAGGTTGTTGCCAAGCAGGAAGGAGCTTGCATCTGCACACAGTGAGGAAGCCCTGCTGCGTCCTTAGGCCAGTGCCATGTCACGCCTGAACTGCCTGTGCCAGTGCTTATCTACCCAAAACCAAGAATGGGCTTCAGGTATAATAATGTGGCTGTGTTTATTCTGGAAGATCTCAGCTATTATGCTGCAGCCATATCTATATCTACAGTTCTGGATATTTGAGTGCTGTGGCAGATAATGAGCTATTTGCATGCGGGTTTTGTGTGACAGCGTGAGCACCGTCACCCCTTTTCCCTGGGGGTGCTTTTATGCAGCCATGCTGCTGACACTTATGAGTGCTTTATGTTGGCTCTTTTATGTAGTGTTTTTTGTAGTGGATTTTTCAGCTTTTGAAAGTGATTAAACCCTTTGTACATTAATATCTCCTTTATGTTTCTGACATAGTACTGCTTGCTAGCTTTTTTTTTTTTCTGCTTTCTCTTAAGGCACTTTGATCATCAGGACTAGACTGGCACCTCCCTCTTGTTGGGGGAGTGCTTTAAGAAATCCTTTGCAATTTTTGCTGGGTTTGGCTGCATCATTCTTGACTCCTCTGAGTTGTCTTCAGAGTAGTTAACCGACTCTGCACAGATTTGCGTTCTCCTGTAACTGAATTTAAACTTTTACATCCTGTGTGTTGTAGGCAAAGTTTAAATACTTGTTTTTTCCACTTTTGGATCATTTCTAGGTAAAGCCTTTTCTGTCAAAAGCTTTACTGTTCTGCATACACCCTCTGGTATGTAGGTAGTACAGATTCAAACTGGAAGCAGGCACCCACAATTAATGTTTCACACTTCCTGAGTTGGTGTCCTAATTATCAGCAGACACAAAGGATGTGGGGACTACAAACTCTGCCTTCGGCAGTGTTTTCTGAATGCTGACCATAAGCCACTCATCTGTATTTAAATGCATGAATTTAGAGCTTAAATTCTTGAAAATTTTTATGGCCTGAAACTTACTATCACAGAGCTGCGTAAGTACAGATGAGAGAATGTATTTTGAAAATGTCTCTGAGAATTTCCATTAGGCAAGTTGAATTTTCCTAGTGTTTAAAGTGCTGCCCAGTACCTAATCTGTACGTCAGATTCTCCTCCATTCATTGTGAGAGGATATAAGTGTTCTAAGCATTAGGATTTTTACTCCTCATAAACTCAGCATTGCTGAGCTTCATAATGCTTTGCTTCTGATCCCTGTGCAGTGTAAAATGAGAGCAGTCGAAATATCCATTTTACCAAGGCACTTTGAGGATAAAGTGTGCATGCTGCAGAGATGGAGTAAAATACTCAGTTAAAATAATGAGTGGGTGAATGAATTTAGTGCCTGCCTCAAAGGCTGAGTACCCAACATAGCTTATGAAGACTCCAGTGTCATTCAGTTTGCTTCAGTGGCTGTTGAAAAGTTCATTGTTCGCTGTGCTGTTTTCATCTTAATGTATCTGAACAATATGGACAATACTGAAGATGACTGAGGTAGACTTCAAGGTGATCCAAGTTACAGGTGTTGAGGGATTCTTGTGTGCATGGAGAGGAGTGGAGAGAGCAGACACAGGAAAAACAGTTATAGTGTATTTCATTTATACACATTCTTTCTATATCACATGACAAGTAACTCCAAAGAAGGGTTGGAAAGCACATTTAAATCATATTTTTTAAATTATCCAGAGCAGTAATAAGTAATGTTATGTTTGGTACATGTGCATTCTGTATTTCTTTTACCCAAAAGATTTATTTTAAATTATGTTAATAATATAATTCACTTTTTCTTTTAATACATGAATGACATAGCTAAAACCAAGAAATTTATATTTTTGATTCTCTACTTCACTCGAATGTTTTATTCCTCAGTGAGACAAGCTTTTCCATAACAGCTTATGTTACTAAGGAGAATTTTTGGTTAAAATAATTACATTTTTTACTGGTACTAAATTTCTTGTCTTTGCCAATAGGACTGACATACGATGTTGGATGTAATGCTGTAGTACTATATAATACAATTTTCACTGCATTTTTTGCTGAAAAAACAGAATAAGTCACTGAACTTGAGAATTTTGAACCAATCCTGTTTACATGTGCAAGTAGGAAGAAATGATGCACCCTTCCCCCTTCATTGTTAAGTGGTAAATTGTTGCTATGGTGATCATTCTTTCCATCTCATCAGCTATAACCTGGTTTTCCACATCAACTGAATAGCTTCAAGCAACGCATGATCTTTATTTTATATATATATATATCAGTTAATTTTGTTTTGCTACATAGTTATTGTCTGGGGACTTACCATCAGCATCAAGATGCAGTGAATGCAAGATAGTTCTAATTTTGTTGTATATAAATCTGTGTACTCATTAAAACAATCTTCGTGTAGCTGCCAAGAACTTTTAAGTAGATTTATTAAAGGAAGCTTATTTTTGGTGTGTACAGTTGATTATTTTCCTTTCGTTATTTCAGAGTTTATAGGCTTCTGTAGTAAATACGTGGAAAATTTGTTAAATCTCTGAATAATGTCTCAGTTAAGCAATATGTTGTTTGTTATCTAAGGTGATGGAAACAGCATAATTGTAATAAAATTTCACGGAGCAGTTTTATTTTCTTGCAGTGAGAATTGGTACTTATGGGTTAAATGCAGAGAGATGCCTGCATTGTGGTGAGAGTAAGCCAGGTGACCTGTTGCAGAGTCACCAGAGGTAAAAATTGGATTAATATGGTCTGTATGGGGTCCTATGCATATACACAACAGATTTGTGTCAAGAGAAAGGGCAGAATGAGCATGTGGGCCATCACAATATTGCCTTGAAGCCAGATGTGCCTTCCCTTATCACCAGCACCAGGTTTTTCAGGAAATGGGCAAGCTTTATGTTATGGCAAGCTTTGAAGCCATAAAGAGGGCACTGGTGTATAGAATGATAAATGTGGATCTTAGAATAACCTCTTTGAACTTAGGCTAATGCTTTTAAAAGACTGTTTGTCTAAACTTATTCATTTTTTGTTCGTTACATCAGTCTTTCCTTTTCTTCTAAGATGTCTAGCTCTTGAAAATGTAACCATGTTGTGTCCTGCGTTGCTGGACAACATATGAACAACTCTAGTGTTTCTGATTTTACTCATGTTCCAGGTTTTGGTGGGGTTTTTTTGGTTTGGGGTTGTTTTGGTTTTTTTTTGATGCAAACTTTTTCCTCTGCTTTTCATCTGCATCATTTGTGCCTGTTTTAAGTTGCGTGTCATGATGAGTAAGGCAGCAAGATCATAAATTGTCTCAAATGAAATTTTATGTTTATTACTGGGTTTAAAGTCCACAAGAGGACCTGAACAACAGAGAAGTATTTGAGTATGTAATATCATGTAAAATGATTCTTAATTATCTTATATGAAAATGCAAGTAGAATCTTGGTTTCTCTCCTAGTGGTCTTTTTGGATTCTCTGTAGGAAAGAGTCTTTTTCATGTCTCAAAATACTGTGCTGCCATAGGCAAACTTCTATTAGATGTTCCAACCTATATTTGCAGTAAGGGATGTTTTGCTAAAGAATGTCTAAGTTCATCTCTTAGTAGATCAGTCTCTTAAAGGATATGGTGAGAGTTACAGTATAAACATAAATGCATTACCTATGGAGGCAAACTAGGAACTGGATTGATATTTCAAATAAGCAGGGTATCTGAGCACACTGTAAGTCTAGAGGACAGTGTCTTGAATTACTGAATTGCTTAGATCTTTTGGAAGTATTTACTGCATGACTCCCAAAGTATTAATCCTTTCGGCCAAAACACAGTTCACTAAGTAGCCTGAGAGAAAGTATGCCATGGAAGTGAGGAATGCCATATTTCCTTCCAGCTGCAGTGGATGAGAAGTTACTGAGAAAATACATTGTACAGTTGCCTGAGCCAAAACAGCCATTACAGGGTTGTTGAAGTTATTGTTTCACTTTGCCTGATTTTATTAGTTTGTGAATCTGCTCATCTTCATTTTATGAGCTACCTCATTCCTAAATTTCCCCCACCAAATCTGTATAACAAATCTGTATAACAGTACAAACTGAGCACCTGCAAAAGAGTATACCCTGTGAGGTACAAAGTCCTTTCACATATTTCACAATCACACAGACAGACCAAAGATTTTGTTGTCATGTACTGATCCTTTTTTGTTATTGTTGACAGAGAGATACACACAAATCCAGCACTTAGAGCAAAAGCTGGTGAAAGAAAAGCAGCTGTTTCATGTTTTGTTGTTGCATTTTCCAGGGTAGTGTTTCCTACAAAACCAGAAATAATTCTTCTCTGAACAGGAGCTGAGTGACCCAAGACTCAGTAGCCCCCCGAGCCAAAAAAATAGCTGAGTATTCTTTATACCAAGCCCTTTTATTTCCTTAAGCTTCTAACTTCCTTATTTCTTTCTTGAAGCCTGTGGTTTCAAGTATGTTTTAGCCTGCAGTATCAGGAACCAGTTCGAGGAATCATCTGCAAACATGAGACACGGACTGATCTGAGTTCAGGAGTGAGTGTCTGAGACTGGAGGAAGAGAAGATGGTTCCTTTCAGCTGTGCTTTTTCTTAGATTTAAGCATACATGCAAACTACAGCCTTGTTTTACCCGATTTTTTTTCCCTACACAGTCCCTTAAAGAGATCTAGTGTGTTACTTTGTTGTATGAGTGTAATCTGGAATTTGATGACCTGGAAAAAATGTATTCAGGCAAAATGCCAGCCAGAGAAGAGAATCCTCTGAACAGTAGGACATGCACATGAGACCTAGTACTTCTTTCTGTATTATTTCCCTTTAAATTAATAGCATGGGGTGTTTTAATGCTTCAGTTGCTATTGTTTCTGAAACCATGTACACGTTTTTATAGTATATGATTCATTCAGTAAAAGACAAATATAATTTAAAACCAAAGCAAACTCATATTTGTCACATCAAAGACCATAAGATAACTGTACATCATTCCACTCAGATTGTGAAAGTGAGCCCAGGTTTAATCCTGGGCTCACAAACCCACCTGTTTAATCTTGGTAAATTCTATTTGTTTTCTGTAGCCAATATTCTGTTTATTTTGCCGTTCACTAATTCAAATTCAGATTCTCATGGATATAGTGGTATATAGACATTGTGGCTATGATATGTAAAGATGGTTTCTAACCTATTTCTTGGCGGTATTGAAATAGATTAGAGAATACAGCTACAATAGGAAATAAGTTCCATATTAATTTTATTATCCATATAATCATATAATATATATAATCCATATATTAATTTAATATCTATATATAAAAAAGGTACGAATTTTAAAAGTTACTAATTTGATTGTCTTAAACGTGCTCACAAGGACACAGTGTTCTCTCATTGCCACTCATGTAAGTAAAGACAGAGAGAGAAGCTGTTGATACTTGACAGAGAAGGGTGTTTCTGTAGGTTGAAATGTATAGCTTCAAACAGTTTAAGCTAGAATTTTCGGTGTTTAAAAAAAAAAGAAGTGAACACCAACAAAGAACAACCACCACTACCACCCAAAAAAACCCCCAAACATATACCCTAAAAACCTTTTCTTCTGGAGCCTTGTCAAGAATTGAATTTTCTCTTCTTCTCTAAGTGTCAAGGATGCAGTGTTCTGTTGGAGTGGATGTAGCTCAACTCCAGAATTCAGAGACTGTCCTTAATGCTTTTCTTGCCTCCATAATTCACAAGGATAAAGACAAAAATGGCCCATATCAAAGATCATATGGGTACCAAGGAATTTTCTAAACTCTATTATTTATTTTTAGATTTATTGGTAAAATTATCTAAAGGCTACGTTTTTCTGATTTGAAGTTTTTATTCATGTTGACTCAATTTCTCTCTCAAATACTTGTATTTCTGCTGTTTGTTGCTGTTTGTGAGTAGCAGTTGGCTGCTTTCACAGTTTAATTGTTGCTGAGCATGTTTTGTTTCCTTACTAACCTGTTTGTCTTCTTGCCTTTTAAAATTTCTGATCTCTGACACAAGCCTGACACTGTTAAGAGGCAATACCATTGTTCAGGGAACTTGCTTAAACAACATATGCTTTGTTCCTTTCAAGCGCTCTAGAAGAACGTCGTCTGAAGGATAACAGAGAGAAAAATTGTCAGATCTTTCATAAATATTTTTATCTGAAATGAATGGTACTGCTTCTGTGTTCCACAGGCTTTCATCACAGCAAATTATGAGAGAAATATGACTTGCTCCATACAAAAAGCATTATAATAAGGGAAAGAAAAAAAGTGTTTTAATTTGAAAAAAAAAAAAAGTGATTTGCAGTAGGTAAATCAACAGACAACACCTGTGCAGAGATTGTTTTCCTTAGCTAAATTATTTTTTAGCTGTGTAAAATTTCCCATATATAAAATATTCTGGATTAACTATGTATAGTTCATTCATGCACTTTCAGAATGACAGTGCCTTTTCCTAGTATGTTTTGAAAGTGCATGATGCAGAGATGATGCTTGATGCAGTTTGCTTCATGATATACTCAAACTAATTGCTGCGTTTTACAATGAAAACAGACCCTATTCTGAAATAATTTTCAGATGTGGGAAAGAAGACCAATGAAGAGAATAGAAGGATAGCATTAATACTGATTATTAGACATTATGCCTTGATAATTGACCCAAATAACGTCTTTTTACTTTAGTTTAATTCAAGTACAGTTGGATACCAAATATCTCTTAAAAAAAAATAGGAAGTAAGGATATTTAAGTTTCTGGATTCCAAAGTTTACTTTTTCAAAGTTTCTAAAGCTTGTGTTAGATGTAATTCATACTCTTTAATTCAGATATATTGTAGGAGGAAAAGAATTAGCTGGAGGTGGACTCTTCTTTGCTTAATTATCCCATTTCCAACAGGGCTAAATTCAGCTCTGACATACGCTGGCAAAAATCTTATTCACACAGCAGCAACATTGCAGTACATCATGCTCCAGTCTCACCAGATGGCACTTCTTCTTCAGGTGTGTCACTGTAGGCAAATGTACACCTCAGACAGGTTAGACAATGACAGCTGTTCAGTTTGTGTTTAATAGCAGCATATTTTCTGGACCTACACTCAGCTTAGCCTTTTTATAATTCCATGTAGAATAACAGAGTACAAGATGTGTAAAGCTTCCAAGTACGAGGATAGCATGGAAGGGGCCTTATTTCCCTCTCACTGTGAGACAATGTGTTGGATATTGAAAATACTTGTTACTAACCCAAACATTCCCAAAACCTTCCAGAACACACAGAATCATGACTTTGCCCTGATCCCTGGTTCAGGGGATTTGATTTTGAATTTGAAATTTTTTTCAAATTAAAACACTTTTTTTCCTTCCCTTATTATAATGCATTTTCTATGGAGAAAATCTTTCAACTAACATATACTTCCTGCACAAGATAAAAAAGTCAACAATTCTTCTGCTAGGGAAACTGCATGTTCAAATGTTCTGTATGTCTGCCCTTATCTGCTGTAATTCACAGAATGTGAGGTTGATGACTGAAACTGTCTTCTGCAGCAGCTCATGGCCTCATCAAACCTCAAGCAATCTCCAGCATTTCGATTGCAAGCAATTACTGTCCATTAAGTACACCACTGAGAGGACTAATACCCAACTGCCAGAGCAAAATGTCACAGAATAATAAAGAGTTAGCAACATACTGATGCTCTTACACCCTGCTGAGGTATAAAAATTTCAGAATGACAGCACCACTGATGCTCCCAACGTGGACATCACTAGCCGCAGTTACTGCAGTGTGGGTCTCATCATAGGTCCCACTTACAGGGAGATAGATCCACTTAATTTGGTCCATCACTGAATTGGGGATAGCAGCTAGCCCAAATAAAAATTGTAGTACTGAGTGCACTTTATATCTGTACAATGTGCTTGGAAGAGGTTTGGTTCTCTGGTCTTTGCCCTCCCCACTGAACAGGTAGCTGTTCCCCTGTGCTGAGTTTCTACCCAACCCCAGCTTATTTGGCATCTTATGAGAGTGTCTTGTGAGTGTTTCTCAGGATTGATTGAAAATGGACAATTCAGCTGTCAACTGCTGTCTCACTTTTTCAGGCACTGTCTTTTGAGAATTGGGCTGCACCAATGAGAGGCAATAGTCTTACCCTGTCATCATCTGAGGGCTTTACCATTGGAATATGTATGTAGATGAATTGGGTCTCATGACACATCACTTATGAGTGTGTAGATTCAGAAGTCTGAGGCACACATGGTGGTTAACATCAGGGAAGTCATGTCAACTTTTATTCATACAGAGTTATCTTCCATATTAACATGTGACTGCTAGATTCAGTGAAAATAATGTGGTAAGCACGAGCCAAAGAGAGGAGATTTGTAGAGCGACACAATTAAGAAAAAGCTGGAATATTTTTCGAGTGACTCCAGTTGAGCTTTCTCTGAGTGGTGTTGAAGGTATTCTGACAAGCAAAAGCATGTAAGGACGAGGATCCCAAATAACTTGACCTTTCTGTGTGGAAACTGTACTTCAGCTTTGCTACAGCTCTTTAGCTGACTTAAGACTTGCAGGCAAGAAGTCATTTCATGTAGGGTGGGAAGACACCTTGTTAACATGACGGCAAAGAGCTCAGTTTTGGTGAAACAAAAAGGTCCAGCATTAGCCAAGTAGCTTTGCAGGAAAAATGGACACTTTGGATATCCTGACCATTTGTCATATAACTGTTGTAGCTTCAGGTGCTCTGGAGGAAGTGGGACCTTTTTAGAACGTGGAGATTTGGTAACAGAGACTCACGAAAAGAACTGGGCAGTTCTTTTCCTGAACTCTTTTCCTTTGAACTCTTATCCTGGACAGTGGGGAAGCAACACACATGCTCCCTAACATGGACTGTATAATTACCAAAACAATTGTCCCAGCATTGCAAACAGAGTCTTATTTCAAATGTTTCTGCGTTGCTCCTGTGGGAGTCAGCCTTTGTTGTTCTTTGGCACTGTTCTTGTTTCTGGGGTAGCCTGATAGATTTAATAAAATATCAGGTAACTCTTTAACCAACACTAGAAAATACAGTCTCTCAGATCCCATCTTGCCCTGTTCCCTCAAGACTAATTGTTAGGATCTAAGATGGCTGGATCTTTGAATGCCATTTTGCCTGACTAGTCCATTCAGTTTCAATTTTCCATGCCAGAGACAGTTTTATTTCTTTTCCTTCTCCAAAGATTTTTTTTCTCTGTGAAGTCCTTTTCAAAGAAAATTGACCCTCTTGTTTCTTATAAGATCTTTAGATGAGGGTCCTGCTTTCTTGGCACTGGAATCTCTATTTTCCCAAGGTAGATAAGAAAGGCAATTTCTTTCCTCTCCAAAAAAACCCCCAAAGTTCTCCTTATGCTGTCTCACTTGTAGGCTGATAATACTTAATGTTATCATACTACGTTTCAAGTGTAAGATTCATGCATTGTTTCTGGCATTTTTGCAGAGATAGTGCAAGATATATCTGAAATTATCAATAAGGGATGCTGCATCTGGAATGTTTCCATGATGCTCTCACTCTCTATAAAACATATGATGTGTTTAAAATAAGGAACTCGCATCTGGTTTTGCCCAGTCAGCTAGGTGATAAGAGAGAAATACATGATACAGTGTAACCTGTATGCCTTCTGTGCAGATATTATGGAGTCCTACAGCACTGCCATTTGAATTGTTATTCAACATGAATAAAGGATACTGTTGTTCTCTGCAGTGAGGGCTTTCCTAACAAACTTACAGAGAGGTTGAGTTTCTGCACATATAAACTCTGATCAAAGTACATGAAGATCCTACACCTAAGAACTTCTAAAAGCGTTCTTCGTATGTCTGCCCATTCTGTGGAATGCCATGCTTTGTCAGGTAGAAATCTAGCTCCCATACTGACCCTTCAAAAAAAGCTCATTTGTATCTTATTTTCTCAGTGTTTGAATACTCAAAACAGGGCTTTGCTACTAGACAGGCCAATCATGCAAAGTAGCTTGCAGGATTTTGTAGCTGGACTCACTTGCATAAAAGGTAGAAAGAGAAGCTGCCAAAAGCAAATTTCAGCCTCTGCTAAAGGTTCTCTTCATAATTGTTGGCAAACTGACCCATTGCAGTTGTTTGGCAAGTCTTCTAAGCGCTGGAGTTTGTAGCAAAAGTTCGGTTCATTTCAGGAGGACTTCCACTGCACATCTATCTCATAAAGTGAAAATGTTATTTGTTTAATAAGATTACAGAGTAAGACTCTGCTTGTTATGAAATTATTTCACCTTTCCAATGAGAATTCGTATTCCATGTGCACCCACTTGCTGCTGGAGCATGCTCGTGCCAGAGCAGCAAGACTGCTACAGACGCTCACATTTTGTTAAATGGTGTCAGCTAAGTATGATACGAGGTCATATTCCATGTTCAGTCGACATGCACTGCATCAATAGATCTAGCTAGAATTCTGTCATTTGTTGAACGAGAGATTTTAATTACTGTTATTATTTTGCTAATTACATGAAACAGGTTAATCTTTGAATTACCTTGTACTGATCACATTGAATTATCAAATTTTCCAAGAAAGCATGTGTTCACTTTCCCTGCGCTTCCAGTGGCTCTTCAAGTATGTCCTCCATTCCTCCTTTAAGGTGACAGCAATGGAGGCTTCAGCAGGAGAACTGAGGCACGACTGAAGCCTTTGCAGTTGATGACCTTCATATTTCCACGTGGGATTCATAAAAAAAGACACATATTCAGGTGAAGGTGGATCAGTACAGACTCTAGGAAGGACCATCTTGGTATACCACCTGACAAAATAAGTTGTTGTTTGGGTGATTTAGCCCAGGAAAAACAAAGGTCCAGGAAAATCTTAAAGTAGCTTTCCAGTACCCAGATGGTGCCTACAGGAAAGGTGGGGAGGAACTCTTTTATCAGTGAGTATTTTGATAAGGCAGAGGGTTTCAAACAGAAGATTGATGTAGGGTATTTTTAGGGTAGATTTAGATTACATATTAAAAAGAAATTCTTTACTGTGAGGGTGATCAGATGATGGAACAGGTGGCTCAGAGAAGCTATGGATGCCCCATCCCTGGAAGTGTCCAAGGCCAGGCTGGATGGAGCTTTGAGCAACCTAGTCTGGTGGAAGGTGACCCTGGCCATAGCAGGGCGTTGAAGCTGGATGATTTTTAAGGTCACTTCCAATGCAAACCACTCTATGATTTTTTGATCGTAGAATAATTCATCCAGCCCACAGGGTTATTCCAGGACACTGGTTTACCAGGGTTTATCAGCCCTTTCCCTGCCAAGATGCATGCCCTTGACATGGTGAGACTCCTCTTGAGTCCTCAAGAAAAGCAGCAGGTGCAAATATTTTCCTGTCACTCTCTGGTGTTCAGACCCTTGCAGTTACCACTGGCTGTCAGCAACATGAGTTGCTGTAGTGGCAGCACTTACTCCTGTAGTGTTATTTATTGAAGCCACGACAAATGCAGGATTTAGATGGGTGTGTTTTTAGACAAGCCCAGCACCTCTGGAAAATACTGCCATGTGTGTGCAGCACCATTACTCAGTGCAGATAGAGCAGATTGGTAGCCCTGCTGTGCAAAAGGGAGCAACATGTGGCCCTTCTGTGATACTCTTAAAAGCTCGAACACCTGCAGTTTAGAAAGGTAACTTTACTAGGAGACTCTTTTGAGGCTCATGAATTGCTTGCCAATCCTGATCTTAAGCACCAGATCTCAAGACTGGGCCGCAGAAGGACAGATTTTTGGTGGGAGAGGGAGCGCATGGTATTGCCTTATAAAAGATTCTTGTCTTACCAGCTGTTCCAGTGTCACAATTGTGTCAGTAAAACCCATCAACCTTTCAATAGTCTTGGAAGGTCTGATAAATCCGTGTTTGTGTGAAGAGAGGGCAAGGACATATTAGGATTGATTATTTTGGATTTGCTTTCTTTTTCATGGCATGCAGTAGTGTTTACACTAAAGTTCTGCTATTAGTGATTCAGAAAAGAAAGTGCTTGCCTTTTAGAGGAGACTGGGAGAGAATGTCAGGGCTCCAGACAAGGCCTGTAGTAAGAAAAAAAAAAAGGAAAAAAAAAAGGAGAAAAAAATAGACCAAATAGACCATGACCAGATCTGTTCAGAGGGTCCAAAACAGTAGACTTCCATGAGTCTGCAGTAAGTTGTTCTCATGAATGGTTACTGCTAAATATGTCATACGAGAACAAATCCTCAGCTTTACTGTGGAGATCTGCATGACTTCAGCTGAACAAAGCAGTCAAGGACTGCTCTTAGCAGGAACAAACAAGCTGCTGTGAACTCTTTCTCAGCAGTCTCTGGATGCCACAAAAGCCTTGTGGGCATCTAGGCAAGATCATCAGCCCTACGTGAACCAGAACAGAGCAACGTTCCTGGGTTTTCAGTTTTTCTGGTAGCTGATAGGACATGGTGGATGTTTATTCAAAGCTATATTGGCAGCATTATAAATAACTAAAGAAGGTAAACATATGCATAGATGTTTATTGGAGGAGGTATGTATATGAGAGATTATTTTAAGGCTGTTAACTTAATTTGTCATAAACTCAGGTTTTGCATTTCCTTCATGCTGGAGATGGCAAAACCTGTGAAATAGCTGTCAGCTGCCCTATGTCTGAAAGGATCTGGTGTTATTTTCAATCTGCAGTGCTCTTTAAGAGGAATTACACGTCTACAGATGGAAGGATCATCAAAGTCTTTCCTCTGCTTGTTTAACCTGTTTGGTTTCTTGATGTTTAATATATAATATGAACAGCCTGATTCATATCTGTCAGCCTGGAGAAAAGGCAAATTACTTACAACCATCCCTACACTTGAATACTTGTCTTTCATGGAGAGCTTAGGCCCCTTTTAATTAAGCCATTCAATTCTAATATGTGAGCATTTTGTGTTATTCACATATTCCTGTGAGTTTTGTAACAGTTACCTTTAAATAACCAAAAAAGGAAGAACTTACTCCAGAGTGATTTGCTAGACAGTTTTCTATCAATACTTTTTTTCTGGACATCTGGCACCTAATCAGGGAACAGAAGCGAACCATGCGAAGAAAGATAAGCCCAATTTAGTTTTGGCTTAGATTGGTAAGGACACAGAAAGTAAATTTAAACACAGTTAATGCCTTTAAAAGGCTGAGAGTATTGCACTAGATTTTAATGCCCAAAGATTTTAAAAGGCTATTAAAAAAACCTGTAACATTGCCACAGATTATTTGAATTCATGGCAATATGTTTGTCATTTAAATAGTTTAATTGCCCCACTTTTTTTTTTTTTCAGTTACAAGTGCATAAATGCCACTGTTATATCTCATAAAAATTTTTTTGTTCATCACTATGTTCTAGGCATTATTTTCATTTTTTATTATTTTCTAGACAATTTCGCACAATGCACAAACCCCCTTTATGTTTATTCTGTGGTCAATATATCCTTTATGTTCTAATTTGTTATGAAAATTTTAATTCATAATACTACTTTATTTTGAGAAAATGTAAGCAAATGTGTGTGCTAAAGCTTTTGTACCAAATAAGTACCAAGTCACTAAGCATATACTAAAACTGCAATATAGTAAGTACAGACTGCCGAAGTCACTTATAAAAAGCATGAAGCATGCTCCTGGAAGTGCTCATGATTGAGGAGTTTATCTTGCACTTTTTGAAGCCAGTAGAACCCACAGAATTTTAACTAATTTTTCAAATTTTCCCTCTCGTTTCTGGGAATGTAGTTTTCATGCAACAAGTGTGTTGCGAGTTACATATATTTTGATGTTCAGAGAGATCAGATGTTGATCTTATATTACATATATTACTCTCCAAAGGCTTTGGTATTCTTTGCTAAAATATCTCTAACACTGTGGACTTTTTTTTCCTTGAAATTAAAAAAAACGTTAAAAAACCCACATCAACTGTGTATAAGGGAGATATTAAGGAATAGAGACATTGTCGTAGATGACATTTGACGTAGTTTTTCTGAATAAGTTTACTGATGATTAGAGCTTCCAAAAGTTATCTAACTAGAACTATTCTGACAAAAAAAAATTCTAAATAATGACATTTGATATCATATTTTCTGTTATTTTTAAAGTAATTTAAAGTGGTAAAAATCAGTAGAACACTGAAAAAAATAATGATTTGAATGGAAAAAACAGTCCATTTGGATACAAAAAAATTCCTAATCTCTTGTAAGCTTTTCTTGTTTTTCATCTAGCTCTATCCCTGGAACAATGTTATTGCTTTCTTATACTTAGAGGTCTAGAATAGCTTCCAGATATTGGTGCTGATGATAGCAGTCATCATACCTACCATTTTATTTTATTTTATTTGTCCCAGATGGAGAACGGGTTTTTTTTTAAAAAATCTGTGATGAGGGGAAGTGCAATGCCACCAAACATGCCTTACAAATTATCTAAGCAAATGGTCACAGTGGTCCATGCATTCCTATTTCCTTGGCTAGACTTGCCAGCACTGTGCAGAATCATTATTACAATAAGCTCTTCTTTTCATGAAGCTTGTATGCTATGGTGAAGGGAGGAGAAACATATTTATCTCCTTTTTGTTTTTCTTCACTTAACTATGTCATCAGGAGCAGCTGAAGCTCAAGTGTGTATCTTTTTTTCATGCTTCCAGCTAGATTCAAAAGCTCTCTTCAGCCAAACAATATAATTTGCTCTAGTGATTGGAAACAACAAATTGTTTGTAGCTATTCCCTTATCCCTTTCAAAAAAAAGTCCCTTCCTGTCTGCAGGAATTAGTATTATGGGGTCAGGGAACTGGAAGAAAATACTGCTCACTAAGGAGGCTTGGTAATAAAATAGAATAGACTACAGTCTGTCCTATAAAGTAGGATAGAGAAATACACATCGAGATTTATGTGACAGAAAAAATACTGTCAGTGACTCACCAATGGCAAAAATGGGGGAAAACCCCCATTGAGCATAGTATACAAAAGTGTATTTTGTCCAAAGTGAAAATTTTCCTACAGGAAAACTTGCATTCTGCTTGAAGTGATGGTGCTGATCTTGATGAAATTGAAGACTGTGCCATCTTTAACATGTAGTGAGGTGGGTGTCGATCTTTTCTCACGGGTAACAAACAGTACGACAAGAGGAAACAACCTCAGGATGTGACAGGGGAGGTGTGGATTGGATATTAGGAAAAATTCCCTCACCTACAGGTTGCCAACTACAGGAACAGGCTGCTCAGGGAAGTGGTTGAGTCACCATTCCTGGTGGTATTTAAAAGACTTGTGGATGTGTGGCACTCAGAGATGTGGTTCAGTGGTAGGCTTGGAAGTCCTTGGTCAGTCGTTGGAGTTGATGATCTTAAATGTCTTTTCCAGCCTAAGTGATTCTATGATTTCTGTGTCAGGGCTATAGTCAAGTAAATCAATACAAAAACAAAACTCACTCATTCAAACTACTGACATAGTGGTAGTTAAAATTGAGTACCATCACAGGAGGAGCCAGTTCCTTTATACAGGGAGAGAGTATCTGGTGTGCGTATAAGTAATGCTAGGCTAGTGGGACACCTGAAATTAAGGAGAGTGCCATGTAAAGCAGCCTCTCTAGTGATGCTAACAGCAATTCAGAAAACCTTTGTAAATATAGACATCTACATGTGAGTCTTTTTTCAAACAGGTGAGCAAGAGTGAGAGCCTGAAAGACAGACTAGGGAGATGGAACTAATTTATGTCAATTGTTGAAAGTGGATTTCAGAAATACAATCTTTTGAGGATGCTGTCATTCATTCACCTAAAATCTTTCTGAACTGCTGTGCATATGTGACTGGTATTACAGAAATGGGTACTTTGGCACTCCTGATTTGCTGAACTGTTCTGGGTTTATTGATATGGATGCTAGAGGACTAAAGGAGAATACAAACTTGTTCTAAATCTTGACGTAAGAAGGCAGCTGATTCCTCAACAAGCACATAGATTGGTGTTTGCCATGTTTGTAAGCACAGCAGGGCACATTCATGCTGACTACTGCAGGAGTCTGACATCTGTACAGTTCAGAGCTCCAAACTGAAAAATGTTTCTTATTTTAATGGAGTAAGAGGGATGTCTTCAATGAGATGATCAGAGCCCTTATGACATCTGTCTGAAATACCTAAAGTAAACAGTCCCAAAATCAACCAGGCTCACTTCCTGTAAACAAAAGACTTTGTAATTCTTTTCTCAGAAAATGGATTAAAGAGCACTTTTATTACAGTGCCTGATATCATTGCAAAGGCTTAGAAATATCCATCTTTTTCTCTACAAAATACACCCGTAAGATTTCTAGGTTGACTGTGCCTAAGCACAGCTTCTAATCATTGGAGCAGGTATCTGAAACACTTCTCTTCCCCATTATGTCTTCCTCATATTCCACTGTCAGATACCTGCATGTACACCTTGATAAGTGGCTTCTCAGTGGGTTTTTTTCAATAACAACTAGATAGAAGGCTCAAGAAGTGCAAGTCAAAAAGCTTGTCTTTTTAGATCCGCAGTTAGTCTGTGGTCCTGACATTGCTCTTTCCTTCTTGGGATGTGGATGAGCTGGGCATTGTTCCCTTAGGGGCTCTGTGGATGCTGGATTATGTAGTACAGCAAAACCAAATTCCTTCGTTTATGCTTGATTTTTGACTCTAAGTGTATCAAGAGCACATGAACCCTTCCCTTTGCGGAGGCACGTGGGACTAGCCAGCAGGGTGTCATCTGCCTTTGTGCTGCTTTCCATCACCATCTCCAGTACTGGCTAGATTTGGGTTTCCAGGGTTTTGGTTTGGTACACTTAAACACAGTGGGGTTTGGAGTTGCTATGATTGAACTTCATGTTGCAGTAAACTGTAGATTACCACAACTTTAGGTTACAGTAAATTGTCCTTGGGGTTTTTCAGAATTCAGAAGTTGTGTAACTTGCCAGCTCTACCACAGTATGTTTTACTTTGTATTGAGACATTCTAAAAATGAAATATTAGACAACTCCAGAACAAAAAGCTAACTCCTCAGGTAAAATGCACATCAGCCATTTTCTTTGATGTCTTCTGCATTAAGCTTTGAAATGTGTCACAGTTAGCTTTTAATCCATTTTTATGTACTTTATTAATTCCATGTAATTTATGTTATTGTTTAAATACTGCCATAGGGTACAAAATCAGAAACCTTAAAAAAAATAGTCCAAGTATGTTTAATCAAGGCAAACAAGATAAGGTACAGGACCCATAATCTTTACATGTGTGTGAAGTGTTTGGCAAAATCCTTTATTAAAGTATGATATCTGGCACAATACACTGTTAGCTTATAAATCTCTGTGGAAGTAGACCTAATTTATTTATGCTGTTATTTGCCTAAAACTGATATCTGGTTTACCAGTCATCAGCCCCAGGTTATGTTTTCCAGTACTGAAACCAGATTGGCCGTTTGCCAAGTGTAAGGAATTTCCTCAGTTTTTCAGGCATTATTAACTAAAGGTTAGTATTTTTTAAGTTCCTCTAATATGAGTAAGGACTGAAAAATATGAGAGATTAATGTAGGCTGGAAAGGAGAAGTTTTCAGAAGCAAAATCCATTAGGTAGGATGATAGAGATTGATGTGCCAGCAGTGTTTGCATAGTAGACCTGCTCATGCTTTACTACATCAGGCTTCTCTGCTAGTACCAAACTAGTCCAGTTACTGAGTGAAGTCAGTTCATAAAGAAGGAGTGGCTGACTGAGATTAGAATTTAGTAAAGCACAAAGGAGATTGATAAAGTTTAGCTGAGGGCAAATATCTCATTTTGTTTATTTAACCTGGAGTTTAGGATCACTTTAAGTTTCTTACTGACGTGAAGCTCTTGTATTGCATTACCTATTAGTTAGTCTGACTTTCTCCCCTTTCTGTTTCTCTCAGAGACCCCCATTTCTTGACCTACCCTCACTTCTAAGCTATTACAGCAATGAGTTGCTGAGAGTTATGAAGCCAAGAGTTCTTAGGTAGCTGTAGATAGTCATGCAAGTATGTATTCTTAATTCTACCATAGCATAATATTGGTTTTCACCCAGTATTATCACTGAAGGAAGCTGAGAAGAATGACTAGCACACTTGATAAATGCCAGTCTCTCACTTGCAGTGTTAAAAAATGCATAGATGTTCTATATATATTAGGCATTCATTAGAGATACATAATATCAGGAGAATATAGAAATAAAATGGGAGCAAGGAAAAAATTTGTCTACCAAAGAAGTTCCCTTAAAGTCATTCTCTCCAGCTCATTTTACCTGGAAATGCTACGGGTCTCTGTACCAATTTAACCAGAACTTGGTTTTGCAGATTACAAAGGTTTTATCTGACAGATAGAAACAAATGAGAAAATGTTGGAAAGTTTAATACCTGAAAAAAACCTCAGCACAATACTTTCTGCTTCCTAGAATAATCACTGCGTTTTAGAATTTAGGATGGAAGGGTTGTTTTTAGAGAATTCCAGTTTCAAGAAGAATGGTAATGGGTAACATTACGTACACAATATGTAATGTTACAGAGATAAGCCTGATCATTGTCATTAATAAAAAATATCTCTTGAGAACTTCATGTAGGTTTGGCCATTACTGATATTTTTATTCTTACAATAAAGAAATCTGTTAATTTAACATTGTAAATATTATTAGTTTAGGATAATGTGATAGGAGCATAATTTTGTGTCATATATTTGGCAAATGGAAAGCAAAATTATTTTTATAATTTTAAGAAATAGAAAGCAAACTCCTGGAAAGCTTTATGCTGGATTCACTGTGTTTAATAAAATGTGAAAAATGAAACAAAGTAAACATAGGCTGCTTACATTTTTAGTTGACTCTGACTCTGAGTGAGGCAGCATTACAAGTGTGTTGAAGGATACCATGGAAATACAAAATAATCTGGAGGGTAATGGATAGTTCTAAATGGGTTTTAAATTTAGATAAACGTTACATAATGCATTCCAGGCACATGGCATTATATATAAGCATTGTTGCTGTAGAAAGGGAGATAATATTGTTTAAGCTCTTCAAGCCTCAGCACTCCTCCTTCAAGTCATTTTTCATACATAAATTGATAGAAATCTGACCATAATGTTGCTGAAAGAGGAGCTGCTTGTAAGAAGCCTCTGGCTCTGTGTTTATAATTTTTGAGTGTAGTTTCACCTACCCAGTGAAACACACAAAAGAAGGATATCAGTAGTGATACCAGTTGTCTCACAGTCCAGAAAACTTAGGCTGCTTAAAAATCAGACCCTGGTATGCAGTGTCTCAGGTTTTCAGTCACTCACTGGTCACAGAGACTGGTATCTCCCAGGGCTCTATAGGGACTCCACATGCTGCTATGTGGTATCAAGAACTCCCCATGAGCTATAGCTGCAAATTCCTTTTTCATGTAAGTACAGTTTGATTCCTGCCACAGATACAACTTAATCTGAAACCCTGTCTTCATTGAATTTACCACCTGTGTGTATTCATTAGTGGAGTGGTAGATTGTCCCTCTAAATATGAATTGATTTTGGTAAATACTTTAATTTTTATGTTCATTTGAAAACTTTCAAGGATGTGTTTGACACACCATGTGGAATTTTAATGATAGTCCTGATACTTTCCAGGAGAAATACATATACAACCACACAGTAATTCAAAAGCTACTAGTGCATACTAGGTATTACAGTTGCTGAGAAATAATTTTTATGAAGAGCCACCTATTCACTTTAAATAAAAAATTGTTAAAGTTCCTTTGCTGTGTATTAGAACCTGAATGCAGCATTGCAAAGCAGGTTACTTATCTTTCTGTACTGTTTTCAATCTGGATTGCTGCTTTCTTTCCTGTATAATTTCTATTTTGCTGCTGAAACATGAGATCAATTCTTCCTGGAAAAAACCTACCGCAGTCTTTTTCTTGGCTGAGCAGAGGAAGGGAGACTTTTTTTTTGAGTTTTTCTTTCAAGATTTCTCATAAAGATCTCTTGTCATAGCAAAGGACATAAAGTTCCCTGGAGAAGAAAACCAGCTCTCAAGTAGATGGTGGTCATTCAGATGTGGGTCATTTTGACGTGATATATCATCGACTTGAATTTCTATGACTACTTGCTGATAGCAAACAGAACTTGAAAACCTTACAGTGACAAATTCACCCCCGAAATTAAAGAAGGCTTTCCAAAACTGTGAAGCATAAATGGAGCAAATGGATTCTATTTCTGCTTAGATAGTTCTCCTTTACATTGTTATTCAAACCTAAAATATTTCTCCATAGTTTCTGATAATACTGGTCTGATAGTGTGCGGGTCAGTTCAAGGTAGAATAAGACAAGTACAGACAAAATGTGGTATCAAGCAGCAGTAATTGTAAGCAAGTCATCTGGAAAACATACAGGCAGATCAAATGTCAAAGAATAAAAAAGAACGCAGGAAAATAAATAGCAACAGAAAAATTATTTGAGTCTGACGCTTAGAATTAAGTGTGCAAGAAGTTAAAAAAATTATCTGAGTGTGCAGTTGCAAATAGAGATGATAAAATTCACGTTGCTGAAGTTAGCCAGAAAAGCATCCAAATGCCAAGGTGATAGCAAACAATTGCACATAGCAAAGAGCCTGCGTTCCCAGGCAGGGCACAGAGCTGCTGTTCTGTACAGAAGGATCAGCTCTGCCACTTTCTCCCGTTCTTGTCACTTCTGTCACCCCTCGTCAGCAGTGAAGAGGCTGTCAGGAAAGTGTCTCAGCACAGGCATGTGCACACTCCTCAGTCTGGCTGTCGAAGTCCTGCTCAGGAGCGTAAACATGTTCTTGTGCCTTGCCCTCCAGGGCTGGTTAGTTCCTCTTGCTGCATCACCTCTCAGCACTGAGGCTCTGCTCCTGTGTGTCACTGCTAGGGACATGCCTTGGCAGTGCTCGCTCCTCTTCTGGTCTGCTGGAACTCCTCACTGAGAGTACAAAAGGGGCAGAGCAGCAGGAAGTGTGAGATGAAAAAAGAGGTGTGAGATAAGGCAGCCAAGGAAAGCTGTGCTCATTTACCTTCTGTTCTTTTGGCTTCTTCCTGTTGTGACCTGCTCTGCCCAGCTTCATGTGACAAAGTTACACTGGCTTCTTACTCGTGTCACCATTTAATTCCTTAACTAATTTAATACTGTACTTTTCAACAGAATGTCTGTTTTGCTTTTTGTATATAATGATATAGAAAAATCATAGGCATCAATAAATAAATGTATTATCCTGGCTGTATGTTTTCCTGTTGCTGGTTATTTAGTATATCAGCTTTTAAAATGTCTGTCTTAGCAGTAGCAATAGCATTAGACTATTTTTATATGGGAGTAATCTGGTTGTTCTTTAATCACAAAAAGATGACCAGTGTCTAGTTTATCTATGAGCAGACTACATTATTGTCTCACAAAACAACGTCCCAGTGCTAGGATTGCTTCATTAAGTTTATGCTGCATAGACATAATTATGCAGGAGCTAAGAATAGCTCATCTAATTGAAAATAATGATTATAGAGAAAGAACGGGTTTGATTACTGTTACTAAGCAAGCACATACCATAGACCCATTCATGAACTGCACAGAACACATATGGGATTATACGGTGTATTTGTTTTTATTAACAGTTTCTTTCCCCCATTCTGAGTGAAGGTGTTACAACTCGTTTACTCATTATCTTTTTTCTCACAGACCTAGGGGCACCTGCAAGAAGGCAGCATAAGCTAATATTTATCCGGTAAATTATGACAAGCTAAGCTTTGAAAGAACATTCAACATTTATCCCCACACACATTTTAGGGAGGATGTAACTTAAATAAATCTTCTCCAGGCACCACAGATGAAACTGTCTATGTGGGGTTTTTTTATGTCTGTGTTTATACTAGTACCCTACGGGATTAAACATCCTTTTAGAAATGCAAAGTCTGCCATACTGTTAATCTCTTGATGCTCATTCTGGTCAATGCTAACATTTAATTCTTCTTTTGTCTGAAACACATAGAACCCTTCTTTATGTCTTGAAAATAAAACTGAATTTTTACAGTGAAGTTGTTAGAAATTTTCATTTATTTAATTGCTGTTTATTGCTATTACCAGGCGCATGGGGTAAAATTTGGTGCTATTGTTACCCTGTTAATTAATTCTTTTCTTACTTCTGTGTCAGTTTTCCACTAGAATTCTATGAGAAGAGTGATGAGATCACAAAATTTAATGTATTTGGTTAAGAAATGTTAGTAATATCTTTAGAGTCTCAAAATACTCTGCTGGTTTGCCATGTTTAGCTTCCCCTCTGTTCTAATGAGCCATTTCATAGCTCTAGGCTATGTGCTAATGCTGTAGAGGCACAGAGAGATCACTGCCATCAGGAATTTTCAGACAGATGATTGTTTGGAAAACGAAGTGGTGAGGGAAGATGGGACAAGCAGTGATGCAAACCTTCAGTAATACAACTATTTGCAGTCTGGAATGGAGGCTTTTGCACAAGCTGTTCTTGGGGGTTTTTGAGAAATAGCAAGAGGAAAAAAATGGAAGCAGAGTGCAGAATACTTTACCAAAGTATTGTTTCTTGACTGCAAAAAAGTTGCCTTTTCAGATTGTTTTTGGATTTGAAATTCAGTGAGTTACAAGAATTTAGGACAGTTAAGTCTCCATTTCTACAAATGCCTATTGAAGTGTTAAACACACTTTCAAGGTTATTCCTTACCAACATGATCTGATTGTGGACGACATTTCCTATTTTTTTGGCCAATATACTCAAATTTTGCCCCTCGTAAATTTTTACATGGCACCCAGCATTAACTTTGAAATGTGGTAAAGGTAGTAGCATTCCTCAATCCCTTTGAGCACCATGTGTCCTGAAATCCCAGAAACCTGTTTAGGAGTCAGTGTGGTGGCCCAATCTGACCTTCTGTACACTTCTATACACGTTCTGATAACAGGTAAATAATTCCTGGTCCCGTGTTTCTGTCAGATAATATTCTTTCCTTCTATATAGAAATTTTAATTACAATTGTGTTCCTGCAAGTAAATATGATCCAAGGATGAAAAGGACTGAAGAGCTGAGAGGAATAGTGATTTGATCCTCAAGTACTTCGCTGATTTGCAGTTCCTCACAATTTGCCCTAAGAGTGCACTGTACAGTGCACAGGATATATGCACAGGATAGTGGATGATAGCTGAGGTCCTTTGCTCTCACATGCTTGATGCAACTGATAAAAGACTCCTCTGCATATAAACTGTTTTCTGCTTTGTACAGAACCGCACATGCAAGAGCTAAAGCTGATGCTGCGGATCAGGCTGCTCAGGCTGCTCGCCAGGAATGTGATATTGCAAGAGCAGTTGCCAGAGAACTTTCACCAAATTTCTACCAACCAGGTAATTGTAGATTGGGGTTTTATGTGGCTATTTGTTTTATTGCAGTGAAAAGATTTTTTGGTTAAGTTAAAGTGTTGATTCCATCATGAATGTTGTCTTTTATACAGAAATAAGTTGTGTATACCATGAAGAGTGCTCAAGGAGATTGCATTTTCGTTTTTAAGCATTTGGTGACTATTTCTTTGTCTCAAAACAGTTGAGTGTTGAAAAGTCAGTATCAAGCATATAACTTTCCCTTGAATTAATAGTTTTTTCAGGACAGTATCAAAGACTTCAGCAATCATAAATCAACAGAAATTTGGATTAATTCTATAATGTGTTTATTAGCGGGAAGATCTATAGCTTTTTTACTGTCCAGTGGAATTCCTGACAGTCTTAGTTAGCTAAGCTCTGAATTTTGGAGAATGCTTTACCATTAGTCATACATAACCTGTAAGGGAATCGTCCCCTGTTACACCTGGGGTGCTCTGCAGAACATTAGTCCAATATTCACGATGGTGTAGAGTTAAGTCTGTCTTACTGACATCAGCATTGCAGCCCGTTTTCATGTCACAGCGTTTGGAAAGTTGCTGTAGGAAGAAGCAAAGTTGGTTTTGCTTTGTTTTTCTGCTGTCTTTCCATGAGGTTCATATTTCTGTGTACTGCTCTTTAGCTTAAAATTGGATAGATAAAATGGAACTCCATTTGCCAATTTAATGTCTTTTCATGTCTGCCCTTTCTTTCACCTGTCAAATTGAGTTGAGTCATATCTTGTTATTACTTTTCAAGGATCTGCCTGTACTTGCATGCTAATACAGATTATAGCTCTGAAATTCATTTTCACTTACTGTCATTTTCTGCTCATCCTTGTTTCAGACACAAACTTACTTATTTAAATGCATCCAGGCTATAATGACCCACAAAAGCAAAGAGCAACATTCTGCAACATTTTCTAAAAACATAACTATTTACTTCAATTTTTAGTTCAAGTGGTCGCTATATAGAACTTGTTACTAAATCTTGACTGTCAGTTACCTTATAGAATGCTTTTTTTCCTTTATTCCTAGGTGTTTGGTTGTAGAGAGGGAATGTGTTTTGGGGTTGGGGGAATTGGGGACCTCTTTTTGTATTCATTTAGTGCCTAAGTCAAGGATTGTTCACCTGATTGGAATTTTCATTCCCTTTACCAATCTTGCAGACTTTCTTTGTATACATCCTGATATGAATTCATCTTTTTTGAACATGGCAGACCAGAACTGTTGGTAAAACTCCACTGAACTATATCCAGTAGTAAGACTGTACTAGCTTTAAAACAGTATAAATATGTACTTTTCACTGTTGGGCGTTAACTCAGTACTACCTCTCCTGTGGATTTATATTATTGGCCCACACTTACTGCTTTCATACTCAAGTTTTTTTTCATTTTTCGTTATTTCATGCTCCACCAGCTGAAGAAAACCCAGTTTACAGCAGCAGGCCATCTTGCCATTCTTAAGTAAACAAGTGATAACCTTAGCCATGCAAAGAATTGCAGGATTTGGAAAGAAACTATTTGAAAGCTGCCAAACCATTCAAATAAAGAAATTACTGGAGTACTCAAGTGAAAATGCCAACATCTGACAGTGTGACATTTGACACAAAGAAATCACCCAAATCAAGAGCTTCTCAGGTGTCTTTTTACTCTCTGCCACAGGAATTGAAGCAGCATTGCTGACAAATCAGCTGAGAAATGGGAGAGAAGGTGTGGGATCTTATTGTCCTCTCATTTGAAACTTCTGTTCTAGTTACAGAAGTGGAGAGTTTCTATCCCTTCCCCAAGTGCAGCTGGAGATGTGTGGAATGACACGGCAAAGCATTTCTCAAAGTTTGCTTATTCTGTTCTCTGTGTGGAAACATCTCTCAGTCAGCTAGCTCCTACCAAAAGATAAACACCTTTTCTGGACTCTAAATTTTGAATTCTGTAATTGTTTCCAAAATAGTCAAATACAGCATATTTGTATACATTTGAAAAAAAATCTATTCCTATTATGTAAACAACTTTGAAATGCCAGGATGTTAACTAAATCTCAGTTATCCCAAATAAACTCCTGCAAACCACCAGGTTTGCACATCATTGGGATGATTTCAAGTACTATCATGTCTAAGATGTTTTCCAGGCTCTGTGTATGTGATGCCTTTTTCAGATACACTTTTGCTGTGTGGTACCAGTTAACACACTCACTTTTACACCTACTCGTTTGTTTAAGCATTTCCCAAGAGTCATGCCAAGAGTAACCGGACAGTGTTACTGTTAGCTTTTGTCATTTATGATAATAAAATAGATCAATATTTCGAAGTATTTACATTCACTCACACAAACAGAAGTAAATATCTACTTTTCAAATAGCTTTTCTCATGTATTTGAATAAAAAGAAATAACCTTTACTGCTTCCTAAGAGCAAATTCTTGGTTTTTGTTCTGTTGCAGAATCCTTTTACTTTTACAATATTTGTAAGTGCTGCTAAAAGGTATCAGTAAGTGTTCTGTCTCATTCTCTTAAACTATAGCTAAGTGAAAGCTTTCCATTGTACTAAATTGTCTTGAAAATAGGTTATGATGAGAAAGTGTAATTTTCCTCTTATTTCCTTAACTACTTCGTATGGTAGGCAAGCATGCTGTCAGCAGTAAATGTATGTAGCATATCAACAAGCCTCTTGAAACAGAGACAAAAAGAAGTGAAATACAAATACCTCTCTCTAAATACAGAAGCATTCTCTTCTGTCTTAATGAGTGATCTCTGAATTACTTGTAGCCTAAAACCATTTCAATATTTGAAAACTTTTTGATAAAGCTCTTAAATTTCAGGTTCCTAAAAAGTAACTTTCCAGGCCATATAGCCTAGTATTACACACAAATTATAATTACAGTGAATATTCATCATTCATTGTACCATGGCAGTTCATATCCCAAATACTTTCTCTTGTGCTTCACCTTTATGTTCATTAAGGCATTCATCAGAAGCTGTCAAGAGGTTCTGCCTTTGTAATGTAGTTTAAAAGGTGACTAAAAGGAGAGCAAAGCAGTGGGAAGTAAAGTAGCATCCAGCAGGTAAGAATAATAATGAGATACTGTAGAAATCTAGAGATTCAGGTCTCCCAGTGATTGATTGCCTTAGTATTTGCATATAAGGAAAGCCAAGTGTGATTGAAAAGGTCAGAGCCATAGTGTAAGGACTTACAAGGTTGCAGAGAGCTGTTTTCCCTGAGTTTGTTCATGCTTTTCTCAGGCAGGACCCTGCTTCTACTTCTGCTGTAGCAGGTATTTGGTTAGTGATTAATAATTATGAGGATGTGTGTCTTTGCAGGGCCCTACCCACAAGGCTCTCCATTTTGTAGATTTAACAAATGTTGTCGTCTTTATAGAGACCATAGTTTACTGGCCTTTTTATCAACAAATAAAACAAATTTTGAGAAATTGGTTTTATTTGTTGATAAAAAGGCTCTGACCTGTTTGTTTCCTCCAGGCATCACTAAACTCTGACCTGTTTGTTTCCTCCAGGCATCACTAAACTTGTGGATGTGTCAAAAAAGAGCACACCAGGACAGGAAACAAATGAAAACCTGAGTCATAGCCTCATTGAAGGGAGTCATCCAGGGACAGTTTTGAGATTAGTCTTGCTTAGAGAAAAAAAAATAAGTGCTATTTTGTGTCTCTTGTTAAAACCTAGAGAAGAACAAATGACTGATGGGAATGCTGTATCAAAGGTGTAACTGATTTACAAGAGAGGGTTTTGACTCTCAGTAAAAAGAGGGAATATTGTCCTAGTCTTGCACAAGATCAGTGAATGCTTAAACTGACACATTCATTCTAAATTCACAGACCATCTTTAGGATGTAGTCATGTAAACACACTATCAGGAGGTCGATTGAAGTACGGACTTGCACAGACTGGACAGCTAAGCCATAATTGTCTGTGTGCATATATATCCTGCAGCAAATGGATACTGCTCTTTCATTCAGTTTGAATGAATAACATTTGATTAAATGAAAAAGTACAACTACTTTGCTGCAGGGTAAGAGCAGTCTGGGCACTTTACCATGGAGCAGTTAAGGTCTGGAATTTCAGATTTGAATTGTTTTCTGGCTGATGATTTGTCAGGTCAGCCAGCTGCCAGATGAACATATATGGATCACCAAAAAATTCACCCAGCCTTTGACCTAAACAAAGCATAAGAGAAATCAAGGAGTAGTGTATAAATTAAAGCTGTTTGAGTTTAGAGATGGACAGAATTTCTTTAGGTGAAATATATGAGCAAATGCTTTCTAATGATAAGAATAAGAATCTGGCAGGGTTTACTAGTATTTTTTGCTATAAGATTTGGTTACTGTTAAAGTTTCAGTATTAACATGCTGAGTATTACTGGTTTCAGAAATAAGCATTTTAAGTTTATTACAAGGCAATTTGTGATGACCTCTAATGACTTAAAGAGAAACTGTGGTTTACATTCTCTTTTGACCACTGGTCTGTAGTTTAAGAAAAAAAACATCCTTCCCATCTTCCTCTTCTCTGCCATCACCACCTCCTCGAGTTCTCAAAATGCAAACTCCATATGGACAGGAAAGAGAGATTTCTGGCTGATGCTAATTAACTGGAATGTCCTGGCTAAATGCATGTGGGCCAGACCAGATAGTTTTATTTAAAAAGCCAATTACAATGAGCATTTCGCCTGATTAAAGTTACCAGCTATGCCATCAGTTTGTGCCTTAAAGCATACGGAAGCTCACTTGTTATTCTTAGTCATACAAGAGCCTGTTCATTTTCTGAATTTATTCTACATATGACTTCATCATCCTCACAGATCTGTTACTGGGTTTCTTGCTATGCCATCTTTTCTCTACAGTTTCTTGCTTCTATCCTTTTTCTACAGAACTCTGGAGAAGTCAGAGCCTATAGATCTATCCTACTGCAATTTTGTTGTATCCAGTAATCAAAGAAAGAAGGTGCATTGAAAGAAAAGGTGCCTGTTTCAGGCTTTATTCTTGTTCTTCCCTTTCTTTTTACAAGTCATGTCATACCAGTCTTCACAACATGACTTCCAGATTCATCACCTGTCTCACCAAGCCCTAGGTACAGATGCCCCTACTCTTCCACATCTTTCCTCTTGCTTGCTGGGAGTCTGCATCCATCCTGCTGCACTGCCTACCACACCTGCTGGCTCAACCCACTCCTCAGTGTTCCTGCAGTACATCTGGGACAGGAGAGCATGCTTGGGAGAAGGCAAAGCAAAGAGAGTTTGCAAAGGCGTAGCCCTAATTCTTCAGGATTCTTTCTCAATCTCTCCAAGATACTTTTGAGTCACATAGTCAAATTATTTGCTTAGGAAAAAATATGCCTGATTAGTTTTGAGCTAATTAACTTTTAAAACTAATAACAGAGAACCAGTTTCCTGTAGAGAGATAAAGTTGTTACAATCACTGTAATTTTCACAGACTTGCATAAGTAGTGAGCTAGTTAATTTGCATCCAGATGAAATTTGTGGTTGCTTAGTAAAGGCTGTAGGATCTGACCATGAAACTAGTTAGAAGCCTGGACTAACTTCAGTGCTGTCTCAGCTGTGTTGCTATCTTGAAGTAACTTTTCAAATTCTAGCCTAGGTGTACCTATCTAATCTGGCACTATGGGAAAGTTAATTACAGGTCTTGTCTGAGAGAAAGAGGTCAATGCTTCCTTTCTCCTGTTAAAAACCATTCATTTGCTCTGAAAAAGAGCCATTCCTTCCAGGACACTGTTGGCCTGCTCCAGTGAATTTCTATATTGGTCTGTCATGGTGTCCAGCCAAGGACAAGATGAAGTAGGGTCTATCACATGGGAGTATTATCACAGTGTCAAAATTTCCATTATAAATCCTATTTATAACCATGTCATAAATATTTGTTCCATGTTGAAATTCAGCTAACAAAGAACTGAGAACTTCCCTTACAGTGCTAATTTTCAGTTGAGTGTAGTGATCTATTTTGAAAGGATTTTATTATACTAGTGGAGATTTAAATTATGTTTAAAAGGTTAGGTTTCTCCTGTTACACTTTTAACATGTGATGTGGACCATTAGAGAAAAATAATCTTTGCAGCTGCATTCTGTGTTTGTCAAGGCCACAGAAATAGATGGCTCATATACATGACCTTTTATTCCAAGAAAGTGTGCAAAATTTAAGACTTACTTAAAATTAGAGAGGCTCTAGGGAGATACCCAAAAAAGAAAAATATAATTCATATTATAGACCTGAGTAATGTTGAGTAATGTTCAGTATGATGTAGAAGACCATGTTGAGAATTTGGAGAAGATGAGGTTTCTGCCTATTAATTCAGTAATAATTATTCATCCAGATAATTTTCTGAGCAAGAGTAAAACCTGGAACTGAAACACAGCCAGCATGGAATTGGTAGTTTTTGTACGGTGAAATTAAACAGGATGAAGATGGTAAAAGAAAGGTAGGGAGTCCAAGAACAGAATAATTGGAGGTTATTTTCCTTGAAAGCATGGTTTGAAAATGAAAGAAGAATATGGGAAAGTTAAAAGGATAAATCATGGATGTTAACAGACAAGAATTGGTCCAGAAGAGGAGAATGGTTGCTTGTGTCAAAGGAGGGTGAGAGTGGAGTACTGATACTGAAATGTGACTAAGAAAATCTCAGAGGCTCCTCAAAAAGTATCAGATGAAGAGCAGAAGGTATTTTGTCAGAGACAGTTGCCAAACTGAAGAGTATGGGATAGATTTGGATGAGAGGAGCAGTAAATGGATATTGCAAGCTTAGGCTTTAGAAATGAAAATTTAGAGCACTAATGTGAAAGGCAAGAAATGACATTGTGAGATCAGAATGGTAAGTGGCAAGGTGAGTGGGGTTTCTCTCAAAATACAAAAGAGCAAGAACATATTGGAAAGAAGCCAGATTTGGATGCAAGACTAAGCAGATCACATATCCTAGTTTTACCAGAATTAAATTGATTGTTGTATTTCTCCAGTTCTGGCATTTGCAGTGCAGCAGTACTTCAGGCTCTTATGCTTTATAATTACTTTCAATGCTAGATACAATAAATTAATTTTGCCAGAAGTGTGGTACAGCTTAATGAGTATTGTTTTTGAAAAATACTGGATTGACCCTCAAACTTCTGAGAAAATTCATAAAGCCATATATTTCAAAATCAGTATATTTTGAGTCTCTTTATTTCACTCCTGATTTTGCATCTTTCACGTTCATAATTTCAAGTGTATTTCCTATAAACACAAGGCGATAAAGGAGATTTCAAAAAAAACTAAGTCTAACATCATATCATAAAATCATGAATCCCTTAGAAGTATCTGGAGTTTTAATTAAAGGCAGTAATGCATCTCTAGATCTGTAGAATCAGTGGAGTTTGAAATTGTCTAGTTATTTCCATGTTATTTTGCCTTTCTCTATCTATGCCTATGTATTCGAAAGTAATGTTGGTTGTTTGCTGACATACATGTATTTACTGTCTTCCTGGTTTTGAGCCTTTTTGGAACATATTCCACAGGCAGAGGAAGTGCTGACAGCTGCAACCCAAGCCCTAACTACATATCCTAGGCTCTGCTTTTTTCTGTAGTGGAAGAACAGAAGGGTGTTGTCAGAAAAACAGGCACTGTCTCTTTATGTAATAGGGATTTTAAAAGAGGCAAAAGTTAGAAGGGTTTTGGCAAAAAATTCACTTGGTTATTGAATTTACTAAAAAAACAGTTCTTAAGACAGGCTGACAGACTTGGCCAGTTGGAGAGCAGATATGAACCTGCTCCTGTGGAGGTCAGTTGCCAAACTCCCATGGAGCAGGATGATAGCCATGCACTTGAAATGTGATAAGAGAAGTAGCTAATACCTTTCCAGGCTGTGTGTACAGAAGCACGTCATGGAGAATGGTCCCTTCTCTGCATGATCCCAGTGACACTGAGTTTGAAATACTCTGTAGAACTTTGGGGATCATCATGTCAGAAAAAGCTGGACACACTGGGAGAAATGTAAAGAAGTGTGAATTCTAATGAGTAAAGACAGCTATTATGCCACATGAACAGTCTCTCTCTATATTTAAATTTCATCTTCTCAGAGAATATTGCAGTTGCAGTGAGAATAGGATTACAGCCTTTCACTTCTGTCCATCCTTTAGGAGCTTAAAAAACACTACTTTTGCAGTTAACAGCTGCCCCAGTGCAGTTCAGATGAAGTAAAGTAGTCTCTAGGTTTTCTGTGAAAAAGCTAAAAATTTACCTTCTCAGTTATCACCTGTTAAGCAGCCTGCAGGCTTAGAAGCATTCAAGTAGATTATGGTGCATGTGTTATTTAGCTGGGATCATTCACATTAAGTACAATGTGTGTATGTTATCTACCCTGGAAAAATGAAGCTTGTCCTAGATACAGGAGTCATATGCATCACCATGTAATCTTGACAGATATTTTTTTGAAGTTCTGTCAGTATTCATCAACAGAAAGGTAGGGTAAGCAAAGCAAGCCATAATTAAGATTGCTGGTCACAAGCAATTTCTATGTCCATAAGCTGATGTGCCAGTGAGGTGTTAGAGATAGTTGTGCAGCACTCATAGTGCCCTCTACCATGTTAGATAAATTAGTTTGATTTTTCTGGTGGTATTGAATCCAGAAGTATAAAGGCTTACACACTGCAATGCAGATACTGTTAGGAAATGTTGCCCTGTTTTGGAAATACCACAGCTACTTCAGTCACCTGCTAAAGCAGTTACAGGAATGGAGCAGAGATTGGATACATAGTCAGAATAAATTCATTGTTGGTGCTGACCCCAGGCAGTTTTTGAAATTCATTAGTGTAGTCTTTCCTGACTTTAGAACATTCAGTGTGTATATGTCTGCACTTTAATGATGCATTTATAAACCTTTACAGGAGGAAAATCTTATTTTTAGGGATTCTTTTATCCTTAATGACTCTTTAGTTGTTGGATAATACAAAAAATGTAAATTACAAAAATGCAAATTAAAAAAATACTGTTTAGGTTCTGTATGCAGGTGTGTTAATGGTAGGGTAACTCAAATTAATTTCAGATTTAGAGGAACTGACAGGGAGAGAAGAGGCAGTCTGGTTTTAATACCAGTAGAAATTGCATTAAAATCTGTTTCATCATCGTACTGCTAGACTCACAAGTTGGTGATTTTACCTATGTATGATGTGAATTGTTTGGCTAAAGTCCATTTCCTTTTCTGTTGCCATTGCTGTTGCTGGCAGCTCAAGTGTGCTTGAGTAGATGTTTTGATATTTTCCAAAGGCATTGTGAGATAACACGGTGTCATATGCTTTTCAGCAAATACCTGTGCAAAACGCAGAGACACTGGCAGTAGTGAGGTCACACCAAGAACTGTACTGTGCTATGTAAATATCACAGCAGATTAAACACAGAGGCATAAAAACTAGCCTTGGACTTGGCCAAAGTGTGTGTGTCTCTGTGTGTGGGGTTAGTAAATCAGTAACTCAGGGCTTTTGATCTCAGCCGATCTGTGTCAGGAAGCATTGGATGGGCGTTTTGGGAAGGCTGCATGGCTTTCATTGACACCAAGGTCAGGAAAATAAAGCATTGACAGATACTTTAAATTAGCAAAACTATGCAGAAGTTGTTTAGGATACTGCACAAAACTTCTTCCTGAGCAGGTATAAAGTAGCAACCTTGATATGCAAGAATTTATGTGTTTGGGGTTCTTCTGAACAAGACATTTAATAAGCAATTTTTCCTAGTGAATACTTTCTGTAGGTCATTATCTTCACTTAGCAAGAAGGGAAGGTTGCATTTCAAGTTGCTTTGAGGCCTGCATGTATTCAGTGATCTACCTTTTAAAGTTAGTCCTAGGTGGACTAGGACACCTTGGGGAGATATGTGTATTCTGACTTTTACATCGCTGAATGATGATGTAGCTTTGTCAGGCTGTGGCAACAGTAAAATATCACCTTATATTCTATCTCTTTGTTATATTTTTCGGTCATGTGGGTAGTACATGGTTTCAAAGACAATGGGCTGACAGATCAAATCAGAACAGTTTCATAAAGTAAACACATGTAGGCATCAATCTCCACGACACTCATGGACTTTGTGAGCAGCACATGCCAGCTTCAGTCTTGCCTCCAGTCCAGCATGAGAAGGAAGACTACCAGGAATACTGCTTAAGGAAGCAGCAATGCTACCAACAGGTTGAGAAGCCCTAAAAGTGTAAGCTGGAGAAAACTTCTGCAAAGGGATGACATCTTAAAAGAGAGAGGAGTAGGAAATGAGGATTTGCAAATAGGAGTAAATTAAGCAAGATTCTAAATAATAAGCATATTTTTGAGTATTTTTTTGGACTGAGCAAAAAAAAAATCTGACTTCTCTCCCTCTTGTATACATTGTAGTTTGCTTTCCTAGGCAGCTATGGTACTTCCATGCTGGTGGTATTAAGTCCAGGGGAAAAAAAAAAAAAGGCATTTTAAGGCAGCCAAATGGACCTTTAAAATTGATCCAGGAAAGATGTTTTATTTGCCCTTAGCTAGTGAGGCTGCCTAATAGCATTTAAAATGCTGATCATACCTCAGCAAAATGCAGTTGCCATCAGAGGCTAAAAGTTAAATCAGCCATCCAGACTTGGGTTTCTTCTCCATCGCACAAGACAGTGTCAACAATCCCTTCCACTGCAATTTTTTTTTTCTTTTGTGACATGCCTTATTTTTAAGCCTTAGCTAATGTGGTTTTTTTTATTCTCTAAAGCATTCCCAAGTACAGTTAAAGAAAGCCATTATTCCAGGTATCATAACCAACTTCAGATGCAGCTGAAACAGGGCAGCCAGGCCTACATATGTGCTTCTGAATTAAGGAATTCTTACATTATCTATGCATCACTGGGAGTAAGACATTTCTTATGTTGCTGCACATTGACCCAACCATGAAAGAGCTGCACTATTCCATGCCCTTTTGCTGGAAAACTGCATCCATCAGAAGGGTACTGCAGACACTGGGGGTGATAACCTCTTAAGGTTATCTTAAACTAACTTAAATGTAAGGAAACAGGGGGGTGGTCGAACACTGGAGCAGGCTTTTCTAGAGAGGTGATTGATGCCTCAGGATTGTTAGTGTTCTAGAGGCATTTGGACAATGCCCTTAATAACAAGCTTTAGCTTCTGCTCCACTCTGAATTAGTCAGTGACTTGGACAAGATGATTGTTCTAAGTCCCTTTCAACTGAAATGTCCTGTTCTGTTCTACTCATGCTTAAGTCATGCAGAAGTGTTCTCTCAGAGCCCTTTGGCTCTTTAAGCACCTTGCCTTATGTCATTTAATTTCTCTATGGCAATAATCTTTAACCTTAATTTCCAGACCTGTTCAGTCCCAGGTCAGTCTGCCAAACATTACTAAAACCATAACCATGTGTCTGCTCCAGTGAGTTCATCAACACAATTTGCACATGGCATTGCACAGCCCACCATTCAGTTGGGCTGAATTCAAGCCAGCAGCCTAGCACTTAAGAGGGTTTTTTTTTGTTCCCTGCTACTAGTATAACCATCAGAAAATTAAGAACAAAACAGAGGAAGTACTAATGATATTAATTATAATTCTTCCCCCTCCCTTCATATCTCCACAATGAAGAAATAATAATAAACCCTTTCTGAAATTTACTGAATATAGTTATTTGCACTTCCATAATGACTCACTGAATCACTTCTTTTAAGAGATTGATAATTGATTATTTATATTTCTTCACCTATAGTTACCATCCTGAGGAATTCTTCTATACTGGATATTCTATCCTAAAAAATCTTAACATAAGGAAGAAAGATCTTATATGAATTGATCCTCTGATCGATCACTTGACTTTTCAAAGTTTTATTAAGTTCACCAGAATAGCAAAGAAATCTTATTGTGAGAGCAGCATACATATTGTTGCCAACAGTGACATATTAGAAAACCATCAAAAAATCAGAAGATAAACCAAATTGTTTTCACTGGCTTATTTTATGAACAGTATATATCAACCTGCAGTACCAACACTAAAGTATTCATTTTCCTTTTTTAGTACAGTTCATTTAAATACAAAAGTCTTAAGCTTGTGCTTCAACCATATCATGCTCTGGATTTGTATTAGGGTATAATCTGCAGTAAGAAACTTACTCGTAATTTACTATTTCCTTCTCTCTTTGAATTTAGATTTGGTAGATCAGCTCTCAGCTTTTTTTGCAAGAAGATGTTTATGGTAGGCAAAAATTTATGTCCAAAGTGCTGGGTGGAGTTTTGATTACTCAAGAGACTTACACTCCATTCCTAGTTTTGACAAAGTCTTTCTCTGCGTCTTTAGGTCTGTCAAAGATTGAGCAAAGCTTTGAGCATTTTTTTACTTTACTCACAGCTGAGCACTGAATTCAGAAAGGTTATTCAGATGAAAACATGTGCTTTGGGTCATTATTTCCTTTTGGGTTAGCTTCCCCATCACTAAAATGGGCTATTGGTATAAGCTTTAGTTTTGTGCTTGCAGATTCTGAACTTTTCATATCAAGAACTCTCCCTTTTTTTTTTTTCTAGGAGTGTTGAGTAGTTCAGTAAAAAGAGGTTTTGCCTATAGACTGCAGTGTTCTGGTTGAGCAAGTAACTTGATTGTGTCACTGTTACCCCACAGACAGTTGTTAAAGATTACAGTGAAAATGAGCATCCTTCCACTTACAATTCATACATGTAAACAAAATTAGGAAGTGAAATATGTGCTTCACATTTGGATTTTATCTGTAAGCACAACATAGATTTTCTCATAATGATAAAAATCATAGTATTGTTTCTTATTTGGGTTTCTCTTTATAACCCTGTTAACTCTCAATGTAGCACTAAAGATAGGTTACATCACAGAAGGTGTACTTTAGTTTAAAAAGCAGAAATAAGCATATGTTTATCTAATAAGTACTTCTAATATACCTTGAAATTGAATCACATCTCTCAGCATCAATAGTACTTTAAACATTATATTCTTAAAAGATTATGTTCTGGAGCCTGCATTAGTGGCATTACAATCTTTTTTGCTTTCAGTAGACAAAAAAAATTGTAATATGAAATGCTTATTTTTCCTGAATTGTAAGAATGGTAAGATGTTTATAAAATCACTGATGAAATTGCATGTAGGCCTTTTCCCTCACTATCCTAAATGTATTCTGCCATCCCTCTCAAGCTTCAAATTTCATTCTAATCTGATGAGGCATGAGGTCTCTTCTTAGCCTTCTTGGGAAACAGTAGCTGCATTTACAGGATCCTGCAAGATGACATTTTCAGATGCTCCTTGAGCTGCAGTCCTGCAACATCCCTATGCTGCCAATACGTGTGCCTCCTAGGCTGTGGGGGGAAGCATGTGGCTGTCACCTCTTTAAAAATGGTGTGGCAGAACCAGGGCATCCTTCTCTTCTCATTTACAGGGCTGGCCGTGCTGTCACATCGCTTACTGGAGCCCTTCCAGGAGGAAGGACATCTTACACAAGAACATCACAAGAAATTCTAGGTTTAGAGCAACCATGAGTGTGTCTTCAACCGAATCAAAGCTTCCCTCACCCCACATCCATCAGTGAAATGCTGTTCAAGCTGACCATCAGACTGTATGCATACCTTGCACGCATCCACACAGTCCTTTGGCTTTCAGAGGCTATTCTCCCTGAATACTGGCTAACTCACACTTTAATGGTGCCATCCAGTTACTGGCATCACAACAGGTGTGTGAGCCAAAACCACCCCATGGCTGGCCTTTATCAAGTGAAGATGCATCACTCTTGATCCAATGGTAGCACAGCCAGCATGTCACCATAAGAAATCACACAGGTTCATCTTACCTTTACTTGGCTAGATAACATTTCTTGGTTCTGCTTTCCAGACAAGTTTCTCATTAGGCACTCAGATGTACCTGTCTAGATCTACTACTGCTTGCTTGAACTGCAAACTGAAGAAAAAGAGTGCTGTGTTTATTTCCTGGTCAGATAATTCCACTTCACTTTCTCCCCACCCTCAAACTCTATTCTCTTCCTAATTTAGATCAGCCAGCTAAGAAATGTTACAAGAAAGGATGTTAGTGGCTCTCTTTACAAATTCCCTTGACCCTTGTTTCTTTCAAATTGTGCTGTAGGTTGCTCTTATGATGAAGGACTCCCTTAACCTGTAGAGTCATATCTTTAACAAAGGGGACAAGGTAAATCCTGACAGCTCCTAGTCCTTAGAAGGGAGTGGGAGCTGAGTTCTTTCTGCTTGGAGTCAGTGGTTTGGATAGGTGCATAATCCAATTGTACTGGATACACTGAACAGACATTTAAAAAGTATTTGGACAATCTCCAAAGCTGACTTCAGCATAGGGCCAAGAATTTCAGTGTTGGAAAGATTTGCCTGACAAGACTGGAGGCAAGGGATGTATCTCTAATATTCATATGTGATGCACTGGGGATGGGAGGGAGGGCTGCTGTGCTGTGTTAAGGCAATGGCTGAATGTCTGGTCAGACACCCTCAAATGTTACTTGGATGCAGCATTCCCTGGTGGAGCTCAGTGTCACATAGCATCAAATATTGCCAAATACCCAGTAAAAGTGTGGCATTTTTAGCCTTTTGAAACTTAACTTCTTCAGGATGCTCCAGATTATATTTTTTACTTTTCACTCCACCAGTCTCTTGGGGAGACATGGGCAGCTGAGACCATGGGTTCCCTTCTATTTTCAGAAATCCCAACAGCTTGGAGGTCTCTTGATGAGAGGGCTTTTCTCTGGACAACTTTGGGAGGCTTTTAATTGATTGTAGGAAAGGGTGGAGAGGGATGACATTTCTGAGGTCATTGCTGCTGTCATTTTCTGATGTTTTCCTTATGAAAGTGTCTTCAGTTTGTCAAGTGCTGTCAGATATTAGTAAAAGTCAAATCTTTACATATATGAGGCAGTGCAGAGCTGTCACAGTAAGTGAATTTTCAGAATTTAGGCAGCATTGTGAGACTGAAGAGATAGTATTCCAACTGGATGCTTTAACCACAGCAGTCATAAAGAGCAAGCTAATGTGAATATGGATCTGTCCGTAATAAATAATCATTGCAATTTGACAACTCCGTGGCTTGGGCTTAAAGATTAGTCAGAGCTCTTTTAGCTATCCTTTTCTCTTTACACCCCTAATTATATCTAATGTGAAAAGATATGAAAAAAAAAAAAAGTTGATGCATGTTAAACCTCTCAGCATTACCTTATGTATCTCAGCAAAGTAGGAAGGAAATCCCCGACATGACCGAGAATTTTTTGAATGGTGATCATACCTGTAACTTTATATATGGAAACTCTTAATTTGCGTTGTGCTGCCTTTCACTTTCTCCAGGAAGATTATAAAAAGCTGTGAATCAAGCTTCTAGTTCTCTCCCTCTGTGCAGGCTTAGCTTCTCAAAACTTCCTGCTCAATGTCATTTGAGAACAAATCCTGGCTTGTCTGTGTCTAGCCTTCTTTCTTAACAGCTCCCTATTTCCACCCCTGGTTTTCAGAGATGCCAAAAATGTTGTGATTTTCCTGCTCAAAAGACCTTGCATGCCGAGTAATTCTTCTTCTCAGCAATGCTTACTTACCAGATGACTCAGTAACTTCCAAAAGCTTCATGCTGCTCTTCCTTCCTCTCATCTTCGCACTGCGTAGATATGCATATGCTTCTGGCATCTGTAGAAACGCTGTATCTGCCTAGCACAGTTAGAGTCTCCTTTAAACTCAGAAGCATAAAAATGTGTGCAGACATTCTTCTCTGGGCACAGAACTTCTATATGACTTAAAGCACAGATAAGCCTCACTTAGAGAAGGGTAAAAAAAAAAAAAAAAAAAACCAAAACAAAGAAAAGTTGTGGTTCTAGCAAGGATAGAAGTAGAGAAGCAGTTGCTGTGTATTTTTCAGAAACCATTTTTGAAAATACAGGAAGATTGTTGGCAGTTTTTTGTTCACAGAGCTCCTCAACTTCTGACTTCTTAGGGAAACTGATCCTGGAACCTGAGATGTGACCTCTAGGAAGTAAAATATTGCCTACAATGCATACAGATTTACAACAATTTTGTTTCTTCAGCAGTGTTTGCTCAAGTCTTACCATTAAACAGTTGAATCTGAGAACCAAAACTTGGAGCAGAGTTTGTCAGCCAGTTTCTGTCTATGTTAACAGCTGCATAGACATGCACTTTGATAAGTGAGTCCTAGTAGTGAATGTGCATGTGGGTGTTTAGCTAGAATTTGAGGAAAGGATATTCTTCACACTTGCTGCTCTGTAAGTATTTTCCTGGTGAATGTAAGAGAAGTTGTATTCCTGTCTTCTAAGCAGGAATTGTATTCGTGACTAGAATGGTTAACCTGGGTCTGCAGATGGGAGTGATTGGTTTTGGAAGACAAAGCCAGCATGTGAGAGTTCAAGGCATATACATGTGTGTGTAAGACAAGCTGACAGTCACCCAAAGAGGAAAAAAAGCAATTCAAGCCATTTTTCCTGTAGTTTGTAAGAACACAAGAGACATTTCATTCTGATGCAATGCAAGTCTAACCTCCCAATGCAATAGTTTTGCTGTGAGCTTTGTTTTGATCTTAATATTTCTATTACGCTATTTTTCAGGCCCTGATTATATCAAACAAAAATTTCAAGAAGGAATGGATGCAAAAGAAAAATCTGAAGAAAAAGGTCAGGAGAAGCCACCCACCCCAAAAGAGTCGCCTCACTTTTATCGAAAAGGTACTACACCCCCTCGAACCCCAGAAGCAAGCCCAAGAAATAGTCCTTCTCTTTCTTCTGAGACTTCTCCTTCAAAACAACTGAAAAGGCAAAGCTCCACTTCTGGGGCAAGACTCAGTCAAGAAAAAAAGCTTTTAGCTACTGAGAATATAACACCCACAACTAACAAGCCTTTATATTCAAAAGCACCAGTGAAGGAAGAGGTAGCTGGGAAACACCAGCCAAAGTTTTCAGCCCAGCACAATCCCAGCAGCACAGAGAATGGGGAGCTGCATGGTCACTACCATGGCTATTATGTAAAAATGAATCCAACAGCACTTCCACAGGAGCTCAGGGAAGAAGATGAATATGCCAACCCTTCACCATCAACACTTGCACGGATACCACCCTCTCAGAAGTCAAGTCCTGCTAGATCTGGGGGTAAGCCAGATGCCAAAGAAAACAAGCCTGACATAAAAATTAAGAAACCGGAATTTGCTGCACCAAAGAACCCAGCTAATAATGAGTCACATTCAACAATGGAGAAAGAAGTAGGAAACAGCTCGGTAAGTACTGCAAAAAACATTTTCACTTTCACTGCCCTTTTGCCTCCGAGTGCTGAGCTTTGCAACCTAAGCACAGGCAAAGCTCACTTCTGTCAAATCTTCATCTGTTTACAGTCTGCTAGCTAAAGTCCTCTACACCTGGAGTGAGGAAGACATATTTCAGTCTGGAATGAGCAAAGGAGTTTTAAAACTAGCCTTTCAGATCAATGTGAATCTTAATTCCATTATTATTTTAAAATAACATGTTATCTTTACATTATCAATAACTATGCTAAAAAGGAGTGATGACTAGTAGCATTTCTATTTCATGTTAGAAGAATAAGCCAGGGTATGAAATTCAGAATCTCTGATGATGATTTTCTGATTTTGGGGCCAAGAGAAACTCAGGAAAGCATTGGATTTACATCCTAAAGTTAACCTTTAGTGAATGAAGAGTTCTAGATAATTGTCATAATGTTTCTCTTTTATAAGCATTGTTTCTTTGAGTCATTTTTGGTAATACTCCACGAAACAAACAGTGTGTCATTATTGATAGGATAAACAGAATGACCAATTTAAAGAGATCCAGATAGCCTAGTACTGAATGCAGGCAAAGCACTTGAATAATCGACACCAGACTTCACTAATAAAGAATTTAGAAACAAAGAGGGTGAGTAATTTCCAACCGACATGAATTGTAAGGGGTCTTGACAAACAAGTTTGACATCTTCAGGTGTGACAGAAGAGTAATAATCTCAGTCAAGAAGGTCACTTGATTTGCTTTTACATAGTCATGTATTCTGACAAGGAAACCAGAGCAATGCAAAGGCTAAATATCACATTAAAAGAATTTTTTAAAACTGACTGATGGTTCTCAAAAAGTAATTAGAAAACCGTATTATTCTGGTGAGGTCATTCTTACATTAATTCTGTTACTCTAATCACATTCTTGTTAATGACATACAAGAGGACATGAGAATATTGTCCATGAGGTTTATAGAAGACAGAGAGACCGGGAGAGAGGTAATAGAGGCAAATACAAGCTTGTGCAAATCAACTGCTAAGAAGGCTGAAAGTATAATTATCCATGGCAGCACAGCAAAATATAATATTGTATATGAAAGACAAATTATAGAGCCTGGCTGTGCAGGATCAGAACTGGAAAAGGTTGCTAGATCAGGAGCAAGAGAGGCAACTGAACATGACCTCCCAGTCTGCTGCTGTTGTTCAGAGATGTTAATATAATCCTTAGATTTATCAACAGAAAAGATTAAGCAGGAGTACATGGGAGTCTGTTCTGTCTGCTTTTGGCACGGGTGCAACCATTTCTGGGATAAAATAGTTTCCGTAAATCGAGGATTTAAAATGGAAGAAAAACCTTGAGAGGAAGTCACACAAAGAGCTGCAGGAATAATTAAAACTTATCTTACAATCAAAGATTCAAGGCACAAAACCCCCTGACATACTAAATCACTTTCTGTAAGTGTGCTTTATAGAACAGTTTCCCAGGCTAACAAGCAAATGTGTAAGAAGATCCAACAGCTAGAAAGATTCAGATAGAAGTCTTAAGTTGATTATAATGATCTTAATTAAATGTGCCAATCAGTTTTCAGATGCCAGCATTTTGAGCCATCACTGAGTAGTTTGATAATGAGCATTTTGCCACGATGATATTCTCTAGTACTGCAGGAAGCTTTTGTTCTGTTTTGTGCAGATCAAAGTAGATGTTCGCAGAGGTTTTGTAATCTGCAAATCTGTATTACAGCTGATATCAGCCCTTTAACCTTTCAAATCTCACAGATATTACTCCTATGTAGGGTAACACAAAGCTGACAGGCTTGTAAATGTTGAGTGAGCATGTACAAAATTTAGGCTGAATTGGAATCGGTTTTTAGCTGTGGTGAAAATAAGTCACTAGAAATAGTTCTTATTTTTCCTTCATGCTAAATAATATTTTGAAGCTGAGGGAGGCTTCATCTTAACGAATAGGGTATCTGGGCAGCAATTTATTGACCTTCTAGAATAAACAGCATAAGGACCATGAACCTACAGCCTTTTATCATCAAAGGTGTAAAAATGATGAGATGTTGTGCATTAGCTACTGATTGTTCACTGATCCTGCAGTGGTATCTGGGAACTCTGTTCTAGGTGCCTCTACTTCATTTGGAGCATTCCAATCTTATTACCAACATTCTAATATGAAAGGAAGGAACATAGATTTTAGGAATTCATTTTTACTATAACATTATCTTAAGATGTATGTAGATGGATGTGGGTGTTTTTCATAGTTTCTAGTCATCTATATGTGTCTGTAAATTTGCCCTTATAGACTAAATTTCCTGCATGCTTATTTCTTCAAAGTGCTGAGAGTAAAAATGCTAAACTAATAAAAGCAAACATGAGTAGCCTACTGGCCTAACAGTCTGAGGGAGAAGCAGTACAGAATAGCTATTAACTTTGCTGGAGACTTTTAATTTTCAGTATCACCTTTCATCCTCAGGAAAACAGTAGCCTGTTCTGCAGTGCTCCTGGACTGAGCTCAGCAGCGTGTTGGAATTAAGCAGTGATTAAGCTAAGAGAGCACAGTTACTGAGGAGAAGCCAGATTCATAGAATCATAGAATAGTTTGAGTTGGAAGGGAGCTTTAAAGATCCATCTAGTTTCGACTCTCCTGCCATGGGCAGGGACACCTTCCAGTAGACCAGGTTGCCCAGAGCCCCATCCAGCCTGGTCTTGCACATTTTCAGGGAGGAAGCATCCAAAGCTTCTCTGGGCAACCTGTTCCAGTGCCTCACCACTGTCACAGTAAAGAATTTCTTCATAATATTTAATCTAAACTTAACCTCTTCTAGTTTAAATCCATTCTCTCTTTTCCTAATTAATGTACTTTTTCTTATCCCAGATGCTTCTGAATGTTGAGAGACTTCAAAATAGATTCTAGAGTTGCATATCAGTAAGAAACTGGATTGCTTTTTAGTCATTCTGACAAATGGTTTTGTAATGCTTTGAAAGTAAGTCTGCCTTAGACATAAAAGTTTTAAAATATATTTGTTAAGGAATGTAAAGAGAAAAAAACCTCTCACTCTCATGAAAAGAGAATGATAAAACATGGTTTTGGAATGCAAAAAAAAAGGATCTATTAGCATGTATTGAGCACTTTTGTTAGATTATCTGAAAGTGCTGTATAAAATTGTGCTGTGCTTTTTCCAGGTTTCCGGTGATAACACATTAAGAGCACAGATACAGAAGGGAAGATTTTCAGTTCTTCTTTCTGTGTGTCTAAATCAAAGCCATTTCTCATATCTGAATGAAACATCAGCTTTAATTTGGATTGAGAACTTTAAACAACTTTATTTGCAGCAAAGCTTGTAGCAGCTGTTTTAATTATCAAATTCATGTTTCATATTTTCTGTGAATATTACATACTTAAGAATGTCTTTGGGTATCATCTGTGCAGTAAGTTAGTTATAGGAACAGACTTGATTCTCTAAATATCCCCGTTTCTGGCATTATATTTGAAAAATATCACCACATACTTCTTATGCCACACACATAGGTATGTTTCTCTGTGTTCTTACTCTCTGGTGTTCAAAAATCAAAGTCTGAAATTATTCCAGGACTCTGAAGAGTCACAGTTTTATCGAGGTGAAATCCTGCATAAAGCACAATGATAAAGTCGCCTGTTGTTATGAGAGAAAAATCACCCCTGTTTCACTGAGAATGAGGCTCCTTCACATTACCTTACATTTACCACAGTGTGAAGTGTTCACAGAGACACTTGACCACAAACCAGTACTGTTGTTTCTAACTGGTCATTAGCAGCCTCTAGCCCCAGTTTCAGCTTGCATGCTGCTCTCCCACCCTGAATATGAGCTGATTGGAGATTCTCTTGGACTTGAGTGAAAAATAGGATTGAATTTCACAAATACAGTATTGTAGTGTACATTCATGAATACACTTCTTTTTTTGCCTGATATGTGTCCTTGTGCTGCCCTAGGGCAGATAACAATCCCAGGCACAAATGTTTTACTAAATTGTAGGGGATTTTTTTTTTTCATTTGGCAGGTAAAGTTTTTTAAACATGCATTTTTTAGTCTGGTTTTTTACCAGAATGTTATTCCTGTCTTTTTGTTCAATTCTCATCTTTTTGTTCACCTAACATCCATTTAGTAAGGGCTGTAAATACCATGGTGTTTGAAAAATAAATCAATATTTGCTGGATCCTAAAATAAAACCTCTGAGCAAGAACTTTTAAGATAAATTCAATGGACATTCCTAATGCAATGGAATTACAAGCCTAGTCTTTTATTTCCTGGAAAGTTATTTTAGGAAAATAACTTTCTTCCCCAAATGGAAACTAATCATATGGCTGTATTTTGAACTACATAAATGTCTAACTTACAAGAAACTGAAACAGTAAATTTAAGCAGGACTGCAGGTTTTCTACTACAGCTTCTTTAGTGCACCTGTTCTAGTCACTCTGGGACTATTCAAACTAATTTTGGCTTTTGCTATTTTAAGCCCTTGCAGGACACTAAAGCCTTACTTATGGTATTTGTCTTAGAGCATTTTAAATGCTTATTTCATAGGTGTCTACAAAACAGGTGGTAGTTCATTGCATAATAACTGTGTGCTCCATAAATGTTAGATCATTTTTTAGTGCACCAGGAAATACTGCTTTCGGCTGAAAGGTATAGATAATCAGAAGGTAAAGCACAATGCACATAGCAGGCCAAAGAATATGAGCTTTACTTCTTTGTATAAAGAGATATCTTTATGATATTTCATTATCATAAAGAGATAACATCTTTTTCTGTGATCTTCATATGAACTCAAGAGCCCAGTTCTTAAGGTGTCACTTGCTTCTGTCTTTGTAGACAAGACTTCTTGATTCAGAGCATAGCCCCTGGGGTTTTTAGCCTAATTTATCTAATGTTACTGTGGTGAGATCGTTATACCTAACCTGACAGATGCATCCAAAGAGAAGTCCCCTTCCTCTCCAACAAGCTTAATTACTTGAGACTGTGCACTAATGATAGCGAGCTGCCATTAGAGCTGCAGTCCCAATTTGGCAATCAGCAAAAATCTGTCTTGCAGCTACCAGGATGCTGTTCCATGATGTATTTCAGGTAACGAACAAGTACTTGGCTCCTGTGAAGATGCTGTAGGTCCAATTTTTTTTTTCCAGTTGCAATAAATCAATGTGATTTTCCTAGATGTTCTTTTCAGATATGCAAAGTACTAGTGATGGCCAAATACTGAAAAATTTTAATCGTACTTGGCAATGATCTTCACAGTTCCTTGCAGCTCCTGGTGCAGTATAAATATACAGTGCAGTATAACTGTAAAATCTCCTGGTGGGATTCCAGCCTTTAAAGGAACCATTGACCTGATTTGAATCACATGGGCAGTCCCTACTAGAATCACAGGATTATGGAACCAAGGAGTGTTTGGGTTGGAAAGGAGCATTTGAAGACCATCTGGTTCCAACCCCTGTGCCATGGACAGAGACACCTTCCACTAGACCAGGTAGCTCAAAACCACATCCAACACTTCCAGTCATGGGGCATCCACAGCTTCCCTTGGCAACCTGTTCCAGTGCCTATCACCAGAAAGAAAGATGTTGAACCCACATCTGAGTGGAAATTAATAATGTAATCAAATCACACTTCTGCAGAGAGCAAGGCTGCTCACAGTGCTGTGGTAACCATATCTGGAGCTGTGCTTTCCTTTTATGCCTGTTCTCTGTCCCCGAGTGTCTCGTATGCTTTGGCACATGGTGAGTCACTTCCACTAAGTGGAAGTGGAAGGAACATGGTTCCACTTCTGTTCTGTGACCTGATGGTTGAAACATACCACTGGTAAGTGGAAGCTTTTTATTCAGAATCACTTTGACTAAGGTGTTATTAAACCTGGTCTTCAATTTCCTAGTGAATATTTTAGACATTCCACCATTAAGCAAAAAGTGGGTGCAGCTGCCAATATCATTACCCCTGTGGCATCATTTAATTGGCATTCTGATAATCTCAATCGTTGTTTGAACTTGAACATGTGCTCCTCAGCATGTGAACAGACACCCCTGAGCTGGTGCAGAGAGAACTTGATGGCTGTTATGGATAGAGGTTCTGGTGAGGTTTAGACTCACCAGAGACTTAAGTAGTACCTAACATAACGTATTTTGTGACTTAGTCAGAAGCTTAGCAGCCCACATCTGGCCTGCCATCTGAGCTGCTGTGTAAAGATGTGGTCTGATAAAGGTGTTTAATGAGACTGTTTCAGGAGAGCATGTGATATAATAATGACACAAGTACTATTCCATAGCTTCCCAGTTACACTGTTGCAGCAAATTACTAATAGCAAGTTCTTACACCTTAGCATTCCAGAAATTATACAGCTGATGTTAGCATTATGTTGTCATGAAGCATAATGAACTTCTCTAAGGCATGCCTCATGTGAAAAGTGAAAACACTATCATTTCTCCTTCAATATATACCTTCTTATGCAAGCCAGTGATTCTGGTGTAGCTCAGAAGAGTTCCCCGCACAGATTCTCTGGTGCGCTTTGTGATTTGTGATTTAGGAAAGTATTGTCTAAATGAAAAGTTCCTCTGTTTCTGCTTACAGTGCAACTGTAAAATGAGAGTATAAAAATCTTTGTAAAATTATGTTGTAATAAACCACATATGTTAAAGGTGGAAGAGAACTGAGAATTTTCATCTGTTGGGACATTTTTTTCAAGTTGATCATTAAAAAGCATCCATTTAAAAAAAATATCCAGAATTACTAAAAAGAATTAAAAACTGTTCTCTGGCTTTACAGAAATGCTAAAATGGTATAATGATTTAAATTTTCTAACCAATTTTAGCCCTAGCTAGGAATGGAAGGAGTTTTTTGATTTTTCGTTTCTTCAGTACATAGCTCTCTAAGATAAGTGTCTGAGTAAAGCAAAACAAGTTTAATTCTGCAGCTGTAAAATGCATTCTAATCTGTAATGGAAACAGGTTTGTTAGTGCAATGGTAAGTAAATTTTCTTTTCTATTTGGTTTATCAAAAAAGTGTATTCTTTTCATAAAGCATCTTTGTTATGTCTGTTTTGAAATGGGATGGACCTGGAAAAGGAGCCCTCTGTAAGAATGAAGAGCAGCACCCTGGCTTCCCTAAAGCAGTTTACATTCTTTGTTTTGCTTTATTTTAAGCTGGCATTGGTTTTGTGTTGATGGGTTTGTTTTCATTTGTTGATGCAGTTGTATTTGTCAGGTGGCTTAATCTCAATGTGGTTTAAAACAGTGGAGTCATATACTCTCTCACCTGTATTTATCCAGCTCAGATAACAGATGATGTTTATCCTCACCTGGATATCAAGGGTAGTGGCTGTGTGTCAGCAGCAGGGTCTGTTCTTCAGAGCAAGGTCAAAACCTATAGAAATTGTGAAGTCAGGTCTCATTCATTGCTGTGCATGTGTCGGTGTTGCATTAATTCTGGTGTCTTTATTTTATTTTCAGGGCCCTAACTCGGTCATGATCGCCCTGGTAATGCTGTTGAATATTGGTTTAGCCATTCTTTTTGTCCATTTTCTAACTTGATTGGAATTAGGAAAGGTAAGAAAGGTCTTGCTTTCATATAACACCACCATATCCACCCCACCTTAAATGATAAAGATTTAATTTCTCCACATACTTTTAATGTTCCCCACTTTATTTTAGCTATGCCTGAATGTGATTCAACATAGTTATTTAATATTGTAACTGTTTTGACCCTTCAGTGAAGTCATGACAACTAGTGGTGTTAGCCCACAGTTCTCTGCAGTTGTGTCATCAGCCTTTTAAATGGCACCTGTCATACTCAGACACAGGGAAGGAGGCTTGGAATTAGGATGGGACGCAAGAGAGATGAAACTTGGAAAATTCAGCCAGGGGCCCAGATCAGTTTCTCTGCTGGTGGCTCGTGGCTTTGGGGTCCTCTGAAAGCTGAAGCAAGCAGCCATGTTGGAAAACAAACAAAATAATCTGCTGAAGCAGCCCCGCCAGTGAAGTGCGTTGGCTTCTCCATCTGTTCCAGCAGAGTGTAACTAAACGGGAAATGCACGGAGCTGCACTTTTTGTTGATGGAAGTTAACAGCTGCCTTACTATTTTACCGTCTGATGTTTTTAGTGGGGAGATGGGAAAACGACTGCCAGAGGAATGTGGTCAGAGGATTCTGTTGCTGTGGAAGTGATTCCAGCGTTCACTCCTATCTCATTAGAAGAAATAGTTAGCAACATCAGTCACCAGTCTTATTCCATTACCTGCTGCTTTTAACATCTCCTGCAGTGTTCTGGGAGATCGAATTTCATTTGCCTGTGCATGATTCTGTTCATTTGTTGTTTATGAAATTTGATGTATAGCCATAAGTAGTGTTTAGTCCAACCTGGAGAAAGCTACCAATTCTGCCTAGCAGCAGAAGCAGGAAATCAAACGTATTTTCCTAGTCCAGGGATAAAATTCTTAAATTCATTTTCTTAAACCTGGAGAGTCATTTTGCATTAAGGTTCAGTAAATAATACACCAGTACTGCAGAACTTAAAGGTACTGCTATCTTCCTTAAAATGCTCAAATACTTATGCCAATACCAAGCAAAATTTTTCATAATAAAGGGAAGAATCTTACATTGGTACAAGCACATTCTAAACAGGAAATAGAATATCAAAATAAGCCAAGAAAGGTGAGATACAGGGTTTGCATGTTGATTTTTTTTTTTCTTTTTTTCCTTAATTCTGGTGCTGTGGTAATTGGTGATTTTAATTATTATGTTGCAACACTGAGGTATTTTGACAGCAGTTAAAATAAAGTTTTGTCCGGGTGCAGATTAATGCCAATGACAGTAAAGCTAGCTAATGCTCATAGTGAATCATAACTTTAAAATGCTAGATTTGTGTTGAATACATTCAGGTAGAGCATTTAAAAATGTTAAGTGATTGTTTATTGATTTGATGCCTTCAGTGTCTTTAAAGTCCATTTAAAATTTTACCTCAGCATTAAAAAAGCCTCAAAATTTTTCATTTGGAAAGTTTGTCTTAAGTAGTTTCACAGCCCTTTGTTCAAACGATGTGATCACATTTCTATTTATGTGCCATTATACTGTAATTATTGTACCCTATATTAATCAAATGCATGCTTATTTATTGAAGATATGTGGTGTGATCATTTGGCAAGCAGACGTTTTAATTTAAAGCTGCGAGAAGCAAAGGGCTTGTATTACGGTTTATTTTACCTCTATTAGAAAATCTTTCATACAGTATAGTTTTTGAACCTGTTTGTAAACTTTCTAAGTTTTTGCATGGTTTATTGGGCAACATTCTTACAAAGTGCATTAGCTACTTTTTGATGCAGCGTAGTAAAGTACCGTAGGTATGGACTGAATATTGTGCAGCGAAGCAGCTCCGAGCAGGGCAGTAACACCGTGGTGTTTTTTACAGAAGTGTGTTGAGAATCCTGTGTTTTGACCAGTGTGGATAAAGAAGAAAGCAGAAAGAGAGCATATGAAAATAAAACTTGTATATTTATTTTTAAAAATAAAAGGAAACAAAGTTTAAATTGTGTTTTAAATTTAGGAAAGTAATTTTTAAATAAGAACAAACTTTTAAAAGTTACTGTGTAAGCCTTGAATTAATGGATGAAATGTTCCATCCCACTGTTAAATCACCCCCCGTCTCCTTACGTGGAGAGGTAATTTTGTAACTGACATATTTAATTCCTATTAAATGTTTATTTAAAATACTTTATGCTCTGGAAATAATGGGTAACAAAGCTTATGAAAAATGTTTATAAATTTAAGTAAGCATGTTAGTACCATTTATAAATATGTATGATTTATAAGCTTTTTTAAAACAAAGCTCAAACAAATTGTTGGTATTTTTCTAAAATGTGCACAGTTGTATTTTACATGAAAGGCTATTTATAATTGGTTGTTATACTGTACACTACATTTTGGACAGCACAATTAAGCCTGCCAATGTACTTAAAAATGTCATTTTGTCTATTTAAAGTTTCTTGCTGTCAAAGAATGAACTCTTTATCTATGAGTTTCTCTATTTATAATTCTTGACCCAAAATGTACAATGTACAGTTTTCACAACTGTATTTGCTCTAATAAAAATAAGTTGGTTATTAATAGAGTTTCAGACTACTTTTTCCTGTTTATGAATTACTTTGTTCACTCTTTGGACGCAATTTTTTCTAACTAATCCAAAAAACAGGAGTGAAGCAGGAAAATGGGTGAAATTCTAGTCCCTTTGAAATAATTGTGAGTTGCTGTTTTCAAGAAAAGTGATTCTGGGAAACAATTAAAAATAAATTTAAAAAAAAAGTCAAGCTTCCCTTTGTGTCTTCTTTTATCTTCCAATACAGGATTTTGTGTCTTTATAAATTTAGAGTCTTAAATTACACTCCCAATACAAGATGGTTTGATCAATTTTGTTTTAATTGGTGAGTGACTGGTCCATTAACAGCTGCTCTTGTAGGGGAATCAATTTATTGGGCTTCACTGCTCCTTGGGATCTTCACAGGTTCAAAATTAACATGAAGTTTGTGAGCCAGTATTTACACAGAGAAAATTTGCCATTACAACTGTATTAAAACCACCATATTTGCTGAACTACTCAGTCATCTGAAAATTTCATTTTTCATGATTTCAGTTCATACTAGTAGCCAACTGTACTGAAATCCTAATGCTTAATTGAAGTTTAAATACGTGTTTAATTTTATTAATAGTTCCTATTTAATGGAATATATGTTTTAGGAAATAGTCTTGGTATTTAAAATAATTCTATGAGCATGAAGCTTACCGTTACGAATTTTTATTTTCTGCACAATACCCGCTCCCTAAAGGAAATCTTTGGCTCTTTAAGGAAAGAAATATGCATTCTCAAGAGAAATCAACAGAAATAACTTTCATGCCGAAAAATTTTAAAGTCAACATCAGTAAGATGATTCTTCTCTGCCATTTGTGATCCACAGTGTATATGTTCAGAAATCAGAGTGTCCATGAAATATTTCATAGGGTGTATGAATGTGATAATATACTCAGGCATATAAAAATGTGAACAGCAACAAGCAAAAGATGTGCACAGAAATAGAAGGCAAAAGTTCTGGTAGTTTTCAAGTCATTTCCCATTTGAGGTGTTTTTACCAGTGGTTCATATTACAAATGGTGTTACGTGGCCATGAATCTGCTGTGCCTAAAGGAAAAAAATCTCCATGGACACACAGTACAACCTAATGCTTCAAGATCTGCTCCAGCACGGAATATTTCACCCCACTTCCAGCAAGGAAAGCTTTTCTCAAGCAAAGTAGTTTCTCTTGGCACAGTTGTGTGTTTGCCCACAGGTGCCAGTAAGCAGTGAGCTCTCTCACCCTTGAATCTCAGGCCTGGCTTCTTGGACAGCTCCATTTATCCGGTTAAACCATATGTACAGTGTACACAGACAGCGAGGGAACAAGGGTGAGGTGCCGTAGGCTGAAGAAAAAAAGAGAATCATCTGTCATAGCTTTTAAGGCCTTTCTTTACTTAGAGTGTGTGTGTGTGTGTGTGTGTGTATATATATATTTATTAGTTTGCCTTTCCATCAGAAAAGCAATAAGGAACGTGAAGAGCGAGGAATTGTTGGCATTTGCTTTCCAGAAGGAGAGGTTCCCTTTGAAAGCAGAAATTCTGAGACATATGGCTACAGCTTGCCTTTCAGATACAGACGTATGTTTAAAAAACCATAAATGCAGCCTAGTGCGGACTTCAAAAGAAGTAAACACCTCTTTCTGAGAGTTAAGTTAAAAACCTTGAAATAGTTATTTACAGAACTTCTCATGATGTTCTCTGATTACATATTTATTAAATTCTCTTAAGACACACAGTGTGAAAAGATTCTGACAATAACATAGATGTAAGGATAAAAGCCTGGAGAATTCAACACATGCTGAGCCTCACTAACATTCTTAGTTGTTATTAATAAAACATGGTTGTGAATTGTATCTGAATGGTTTTACTCATAGCTCATTTGAACTGTTTAGTCAGGGGAGATGGTTCTACAGGTCATTCTCCTATGGAAATGTAATTCAGTAAACAAAGCAAATTAAGAGAAGGGAGATTAAATAAGTCTTTCAAATGAAGTAGTCTTCTCATTCTCTCATTTAATATTCACAGAAACAGCCAAAAATAGAAATTATGTTAAGCCTGAGTAAGAAGCTGTGTATGCCAGCCTGCTATAGCTGAGCCATCTACAGTATCCGTCTCCATTTTTTTACTCCACACAGAAACTGCAAACTAAGCAACATTACACTTCCCACCCTTGTAGGAGGTAAATATAATTTTCATACTCAATGTCTTTAAGAAAAACAGTCTATAATGTCTATGGCTGTAAACTAGAAGGAAAAAAGCCACTTTCTCTATCTGAACAGTTTATGTTGTGACCATGACTGGAACAGCAGAACAAACCCTTCACCCCCCTAAAACCAACAGCAAAAATAAAGCTGTTAATGGAATTTGATAACAATCTCTCAGTTTCTTCCTTTTATTTGCTACTAAGAGGGGATGGGGGGGAGAACAGGGAACAGCTTTTTTTAACCGGATAATCTAAATTTCATCCTGTCAGCATGTGCTTGCTTCAGCTAATGCTTTTCACAATCCCTTGGGACCGGCTATCTAGGAGATTTTAGGTGCAAACTGTCAAATGTCATTTCTTCAAGAGGGTTTTGAATTTTTCTCAGTAATGAAAAAAAACAGGATTTCCTTTACCACCAGCAAAAGTGGGTTTGGTGGTACTTTTGCTGTACCGTCACTCTTTTTCTAATTACCTTCTGTCCTTCACTGCCCAGCCACCTCCCAGTTCTGACAAATTCAACTTAAATCAGTTTTGCCCTGCATGTGGACATTGACCCAGGACTTCAGCTAGTCACTCCAGAAGCTTGTGTTTTCTGTGGGCCACTTGTTCAGTGTTTTTAGCTCTCTGTGGCTGTGGAGCCTGTCTCTCCTGCAGTTTGCCCCACAGCAAACTGCCCTTGTCATATCACAGGTTTCATTGGGTCCATTCTCTGCATACTGTCAGTGCTGGTTTATGCAACTGTATTATAATTTTAAATCTACTCATTATCTCCAGTGTCAGGACAGTGATTTAAATGCAGTGTGTGGGGAATGAAAAGAAAAATACTGAAAGTGATGCCATACACAGATTTCTGATGGCTCTTTGGAATTCGTAGAAATCAAGGTAATGCTGACATTATTAGGAAAAAAATCCAGTACCAGCTGGGTTAGGAACTCCTCTACAAATTCCAGCACTAAGATTGGGAAAAAGATTGGCCATGCAGCTGAAGCTGATTCTCAAATCAGAAGAGCAAGGAGTCTGAGGGTTGTAATTTACTGGGACAGTGCAGTAGGATGATTTCTGGACCTGATACAGATACATGTGTATTGTTGGACAGAATAAAATGCATCCTGTGTTGGAAACCTGGGGTTGTTCTCCTGCCTGAGCTTACATATGTCTTCCTCCATGTCTTACACCGGTTGATCAGGCAGTTCTGTGGAAGTTGGGTCACATACATTTAGACAAGGACTAGATTTTACATTCATAAGTGCCTTCAATACTAATTAAATAAAGAGCAATAAATGATAGGTGAATCATAGGCTTTAAGGCATGGGCTTTGAATTCTGCTTTTTTAATGTTGATTCCTCCAGACTGGAAGAAAATACAGAATACAGTCAAAGAGTAGAATTTCAGATATTGTCTTTCACAATAATAGTATGTTAATCCACAACAGTACCCGAATTCCTTTGAGATCATACATTAAATTGAGAAAGAGACATGTCTTTCAACTTTACAGTCTGGTTCACTGGATGGCAGCTTGACAGAGACACTCTATTAGACCACAAAACACAGATACTGACCAAGAGTTTTGAGAATAGGTGCCTGTATTTACATTTCTTCATCTACACCTAATGACATAAATTTAAAAATTTCCCAACTTCTGGACATCCCATGGTTAATATTCAGAGACATTTTGGGAAGGGGATAAAGGGGAAGTCAGATATTACACTAAAACTGCGGTCTATGAAAATGTTAAATCTGGCCTACAAAATATGCCAAAGGTTGAAAGCATTTTGATCTGGGTTTTGAATCAGTCATTGGAGCTACAGGCTCTGATTTTGGGATTTCAGTCAGAATCCAAATCTGGATCTGATTCCAAAGGCATACAAGTGAAATACTTGAACCAGGAGTGCTGTTAAGGAAGGAGCTGGAGGGAGAGGGAGTTACTTAAAATCAGACTGCTGTAACTCTGGGTTAATTAAACCATTACACTCTGTACTTTTGGAACAGTGTCATTAACTTTATTTAACATAGCAATTTTACTATATTCAGGACATGTTCCACAGAATACCTCAGAAAGTATCATCATTCAAGGTAATGGCGCTTAATTACTTACCCAGTTTTAGCTGCAAAGCACTTTTATCATGTAATACCACCAAGTCTTCAAAAATATTGTAAACTGCCTTCCATTTAATTATGACAGCTCAGTTCTAGATTTTGTTTAGGCCACTGATGAGAAAGTCACTAAAGGATGGGATCGGCTACCATGGAAACAGTGAAGACAGAGGAGCACCAGCAGCATTTCACAGGGGCTAGGACTAAAAAAGACATTCTGCATAGAGAAGTTATTTGAAAGGCATTTACATCAGAGCGGATGGCTTCCATGCATTCCTGCCATTCCAAGACAACACATTCCTGGCATAGGCTGCAACAAGCCTCCACATGCACCAGTGATACACAGCACAAGAGGCATTGTCAGAAAGATTGGAAATGAATCTTTAGGAACAAGGAGGTAGAGACACGTTGAAATTTAAAGCAGAAGAAAGAGGAAAGCATGGGGGAAAGGAAGAAAGGGGAAGGGAGAAGCTATGAGGAATCCATATGTGTTAAAAGGGAGGGGAAGAGATTGCTTATAGGGAAAAAATACTAAGGAAATGGACAATATTGGACCCAGAAGTAAGTGGCATTTGTTAGACAGGAATATGAATGGGATAGAAGACTGAGAAGTCACTATCCTCAGCACTCAAACAGCTGCTCTAGAAAGCTGCTTTCCAAGCCCACGGGGATTAAGAAAAAAACAGATGGACTTAAATTGCATGAAAATTGCTATCCAAGTTAGGCATAAAGAAAAATTCACAAATTGTGAGAATAATAGCTTTGAATTATGTTACCACAGGAATGAGAATATTTAATTACTCTGAACAAGATTACAGATTGAAAGATTGCTGAATGTCCGTTAATGACCTATTTTCTGTGATTCTATGATAATTTTTATGGAATGTGAAAATTAGAGGTGTGCTGGGAAAGAACTGGGGGACAAGAGAATGAGTTTTTTTACGTACAGAAGAAACTTAAATGAGAGTGTATTGCAGGAATAAAGTAGGAGGATGTTTGGACAAGGCAGATGAGAGGAACAAGAAAACGTGAGCCATAGAGAGTGAAAAAGAGTGTCGGGGTTGACAGAAGGCACACAAGAGCAAAGGGAATAAATGCACAAAGCCCACAAATGCAGGGTTGCAATGCAGGAAGGAATACAGATAAGAAGTGTGCTGGGAATCCTTAGGCAGTTCTGCAAGAACAGCACACTAAAGCACAGCAAAGACAGCTGTGGAGACAAAGACATGAAGCAACACCAAGGAAGCATCAGGTGTTGCTGAAGGTACTCAGTGGACTTTGATACAATTTTTAAATTGTGGGAATAATTGAAGTTTTCAGGAGGCCTCCTTTTAATAATTAAATGTTCAGGGAAACATCTGTGTCCAAAATCTGCAAAAAACAACAGCTTGCTGTTACAGCAGGCTGGCTTGAGTTCCACTGAAAAGAGTCAGTTATGCAGACATGGTAGTAGTGCAATTTATTAACTCCTTGTATAAAATTTCTCCAAGAAGAATACTTTATGTAATGGGAATTAATGCAAATTTGCAGGTTTATGTCTCTGAACATCTCAGACTACAGAAATGTTGTTGGTATTTACAGTGAGATTCGTTGCTGTACCAAATGTTGCATATGCTCTATAGACTGTGATATTGTGAGTCACACAAATTACGTAACATTTGGAAATACATTCAGTCATCTGCTTGCTACAGAAATATTGCTAACCAATTCTCCACTCTCTTTATCTCTACAGTCTTTATCACCCTTGTTAAATGTTATTTTCATGCAACTTCCTCAAGGGGAGACGACTCAGCAAGAGACTAAACTATAATGCTCCATTGACACCAACGGCCTTATGTGCTGGTAATCAGGTGCTGCCATCCCCTCCTCCTTGACACAGCAGTTGGGGTTTACTTGTGCCATTCCATAGTACATGCTACTAAAAATGTCACCAGGAACAGGGTGAGAACGTAACCAGTGAAGGGCACAATCAGTAATGCAGCCCTCCTTCCAAACAAGTAACAGTTCTCTGAAGCATCAGCATTGCCTCCTGACCACACACCTTTGGGCCTGTCTGCTGCCCGACCACGCTGAGAGGAAAGGTGGGCTTTTCTCTAAAGGTGAACAAATGTAGGATTAAGGACAACTTTTAGCCACAGAGCTGTTCTAGTAAACCAGACTTCACTCCATCTCCTCTGGTTTATCTGAGTGCTAATCAGTTTATCCCAGGTCTTCAGAAGGCTGTGTGGGCACCTGCACACCTTGGAGTATTTAGGGCTTCATCCAAGCCCATTCTTCATGGAAGGTGGGGTCGGATGGGAGGGGGTTGGAATTTGTTGGGGTTTTTGCACACATGCACGTGCATGCACTTGTTGTTGTCTGGTGTCCATCCTTCTCAGGCAACAAGAAACAGCAGTTCTACTGTTTTCTGCCAGTAATTGGTCATTTCCCCACATCAAGCAGCTTTCAGAAACTCAGCATGGACGTGTGAACTTCATCCTTTACCCTGGAGACTGAGCACTTCTGTAGTCCATTGCTGCCATTGCTGCCAGGTAAAAACAGCATGCACAGAGCATATAGACAGCTGTAAAGTCTGTCATTAATGATTCTGGACACTTGTACAAACTTATTTTTAAATTATTTTATGCATCAGAGCAGTTTCTTTGGTTGCATAAATTGCAGGTCTTCAGTGATTGGCATAAAAAATGTCAGTCACAGGCTTTGGCTGCCAGAAATAGGGACTGCTAAGTGTTCAGATAGGTGAGATGTCATCTTGTGAAGAAAAAAAGCAGAAAGAAAAATATTTTCAATTCACCTTATGACTAGTAGCTAATTGGCTGACATTTCAAAACCCTGTGTTCACACATCTCACATTCTTCACACTAAATGAGAGAGACTGAAAACACTGAAGAAAATGTATTTTCAGGCATAGGAGGAAGTATCACTTGAATTTATTTTGGATGGAAATGAGAAGTGCTTTTTGGTCATATTTATGAGTCAGAGAGGCTCAAAGCCCATTTGTGTACAGTGGTATTATGTACACAGGGGCCAAGCCTGCATCCCAAAGGCCGGCGAGACGGGCTGCACACAAACACCCTACTGAGGGCACCCTCTGTGTGGGCACAAGGCTTCTTTCAGTTCCCTCTTTGGACAGCATTCCAGCTGCCAGCCAGCTGTAGGTACAAGCTTTAGGGCAGAGGCCTGGTGATGTGACATAGGGCTGGAAAGCTGGAGCACCCTGGGCTGAGGCAGACGCCTCCTGACCCCCTCACTTGCCCCACCAGCACTGGGTCTGGAGCACTCCCAGTGTCCTGGAGAGGGCAGTGGTGAATGATGGTGCCACAGGAGACCTGCACACGCGCCTGGCTCCTACAGCCCCCCAGAGCTCGGTGCTGCAGCGTGCCATTAATGGTTTGAATGCCACAGCAGGAACCAGTTGTTGCATCTAGGCACCTACGGGGCATTTTCAGTATTCCAGATATGCCTCTGTCAAAGCCCTGTTGAACTGCTGTGAAAATACCGGTGGCAGAGTAAAATAAATTGGAAGGAGAGCTTAAAAAGTTGCCACTTGCAAGACAAAAGCAGAAACAAGAGGCGCTTCCGTCCTTACAGTTCGTGCACATGACTCGGGAATAAGGCTGGCAGCCAAAACTGCCCGATTGTGCCTATCAAGTGTCCCTGTGTTGGGAGGGAATGTCCTGAGGAGCTGGCTGGCCACTGACATTTGGAAAATGAATGAATTGTACTTGCCAGGTGCTTGAGAACAACATTTGGCATGAAATAGCTGGCATGACATGAGTTTGCAGGCAGTGTTTCATTTCCCATTCTTTTATACCTTCCCATTGTAACAAGGGACTAAACAGGAACCCGTTTCAGAGGGCATCAGATATTCCAAGGGGATGGTTACAGATATGTTTGCAATATATTAATTTTATTAAGATGTTTAACTAGAGTAGGATTGCATATGGGATATTATCCCAAATAATAACAGCAGTGGAGACCTGAAATGGATCTGGAATGCTCGCTGTGGAGACACTGGGAAAATCTGGGAAAAGTCAAGGTAAGAAAATGTGAAAATAACTCTGTTATTTCCAGAATTTATGGAAAAGGTGAATGGATTTTTCAGACCTGAGCTACCACTGTTGTTTATAGACCTGCTTTAACTAGGAACAGGGTAAGCCCTGCTCTCTGCCAGCCTTAATTTTTCCCTTTTGTGTTTTGTTGTTTGTTTGTTTTTTTAAATGCCACTACAACTACCTTTAATACTTACCGTAGCAGAAGTGATTGAAGTAAAGCATAGATCAGATCTGATAGAGCATTCTATCACACATTGCTCCTGAATAACCTTTGAATCCTTAGTGATCTGTGTGTCTTAAAGAAGACACTGTTCCTGGAAGCCACGGGTGCTGCTCATGGCACATCTATGGTAGAGAGACCAATTTAATCTACCTTTGTTGCATTATTCAAGTCACATAAGGTAGAAGGCTAATATACTAATTCAGTGGTAATGGTGATTAATCTGTATCTTTCATAAACTGTAAAAAATTCAATGGCAATTAACAAAGTTATTGTATAGCTGGAGAGGAGCTCTTAGAAGCTGATTTGCTTTCTTACAAGAAAAATTACTTGGTCTTGAAAGAGTTTTGACTGGCTACTTCAGATGAATGATGCAAGTAGAAAAGCCAGGCCAAAAGAATGAGCTACCTATTTCCTCCTGACACTCATGACATGCTAAGGTCTGCCTGTCTCACCTGAGTTTTTCCATGTTCTTCAGAGATAAGCACAATTTGGCCCTTTGGTCTTTAAAGCAAAGGGGAATCAACAATCCAAATAATAACATTTTAATAATGAATATGTAAGAGTTTACACTGATTTTCCTTTTTAATACTGAGAAGCAAATTTCAGTCAGGACATGGGTGCAAAATGTGCTGCGCTGTCACAGCTCCAAAGAGAGGCAGCAGAAGGGTTTGATAGTGAGCATTCACACCATTCAGCCCAGGAGACTTCAAAGGTCTAAATTGTCATCCTGCTTTCAAATTAGTGGTTTAAAATTTACAAATGGTGGTCTTAACCTTAGCCTTTCCTTCTTCTCCCTCTGGCTCACCAGTAAATCTCTGATACTTACTGAAGTGTCTGTTTAGTGTTTAAGGACAGAGAGATGCTGCACATTGTTTCTCTTTGGCTCCACATACAAGATTCATGTCAGGACTGTATGACTTGAAATGAATACCACCCACTGGAAAAGTTCAGGCAGACCAACACATTAGGTGATTTACCTTCTCCTGCTGACAATTTACTGCTTTCACCAGGAAGAACAGGAAATTTAGGAAGCTTTTATACCATGTAAACAGCATCAGAATATCGCAAGCACATAAATAATTACTTGGAATCTAATAAAAACATAGGTGATCATTTATTACGTTAATTTAATTGCATTAAGGATATAATTAACCTCTGCTTAATTATAGAGTTACTGTTATGAGTGAATAACTAAACATTCATCCAAATGCAGGAACACTGTCTTTTCAGGAGGAGGGGACATTTGCAGGACAGTCTTCAGCTTCTTTTCAATCAAAGTGAAACAATGAAATAAAATTAATCTATCTTTAAAAATTTTACCACCTTTTTAAAATAAATCCTTAATAAATCTACATCTAAACATTCAGCAAAATTTAAGCAAAGCTTTGCAGAACCCAAGACTCTGGGCATATCACAGAATTTTTTGGGTTGGAAGGGATCTCTAGAAGTCATCTAGTCCTACTCCCCTGCCAAGGCAGGGCTACCTAAAACAGGTGACACAGAAACGTGTCCAGGTGGGTTTTGAATGTCTTCAGACAGGGAGACTCCACAACCTCCCTGAGCAGCCTGTTCCAGTGCTCTGCCACCCTCAATGTAAAGAACTTCTCCTGCATGTTGAGGTGGAATTTGTTGTGTTTTAGTTTATGGCCATTGCTCCTCATCCTGTCACTGGACAGCACTGAAAAGATCTGACACCATCCTCTTGACACCCACCTTTTGAGGTATTTTTATTTATTGATGAGATCCCCTCTCAGTCTTCTCCAGACTAAGCAGGTCCAGCTCCTGCAGTCTCTCCTCAGAAGAGAGAAGCTCCAGCCTCCTTTTGGCCTCTGCTGGACCCCTTCCAGTAGCTCCTTCTCTTTCTTGTACTGAGGAGCCCATACACTGTGGTAAATTTTGGGATGTTCATCCTTGACATAGAAACTGAGGCTTTTCTGCTAACACATTTGAGACAGCATTTGCGAAGGGGCCTGCACTTAACTGAAAGGAGTGAGATGTGAGCTTTTACATGACCTGTGCCAGACCTGCAGTAATTGGTAGTCAAGGTGCAATACTGCACCAGCACCTCAAAGTGCTGGAGTTTATGCAGCATATCCCACACTCGGGAGCAGTCTCGCTTGCAGCTTCCATCCTTGGCACTTTAAATCACTCTGTGAGCCCTGCCACCTGCCCTGAAGCTGAGCCAAGAGGCTCCTGCTTCCAGCACTCAGAGCACAGTAGCAGAACAAGCCCATCCAAGCAGTGGAACCAAAGAGTTCCATAATCTCCGTGGAGGGAAGGGGGCACAATGGGCAGCTTTGGCCAGCAACCTCAGAGGCCAACTAAGATCAGCAGCTGTGACAGGAACCAAAAGTGCAGGAAACCCCTGCTCAAAAGTTCTCACACTACAACTACTCTGCCTCCGTGCCACGAGGGGTTGTCCCTTCCATCCATAGCAGTCGAAGGGGAGACTCCATCACACACACAGCTGTGCTTCAGCCTTTAAATGGAGACTTCATGCTGACTCATTCCAGCTGAGACAAGCTAAAGCTATCAAAACCAAACTTCAGACCCTTCACTTTAGCCATGATAGGACATCCTGATCAGAGCTCCCTGCCAGCATGGCCAGAGGGCACTGGGCATGTCTGCTCTGTGGTTACATTCACAGATCCTTGTGCACTGCCATGGTCTTGGTGTGAGACTTTCAAGTTTATTTCATCTAGCCAGTGCTCATCTATTTTCCACAGTATTTTGAAACTGCCTGGCATCAGAATTCTTGCTATTTATAGTTTTACATGCAACTTAATATTTACTTCAACCTCCAATAGGGGTGCTTATTGTAAATGTCAGCAGATTATGTACTATGGCAAATTAATTAGTTATGTAATTATTCTCTTTTTAGGGAGGAGAGACTGTTAATACTTGTTGGATTACTTGAGGATTATGAACCCTTTGAAGTTCTTCAGCATTTTTGAATCTTTAGTTCAGGACATGCAGCATTAAAGCAACAGTGCAAATAATATCCCAGAGCTCAGGCATAAAGACAATTATTTTGTTTAACTCAGGTATTAACAGTACTTTGTGTCAAACGAACATTTCAGTTGTGCTAAATTACTATGAAATTCCAGTTGAAGCATATAAGATGGGAACATTTAATGAATTTATTGATGAATGTTATTATGGTGACTATCTGCTACGTTAATAATGATAAGACTGAAATAAAGTATCACCAGCTGTTACCAACCAGCTAAACAACAGTAATTTTTTTGCCTTGTGCCCTAAAAGAAATTTTTAAAAGAGAAGGGTGAATACTGAAATATAGAAATCCACGTTGTTTTGTACTTTAACTCCTTTTGATGTTTTAGGAGTATAGTTACTTTTGCTTATTTGAACAGGACAAATACCTCTGCAAACTAATGATTGCTAGAAAATTCATAACTTATAAAAGGGTGGAGTTCCCTTGAAATATGCCAGGCTACATTCTCACCACCAGCACCACAATTTTAAAAAATTATTAATACTAGAAACAAAAACTGAGTGCCTGCTAAGTTGGCACACCCACAATGGATTTTCAGGTGCAGAGTGCTGAGGGGGTTGTATATTTGACAATGGAGAGACCTCACTGACAATTTTGCCACTGTTGCAAGCCCTGCTAATCGGCCATATGTGCAGAGCAGTAGTAGAGGCAAGTTCTCTAGGATGGGACAAGAGGGGACCAACTCAATACTTTTATTTTGTACAGTGTGTATTCACCTGTAGAGCTGACAAGTAAATAATGTGTGTTTCTTTGTTGTCATCACTTAACATCTATTAGGAGATGTAGATATTGTTTTTTTCTTTCCAGTGTAATTTTACTTTAGATTTAAATTTACTTTAAATTTAGAAGATCTACTTTAGTAATTTTACTCTCAACTTTCCAGTTGAGAAACAAAGGATCCGTAGTTTTGTTACCAGACTGCCAGTTCCACCCTACTTGTAAAAACACCTCAAGATCAAGAAGGATGGGCAGCTGTCAGGAAAGAGCCCCAAACTGGAAAGCAAGGCTGAGCTGGAGAAAGCACGTCTAAAGGAGCAGTCTCCAGTGGGGTGGCTGGGGCAGGCCTAAGGCCCAGCCCAGAAGAGCACGCAAGCAGGAAATCAGGGAAACAGATGGAGCTGTGAGACAGGGAGAGGGCAGGGTGTAAATCTGGTGAGCTAAGCAAATGGGCACCATTGTTCCCTAACCCAAGAAGTTCTTCTGCCGGAAAGATTAAAGATTGAAATTAGTGTTCAAGCTCTTTGGTGTCCTGACATCACTGCACTCAGGGGTCCCATTGAGAGATCTGGAAGGACAGCTTCCCTTCTTAGAAATAATGGAGGCAGGAGGGTATTTTTGCCATTAGATTTATCTGTCTGAAAAAAATGTACTCAGCGTACACAAAGCATCCTAGAGGAGCTCCTGGCTGGGGCCAGCCCTGTCTCCCTGGTGGGTCCCCGTGAGGTGCAGTACCACTGACATCCAGCTCAGAAACACTCTGCTCCCACTTGGGCACTGTTTGATCTGAATTCAGCTCTTCTGCTGACACAGGAGGAACATGAAGATTATCTGCTAGCTGAGGCCCTATGGGATGACACAGTTTCCACACCAGAGCTGTAACTTCACTGCTTGTTGATTCTGCTTGTTCAGGGTCATCACTGCACAGAGTTACATCAGCACCAAGACAGCTATAGTAGGAAGGAAAAAAATAATTGGCACTGTCTGGTTGCATTCTGGCTTGCATATATTCAGCAAACTAGCTGTCTGGTACTGGGAATAATTAATGAACTTAAATCACTATTTCAATCATCATAACTTCATTGATACTCTTTGTTGACTTCAAGGCATCCTGAGGGTCAGGCACAGTGTAGCACTGTTCAGGAAAATGAACAAAACCACAGGCAGCTCTGTTAAGCCAATTTTTCATCTCAAGGCTATTAAAGACTTCAGAGAAGCGGCATCCCCATTACTGAGATGAGAAATTGGATCATCAGCTGATCTGGATGATGTGATTGGACATGGTCTCTTCTTCTCATAGCAAGTTTGCATTTAGCTATAAAAAGTGAATCCTAAGAGATCTTCAAAATAACAATAAAAGCTTTAGAGTTATAACAGCACTGTAAGTACTTGGACTAAGTTTATCATTCAAAAAAAAAAAAAAGGGGGGGGCAAATTTATCATTTTAGGACCAAATTATGTGTTCTACATTCTGGATTTTGAAGTATACCTGAATAGGTTTGAGTAGTCCTGCCAATGATTATACAAGTGTTAAGGTACAGGCTCTTTTCTGGTGTCTCTGACTTACATGGTTCTGACACAATTTAAAATGAGATATGCAAAAGCCATGTATACATATGTATTCAGCAGGGAGGAAGCACATGGCTCATGCTGCTAGCAGAAGAGAGAAAGGATATCAGCCCATTTTAAATACAATATTTAGCAAATTGTTTGTCATGAAAGCAAAAATTGCAAAGAACCACTTACCAACAGAATTGCAAAGAACTACTTTCCAACAGCTGCGTACATTTTCAGTCCCTTCAAGACTTGCAAAATCATTCCTCTTAATTGTATGGACAGTAACTGGCATCCTAAGACCAGAGGAATGTACAACTCTTATAATTTTGACCATTTCATCAGGCATATATTTACATTTAAGTTACCACCTATTTGATCTCCTCCTAAATGAGTGTCAGCTAATCAATCTGAACATAATTTAGAAAGCTCTTCTGTATCATCTCAAAAACTACAATCTCTTTACACATTTAATTATTTAAGAGGCCACGTGTATTGGCCTGAAGTAAATAAAAGAACTGCTATATAAATAATATAGAAAATTTTAATTCTAGGCATAGAAATAACTGGGTCCTAAATGAACTCTCCCTGATTATATGGTTCACCCATGGCAGATGGCATTGTCACAAAGAATTACTAGTTTTGTAGTTTGAACTCTTCTGCAAATCACTCTAGGATGGAGCATAATTAGACTTCCAGCCAGCACAGGTGCCTTTACAACCTCAGCTCCCACTTACAAACATGGAGATTAGTGCTGGGAACCCGGGACAGGTTCAGCTGAAAGCTACTGTCTCTAAGCTCATCAAAGTGCTGCCATCAGGGTGCCTCACAGAAAATCAGTTTGTGGAGGATCTCTTGGAGTAAGCTCAGGAGGTTCATGCCCATTTCTCGCAGCTACAACCACACTGCACCAGCAGCACCTACACTGCTCCTGGGGCATCTGCTGAGCCTGGTCCCAAACCTCCCCAGGGACACAAATTCCCCTACTTCATTTGTCAGGCTGTGCAGAAAGTCAAAAAAAATGTTTGTAATATCCAAACTTACTCATGTTCACACATTTCAGATGAGATTGCTTTAAATTCACTGGAATGAGCGCTCAAGCAGAGTGAGTTTCAGAATACTCATGACCAGTCCAAGATGAAAGATTGTTTAAATACATACTCTTAAGCAGGCCTGTGCTAAAGATGGGTTAAAAATCTCTGTCTTATGTTGATGCTTTCCAGCAGGTCCAGTGAGCAGGAGGTTCTTATTAAAATGTCACTTGTCTGACCTCAAAGGCTTGTGACAGAGCCTTTGATAAAGAAATCTTGCAAACCATTGATCAAGATTTATTCTGGTCTTGTGATTTGAGAATTTTACTTTCCTCCAAGGTGTTCAACTTCTCAATATTTTCTTTCTATATTCTTCCTATATAATGCAAAAATCAAGCTACTTAATAAAGTATTTCAGATCTGCATGTCTTACTTTGAATGAAAGTACTGCTTAGGAAGAGAGGGGAACAGATGCTGAAGATAAAAAGTCTCAATCACTCCGAGCTGAAGTCTGGCAGTTGTCATCAATATAGATCTCATGACGCTGCTCCCAAAAATGGAGAATACACATGTTAGCCAAATTTTTTCTGTACGTAACAGGAGTGTTATTCTTGCAGAAGTTTTGACTTAATGTGATATTTGCTACTTTCTGACAAAGATTGTTATGTAGGATGCTGTGAGCTTTCAATCTGTTGATGCATTACTTTCTGGAAGTGGGTGTATTTTAGTGGTAAGTGTAAGGGATAGACAAACAGAGGCAGAAATCTGAATAAATCCATCTCATAACTGGGTACTGCTGCATAGCCAGTGGGGAGCCTTTTTGTACCCCTGAATCACAGGTGTGCTCTTCCCACAAAATAAGGCACGTTGTTTAAATGTGTTTAAATGTTAAAGTGTGGCATTGTTTAACCCCAGCCAGCAACTAAGCCTCACACTGCCACTTGTTCACACCCCCACCAGTGGGATCAGGAAGAGGATCAGTAGAGTGAAAGTGGAAAACATCTTGTGGGTTGAGATGAAGACAGTTTAATAGGTAAAGCAAAAGCCTCACACACAAGCAAAGAAAAACAAGGAATTAATTTATGTCTTCCCACGGGCAGGCAGGTGTTCAACCACCTCCAGGAAAGCAGAGCTCCATCACACATAAGGGTGACTTGAGAAGACAAATGCCATCACTCCAATATTCTCTCTTCCCTTCCTTCTTCCCCCATCTCTATATGCTGAGCATGGTGCCATATGGTCTGGAAGATCCCTTTGGTTTGTTAGGGTCAGCTGTTCTGGCTGTGCCCTTTACCAGCTCCTTGTGCACCCCCAGTCTCCTTGCTGGTGAGATGGGGTGAGGATCAGAAAAGGCCTTGGCTCTGTGTAAGCCCTGCTCAGCAATAATAAAAACATCCTTGTGTTATCAACACTGTTTCCAGCACAAACCTAAAACAGCCCCATACCAGCTACTGTGAAGAAAATTAACTCCACCTCAGCCAAAACCAGCTGTATCTCTTTATAACTGTCCTGGAATAAAATGTGTGGTCCTTGTTCAACAACACTTGGGGTGTTGTTAATCACCAAACATCCACAAGGAATCAAAATCCTGATATTGTCAGGCTTTGAAAGTTGTGTTGCTGAGCTAAATTAACAACCTGAGCAGCACATGAACAGGCTCTTGCTTTAGAGCACTGTGATCAGAGTTGCAGGTCACCTCAGTGCCCAGGGACATTGGCTCTTGTGGGGGCTTGCAGGATCATATAATGGGATTTTCACAGCTCTCGTGAAGTAACCCAAAGGTAATACCCACCAAACAAAAAGGAACAGAGAATGAAGGTTGGAAAGTAAATCAATGTCAGATTGATTTTCCAGTGGATAATGCCAGCTTCCTACAGAAGTCTACATTACTGGCTTTCTGGAAGTTAACAGGAATGGGAACTTTTTCTCAAACTAATTCCATAAGGCACAATCTCCAAGAGACAGCACGATGTGCTTATCTTTGAATCCCAAAAACTAGAGAAGGGACCAGCTTTATTTTAGGCTTGGGGTAAAGTATGAGGAATTAGGGGAAAAGCAGTACCTAACTTCTCAAAGTCTGGTCAGCTGCCTGCAACACCACACCCCAAGCAGCTGAGGCCAAGTGAGGTGTCAGTTGTCCTTTCCACAGACACCTCAGAAGAGAAGAGAGAGGATTCTCCATCAGGCATCTCATTCTAAAAATTCAAATCACGTTTTTCTGGATGCAGTGAAACATTCTCTGGATGCATGTTTGTACTTAAATGCACCTAATCTCTCTAAAAATATCCATCTACAGTGAAACATAAACCATGGTTTTCTCCTGACTGCAGAAGTTTCAAAAACTACAGCATTTAGAATCATAAAATCACAGGATCTCAAAATATGCTGAGTTGGAAGGGACCCATCAGGATCGTGGACGCCAACTCCTGGCCCCACACAGGATGCCTCGAGTCACACCATGTGCCTGAGAGCATTGTCCAAACACTTTTTGAGCTCTCTCAGGCTTAGTGCTTGACCACTTTCCTGAGGAGCCTGTTCCAGTGCCCAAACACCCCCTTGGTGAAGAACCTTTTCCTGATATCCAATCCTCCCCCAGCTCAGCTTCATGCCCTTTCCTCAAGCCCTGTCGCTGGTAACAACAGTGAAGAGATTGGTGCTTGAGGATACAAATCCTCATCTTTAATCACTATTGTAGGCACATTTTTCTGGAGTTAAATAGGAACTTTTAGAAGTTTGTAGCAGAATGCCTTGTCGTTGAGAGCTACCTGAGCCTTGCCTGGAGATGGCTGGAGAAGTCCAGCTGTCAAACCCCACATCAAGCCTCTCAGGCTTTGGACTCCTGCTTTCTTTTTACACTACCTATATGTCAACCATCCAGCTGTCAGATCTCATTTTCCTTCTGCAAGTCTTGGGATATTTCATATTCACAGCTATTTCATTCATATCTGCTGGACCAGACAGTGAGACTTAACTCCTGAAGTCTCTCAATTGCACTTTATTTAAAAAAAAAAAATGGTTACAAGGAAAAGACAGAAAGTATGGTATTTTTAAGCTCAAAATCCAGAAAGAAAAAGAGAACCAGGACTGTAGTCTATTTCAAAATATCATCATTTAAATGTTCTGATTCATGCATGTTGAATGTCTAGGGCTGGCAACTCTATAATGGAAGTACAGACTTCTAGCTCACAAGCTGTACATCTGAAAGGAAACCAGTTCAATCAGCTTAAGGAACACTTAATATATTTCTTTAAAAAATGTGGAAACAGTGTCTCAGTTCATATTTTGCTGTCAGACCAACTCTGACATAAACAACAAGGAGCATACCCTGAGCTCAGCTTTTGCTTTTTTATGCATTATGCTCATGTCTCATAACTTCTTACCAATAATTAAAATGCCAAATACTGTATTTATTTCTTTATCCCACTGGTTTATTGATTTTGAGGCTGACGTAGAACTCCCATGGATGCCGGTATAAGCGGCAAAAACCGAAATGGTTTTACAACTGGGCTCAAGTGTTTAAATTCCTCCTTTTCCTTTTTTTTTTTGTTCTTTTAAAAAGGGCTGTAATCTGTCTTGAGAAAGATTATGATGCGGTTTAGACACTAAAAAGCCCTACCTCTTTATCCCAAAAGGAGACATTATTTCCTGTAACACAGTTTCCCCAGACATTGAACCTATTTGTATTTAATCTGGAGATTTTAGAGTCAATATGCTTACAAAATCAGATTTCTAATAACATTTCAAAGGACTTTATTTTGGTTTTCTCACTCAGAGCTTGTGAGCTTCAGAATGCACAAATGTCCTGCACTGTATTTGCATCCCCAGCACTATAAAACAGAGTTCTGCAGTTCAGCAATAATAGTAATGAAAACAAGCCTGTCTCTTGATAGTGCTTCCAAGACCCTTGATAATCTGTATGTCTTTTGCATTACCACTGAGTCCTGAACTGACATGCTGAAAGATCCCAGCTGCTTCCCAAAAATCTCCTTCTAGTAGAGTATGCAAGTTTGATGCATGGATATAATTGAACTTCCTTTTCCCCATGTGCATGTTTTGTCCTTGTCAGCACTGAATATCATTTGCTTTTCTTGACATGTTACTGTGAGGTCTGGAGATCTCACTGTGGCTCTTCACAGTCAATTCTTTTAGAATATTCTGGATAGTTTTGTATCTTTTGTTTTCACTGTCATCCTCTCAATTTCCTTATAAATATAAGAGTATACTAAGATCCTAGTGATGTTCCACTGATTAGTAGTCTTCACTGTTTAGACTGGTTGTGTACATAGTCTCTGCATCCCAATTCTCACAAATTCCTGAGAAATAAACTGCTTAAGTTGTGGTGCTCTCTTTGGTCTGCCTGTCAATTTCCCAAATCCATGGTAACTGCTATATTGGGTTTCCATGGCAAGGTTTTGGTAGTGGGGGGAGCCACAGGGATGGCTGCTCTGAAAAGCTGCCAGAAGCTTTCCTGGTATCTGACAGAGCCAAGGCCAGCTGGCTCCAAGATAGATCTGCTGCCAGCCAAGCTTGAGCCCACCAGCAACTGTGTTAGCACCACAGGGGTACAAACTGAAGGTGAGGAAAAAGCTATTGCACAGAAACAGCTGCAGCAAGAGAAGAGAGGAGTGAGAACACGTGAAAGGAGCAGCAGCTCTGCAGACACCAAGGTCAGTGCAGAAGGAGGGGCAGGGGCTGCTGCAGGCACCAGAGCTGAGATTCCCCTGCAGCACATGGATAGCACAGTGGAGCAGAGATCCATCTGCAGCTCAGGAAAGATTCCACACTGGAGCAGGTGGATGCCTGAGAGGAGGCTGTGACCCTGTGGGAAGCCCACTGTGGAGCAGGCTCCTGGCAGGACCTGTGGCCCCATGAGGAGAGCAGTCCACTCAGAAAGTTTTGCTAGTGGGACTTGTCACCACACAGGAAGGACTCGTGCTGCAGAAATTGGTGGAGGACTGTCTCCTTTGGGAGGAACCCCACACTGTAGCAGAGGGAGAGTCTGAGGAGTCCTCCTTAAGGAGAGGCAATGTGGGATGAATTGTGTCTCTAACCTCCATTCCCCATCCCCCTGCAACACTGGGGGAGAACCTGTAGAGGTTTTGTAAGTTAAGCCTGTGAAGAAGGGGTCAAGGTGTTTTAAGATTTGGTTTTATTTCTTAGTTTCCTACTCTGATTTCATTGGCAAAAAGTTTAATTCATTTCCATATGCTGAATGTTTTGCCCATTTCAGTGGTTGATGCATGATCTCTTCCTGTCCTGATCTTGACATTTTCATTTTCTCTCCCCTGCCCAGCTGAGGAGGGGAGTGAAAGTGGCTGTGGTGGGCACATGCTGTCTAGCCATGGTCAGCCCACTACAACCAGTGAAATTTTGAAACTGAGAAGAGCATACGGCCAGAAAGCAGATGAGGGTGTTGCTCAAAATTTCAGGATTTTTCCTGTTCACAAAAAAATACTTTCCTAATCTGTCTCGCTTATGTGCATGAACTAGCAAATGCTTCTGTTTAGATATTATCACACTATACAGACTTTGCAAAGAGATGTGAGACAGCTCTCCCTGTATTTATGACAAGATTTAAAGAGAAAAATGTTGGAATTTCCTTTACCCTTGGTAAGGGCTCATAACCTTACCAAGCCCAAGACCTCACTGAGCATATGTGGGTTTTTTAGCTTGCTGTCCACAGAGAGCTCAAAGACTGTTGCCAAGGGGACTGAAAGGTTTATTTTCAATAGTGTTTACTCTATGGAGCCTGAAGTCAACACTGGGAAATTTCAAGAGGATACGAACCTAAATACTAAATACCTACATACAGGTCCTTGTACAGAATAAATCAGAAGACAGGCAGAATAAAGACCTAGGGTTTCTATTCACACTTAGAAATAATTAGAGGTAGTACTGAGCAGATAGGTTTAATGTAAATAAGGAGAAACCTGGCTTCATTCTGCTGAGGAGTCAGCTCTGGTGTTGCACTGCTTGAGCTGTCAGCAGCAGCACCAGAGGCAAGTAAACCCAGATGAGGGGTAGAGCTCTGCAGCAACTGGCAGAAGCTCAGAAGGTCAGCGACAGAACTGAGAGGAGACATCACTCTTCCAATCTCCCTCTCACTGCTTTCCCAGTCCCTCATTTCCTGGATTCTCCTGCAGCCTGGGAATCTTGTTTTTCAAGGCAGCACGTAGGAACCCAGCAGACAGGAACTCAGGAGGCACCTTGGAATTACCTGTTCCTGAGCTTCAGCTGCTGTCTGATACCTCTGCTGGGAACTTACCTGGTCTGTTCACCAGCGTCCTGCCTGTCAACCACTGAAAACCAAGCAAACAAGAAGAACAGCTCTAAGAAAAAAAGCTGAGATGGAGAGGACTACGAAATACTCTTTTTTTCTTTTTTTTTGTCTGAGGTAAGACAGCTATTCTTTGCCAACTGTTCTTTACAACCCATGAAAAATATAACGTGACATGTAAGATGCAAAGGATTTCTAAAGCTACATTATGAGAAAGTACACTTCATTTGTGTGGTGTACTGTGTCAGCTGGAATTGGAGCTCTTGAGCTGTGAAAGCAAGAAAACCCAACCCCTAATTACTAGATGCTGCCTCTGCCACAAGAAATTCCATGTGTTTTGTTTTTTTTAAATAATTGATGGTTTTGTCATTCATGTAAGTTAAGACTTCATCCAGTCGATGAATCAATGAAGTTGTCTCTTGATTTTCCAAGCTTGTCAGTTGAGCAAAAGCATGCTTGGCTTCTCCCCTGTTCATAGTAGAAGCTTGCATATATTTTTGTTTCAGTATGAGGACATTTCTAATGCCTGGAGATACATGTTGTAGGAGGAAGGCTATGCTTTGCAGTTCACTTGCTCCAGTGGAATTTGATTCCATCATATGAATCGGAGAACTGGAAACCATTGATGAACTGTGTTAAATTAACATTATAATAAGCACATTTCTGTGTGAAAAAAATAATCCAATGCTCTCTAGTTAGGTTTAGAATATAGGAGAAAATGTGTTTCTGAGAATTGAACACTGTGGAGTTGAGAAGAAAAAACTCTTTAGAAGAGAAGAAAAAAACTCTTTAGAAGAGAAGAAAAATTGACCTTTCAGTCACTTCTGAATGTTACCACTCTCTTACAAAGTAAACACTGTAATTTAACAGTTATCAGAAGGTTTGGCTCATGGCCCACCAATCACAAGAACCCAGCCATGAGCTGTGTGACATGGGACAGGCACAGAGCAGGCAGGAAAGCTGTGACCAGGGAGGCCAGAGCAGGTCCCAGGCACCTCTGTGTGCAAGAGTCCACCCCTCCCCTCCAGCCCTGGAGGGACAAGTGCCTGACATGTGTGTCCATCAGGCCACTGGCTTGACCTCCTCAAAAGAGCTGGGGGGCCAGTGGGTCCCCAAAACTTGGTGCCCCTCATTCACATGGGCTGACACCAAACTGAGTGTGCACAGAGAACACCTTGGGGGTCAAGACCCTTCTCTCCTTCAGCCCATTCTCTCAGCAGAGAATCAAGCAGCCATTTGTCTTTATGGTGGGATATTTCCACAAGAAGAGCTAATTGATGAGGACAAGAAGAAGAGCTGAGCTGGTTTATATGTGCCTACTAATACCAGCCCAGCTTGCAGCATCTTGGCATAATATTTTCTATCAGTCAGGAAAGAGGAGCTTTTTGTACTCATCACTTCCCAGCATGAGAGAAGTAATATTTAAACAGTGCTGGTTTGCTCCTGGGCACTGGAGATGCCAAGAGCAGGAGGAACACTCCTCAGGGCAGTACAGCTTGGATAAAGTCCTGCTCACCCTACAGCCAGAGTGGCAGAGATTCTTAATTCTTATTTTTTCTTTTTTGAATTGCTGTTTTCTAACAGTTGGAGGGAGATCCTAAACGATTTCATAAGGGTACAAGGTACAACAGAATCCAGTGCCTTATATAGAACAGACACAGCACTGCCCATTTTCTCTCCTCCTTCTGCATGCATGGATCACACTCCATGCAAATTAGAAGTAAAGGGAGAACAAAGAATACATTCAATATCAAGTTTTGTGCATCAAAGTAACTCTATTTTAAATTTTTTCCAAATATCAAAAGATGCCCATATGGCACAAAAACAACCTAAAAATGGTACAGAAAAAGGAGAATCATATTCACTGCAGCAAAATAATGGTAGCAGTTGAGAAACTAACAGATGTCTATGGCTCAGAATTCTGAAATTTGTTGCTCTGTCACAGTGACATTTACAGTATGATAACAATAATTCTATAATATGATCAACTTGAATTACTTTTATTTTTAGCATTTGAATTGTATAGTCTTACCAAAACAGTTTTGACACATACCTGCTAAATACTTTTTTAACAAATTCCAAATTAGGTATCTTTAAAAGAAGCATCAAAAAGCCCAGTATATGGGATTCAAAAACACATGGTGAAACTTTTCTAGAAAGAAAATATAGGAAGCCAGTGATTCATCACAGAGATGATGAGTCTGCCATAACAGCAGTACCATGGCAGTGTTGCCAGATCTTCTCTGTATCTGAAGATTTTGGGCTCTCTTTTTTTTTTTTCTCCTAAGGCACCAACTTTTCCACTGGCAATTTCAGATACACATTTCTGAATAGCACTGCTTGTCTCTGCAGCCATTTACCAGAGAAAGATTTTTAAAACCCTTATATAAAATAGGTATGGCTATTCTTGGTTTTAAACAATGAACTAATCAGCTATATACCTTTCTCTAGCCAAAACCATGTAATCTACAATCTTTTTTTTTCCCATTTATAAAGTCTTGCTTTCAATGTGGTCACTAGCATAGTAAGTAATTTTGAAACAAAGCCAAGCATTAGCTAGACCTGTTCAGTAACTGTAATTGATGAATGATTTTTCTAAGATGTCTGAAGCAGTCATCTTTTTACATACAGAAATCATTTAACCTAGACTATTCCATCTGTACATTTGTCTCCTAGACTAGCCACCCTCCAATCACATTATTATTCCATTTTTCTATCACTTCAGGCTTTCCAAATCATCAACTCATCTTCTCTTGCAGAGATTAAGGCCTGTGGGGTTTGGGTGTGCTCACTTCATGCAAAAAACAGAGACTTCTGAACAGCAAAGGTAGTCAGAACATGACAAAGGATGTAAATCATCATTGCACACTGAACTTATATTTTGCTATTATCCATGCAGATCTGTTTCCAAAAGTACTGAGTACCTCCCTCCTTCACCAATTTTACTGACAGTTGTGAAAAAACTCTTTTTAAAACTAGACTATTTTTGAAGGAATTGTGGATATGAAGAGATGCTGGTATGATTTATTGGAGAGTTGATGTTGGTTTTGTATAACATTTTCCAAACAGCCCCATTTTGGCTGCAGATTTAGTTTATATTGGCTTCTTGTTTGCATTCAAATGTATGCATTTAGATTACTAAACTCAAACTCCTTGATTTAAAAGCCATTTCAGCATGGCCTGAACTCCCAGATCCCTTCATTCACAGGTGTGTTCTTGAGCAGAAGTTGTGGCAAATGCAAAAGCAGCAGCAACCCAAGTTCCCCGGCAGAACAGTGGCACAAGAACATGGGGTTTCATATCTCACTTGTCTCCAGTGCTCCTTCCCACAGGCTGCTCCCAATTGCTGCCAAGCCTCAGGCAGTGTCAAACACCCCAGCTACAGCCAGGACATCACATTTTCCATCTAGCCACTAAATCTGACCTGGCAATAACCTGGTGTACCCACTTACCTTTCTCCATCCACCTGCTTTCTGCACAACGGGAAATTATTTGGACCCAAATTCCACTTTGTGCACAAGGATTTGAAGTCTCTGTTATGCTGGGACTTTAACTGGTGGTGGGTTTCCTATACAGACTTCATAAAAGTTTTCTCTAGGTACCTGCATGTTTATTACCAATCTGTTATAGAAACACAATAGAGACCTTTCAGAACCCTATCGTTTTCCTACCCTGATGAAAAAACCCACACTGCGTACCATGTTTTTATTAACTGTTCTTATTCATAATTATTCCTGTGAAGTTTTATAAAAAGGAGGATTAATATTAAAATATTACTATTAATAAATTAAGATTTAAAGTATTCTGTGCCACTTCCTCCTCTTCTTCCTTAAGCTCACACATCCTTTTTTTCTCTAAGTTATGCTGGCAGGCTCATGAAAGGTCAGCTTTGCACTGCCATCAAAGCATCCTGATGCAGAAGGGAACCTGAGGTCACTCCCGCCTTCAAGAAGCGCCGCCAGCTTCCTGACCACTCGCAGCAGGAATGGCATCACCCACAGTGACACATTATTGTTGTTATCATCCTTTTACCACCATCATTTGCAGATTACACTGTGAGCCTGGCCAGGGCTCTCGGTGTGTGAAACCTGGCTGCTTCATTTCTCGTGCTCGAGTCCGGCTGATCCTGCTTCCCACCACCGCCAGTTCCATGGGTTCTCACGGTGCCAGAGCAAGGATCCCCCTCCTTGGGACAGCACAATCACATCTGACAACCCGAGAAGAAGGAGTGGGCAGGGGAGAAAGCAAAGGGAAAACTGCATCTTCTCTCCCCAGCTGGCAATCTCAGGCATTCAAAACAAAGCAGGACAAGGAGCCTGAAAACTGTGGGCAGCATCTGATGAAGAGGTTGTTAACTGAGAAGAAGGTAATACAATTGGTAATGGTCTGTTTATGGCATTATGGGTTCCTTTGGAGAAAGAGTATAAAGAGAGAGAAAAAATGTCTCAGAAGGGATATCAAGGGCCAGTCAAAGGAAAAGCTAGGGAAATATGGCAGCAGGTGATAAATAAATAACCACCTTAAAAAAATACAACACCACAAAAAAATGCAAGAGGGAAGTTTCCCCTATTTCAGCCCCTTCTAGCAAGCAATGTCACTTAAAGCTCCCTGTATGTCCAAATACAAATCTCTTCTGTCTGCACATTTGTTATTCAACTGCCTTAATTTCAAAAAGAAAAAAAAAAAAAAAAAAAAAGAAAAAAAAAAAAAAAAAGAAAGAAAGAAAGAAAACATTATTTTCAACCCTCATTTATGCCTTTGAAATATGCAGGAACTAGCTCTATCACAGAATTTTTCCATGCTCATTAGTGCCAGCACACATTTTCTCTTCCAGAGAGGGAATACTGAGAGCTCCTCCTGACCCAGGCTGCTTTCCACAGGCTCCCGTGAAACAACAGGAGGCGAAGGGCCCCCAGGCGCTGCCATCCCCTTGCAAGGACTATCAGTTTGCATTAGTCACAACAAACCTCCTCCCATCACCCAGCTTTCTCAGGGTCCTTTGCCTGGGAACAGTTGCTGGGCTGAGGCTGCTCTGCTGTTATCTTTTTAGATTGCCAACAAAGGAAATTACAGGTGACTGACAGGCAGTACCACATTCTGTAGGGTTTGGGGCTGTTTTTGTAAGAGATTGTTTGTCCTCTGGAACAGCAGCCATCAAGCTTTAACCCACAAATCCCAGACGCATGGAGGGCAATTTCTAAACCTGAAAGGCAGGCATAAAAGCTTCATTATGAGAAGAGGAATAGTTTTCTAATTTCCTGATCTTGAAAGCTATTTCTTAAGACTCTGCAGGGAGTACAGCTTAAAACTTCATGTCTGATACTTTAAAATTGACATCTTAAAAAACTGTGGGTGTTGGGTTTGTTTGGGCTTTTTTTTTTTTTTTTTTTTTTTTTTGACATTAAAGAAAAGAGAAGGGGAAAAAGTAGTAAGGAAAAGATCCATACATATTTTCTAAGAGGTACCTCTTCCAAAAGTAAATTTTTTCTGCTTACATGTTCAAAAGCACTAATTTGGGCCATTTTGAGATCTTTCCAGAGCACAGAGCTTCTAGAGCTGGTTCCTGAGCACATCATATTTGCCCACATTCTCAAGCCTGTGCTTCCTATTTAGTTTATTTCAAAGCCTGCTATTTCCAAGAGCAAAATTCTTTTGCTGAGGTGAATGCAATCACACTGAGAGGGCTGGTCATATGTCAGCACAGGTTAGTTAACACCCGTTCCTGAAAATTCTAACTTAGACCAAATACTAACATTTATTACTGATTGTATTTGAATTTAAAATAAAGAAAACTGTGCTATGTTATACATCAGGATTTATTATATCACTTTATACGTGATATAATAAATCCTGATGTATAACAGTGATAATATATCACTTATGAAGTCATCACCAGTAAAACCAAAACATATTCTGATCAGTGGTTTAAGAAAAAGTACAGTGGCAAGAAAGACAAAATGTGAGGTTTATTTGACGTGTGATTTTTGGGGGGGGGGGGGGGGGGCGTTGTTTTTTTGTTGTTGTTTTTTTTTTTTTTGGTCTTTAACCAAAGAATGAGCTCTAGGAAGATGATATCTCCTTCTCTGAGACAGAAGTGGTGTTTCAGTCTATTCTATGAGATGATCACCTTATCAACTCCAAAGTTTGTGTATTTGTGTATATGTGTCAAAGGAAATACCTTAAAATCCATATATAGTGTACTCTCATATTGATTCAAAGCACTTACATTTTGATAGATTTACATCTTGCCATGGATAGAAGAAGCCTGGAGAACTACATTAATGATAGCCAGGAGAACACAAACAGCAGGTGTCTTAGTTTGGAAAGACAGGTATCTGCCAGGAAGAGCCGAAGTTTCCCTTAGAATGTAAACCCCTCCCCTCCTCCAAATTATAATTTTGCAATTAAGGGCTTTCAGGCAAAGATTTGGGAATAGGAATAACAGTTCTTTACTAGGAATATTAACAATACAAATGTAGTAGAAAACAAAGCCACCCAACTAAACAAGCAAACAAACAAACACCAATTTTGGAGAACCCTGACAGAGTCAGAGCTACAACCTGACACCCTGTTGGTCAGGGTGTTGGAAGCAGTTGAAAAGTGAGTCCTCCTGGAGCGGCAGAGGTAGTTCTGGTGATAATCCTGTAGAGCCAGGGTCCAGTGATGGTGGAAAGTGTCCAGTGATGGTGAGAAGGGGTCCAGTCTTCCTCCAGGAACTGGGTGAAGCCAGATGCCTTCGTGTTCCTGTGTCTCAGGAACACCTTTTATCCAGGTAGGAATGGTTGGCTCCCCCCACTGGGTGGAGCATCTCAAAATGGGATGTGGATGTACTACTTTGGGGAGGGTATTGTGGATGTACTGCTTTGGGGAGGAGAACAGCTTGGGAAGTCTTAATGGCCCATTGTGAAAAGAGATAAGAAACACTGCCCCACCTGGTTTTAACAGCTGGCCCATTATCAAAAGGCACCTGCTCCCCCCTTCCCCCAGAGTTACAAGAGATAAAGAAGAACATCTCCCCAACTGCTTTCAACAAATGAAATAGAATACACATTTTTGGTTCCATAACCGAAGTCAGCAGGAAAAAAACACAGCAGAGACCCCACAAACAGCACCAGGCAAGGAAGAAGGGTAGGAGCTGGGAAAAAAAAAGGGGTTAAACTTGCCAAGTTCATAGTAATTTCTGTTGAGTAGAATCACAGTATGGTTTGGGTTGGAATGGACCCTAAAGTTCATCCAGTTCCAACCTCCCTGCCGTGGGCAGGGACACCTTTCACTAGACCAGACTGTTCACAGCCCCATCCAGCCTGGCCTTGAACACTTCCAGGGATGGGGTATACACAGCTTCTCTGGGCAACCTGTTCAAGTGCCTCACCAACTTCACAGTAAAGAATTTCCTGATACTGTCTATGCCATTCTCCTTTGTCCTGTCACTGCACTGCCTGACAAAGAGTACCTCCACATATTTCCTGTAGGTTCTCTGTAAGTAATGGAAGGCTGCCACAGGACTGCCCTGGAATATATAGTTATAAAGTACATATTTATATAAATATATACATAATATATGAAGTATTTATTTACTTTATAAAGTACTTTATAAAATAATTATTTTATAAAACAATTACCTTAACATAGCTATCCAAGTCAGGAAAAGACACTGAGGAAAAGGCAGAGAAAAAGGAGGAGGAAGTACATTATAAGCCAGTCTAGGCTCCATTTCACAATATTTGCAGCTTCAATCAAGTGAAGCCAACCTACAGATAGCACAGGAGGGCAAAATCTGATCAACAGAGCCTTGGCAGCATCAAATCACCACAGACAGCTGTGGTTAACATTTGCTCCTGCACCTACCTGAGTGGTTGTTTCGATTTGCAGCAGCAGTGGTCGAGTTGTTTTGATTTGCAAGGTACTTCTCTGTGCCCAGTGGTTTGGTTCTGGTTTCCAGTCTGACAGACTTAACCTTCCCACACCAGCCTCACTTCTGACAGGGGCCTTTGGCTGACTTCTTGGAGGGAGACCAGCCATGGACCACAGGCTGAGGCCTGGGTAAGTTTCAGACATGGAGAAGGATGGGATGGGCATCTGTAAAGGAGTAGCAAAACCACTTTAGCAAAACCACATTAATTCCAATATAGTGTTGCTGAATTGCTCATTACTACCATGCAAATAGGCATGTTTCCTGCACTGATTTTGGTGGAAGAAGGCCTCAATTCAATACAAAATTAACATTTCTACCTAATTGTGATTTTACCCAGTAACGATATCTGTTCCCAAAATTCCTTGTCCAAACAAAGGAATTGTCATGACAAGAATGTGTCTGTTGGCCAGCTCTCTCACAATTAATGAATCATTACTCTCCATATGACTCATTGTGCAGAAGCATCACATGGGCTGGGATTAATATGATCTATTTTGCCCTGTTTCCTACTTCTGTCATGTTACGTTATACTTGCTGTATTACCTTTATTTACACTTTAATGATGATAAATTAAATTAATCGGGGCATTACAGTGACAAATCCTGAGGAAATACAGGCTGTTTTTATCTGAGTGGATGGTTTAACTGCTGGCTTAAATGTCATCCAAATTCTCCAATTTTTATTCTCTGGATAGGGAGTGTAAGAATATGGTGTAAGGAAAATCACTGATACGGTCAGAAAACAACATGTGAAGTTGTCTGGCACTTCTTTGTTCTCCTCCACCTGAAGCCACTCATTTTCTCATTGTCCAGGCTGGGTGGAAACTCTCCTCCCAACAGGTGTAGAGCACAGCCCAATCCTGCCCCAGAGCTGCATCTCCTGGTCGATAACAGAAACAATACACTTGTCCTTACAGCCCATCAAGAAATACAGTCCTGTTTACTTCATTTAAAAAAACCTTCTTTTGAATATCTGTAAGCAGCTGCCTGCAGAGGGGTGGCCAGAAGAACTTGACACACTAATCCAGCTCTTGCAGCAGCAGCTTTGTGCCTCCTGTGCTCTGGGGGCACAGGGATATCCATGGCTTGACTAAGTCTATGATTGTGGAAGCCCAAGACCTCACTGAATCATATTGTTCAGTTCTTCAGCATGAAACTTTCTCTACCTGTAGCTGAGTAACAATGATGGAAATGATCTGCTGTCAGTCTCACAAGTTAATACAAAAGCAATTGCCTGTGTTCCTTGCAAGGCCATTTCTTTAACTGAAATCCAGGCTTTCCATGTGTTTATTAGGTCCATTTTTAACTCCTGTTAGCCACCTGAAAGGTCTGGACCTTGCATTAAGACACCAGGTACCAAAACAGCTTATTTTCTAAGTGTGAAAATTTTCACTCAGCTAAGCAGGACAAACTGCAGCAAAGACACTTTGGTGTCTGAGTCTCTTGTGCCCTTTCATCAACCTTCCTCTCAGTGCAGAGCCTGGCTCTGAGACCCCCTGTGACAGAGCCCATCACCCAGCACCCATCTCCCCCCAGCAAAGCCATCTTCAGGGTGTGTCAGAGCCCATGGAACACCCAGGGTACAGGGGATCCTCTATTCCAGCTTCCCCACAGATCCTCAAAAAGGGGCTCTGGCAGCCTGCTAGCAGTCAGTCCTGTGCTGCTTCTCTTTAACTCACAAAGCACCACTGAGTGCAGTGTGGCTTCTCCCAATCATTGGTAATAACTAGCTTTCAAAAACATGTATCTGCAAAATACTGAGATATTGTGAAGGCTGTTTTACACTGATTCTGTCTTCAACTGGCCAGATTGAATTTAACCTTAAGGAGAAGGCGACCCAAGTAATCAAGGTCTCATGGGCAACGACCACTTCTGTGTAAGTTCTCATGTAAGACTTGTGTGATCACTGTGGTCCAGGTGAGTCTGTGGATGTGTAAGTGTGGAAGGTGTGGACAGGCTGAGATGTCAGTCCTGGGGTAACAGATGGCCTGCTCAGCTAGAGAGGGCATCTCAGTAAGACCATCATTTATTTCAGAAAGGAAAATTAGTATGACACACAATTAAAGGACAACGGGAGGTAGCACCACAGAGAGTCATATCAAGTAGCAAAAAGCTTGTTAAAATATGCTGACCTCTCCAGCTAAGCCCATTTTGTTAGGGCTGGACAGTGCATTTTCTATCCCATTGTGGTTCCCACACAACAAACCCTGCCCTTGAGATATCCTATCCCCAAATCAATAACCACTGGCACCAGCTTGCTCTGGCTTCTCCAAAGCTGCTTTGCAGGAATACATCCCTGATGCAGTGGCACATATAGCTGCCTTCATTACTTTCTCCCACCACATAAATCTGCGCTGCCTTAATTATCTTTCATCTGTGACCTGATATAAAGGGATGCATACAAGGCCACCAAATTCCCTGGGTTTGGCAGCACCAGAGGGAGCAGGACATTTACCCTCTCAAGGTATCCAGCATTCATGCTTCTGATGAAGTGACAGGAATGAAATAGTGAGTTTGCTCTTCAGGAAGCTTTTCAAAAGCTCTCCTTTCTCTGTTGTGCATCAAAATGTCTTTTTCCTCTTTCTTTTCTTGTGAGAGATAAACATTGCATCTCCTTTGGGTCACTTTTTGCTATTGCTCTGATTGCTCACTTCATGCTTATACTACCGGTATTTCTCAAACAAATAGGATGCCAAGGCTTTTCTAATTCACTTGGAACTGCATTTAAGCCCTTATTCATCTATACACGGGAGATACTTTTCAAGCAAAAGTCTATCACTAAGTACCTTGATTCTATGATGCAATAGTTGGATAAATATAAATCTTAAATATACTCCCCCCTCCAGAAACAAGACAATAATTTATGAGACTATTTTTAGTATTTTTGAAGTTATTTTTTTATATCTGGATGCTTCCCTGAGTATTCCAATCAATGTGGTTTTTTGGGTTTTTATTCTTATTGAAATAACATTTTCACTTCTAGATTTTTTTCCAGTGCATAACATTTTATTTATATATTTATAATTTTGTATTTGTACAAATATATTTATTGTTCATGTGTTCATTTTGTACTCAGCTTAATCTTTTTCATATATACTTAAACACTTTGTTAACTTGAGATCAAAAAGGAAGAACTTTCTATGCTTTATCTGGGTTTGATGAAGACTAAGAAAAATCTCTTTCTTAATTATTATATTTTTTCCACATCTTTGCAGGAATTTTGCAATAGTTTAAAGATTTAATTACCTGATTATAATTTTTGTGGTTTTTAAATGATTCTTAAATATTATTGGAATTTCAGGAATTATAAGACCAACTCTGAAATAATGAATAACAGTGATATTTTAACTGCCACTTTAAATTGCTTCCAATACACAGAATCAAATTTAACACCTGTAAATTAAAAAATCTTTCTAAAGTCAAAGATGCAGTGGTATAATCTTTTCTTGTAGTGAAAATACATCGCTTTCTTTATATAGCTAGAATTCACCTATAAATATAGTCCTGGAAGAATTTTAATATTGCTTCTGTCTTTTCTGTGTGATTTATTGCAGTTTATACACTACAAGATGAACATATACCCAGAGAATTGTATTTTGAATTATCTGCAGGCCAATTACTCTGTGGGCTTACATTCTCAGAGACTTAGATCAAATTCTGCTTTACCATTGGATTTGCTTCTCTGGTTGAGCTGTTTGTCAGGTTTAATAATCCTATTAATAAAGGATTAAGGAGCTAAGGATTAAAGACACTAGGTTTTTTCAAAACACAAACAACAAAATTCCTTAGAAATAAGAAAAATAAAAGAATTTCATAAGACCAGAAAAGCTGATTTATTTCTCTAGATTTGAAGGCAATCACTGACTCCATATGGTATCAAAATTTCTGAGACTTCGATACTACCTAAAAATACACCATGCAAATGCTCATTTGTACAATACTGATGTAAGGACAGATGGAAATTGCAGTCCCAGTCCTACCCTTCCCTCTGCAGGGTCTAGGAAATGCTTATATTTCACTTCTGAAGCTTTCTTGGATTTCGTGCCAAAGGGTAAGGCATGGTATGCAGATGAGGAAGAGAGTTCTGTTCCAGAACACCCATAACAGGAACAACCCCCTAAGCCTGGCAGAGGGCACAGAGACCTCTGAAGGCTCTCATGGGGCAAAGTGAGGGCTGGCACCTGAGCATCTGACATCAGCACACACCAGCACTCACTGCCCACACACAGAACCTCTCCTTCTGCCCCCAGGAAGGGCCACAGGGGGCAGGTCTGGGACTGCAGAACTGCATATTTTCTCCTTCAAGCCTGGGCACAGCCACCCTCTGAGCTTTACACACCTGGATGTCAAGGCCCCTCACGTTTCCTTCACTTATACAGGCGTGGTTCCTCCTGACCTGACTGAGCTCTCAGGCTTTGCTTGCGTTATATGAAACTTCGACGTTTTGGACTGATGTTTCAAAACCAAACACTGTGTATTCCTGTATAAAATAAACTCCTGTTGAAGGTGTCTATATATGACAATTAATCACAACTAAAGGCATTGTTCCTTTTCCTGTTCACTAAATACAATAGTGGAAAGGATCTGTTCAGTCCCAGGATACCACAGACAACCACATCAGCTGAGGGAACTCCATGCTAGTGTTTGTATTTCAATTCCTGAACTGTTCAGAAGACTATTACAGAACCTGATTTCTCCAGCATATAGGAGTGTGGAAAAAATACTAAAAAACAAAGTTCACCAAGGAGTGTAAGCATTGGTTATAGTTCATCAGAAACAGACTGCATGCCTAAGGAGCAGGAACACTGAGGGAACTTGATGTACTGCCCTGAGAGAGACATGGAACAAAGGATGGGGTGACACAGAGGTGTTGTAGTCATGCTCTGTTTAGAACAATGCAACTAACAGGAACTGAGCCAAAGAAATAACCCAAAGGGTGACTGAAAGCTGAACTTTGCTCCACTGACTTAAAAACACATATTACTTTTCATACTCTGGCATATGCTAATTAAGTAAGACCTGTACATGCTTTACATGTATGACTAGAGCCATTCAAACTCCACCTAAACATGAAATCACATCAACTGTAATATTACATTTTCCCCTCCCTTAAAAAAATCCCAATGTATATGTAGTTTTAATAGAAAGCAAGGTCAGAGATTTCATTGTGGTATCCTGGGATGGTTAACTATGGCTGCACCCATCTCCTTCCTCAAAAGGACACCCATTAGTTATAACTCAAGCAGTCACCTATCCTGAATGTTTCCTTGGGAAATTCAGAAAGGAACCTTGTGGTTGTGATCATGCCTTTAGCACTATGGAGTCAACTCTAAATTTACAGCATTTTTTGCTGGCTGTATTATTCATATTCACACATGTTTCTGCAGACAGTGTCTTTATCACTAACAATCCAATAAAAACCTGCACTTCTTTTGCTCAATAAGCTGTTTTGCACCTTCCCATGAGAGGTGTTGAACCCAGGAGACTTCTAACCCAGCTGGGAGAGTTCATTTGGCATAGCCAGACCTACAGTGGATGACACTATTTGTGAATCATGGTAGTCTTGGAGAATGTGACTGAACTTACAGAGCCAGTTGGCTCTGCACTTCTGCTGCTTAGTGCTCATAATCTAAGCCCAGCCACCCCCAGCCCCTCTGATATCTGAAGACCAGCTGGAATGCAAGGAGGTTTATTTTCTGCCAAATCTTTCTCTTAATGCAACAGAAAAAATTGCCTTACTCTTAACATGACAAGTAGCCTTATAGTTTCAAGCCTAGTCTTGGCACACCAATTTTTAAAATTTATTATTTATTAAAAAAATAAAAATTAGGGAGCTATCTTTAAATCTTTGAATAATGCCAAAACAACCAAACACAACCTGAGAGTGTAATCCTTGTGCCAGTAGCTGATGCAAAGGCAGGCACTAGACCCAGGTCCTGAATTAACAAACAAGCCTGAATATTTAAGTCTGGTACTATGGGAACTGTTTATACGTAGGAAGAAAGACCTCTCATGAAGGAACTTGACTGAACTGATTCACCTTGTAAAAAAGGTGTTTTTCATTTGTGAATTAAAGATGACAAAAGAGTGCTAGAAAATTTTGGTCCTAAAGCTGATAGGGAAGTGTCACGTGACAAATTTCCATTTTTGTCTGTAAAAGTTTCCCAGTTAGTTCCTTTATAACAGCAAATGTGGAGGTACCAAAAGTCCAATATACATCAAATGTTTCATACATGAGTTTTTGGATATCCACAGTGTTTCAGTACTAAGCACTGATTGCTGTGGAGGACATTGACACAGGGAAAATTGGTCAGTCAAGTGCCAAAGCAGTGTTTTTCCTTTGGTATCAGCATAAGTGAGGTGTGTCCTATTGCCCACTGAGCCCCAGAGAGGAAAAAAATCTTGATAACATGAGAACTGAAGATGTACTAATGTTCCAGTTCCCCCAAATTCCTTGGAGTGCCTTGTCTGAGATACTTAGAGTACCCATCAACCTGCCTCACTGCCTGAATCTGAGAGACATGGAGGTACTGGAAACACTCAAATTTAGTTTGGGCACAAAACTTTGGCAATGTAAAATAAACAGTCTGACAAAGGGAGAGCAAGGGGACAGGAGAAGATTAAATAAATTCCCTACCTCAGAATTTAGAATACCTCAGAATACAGAATCACTGTATTTTGTTAATATCTTTAAAGGCACATTTGAGTGACCAAGCCAGGTGAACCTGTGGCCAGACTGGGAATAAATACAGTGGCAACCAGTGATCCCATGGGAGGAGAAAGGGGAAGAAAGGGGAAAAGCAACAGAACCATGTGTTCCATCTGGCCCAGAGACTGCAGTAAGAGGTCTGCCTTTCTCAATACACTTGTGTCAAAAAAATGTAGATTTAAATGAGAGGAAGTGTAATAATAAACTTTCCCTTTGATGCTGACTCAGGTGGGCCTGAGTCACTTCCAGGACCTTCAAAAATCTCCAGGTATGAGGCTGCATTGTGCCTGTTCAATATCACAGCTAGAAAATCACTGCAAAACCAACTGATGAGTCTCCCTTACTGGACAGATTATGAACTTCCACCAGAGGCGGAACAGAGGAGCAGAGATGTCACCTGAGAGATGACCAAAAGGGCTATAAAATGTCCTTCTCTCTCCCCATAACAGCAAGAATCTCTCTTACTTCCAACATGATGCAAATCAGCATGTGCAGCCCAGATGGTGCAATGTGCAGGGCTGCAATGCCTGAGAACAAATGAGAAAGGGAAGGAGGTATTTATCAGGAAGGAGGAAACCACAGCACAGAAGATCCAAAGCTTGTTCTTAGTAAAAAAGCCATCAAACTCCCTGGCTAATGAGAACAGTCTTCTCCACTTCCTGAGAAGGTGCAGTTATTTTGGATCCTTAACAGAGCAAAATAAAACCACAGAGCCACAAAATATTGCAAACAGAAATGTCTCTTCTGCATCAGGATTTACTTTTTTTTTTACATTCCTACTGACCTAATAATTCCTGAGGGGGGAGAAAAAAAATATGGACTCAAAGTAAAGCAAACTCTTCCTTTCCCAAAATAGGAGCTCTGTCTGATGATGCAGTAGGTCATCTGCACTTTATTACTGCTAACAGCAAAATTAATAAGCAAATATGATGAATGAGAGACATGTTAAACCAGCAAAAGCAGGAACGCTCATTCTGCTATTGAGACATAGAATGAGATTACGGCTAGCAGAAAGAAAATGGTAGGAAAGGAATGGAAGAAGTTTTAGAAGTCCTAATAAAGACTTTATTGGGCCCTGTCCATTTTTTCAAGCTTGCCTGTGGTAAAAAGCATATTTTTCAAACCTTCATAACACAATACTGCAAAGCATGCCTGCTTTGCACTGTCTACAAGGCACCATCCTAGCCTCCAATGCCCTCAGAGCAGGATATGGTAAACCAGCGCCTCAGCCTCTCAGGCATTTGAAATAATACTCAGGTCATCACAGAGCACATTTCCCTGTAGAACTTTACAATCACTTGGAGGTCTCAGGGAAAAATAAAATAATAACATAAACCAACTGGCCTATTTCTGGTCAGCACATATTCCTTGCTCCACCTTTCACCTGAACATCCTGTGCCTCTTCTGGAAGTTCCTTAATTAACCCTTACTTTATCTTAGAACTATCAAATGTAAATTAATAGTCATGTGGGGTCATCTTTCCAAGGTTACGCTTCATGGCATGCACCTGCTCCTGCCTGTCAGAATTAAATCTGGAGAGTGCTGAGTTGCTCTGTAATCTGCGTCATTTGAAGATACAGGTTTTCACCTATACAGCAAAGTGCAATCTTAATTTGGGCTTTGTGATGGGAGCAACAAAGTCCCAGGAGGGAAATATTCTATATTCTCTTTACAAAATGTTCTTTTTTCTTTTTTCTTTTTTTTTTAATTTAGGGTGAAAAGAAGGATGAATATCCATTTTGAGATTTTATCACCTTTCTTAACTCTCCTTTTTTTTTTTTTTTTTTTTTTTTTTTTTTTTTTTTTACACATGGTGGTTTATTTTTAAACAGCTTTCATTAACAAGGAACAGAATTCCCTTAGCTGACCTTAGACATATGCAGCCTCACAGATGGGAGGGAAGGCTGCTTTAGGCTAAGCAAGCAAGCGATGTATAGGGTATAAAGCGGGGGGGAATCGCTGCCCTGCCCGCTGGCAGCTCAGCCGTGAGCCGTAGTGCCGGGGAGGGCTGATCCCCCCGCATGGAAAGCGTTCTCAAACCCATCCCAGCTAAGCTGATCATTCCATTGCCATGGATATGCCTTCTGTTTGCTGGGGGGAACTCCGAGGGCTCAATTTGCTGTTTGGAAATAGTGAAATTCGAGGCAGCTGCGGGTTTTTATTAACCGGCTTCTTAGCCAGAAACCGTGAAACCGATTCAGTGTTATTACAGGGTGGTAGATGGAGTAAATAATATTTAGACCATCACCCCAACAGTAATCACCGCTAAAAATTGAGGGAAATAAGTACTTTAGAGTGAAAAATTTTAGTAAATATGCCATTTCCCAGTATAAAATTCTACCCTTTGGTCCTGCAAAAAAGTATAATAATTGAAATGAAATTGCTTTATATCTTCTTTTTCACTCTAGTCAAGTTAATAAAATATAAAAGAAGGAAAGGAGAGGAGAGGAGAGGAGAGGAGAGGAGAGGAGAGGAGAGGAGAGGAGAGGAGAGGGAAAAAAAAGAAAAAGCAGTGGAAAACGCTTAAAAGAAATCCTGTAATTTTAAAGGGCTTGTAATGGTATTTTGTTTTCCACTTCCAGAACAAATTCTCTGTTAAGAAGCAAGTACCCAATATCTTGTAAACTGTCTTGCATAGTTCCGTAAGACATCTCCCTACACATAACAGTTTTATAATCTGCAATACTAACACAGAGTTTTTAAGACTTCAAGAATCATCCAGTAAATCTGTGTTATTGGGCTACATAAATTAATGTTTCCCAAAGTCTTTGATCTTGATGCTATCTTTCAGAATCCTAGAATGGTTTGGTTTGGAAGGGACCCTTAGTGTCATGTAGATCCAATCCCTCTGCTGTGGGCAGGGACACCTTCCACAGCACCAGGTTGTTCAGAGCCCCTTCCAACCTGGCCTTATCTTGTACATGTTATTTATATTAATATGAATAATAGTTATTCATCCTAACCTGTAAAATCAGCTGTGTACCTGTTACCTCTTTATAATATTCAAAATTAAAGGTATTTTGATTACTTTTTCCAGGTAACATTCTTAATGAAGGTGAAGTTGCTTAAACTTTTTTCTATCAAAATAAAAAAGTAAGAAGAATATATTGAGTATTTGTAAGAACTATTTGAAGTCATGCCAATCAAACCTCAAAACAACCTAAAATAGTGCAATTTCTACATCATAGTAACTTCCCTTTTCCTTCCAACACACCCACATATCCCTTCAGTCACATTGAATACACTACATCTGACCTCAGGAAAACTGAGCAGTCTTGGAAAAGATATTTTTTTCTGCTGCTCCCTAATAGCTCTTCGTTAGAATTGAAGTTGTCTTAGGTAGGTAGATTAATATGCTTGTTGGCCAGAAATGGGGCATTCAGTGAATTCATTGAGCCCAAAGACATCTGAGTGTATGGCATTTTCACCTTTTCATTGTTTTTTTAAGGCTGCTTATTTAGCTGAATGCAGCTACTGATGTATATTCATGTAACTGATTACCACTAAACACTTTGTAAATCAAACAAATTTTTTAAGAAGGCCAGTGTGCACGCACACACTCACACTCAGGTGTATACACAAGATAAAGGACAACACATTTTTGTGCTTTGGGTTACACCAGCGCCACGTGTAACAGGATCTGGAGAAGATAAACTTCCTTAATTGGGGTACAACAAGAGTTATTTTAAGACAGGATGCCTAGAGGGGTCAGGCCTTGGACAAAGAGGTCCTTTCTGCTTCTTTTCTTAGGGAAAAGGAGACAAGTTGGCTACATTAAAAAAAAAAAAAAAAAACTATGTCCTGTTGCAAGCTTGAAGATGGCTCTTAGCTCGTGCCTAAGCTTGCATCAAGGTGGAACTGATAACACTTGTGCAGGGCACGGTGGGCTGTGTGTCCCCACCAAGGCCCCTTACTGGGCAGGATCACAGCCAGTATGCTCCATATCCTGGGCATTGCACTGCTAACAGCTAACAGGTGTTACCAGCTCGTTTGAGTGAGTGTACCTTCATCAAATCATTGGAAATGTCTCCATTTACATCATCTGTGGATGTAATTGAGTGCTGCAATTGAGTTATTGGCATATTAATATTACTCCTGTGCCCATTCTCACCATGAAAATCTAGTAGATTGGGAAGGGCAGTATTGGGAAGGGCACTCCTCTTTGACCTCTGTAGGACTTCCCATCTTGGTGGTATTTCACTGAAAAACTGGCATGAACTGTCAGGGCAGCTGCTGCAATAGAACTGTAATGAAATAATGTTTGGTATTTCATGACTAAATCTTTATTCTGTGCATCTTCGACAGCTTCTAAAACATTGCAGCTCTTTACCTATCATTATCAAACACTGGTGTTGGGGAGGAAGGGGTAGGAATTTGGGCCCTACTACTCTGACTAGAGGATCCAAATCCTCATTTCTCTGTTAGGAACTTGTTTCTGTTTTATGTATTTAGTGCAATGACAGCATTGTTCCTTAGTTTAAGTGCTTCCTTCCCTCTCCGGCCTTTGTACCCTTGAGACATTACTAGAAAGCAATTCATTTTGCTGGGCAAAGTAACATATTTTTTAATGTGTTCTAAAACATCACTGATGTAATGGCAATTTTGTTTTCTGCAAGTATTATAATGTGAGTTCATAATACTTGATTATGTGTGACCATGGCAACAATGAGTCTGCAGGAGAGGTCTCACTCACCAGTGCTTTGCAGATGGGTATATATAGTGGAATGTACCCCTGTGGAGCTAATCCCTACGTAAATCTCTGCTGGAAGTGAAATACTTGATGTATTTTGGTGTCCTGAGTGGCCTTTTTTCTCCATTACTATTACGGATCCTTTTGACTATTTTTTAATCTGTAATTTTCAACCGATGAACTCCTGCCATATTGCAAGAAAGTGCTGTTATTCTTCCCTAAACACAAACTACCACTTTGTAGTGTTAAATCCAATTCTATTTCTATTATTTATTTATCACAGTCATCCCTTTATTTTCTTGTAGGAATCCTCTCTGTCCTAAAACCATGTCATCAGCAAATTCCATTAACAGACAAGTGCTGTCTGTGACAAGTCATTAACGAACACATAGAACAGGACTGGTGCCAGAGCTACAATCATGACCTCTTCCCAGCCTCACAGGGACCCTTCCAATACAATCCACAGTTGTCTCCCTCTACCTGGTTCTCCAGTCCTTTTCACCAGCTCAAGCAACTTCTCCTGTGGTCCTGCACCTAAGGTGTCAGTGCAGGCAATAGGGGTTAGGTAGTACCCTATTTAGCCAAGGTTATCAAAGGTAGATCTCTGGATAAATTTTTCCATGCCTCTCACACTGAATTTCAAACATTTAGAATTTGCTTTCTGCCCTTTACTTAAAGGCTTCCTTCGAAATGTCTTTTAAATCCTTGCGTATGCTGAAGTCAGAGTAGCACACCCAGAGTAATCTAGGAGAGATTTATGAAAGAAAAAGTGTGGGGCTTCTGCTGGACTGGGCTGCAGCCCCTTTGCAGCCCTGTTTCAAAGAGGCCTCTTACCAAGTGTAAAGGCTTCAGCTGTTTTCCAGTGACTTGATGGAAAAACTGCCTGGACAGATTTATCAAACCTGCCTCATGGCTGCAACTACCATCTCAAGCACATTTTGATGAGAAAAGTCACTTCTTTTTTCCTGCCTGCCCAGGGAGCTCCATGGGGCTCCTTGTGCTCTTTCTCCTTACCCTTCAGAGGGGCTAACATGGCATAGGTCCTCCCAAAACCTTTTCTCAGGTCCACTGTTGCTGTTATGAAATTCCAAGTCTCCTCCAGTTGAAGCCTCTGAGTTCCTTTCCTCAGCTGACATCCAGGCTTGTTGGTTTAGCAAGAAGTGTTTCTCTGTCATATCCCCATTGTTCACTGAAAACAAATTTAAAAATGGCATTCTTTTTTCTTTAGATTAAAGTCATATTGTTGAATAATGCTGGCATTCCATGAGCAGTGTCATTGCTAGTAATGTGTACTCTGGTTCATAGCTCAGAAGTTAAACCTTTTAATTGTAATTCCTAAAAATCTGTATCTGCTACCATATTACACAGCTCCTCGTATACATTAGAGTAGCAACTCTGTAGTTACCCACCCAGACTTTTTCTTTGCTCCTCAATTGCTCCCAGGATTATAACAACTGCTTCTCACATCCCTTCTGTAGTCTTTCATCTTCTGTCATTTAGATTGGTGTGGTATCCCCAAAGTTAAAGTGCCAAGCTGTTTCAATTTGTGGTTCATGTGTATGTGATGATTGCCTCAGTGCATCAAGCTGCAAGCGCTGCCTGGAGCGCTGAATTTCCTCTGGTATATCACAAAGGAAAACATTGGAGCTGTTGCTGTTGTCACCAGCACCACTTCCAACAGCAGAAACCAAAAGTAAGTTTGAGCAATTGTGCTCAGGAGCTACATAAATGCAGGCTCAAGGTTTTTTTAAAGATAAGAAACAAATACGTAAAGATGGAGAACACAAGGTGCTGTAAACTGCCTGCATTTAACAACATCTTACATTAACAATAAGGGAGCTGCTTTAAAAGCTAAGCCAGTTTTCATCATTCATGTCATTTGTTTCCTTTTTATGTTTCACTCAACTTGAGCAGTGACAGCTCCATTTGTATTTCAATCAGTTCTGTTGTCAGGCAGCAAACCTATGTTGCAGTTCTTGTGTTGGAAATACTTTGAGAGAACAATTTGAAGTAAACTATTTAAACAAAAATTGAAAGAAAATCTTGAAAACCCCTTATCTTGAGAACTTTACAGACTAAATAGATAAGCTTTGCCTCAAAAACTAACACAATGAAACTTCCCTTGGATATTTAACAGATCTGTAATGCTTGGATGCTTTTCTGCCTTTGCATAAAATACAAGCATGTGACTTAATTAAATTTAATTTTTATTCATATTCCACCCTACACACAACTAACTGTCAATTATAAAAGTAAAAACTGTGAAAGGTTGTTTGTCTGGAGAACAGCTAGATTTGATTTTCTTCTCAAAACCAGAAGACTTAATGCAGAGAGAGAGTAGCACAAGCTATTAACCCTTTTTTTTTTTTTTTTTTTTTTTTTTTTTGTCTATGCTGCAGCTCCCCAATAAAAACAACAGCCAGGAAATAAGCCATAAGCCATGCTGTTTTCCAAAATTCAGTGTAATCACAAGTTAACTTCAATGATTTGAAGTTAATCAAGTGGCATTTGAAGTGGCATTAACATCCCCAGAACCACCATTGAAGAGAAAAAGCATTGCCATCAAATTGCAAGTCATCTTATTAATGATCAAAAACATAACATAGAGACTAAATATCTGTGGACCTTTGAATGAATTACTTCTTGGAATAGCTCAAGACTCAGAATTTTAGGTGAAATAATCCAGAATTTCTGCTCTTAAAAGGACAGGAAGGAAAAGAGAACACACAGTTCGGTTTCCTGTCATTTGAAAGAGCAGAGCTGGTAGATTGTTTTGGAAAGGGGGGGAATATTCTGGTCCCCCCAGAAAAAACTCAGACTATTTCTTCAAGTGCAATAGAAGAACTGTATGAGAGCTTTGGCCTCAGCTAAATACCTCATGCTATTTCCCTTAAATAAAGATAGAAGGTGTAAAGACAGGGAAGTAGTCAGAGCTCCTGTACACTTTGCTCGGGAAATGTCTGCAGTTGCAGGGCAGCTGATTCAGGATATCTCAACAAGTAACATTACCAAAAACCTGACTGCCAGGGAAAGACACTCAGAACAGTTTCCTCTTGGTGACCTTTGTGACTGAGATTGTGGAAACGGTAATACAAGATCCTCTTATGTGGGCATTGTGTTCCCTGGGAATTCAGCGTGGTATTAATTGCATAGAGCAGATATGGGTCCAAAACATAGGATTCAGATTCACAAGTGTCTCACAGTTTGAAGAAGTTTAAATTAATGAATCTGAACTTCTTAGTCACTGTAAAATTGCAGAAATAATTGCTGCTTAATGTCACCAAAGAAGTTAAAGAATGTATGCATGTCAGATCAAAATATATGTAGCTGAAATTTAATGCAAGTCTTCTTTTTGCCATGCTATGTAATCAGGCCTGTACAAATGGCAACAAAGCCCATTTATCTCTGCATCTGTCCTCACCTTCAGCCAAGTTTCAGTACAATGTCTTCCCAAAGCTGCAGCTTTGGAGCAAAGATATCTGGAGCAGCACGCTTTGTATGGCTCAAGAATTAAGTTTCTGAACCAAGTTCCTGTGATTATCAAATCCAGTCTCCGTACTGTAGGGTAGTCAGTTTCTACTGTGGTTTGAACTTTTTTTTCTGACAATTCAGGAACACCTGTCTAAGTTAATATTTCTACTTTCAAATACAACATGTGTACTGTAATATTACAGCAGTATTCAACATGAGGGAGCACAAAAGGGAACCCAAACTGGACAATAGAAAAAATTGCAATTTAAAAATTGACAACAAATCTCCATTAAGATTAGTTGTGCAACTTCCTTTAAACTTCATTTAAATTTCACTTTTAAAAATGGCAATAAAATTGTTGCAGTAATAAAACCATCTTCATCCTTGAAAAAAAGCAAAACAAAAGAAAACAAAAAACAAACAAAACCAACCAAAAACAAACAAACAAACAAAACCTAGGAGGTTTTTTCCACTAAGGTTGGCTATGATCTACCCTATAAAGAGATTTTCACCATCAACCCCAGAATGGACATTTGACTCCTATGAAAAGCTGGGGAAGTATTATCAGAGCAGCTTTGCTAGGCATAGGTGCAGGATGCCACACATCAGATGTTTACTCAGTTAATCTGCAGTGTGAAACTAGAAAGAGGAGGAGGAAGAGAGAGAGGCCACGACACAGCATTGTCAGCTCTTGTTTCTGCAATCCCTTCCCTCTCCCGTTTCTTCAGAGCTGTAGGCCATGTCTACATGCAGAAGTCACATCAGCTTTACTGAAACTGAGATACTTAAGCCAACAACTTGCATGTGTGCAATCCTGCTTCAAATTAATTACTGGCCCAACCCAAAGTGATACAAGTCAGTCTTAAAACCCACAGAAAGCTCTTCCTGTCTTAATTGCCACATGATTACAGCATTATTTAAACAGCAAAAATATTTCAAGACCTCAATCCTGCTATCTCTGAGAGACAGGGTGGGCTTTTCGCTCGGGTCAGGCAGTGAATATCCAAAGGCAAAAAGCACAGGTGGGAGGGTTCAGAGAAGTTGGATGTGCTAAGCCAGTGGACCTGGTACAGCAGATGTTTATTTATAGCACAGTAGTAGTGCACATGCATTCCCTGAAATACAGATCCAGTTTGCATGAAGCAGGCATGCTTCCAAAGGTCTCTGGGAGAACGACAGATACGCTGCAGTTGGAGTTTAGCTGCTATTCAGCTATTTGTCCTTTCCCATAGCATATTTCCTATCTTCATATTCATTTTTTCTTAATAACTAGCTTCCTACTCGTTTGATATTGGAGAGGGAGAGGGCCTGGGGAAACAAAGGTTTTCCTGGTGGCTGAAGGTTTTAGCAGAGAACAGAACGTTTTCCCCAGAGGATGAAAATAACTGTATGGTGTGAACTGGTACAGAGGTACCACAGAAGGTAGCATGGAAGCTGCTTTTCTTAATTAAGAATGTAGCAAGGTAGATCAAATTTAAATTGGGGTAGGTGGCCTCAGGCAGGCTGGCTTTGGGGTTGCCAGTTTCAGCTGCTGCCTCCAGGCTGGGATCAGCTGCATGTTGCCAGCGGCAGGAGGTCACAGCCCCTGCTGCAACCATAGCTGCTTTTCTGTCTGTGTCTCTTCTCTGCAGGCCTCTTGTCTGCATATTGAGACACTTTTTATACTCAGTGGCACTGCCACTATGAGCTATTGGACCAGGACAAACAGGGTGAATGCCTTGCAAAACTGCAGCAGACTGTGGGTGGGTGCTAGCCAAGGAATGAGGATGGGGAGGGTACAAATCCCTGATGGTTATCTGTGTCATTTGGACACACAGGGAACTGGCTGCTGGTCCCACAGACCAAAGTTTATGTCCCCATTTGCTGCCTGCCTTTTGTCCTTGTCTGGACTATTTATGCACTTGAGGTGGCAGACGTTGTTACCCTGCACCCCCAGCTCTCCCACACTGTCCCACAAACAAAGCTCTCAGAAAGATGTGTGATCTTGCCAAAAGCCTTTAAGCTTTTGTGTGGGCCAGCCCTGGAGATTTATACAGATCAGCAGGTGCCTAAATAGAGCATGGCACCGGCTGAAATCAATGGTGTCAAGGGTAGCAGGCACTTCCCTGCCACCGGCTCCTGCCAGCCCCAGTAGCTCACCTGAAATATGCGTAGCATTTCCTTCCCTCATCTTTTGGGAGGCAGACAATGATTTTAAAAGACACCATCTCATTAAATAATTTTCTGGTTAATGCTTAGGCACCCCTTAGATGCAAAATAATGAATGTAAAAGATCAATGGATGAATTATTGATCCTGTCAGAACTCTTTATAGCTAATTATAGCAGTGAATGCTGACTGAAGTGGCTATTGGCTACCTACCAGTCAAAATAAGGTCACTAGTATGTTTACAAAAAACTCCCAAAGAAATTAAATCTGGCACTGTTATAGTATTCCACCTCATTTATTCCAAAGACTACTCACACCACCTGGATTGTTTGGGGTGAGACAATGTACAAGGACCTGCATCTGGTAGGGAGGATCCCAAACACATGTACAAGCACAAGCTGGGTGGAGAATGGATTGAGAGAAGCTCTGAGAGGAAGGATTTGAGAGTCTTGGTTGATGAGAGGTTCAACATGACCCAACAATGTGTGTTGGCAAAAGAAAGCCAAAAAAAAGCAGAGTGGCCAGCAGGTCGAGGGAGGTGATTCTGCCTCTCTACTCTGCCCTCATGAGAGTGCTGCATCCAGCTCTGGGGTCTTCAACAGAAAAAGGGTGTGGGCCTGCTGGAAGGAGTCCAGAGGAGGCCACAAAATTGATCAGAGGGCTGGGGCACTTCTCCTGTGAAGACAGACTAAGAGACTTGAGGTTGTTCAGCCTGGAGAGGAGATCTTACAGAAGCCTTCCAGTACCAAATGGGGGCCTACAAGAAAGCCAGAGAGAGGCTTTGGACAAGGGTATGTAGTGACAGGAAAAGGGGGAATGGATCCAAACAAAAAGAGAGTCGGTTTAGATTCGATAATAGAAAGAAATTCCTTCCTATGGGGGTGGTGAGGCACTGAAACAGGCTGTTCAGAGAAGTTGTGGATGGCCCATCCCTCAGGGTGTTCAAGGCCAGGCTGGGTAGAACTCTGAGAAAACTGGTGTAGTGCAAAGTGCCCCTGCCAGTGGCAGGGATATTGGAACAGCATGATCATGAAGATCTCTTCCAACCCAAACCATTCTATGATTTTACGAAGTACAAACTGTTGTCCCTGTCCCCTCTAGCAACAAAAAGCATTACCAGCATTTGTGTGCATCTCCAGCTAGGCAGGAATTCACTGCAAAGCTCTGCGCATGTTAGATACAGAATTTGTTCCCACCTTGGAAAATAAAAAAGCTTTGAAAACATTTCAGATTATTTCAGTCTCCTTTACTTTTCCAGGGTTATTTCTCTTGCATACATTAAGACTTTCTGAGAAACAATTGAGCAACATGGACTTTCTTCAGCAAGATAAGTAACAATGGAAACTGTGTTTCACCTATAACTGAACCTATCTGGACCCTATAGTAACTTTTTATTAAATATCTGGATTTTTATAAAGCAATTTGTTGATATAAGTCAAAGTTAAAACCCTACTACTAATCTCTTTTCCATTAACAAGCATGAAATGCATTTAAATTTGTTAGTCTCTCTTCTGAGGTCTCCTGGACAGGAACAGTTTTCTCTTTCATATTTTTACAGGAAGGAGTTGAACTAAGGAGTTGAACTCATTTCAGACACAAATTATGCTGACACCTCCCAAAATTTTCTGCAAAACTCAAGATGTTTACCTTTTCCACTCCCAATAGAATGGATTCTTCTTGCATAGGGAGCTAAATTCAGCTTCAGATCTGACTAGATATCTCCCAGGACACAAACCAGGGCTATTCCTAGTAGCTGACCAAGCTCACTCTATCTCTCAGTATAACAAATCCAAAAGCTCCACTGGGGAAATTTGTCTGGAACCACTATGCTCCCACCAATCCTTTTTACTTCTGTGAACTGTTGTTTTCTAATAATAAACATTCATCCAAAAATCCCAACCAGCTGCCCTGTCATGCCATTTATCAACACCCAGTATGCTGGGATTTAACTACAGAACTCACCTTGTTGTTTGTTGGACCTGCAGTTTAGGAGGCTGCTGTACTGCTGGGTACTATTCAAGGGTTATTCTGCTGTCTGTACTTGCAGGTAGAATGACAGAAAACTTTGAAAAAAATGTAATGGTGCTTTGGGGAAAAGGAGGAATTTGAGTAGAAAACTGAGAATCTGTCACAGACAATGTAAAAAGAAAAACTGAGAAGGAGGGATTTGGATGCCTAGTGGCTACCCAGACTACCTGAGCTGACCTTTTTAAAATGATGCATACTTTCATGCTGGGATTCATTTCCTCTAACTTTACAGTAGATGTCTAAAGGCATCTCTACCGTCAAGAGAAAGAAGATGACACTCCTCAGGCACGAATTACCTTTGATTACATGGATTCTAAAACACTTTAGAACTAGCAGTCTCATGTAGTTGTTTATTTCTCTCCATTGATTATTGTAGGGTGGGCTGATCATTCAGACGAAAACATTGCAGATATCTGCCGTTTGACAAGAGGAATCTCATTCTGCTTGTGGCTGAATCACACACCATGTACCCATGAAAGAGTCTTTCAAATATAGGACAATCCAGAAAGCTCTATTTCAAAGATATTTGATGGATGAATATGATTTTGGCTTCCTTACACTTTCTCTCCACTGAATTGGTCAGCAATCCAAAAGAGGACAAAAAAGTAAAGTACTTCTGAAGAATCAGACCCTTGATATGAAAAGCAAACATTCTGGCAGGACACAGAGAGCCCAATATTCATGAACTACTTTTTTTCCCCCCCTTTTTATTTAAATAGAGATTTCCTTGTAACTTGCTCAGATGGCATACTCAATGCCTCAGGCAAGACTGTGCAGCTGCCTCTACAGCTTGCAGAGGACTTGGCTACATTACAAGTGTCATATTTTCTCACAGATAAATTGTTCTTGAATAACATTGCCTATGTAATAGGGTTTCCATCGGTATCAGCTTTGCATACCTCCTTCCTTCTTTTCACCCTCCTTTTATCATACAGGCATGTTAACTGTGACCACTGCAAAGAAGTTCTTTTTATGCCTTAGCTCCCCCTGAGTCCCTCTTGTCATCTCCAAGGGAATGGATGGCATATGGGATCATGTTCCATATTCCACCCTGGTGCCTTTTTTTTTAGCACCTGCTTTAAAAATCTAGGGCCACAGTGCAACGGACAAGGTTTAGTTAGAGCCCAGAGCAGTTGTTATACAGTAGGCTAGTGACTGAAAGGAACTGTCCTCACCCAGCTTCACCACTTCCAGGAGCCATTCTTGCAACTCCCAGGTCTTCTGAGGACTCACTGAAGGCAAGGGGGTGGATTTTGTGCATGTGTGAGTTAGAGAAGTGTGGGTTTGCAGATTCTAGGAAAGGAACTGACTCCGATGTACCAACAGAAGTGCACCTATTTTTGTTTATCTAAATAAAATCTCTTATTTCACATTAAATATTTAATTTATACCCTCTCTTTTGCAGTGTTGAGAAGGGACAATACAATACAATAGGCTAATATTTTATCCTGAAGAAATTCTATTCTAATTAAACTCTTTTCCTCTGTCTAAACAATTCCCCTGATGACACAAATTACACGTCATGAATGGCAGGAGATCAGACTTGGTAACTTTCTGAAGACCATGGGAGTGGCACAGAGCAGGTCCTTACCACACTTACAGACCATGCACCCAGCTCCCTGTCCCTAAAACTGGCTAAACAAAAGATTTCAAACTTGCATTATGTTAACAAGACTTAAAATCCACCACATCCTTGTCCACAGGTTGGCAGCCCCTGTCTCTGCAGCTGTTCCTCACCCCACACACACACCTAGGCTGAGCTGCCCTGCTCAGAGCCATGCCAGCAAAAGCTGCAGCTTCTATTAAACCAGACAATCTTCCTCACTGGCTCTCAAAACCGAGTACTGAAAATCCTAAGGAACCCTGACACTGTGTTTGATCTCTTTTTAAAGTTAAATTTTTAATAAATGGAACGGTCTGCTGCTGAATGGGAGCAGAAGGGTTTGTTTTCTCACCCACCCCTACAAAAAAAATTGACCAAAGCTTTGCCAGAAGAACCAACAGGGAGAGCAACACAAGCATAGACTAATATTTACAATATTTGCAGCACCATGTCAGCGAGCTGAAGACAGCAAGATGACAGTGGATAAAATGCCAACATTTTCTGCAGGTTTTTCTGGGTTACTGCCCCTAACATTGCTCCCACGGATGGGGAATAAAGTGAGGGCAACAACCAGGGGAAATTTTAGCCAATGTTTAGTAACATGGCTGCAGCCCAAGTCACCATCCAGAATGTAATTCCACTCCTCTGAAGACTCAGCAGGGCTCATTGCAGCAGATAAACAAGTCGCTCTGTTACCCTGGGGCGTGACAAATACCCCTGTGAAGTTGCCTGGATGGAGAAGAAGGGATCCAGTGCAAGATCCAAGCCCACATTCCTACCTGGGAAGGCTGAAGAAAAAAAACTATCTCAGCTTTCTACTAGATGCTGTCTTATCATAGGCAGAGCACGTATCCCATATCTGACCCCAGGGCACCAAGGCAGGGCTTGAAACTGAATTCACTGTCACCAGTGATGTCTTTCTCTCTTCTTGCCTAGGCAGAATATGTTGAGGGTGCAAGCAGGGTGCTTTGGGGTCACTTCTCTGCAGTGCCATGGAAATTTTAGACAAATCATTTTGGGTATGTCAGTATTAAGAGGGTTGAGAAACACCAACCCTTTCCACTTTCTCTGGGGCCCCTCAAGGCCAGGAAGGAAAATCAATGGAGAAGCAAAGCAGATGCTATCTACCCTGCTGAAGTCCACAAGCAGCTATTCTTTGGACATAACTCCTCTGCACAATTCTGCATCAATACTTCTGCATTTTCTCTAGCCCCAGGCTGTTATATGCCATATACCTGCAGTACCATTCAAATTTTACTACTTGGAAAAAAAAAAGGAAAAAAAAAGAAAAAAGAAAAAAAAAAAAGAAAAAAAGAAAAAAAAGGCAAAATCACACCCAAGCCAGTAAAAAAAACAAAAAAAAAAAAAAAAAACAAAAAAAAAAAAAAAAAAACCCCTTTGAAGTGCTTTAGATGTTTTGGTAGGAAAGAATATTAAAGCCCCAGAGAAATATCTTGTATGGCATTGTAACCAGTGAACTCTGCCTGAGCCTGTGACATACACCTCCCTTTAATGTTTTTAGAAAATCAATGAAACTCATGCTCCTTAGCAACTTAAGCTTTTTTTTTTTCCCCATGAAGTAGAGAGACAAAACTCCTAAAGGGTATCAGCAGCATCCTAGCACAGAGGAGATGTAATTTGTCAGACCACAGCATTGTGAAATACTTCACAGCTGAAACTATATGGACTTGACAGAAACTGTGGCCAGTTAACACCTCATTTTAGAATTTTATTCAAGAATAATTAAATGGCAAGATGTCCTTAGCCCAAAAATAGCATATTTGTCTTTTCCTAAACCATCATAAATTTCAGCATCTGCTATCTTTCCCTAACATGCTCCCTGCCTCTTGAGAAGGCACAAAACCATGAGTGAAGATTTGAGTGTCTCTCTGGCTACCAGAGTTTACAGCATCTGTCAGCTACACCATGTACCAGAACACAGCACATATGGACTACTTGAAGTCATACACCCAGCAGTCAGTGCTTCTCTCAGACTATTTATAATTCCATCTCTTGGGGAGAGAAAGCAACAAATAAATTAATGCAGGGTCAGATTCTGCCACAGAAATTCTTTGTCATGCCCCTAGTTGGGTCCTAAGTTAAGGCCCTCCTTGATTAAAATTGAATAAACAAATAATGTAGAGAAAGCTGCATGTTACTTTTAAGAAGCTCATGAGCTGAAGAAGCAGCTAAATTCACAGCAAATCTCAGCTTCTGTGAATCATTCATTCAGAATTACAACTCTGATGTCCATTAAACATTCTCCCCAAACAGATACTTTCTGAAAAATCAGTCCTGTATACTCATTTAAGATACAGTTGATCCGTGTTTGTGGACTCCTGTGCAGATTCTGGTCAGCAAACTGGCCTCAGTGAGTGCTTTGTGGAGGAGATACTAAAGCTCAGACCCAAACACTTTCTCTCTTTACCAAGATCATCACATGAGCCTGCTTGTCCTGAAGTCTGCTTCTGCCCAGGGTGTGCCACCCCCCAAAAACACCATATGCACATGCACAGCCAGTCCATCACCTGTGGGATGGAGGGAACCCGCTGCCTCAGGGCTGCTCACAGTCAGACATGGCTGGGGTGCTATAGGGGTGCATATTCCCATATGAAATGGGAAGTGATAGTCACTGACTTGTCTAGGATTTCTGTGTGTAAAACAGCCCAGGTGTGCTTACTGTTACAGGAGCTCTGGACACACCAAAGGAAATCTGCTCCTCCTGAGCCCTGGGAATGCCTCAAAATGATTCTCTCCTGAGGATAATGAATTGCACTCTTGTACTTCCCACTAGCTCACTGATGACTATTATTCAAATTATTTGTGACACAAACAACAAGACAAAACCCCAAACCCAAAAGTATTGTCACTTAAAACCTCTGACAAACCACAACCACAGTTCTGAACAGCATCAGGTCACCCCAGCCCACAGGGAAGGTTGTTCAGGGATGGCTTGCAGCAACATAAAGCAGATGTCAGAACAGTTCTCTCCCACGACTTTTGTTATTCCTTACTGGGACCACAAGGAGTACTTCCCATTTCTTCTTTGCAAGCAGCTGAGAGCTGTTGTGTCCACATATCACTTTTCCATTGTCAGGCTGCTAATTGAAACTTAAAGGCCTTCATTAGCCACTTCCCATGGACCTGCATGGTGGATTCGTGCCATAGAAAAGCAAGGACATTGACTAATGAAACCTGACAAGTCTCCCTGAGAAATCCACCAGGATTTCTAACCTCAGCAGCTTGCTCAGTCAGAGATAACCATCCCATGGCAGAGTCAGCGAAAGAGATGTGCCTCAGCTTCTGCAGGGCTGTCAGGCCTCAAACAGACAGACCTTTAAGACCACCACACAGCAAGGATATTCCTTTGCCAACTCTCTGCAGAATTGCTTTTACTTCTTTATCTACTTATTTGCTCTTAAAATTGCCATTTTCTCACTGGACTGTGTATTGCTGCTTCATTTCTATGCCGTTTACTCATGTGCAAGCAAACCGAGTGTAATGGCCAACCTTCAGTTTATTGTCTGCTTTTGCTACCAGGCTCTCCGCCAAACGATTACTGAATTTCTAAAGGAACGGGCAATAAAACCTACGAGGAAAATGCAGGGGAATTCCACAATCCCTTCCCCTCCACAGTGATGTCATTAAGGGCAAGATAAAGGTGCCAGACACAAAAGGTGTGGGCTCAACGCGTCTTTGAATTAAACCTGCAGTCTCGTGTAACAAGGGCTGCTAATCCCCTTTGCAATTGAGGCCCCCCGAGCTCCCGGTGCCAGCAGACTCGTCCCCCTTGCTGGGGCTGCCGCACACACCCAGGCAGGCCGGGGAGGGAGCACGGACCTGTCCCCACACACCGAGCCTCTCCTCTCCTCTCCTCTCCTCTCCTCTCCTCTCCTCTCCTCTCCTCTCCTCTCCTCTCCTCTCCTCTCCTCTCCTCTCCTCTCCTCTCCTCTCCTCTCCTCTCCTCTCCTCTCCTCTCCTCTCCTCTCCTCTCCTCTCCTCTCCTCTCCTCTCTTTTCCTGCGGGAGCGGCACTCGGCCTCGCACGCAGAGGGCAGGAGGCTGCCACAGCAAGATGCAATGTTTGGGTAATTGCTGTTTTTCTCGGCCGCCTCAGGTGAAGGGGAACATTTGTCACTTCTCTGAGCAAACCCCAGCAATCAAAGGCGCGGCTGGCGGTGCCCGAGGCTGCGGCGGAGTCACTGCTCGCCAGTGACTCCACTAATGAGCAAACACTGCCCGCAGGATTGCCGGGAAGCAGCTTTTCAGACACTTTCACACAGCCCGCTTTCTTATCGAGCACTAAATAACTGGAGAGCTTCCTTTTGAGAAAGGAAAGGAAGTTTCCGACTGAAATTTGCCGAGCGGCTTTAGAATTAGCGTATTGGCTCAGTAGCTAGCTAGTGGTGTAGCCTTTTCCTTTGAAAACCCAGCCCCTTCCATCTTCCCTTTTGCTCACATAAAGCAAGCAAAGTCAGGCGAGGCAGCCAGGACTCATGTTGTGATTCGTAATCGTAGGACTGAGAATCTATTTTCATTGACTGGACAACAGACAGAAATGGTGACTCTGCAGCTGACTCCCAGGACAGCATGTGAGATATGCATGGCATGCTGTAAGCTTTGTAGTCTCCTTTGCAGAGGAAAATTCCCTAGATAAGGACAACGGTAGGGAAGCAAAGGAGGACAGAATGACAAATCTCACAGCAGTACAAGTCCTCAGAAAGCGCTAGGGTCTCTTTTATGGATAGAAATCATTTTCATAAGCTGAAACAAGAGAAAGAGCAAATGTTTAAACATCTGAACTTACATAATTTGTTTTAAGTAAAGGCTCACAAAGCACAAGTGCAAACAACCTTACTTCACCCCAGCCTTTCTGGATCAAGATATGTCTCAAAGCAGATCTCCTAACACCTACAGAAATAGTGACAGACCAAGAAAAGGGAGAAACTTTGCCTCCTATCTAGCTTAGGTGCCTTGGCAAAGATTTTCTTATCCTCAAAGGCCAGAACAGAGCTGCCTTTCTTTAAAAATAAATAGAATTGTTTACTGGAATTGTTTACAGTGTTTTACAGGTAACTTATGGTGTATTGATCTCATATCTAAACTGAACAATCCTTAGTAATCAGAGAGACTCATAAGTTGAAGGAAAGAAAAGGATGGTTTTCTCTTTCTCTTACAGTTTTTTACTTCTACCACACACTGAAATGTCATTACTGTTTGGCTATCTCAGTTTATTCAATACTCAAAAAATCAGACTTTATATAAGGACCTCATTAAATAAAAAAATAAAAAAAAAAATTAAAAAAAACAATAATGGGTCTCAATGCTCTTTATTCAGACAACATGAATTCTCTAATTCATCACTTCATTAACTCACAAATTCTCCAGCTCACAAACTTACACGTTGCTCTCTCTGTGCCTCAGTGGTTGTGCCAGTACATATTGGGGTGTGGCATCAGCTGAATGTTGGGCCAAAACCAGAGCTGAGTGGACTGTCATCCTTGCCCCTTGCCACAGACCAAACTCTGAGAAAAACCAGAGCCTAGGGGAGGGGTGGAATTGTTGGTCCTCTCACCTCGCTGAGGGGAAGATTTGGGCACTCACTTAAGCCCAAATCAGGTAACAACTGGTGATTCATTTTCCAACATAGAGAGATATTCGATAAACATAGATATAAAAATATATTAGCAGCAAAACTAATAGAATACAGCACAATAGTACAGTGATCATAGGATGTAATACAAGATGCAATATGCCATTTGCAGATGGTGCATATCTCGTAAAAACACCATACCAATGATGTTCAGAAGTTTGTTCTATTTCTGTTGCAATTCTGACAATGCAGCCAGTATCATGTTTGATAGCAGTGGTCACCTGTTTTGGACAAATAATAGCCATTTCATATTTGGTGATTAAAGTTTCCAGCTCATCAGTTTGAGGGCACACTGTGTCCTGTGCTGTCCCTAAGGAACCAGTGGGGTCCATGCTGTAGGCCAGTCTGACACCAGCACTGGTGTGAAGTTTGCATTATGGTCTCTGTTAAGCTGTCTATGGGTCTTTAACGACATGAGATGTTTTAAGATTAAATTTTTACTTCTCATTACCCAACTCCAATTTGATTGCCAGTAAATTAAATTAATTTAGCCCAAGTTATCTGTTTCATCCATGTCTGTAATTGCTGAGTGATCTCTTCCTGTCCATTTCTCAGCCCATGAGCTTTTCATTATATTTTCTCTAGCTGAGGAGGGTAGTGATAGAGTGACTTTGGTGGACACCTGGTGTCCAGCCAGGGTCAACCCACACAGTTGCATAGCAAGGAATTCATTTAATTCTTACACAGGATTAAACCAACCCCGGATGTGGTGTGTGTAGGGTAAGCATTACCCAAACTGTTCACGATTTCAACACACCACAGGGAATTTCCACCCTTCAGAAGCACATGCCATGGGTTTGACAGAGCACACTTGCTGAGTAGCCCAAAGAACTTTTCCTTCCCTAAGATCTGCTTGAATATGGACAATACAGTCCTTTATTCTATTACAAAATCTATGGGTGACAACTCTCTGTAGTACCCCATGACAAATAAAGTCCTTAGATTACCAATGATATTTCCTGCAGATGAGGTACCTTGGTGTCTCCTGAGTGAGCTGCAAAATTATTCTAGAAGGTACTGGCTGGCCAGGGAGACCTGGATTTGAGTTCACTCTCAGGCTGTAGATTTCTCTACATTCTCCTTTTTTCCCTAAGCTTTCTTTAGTCATCAAATACCCTATTAAAGTGAAAAACCTTCTCTCATCTGAGTATAAACCTAAACAAATGGTTTTATCCATAAGTGATGACAGAATATTATTATGCAGAACTTCATTCTTCAGGTTAGACTTAAATTCAAGTTTAAGGGAGTAGCGAGAAAAGGGCAAAACCTTTCAGTAAGATATAAAATCAGGAGTGTCATCACCATCTGCTCTTAAATAGATAGGACAATGTTCTGTAAATGAAGTGCTAACCTGGTAAGTCTAACAAATCATCTCTTTGTTTTATTTTGCTGGCATCAACACCTCCATCGTTAAACACTTAGATTTTTGTCACTAAGACCACTGTACAGTATATTTTGAACATAGTGTAAAAGCAGCACCTTTTGTAGACTATGGATTTCCTATTTGCTGGGCAGTCTACAAATTTGAAGACACATACAACTGACAAACATAGAATTATTTATTTCTTGGTGCATAAGTTAGACTAAATATTGCATTCAGTATTAACACTGACCCGAGGAGAAGTAAAAACTCAGTTAAAAGAAAGCTGCTCAGGGATTCCTTTCGAGAAGACACACATACAGAAGTCTGGGAGGACTACAAGCTACTGAAGTCTCTATGTTTAAATAAACATCCAGTCCTTTTTGGTTACCTCACAGTCTGCTGTTATGAGGAGACTCAACACATCCTTTTATCTAAATATTCAGGGGCAGAATTCATTTTCTGTGCCTGGTCCAGGATGCTCTCCAAGCTTTCTGCTCTGTCAACAGTCCTTGAGATTCGTGTCCCCCCAATTCAGCCACCTGGGCAATGAAATTGAAATCTCCAGGCTCTACATCTCTACAATGCAGCCAGATTTCCACTGAAACCCCTTTCAGGACAACATGATTGGAGACTCAGCAGCATAATTCTGCATTAATGGACATTTCAGCTTCATCAAGAGTGTCACGCTTCTGCTCTCCTGCCACCTCCTAAAGCAGGCTCACACTTGGTCACCCCCTTCCCCCAGTAGTGCAGAGTGCCCTCATCTGCAAATCTGAAGGACCACTCACAGTCAAGACTGACAGCAGCAGCAGCAAGTCATCACCTTTAGAAAATTACTGTTTGAATTTTATAGATCTTCTTTTTTCAGATTCTTTGAATGAAAATGTAGCTATTCTTGGAATTTCAGTGAAAATACGGGAATGGTTGCTTCTCATTGCAGAGAGCATAACAGCTCCAGACACTCTACAGCTTTAATAGGAATATCCTTGGGGTCCCACATCCACTTGTTAGCAATTACTTAGCATATTAGCCAGGTGAGTGTCACATTTCAAAGCTAAAAAATGAAAGGTCTTAATGTCATGGAACTGCTGTTAGAATCATTTTTGCAGAAATATAAGTTTAGATTAATTTTCAGTACTTATAAAAACCTGTCCAAACTGTATTGTGTCACATGATCTCACCATAACCACTGAAAAGACTTTCTGGCTCTGAATAAATTTTGTGTTTGCATCAACTTTCACCATGTGCAATTTCTCCAATAGTAGTAAAATTACACAAAAAGGTTTTCTTTCTTCAGGTTTGAACAGTCCATGATTGATAAAACCAAAAACACGAGCCAATTCTGAGAACATCTAGCATGTAGGTTTAAATGAACTCTCTCATATTATCACTGGATTTTTCAGCACTCTGAATGTTGTAACACTCTAAGCTGTGGCTGCTTAACACCTCTTAACACAAGGTACAGCTTGCAAGGAGAAACGACTTGCATATATTTTCCACAGGTTGGTAGTGTTTTGTTGGCCATTCGGTTTGTGAGTTTTTTAATTTTTGTTAATTTGAGGGAGGGTTTGTTGTCTGCTTTTTATGATGCTCAGAAAAGAGTCAGATGACCATTTATCTTTAAGGATGAGGTCTGTATCTGTACAGAAAGGATATGGAATGTCTTTAGCTTCCACCCCAATGAACTCAACATATTCATGCCATAACAGAATTTGCAGCCTTGACCCAAATGGGGAGAGTGATGGGAACACCTGTATCAGGCTAAGTAGGAGCTTGGACTGCATCAGCCAGTGCTAAAAGAAGCTCCAGACCTTTGCTGTGTCTGCTGCTAAAGCTTTTATATACAGATGGATATACTCATACATACACATTTATTATATGTTTAATCAGCTATTATCTTTGTTTCTGTATTTCATTATAAATAGACATTTTTAGCATGTCCTGATTAAAAAAAAAAAAAAAGACTGTCATTTTGTGGCCATATGTATCATATAGAAAAGCTCTATGAAGAATAAATTTAGTTCAGTAGTCAAATAAATTTTTAAAAATATATTTATATAGAATAGGTGGAACTTATATTGAAAAGAAAACTGAAAGAATGCAGAAGAGCATGGGGGTGGCAACTGAAGATAACAACAGAAGCAAGAAAAAATATTTTAAATTAATACCATGCCTGTAAAAAACAATGGCAAAGCTGCATCTAAAAATACTGTTCATGAACAAGTCATTGCAGGATACAGTCACAGAAGTATTCTGGACTTCAACAGCACTACCAGCAAAAGAATCCCACAACACAATTAAAAAAAAAAAAAATTGAAAATGTGCAGATGACATGTTTTCAGTTTTCACCAGAACAGTAACTTTCTGCCAACATAGGAGTTACTTTGCACTATAAAATATCTTTGTTGCAGCAGCCACCATACAACTTAAAGAACTTCACTTTTGCAAGACAGGCTTTGGATTGTTTTCTATTATCCCTTGTTTTCTCACAGCATAAGCACACTAGGCTGGTACATAACATTAATCACAGTTTTTAATTTGGATCCCTATTAGTTTCTTTAATATTCAAAGCAGCCCTGCTAGAGGGAAAAACAATAGCTCCAAGGCAACGGAAGCTGTTCCTTTCTCTGGTTAACAATATTTCCCAGCCCTCCTTTCAGGCTGATGCTGAATTACAGAGGTGCTTGCTAGATGCAGACGACTCTCCTCTTGCTCTTCTTTCTCCTCCAGTGCACACAGGGACATGGGGAGAAGAGAGGAGGCTGCAGGAGCAGCCCAGGTGTGCCAGGGGGACACCAGCACAGGTCTCTGACCTCGAGTCAGGACACACCACTGCAGCCAAGCCCTCCTCCTGGCTGCTCGAGCAGTCAGCTGAAATTACCATACAAACCAAGGACCCCTCTGTGGACCAGGGATCCTTGGCTGTGCTCTGCTACCTGCTTACTGAGTGGCTCAGCATTTCTTTCAGCTGTACGTGAGGGATGTCAATCACTCTCCTAGTTAATTAGTCTGCTTTCAATTACTAGGATAATTAACACCTCATTTAAAGCAGAAAATAGTTCTCTTAATTTCAGTACTGTATGACTAAATCTGAGTTTGCCTCCAGCCCAGCAGCTCCCAAAAGCCTTGACCTGATAGTGCTGATTGGGATCATTAGCCCAAACAAATTATAACACTGCAAAGATTTTCCAGCTCTGTTCCAAGCTTTGCAGGATTTTTTCAGGACTCTCAAACACATATTTTCTTCAAAGAATACCCAGGGCATTGCAGAAGGTTCCCTATGCAACCATACAGAGAAAAATTCTGCTGGCTGCAACAGTAGCAACACAAGTGACCACCACACGAGATACCATCTTCATTTGGTTATTTTTTATTTTTATACAGAGCATGGAAAAGTGCTGATTCAGCCAGTGGTCAATCCTTCAACAAAGCCATCTTCAAAACTGAACCTGTACATGGAGAGGGGTGAACCTGGGTCACTAGCCTAGCCAAAAGCCCTCTGTTTTGTGGGAGATTTTTGTGCAACAGGTGTTATAGTAAGGAGAGGTGGGGAAGTTTGGTAATATCTGGAGATACCTGTAGGAAACAGAAGACCTTTAAAAGCATAATTTCCTTAAGAAACTAAGGTAACAGAACCTGCCTTTTGGAGGGATTCTTATTCAGTTTAAAGCTGAACAGAGTCTGATTTTCCTGGAAACACTAAATGAGCATTTGGATCTCTTGCATTTCATTTGATGAAAGTGAACACCCCAGGAGGCAAAAGCTATTTAATCTACAACTAGCAACCACTAATATTTCTGATTATATAAGGGACCCATTTTCACGTAATTAAAACAAGTATTTCTCCTTTCTGCTTTGGTGTTCTAACTCAGTCAATTCTCAGGAAAGACATTTTCAATACTAATAACTAAACTTTGATCACGACCCTGACTGTGATGTACAGTGTCATTCAAATATGTGCTTATTTTTGTGTTTCTTCACTTAGACTGGGATAAGCTTACAGAGTGCTCAGAAGCTGAAGAAAGATTTCTCTTCATCAAAGCAAAGATTTCTGCAGATTTGGGGAAAATGCCTCTACCACACAGCTTGAAGGGTGCTATGTGATTGAGTTATTAAAGATGGAATCATCATGCTGTAGCCAAAAGGGGGATGTTAAAAATGAATGACAGTCCTGCCTGAAATGAGTATATAACTATACATGCAGCCTTAATATTCTTCTAGCATTGCTTGGAGTTTTTGCATAAAATTTCTTGCAGCAGGAACTTTTGGTTGCTTGACAGATTCAAGCTGACAGTCTACAGGTGAAAAGCTTTCTGCCACATTACAAGTTTGAGTCATTCGGGACCATGGAGACAAGGACACATTATGTGTAGGCACTCACCTTATCGGGGCCAAGCTGCAAAAATCCTCCCAACAAATGGCTCCGTTGACTTAAGCAAGTTTGTGTCATGCTTAAGGATGTGCAGATTTTGATTCTATGCACAGGGCTCCCTTTCATGTTTGATTGCTCATTTTTTATTCAGCAAGAAAATAGCCTGTCAGTTGTCAGCAAGGATAAGCTCTCCAGCGCTGTAATTCCGAGAGCAGTTGTTGATTTTACAAACTTGCAGCCAACCTCCTCCATTTATTCTGGGCTTGATACTTTGGAAATGTTATTAAGAATTTAAACCCTAAACAGTATATTCCATTTCTTCCCTGAACATTTAGGTATTTATCTTACCTGTTTAAAGTCAAAGATTACATTTCGGTTTTTTCCCCCAACAGAAATGAACAGAGCAAAACTAATGTAAAGCATGCAGGCAACATTGTGCATCAAGGAAAATCATCCAGGCCCAGCAAGAGACACCAGACAGAAAGATTTCCATCTGACTATGGTGCACACTAGGGCAATGCACCTCAAAATTTTTCCTTCGTTTCTCAGCCTTCAGATAGAACCTAAAAATAGAGAATATCACTGAAAGATACTGTGATTTGGTCTAAAGATGCACCAATGTACTTCTTGTGTTAGGACCTTTTTGATAACACAGCCACAGTTTTTATTGTGGTGAAAAATGAGATAGTTTAATTTGCCTACCATCTTACATTTCCCAGAACTGTGATCATTGTGATAACCCTTGGAAACAGGCTAGACCATGGCAAAAAAAAAAAAAAAAAAAAAGAAAAAAGAAGGCTGAATTTTATGGCAAACACACATGACATCAATTTAAACATCCAAAAAGGGTATATGGGAATCTGGCTCTGTTTCTATCTTAGCAGTCCAGCGAAATCCTTAGGTTATGGCACATGCTCTACTGTGTCATGCTATGTGCTTTTCCAACTCTTAAATCCTTAAAACACAAATTACAGTGGAAATTGCATTGGTAAAGAAGAATTATTTCAGTCTGCCGTGTTCTGCAGAAAGTTATCTTGCATGGCACAGAACCAGTCCCCCATTGTGTAGGATTTGTGGGTTGCTCTTTGGAGATGTCAAACAATCTCCACGGTAGAATTAAGGGATTCCAGGTCACTCACTTGGTGTTAGATGCTTAGTAGGTGCTCTGGATTTGGCTATGATTCACATTTCAAAGAACCCTTAAAATATTACTTTACTAATTTCATAAATATTTATATGGTATGCAGCAGGGAAGCAACAGTCCTGATTACAAGCTACTCACAGGAGGCATCACTGCAATCCAACTGCTAAAAAACCAGATTGTTATAATTGTAATTGCTGCATACCTCCAGCTTAAGGAGAATTTTAGCACTTGTCACAGAATTATGGTGTCTTAGTCATCCTTGTATTGACAGAATGTTTGAAAAGTCACCTCCTTCAAATAAACCTAATATTAATTTGCTTGACTTATGGATGTTGCAGTGTTTGTTGATCAATATTTCAAACACCTTGCATCTGAATGTATATTTTAGGTAACTGTTTATACCACGTATATTCTTTTCCTTATTTACTTCTTTGTTTTCAAAACTGAAATTACATTTATCATTTTATCACATTTATTATTTTCTCCCGGAACATTGTGATTTTTGGGTGAAGAAGTGGACCATCACAGTAATTGATGGCACCTGACAAAGAAGCAACAGTAAAACAGTGAGCAGCCGTGTTTCCACTCCCATCACAGCAGTGGCAGTGACAGTGGACTCTGCAGAGTGTTGTCCCTCCAGCAAGGCCAGAAGAAGACACTTTCTCCTGTGTTGCTCCCCATTCTGCTCACAGACATCCAGGCTTGGCATCTTGAACAAAGTAACTTCTGTGTAAAATATTTGCTGTAGAACCAATACCAATCTGGAAGGAAATACCACTTCATTATTTTATCATAGACTTCTCATCTACCTTAAATAGAATAGTTTACATTATGACTGCTCTGAAGTTGGGATATATAAAATTATATATATTGCTGAATGCATCCAACTCACAGCTTCAAGGAGATTTGGAGACATTCAAGACATCTCGTAGAGTTTATCAGAAATTGGCACTGTTAAAATATGCTTTAGCTTTTGATCCACACTTAAGTGGTTAGATAGTTGGAGGAGGTGATGACTGAGGTCCCTTCCAACTGAACTATTTTATTTTATTCTAAATTTTGGTTGCTCTATTCATATACTCCTAAAGGTGCATAAGGAGGAGGCATATCAGTCTGCCTAGTTCTACTTTCTGAAGCACTTACTTTTTATAAAACCAGAAGTACTAAAAAAAAGTTATTACAAATAAAAGTTAAAATATCACAATAAAAGTTACTACAATTATAATTTACAAAGTTAAAATATGTGGTTTGATCTGCTCCCCCTGAAAACTTGCTTCCTTTTGTACTCTTTGCAAAATTGTAATGTTGCCCTTTGCTCATCAATTCCTGAGAAAGGTATATAAAGTCATTTAGAAGTGGGCTGTGCACCTGTACCCAAAAGTAGATACTAACATGAGGACAACCATCACAGCTTGAGTCCTGGCTTATCAGCAAAATCACAGTGATTTTGTAGCACAATGATCTTTGCTTAAATAATACCTATTTGTCAGAAAACAGAAGCAGAAACATATTTTTTATTTGTTGAAGTGTCTCAAATTTAAAGGAATTGAAGCCTCCTTTTTTTAAAGCTATTTGGTCAAAATAAATACACAACAATCTGCAGTAATCAAAATGTTTTAATACTTCAGATTGTTCTAGATAACATATTACTTTAGATTTCTTTTTTTTAGGATCCCCTTTCCTCCTTGTCATGGGTGTGATATATGACTAGAAAAGATAACTATCAGTCTGTTCAGCTGATATTCAGATATAAAATAAAGTCATGCCATTCTAAAACAGGGTCAAATTAATTCAGAGTCATAGTGAACAACTGTTCACTCTCATATGCACTATGTTTTTTATTATTTCCTCCTTTAGGCATCTTGTAAGTGAAGGACTGTTATTTCAATTCTATTGCTTTCTGAGGACTAAAGCTATTATTTTATTTTCTGTGTTTTTCTTTATTTATTGTATGGCATTTCTTTCTGTTTTTAAAATTGGTATTACTGAAATTGTTAAACTGAACTGCTATGCTAAAAATACAAAAATTGTGGGTAATATAGTGAAAAGTCTAAATGGAATATGACTGAATGTATTTAAGAACTAAACCAACTTCATAATCAGTATGGAGGTACTTCTTCATTAGAGATGCCAAACCTCTCAGAGAACAAAACACTCAGTGGATGTCTACAGCTGGCAGAAGTTACAAGTCAAGAAAAAAAATATAATCTAGTTTGTAGTTCTCAAAGGTTTTGTGCAGCATGGGGAAATGGGCAGACTTAGTACCTTAGTACCTAAAATGAGTGACTGTTCCCTCCTGTGAGCAAACAGCCAGGCTCGCTATTAAAAGTTTTGCTTTTAGTTATGTCAGCAAGAAATTATTTTAGCAAGAACTTTGAATTTAAAAACACAATACTTGTAGGTAAAACAGCTGTTTAAGCTAAAGCTCAAGGCAAAAATATGCTGTGGGGTTTTTTTTTCCCCCATACAGAATCTTTGGGAAGCTGTTGTACCTGGCTGAATATATGTATGCGTATATATATGCATATATATTAAATATATGTATTTTATATACATACATTTCTCTTTTTGCCAGTAATAAAATGTATCTTGAAGAAAAGAGACTATGGACATACCCATCTACTGCAGCCAAGCGATCTACAAGGATTCCTGGGATCCATAAAACAAGTTCATGTGCACAGTGACTATTATCCAAGATTTCCAAGATCAAGTAATTTCTACTGCCAGCAAGAATACTTTCCAGATTTCCTTTCTCCTGTCCTCTCTCTCCTAAGCTGTGCAGGCAGGAACCCCCTCCCTCCCTCCTCCCTCCTGTCTCTTCCATTAGAAATGTCACTACCCCATCTGCTGCCCCTGGAGTGACCCGTGCTGGCAGGGACGCACGGGCAGAACAAGGGAGCTGGAGTCATTCAGCACAATGTGCTACACAGACCCTTCCAAGGCAATTGCTAGCATTTCCCACCGAGAAAAAAATGTTGTGCAGAAATATTAATGCTGCTATGGTTCTCTTCTGATGCCTGTCTGAAGACAGATCAGGACACATCTCCTGCGTCATTAAATCCAACTCCTTCCTGCCGCAGGGACAATGCAGTTTATTTGTTCCATTTGAGTGTGTGTGGTTTGTGCCATCCAATCGAAGTGGTGACCAAGGGAATTGCTTCCCTGGACACAAGAGATGCTACTGTAATACCTGAATTACGTGGAATTACCTTGGTGCATCTATCTCAAATGGTGTTACAATTTCAGCCAGCAAATGTATATGTTATTGTGGTCAGCAGGCCTTCACTCACTTGAAATTAAGAATACTTTATGGCTTTTATCAAATAAAACAGTAATAACACAGCTCAAAAAGTGTGCACTCTTATTGGAAACCACATTGTACAGGAACTGCTTCTTCTCATAATTACATATTTGGCAACAGAGGGTGAGGGGGTGAAGGAAAGCTATTTTCCCATCTGCAGAAAATCCTGACAGCCTCTTAAAAACAACAGTAATGAGGGAGAGAAAAAGAGGTATTTGTGAAGGCTTTAGATATTAGTTTCACATAAATATGCCAAACACAAAATCTTCCTTGATTTACTTTTGTTTGCACGGGAGGAGGCTTTGCACAGTTCACTGGAACTCCTGACAAAATAGAAAGATCTCAGGGCACATAGCTCTCACAGAATATTTTAAGAAATAAATTCTTAGTTGATGTTTTATTTCACAGTATTCACACCATTCCAACTCTAGATAGAGGCAAAAAATGAAAAAGCAAAAAATGGATCAAAGTTTACTGAACCAATAAAGTGAAGAAAAGGGAAACATTCAGATTAGACTTTACAGAGTCCAAGGAGCTCACTTCATCCTAAGTCAACTCCTCTTTGCTCTGGAGCCCTGAATATGGGCTCAGGAAAGTTTGGAAAGGAAATAAGAGATAACTGTTGTCAGCTCTGGACAACAGAGGAAGGAAGGAAGGAAGGAAGGAAGGAAGGAAGGAAGGAAGGAAGGAAGGAAGGAAGGAAGGAAGGAAGGAAGGAAGGAAGGAAGGAAGGAAGGAAGGAAGGAAGGAAGGAAGGAAGGAAGGAAGGAAGGAAGGAAGGAAGGAAGGAAGGAAGGAAGGAAGGAAGGAAGGAAGGAAGGAAGGAAGGAAGGAAGGAAGGAAGGAAGGAAGGAAGGAAGGAAGGAAGGAAGGAAGGAAGGAAGGAAAAGTTTTTCAAGAGTTCTCTGTCCCAGGAACCAGACATGAAGAGCAAGGCTCTGCCTTCGGCTCAGCCCTTCACCCCACAGTATCACAGCAATTTCAGGGTAAGTTGTTTGCATGTTCTGGCACTTCACAAAATCTGTATCCTCTTGTCCAGGGCAGAATGTGGTGTGGCAGTCACCAGCATTGGAATAAGTGGAAACTTCCAGTCATAGAAAGAGAAAGCCTGAGGCCTTTGAAAAGTCTTTGCTTTATAAAGTGTGGCTCCTGCGCTCTGCCTTGCAGTCCTATCTGCTAGCATGTGCAATTATAACCTTCAGCTGAAGATCTATATTATAAAAGTCTGCAAGGCAAGATACTGAGTGCATATGTTTATCTGTAAATGTCTCTGTTCAGAGATAGAAATTATATTTATACCTTTATATGTACTGTAGATTTTCTGTAACATCCATAAAGCATTAAAACATGCTTATGTAAAATAGAGCACATGAAAATCTTTGATCTCCAGGAGTATTACTCTTTCCTACTTGTGTTACCTGCTGCTTAATAAACAAAATATTTCTTCTAACACCCCAAATAATTCAGGCCAGCAAAAATCTCAGGACACCTTGTCACTGAAAATGGTTTTGAGACTTCTGGTTGCTGGATGCTGTGAAATGTATACACAGGAACATCATAAGGTAAGACTGTTCCTTGGGTCAATAATTTGAAACAGACACTATTTGAAATAAGCAGAGCAGAAGAAGAAAGGTAGGTATTGCTTATCATGCTCTCAGGCTGCTTTTTTATTGATATTTCAGGTTAGGAATAAATTGATCACAACTGTAGTAAATCAGCTCAAACATAGGCAGAACATGTTGCAATATTCCATCTTGGACTACTCCTGGAATGGTCTCTGAACTGAATGGAAGCACAGATGCTTTGCCACCATCACTTAGATGTGATCATGGCTTCTTATCTCCAGTCATTATGCAGTTCTACTTCTGTTTTTATTGACTTCTAAAGATTTTGCTTTATTTGGCCAAACCTGTAACTAAACCCAAGCTTTAAATGGAGTATCTACAAACTTGGTGTGGGGTTTTTCTTTGAGTTTTCTAATACCAAGGTTGAAAAACATCTTTATGTATAAAATGATATTAAAAGCTTCACTTCTCCTAATTTGCATGCCTGGTATTTAGCAGTGTGAAAGAAGGTTGGTTTGTTCTGGCTTTTAATTTTTTCCAGGCATTTGGATCCAATCTGTGTAGACACAGCACAAACTAGTAGCCAGCACAAAGTGCAGCTTCAACAGTGTCCTGTTAGTTGGGGAGAAGTCTCTCAACTCACTAAGCTCACCAGCCCTGCTGTCTGGGGGCTGAGGATGAAAACAGTACAGCACTTTTCCTAAGAACCAAATCTCATACTACACCAAAGTCTTACTGAAGGTCTTGGGTGCAGAGGAGCAACAGAGAGGGCAGGTGGGTACTCAGTGTTGGCTCCCCAAGCGACAAAAGCTCCAGGAAAACTTTAGAAATGTTTCAGAGGAATAACTGAGGAATAGATCAATCTGTTGGGTGACACCATCCTTCTGCTTCTGGAGGACACAACTTGTGTAGCCTCTGCCTCTCAGACTCGAAGAGCTAAAAACATTCTAAAGGGTTGCAGCTGCAGCTCTGGATGGCTAAATTCAGCTGTACTGTATCAGTTTAACTACCACATAACAAATTATTACTCCTCTGTTTCATCTTGGTGTAAACAGAGCAGAACAATATGAAACATCTGAAGAAACATCAGAAAATAACAGGAGAATAAAAAACATCTCTTAAGTTGATTGTACAAACAAGTTTTATTGTTACAAGAAAAGAAAAAACCCCCAAACAAACCAAAATCAAACCAAAACCAAACCAAACCAAAAAGCAAAAGCAAAAAACAAACAAATAAAACCAAAAACCACACAAAACCTACAAACAAACAAAAAAACAACCAACCAAACCCACCACCTCAGAGCAGGATTCCCAAATTCAATTGCTGTGTTATTTTAAATTGAATAGTGATGAACTTCTGATTCTTGCACTTCAAAACTTCAAAATTTCTTGATTACTTTAGCTCAGCCTGAAGGACTCAACTTCATTGTAATTCAAGGCACAGCACCAAAATGCAGGACCAGCCTGACATCCAGTCAGGATAATTCTGTGGAATAATCAGGATGCCTGATTCTCCAAGATTTTGTGCACATTGGCTGAGCAACTAATTATGGCTGTGCTACAAATGAGTAAGACCTATACATCATATAACTTCCCAAACAGCACATGATGTATTCTGCCTCAAAAATTTAGTGTGCATATTACTTTGCAGCTTGGATTCCTGTTGCTCACAGAAGTGACTTCCATGTTCTGGAATTATTTGAGAAGCCTGTTGCACTCAGAAAGTATCTTGTTTTACTATCATGGTGAAATTCAAGCACATAAGCATATTATTCTCAGAATCATCAGAGAATCCTTGCACAACAACACTATAATTGCCCTAAAACAAGCAAGAAAAGAAAAAATTAGTGCACAATATTGCCTGCCCTTGTCAAAGTGGATTCTTGGAATGGTTCTAGTGGCTTCTGTTAGAACTAAAAAAGACAGATTCCCAACAGGGACTGTTCTGATGGGTACAGTCAGGTATATGAGTGCATACAAATAAAACAGCGTTCAACTTTCTTTTCATGGCCAGAGTATTGAGGAACAGCATTCCCTGATCTTGCAGAGTCCCATCAGGAAATGTCAGGTCCCCTGACATAAGTTCCTCAGCTGCAGGAGGACAGCTGATGGCAGAGGATGTTCCTGTCCATTACTTGCTCTGGGGCTACAAGAGGTGTTGGACTGGGTGGAGTCCAACACTGTTGGAGGCCCACGAGCTCAGGGGAGTGGTGGAGATTTTGGACCAGTAGGAGCTACTTAGTGACATTTTTAGGGATTAATAGAGGTAAGGGTCTTGGAAAAGCTCAGACAACTGATGAGAATGGCTTCACCTGAGGACTGGTGCTGCCCCTGGTTTAACAGTGGAGCACTGCTTTTACTTTCTGGGTATTGTTATCCCTCTTCAGATCTTTGAAAATGCTTTCATGGAGTAAGAGAGCAGCATGTGAAGAGAATGTAAAATAAAGAATGAAACGGGCAGAAGGAATATGAATGGATTTACTCAAACAGGTAAAAGGAGAGAGAATAATTTACCAAACAAAATGGAATAATTAAGGTGACGTTAACTGATTACTTTGGTCTTTTCTTTTATAAAATAAAGGAGGAATGATAGAGGAATAATAACCTTAGAACATCTAGCATTTCAGAGATGCTACCATTTTAGTGTCATCAGTTCCATTATAAGAAAGTTTTCTGACATTTCCTTTTCTGTTTTCTAGAGTTTGGGTGAACATCTCTCTTCAGAAAAAATATATCTGTAAGTACATGATTTTTCTATTATTATTTCTTTATACAAAACGTTGAAAAGTACCTTTGGAAAACTTAGTCTTGAGCCTTTAATGTCAAATGCTGATACAAGTGTTTCTGAAAAACAGAGATAATTATAATACAAAGAGTTACTTAACCATAAAGCCATCAATCAGAGTGCCTAAAAAACTTCAAAGCAATATGGCATATCTCTCAGCAGCAGTTGCCAATGTCATTTACTCTTTCACTGATAAAGCCCTCACCTGGTTCTTCTCTCAGAGCTCTATTTGTTGAAACCACATTAGAAAATAGAAATTAACCACAGTGCTCCTGCAACATCTCCTCCAGACACATCCCACTGTGATAACTTCAGTAATTTAACTTGTAATACTAGTTCATTTGAATGGTAACTGAAGAGAACTGGTACCGATTTTTAAAGGAAAGAAAACAGACTATATTTTGACCTCCTTACAGGTCTTTTTAGCCTTTAGTCTGACATCCTGCCTGAATCCTCTGAATCTGAGACTGTGTCATGTTAATACTTCTTAGCCCCTACCAAATTATTGACTCTTCTCTATTAAAAAAAAAAAAAAAGAAAAAGCATCATACCTGGGTGTAGAAAAATCTCTTTAAAAACCCATCCAGACATATATCTAAATGAACTTTGTTCTGGATATTAGCAGTGCCCACAACACCTCTCAAGTTTCCTGTTCAGTCCAGTCAAATGCAATCTTTCCATGTCATTTTAGAGATGTTAACAGTGTCATAATGAGATGAAGGATATTAGTAATCCTCATTGATGGAGATAGAAACTGCAGTACAAGGATGTTACAATATGGATTTGGACACTTTCTACTTCAGTGGGGTTCTGGCACTGGAGAACTGCCTGCTCTGAGGTCTGCTGCCTGCCAAGCAAGGTCTAGATTGGGGAGATAAAAATGTGTTTGCATGGGTTGATTGCACTGTGTATTCTCACACCAACCTCCTTTCAGCGTTCCGCACACCGAGTACTCATCGTCAGCTCCGCTGCAGAGGAGCTCTTTCCAGAGGAGTGCTTTGGCACCATCATACCAGACATCGAAGACAATCTTCAAAAAGTGGATGTCACTTCCTAATTAAAACATTGCAAGTAAGCAAATGGTAACCAGAGGGGAAGAAAAGCATATATGGAGACATGCTGTTTAGATAAAAACTGGATTTTGCCAAAATACTGTATTTCTGTAAGACTCTTCCAAAACTAAAAAGGTATATATCTTGAAAACTGTTACTTCTAGAAAAAAGGAAAAAGCTATTGTTGATTTCAACAACAACAAAAAAATAGTAATGAAAAATATGTGGGAGAATAATTTTAAAGTCTGCTTTAATTTCTTCAGTAAAGAAAACAGAGTTCACTCAGTTCCACAGCTAACCTAAACACGTGCTCGGATTAAGACCTTAATTTTAAGCAGGTCTTAAAAACCTAGCGCAGAAGGTGAAGCTTATGATATAGCCAGGTCCTAAATATTTCATTAGCTGAGCTTGCTGGCTTAAAGCTGAGTTTAAAGATCACAGTTAGGTTTGCACACAAAATCCAGTACCATTTCCAGCTTCTGGAACATGCATATTCTTCATAGAAGTCCTGCCATAATTGGATGGCCTGATGATATTCTCTCTCCTTTAAAAGACTTTAAAAGACAGAAGACCAAAAGACACAAACATCTAAAGTGTCACATGTACTGTTGCATGTACAGTGACAGTCCATGTGCAGGTCTCTGCTAACTGCTCCAAGTAAAACTAAAACACATTTTCCCAAATCATCATTTCTCTCCATCGCTATAGTTTATCCATTCCATTTTTAATCCCAGAAACCATTTTCCTAAATCTCTTGGCATTTAGGATGAAGTGTCAGCTTTTCAGTTGTATTTCATTTTTAGCCTTTCCAGAATATAATTGTCTAGTTCAGAGAGACTCACTTGGAATCCAGGTAAGAGCAGCCTTCCAGACAGATCTGTTCACCGTGCTGCAAGGCGTCAGATTAAACATGAAGGCATGAGCTGTAGAATCTACAGAAAAAAGCATTTCACATTGATAATGTGAATAGGCTTCTTCATAAAAATAATAAGAATATAGTTATGCACACAAAAACTACATACATATTTTACATGCATTTAATATAAGGTATATGCTATAAAATTATTAAATATATGTGGTAAATATGCACTTTAAATTATATTATTAATTAGTTTTACATTTAGAAGGCAAAACCAGGATCATATTTCTTTAAGTAAAAAGAGAAGTTGATTTTTGGTTGAATACATTTTGCACACAAAAAATAGAGACAAAAGTACCTTTATTTCTCTTTTGAAGATATACAAATATTTTATTAGCACTAAACCAGCATGGTCCTCTATTAAAAATGTCCCTACTTACGCTAATCATGCTGACAACAGCTAAAAATATTTTTAACGCACCAGCATATTTTCCAGGATAATGTAAATGAACCTTTGAGTAGATTTGGACTGTGAGTGACTCACCTTGCATTTTTAAAGTACACAAAATATCAGCCCATGACACAGACATAGCAAGAAGGGACACACTAGGCTGTCCCTGAGCCTGATTGGTACCTCAGCCTGACAGAACATTCCCTCTCTTATCCCACATACTTCAAGCTTTTCATTGTAACATACTGGTTAACTCCATAGGCATAATTTATACAACAGAGTACTTGCAAAACAAGTTTAAATCCATATTCCCTGAACAAAAACGTGCTTACTTTACTTGAGAATAAAATTCTCTCCTAGCTGCTGGAACCAACATTGTGGGAAGATTTATGTCCATGAAATAAAATTCTTATAACAATGTGATTAATAACAGAAATACACTTCTTTTAATTTTTCTGTATTCCTCAAAGAAACAAATTTTAAAGAAAATTCACAGTCCCTCAGACTACAGTAATTATCCTGCAAATTTAACAAAAGGATTACCTATTTTTTACTTACCACAAAAAGTATATGACATTTCAAGATCTGATGATGTACAAATTAGTTCACTGACTCCAGGGGTGAATAAAATGAAAAAAAATAATCCAAACATAGTTACTTTTTTTTGCTCAGTATTTGATGGTATAAAACTTCGCTTGGGAGAAAGAGGAAGAAAATTCAGCACAGTCATCATCAGTCACATGTCTTCGGGGAAAGTTCTGTTATTTATCAAATTCTCTGCAATCTTTGTTAATCCTCCTGCAGCACTCTCAGTTATCACCACACTAAATTTTGTTTAGAAAAAGAATTCCTGCTTTTGTTGTTACATTTTCCCCAGACAATGCAGCTCAAACCAAGAGTGAAAAATGAAAGAGAAAACTGTGTGAAATGGGGAAGTGAAATGACATTATGACTACCAGAAGCACGTAAGGAACAAGTTTAGTTGACTCATCAGGTGTAAGATTTTTAAAGGCATAATTTCAGACACAGAGTTTCCTGCACATATTAAAGAAGAGAAAAATCCACAACTGATGAAAACCAAGTCCAGTCTTTTATTTTTATGGTAGGGTCAGTAGCTCTCACTGGTTTTCATAATAAATTTCTTAGAAAGGTCACCATGCTTTCAGAATACACCAGAAACATGGAGGAATGAAATTAGATGATGTATTTGAAATGGAGCTGAATGCAACCATCTGATATTACTGAATAGAACCACTCATGTCCTGCATGATGTCAGATACCCTACCACAGTACAATTCTTAGTGGGAACAAACTCAGAAATCAATTACAAAGATTACAACTGATAATTCCCATATCTGACTCGCAGAGTCTCTCTGCCACCTTCTCCCAGACACCTCCCCAGAGTCTCTGCTGGAGAAGCAGCACTGCATGGTTTGCCCGGAGCACAGAGCCGTGCAGGGACTCGGAGCCAGCAGGACACCAAACATGAGTCAATTACTGGCAAAGGCTGTCCAGTTTTGACTGGCATGTCTCTGTAAGAACAGAGAATCTGTCTGTCACAACTGAAGGTAGCTTACCACCTGATTTTATCCTGCAACACTGAAAACACTCCAGGTCACAGATCCTGATACTCAGGTACGAAACACCAAAACAAAAACCTCTTAAAGCACTTCTGGTATTAGACACACGCCATTATTTCTGTCTCTTAGTGAATTACACAAAGCATAACATATTTGCCTGTGTCAGCTGTATCAATCCTGTGGACTAAACAGAAGCAGCTCTTACTGCACAAACCCAGAAGCACTAACCAGCTAGTCCCAGCTAGTCCCAGCTAGTCCCAACTATCAAATCAAATTAAGCCTAATAACTCACTCAAGAGAGCACAACCCCCTCTAACTGACAGGAAATACAACTACTTTTTTTATTATTATTTTCTCACTATAATAAAATATGAAAGTCTACTAAATTTAATGGAAGAATGACTCACAGAAATTAAGCATATACTTTTCTCACAAGTTACCTTCTTTGTTTGTGCATATGTCTGTTGACTTCTCTTAGATCAGGAAATGTATTTTTTAAGAAAAAGAAGCAATACATAAAATAGACAGGTATTTGAGTTTGTTTCCTGCTAAGCAGGAAACTCAAAATTACAACAAATATAACTTAATCGATTTTTCTGACTCTCTCTGTTCCCCTTCACAATGCCTAAAAGTTTTTGTTCTCACAAATTCTGTGCATACCAGGGTAGTATTTTACATATTATAAAGTTAAAGTAGCAAAAGATTAAGAAAATGTTTTTCAGAAGTCTGAACATGTAACACAAAAGAGAATTTAGGAATAACAATGTGCACAAAACCATGACTGACTGTGCCCAGAGATGGGGGTAGTTCCTAGACTAATTAAGGAAGGTGAAAATTGAATTAAAGGTGCCTGAAAGTACCAACTAATGAGTTACTAGATGTAATAATTCAGAAAATAAGATAAAATTTTAAAAAATTAATGCAGCTAGAGAATTCTTTTCAGTATTTCCAAATCTTTCTATAGACCACAAGAAGAGTCCCACTGGCCTGACAGAGTTCAAAATTTTAAGCATGTTTCAATATTTGGCTTTTAAGTGGGAATTCAAAATTACATAACTTTGCTGACAAATCTCCAGAGATTTTTGCTGTTGTTTAACAGGATGTTATTAAAGGTATAAGCTCTTTGTGATCAAAGACAGTTCTGTTTCAAGATGGGCAAACTTTGCTTAAAAATTTGTAAGACATGCAGTGAAATTGAAATAAATTATAGGAAGGCTGTAATAGTTGGGAAAAAGAAATGGAGTAGTGAGACAGTCACAAAGGAGCAATGAAACAGCTACTAAAGAAGAGCTACCTTTTACATGTACAGCCAAAAAAATAATTCCTTTCAACCACAAAGACATGACCAGTGGTGTGAAGGAGTTTAATCCATGAAAAGCCAAGGCAGGATCTCTGCTGAATCTTCTGTCAGTCCAGTAGGTTCAGCACAAGTCCCAGGCCAGTCTGAAGCGGGCAGGAGGTGGCACTGACCGTACCCCACTGATACACAAGATTTCCCAGCTGAACACACATCCCTCTGAGGCCAGACTTGGCCTGGTGCTGCTGCCCAATGCGTTGGGTGGCTGATGCACTCATGGGCAGACTGGAAAGAGCACTGCAGATTGACAAGACTTTACATAAAGCTCTCAATATAAACGAAGACGAACTCCCTGCTGAACTGACTTTCTAGACCCGGTTAAGCATAGGTGGATTTTTTTTTTTTTTTCAGATACTTGCTGCAGAAAAGTTATAGATGAGGAATGAGTCCCCCCTGGTGGCTCGGACAGACAGACACATGCAGAAACCTGCTCCTTTATTGCACTTCTATTGCACAAGTCAAGACTATTCCAATGCTTTAAAAAGCCAGCATAAAAAAGCTCAATTTAAAAAGATCTGGCTGGCTAAATGGGAAAACGAGAACAATAAGTACTTCTGGTATCACAGCTAAAATATTCTTTATCAACATGATTACAAAGCCTACAACCTTGAAGGCTGTGCTTGATCAAATTGTCATTAAATGAAAATAACCTAAATTATTTTTAAACATTTTCAGCAAATTCCATTTTAGATACTTGTGGCTTTTCATGCCAACATCGATGCTATTCATAGAAGTGACTTCTTGTGATGATCACTAAAGTCCCAAACTAGTGCACCAGTGGTGTGAAGAGTCTGTTCTGTTCCTTTCAAGTCTGTACAAGGATCACTGCAGAAGATTATAAAGTTCTATATACTTTAATTTTACTGAATCTCCTTTCTTTACTATAATCTTTTTCTTATCTATTCCAATCCAGAAGGAAGGTGAAAAGGAAAGAGAAGTGGAAAGAGCTACGCAATAATGTTACTTCACTGAGGTTTTGTCATTGAAATGCTTCATTTATTTTGAAGTCTTTTGCAAGTATATTCAGTAGGAACCAGCTCCCATTACCAATTAACAGTACATAAATTCAAGTTCAAATAATTTAGAACTTCATACCTATGACTTTTAATTTCTTTACATCTGAGATGCTGAGAATAGAAGTTTATTCCAAGTTTCCTCACTGATTTGTGGTTAAAATCCTTAAAATAATTAATGATATTTTTATCCTCTTTCTCAATGCATCCAAAAAGTGCTTAACTTACTTGTGATTGCTTTTTAGTATAATCACTTGGTATTTGGATTGTTGGCTGCAAATATGTTGACCAGATAAGCACTACTAAGACAGTAAAATCTCCTTCAGGAAAGATCTATAATATACATGATCATAATATCCCATGACAGAAAAATAAATAACACTACACCAGTGTAGCAGGAGAAAGCACTCCATTTCAAAGTCTTAGTCAGACAGAGTTAACAATTATGTCCTAGCTTTCGGCATGTAACAAAATTTCACTTTAATGGAAAACTCTTTGAAGACATTAACCATATATTACATAAAGAAAAGGCAATAATAATTTTCTTTGCAGGACCATTTGTGAGTTTTTGAAGCAAATCGTTTTGCACCTGGAAGCAGACGTTTATTCCTCCTGGTGCTGGGTTTAGGGTTGATGTTGAAGGCACTATAACATAAAGGGCCTCTATATAAGGCATAAGACTGCATTCACAAAATAAAAACACACTCAACTATCAGCATGAATAATAGAAAACTGTAGACTCTTCTCAGATCCCCTCACCCTTTCTTTGACAATGTTTATGGTGGAAATAGAAAGTCATGCCCAGGGATACAATAAAAGAGGTAGAGGATTCATTTCCTGTACAGGCAACTGATGAAGTGCTTGAGAATGCCATGTGAGTCTAAACCAAGAGCAAGTACACTGGCACATATCCAGTAGTGAGTTGGTAGCATTTGAAATCAAAGTGTTTTTGAAATATAGAAAAAGTGCTGTGCATTACTCTGAATATGTTTTGTTCAATGCTGTATGAACTTTGGCTTAGTGGTTTGATTTGAATATATCACATTAAACCACTGGAAACTATTAAAATGTAGCAAACACATACCAGGTGCTATGGTTTTCCTGTGCAAACAATTATGTTGGAAATAACTCCCTGCCTCTTGCCAGTAGCCTTATGGTTTATTCTCTGCAAGACCAGTTTTAGTTTTAAACTTACAGTTGTACTCTAAAGTATCCATTAAACTATTAAAATTGTCAAAAAGAAGAGAAAGCAGAGGATAAAGGGATAAGAAAGGGATGTGTCCTACCTGAGGCTCACAGTAAGCACACCACTGCCAACTGTCCACCCTGGAATTCTTGAAAGGAAGACAGCTGGGCATGTTTTGCGGCTGTTTGCTCTTGTTCTGTTATTCCCTGCTTAAAATAGCTGCTTGCTGAGTTCTATGTAGCTCTGGGATAATCTTATTATAGTGGATCCAACTCATAGCTAAGCACACTTGTCCCATTTCTCATGCAGGCTGCAGCAGGCTATGCTGTACATGGAGGAATGAAGAAATCCATGGTATGAGGCATGAAGAAATTTGTGGTATGGCCACAGATCTCCAGAGCAACCAAATTACAGCAGTTTACCAAGTTTCCACCCTATTAAATTATACTGAGCAGTTGTAATAATTCACGTCTGCTCTTAATTTTTACAGCACAAAGAGATTTCCATGAAGTTTTGATCACCTAAATTAAGCTCTCACGGTACCACGCAAAAATTTACAGATTTTCTTCATCTTTGCCAAGGTGATGGCTTCGGTTTGTAATCAAGCAAGCTCCAGTCAAATTAGTTACCTTTTAATTCTACAGAGTGTGGTTAAGAGTGTGAAGTACCTCAGAGCTTTAAAGATTTCTCTTTGAAGTATCAAAAAGGGATAATTTTCTCATCAAAAAATTTTACATTTGCAAGAAAAGGAAGAGGGTTGTGGGATAATTTAATTTAAAAAATAACTTTAAAGAATGACAAGGAGCTTTGTACTTTATAATTAAGAACAGATAGGGACTAATGAATAATAATGTGGACAAAGCCAAAAACTTGAGAAAGGGAGAGGGTCACTAGCAAGAAAATAGCATGTAGTCAAAGACTGAGAAGAAAAATTTGCATATATCCTGACTGTTCTTCAAAGGGAAAAGAAAAATACCAGTCATCTGTGACCTTTTGTGGAAGTTTTTAAGGCTGGAAGGGGATAGGAAGAATGTGTCTAAGGAGGAGGCTTTAGTAATTTCATACAGAATCACAGAATAAACTAGGTTGAAAAAGACCTCTGAAATCACTGAGTCCAACCTATGACCAAACACCACTGTGTCAACTAGACCAGGGCACTGAGTGCCACGTCCAGTCTTTCCTTGAACACCTCCAGGGACAGTGACTCCACCACTTCTGTGGGCAGCCTGCTCCAAGGCCTAATCACCCTTTCGATGAAGAAATTCCACCTGATGTCCAACCTGAACCTCCCCTGGTACAGCTTGAGGCCATTTCCTCTCATCCTGTCGCTGGTTGCCTGTGAGATCAGTGACCCCCATCTGGCTACAACCTCCTCTCAGATAAGGTCCCCCCGAGCCTCCTTTTCTCCAGCCTGAACAATCCGAGCTCCTTCAGCAGCTCCTCTAGACCCTTTACCATTTTCATTGCCCTTCTCTGGACATGCTCCAGCACCTCAATGTCCTCCCTTCATTAAGGGCCCTAGAACTGAACGCAGTACATGAGGTGTGGCCTCACCAGCACCGAGTAAAGGGGGAAATCACTGCCCTGGTCCCGCTGGCCACACTACTGCTAATACACGCTGATACATTCCTGCTCTTCATACTAGATTGAGCGAAACTGGGACCAGGGCAAGTGTGGGGAGACAAAAGGAGATGCTGCTGAAGGCAGTCTCCCCTCTGATATCTTACACCTGTGTTAATTATCCTGGAGTAGAAACAGCCTTGCCCTCACAGCTATGGGCATGTTAAAGAGTGAGTTAACTGGTAGGTATGCAGTTGGAGTCTGCTTGCTGTGCTGTGAAGACCTAGGGACAGGAGGTTGTCCAAGGGCCAGAACAGGTAAGCTGCTGTATGTAGGACAGACAGGGTTAGGCGGCCGTGCTAGAGCCAGAGCTGCGTGGAGCTGTTCTTAGAGGGTACAGAGAAAAGGTGTGAGAGACTTTTTGAGTATCAAGGTGCTGATACTTGAAGCCTTCTGGTGATTCTAAGGAAGCACCTCGAGTGCAAGTGCAGTGTCCATGTCGACTGTCGCATATTGACTGCGACAGGTAAGTATGTCCAGCTGCTATGGACAAGTGATTGGTTGGTCCTGAAAAGGCTGGTGGAGCTGTCAGCCTTCACTGTAGGCATTGCCTTGCAAATAAGTTTGTAAATCACTTATTCCAGAAAACTGGGCTCCTACATCAGTATTTCCTTCAGAACCTCCACACGTACAAGCACATTCTCTAGATCTCATAAATCATTTCTTCAATATTGTGTATGAGTTATCTACACCCAAGGAAACATCAACAACTTCCAGGGATGAAAATGTTAGCAAACAGTAATACTTCTGCACTTAGCACTGGTTTTCACCAAGTGTATGAAACAGAAGAATACACTAGAACGAAATAGTAGTTCACATAATTAATGGGGTTGTTAAACAGACATGGAGCTAATAGACTTTGGGAATTACCTGGGAGTAATCTGTTGAAACACTCACATCACAGTTGATTCTCTTGCAGAATTTGTTAGTAGCAAGAGGCCCTGTTCTGATTTATGCACGTTTTCCACTGTAGGAGGACACCAAGCATTTCAGAGCTTCCCACCTGGAAATGCACACAATGTGCCATAAAAATAAAGATGGACTGCTCAGAACCCAGAGCAAAGAAGAAACACATCCTGAAATCGTTTTTGGATTACAATTCCCTTCCTTTATTTTGATTCTAATGTGAATAACTGCTCTCAACAACTCCAGGGATCTAAACCAGTCACATCTGTGCGAGTATACTCAAATCCTGTATTCATTTTTGGGCCCTTCGCTACACAAAGGACATTGAGGACACTGAGTGTGTCCAGAGAAGGGCAGTGAAGCTGGTGAAGGGTCTAGAGCACAAGTCTTATGAGGAAAAGTTCAGGGTTGTTCAGTATGGAGAAAAGGAGGCTCAGGGGTGATCTAATCACTCTCTGCAATGTTCTAGAACAGTGGGGATCTGTCTCTTCTCCCAAGTAACAAGCAATAGGACAAGAGGTAACAGCCTCAAGTTGCACCAGGGAATGTTTAGCCTGGATATGAGGAAATATTTCTTCGCTGAAAGGGCTGACAAGCACTGGCACAGGCTCCCTGGAGAAGTGGTTGAGTCACCATACCAGAAGGTATTTAAAAGTCACATATAAATGTGGCACTTAAGGACACGGTTTAGTGGTGGACTTGGCAGTGCTGAGTTAGTGGCTGGAGTCAATTATCTTGGAGGTCTTTTCCAGCCTAAGTGGTCCTACAATTCCAAGTACACAATCTAAGCAGCAGCAAACAAAGCAGACGCATGTAGAATATTGAGTATCTTCAGTAAGTCTGGTCTTCACTTTTCCTAATATAAAAGTATTATCCTATTATTTTCAAGTTGCACATTGGAAATATTAAATATTTTTTCTGAGACTACATCCCAGCCAGAATCATCACCTGTCTTTTGGTAGAATTCTGGATTCTTTAATATTATTTTTAATCATCTGTGTGTCAGAAAGCCACCTACTAGCTTCACTTGCTTTTTACTACCAGAACATGAACAGAAGAAATTGTATTTATCTTCCACAGATATAAACTTAGCCACTGGCACGGAGGTATCTTACTCTTACTGCTGAATTCTGGTCAGACCTCCAATTTAGAAATGAAAACTTTTTGCAGTCAGAAGAAAAATATGAGGATTTTGATATTACCTACGGAGTACATAAATATAATTTTGGGGCCTTTCCTTAACATTCTCCAGCAAATTCTATTTCCTGTTTTCCCCGTATTTGTCATTGAAAGATCAAGTCAACTTCAAAAAAGTAAGTGAGTGAATGCATCAGACATGGAAAGATTGTTTTTAACTAAGTGTAAAACATCATTTCAGTGAGGACAAGTGGTACAACCAGGTGATCGGAATTGCTTGTTCAATATAATTTGAACCTCACATGTTCAGTATAATTTTATGAAAAAATTATTTATATATTACTGCTACCCATGGAATGATACTGGCTTAATGAGACTCTATCAGGCTTTTAAAATTATGACTGTGCCAACACAAAAGAACTGCCTCAAAAATACTGGGATGGTATGATTTTCTTTTTAATTACTAAGCAAGTACATTGAGGGCAGCCGGAAAAGCAACATTCAAAACCCTTGTTTAATATCTGTGATGTCATCCTACAAAAGGAAATTGAAATATAGCATTAGAAGACATCTAGGCTTTTAAATACAGTTTTTCAGCTACAACTTAGAAAACAGCTTGAGAGTTGGCTGTATTTTTTTTATTTACAGGATAAGGATGACTAGCAGCAAGCATCAGATTTTCTTATTACAAAGGGCACTGCTAGCACAAAAGAATTAGTTTTAATTTGGGGGACTTTTTCAATTTGGTAATTTTTATGTCTCAAAATTTTTATTTAGGCCCTTCATTCTTTGAAAACAAGTATCTGTCAGTTTATGTGCCTTGGGCTAAAAAATTTAAATCCAACCTCTGCACACTCAAGGGAGAAGAACCAGTCTAATACCACAAAAAGACCAGATCCCCTTTTTAGTTGAGTGAAAGGTGGCTTTCTTCGCCGTGCTGAAAATCAAGAGGTGTGTTCTTTAAAGGCACAATCGCTTCCCCACCATACAAAAATGCTGACAGAATGCATTTTAACCACTAGCTGTCAGAATTTTCTTTGTCGATTCAAATACATCACCCCTCGTCAGTGGGATGCCCAGAGAACAAACCTTATGCCACAGTGCTTTCCTGTGCCCAAGAAGAGAGGCTTCTTGCTCTCCACCTTTGGGGACAGGGCTGCTCAGAGTGGACTTCAGTTTAAGAAACCTGAGAGTAGCTTTGAGTAGCTAGAACTTCCTGCTCTCTATATACACTGTCATTCTCCCCATGTCCTTCTCTCCTTTGGGAGGAGGAGGTAGGAGCAGGAATTCACAGGAATACCTGTCTGCTTTCCAGAAACTCCTCCTGGCTACTGATGGTCTCAAAAAGGGAACGGAAAGCCATGTTCACTTCCTTTGTATCATCACCAGCAGTGCCAAAAAGGCCAGTCTTTTTAGATTAAGTACAATTAACATTTAAGGCTTAAAATCTTTACATACTAGATAGGTAATGAGTGTTGATGATTTGTCTATCATAAATGGCTTATTTTGACATGGAGATGGTGAGACTGCCACACAGCTCATGCATTTTACACTTTTTTTGGAGAGCTAACAACAAAAATCAAACCAAAAATAAACAAGCAGAAGACAGGGCTAAGGATCTCCTTTTTTTTTTACTGTATTTTATGTCATTAACTCTAAAGAAATCCTCACACTGCTTATAATATTTTTAAAAAAGCGTCTCTTTTTACACATTCCAAAATGCATACAGAAAACTCTAGCTACCTGATACTTAAGCAAGTGTAATAGATTTTTACATTCTTTCACGTATATAGTACTGCATTATGGACAATGATAATGACATTATCTTCAAATTATTTCCTTTCATCAGCTTCCTTTACCTCCTCTAAATCCTCAAATTTTAAAAATGAGGATTTGTCATAGCCCATGAGATGGTTATAATCCTGAGGATTCGGGAAAAGCGTAGGATTAACAAGCATTGACTTCGTTTTAGCATAAAATGTTGTAAACATCTTGGTGATGTCTGGAATCTTTACATCTTTCTGATGGAAAACAGTCACTTTTTCTGCCAAGATGGCATTGTAGGTAATGGCTGTATAGGTGTCCACTTCATCTTTGTAATAGAGCCGGATCACGTAACCTTTTGTAAGGATATGCAAAGTAACTGGAGTCACAAATGTAAAAATCCCAATCAACCCATAAAAGGCAGCTTGGACAAGCAGACTTTCCACTCCAATACCACTTTTGAGCATGATGTAGGGCATCATGAACAGGTTGAATATGCTGGTGGAGTAAGAGAAAAACTTCACACCTACATAAAAGAAATCAAAAAAAATGAAGGTTAACACCTATGAGCAGAATTTTCTCTAGAATTACACACATTTTCCACATAACAATGCCATTACTTGAACTGATGAAGTTACTGAAAATCCCTTTCCTTTTTTTTTAAGCTCATGGAGAAACTGTTGAAAGCTCAACCCTGTCTCACTGCCACTGTTCTGATTTGTTTGTACCTTCATGCTGGGTTTATCAAAGCTGGCTCTGTTTCTGAGATGCAGTCACCTATGAGCTGTTCTGCACACATATGAAGTTTTTACTTCACAGGCGGAAGAACTGATTTCTATTGAGACTTGACTCCATTTCTGGACACATGTAATGGTGCTCATTGAAGAGATGGCAGACAGGGAATTTCTCTCTTCATCAACAACTAACGTTGACATTCAGTGTGTATTACAAAGAAGCCACCCTGGCCACCATGCATAAACCCTGAAATACTAAATATTAACAAGTACTCCCCACCTATTTTGCATGTAGCTTGAAAGACAGTAGCCAGTGCTGTGGACCAACCACAGTCCTTAAGCCACCAGGAAAAATAGGAGCCCAAGACGCTGTCACAAGTAAGTATGTTAGGACACATTTCAAAGATGTATATCAGAAAACATCCAATGGCTTTACCTTCCACTAGGTCTTTGTAACATTAACTGTCCAAAGAAAGATCTGCCAAGTCTCACTACAGACGGAGTGTTTCATCATAATGAAATACCTGCCTGCCTGGGAAGCATTTCAGGAACACTTCCAAGCACACAGAATGTAAACAGCAGTTCTAGCTCATCTTTGTTGCTTACTGGGTTGGGTAAGTCACCCCAAGGGCTGCAAGGGAAGCCAAAGAAGGCTGAGGGCTTACAGAGGTGAACAGAGCTCCCTGTACACCCAAGCAGAGAAGCAGAAACCAAGCACCACCACTACCACCTTTGTTTGTTTGCTGATGTACATGCGATCCAGATTTTGGCAAACTTGGAAAGGAGAACACTCACTTTTAATGTTCCATTTTTAAGTTACTAAATACTGTTAAAACAAACAAACAAAAAAGGCAATATAGAGCACTTCAAGTCACATACCCAACACCGTCTTTGCCAAATTTCCTTTATAAACTAATCTTCCATGTTCTGGGTGATCATGAGGGGAGGATGTGCTGAGGCTGCGAATAGCCACTCCTTGAAAAGATGTAACCTGAAAGATGAAAGCAGCACAGGGCTAAGGAACATCAGTATGACACCTTGTATCTACCTATCCATCCATATAGACATACACACCTATGTATGTGCGTGTATATACTCACACAAAGTTTCTCCTTGCCCTGAACCCACCCCCAGCATTTCAAACTATGGATTAAAGCTAGGTTACACTCCAAAGCATGCCAAATACTCCCAACTAATAAGCTGCCTGACTGTTTTAATACCTTTCCATGTAAATATCCCAAATTAGCGTTAAATATTTCCAACCCCATTACTGATAATTGAGGCAGTAATCAATTTACACACAGCTTTGCAGGGAGACATTTATGGCACCCATGCTCATCATGTCTCCGTCTGATCACAGAATGATAGAACAGCCTGGCTTGAACTGGGCCTTAAAGATCATCCAGGTCCAACACCCTTGTTGTGGGCCGGGACACCTTCCACTATGCCATTTTGCTCCAAGCTCTATCCAGGCCAGCCTTAAACATCTTGAGTGTTGGGGCATCCACAGCTTCTCAGGGCAACCTATTCCAGTGTGTCATGACCCTCACAGATTTTTTCCCCCCCTAATTTCTTAGATTAGCTAAATAGCTTCCTTCAGATTAGCTATTTATACTCTCAGTTTTAATGCATTCCCCACTGTACCGGCACTTCGTGCTCCTGTGAAAAGTTCCTTTTCCCTACACTACTTTCTCGTAGGCTCCCTTCAGGTACTGGAAGGCCACAATTAGGTCATCCCGAAGCCTTCTCTTCTCCAGGCTGAACAAACCCAATTCCCCCAGTTTTTCATCGTAGGAGAGGTGCTACATGCCTCCAGTTATTTTGGTGGCCTCCTTTGGACTCGCTCCAGCAGGTCGATGGGGGCCCCAGAGCTGGACAAAGCACTCCTGTGGGGTCTCACCTGAGCGTAACAGAGGAGGTACGTCCCGAGGAGCACCTCGCTTTCCTCCCCAAAACCCCCCAACGGCAAAACCGCGAATCCCAGGGCCGCTACCCTTTCCCCGGGGAGCGGGAACGCTCCCCTCGCTCCCACACACAGTCCCCACAACCCCCACACAGAACCTGTTGGGCCCTCGCGGCGGCAGCGGCCAGAGGGGCCCGGTGGCGGCAGGCGGGGTGCGCGGCGCCCCGCAGCCATGCGGAGGCGGAGGCGCGGCGGCAGGCGGCGGAGGAGGCCCGGAGCAGCAGCAGCGGCAGCATGGCGGGGCCGGGGCCGCGGCCGCACCGGGGACACGGCGGGCGGTGCCACACCGACAGCCACCGCCGCGCCGCCGCCACGGCGCGCTTTGGTTCCGCCCGCGGGAAGGCTCCGGCCGGCTCCGCGGCGCCCCCGTCAGCATCTCCTGCGCGCCGCTCAGCCGCGGAATCCCAGTATCAGCTGGGCTGGAAAACACCTCAGAGGCCAACGACTCCAACCAACACCACCACGTCAATTACAACTGCCACATCACAAATCATCCCTTAAACACCCCCCAGAGACAGTCACTCCACCACCTCTCTGGGCAGTCCATTCCAATGTCTAACACTCTTTCTGTGAAGAAATTCCTCCTGATGTCCAACCTGAACCTCCCCTGGTGCAGCTTGAGAGGGAGCTTATTGCCTCGTGTCCTCTCACCAGCTGCCTGGGATAAGAGGCCGATCCCACCTATTAATCTCGTTTCAGGTAGTTGTAAAGAGCCATAAAGTTTTCACTGAGCCTTCTCTTCTCTTCTCTAGACTAAATTACCCCAGCTCCCTCAGGTGCTCCTCGTAAGACTCGTGCTCCAGAACCTATACCCAGCTTCGTTACCCCTCTCTGGACATCCTCTAGCACTTCGATGTGTATTAACTGAGAAGACCAGAACTGAACACAGGACTCGAGGTGCGGCCTCGAGAAACATCACTGCCCTGTTTCTGCTGGCCACACTACTCTGCATACAAGCCAGGATGTCACAGCTCATGTTCAACTGCTGTCATGGTCAGACACCTCCGAACCCTGACATGGCGGACCTGCAGATGCCCCCGGGAACTACGAGCCCCAGCATGCACCGCTCCGGGCGCACAGCATGCCGGGAGCACGGGCGCCGCACGGGGTGCTCGCGGGGGGGCCGGAAGCGGCCCGTGACCCGGGCGGAAGCGCTCGGAGGCAGCTGGGCCGACACCGCGGCCCTGCGAGCGGGGCGGAGGGGAGCGGCGCCCACGGGTGAGGGGCGGCCGCGGGAGCGAGACCCCGCCGGGGCCGCGAGGGACACTCTGGGGGCGGGGCGCCTCGTCGGAAGGGGAGCGGGGAGCCCTCGCAGGCGGCCCCGCGGAGGGCAGCGGCCTCGCCCCGCGCCTGGCGGGGGGGGGCAGAACGGGGGCCGGGCAGAGGGGCCGGAGCGGTGCCGGGGGCCGTCGGGGTGCGCGGGGCGCGGTGCTAGGCTGGGGTTCTCCCACCGAGGTGGTGGCGAAAGGCGCGTTCCTGCCCCAAAAAGGCTCTCTCTGGAAGCTCGGCGCCGCCGGAAAGGGGGCTCTCTGGAGCAGTGCTGGGTTTGAGCATCGCTCCAAAACTCCTGCCCTAAGTGACGTTCGCCCTTTTCCTACGCCAAGCCGTAGAGAGAGGGGGGAAAAGTAAAGGCCGAAAGAATTTAGGTTGCGCCCCCAGGGGTTGTTTTGCCAAGGTGAGAAGTGCTGGTTAAAGTGATCTGGCTGTAATGATCGGCGAATGTAAGCAAAGCAAAGGGTGATACCCCTAGATGTAGCTACAGAAACGAGCTTTTGAGTGCCGCGTGTTCCTCAGAGGGAGGTTCTACTTTAATACACGGTAACCTGAGCATTGGTAAGATATTGAAGGCTTCACATTTGTGTGTGGAAAGGTGATGGCAGTTTGCTTTGACACCCAATTTGGTCTTCCACCAGGTAGCTTTTATTAAATATTTCTAAATGTGTTTGGTACTATGGATTGGAAGTTAAGCTTTGCGTTCTGAGGAGACTTAGATAGTTACAGGCCATTTGTTTACTTGGCTTTGATGGCTTTTGGAAGCAAACCAGAAAAACGTAGATAAACAGGCACGTGAGAGATCTTTATGGTAAGAACAACTTTGTGTACTTCTGAGTAATCCCCTACATGCTCCCAATTTTCTCCTTTTGCCATAATAAGGACCAAAATAATTGTTAGGGGAATGTTCAATTAGCTGAAGAGTTACTTTGAAGAGGAATAAGTGTTTATTAGTTTTCCTGTAGTACATTGGCCACATCTTTGCACAGGTGGCATACACCTTATGCCTTGAGATCAGCCTTTTAATGAGCTTAAGTTATACCAATAAGATGTTTACATAAGTAAACATTTTTGCTAACGTTTCCACTGGGAGCTTTAAGATAATTTTTAGAAATTTTAGCACTTCAGCATTTAATATTTTTTCCTTGTTGTGTAAGAGAAAAGCCATTTGAGATTTTATATTTTTTTCTGTACCACAGTGCTGGTGATGAACAGATGTAGATAGTTTCACATGGACTTAAGGTGAAGAATTTTAATATTGGTAATAGTTTTAATATTGTTATAGGGAGACAAATGAGTATCACACTCAAGAATACTCAGTTTCAGGTGTTTTACTGTGTTTTTACAATTCTCGTGTATGTTACAAGAAATCCTAATCAAAGTTATGTCATGAAACTATGGGGTTTGTCAGATTATTTTAAGGAATTTTGCTGTATTTTGACAAGTCTCTTAGCACCTAGAAGGGTTCAGTATTTATTTAGCTTCACTGTGGGGTAGTTTGCATAACAGCAGTTTTTGGTGGATGCTTGTAACAAGAGGGCAGAAATCCATGCCCTGTAAAATTTTGCAGTATGCCATCAGCCTCTTTTCCCCTGATGGCAAGAGCTATACAGTACAGCTTGGAAGTACTCTTTGGAAGAAAACAGTGACACTCTCCTGTCCATGTTTGTGAGGGTTTTTTTCCGTGACGCTTTCTGGGGAATTGCTGAAAGGGAAAGTTTCCTTAGACAGGATGAGGAGTCTTAACTAAGATCTTTGGTACTCTGTGCATGCTATCCTACCCCATCTCTTGTTTATCTCAACTAGCATTCATGTGTAGTATGCCTTCCTGTCACATTCTAGTGTGTCCCAGAAAATTTGAATTTTAGAGCCTGAGGGTATTGGAGTAGTAAATCAGTTGATTTGGAAATTGTGCTGTACCAGTTTATCCTCATGTGTTTTCTAAATATGCTTCAATCCCTTAATTATTATTACCTTAGTTATTTTCTGATGTGTGCTGAGCAATGAATACTAAACTTCAGAGTGGTGCTTTTAAACAAGTTATTATGCAGGGTAGGGTAGAATTTAGGATTGAACAGTAGGAGGCTGCGGTTGTAACACGCAGCAGCCTTTGGTAATTGATGAACTCTTATGGATATATAAATGACACCAAGAAGTGTCACATTTGGCTTTTAAACAAAGATGGGAATTGGTGAAGGCCAATTTGCCACGTTTTCCAGAAATGGACAGTGTAGAATACAAACGTCAGCAGCTGAAGTGTACAAAAGTCCTGTGTGTGTGTTGTGCAGCTAATGCGTTGGAAGCCATTTGAATTTCCTTAAACCAGAAGCTGAGTTTTTAAAGGATTTTCCTGTGGGATCAAAGAATCTGAATGCTTGAGATGTTTGCATAAATTCAGTCTTCTTGTGCTTATGAGAACAGAGCAGGGAGGTTCTGGAAGCTGTGCAGTGGTCCAGTGTGTTCAGCTACATTCAGTGGATGTCCTTCAAGTTTATTCCACTCATACAAAGCATACAAGAAATTATATTCTAGAAATTCTGGCAAACTTGGGAGATGAGCATGCAGCTTTGGGAGTGAGCTGGGATGGTTGTGAACATGCTTCTGTTTTGTTCTTGCATTTGATGGTCAAGAGAAGCAGGAAGGAGATCAGACTAAACTCACTACACCGTCTTATTTCTTAGAGGTGTAAAAAGTTGTTGAGGTAGGGAAACAAGACACTTGCCTTGTGTGGCTTGATTGCCATGGTTTAGAGGTTTGTGATATTTCACAATATTGTACCTTGTAGGTGTAAACACCTTATGGCAATTTTCAGTTCTCTAATATCTAATGACAATTCTATGTTTTCTGCATCAGGAAATCCTTTTTAGACTGGTTGGAAAGTTTCTGTGCCAAATACGCTGGGTTTAGTTGTATTGTACTCTCCCTCTGATTAAAAAGTGGCATATTCTTTTTATATAAACTTTCTCTTAATAAATGCGGGGTTTTTGGGTTTGTTTTTGTTTTGTGTGTGTTTGTTTGTTTGTTTGGGGTTTTTGTTTGTTTTTTTTAAGGAGGCAAAACAGGAGAACAGTAATACCTAATGTGTGTACTTTTTTGAGATTTAAGTCAGGGAGCTGAGCTACCTTATGGTAATGCCACATAAGCTTCTTGAAGGGCAAATGGAATTGTGAATGTACTTCAATGTAAGTTAGTGGTTCTTTGCAGGAGTCTGAAATAGTCAAGTCGAAAATATCTTAAAAATAGACATTAACAAAACTTGGATTGTTCTTATCCTGACTGCCGCATTGGTGTAGTCTTGTTGAAGTCAAACTATAAGGGCAACTATAAAATGTGGAGAAGTAATTAAAATATTGGTAGTTACCAGGCATGTTCAGAAATCTGTCTCTTTCTTCCTGTTGTCCTGTCATTTATGCTGCTTTCATTATACAGAAGGAAAATATAGTGATATGTTTTGCAATAAACATTACACTGGAAATATGCTGAGAGAAAGTAATTTCTTAGAAGACAACATATAAGGCTGCTTAACTCTCTTCGGCTTATTATTTAAAACCTAAGGCCATGCCATAGTCAATTTAAAAAAAGGTGCAGAAAATTTCCTTCCGTGTTCCTTTTGTCCTCCCTATATGCACAAGTGAGAATTTGTGGGAGTTATTTCTATATTCTCTTGAGTTATTTTCTGTGTACATTTTTTTCTGGCTTTGAAAATGTTCTGATCTTCATAAAATGCCACGACAGACTGAACTCTTCTTGATCCAGAAGAGTAACCATTACTGGTTTTTTAAAATTTTTTCAGAGTTCCTGAGTTTCTTGTTTTTCTTTTCTCATTTGTTGCATTGGCTCTCTGATTTTTCTGGGCTCTCTCCTTTTGTCTATTTTGTCAGGACTAATATGGCTAATAGTATTAATGATTTATTATTTTTTCAATGACACATCATTGCATCAGAATGGAAAGTGAGTGAAACTCAGTGTGTCCCTTGCTAGCATGTCAAACACATCATATATTGGAGCAAAATATGTCTTTTTCTTAAAAGCAGGTTGGCTTTTCTGCATCTTTTACTTTTGGCAATGAAATGTTTGAGGTTTTCAATATCCATAACCAAACTTGGATTATGGAATAGGACTGTAATTTTTTTTTTTCTTTTTTCAGCTATGTTCATTAGTTGACCTTAAATTGAGGTCTTATGTTGGCATAGTTTTCCTGCCAATGTTTATCCTTTTAATGAGTTTTTATATTTATCTTCATTCCAGTTTTGCTAAACTGAATAAGGAAGATTAATTTTTCTTAGAAACAGGCTTTTTGGTCATATCAGTAGGTCCTCTTTGTAGTTCTTGTAATTCAAACTTCTTTTTCTTGAAAAAAGGAATTCAGAATTGGGCTTGGTATTCCAGACAAGCTGTTTCTCATGTGCAACATTGCTCATATTCCCTGTCTTTATTGAAAAGGAATCCTCAATGTGCATTTGCCCCTTTGTCCCTCATCCTTTTTTTTTTCTTTTACCCCCACAGCGCTGCATCAGTTTCTAGTTGACCACAGAGTGACTATAGCCCCAAATAACAAGCCCTGACGACATGAAAGAGGATTGTATTGGTCCCTTCATGCAGGAGTCTGGATTTTATATGACTCAATTTCACGTGGCTTCTAGTAGACTGTTTTTCAAGACTGGTCATTTGTCTGTGTTATGTTTTGTCCCATTTGTTGCGGTCCTTTCCACTTCTGTTTCATCCAAATCTGCCTATTCTTTTCTGGCAGCATTGTTTAAAAAAATTCAGCATACTTTTTTGGAGGAACTAGTAGCTCTTTTCTAGTCCAGTTGTTCTGTGTTTGCAACACCATACTGTATTCTTGTAGTCTTGTAGAAAGGTTCTTTCTCATTTTAAGATTACCTCTCATCACATTTATTTAACCCCAGGTGATATACTGAGCCTGGATTGCCTCTTGTTTGAGTTTCCTTTTTCCTAAAGAAAATGACTGATTAATTTTTAAAATACTAGGTTAGTTCAGCATGCCCTAAAACTACAAAGGCTTACTGCATTTTTATCCTGCTTTACTGTTTAGTACAGTTGAATTCAGACCAATGAGCCTGATAATTTTTTCTTCTTTGTTGATTACTATATTTTTTTCTCTCTAATCCTATGATAGCACATTTGATTTATTAAAATGCTCTTTGTATATTTTTTTTGACATCTAACTTCTTTGTGTGGACTTTTTCAGTTCTCCATTTTCAGTCTTTCAATGTATTAGCTTCCTCAAGTTATGCTTTTACCTTGCAAGGTCTTAATATATCTGCATTCCCACTAACTAGCCTTTATTCCTGTGTTTAGTGGCATAATTTGTATTGTAAACCAAGGAACATTTTATCATCACCAGCACTTCCAAAGAGTGGTATCACTTCTGTGTTGTTTTTTTTTTTTCTTCTTTTTTTTTTTTCTTTTTTCCCAAGTATTATTATTTGTAAGTCATAGGTGGTTTCACTACTCTTGGAATGTAGCAAATGGTTTTGTGGCTAGAAAAAGAGGTAGTGCAAGTGATTCTCTTCTGCAAAGTAGAAGTAATAATGTGAGGTACTTCTTCAGTTCCTGAGAAACAGGTACTCTGCAATAAGATGACTGATTTCCATTTACAAAAACTGTTCAAAGACAAAACTTATGAAAAAGATCCCATCAGTTTTGGGTCCTAACTGTTCCAGAACCCAATGTAATTTCCTTAGATGAGTTCCTGGAATTACTGAAAGTGATGAAGGCATTTAACACTCCATTTTAGGAATCTCTCTTATAGCATACACACATTAACTCTCAAGGAATATTCTTCAATGTGCCTTATATTCAGGAATTTTTCACCTGCAAGAGTACAGGTTAAGATGTTCCTTATACCAGTGGTAAGGAGAATAATTTTTAGAGATAGTTCTGTAAAGTTAGGATAATTTTCAAAGGGAGCAGCAATGTAAGTGGAGGATTATTTTTATTAATTTCTCTTATGTTATGTGTTCATAGTTCCATTAGGCGTACATAACAAAGTGCCTTCTTATGAAAGCTTGAGGAAACATTTGCACTATTTTATATTTGTAGCTATGAAAAAAGACAGATAGAATAAACCAGCATCTAAGTGCTGTGCAGAAGTGAAGTGATCAGCAATAGCAAAGAGGTGTCTGTAGTATTCTTCCAAATCATGCAGCTTCCTCAGCTTGCTTATATTTTTTGCTAAACTTCTGCCAGAAACACAGGAGGGAGCAAATGTGAGGTGTGGTGTCTGTTCTGATTTCTTTACTGCCCTCAACCCTGAATAGCAGCTGTGAGACCACCTAGAATCATTGGTGCTATTTACCTGAATCTCTGGGCACAGGGCAGTATCATTGATTTCTTCTGGGTTAATGTTTGCAGAGTGGCTGTTGATATGAAAGGGATTTTAAGACAGCAGGTGGGTAGGTAGAATTTGTCTTCCAAAGTTTTCTTTTAGACGGCAGAGATGCAGTTTGGGGTAAAGAAATAAAAGTTGTTTCTGAACATACCAGATTTGTTTTGCAAATAAGTAGTTCCGTTTCTCTAACTCTGTAATTTCCTTTCCGTGGAGAAATACCCATGCAGCAAGCTGGATATCAGCATGTGAGCTATGGGAGCTCCTGGTTAATTACACCTACTTTATATGTCGGAAGTAGATTATCTAGGTGATACTGGTGGTGATATTGGAAACTGTCAACCTTCTGTGAAGGACAGGTTGAAGGCCAGGTATTTAGTGCATACTGATTAGACTGATCCTTGAGCCTTCTCTGCTCTGGCCTAAACAACCCCAGTTCTCTCAGCCTGTCCTTGTACCACAAGTGCTTCAGTCCCTGGGTCGTCTTTATGACCCCTTGCAGGACTCACTTCAGTCTGTCATACTGACCCAGATGCGTCCAGCAGTGCCAAGTGGAGGGGCAGGATCACCTGCCTCAACCTTCTGGCCCTTAAATGAAGTCTAGAGTGCTGCTGGCCATCTTTGCTGCGAGGGCACGCTGCTGGCTCATGTTCAACCTGTCCACCAGCACCCCCAGGTCTATTTGTGCAAAGCTGCTTTCCAGCAGGGTGACAGTCCTGGAGATGCTAAGGTCGAGGGTTTGCATTTTCCATGGATGAACTTCATGGGTTTCCTGTTTTCAAAACATCCTGCTCATCAACACTGCATGTTGTCTATCATCATATTCTTTTTGGAAGAGTGTTTATGGTAACATAAAGACTAATAAGTAAAGGGGAGTTTGAAAATTGTACTGCTGACTCAAAATATTGCCACTTGTGTTTTTTCAGACGCTCCTATTGCAAAATCTGCAGTTGAAAAGAAACAATTTTTTTTATAAGAAGAGAATGGGTAAGTTCATAATCTTAGAGTGTTTCTTGTTTTCATATGATTTGGAGTGTTTTCTCTCTCATATCAATAGAGGAGGTGGATTCTAATACTTCAAATGTTGATCTTGTCACTTTTTCTTGTAGCCTCAAACTTCCTACAAATATTTCGTTGGAGAATTTTCTCAAGTGACTGTTCATTTCTTGGAAGACTTGTTCAGAGTGTATCTATTCTAACAAAAAAATTCACTTGCTTAACATGCACAGTCCTGAAAAAGTACATGCTAAAATAGGAGTGCCTTTAGGCTTTTATAGCACTAAACTTGTGTGTAGTGGCCAAGAAAATGTCACTGTGTGCTTTTAAAAATAATTCTTTGTTTGTTTGTTGACTAAAGTCAGCCTGTTGAATTTTGGCTCAGAGATCACAATACAGACTGATTTCGGATAAATTACATTGTGTGTGCTATGACTACATTTCTGAAACTGTTGTTTCTGCCTCAACAAATGACTGGTTAATGAAACAGTATTGGATGGATTCTGGTTTTGTCTATACTTTCTCTGACTGTATTATAGCATGTTTGGCACTGGCAGTACTTTATTAAAATTGTCAATAACTACATAATTTAATTTTAACTTCAAATTCACAAAGCAATTTGATTAGGAGAATGTTTTATTTGCTATACTGGCAACAGTAATTCAACTTTTAAAAGTAGCACTGTTGTGATACAATAAAAGTAGGTACAAAAAGGCCAGGGGGATAAAGCCTTCAAGAGAAACAAAGTAGAGAGCATGAGGTATTCAGTGAAACAGAAGGGAAAAGGGAAACAGGAGAAGCACAAACTGCTGTGGGGAGACTTTTCAAATCTCCCTGGGTTTAGTGCTTTGGCATTTTCCATGCTTTCTGCCAAAGGCCAAAATACAGGTATACACTGATGCTGTATGATTCTGGGTTTGGTTGGGCAGTCAGGGAGGATGAATCTTACTTCATGTCATTTCTTCAGTGCAGGAATATTGACTGCTTTTGTTCTTACCAGTGTTTCTGAAAGCATTTTTTCCTCACTGTCTGTATTTTGCAGTATCAGATACGTGTTTAGTTAACTTTTAGCAAGTATTAGGATGATAAAAATCACTGTAGATTTAATGGAAGGAAGAAGTTGCATGTTCAACTGACTTGATAATGTCTAAAGGAAAATTTCATTCCGATGTAGATTTTAAAAATCATGGCAGAATTTGATGATGGACGGATGTTAATAAAAAAATCCATGTTTTGCAAAATTACGTTAAAACACATTGCTGGTTACTTCAGAAAAGTCATCATCAAATATGCAAAATGCTTCTGTCTCATTTCTGGTTGCATTGGGTTCTTCAGTCTGCAAATGTAGTCATGGAAAAGACAGCAACTTGCATTTTTAGTAATGTGAACCAGTATATTGTGTTCTAAAACCGTTATCTTTTTTCCTATTACAGATGGAGAAGAGAAAACATACGGTGGGTGTGAGGGCCCAGATGCTATGTATGTGAAGTTAATATCCTCTGATGGCCATGAGTTCATTGTAAAAAGAGAGCATGCATTAACATCAGGAACAATAAAAGCTATGTTGAGTGGACCAGGTAGGTACAGAAGACTTAGTGCCTTTACCTTCTTTGTTTTCACTTTTAGAAATTTTAAAAATTAAGTCTGAATTTTTATCATGCAGTATGTGAAAGTTGGAAAAAATAAGTTTTCCACATCTTGCCTAGTTCCTGTTTCCAGCAGAACAGTCCATCTCTTTTGGGGTATTGTGGTACCAGACTTAAAATTGGACTCTGTTTTTTGGGCAGTTATGGATCTTACACTGTCTTACGTGGCTGCTAGTTTCCCATGGTATGAGAACTTGAGGGTATTTATTATATGAAACAGGGAGCTGCCAAGTTCAAAACAAGAGCTGGTAGTTCTTTATTGCCACATCCCTGGTGGAACTTCTGGTATTCCATATGGAGTTAATTTTCTTCATAGCAGGTCACAGGGTTCTGTGCTTCAGATTCATGACTAGAACAGAGCCAAGAACACACCTGTTTTAGCTGTTGCTGAAAGGTGTTTGTGCTGTTCAGGCCTCCGCTGTTTCTCGCTCTTTCCCCACTCAATAAGCAGACAGGAGGGTGTGCAAGAGACTGGGAGGGAACACAGCCAGATACCTGACCTGAACTGCCGAAGGAGATACTACATTCCATACATCTAGCACCAAAGTAAAAAAGGGCTCTCCCTTTTTTTAAAAAAGGGGAGCGAGCCATCTTCTGCTTGAGAACTGGCTGGTCATCAGTCTGCCCATGGGAGGTGGTGATTACCATTGCATCACTTGTTTTGTTTCCTTTCTCTTCTCTCAACCTACAAGTTTTCTTGCTTTTACTGTTCCCTTCCTCTTCCCTTGTCCACCCACAGCAGGGGCAAATGAGCAAGCAGCTGTGTGGTGCTTTGCTGCCTACTGGGGTTAAGGCCACATGTTGACAACATCCTATGACAAGGAGTTCCTGAGCTTAATGAAAGTTAGGCTAAGGTTGAGGCAGGGGTAGATAAACTTAGAGGAGGGAAGGACCTCATGTGTTACTGAATATATGAGACTACATCTGATTTAAGAAGTGTCTGAACTAATTTTTGAAGACCAAAAGTTTGGGAGAGAGAACAAGGAGAAGTTAACACAAGTGCTTTCTCTCTTCTATACCCTCATCCTGTGCATTTACCTTTGGCCACTTGAGTGGTTGAGCAGTAGGCCACATGGAGTTTGGAGATGAATATGGTCATTCTTATGTTCTCTTTTAGATTCTGGTGAGAGGGATTACTGGAGAGATCTATTGGTTTAATATATCTTTTAATTATTTAGTAATACTTGGGCAAACTGAGCAATTAAAATTCTCAGTGTCATTTTAATGGTTGCATTTGAAAATATGTAGTAAGCATTTTGTGTCCACGTCAACCTCTCAGACATCTAAGAAGAAGAGTAGTTACAAGACCTGTTCTGAATTCTTTCAGTGTGAAGGCATAAAAGGCAAAGTAGCCTGCTTAAAGGGCTAGAGACTGACTCTGTAAAGGACTCAGCAGTCAAGAATATTTTGTATAAATACTAACAAGATAATGAGTCACAAGGAAAAGTACTGTTGCTGTCTAGTTCAGTAGGTCATAATTTCACTGATTTGTACGTCGTTTATTTCAGTGCTGTGACTTGGCCAATATGCTAACACTTCTTCTTTTGCTTCCAACTGTTCCTGTACTAAAATTCAAGCCAGATTAGCTTCAGTGCATGCAGATATTTCTATGCAAATCTCTGTAGACATTAGTAAATAGCTCTGCTTTGTAACTAGAAGGAGATGACCACAGAAATAATGGGAACTAAACATTGCTAGTCTCCCATAAACAGAGGTAATGTTAGTATGTTTTTATTATCTTTCAGTTTAATGAGTTGTAAGTCCGAAGATGTGAGGGGAAGAGACAAAAATAATATATCCTGTGGGACTAACCATAGGATCCTAAGTTTCGTATCATCCAGGTTTCATGGTTATAGGCACTACAGAAAGCGAATTTCAAATGTACCTGTGTTTAGAGATTTGAATTCTGAATAAATTCTTTCTTACTGGTAGTGATAAACTTGTACTGCCTGTAAGCTTCCCTCTAGTACAACTGGAGTTTCCCTGTCCCTGCTGTCTGTTTCCACAGCTTATCAAGTTAATGCATCTTTGAGGTTTCAACCCTCTTGTCAAATCTCCCTGAAACTGAGGAATTCAAAGCTACTGGGTCATAGAAGGGACTACTGATACACGCATATACATGTGCATATGCAGATATGAAACATCTAGAAACCCTTTTTTTCCCCTTAGATAAGACAGCTAGAAATTTGGATTGATGCCTCTTAGAGCTTGGCACACAGCTAAGTACCTATCAACTGTATTGGAAGTAAATCTAAATTTCTGGTGTAGTTGTTCAGAAAAATGTTCATAGACTGCAGCCTAAATAAACATGTCATAATGCTGTGTGTCTTAATATTCTTGAGGGCTCTGAATGGCACATCCTGCTTTGCAATGAAGAATCTAATACCCTGGAAGATGAGACTTAGGCAGGTCTGTTTAAAATGCATTGTATTAATATGGTAAGTTGTTTCATTTTGCAGTGAATGGAGATTTTGACTTCTGGTTTGGTGTTCTTTTGTGTTGTTTTTTTCTTTCTACAGGGCAGTTTGCAGAAAATGAAACAAATGAGGTGAATTTTAGAGAGATCCCATCCCATGTTCTATCCAAAGTATGCATGTATTTCACCTACAAGGTCCGCTATACTAACAGCTCTACGGAGATTCCTGAATTCCCAATTGCACCTGAAATTGCACTGGAACTTCTGATGGCTGCAAACTTCTTAGATTGTTAAATAAAATAAATTATAATAAAAAATGTAAAACTTTTTTCAGTATTTAATACATGTAGTTCAGTTAGTAACTTTTTTCAGATAGCATGTTGCGTGTGTGCTGTTGAGAACTGTAAAGTTCACTGCAGAGGCAATTGCCTTCAGTTCTTTTGCATATAGCAGTCATTCAGTTGGAGTTTGTTTTGCTGCTTACACAAATAAGGACCTTTTCACAAACTGAGACAAATAAACAAATATGCCAATTAGTAGATGGCTATGCCTTATCCTTTAGGTGTGGTAGAACTTTCTTTTCATACAGTGACCATAGCAAATACTGGAATTTAGTCTTATACTCTCTAAAAGACAATTATAGTTACATTTGAGTAGCTCTTTAGGGTTTCTAGCTTTCTCTTATTTTTGAAGTTTCTAAACATCTGAACTTAAACTCCTTTGTAAGGTAGCTGTCCTGTAGCATAGTTACACTAACTAGATTAGAGGTGCCCTCTTTGTATACTGTCAGTGATATTCCATTTAGGTTGAAAGTGGAGTATGTAGGAGAATGCTTAAGGCTTTTAATTTAAGTCATAGTATAGACACGTGCAAAGGTGTACTTGATAGCATTTTGCTTCTATAACCTCAATTTACCCCATTAGTAATTTCAAATATTCCAGTCACTTGTCTGTACAGTAAGACACTGATCCAACTGACAGTGACTTTTAAGGAGGAAAATAACTTAAAATCTATGTATATTATCTTCTATATAACATATATGTTTTTTCTTAATATACTGTCACTTGACCTAATAAGGATTTTATATGGCTTCAGTTATGGTTTATTTCCATTGTTCTGATTGTTTGTGTAAAGTCTGTATTTAATCTCTAGAGTAGTAGTCATTTAAAATTTGTAACATAGCAACTGAAAAGATAGAAGTTGTCCTACCTTTTACTTCTTCTCCAACCTCTCCTTTGTACCCATAGCAAAAGACCCTGAAATATGGTGGTCTTTTATATTTGAAGGAAAGGACATTAAGCAGATGTTTTAGGAGCTGTTTTATAAATTTCATAGGTATTTCCAGTGTTTTTACAAATGTTTTAGGGGAAAAGGATTGGCAAGCCACTGACATAATACTAGAGTGGAACACATTGTCTCTTGGTAGATCCTGCTGGCACTTGCCTGTAGTATCAGTTCTTTGTTCAAAACAAGTTTCCATAAAGAAACAACATGAGACAAGAAGTTGCTTTCTGTTCAGCTGCAGCCTGAACAACCCTTCTGCTAAAATAATCTGTAAATGAGAATAAAACTAATGCAGCATGAGAAATGATGCAAGAACAATGTAATTAGCTTTTCCATCCATCCAGTGGCTGAAGCCACTGCTTCAGCTTTGTCTTGATCAAGAAGTGATTGTGGTCTATCATGGAAAAATCCCACCAACTGATGGTGGAACATCTTTCTTGATGTTTTAACTCACAGCTAATTTAGAGGGCTGAAGCTCTCCTCTAAACCTGTTTGTCAACATAAATACAACTTGGAAGATATTTTCCTGGATGAAAACTAGTAACTTAGATAGACTATGCAGTCTGCTGATGGAGGAGGTCAGTTCTGACAAAGGAAATTTTATTCTGGGCTTAAACAATGCTGACGTTTGTCAGTGTGTTGGTAGATTAGCTGACATTTATTCACGTCACATACTTTGGCACAATTTAATGTGTTTAATGTGGGGATGTTTGTGACTAGATTGGCTTTGCACAGTAAAGCTGAAGTGCATTGTAGGGTAATTGTCTGAAATTCCATGTGTAAGCACTGTGTCCAGTGCTGTTAGTAACTCATTTTCAAGAGCACTAGAATGATAAACCAGAGATACCCTGTTAAGCTGCTTTTGTTAGAGCTGCTAGGAATACCCTAAAAGGTCAAGGAATACCAACATGGATATTTTAGTCACAAGTACATATCAGTCTGAGTGAGTCTGGCCATTCTTAATAGTCTTGAGGCTAATGAATTGAAGCTAAAAAATACTTCGTGTTAAACTAAGGCAAAAAGGATGTAATTTTTTAAAACAGTGGGGTTTTTTCATTTTTTTTCTCTTCCCCTTTTTAAGCATTCTAGAACAATTAGTTTTGTTAAAATACATTGCATTTTATGATTCTGTACTTTAGCAGTAAGGTAAAATAGCTAGTTTAGCTCTGAATAATAATTTTGTTGGTTTTCTTTCAGCTTAATGTATTATACAGTAGCTTTGAACACTCAGGAATTGCAGTAGTGTCCTAGAGTGCACTATTTGCAAAACCACCGGCTGTTAAAATGAACCAGATTTCTAAGGGGGAGGCGGGCAGGGGGAATTAGTGCAATTTCCATGATAGTTTAATGGGTGTGCTATTATCAGACAATTGGAAACTTACCACGCTTAACCCCTGCGTTCTAAATAAATTTCAAAGTTGAAAATTTTTAAACCTGTGTTTCTGTTGATTTATGACATCTTAGAGGAAGCGTTCATATGCAGAATCTTCATTTTCATGGCTATACTATATGGTGAGCAAAGTGCTCATGTAATTAATATTTGGGTAATACGTTGTGAAGCTGCATGTATAAAATAAAAGGTGGTGGGTTTTTTTATAGTTCTGAAGGGTTTCATGGAGTTGAAATGTTAAGATATCTTTGTACTGCTCTGAATTAAAAGTATCCACAGTTCTCAGCAGCAAGAACTAAAAAGGCATGGTATTCCTGAACAAGCTTGAAGATACTTTCAAGGATACTTCAAGAATATCCTGCTGGGGATATTTTGAAAACTTCAAGTGTTCCATAGTACTTCTTTTACTTAGAAAGGTAGCCTTGTATTTGAGATCCGAAATTTAAGCTGAACTGCTGATTTAGTAATAAAAACTTTCAGATTCTTTACTAACTAGTAAAGTAAACAATGAGTGGAGTCACGCTGCGTTATGGTTTGTCATCATTTGAGTGTGTATAAGCTACTGAAGAAGTCTCTGATGGTCTCCAATGTGAAATAGTCTGTGCATCTAGAATGATCAGAACTCCCTTCCACAAGACATGAAATTCCTTTTTGGTTTTGAACTTGAAGAGAAGAGGATTCACCATCAGGATTCTCTGCACCCATTATATTCAACAGACATTGAACATGGTATCTGAAAGGCATTTCTCAATTAATGGTAGGAAGTTTGGAAAATCGGTTGCTTCTGTGTTTTATCATGTCTCTTTTATTTCACAGGCCTAAATTGCAGTAGTGGCTGTGGTTTTTTACCCCTTTCTTCTGTTCACTTTGCCCATTGAAAGGGTGCTACCTAAATCTGTTGGTTTATGATGAGGTGGACAAGGAACATAGTGAGGCAGGAAAGTTAACTTCTCAGTCCATGTTTTGAATTCTGGTTTAATTTTTTTCAGGTCTCAAATACTGCAGTGTAATTTAAGGGAGCAACAGTTACTGCAGATTAAACAAAAGCACAAGGAGAAGTAGCAGTTTTCCTACCTAAAAACTAAGGGTCAAAGCTGTGATGTAAACTTAATTTCAACACCTGAGTAAGACAAAAAGTTCAGGAGTAAGAGAAAAATAGCAAGAACTCATTAAAGATTGAGTGGTTTTGGAAATAAAATAGGATGCTTGTTTTTAAAGACTACAGCTTTAGAAAAAAAAGGCTTTCGGGATTGTTTCCCATAGAAAAAGTTCAACTTTTGGAGGCTTTTGACAAATAATGAACTGGATTGGAGTTGGGTTTCTTTTTAAATGTAGCTATTAGATGGCAATTTTACAGGAAGATACCAGTGCTGTGAACTGCAGGTATGGCTCAATGTTCGGATGAGCTAGGAAAGAGGACAAAGTAAATTCTGTGTTTATTATTAGTCACCTGTGAAGCTTGAGTGTCATCACTGAGGCAGCACAGAGAAGTGGGAGATTTTATCGAGTTTTAACAAGCGTTATGTGTCATGAAATAAAGCTTTGCATATGCTGCATCTGGAATGTAGGTTGTGCAATTTCTCTTCTATGGGAGAAAGATCACTGAGATCAGAAAAAAAAGAACAACAAAACAAACAAAAAAATCTGTCTGTCATTATCATGTTACTGTTTTATGTTTACAGAACACAGGATTTTCCTCCCACGCTAAATGGGAGGAGAACAGAATTGCAAGATCATGATTTTTCTTTCACAAATGGAATACTTCAATATTTTTTTCTTTTTGAACTTCTGTAATCAGTTTTCAAGATGTGACTCATGTAATGTTCTGTTGTCTCACATGTTGAGGGTAGAATTGGAAAATTAAATTAAAATTGCCCCAGAAATAGGTATTGCCTTTTAGATCAGTAAAAGTAACAACATGAGAGCTTGTAGATAAATTAAAATCTACAGTTCAGTGCTAAAGTTGCTAGTTTTCAGGATAGTTTTGTGGGCTTAGTTTTTTGTGAATACATGCATGGATTAATGCTATTCTGTACTTACTTGTAGTTAATTTCTTTCTTCAGCCAGAAGTTACTTTGAAGTTAAAACAAAAAGATACTGTTAATTCCATTTGTGTTAATTCACATTTAAAACTGACTTTTCAGGTGAGAATTCATAGCTAAGGCTTTCCTTCCCACGACAAAAAATACTACTGGTATCCTATTTACAGTAATAGAAAACTTTTGTCTACCAAATCACCACTACACAGAACTATAAATAATACATAATCTGTGTCTTATGTTGCTGTGAATTCTTCTTACTCTGTCTAGCAAAACAATGGGATGCCTGTTACACAGATTAAAAAGTTTTCAGTTTTGGTTGGTATCACCAAGCTTAAAAAATATCTAGAATTTATATGCATTTGGCACAAAGGAATTATTTTCTCTTCCTGTACAGGGAAAAGTTTCCACCATTACCAAAGGAAGCTGACACTCCCATTTGAGTCAGAATTGTTTGTAGTTTGCTACAAATGAAACATGAAAATGGTATATCAATTTTTAAAATTTAATAGCTGCTTTAATAGTTATGATAGATATTTGACTTGTAATAAACAACTATGACTTGAAAGGAGAGAACGTCTGAAAATACTCTGAAATAGTTAACTGCTCACCCATTCTGTTTTTATATCATGGCTCTGGTTCACATTACGCATATCCCATATGAAGTCTTGTCTTTCCTGAGGGACATTAAATAAACCAACAGGCTGGACCAGTGTCATCTTGGTGTCCAGGCCTTTGAAATTAAATTCTTCAAGCTCCCTAAGTAGTGTACAGGGTCCAGTGAGGGCAGTGTGCAGTCTGATGTGCACAGTTGAGGAATTGCTTCTCAGCCCTTCGGAACTGTGGTGGTTTATCACACATCTGTAGAGGTTACCCAAGATACCTGTTCAGTAGTTTTATCTTGCTTCTAGGCTGGCAAAATCAAACAGCTACTTAATTTTAAAAATTCTTTATCAGCATCTTCTTTGTTGGTTGTGAAGTCAGAGTCACTTCTGTGCATTCCTAACAACAACATGAACTAGGTATTCATGTAACTTGGAGTCACCTGAGAAGTCTCCAGTTCATACTTTTTAGACATAAAATTACTAAATTATAATTAGGTTTGCATGTTGGGGGTATTACTGAGCAGCTCCTGAACACTTGGATTTGACAGACACAGTAATCAACCTGCTTACATGGGCTGTGGATGCTTATGATGTGGAGGATCTTTTAATAATTATGTAATGTTACACTTTTAAATGCATCCATCTATTTAATTGAGTACAGGTCCTACAGAGTCCTCATTAAAATTTTTACAGCTTTTGTCTTTATAAGTGTTTATTCTTTACAGCATTTAGAAGAGTTAGGGGACTCCTGTTGCCTAAAAACATGGCTTGACAATTACTACAGATTTGTAATTACAGCGCATGGTACCAAACAATAGGACAAGAGATAATGGGCAGAAACTGATGCACGGAAAGTTCCATCTGAATATGAGGAAGAACTTCTTTACTGTGCAGGTGACTGTGCATTGGAACAGGTTGCCCAGAGAGGTGGGGAGTCTCCCTCACTGGAGATATTCAAGAACCTACTGGGTGTAACCCTGAGCAATGTGCTCTGGAATGCCCCTGCTTGAGTGGGTTGGACCAAGTGACCCACTGTGGTCCCTTCCAACCTGACCCATTCTGTGATTCTGCATGTTACTAAAGCAGGCAATTCCACCCCTTCCCTTAGCCCCGTGTTCTTCTTGCCCTGCAGTAATTACAACTGTATCTCCTCTTAATATGACAAATTCTTTTCTGACCTGATGGAAACTACTTTGGTAGTTTAGTCTTCCTGTGAATAAGATGAAAACCACAGATCACCCAGTGGCTTCAAAATTGTCAAATCCTAAACAAGAGAAGAAATGGAGACATAGGTCATCTGAGAATAAGATTACCCTTCCCTGCAGGAACAGCCCTTATAGCAAATTAGGGTTAAGGTGAGACTTTTCCTTAGCCTCTTTTCATCCCTTTGAAAGTCCTGGAATAGAAATGACATTTTGCCTGTTACTATTAGAACCAAGATGAAAATGAAATACACTGTTGATGAAAAACCTATATAATCACTAAGGAATAAAACAACAAAAAATCTCAACAGCTCAAAATTATCCTGCAAATTTAGGCTATTTTGATTATTATCTATGCGTGCAATTTATTGCTTTTATATTCTTGATATAGTATTGTATCAGTTTGATTCTGCATCTTTAGTTGATGGTTTCTGCAGGTGCGCCAAGCTTGTTTATAAGAAGATCTTCATTCCACAGAGTTTTTAAACTTAGTGCCTTTCCTTAAATTGGCAGGTAGGAGCGGAAGAAGTAGTTGGCACAATTCCTCTGAGGGGCAGGGAGTCCTCCACGTTTAGGAGATGCAGTGTCCTGGCTCTGCAGATTACAGGTGTGATGCTACTTGAGTAATAAGGGGAGTTAACATGAATGTGCAGTTCACTTCTGTGTAAGGAGACAAGATGAAAAGCTAAAAAGTACAGTGGGCACAGGCAAAAGAAATCGAACTCTCACATCATTTTAGTACCAAGAATCATAAAGGAGCAGGTAGTGACAGTGTGTAGAAAAATGATGCAGAAAAAAAAAAAATGAGAGCAGAGGAAAAAATGTTCAGTGACATTTGAAAACATTATGGACAACATGAGAATGGGATGTAAAATTATAGGGACCCAAATCAAGAATTATGTTTGACCTTTGTCAAACTGTCTTGGTATATTAGAAAATTATCTAATAAATGCAGTTTGAACATTAGTTGCATTTTTCCTGTAAGTATAAGGTTATGCAAACTCTGAAGAAAAGTGGATTTTTAGGTCAACTTCAAGAATATTTACCACAAAAATTTTAGTAGGAGGCACAATTTTTATTTTCTGCTCCATATGTTTTCGATACCTGAATCACAATCATTTATTTGATCAAATCAGTGTAAGATAGCCTCTGAAATAATGAAGGTAACATATTAAATTTCTCTTATCCCATAAGCTTTGAATATTTGGGACCCAGGACTGATCCTTGAAGTCTCTGGCAAAACTTACATTGACTGGTGAAAGACAAGACAGCATTAGCTAAATACTAAAATATCCTTTTTTTAAAAAATAAACAGTTATTGTGTTGTCCCTCTCTCTACCCACAACAGATTAGGAAGGGTTAACTGCACAAGTGTTCTCTATGTTTTGCATAGGTAAAGTTCAACACTGAAATGAAAACTGAATTACAATAACCTACTCCTAGTGAAGTTTACCCTCTCTGGGAATTAGGACCTTTTCTTAGTGAGATTACTGGATATTTTAAGAAGATACTGATATTCATATATTCTTTCTGGGTGTCTGATAATATTGTTTGTTTTCTTACTGTGCTTATGGGACTGATTCCCTAATCCCTATAGCATTATGCACTAAAAACATCTCCGCAAGCCAGGTTACCAAGAAATGAGGAAAGGGGAAAAAACCCAATAAAACACATAATTCTCCAGATGTCCCTATTCCCATGAGGACAAGGAGCTAAAAAAATGTTTCATGTATATATTAGGCATTGAATGACACCTTAAAAAACGAGGATGTGACAACACTGAGAAAAGACACCTTTGGTTGTCCTGTAAGAATAAACTCGAAGTGGATTCAGGGATTCTGCCCATGAGTATCAGCTGCAGCATAATGCTTTAGTTACTTACATACCCAGTTAAGATTGAGTAGGTAGTAATTAACTCATGCTCTATTTATATGCAGGGCAAATTGTCCCTTGCTTTTCATGGCTACTATCCTCAGGAATATGATTTGCAGCATAGGTAAAGTTATCTCAGTAAACAATACTTCAGTGAAAAACATACAAGATAACTTGTCTTAATAGTGAAAAGCTCTGTGTGATAGATAAAAAACCATATTGAACATAAGGGCAGTTAAAAGTTATGACTTTTTTTTTTTTTTTTCAAAGGTGGCTTTTCATCTAGAGGTAATTTTCCTTTATTACAGAGTAGAAGTCATATTTGTACTGAATACAATTTGCTTAAGACCACAAAGCTGATCTTCCAATGCAAAACCAGCTTGCAGTCTATGAAGTGTTCTGGCATTCATAAGCTTGTGCTGCTTTATATCTTCTGACCTTCAACAGGGTTTTCTGGAAGAGGCTTAAGAAACTGAGTATAATGGTTTGAAATCAGTTGTATCTCGCTATGATTACATCAACACAGATAGTCAATATGTCCATGTTTATAACCGAACACATGTCCATTGCTTAAACTTGATGTTCTTGCTATCTTTGTGGCATATGGCATTACGAGATGTATTTTAGGATAAACATATGTTTGGATCATGCAAAACAACAACAACTAGTAAAACAGAAATGTTCCACTTAGTGCTATAATAGCTTAAGTTCATTCTGAAGAACTGCAGGAAAGAGAAACCTTTACCAGCTCTAAGTGTCTACTTAACGCAACAAATCTGCTGCAACCTAAATGGTCTTGCAAAAATCATACAGTAATAAATACTGACTTCCAGGGAAACATAGTTGAGCAATGTCAGGTTGCATGGCATCAGGAGCCCATAGTTTGAGAATGAGAATTGAATTTAGAAGACAAATGTATAGGATGAAGCTTACATGACAATACTTTTCCCATCCTAACTTTTGGTGGGCTAACTTCCTTTCCTACTCAAAAATCAACATATATTGATTCTGTCTTCAGCGAATTCCTGCAAAGCTAAGGGGCTTGCTCACTTCTGCCGCTACCTCACAGGGTAAGGATACTTCTGCTGTCTTCTGCTTAAAGGCTTCCTTTTAAGCAAACCTGAAAGCTTGTATGCTTGCTTTAACATCGATGACACTGTTGATGCTGGATAAAAGTTGGAAACTGATGCTATGTTGTGCTGGGGTTTTATTTGCCTCCAGTTAACTGTATTCAAAGTTAAGGATATTAAAAACATATCAGAAGGTAAAGCTTGTACATAAAGGTAGTACTTGCATCACACTAAATAATATGGTTGAACAAGGTGGACAGCTTTTGGGTGCAGAACCCTTCTAGAGGTCAAAATTAAGGAAGATTTCAAAGGTAATACAAACTGCAAGCAATTGTTTAATAATTTAAATTAATAATTAATAAAATTGTTTGCTTATCAGGCCATCTCTGAAGAAAAAATAGGAGTACCACTGGAGCAGAGGTGACCCAAGGTTTTTTTAACATTATCAGAAAGGAGAGGGGTGAAGGGGCAGAGGAAGGGGCTTCTCAGGTTTTGGAATGTGTAGCATGAGCAATGGGGAGATGGGGATTATAATGACCTATAAAATCAGTTTCTCTGTTAAATCCTTAGTTTTACATAACCACTGGGATTATAAATTTTATAGGTTGTTTTTGGATAAACATTTTGTAGGTTTATCTTGAGGATCTGTTAAGTCTGAAATACTACAGCAGGAGTAACAGCTTTATGAAGTGTGTTTCCGCAAGTTGTTTATTACTGATTGCACAGTCACTCTACTGAGTCCTGCCTGTTTATTTTCACCTACACAGACAAGGCAAAATGATCTGGTGCAAAGGAGAGGGATTATTCCAGTCCGGGAAAGGAAAACGTAGAATCCAGAAATGCTCCGACTTAAAATACACCCGCGTTCATTTGGACTCGTACACCACCAGACCACCAGGGCAGGAAAATCGGATGATCTGTGGCAGAGCAGCACACAGGGAAGCGCACAGGAAGAGAGCCCTTCGGCAGGAGTGTCCCTCAGCAGGCGTGTCCCTCAGCAGGAGTGTCCCTCAGCAGGCGTGTCCCTCAGCAGGAGTGTCCCTCAGCAGCCGTGTCCCTCAGCAGGAGAGCCCCGCAGCGGGAGAGCCCCGCAGCCCCTCAGCTCCGGCTGCCGGTGCCGAGCGCCCCGCGGCCCTGCGCCCGCAGAGCAGCACCTGCCGCCCACCCCGGGCCGACCTGTGGCGGGATCTAGTGACAGCGCATGGAGTGATGGCACACACTGAAAGAAGAGGGTTTTGGACTAGGTATCAGGAAGAAATTCTTTACTGTGAGGGTGGTGAGGCACTGGAAGAGGCTGCCCAGGGGGGTTTGTGGGTGCCCCATCCCCGGCTGGCAGTGTTCGACGCCAGGGTTGGAAGGGCTCTGAGCAGCCTGGTCTGGTGGGAGGTCTCCCTGCCCATGGCGGGGGTGTCGGATCTAGATGATCTTCAAAGTTCCTTCCCACTCCCTAATATTCTATAGTTCTATGAATGTATGGCCCTCCCGCCAGGGCACACCAGGCGTGAGGGGAGCCCGGAGAAACCCACAAAAGGGAGGGGCACAGTCCGCGTTACTTGAGTCACTTAAACACTCTGCACGTGCAGCTCTAAAAACCTTCTCAAACAGAAGCTGGTGGGGGATCAACTGCTTCCCGCCCCCGCGGGTGGCGGTGACGGACATGGCGCCCCGGCCGCAGGGTGAGCAGGGTACGGGCAGCGCCGGGGAAGCCTCCGTGGCAGCCGGCAAGGGCGGCGGCAGTGGCAGCCCAGGAACACCGCCCGCCCGCGCCGCTCGCCTTCCTCGAGCCCGCCCGCACCGTCCTCGCCCCGCGCACGCGCGGCTGCTGAACGGGCGGGCGCGGGCACGTGACCGGGGAGCGCTCGGGGCGGGGCCGCCCCGGCGGCGGCGCAGAGGGGAGGGGGAGGAGGCGGATCCATCATGGCGTCGATGCAGGTGAGGCGTCTGCGGCGGAGCGGCCGGGGCAGCGCTGGGGTCGGGCGGCGCTGGGGGGAGCCGGGATCAACCGTTCCGCCGGGCGCGTGCGTGCGCGGCGCGGCGCGGCGCGAAGGGCGGCGCGGAGGGAGGAACCGCCCGGGCAGAGGTTGAGGGTTGTCGAGCTCCGGGGTAGCGGGGCCGGGGAGGGCAGGTGGAGGCAGGGAAGGGCCGGTCCGGCGCCGGGATGGAGGTGAGAGGCGCAGGGGTGTGAGGGGCGAAGCCGGGACTCGGACGGCGGCGGGCGGGGCGGGCGCGGGAGGAGGAACCGGGCCCGGGGCGCGGGGAAGAGTCGCCTCAGGGAGGCGTCTGGCAGCGATGCCGCCGCTCCCTGGGCAGGCGAGGGAAGGGCGAAGGGATCCCTGTTCCCCCGGGACCTGGGGGGGCCGTAACTTGGCTGGGCCCTGTGGGAATGTGTATCACACCGTGCGGGGTGGGCGGTCAGGGAGACCCTCCCCGTGGCATCGTGGGGACCGTGACCAGCAGCTCCGAGTTCCTCGGGTTACGGCGCTGTAATTCCCCGCACAGCGGGGCTGGCACAGGCATGTCCTGCTCCAAGCCGCGTGTTGCTCGTGGGGGTTTCACTCCGTGGAATGAGGTTGCAGTGTGGTGTCAGCCCTGTGGACAGGTAACGTCTGGCTTTCTCGGCCGGGTGGGATTGCTGTAGGTACAGTAGCATGGAACATCCTGCTGCCTGACAGGTATTTCCAGCTGAATTATTCATTCATACCAACTCCGAAGGGGTTCCTAAATAGGGGCTGCGGAAATTGCTTTGGTAGAATGGATCACTTTCACTGTATGCTGCTCTGAGTGGGTGGTGCTTTATTACGACTGGGGCAAGAGAAAATATTTCTAGGTTTTGTGGCAGTGGCCCCTGTCTCTCCTTATTTAACCAACAACTTCTCTACTTTTCCCTGGATATTTACAGTTTTCCATTTTGATTTTATATTTGGATCATCTAGATCTCCTCTATTCTTATTTTGGTCCAGTACAGCTTACATTTTTTTTGCCACTTGTAATAGAACAACCCAGAAAGAGTGTACAAAATGAATGAAATTTGTTCAATTTTCCTAGTAACCTGGATTTAGCATAGCCAAAAAGAGTTAAAATGTCAAATCATTGAACTGTATGGGATAAAAATTATTCTCCTGAAGTTTAGAAGCATAGCTCCCTCCTCCACCACGGTGTGTCTTTCAGAGTTACTGAAATGAAACGAGATCAAGAAATTGAACATACTGTGCAGAATGTTCTTCTTTTAGCAGTAGGTAGGCAGGTAGTCTGATCTGCCTTGGTTTTATTAGCTCTGTCTGGCAAATGTGTTTTGGCAATGCTCTGCTTCTAATGTGCAGACTTTTACAAGCTCAACTGCAAAATAGAGGGTATAGTTTATTAAGTATCTTTTATGAAACCGTGTGAAAAGAAGGGAAATGGTAGCTCTGAACCGGGAAAGAGGCGCTCTGTAAAGGGACTTGGTAAAGCTGTGCTGTGTCGCTGTCTCTGGCCTACTTCTACAGCGTGCCTCACCCTCATTCCTGTTGCTCCCTCTGTAAAGGGGGAAAAATGGTTACATATTAAATGAGGTTGTTGAGGGTACATGAATGACAAGCGTTGCCTAAACGTCAGATGTGTGGAGGGTAATACTTGTTTCCTGAAATTACGGCCGTGTTAAGTCTGATGTTGTAGTTGCTTTCATTTTAGAAATACCAGCTGTAAGATGACGCTTTTTGTTTTCTTACATGGTGTTCTGTTGTCTTGATAAGCGATTCAAGGACATTTATGAAGGTTTTTTGTCTGTATGTTGCTAATTGCATGATGTTCTAATTACTCTTTCCTATATTTAGTAAACTATTAATTTAACAATGTAGTTTAGCAAAGTGGAAAGGAGCTGTAAACAGGAAGCATAAATGAAAATCTGGTAAGTGAACAGTAGAACTAGTTAGTTTATTGTAGATGTGCTCCCAGGTGAACAAGATTTCGAGACACTGAATTCTATCAATCAACATTTAAGTGTTCAGTGTGAAAAAATGTTTTACAAAGGAAACTGATATCTATAATTTTAAATGGTTTTTTCTTGGTTCAGAATAATTTAATTTATTATAATTAGTACTGTCTTCTAAGTTGCCTGACACAACAAAGAGATGTCCTTTTTCTGATTAAGTATAGTGTTTTTAAATACCTAATGTTGATCTGAAATGTTTGCGTAACTCATTGCTATCTCTGATTATACCAGTGGTCTGATACTATACTATTATGAAAATACTATTTAAGTTATTGATAAAAATGATACATTGGTGCACAAAGTAAGTTCTAGTTACTTCTTAAACTGCTGTAATTTTATTCAACACTGTATAATGCCCCAGGTTAATTACATTTTATTTTTACAGATCCACTGAAAAGTCTCAGATTAAGTTATGAGAGTTATCTGATTAGTCTGTTCTTAGTCTACAGGGAAGTTTTGAAACTTGCAACAAATTGCCTCTTTTTGCTAACGGCTCTGAGCATCGACCTGAATAGTTACTGCAGTTCAGTGGATGCACAGTGACTTGTAAAACCTGTGACTTAGAGCCTTTGTGTGTATCATTATACTTATAGTGATTTTTGTCTGTGTGGACAGTCTTTAATGAGGGTTTTCTGTAACCCTTTTTTCTGAAATAATAGAAGCCAATGCTTATGGGATTTTGTGTTTTGTTTTCTAACCAGTGTTGTTGCTAATTTGCCACTGCTGGACGGGTTTAAACCTGGTTTGCATAACTTTAGGCAAATCATATTTTTTTTCTTAAAAAAAGCTAACACACTCCCAGACAAGCCTTTAAAGGAAGAGCACTTATTTTCAGGAATTTCCCAGAAGAAGCCCAAGCTTATGCAATGTTCTCCTGGATAAAACCACAGAAATATTCTGAAAAGGTGCAAGTAATGTAGAACAAGGGAATAGAATGGATTTACTTTAGAAAATTTTGATATAGCATCTCTAGTAATCTGGAGTCTTTAAAGGCAAATACTAAACAAATAGTAAAGAGTTGTTCTCAGAACAGCTGGAAACACAGGACTTGAGTTATGAATCGAAGAGCTGGTAAAAAGTAGAGTAAGGAAGTTCAGTTGAAAATGTACAGAAAATATGTCATTGCTGTACAAAGTGTTAAATAATTAGGGCCTTCCCCTCAACGTGCAGGTATGAACAATTTGCATTCACGAACTTGAAAGATTGACTTTATTGATAATACTGCATCTTTATTACTGTGTTTTACCTTTTACTCCTTTTTAGTTTTAATACTACAAACCCTGGATTTATTTGTGAAATTGTGGAAATATTTAGAGGAATGGTTTTATGGTTTTTTATCATCAGAATAAATTCTCATATATTCTGTAAAGTTAGGCACGTAAGGTTTGTACGTCTAGGTGTTTACGTCTGACTGAATGCAGAGCTAATGTAATTAATGACACAAACAACTTCAGTACAGAGGGAAGGATGTCAGCTTTCACTGCTTCTGTGTTACTTCTCGAAAACTGCTGTGGTGGGCTACCATCAAATTACCTGCACACATCAAAATAAAGTGCTACTTGAAAAACCTTGATCCATCAATAGAATTTTTTTTTAATGTGTGTATAAACAGCTGTTTAATAAAATAACTGTGTGAGATGACAATGCAGAATTCATGGCCAGTTTGAGATCCCAACTTTTATCACAGAGTGCAAGCTAGTAGCAATACAGAAACTTCCTACGAGCTTCACCTCAATATTTTTAGTCAGTGCAGTAGGGAATGGGGTAAATATTTACAGGTTACTGAAATCTCCAGAAAAAACCCCCATACACTCTTGGTTACACTTCCTTCTCTTCTTTACCTGTGCTTCTAGTGTTAGTGGAAGTTCTGTGTTTCCAGCTGTTCTCAGAACAATTGCTTATTGCTCAATCTTTGCTCAACACTGGCAGTGTTTTTATTTAATGATTTGGCAATAATTTTTTCTTATTTAAAAGATTTGTCCAGGAAGAAGTATTAAGCTATTTTTATTGTGTGTTCCAAAAAAAAGCCAAAACCCCAGCTTTAAGTGAGGAAAGTTTTCAGTCAGTTGGAAGTTGGATAGTTAGGCACATTGGTTCTGTACTGTTCAATGTCATAGTATGGGATGCCATTTGTGTTGTGTCAAAGGCAAAAAAAAAAAAGAAAATGAGTGGCTAATGTAGCTATATAACCAAATCTGGGATATAAACAGAATAAAATTATTGGTAGTTAACGAAGTATTTAGTAGTTGCACTGGTGAAATGCTATTGAAGATAAAAATTTCATAATTATTTAAACTGAGAAATGTGAGTACCGTAATTGAAATCAGAATGAGTAGAGAGTAAAAATAATTTCTTCTGTCCACTAAGAGGTTGATAGTCCTTTACATAGCCTTTGTAATCAGTCTGTACTGGTGTGTGCTGTATTAGCGTTGGCATATAACCATTCTAGAGTAAAGTTAGATAAATGCAAAATGTTTAGTAATTTTACTAAGATGGGTTAATTTAATTGTGGGAGTTTATTAATAAAGTTTTGACTTGAATATCAACTGAAGTTTAAAATCTATAGTCTTCATCCAGTAAAGATAAATAAAATAAATGTTACGGCTTTAGGCCCTGAGGAGTCTCATTTGCTTGCTTTATATCTGCCTGTGTAAATAGAATTTTGGGAAATATTTTGCTGTGCAGCAGCTGCAGAATTTTTGAGCTAGGACAGAAGAATTCACTTGTGAGAAGGAAAGCAGTAGTAGAAAAGCTTCTTGAAACCAGTGTCCCCTAAGCATTGTCAGCAGCTCTTCCTTTCACATAGACCAACTATACAGCTAAAATGTAGAAAATGGATGCTTTCAACCTGTCACATTGAACACTGGCATCTCACGAATACGTGTATGATTTCAATCAGGAAAATAAAATAGACAGGTATTTGTTCTAAAGATGAGTAATTTTGGTTGATTGCAGTTATTTTTTGCTGAGTTTTACAGTATCTTACACTTGTGTTTAGGCCTAGCTATTCAAGTTCTGAGAAGAGAAAAATGGAACACAATGCATTTGCAAGAGCCAGGGAATGTTGTCTTGTTAAGCTGCTCCCTTGAAAGGCTCTGTGAGTTTGTAATTAATAAGCTAAAGCAGCTTAGCTCAAACAATGTGTAAAACTCAGTGATCAAGTAGTTCCTCTAATTGTTTGCTCCAGTTCTACCAAGCTAAGAGTTTTAGACTAAAGGATCCTCACTATGTATTGTACAGGTATCGGCCATGCTGGCAACTACGCCCAGAGGCTGAGATTAAATTACCCCTATTCATGTGAAAGAAGAGAGAAGGCACAATTCCCATTGAATTTACCCTTAGTTACGGCTGTGTGCAATGAACAAAAATGCCTTCAGATAATGTAATGCCTCATTAGATCATGTCTTTCACACAGCCTTGGTTTACAACTGACAGATGACAGGCTAAAATTTCCATTAGGGCCGAGGGGAAGAGGATGACGAAGGTCTTTTGCTCAGTACTTGGAGCCAGAAATTCTGTGCATCTTGCATGGCTTTGAAGTAGTGAAGGACTGTAGCAGAACTGTCTGCTGGATATATAGTTTTTGTCTTTTGAAGGGAGAAAGAGGTAGTATTTTCTATTTGCTGAAACCTATTACAGCCTCATTTATTGAAAGCAAATGAAAATAAATAGGTTAAATGTTTTAAATAAAACGAGCTAGTAAGCAACCTTTTGTGATCAATGACGGTCACGTAACACATCTTCTGCCTGCTTTTGATAATTGAAGGCTTTCAAAAGGTATTCTGGAATCTGTTTGAGCCTTTGCCTGAGTCATTTGGTTTTGTTGGTTTTTTTTTTTACTTTGCTTTGTTCAAAAATATGTTCTGGAATCTGTACAAGCCTTTGCAGTTTGTTTTTTGGTTTGCTTGTTTTTCCTCAGGTGGCCTTAATTACTGGCATGAAAAACAGGTGTCAATCAGGGATAACAGGGAAAGAAGGGAGAGACCCTCATGATTTGCCTTCCTAAAAGCAATATTTATGTGTTAGTAAAGGAGGGAAAGAAGTTAGTGGTGGTAACTCAGGAGTTGTGAGACACCACGTTTTTGCTAATTAATGATCTCATTGAGGGTACCAGCTATTCATCCTTTCATACACAGTACTAAAAAATAATTGTTTCTCCTTGGGTGATTACAAATACAAAGTTGTTGTCATCTTTTTTTATTCAACCTAATTAGAAGCACTGCTTAATCAGCCTCAAGAAGAAAATCTGTATAAATGTGAATAAATTATGATAATAATTTACTAGAGCATAGCAAATATTGTCCCTGAAAGTCTGCTGGAATAAAACGTTTCATAGAATTTGGTGCTACTTTTTCACATTGATTTATTTCTTTCTTCTTCGTTAGGAATTGGTGGCCAATAATAAAAAACCTAAATCCATTCAGCTTCCTTGCCCCTTCTTAAGTTAGAAACTCTCCCCCTGTCACATTTAGGGATATGGATTGAATAATTATTTCAATCTTGTTACTATTTGCTACTTCAAACATTTTACCTCTTTTTCTCTCTGAAATGCATTTTGTCAGAATAGAACACTTTGTCTTGTTTACCAACCTTTGGAATGTTTTTATAAGGATGAGAAATTCCCTGGTAAACATATGGTTGACCTCATTGTCCCAGCCTTCACTATTGTCTTAAATTAATTTCTTTAAATGAAGCAGTTCAAGTAGTGTCAGGTTATTTTCCTTAAAAGATAAAATTACCTGTGGTTAACTTTTTATTACTGTGTGAGGCTTATGCTGGGCTTTGGTACATATAAAGACTCCATTTACAAAGCAGATGACTCGCTGTCAGTTTAATCTTACTCTGTAATAGTGGATTCCACTTAATTTGCTTTCAAATGACAGGTTCATGGTAAAAAAATTTGATTATCTGGCAGAAAGCTTTTCAGACTGTGAGGTACAGAATGTTTCCTTTGTGTGTGTGGAATTACTGTGATTTATCTTTAATTACACTGTAGTTACGATTTCAGGTTGATCTTGTCTCTTAGTGAGTTTAAGTCAAACGTATTATTCCCTTTTAAAGAGGACACTTGCTTTGACCTTTCAGTCAAATATTTTAGAATATCTTGGAGCATGTGAAATTAGTACTCTCTTACTGAACTGAGAGATCAGCAGTCCTTCCTCCCACCACCCTCAGTCCGTAACTGAATTTTAGAAATTTTTAAATGCTCAGAACAGAAGATGAATGATGGAAACTTATTGTAAGTAGTCAGATAAAAAGATCCATGCACTGCCATTTGATTCCTTTAAAACATGAGAAATGTGCAAAATGCCTGACATTCAGATCTTGAGATCTGGATTGGTCTGAGGAAATAACATTAGAACTGGGTTGCCAGATGTTAACATGTTATATTAGAAATGAGGAGGAGACTAATCTGCTTCTGCATTCTCAGTATAGATTGAAAACCTGCTATTCAGCCAAAAATAGATAAAACTGAAAAACAATTCTTTGAGCTAAAATCTCGGTATTACTTTTAAATGGACAGAGTATTTTGTAGAGCTGTTTTGTTCTGCATCTTGCTGAAGCTTTAATTGACCACACCCAGACAATTATCTCTCTTTCCTCCTCTGGGCCTTGATTAAAGCTTATTAGAAGAACTTTGATAGGAAAAATTCATGCAGGATTGTGATAATCAAGTATCTGGATGGCTTGTGTGTTTGAGTCTGGAGCAAATGATTTCACCTGAATTATGAGATATTATCTGCAAGGACTTTCCTGAGTGACCTGGTTGACTAGGAAATAAAGGAGTTGTTACTTGTAGGAGCTGTCATTCTCTAGATTTCTTAAGTAGTGAGATGGAGTGTAGCGGGTAACTTTTTCTTAAATGTCACCATTGTTAATCTTTTATGTTGTTTCTCTTCTGTTTGAGAGCTTTTTGGTATTTTAAGTTAGGTTTCTAATTAGAGAGTAATGTGCAATGAGTTTCTGAAATACTTAAAGTGTTTACAATATATTGGGTTGTTTTAGTTTGGAAAGCTTGACTATCTACTTGGTGTTTAGAACTTCATCTTCTGAGGCACTTTTCAGTAAGAAATGTGTGAATGGAAGAAACTGAAATACTGAAAATACAGTTATGGTGATCTTGAGCTCTGGGGCCAGTAGCTTGTAGTAACAGTCAAGCAACAGCTTTGCTTATGAATCAGCATGAGCTCTGTCATTACAGCTTGTTTTCAGCTCCTGTTCTGGACAAGAATGCTGTTTGTCACTGTACAGTGACTGTCTCCTGCATGTAGAAACTTCTCCAAAACAGAAAGGATGGTTTTTGTGAAATATTGTATGTACACATTTTATAACTTGAATGAAGGAGGAGGTGACAGGCTGTAGCTCATAAGCAAAATGTAAATTCTTTGCCAGGATTTATCATATTACTGGCAGTGTTTTGGTGCTAACAGAGCTTGGATCTATTTAAATTTTTGGGTCTGGAAGAGAGTTTTGGTAGTTATGGAAGAAATATTATTAGATCTTCCTAGGGTGCAGCAGCTTTACCAATATAAAATAGAAGAGTAGAGTCTCTGTGGGATTAATGTTTAACTTCTAGCAATTTATGAGTTAATTTTCTTTGTCTTTGATCTTTGAGCCAGATTAAGATTTGAGTTTACAGTGTCCAGGAAGGCTTGGCCTTGGAAGACTATTCCTTTCTCACATTCACCATTTCTTGCAACAAAGAGAAGGGAATTTGAGTGCACAGAAATAGAAATAGAAGGTTTGTAACACAGTTCAGGTGCAGGTGTTTTGGTCCTGCCTGCTTCCTAGTCTGTGAAGTTGCTGTTCCATTTTTGTTTCTTCATATCATCGTGATATTACCTTATTGGACATGGCCAGCTGAGTCTTTACCAGTCCAGGTGAAAAGGCCACCATTTTTCAGTTAAATTGCCCATCACGTCTTGTTTTAATGGTGAAATAAGGTGTGGCAATGAAACATTGCCTCCAGTAGAAGTGAAAAGAATCTGTTTGTCCATTTGCCACTTTTTGCTCTGCTTGTAGGTTTCTGCTCTACTGATAGTTTTGCTTTTCTACCAAAATTTCTATTTTGGTAGAGAACAGTAGCTATTTTCTACCAAATTCTTACCACTTCCCTTAATATATCATGTCTTTTGCTGAATCTGCTTTGAGTTTAATTAACTCAGCTTTTCTCCTTCTTGCTTTATTTCTCTATGAAAAGGAAAAACATCGAAATAGGTTGTTTGTAGGTAAGGTATTTGACTAAATGCTCATCATGTAGTTTACTCATTTAAGATATTGCTGATTTAAGACACTGCACATTTTGTGCTGCATTTCTTGAAACACCAAAAAATGAAGTATTCAAGGGTTTTCATTTTATTTTCTTTGTATCATTTATGTTTTCAAAGTTTGTCATTTTAACTCATAGGAGATAATAAGCCAGGAGTATGGACATACATTTGAACTTGATTGGATTAATGTGTTATTTTACTGCTAATCAACAGCCAGTGTATCACTGTATGTATGCTTTGCCCACTTCAGTTATGAAGAACAAAATGTTACCTGAAGCAACACTCACTGGTTGGCCTAGGTACTCTCAGCTGTATGTACACAAGTTGTACTTGATAGTGGCCCCTCTAACTTCACTGTACATGTTTTTGTTTGACCATAGTTCTGTTAAACTGTAACTCTCTGTGCTCCACTTTTCCAAGGGAGGGGCAAAGCTGTTGTAAGAGTTCTGACAATGGGGTTAGAACTGAAGATAGACTCCTGATATTGTGATACTCCTTTTTAAAGGCGTTGAGAAAGGTAATTTTCACATGCCTACGAGAGCTAGAGAAGTTTTCATGGTGGGTAAAGAACATACCTTTGCATTACTTTATTGTGAGGGATTGTGGTTAAAGTCCGTTGTCCTGTCTGTGCATTGGGTGTCCCCCTTGTTTGTGGTAGAATCAGAAAAAAGATTCCTGGTACTGGGCAATGTGATGGTGATGATGCCATGTTGCTCTAGGAATTTAAGTTATTGACCCTTGAGGTAGCTAACAGGGATACAGAGACCAGTGAAATAATTTTGTATCTGTTAATAAGCATTTATGTGCTATAATATCCAGCTCAGTTGTATACCATGACCAAAGTACCTGTTTCTAGGGCTGTTTCTGAAATACTCGTATTGAAAACCTCTAAATTTCTTCCTGTCCTACATTGCTGCCCTTTCTCCCTTTTCACGTGTTGCATCTTTTTTACATGCAGGCCCTGCCTGCTTTTTTATGTGACTCATCAAGAATCAACTCAAGTGGGAATTCAGCTGTGGCATTTGAGATGTTACCTCCCCAGTTCCAGAGGTGACCAAGTAAGATGTGTGCCAGTTTGGAGAAAGAGGAGTGTGTATTTTTTCTAGAAGCTGTTGGCTTCAGACATACATTTAACTCCAACCATGGCAGACACTGATTGCTGTCTTTCAGCATAGAAGTGATAATAGAGGTGGTTGTGATCTGTCTAGGGAGCTGTCAGGAATTTCACTCCACTGGCACCAGTTAATTTTGTGGGGTTTTTTCCATATGATGTGAGAAGTCTTATAGGTTTGATACCTTAGGAAAACTGTGGAGGATAATTGAAGGCGTTGCACAAATGCTGTTTGACAGAATAAGCAACAGGATACAAACCATTGCTATGTCAGTCATGTCTCAAGTACTTGAATAAACTTCTTTTGGAAGTGATGCTTGGATCAGTATTAAGCTGTGTCCTTTGGATTTCATTTCTGATTCACCCTTTCCTGTAGAGATAGGTTAATAAATAATCCTGGTTTCAAAGACTTCCACTTCAAAATACTTCAAGTTTTTTTGAAAATACTTTTATAAACTATTGGTTACATCACTCCTCTGCCTTTTGCAGGTGATTATTCCTTTAGTTGAAGGGCTGTGCTGTTAATGAGTCTTGGGTTTCTGATATTCTTACTCAGCTGTTCTGTTTCACTCTGGATTGTGAATGTTTTTATCAATTTGATACATTTTAGTTCTGGTATACTTTAAAGTTGTGTTACAAGAATGTTTAAACATAAGATTCTCTCTCAAAAATGAGGAAAATATCAAAGTTAGATTGCTTGTGCATCCTTCATGTATTCCCCTAGAAGTCTGCAGCCTGCTTTCTTCTAGTCCCTTTCAATAGAAAGTGGGTAAGCAGGAAAGGTGCTTCTATATGCAATCTTATGATGGATTAACAGAACCATTGAAGAGAGTGTCTTGTGATGTGAAAAGGACAGTAAAGCAAGAACAGCTCCCAAGAGTATATCAATGTATGGAAAACATCTGTTGCGGGGTTATTTTAGGTATGAATAGCTGCACTGGCTTGTATGTTGACTTGAAGGAGTTGGTTGAGAGGCTGAAAGCAACTTGAGTGCATGATTAAAAAATGGTATTCCTGATTCAAGGTAGGGAAAAAGCCAAAAGCAGTTGTGGTATTGACTTCAGTTATGCACGTCTTATAATAGCTGGAGTGCTGAAGGGCTACAGGATTTTAGAAAAAAAATACTAATATATGGTATCAAGCTATCTCGATATGGAAGAAAATAGGAATAATAGTAAAAGTCAGTATGGCAACATGAGGACCTATTCAGTGACATGAAGATTGAGGAGGCTTTGTACAGAACAGAAAAATGAAAGTAAGTAATTGCTGTTAAAAGGACAAGCATATAAGAGTAAAGTCTACTCACAATTCATTGTTTTAAATTGGTGTATTTGAAAAGCATTAAAAGATGTTCTTACAAATCATTAGAAAGATGAGGAAAGGGATGAGCCTGTAAATAGGAAAGAAAAGCAAAGCAAAGTAGAGGTGACAAATACTTGAATTGATGACAAAGCCCACCAAACAAAAAGGGCAGATTCAATATCTTTTAGACTCTGAATATTATGTCAGTCACTAAAATTTAGCTGTGTGGGTTGGTTTGTTTTTTAAAGTGTTTAAGCAACTGGATCTGAGATTTTTGACAATTCTTTTGAGTGAGTTTCCAGATGATGAGTATAGCAAACAATTGACAATTAGCAAAGACAATTAGCCAAATGGATTTAAGAAAAAAATCACATTGAATTAGCATGATTTTCTCCTTGTATTGGGCTGTAGCTCTTGTGAAAGAGGAGCAGTAGCTGTATTTTGACTGTGCAAAATTTTTCCACGTGTGTTGGTGTGACATTTGAATAAGCACATAAGAAAAATGTGCTCTCAATCATGTGGACTCTTATTTTTTCTGAAAGCATAAAGACCACTTCACATGTTACCAAAGTTGTAGTTGGTTTTTTAGACTGGGTGTCTGATTGAGAGGGGATGTTTGGTTCTGTCGAACAGAGTGAACCTGCCAAAGGGTCTTTTGAGGGCAGCCTGCATTGGCTTGCAAGTGTTTACTTGAAGTAGAGATTGGGAAAGGTGAGATGTGAGGTGAAATCAACAAAAGAATGCTTTTGTGTCCATGAAGCCTAGAAGTAATTTGACCATAAATCCTTCAACCCACCTAGATCTCTTACTTTAAAGAAAAATCTTCTACTTACATAAGCGAGAGATAAAGTCATTTGAACATTTTAACACAATTTCCTTGTGTTAGGAAGATGGAGAGGTATCTTTAAGTCCTAAGTTTATAAGATTCTACACATGAGAGTTAAAATTGTCTGAAAAGTGTTAATCTGTTATATTTTGTCCTCCTATGTATATTGCTGCTAGTTTTCTGGAATGTTTGTGAAAACAAAAACAATGATTCTGCACTCATGACTGTGAAATATAAATAAGGCTTTCCCACTGCAGAAACTTTGCTTTTCAAATTCTTAATTTGAGGAACTTGCAGACTCAATGTGCCTTTTGTAGCTATTGTGTATGGGTTTCATATACCAGAGTCATGTTTTTTTAAAGTGTGTTTGAGTCTTGAAGCTGAATGTGTCTGTTTAGACTGTGTTGCTGTAAGATTAATGTCCTTTGTAACCTTTTTGGTCAGCAAATACTACTCAACACTGAAGAGAAATTAATTTCAAGTTTTTGAATTTAAACTTCAGATATTTTCTGAATTACTGTGGTAACGAGGAACTCGGTTTCCTAATTAAACTCTAGGAATCTAGTCTTTTAGGGCTTCATTTAAGAGCTTTTTTAAAAAAACTAGATCAGTCCAAAACTAGATAATCCGGTTTCTGTATTAATGAGACACAACAAGAGACAAATCATTGTAAGAAAGAGGAAGGAAAAAAATAGTCCTTTGTAATATCTGTGGAAAATATCTTCAAATTTTCTGAATATCTCTAGCTGCACATCTGGCTGGCTGTGCAAGTGTGGAGCCAACAGCTCAAGGAAAGTGATTCTTCTTCCCTCTCTGGTACTTGAGACCACATCTGGAGTGCTGTGTTCAGGGAGCTGCAGTGCAGCACAGACACTGGGGTCCTGGGGGGAGTCCAGCAGACGACAGGCAGGATGGCTGGGACTGACCTGTGTGACCTCCAAGGAGACTGGGTTTCTTCAGCTGTAAGAATAGAAGGCAAATGAGAGATCTTGCTGATGCCAACAACAACATAATAGGAGGATTTCAAGGGGAAACAGAGCCACAACGGGAATACAAAGGACAATAGATACAAATTGGAACATGAGGTATTTTGGTAAGATAAAAAAGAAACGTTTTATACCATGGGTAGTGAAACACTGGAATGCATTGACCAAAGAAGTTAATTTAAAGATTATTTTCTAAATATTACTTAGTGTCTCTCTTAAAAATTTTTTTTTTCACTGTTTGAATGAATTCGGGTTAGTAGGCCCTTTGTGCTCTCTCTAGTTTTGTTCCAGTTGCTATGGGGTACTCTTATGTTCTGGAAAAGGTCTATAGGCAGCTCTTTGTTATTCTGTACAGAAATAATTTAGTTGATGTTTGATGAAAAAAAACCCCAAATTTTGAAAATGTATGGTGAAAGTCTCTTGAAAATACCCAGATAGGTTCATCAGATTAGGAATGATTATTTTGTATGGTGTGGTTAATGGAATAGTAGAGCGTTTTGAAATACAGAGTATCTTCTATTATTCCAACTGGGGAAGAATCTCCCCCAACAAATAATGGGCTTAAATCACATCTTAAATGTGTGTCTGTTGGTCCAATAGAAGTAATTGTCTTTGTATAAAAACTTTGTAATATAATCTTTGTATATAAACTGCCTTGCTTCTATCTCTAGTGGCAAGATTAATACTTAGGAAGTCTTTGAAAGCATTTTTTCCCACTTGAACTGTTCAACACTATCAGAATTCTTGTTAACTGGAAAAAGCCAGGAGTTAATTACAAGATACTTCTTTTGATCTTCAATATCAAGGCAAATTATCCAGACAGTCAGTATAGCTGGAGATAAGAAAAATGAATAAGTTCTCTGCCATTTCTAATAGCAGTTGTTGCTCTTCTGTGCTGAATAATTGCCAGCCTCTTTATATGTGAGGGAGCAGTGCTGAGATTCATAAAATCCATCAAGATGCAGTATAATGGAAATAATGGAATACAGGTTCTTTAGGCAGACACGGGATTAGAGAGGTAAGGCAGAAGGAAATAATACCTTTTGCCAAAACTTGGTTTTGTTTGGGATACTGTTTTGAATCAAGAACAAATCCAGAAGAGGAATATGTTTCTTCACCTCTAAATCCCGTCTTTCCCTTTCCAGTGAGGAGCTGTGTCTAGGAATTTACCATTGCACTGGAGTTTCCTGTGCTTAATAGATAATCACAGTCAGGGCTTATGTGGATTCCATTATTTCAATGTGATAAATTTATTTGCTATAAATTGTTTTCATTATAACACTGACAGTGTTAGTCTTGCTTTTCTGGGTTATTGAGTTCTGTAACTTAATAGATAACACATTCATTTTCTACTGAACATGCTTTTTTCAGCTTTATATGGGAATGGCATAGATTTCTTTTTTTTTTCTTTTATTGATTCCCACTGAGAGCTGTGAATAGAGGTCAGATGGAACTGATTATAGAATGGTTTGGACTTGAAGAGACTGTAAAGATAATTTCATTCCAACTCCTCTGGATGTGACTGTCCACACAGTTCTTTATCCACTGAACAGTCCACCCATCGAAACCATCTCTCTCCAACATAGAGAGAAGGATGTTGTAGGGCACCATGCCAAACACTTACCAGAAGTCCAGATAAATGACATCTATAGCCCTTCCCTTGTTGAGTGATGTAGTCACTCCATTGTAGAAGGTTACTAGGTTGGTCAGCAGGACATGGCCTTGGTGAAGCTGTGGTGGCTGTCCTGAATCACTGCTGTGTCCTGCATGTGCCATAGTACAGCTTTTTGCAGGATGTGTCCCATGAACTTCCCAGGCAGTGAGATGAAGCTGACAGGTCACTGTCCTCCTTTTTACCCTTTTTCCAGTCAGCTGGGACTTCACTTGACTGCTGTGATGTTTAAATACGGAAAGTGGCTTGGCAACTAAATCCACCAATTCTGCTCAGGAGTCTGGAATGCAGCTCATTGGGTCTCGGAGATTTGTCTATATTCACGTTTGTCAAGTGGTCACGAACCTGACCTTTACTTAAAGTGGGAGGGACTTTGTTCCCTTCTGCTGTCCATCCACTTGAGTGGTGTGGGAAGAGAGGTTGCTGTTGAAGACTGAGGCAAAAAAAACCCCAAGCCAGCTGTTAAGTACCATAGCCTTCTGCTCATCAGTTTTTTCCAGGATTTTTTATGGGCGGGAGAGCTTGTACCTTCTTTGACTTTGCTGGTTTACTTTGATACTTATTTGAATTGGCTATCTGGGAAATAATTTCTTTAAAAATATGTTTTGTTTGACATGACAGATTTGACCCAAAGTATAAATAGTATTTCCTGCCATTTCTCTGGGATACATTTCTTGAATTTTGTTTTGAGTTGCAAATGATGAGAAGCAGTATATTTTCTGTGTGTGTTATTTATGCTGAATGGACAAGCCCTCATGCCAGTTTCAGCAAATGTTTTAGGATCAGAGGAACAGAGCACATCAGTGGTACTCTGTTGTTCAAGTATACCTTTAAATTATTTTTTTCTTTTTGCTACTGGCTTTTTTGTTTAGAAAGGACCAAGAACATAGTATGGGAGAACCAAAAACCTGTGAAACAAAGGCTGTTTTTGCACTAGTGAGATGGATAAAAGCATGACTGAGTCTGTGTTAGACTGAATAGATGGTTGCTGGAGAAAGGGACAAAGGTACAAACTTGAAATTAGACAATATTTTAAGTGTTGGTAATTTGAAATTTTTTTTAGGATACAGAGCAGACAAAATTGTCTCGCTTCAGATTACTGTCAGATACTGATAGCTTAACATTTCTGATTTTAATTAAATTCTAAAATGTGTTTCAGGCTTCTTTTTATAATGACAAAGATGTCATATAAAACCATTATCAGTTGGTTTACATGTGTTAGTAAATGGATCTACTAAATTATTTGCTGTTCTTATATACATATGTTGTTTGCTATTTTGTAACCAATGTTTCTAAATCTCCTCTTTTAGGGGAGTTTGAATTTCCATTGTCATAAAAGGCTCTCATCTCTGGACTTTTAAAATATTTCTTTACTTGACAAAGTATACAAAGGTTGACTGCCTTTGAGATTTACTTCATGATGGTCTGGGGAAGTGCCAGAAAGAGAATTGACTTCAAAACATCTCTGCCTTCAAATTAAGGATTTATAAAATGGTTTTGTAGCTTTGCTCCTTTTCATTTTTAATTTGTAATAGTGGTGTTGGAAACACTGTTAGTGTTTTCTTAATCTGCGCAGAAAGAAAAAGGTAAACGCTAGAATTCTAATCAGTTTTTCAATGTGTGAGTGATGTATACAGCTTATAAAAATGCTATCACTGGGTTTTCAGTTTGTTTGTATTATACCTCATTGCCAGGTAGGAACTTCCAATATAGAAGCCCAGGAAAGTTTTCAGGGCTGCTTGATAGAGACAGAAAGTTTTTTCAATATTTTCAGAATGTAAATTGTGAGTGTATAAGGGCCTTTTCTTTATGAATTGTGTGGTTGAATTTATTGTAGTCCAATTCCAAATATATTTGATGGGATACTAAATAATTTCTGTGTTGACAAATTAACACTTTACTTTCCCATGGGAATTTTTTTAAGTTCTGCTAAGCACTGGAAAACAGCTGCAAGTGTGTGATAAGCCTGTGTTTTAAAAATTTGGATATTGAATGGAAATGAGGTACTAAATCCCCAAACCATATGTTTTTATTCGTTTGGAGTATAAGATCATTTTGACTAATAGTGTGGTTGAAGTGAACTTGTAGATGGTAACCTTAAAATTGTTGGCAGGAAGTAGGACAGTAGAAATGAGAAAGCCTTGAACTTTTTGTCATCTAGGTGGCTTGGAAATGACAAAACATACTGTGTAACCGTTTATATGGAGAAGATTGACTCTGAGAGCTGTGCTAATGATAGCACTTCACAGAGGTTGCATTTCCTTTGCTCAATAGATTGTAAGAAACTGTTCTGGTAGTTGTTATAGAAACAGCTGGTTGGAGTGACCGATTTATCTCTGTCAAAATAGGCAAGAACTACCTGAGCTACTGCCATAACACTTTAATAAGTGCTATGACTCTGTAGGTTCTGTTAGTGTAAAGTTTTTAGTTTGTGTTGTGCAATCCAAACAGTCTTGTTTTAGTTTTCTGTTTTGTCCTCTGGGATGATGTTAGAACAAGGCAAAGGCTTGCACAGATGCCAAATGGAAGTGTCTTAGATTACTTAGAGGAGGAAGTTGTGCTGTTAAAGTCTTGTAGATTAATTATAAATCTAATGATGTTGTGTAAATTTGAAATGTTTGCTGCTATGGGTAGGGCTCTTCTAGATGTTTTTGTAATACAACAAGTTCAGTTATACCTCCGTGTAGTTTGTAACACAACAGCTCTTCCCTTTGCAGTGTTGCAAATGTAAGTGCCTTTGCATTTTACCCAAAAAGTAAGTTTAAAGCTTGTAACTTATTTTGCTTGTGTCTTCAGTTAAATTTCCATGTGGGGAGTCATCCTTCTTTCTCACCTTTCAGTTTCACTTTGTTTTTAAATTGTCAGGTAAAACTCCTTTTACCTTTCAAAAATTGATGAAATGTTCTTAATTGTGCATGTTTAGTGTTGAACTTTATTTAGTATTTCAAATATTCCGTACCATTTCTTTATAGAAACGATTACAAAAAGAACTATTGGCATTTCAAAATGATCCACCTCCGGGAATGACTCTAGATGAAAAGAGTGTACAAAATTCAATTACACAGTAAGTATATATACTGTTTCAGTTTTGCTACCATGCTAAAAAGACTTAAGTAATGAGAAGTTCTCTTCACACTTCCACCACTTACTCCACGTAACTTTGTGAGTTTTGCTTTTAGTCTAGGCAATGAAACATTGTTCTCCTTAATAAGCATGTTGCAGTAATGTGCTGAACACTTTCAGGAATGGGACAGTCAATTTACTAATTTTTATTAGGCATTTTACTGTCTAACAAACTGGCAATTGGTAAAAGCTTCTGTATTTTTAGAATAAAATAATTTAATTTTCTTTCATAGCTGCTAACTTCCAAAACTCTTGCAGATTTGTTGAAATAATGGAATAGTTGTTTTAGAGTTCTGTGATACTTGAATAGATGTCATAGCTGTTAATTTTCATTACCTTCTTTCTCTAAGGCAAGTGGAGAAAACTTAAAAAGCAAAGTTGCCTGGGTACAGTTGTTTGCACTTTTTTCACTGCCTTGGCTTTCTTGGTGATTCATGAAATGGGAAGAGAAACATGGTAAAATATTCTGTGTCTGTTGAAACGGACAGGAATTGTTCTTGGTGTTAATCTGTTTTTTAATTGATGGAAATTCAAAAGATTCAGACTGTGTTGACATTTATTCTCATAACTTTCTTGGCTTCATTTTAGAGAAAAGTTAAAAATTGAGCACATGTAAACATTGATGAGAGTATGATCTCAGACTGTATAGTTCTGGACTATGTTATAGATTGATGGAGCAGCTTAAAACATAGAGCTGAATTCTGATCTTTTCACATCTGCATTTTGGGCGGTGGCACTCAGACCATGTTACGTGAGGCTTTTTTGAGACACATATACTGAGTTAAACACTTTTTTCCATGACGCTGGCCTTTGTGATACTTCATGCAGATGAGTATGACTAGAATTGAAATAACAGTTTTTAGTCTTCTGCAAAAATGAGTCAGTCTAATATTGCAAGTGGTAGTCACTTATTTCAACAAAAAATATTAAAAGTGTGGAGCAGATGGAAAAGGATATTTCTGTTTCCAGAGTAGCACCTCTTTATAATTTCTGCCCTGTACAGCTTTTATACCTTTCAATACCTTGCACATAAAAACTTTCTGTTTACTGTCATGCTGTATTTTGAAACTGTCACTGTTTTAGAAGCTTCCTGTCACAAGTAAAATGATATTTTTTTCTCTTGGAGGATTTTTGGTATCAGCATATTTTGAGTTCATTAATCAAGTTACAGTTTGAACTGGTTGTATTAAAAATTTGTGTAGCAATACTCACTTGGGTTTTAAAGATGTTGAATAAAATAATTGGATCAGATGACGTAACTGGGTCATTTAAAACATTGAGCAGTCTTTATTTTAAATAGACAAGGATTAGAAATTTGAGAAGGCTAAATTGTAAAGCACACAGGAAATAAGGGTTCTACTGATTCCTTGACCATAAAAGGAGCAATGTCCAGGCAAAGTTATCTTCTACTTAGTAAAGTAAACTATTTAAAAAACTTGAAAGTTTAAGTTCTGAATCACAAGAACCAATAAATCTGAAGAGTATTGGTGCACTGTGTGTATAAATGCAAAAGCAGAAGGCATAAGAAGAGATAAGTGATCTGGAGTGCAGATACATTAAATCAAAGGCATCTTGACAAAGTTAAAATCTGAAATACAGTTTATCTGCCTTAATTCTACAGCCATCACTGTGTTACTGTTGGAGATGCATTCCTCTTGAAGGCTGTGGAAGTTAGCAGTTTATTAAATATGCATTTTTTTCAAAAAAAGTCCAAACTCAAACCACAACAACAACAATACAACCAGTAAACCCCCCCCCCAAAGAATGATAGAGGGGAAAATAAAAAATGCGCGTGACTTAAATACAGAGGGAGAGTATGTTTTACAGGAGGATGGAGAGGTTGAGAATAGGATCATCAGAAATGCCAGCTGGAGATGGTGACACTTCTGAGTACACTACTGTTCTGCAAAATCTCAGCTGCCTTCCTTGAGTTGATGTAAACCATATCTGAGTATTTTTGTAGTTTATTTACCTTAATGTGTTGCTTAGATCTGTAAAACTCAGCCAAAAATGTGAAAGCGATGCTGCAAAGAATGGAATTAATTGATCAACAGTAGAAGACTAAAATCGTGGAAGTTAGACAGCAGAATGTTGCTGTGTGTGTTGAACAACATGCAAAGCATCTGGTTTTAGCTGTATGAAAAAAACCACTGTACAAACCCAACAACAATAAAACCCCCACATGCAGCACCACCACCCTCTTTCCCGGCAGCTCCACCTGTCACCTCCTGTAATGTTGTTATGGTGGAAGGAGCAGAAGCAGAGGGAAAAGAATACTGATATATTGAGGTGTTATCTTTGTTACCAGTTCAAATTACCTTTTTTTTGGTTTTAATTTGCTGGGGCCTTTTAATTTTTGCTCTACTAACTTTTCCAGTTTGGGTTCCGTTACCTGCAAGATACCATTTAATTACTGAGTTTTTCACATATGTAAGTACAAGATGAGCTTTGCCCTTTCCCCTTGGTTACAGATTTTATTTTAATAAACTGTATTGATGTTTTCCTTGACAGATAAGTAAAACAACACAAAAGAGAATGTATACTAGTTTGTTCCTTTTGAGACCTTTTAAATTTTCAAGCAAGTTTTTTTTCAGCTTTGTCATCTCACATAAACAGCCATTTCTTGGGAACTGATGAGTCTGTGTATAGTTCAAATCATAATTACATTTATAATTTGCATCACTGTGTCAGTGCCTGTATGCAAAACACCAAACTTGTTTCTTTCAAAGACGGGCTTGATGTATTGCTCACCCTTGTGACTGTTACAGTGTTAGAAGAGAAGTTAGATGATCTGGCTGTGATTGATATTTGATTAGTCTAGTGCACCAGGAGTACAAGTGTTAATTTGTCAGTCCACAATGCTAACAACTTTTTCCCCTGTTCCTTAGGTGGATTGTAGACATGGAAGGTGCTCCAGGAACACTCTATGAAGGGGAAAAATTTCAGCTTTTATTTAAGTTTAGTAGTCGGTATCCTTTTGATTCTCCTCAGGTAACTGCTACCTTCTTTCTCTCTTACTGCTACCTTCAGGTTACAGCTGTATGACATGTGCTGACATAGCCTTGTGTCAGCTTCACTTACTTTAATTGGTGTTAAACACATAGTGCAGATGCCTTTTCTTTACCAATGATTCTGCAGTGAAGTATAGGGCTCTGATGTCTGTGTGGACAGATGGAAATAGTGTAAACTGGAGGCTTCTTTGATGTGGATATTCATGTCATGGAAATACAGGGTAAAGTAGGAAGATATCCCCTTTACTGTGATGCAGGAGCCAAGTAAACAACAAACTGCTGCTTCATCCCTTCTTACTTTCAACATATTTTTTCTGGTTGATTTTTAAGACTCTTGCATCTTCTCTGCTGCCATTGTTAATACAGCTGAAGAAATACTGTGCTTCTGATAGGGATTCTCGTAGACACATGACGTGCTTGAGAGACCTGCAAATAGTGTTGTTACAGAGGTATGTGATACTGTGTTGCTTTCAAGACAACCTAGAGAACTGAAGGGACAGCAGAATTCAAAGAGACTGTGCTGTGTACATCTATTCCTCCATTACCTGAGGGAAACGTTTCAAAATATGGCTGATAAGAGTAGTGGACAGCTGTCATGCCTGCTTTTCCGAAAAAGGAAGGAGAAAAGCAAGAGTGTCTGTTTCAGCTCAAAATTCTAAAAATGATCTCTGCAGCTTCTCTCATTGGTGTTAAAACTGAAGCATGGAGCTCTGAGAGACGCTTCAGCCATAAAAATTAATAATAATCTTTTTAATTACCATGATAAACACTAGAATGCTGACTTCCAGTCTTTTACAGAGCAAGCTGGCCACTAGAACTGGTACTCCTGCACCTCATCAGGTTTGAGAGGTACTACTTACAGGTGATCCACAAGAGAATAGCCAGTTTAATTTGGTGCCAGGTTGTTTGTCTTCATTACCCAACCTGTGTGTGTGGCTCTGTGCAATTTATTGTTAAACAGCAGATTAGATCCATACATCTACACTGAATTTTATCACAGAAAATAAATAAAAATTTAGTTACTGGATACTGGATATTTTTAGATGGCTAGAATTTCAGTTTTTAAAACATTGCTGTCCAGTAGGGTCATTCTGCACTACAAACTTCCTGGTCTTAATTACCTCTCCTGCAAATCTAGTTACTGTGAAATGACAGTTTTCACTTGTGCTGCTTTAATCACTTGGATATTTTCTGCCGTTAAATGTATGTTGTCTGTCGTAGAGTGTATGCTTTTACTTACCTAGTCTGCCTAGTTCAGTTTGTCATGTAAAAGTAGGATATTAGTTACAAGTAAAACACATTACTGGATTATGAAGGTAAGCCCTTCGATGCTTAAGAAACACCAGTTTAAAGACCTATGAAAGGTCATTCTGCATCCAGTTTCTCTTACACCTTAGAATCCTGTCTGTCATTTTGCAGATAAATTAAGCTCTCTAATTTCAGTTTCCTATATGATGGTGTTGCTTCTTGTTACAGTGAGGATGTGGGTGTGTTGTGATCGTGTTTAGATATTTCTATGCATATCTATATTGCTTAAGAAACACTTAAGAAACTGCTGGGTATTATAGTTACAAGTGGTAGAGATTTATGTTTTTATTGCATAAGTGGAGTTGGAGTTCAACAAGAGTATTATACTGATATGAAGATTTCACTTCTTCTCTCTTTCCATTGGTCCCGAACCAATAATGTGTTTGACAAAAACTTGATATAAGAGCAGTAGTTGTCAAAATTGCTTTTCTAGCCTTTTTTTGTCTGTGATAGTATCTTTTAATTGAGAGGAGTTCAGGTTCTAAATGCTTTCCTTTCATATTCTCCATGTCAAGTAAAATTTTTTCTATTTGAAGTAATGTTTTAAAAATATTTCCTATTTGGTAACATGCTTTGGTTTCCTTTATTTATAGTTAATAAGATTGATGAATTTTAATTTTATTCTTCATGTTAGAACCTGGACAAATTGTCCAGAACTTTATTTCTGTTATGTTCAGGTTTATAGAAATACTCACTTGTGAATCTTGTTGTGCTTCTTGGTGTATAACATTGTGGCTTATGAAATCATTAAAATCCAGTGTTTTGGCTAGACAGCTGTATTCCTTAGGACATAGAAGACTGAGGCTAAAAGATTTTTCACTGTCTTTACATTGTTACCGTTGCATTTTTCTATGGTGGATAAATATTAATAGAAAATCCCCTATATTTAACCATTTCTTTAACTCTATCTTCACTGGCCATTTAGGCTTCAATTGATTATTTTACATTTCACTTAATAGTTTCCAAAATTGAATTAACCCAACAAGGTTAAAGTGTGTTATTTAGTGTAAGTGAAAATAGCAGACCTGCTTCTTAAATAAGATTATATTGTTTTCCCCAAACCAATACAGTTTTATTTAAAAGTGGGACTACAAATTAGTTATTTTTGTTCTCTTTTTTTAGGTCATGTTTACTGGAGACAATATCCCTGTTCATCCTCATGTTTATAGCAATGGTCATATCTGTTTATCCATTCTAACGGAAGACTGGTCTCCAGCCCTCTCAGTGCAATCTGTTTGTCTTAGCATTATTAGCATGCTTTCCAGCTGCAAAGAAAAGGTATGGGCTTTTTTAGCACTGTTGAAGTAGAATAAGTAAAAGTTAGTAATCTTCTACTTTACAAAGAAAATTTTCCTTTCTCAAATTCTAAAATAGGCAAAACTACTTTCTACTACTGAGAAAATACTAAGCTAGAACTGCAAAATAAACACTGCAGTAAGAACTTTACCACTGTTTTCATGGTAACATGCTTATATGTCATTCCTGGAAAAGAGTAGTGGATGGAACCCTTCCAGTTGTACTAACTGAAGTTCAGTCATGCTTCAGGACAATTCTTTGTAAAATTACCCTTACTCTAAAGGCAGTGCAGAATGACTAGTGAAATGTCTTTAGTGCAGATGCTTTTAACTTTACATCTGTACTATCTCAGTGAGCTTGATAATTTTAATTTCAGGGAAGTAAACAGTGCTAGGCTGCTTTATTGGCACTAAGACCTTAGACCTTTTTGTAAAGAGATTGCCCTTTCACTTTTGACCATTTCTTTCGCAGAGGGCTGTCTGTGGAAATTGGATGTGGTCAGAGCTTGTCTCGATGTGCTCTCCAAACATGCCTATTTATTTTGCATCCTATTCTGTCCTAGTCATATATGTAGTCAAAAAATCACCCCAAAACAGCTTTGTATTGTATTCTATCGTTTGAGTTTTGTAAATGATGGCACTTAGGAAGAAAACTGAGGAATATGTAATAATGATCAGATACAGATACTTAAATTAATTTTTTCACCCCCTCTAAGCTGAGCCTTAGAATGGGAATTGGATGTAACGCATCAGAATTAGATTTCGAACTGCAAAGGAATTTAATTTTGGGGGGGTTTTTTGAACAGCTGTTTCTTGTGAGTTAGTTTCTTCTGTTTGTTTGTTTTTCTTTTCTTTTTTTTTTTTTTTTCATTTTTTTCTCCCCCTATTCATCACCAAACTGTTTGATATTTTTTTACCATCTTATTTTCTTGGAGTATCTCAAGTAAGAATTTGTTACCTGGATCTTTAAGAGATTTTTCTTGACCAAAAAGGTCTAGTCCTGCCTGTTACCTCATTTTCGCTGCCTTCACATGGTAATCTTTCATAAGCTTATTAAATAGCTCATGTATTACAATACAAGGATTGTTTGATTATTTGTAGGTCTTTTCTTCTGTTGCAGAGGCGACCTCCAGATAACTCATTTTATGTAAGAACATGTAACAAGAATCCAAAGAAAACAAAATGGTGGTATCATGGTAAGTATCTAACTAGGACCAGAAACTCTTAACTTCTTTTCAGGCTGAAGGTAATTAAATTGAATGAAAGTAGGATAAATGTGTTCAAAGCAGTAAACAATTTTTTTTTTCCAATTCAAAAAGTTATTTAAATCCTGTTTCTGAGATACTCTGCTGTGATTTTTTTTTTTTTTCATACCACATTTGAATAATTCCCGGGGGAATTTTGAACGTGTTTGAAATGGTAGGATTGACTTTGAATGAAAGTTCCTGTAAAGTACATCAATCCCTGACAAGTTTAAAGTTTGGGATTGGGGAAAGTCCATGATGAAACTAGGATTTGCTCTAAACCTTTTTTTTTTTTGTTATTGTTATTAACACTTTAAAAACTTTTATGTTGTTGAAAAGATACCTATATATTTGTAAACAGCCATGTGTTTTGATAGATTTCCACTCTTAATCAGAATTTCCAGTATGGAACAGTTGACTGACTTCAAAGGCTCCTAAAAACTAATACTCAATAATTTAGTAATAAGATTCTTCACACACACGATAAAGAAGAAAAAAAAAATATTAAAACTGCTAGTGTCTGCAGTGCTAGTGTTGTGTTGGTTTTTTTTTCTTTGTTTGGGGTTTGCTTTGCTTTTGCGCTTTTTTCTTTTCTTTCCATGTGTTCTGCATTGCTTTCTACTGTGTGGTTTCTTTCTTCTGCCTCAGCATTTGTCATCCTCCACCCAGAGCTGCAGTTGGCTGTATGTGCTTGTCTTATCCACTCCATTGGTGAGGAAGGAGAGAAGAGGAGGATAGAGATGGGCCATGCTTTGTTTCTCTCCTCTCTTGTTAGCAGTGCTTTCCTTGCTTTCCCTAGGAAAATTCTGTACAAACGATAGTTATTGGAAGCATAAGTACTCTGGGGAGGGATGTGTCAGAGCAGGTAATATTCTGTGCTACTGTTGTGCAGAACAGTTGATTCCATCACTGCCTCTTGCTGAAGGTTCCACCATAAGACATCCTCTGTTTTTCATGGCCTCCCCACTCCAGGATATGTTCTGTCCCTGAGACTAGAACTAGAAATGAAACTAGAGCAAGTGTTTTGAGGCAGTGAGAGTTCATGACTGGAGAGGCAAATTCCAAAGTCTTCACCGCTAAAATTCTTAAGATTCTTAAAAGCCCATGGATGGCCTAACAAGAAAAACTTGATAGTTTCATAATACTTGCTGAGATCTGTGGGATTTTGACATGTGGCTATGTAACAGAATGAAACTCTGTTTCTCATAATACAGTAACAGTAAATCCAAAATAAGGTGGCTTCAGGTACAGTAAGAGAAGTGCTGTATGTCGTGAGATTAAGGTATAGCTAAGAAACTTGGGACCATCACGTGCTTGTTCTTAAATAATAATCATATTGCACAGAAGGATAGATTTTTCATCCTTACCAGATTATTCAGCAGTCACTTTATTTTCTCTCTCTGTTTTCATGCTCTTGTAATGTGTTTGGTGCTTCTCCATTTCTAGTTTTGGTTTCTCTTAAATGGCAGTTTTGGGAGAGCTTTTGTTAGCTTTCTATTTTCACGTGCTAATTATTTTTAAAGAGAAACAGGTAAAGTTGCATTTATTTGCTTTATCTTGTGATTAAAATATGTTCTGTCTGCTTTTAATTTGTACTAGTCTCATTTTGATTTAGAATAGAAATCTGTAAAAGAACACTCTGCAGATACTACTTTTATTTCTTAATCATGAAATTCAATTTGTGTTAAGCAAAACAGAAACTTAGTATGAAAAGAAATCGGAGTTACTGATTCTGAAGGTTGCTGTATTATTATGGCTCAAAACCATAGCTTACAGTTCACTGAATGGGTATTTTAGTTACTATGAAGTAACTATGTAGTGTTTTTTTCTGGAAGTCGGAACACCTTACCCCTCCTCAATTTCAGCGCAACCTAAAAACCAACCCGAGGCAAGAGAGAAAGCCAGTTCATTTAAATAATTCATACTGTCTTGATTAAAAATTCTTTGGGCTCCCCACCACCTTAAATTCTTACATGAAAAAATAAAATATTCCTGATGTCCACTGGACAAAAGTTTCATAAATGCTAAGAGTGTTTTCCCTTCCAGTTCTGTGTGTATGTCATTTGCTTCTTTTCTCAATTAATTTTGTTTCTCCTATGTGGACATAGAACAAGTCTGCCAAGGCATGATCTTTAAATTGTCACTGTTTTCTAAACAGGTTTAAAGAAATGGTTATTTTACTGTAGCATAACTGGTATGTTACAGTAAAATGGGAAGTGTGAAAAGATACTTCTGTCATGTTTATTTTCTGCTGATGCTTCAACTGAAGTGTCATGTATCTAATCTTGTGGTTGGAACACATTTGGCTGGATAAATGAGGGAGGAAAAAACAATCCCACCCAGGAAAGAAAACCAGCTGTCCAAGGGTAACTGCTGTGAGAAATTAAATGCCATTAATACAACAACCTGTGGAGAGAGATGCAGCTGCCCATTGGACTGGTTTAGCTTTAATGTGACATTTTAGCTCTATGTTTTGAAGAGATAGGAAGAAGTCTGTCATATGTATTAATACATGCATTTGAAGGAAATTTTTTTTTCAGTAAGTGCCTGGGATTTATTTACCTGGGAGTAAAGTAGTCCATGGTTGGGAGCTGAGGTAAAGCAAACCCAGATGAGCACAGAGTGATAAAGTGGCACATTGAGACATATTCTGACGTATAAATGTGTCTGCATTCAACGTAATACAGAGTTTTTAATCTGTCATTATCATCCCTGCCCCAACACAGCAGCTTATTTCACAAGCAGAGTTATGGAGCTTTGTTTGTTACAAAATGATGTCCTCACAAGCCCTGTTTTAAAGCTCCTGATCTTTGATAACTAAAAATATTTCTAGATTGTCTGCCCTACCCAATGTCTTTTCCAACTGTACATTGACTTTCCTGCTGGATTTCAATCTGAAAGTTGCTCATGTTGTGTTAAAGGCAGAAGAGGATCCTCCAGATACAGTTTACTTGGGCATCAAGACTGAAATTGGTTTCATAAAGCTATTGACTTCCTTCATTGTTCTCAGGAGGGAGATTTTTGGGGGGGTGAGGATGGGGGGGGTGGCGGCAGCAAGGAGAAGACAGGGAGGAAGGGAAGGGCAATGATGTTTGTTTTCAACCAGCGCTTCCTTGCTGCTTTTGGGTTTGGAGGTTGGTTTGGGTTTTTTTCTTAAGTGGAAAGCGTTTTCTCTGATATTTGGCCTAAAATTTTACTATACCATTTAAATATCCCTTCTCTCTGTCTTTTGCATCCTTGTTCATTTTTTTACATGTACAGTAACCTACTAAAAATTTAAGAGTTTTTTTACAAAAAATAGCTTTGATACAGTATTTTCCCATGAGAATGTACAATGTTTATAAGACTACATTTTTTAGGTGTGGGAGATTAACAAGTACTTTAAAAATAATCATGCAGATAGTAAGTTAGCTTTCTGTTAACAGCTCAGTATTTACTGCTAGCAGGTGCAAATGTACTGCAGGTTGATGTGTGAAGGAGAATGTTTAAAAGGAAGAGCATTAATACAGAGCATAATGCAGAAAAGATAGGCATAGAACATGCATTTTTGTAGTATGTTCTGTCTAATCACAGTACCTAAAATTTAGCATATGTAATTTACTTTCAGGTTTAAGATTTTAGGATTATAGTAGTAACCTATTGTTTTTGCATAAATCTGTCAGCTATTCTGTGTTGAGTCTTGATAAATAAATTAATATTCATATATGTATGTATATGTATATGTAAGAGGTTGAGAATGCATCAGAAGCAGCTCACTCTGCCAGGTCTTATCCCTATATATTTCTTATAAAAGGGTGTCTTAATCTGATAACTATTGTGGATCTGCTGTACTTCAAGGGTGCAAAATGTTAAGCATATTTGATCTTTCATTTTCCTGTCAAGTGGCTTTCTAAATATAAAACATGGAAATGACTGTCATTTTAATGGAGTATTTGCTAATAGTATTTGCTGATCTCTTTGGGGGTGTATGTGTATTTTGGAAGTTTAATTTTTGATACTCTTTTCTCCCCAAGTCGTTACTGAACAAAACGACAGAATTATTCAATCAGGGTATTTCCTTTGCATGTTACTGTCTATGCTGGGAATTGTTTCTGGCTATCGCACCTTGCTAATTTGGAATTAGAATGTTTACATGTTTTCCATAAACGCTCTTCTTTTATTTTAAAGATGACACATGTTGATGCCACCATTTTGTGATCCTCGTAGCAGAAGATAGTCCTACTGAGAAAATGAGCACTTTGATCATTCAGTCTTTGAACTTTAACCTTTGACTGGAAGTGACCTATAGGCAATGAAGACTACTTCCTTTGACTGCATTTTTACTAGTGTGCATTCTGGGCGCATGTTGATCGCTGGTTCAGTCCATGCAACTGACATGCTTTTATTAGTCATACAGTATTAATGCAGGTGTCCAGAAATGTCAGAATAATTCCATTATTTTTATTTTAAGCTTTTGGAAGAATTCCAGGTCTTCATATATTGTGCAATAACACTGAGCTCCTTGGCGGTTTTGGTGCATCCATTGCCGGCAATGGACATTGTACCAGGGAAAGGTTTTGCTCCTGCCACAAAACAGATTTACGCATGACTGAGCTTATGAAAGTTTTGGATATATTTGGAATATAAGCAAGGGATTGACAATTACCTTAAATCCAGCCCATTCTTTTATATTTGGATTCTATGCACTGTGACCACAAAACTAGCAGCGTAAGTTAACATGCCTAGCTGAAAGACTGTAATTAAGATCATTACGTATTTATTAAATCGTTTATCTGCTGTCAAATTGTTTTGACATGGGCGGTTTTTCAAGTGACATTGGCAGAGAGGTACAATGTTATCCCTATGGTGAAATAAAACTACTTTTTGTATATAGTTATTCATATCTCTGAAGCAAAGGTATGAGTAATTTAGGGTATGAGTGATTTAAACATGAATTTATTTTGGAGATAGAGGATGGCAGTGATATAACTGAACTTGCTGCAGTCCCTAATTGGGCTTGTAATTTGTACTTTAGAGCTTTTTCCAAATAGATTGCACACTGTTATTTCCTGCTAGCCATCAGCATGAGCCCTACTGCCTACACCAATATTTCATTTATTTATGTGTTCAAAAGCAATCCATATAACATTTTTGTTTGCATTCACTGTTTCTTTTGTGTTGTATGTCATGTTTGAATGTTACAAAACAATATTTTGATTGAAAAGCTTTGTCAGAAGATATTTTCATGTAAATTATTTCTTTATCTTGTAAGCATCATCTTGTCTTTTAATCCTGTATTATAAAAAGAAAAAAAAATACATTTTTGACAGAGGCTTAAAGTTTTCACAAAAAAGTGTGGACCTTCTTATTTAAGTTTAGACTAAAGTATATTTTCTTAACTTGCTTGTCCCACGTAGCCATGCCAATTTTTTCAGGCTTTTCTTCACCAAAAAAAGGGGGAAAAGCCTAAAATCAGACATTTTTCTGTGGAGCAACATTTATTGAAATGATAGTTGTTCTCAGCACTCTGTAATATTTTGATACTGCAATTAGGTTGTCTTTTTAGGAAGCACTTTTATAAACTAAATACCTTTACACATATGCAAAATTTTTATGATTTTTTTTACTGTTGCCTTACTGTTGCACTCAAAAAAAAAAACTCAAGCAATTAATGCATGAATGTCTAAATCAAGTAATAGTTTGATGTAAAAACAAAAGCAAAAAAAAATCCCTAAACCAAATCCACAATGAATAACTACAATAAAAACCAGAAAATTGGCTGAAAAGACTGATTTTTTTTTTAATCTGCTGTATGATAACTGACGTTTTATAGCCTTGTACATACTTCTCTGTTACCTATTGTTTAAAACACTTTAAAAAAAGTATAGATGCTTAACTCAGGGTGGATAGAGTTTAGATGGATTTGCTTCAGAGAAGTATTTTGTACAGAATCAGAACTGTAGATGCTGGCAGTGAAGTGAGGCTACAATATACTTCAGGAACTGCTTTTTTTTTTTGGTTTTTTTTTTTTTCTTTCCTACTGTACTGAAAATCTCTCTTGGCCTTTAAAACTCAATGGTAAAATCTAGCTTTGGATATAAATTTGATGTGTATATATATTTTCACAATGAGCCTTGGAAACATAGAATTAATTTTCTTTTAAGAGCCAAAAATGTTATTTTAAACAAATGAAATACTTCTGCTCTAAACTTTTTGTTTAGCTAAATTTTATTGTTGTGAGATCAAACTGGTTAGTTTTGGAAATGGTTCATATGAAAGAGCAGTAATCTGATACTTAATCTGTATAGTCTTGTTCACTGCTCTGTATTCATTGAAACAATTCAGAAATTCATGTATGAATGGTTCACATAATGGATCCTATCAAAATAGTCTGCAGGAAAGAAACCTTGATGTGACCAGCTAATGTCTGAAGAAATGGCTTAAGTGCATCTCAGATTCAGTTATCTTTTCATATAGTGGCCTGGGAAACTACAATACATGGTTTCAGAGAAGCTTCATGACATACCATATGTATTTTGTTGAAGATGGGTTTTGTAGTGCAAAGCATTATAAGTTTTATTGACCTGTGCTATCACATGGACTATAGTGAAGTTAATAACCAAATTTATGCTGCTCTTTAATAAACGCCCACCCCCTATAATATACTTAGATCAAGAAAATTCAAGGTGGTAGATTAGAGGAGAATGTACCTCAGGTCTTACAGTTTACAGTAGAAATGCCTCATTGGTTCTCTTGTAGATCTGTGGGTAAGTTCACCTATATAGAGAGGGCTAAGACAAAGCTTATATACCACTCAAGCCCTCAAAATAATGCAACTATTCTGACAATGCTATGCTGTCCTGAAAAAGGGCTTGAATTAGATGGAGGTGGTGCCATCCTTTCCCAAGGGTGACCCTGTGTATGTAACTTTCTTTCATTTGGAATTTCTCACATGGAATGGTTTTACAGAATTGGCTTGAAACTATCTTGCTTTTATTTTGTGTCAATATTCATGTTGTTAAACACTTTGTTTTGTGTTTAGTGTCTTTATACTATAACACAATAAATTCTTGTTTTAAAATAGATTACTACCCTTGAATGGAAATACGTGTGGACCTTTTCCTGGTGGAGTGCAGAGTCACAGTTCCTTACATTCAGCCACTCTTAAGACAAAGCTGCCAGTAGTTCTAAAATGTTGTGATGTGTATCGGAGGAGGAATTTGCATAACAGGAAGGCGTTTCCTCATTCTCCAGAGGGTATCTGTTGTAACAGCTGAAAGAATTAATTAAAAAAAAAAATCACTAAGATGTAATGCTTTCATTTCTCACAGATGAGCAAATAGTTCTTTATCATGGGGGTTTTTGCCATTTGACAAGCACTTAAAATACTTAATAAGTTTCAGATGCAGGATTTTTTTTTTTTTTTTTGCCTGCAGTGGTGGGAAGAGAGTTTCTGTTATTTTGTCAGCATCTATCAGGACTGTTTAATCAAATCTCTGCCTCATACCAATAACTGCTTTTAGTTTTGTACATTTTTTTTTTCAAGAGATTATATCTTCTGCTTTGTAAAAGACAAGGCACTGCATACCACAAACATGTATTTTTATGAAAAATGAAGGTTTTAAAATGAATATATTTTCTATTGTGAAGGTTATTCTTAATGTTTGATTTTTTTATTTACTACTTATTTTGGAAAGTCTGACAAAAACCTAAGATGTGAACTGTATTAAAAGGTATGCTTTAAGGAGACCATAAAGTTTCCAGGTCAGTAATTAATGATGTTTTAAAAAGAGAGGGGGAAAAAAACCTTAAGTATATCCCAATTAAATTAAAAGATTTGCAAAAATGCAGCTACAGAGTTTCAAGGTTTGGAGGAAATCAGCATAGTTTTTGCCTCCTCTGGTAGAGCAATTGAACATTATGTTGTGTTTGCATGCTCACAAATCCTGATCATTCTAAAGAACAGGTTTGAATGGATTTTCTTTTAAAACCAGTTACTTTTAATCCATATCACCCAGTCCAGTTTGGATTTGCTCTAATACACAGTGGTCCATGAATAGTTGGGTGTTGAGCTGAATAAGGGGAATTAAGCTGTCCTAGTGATACTCCACCTTGAGCTGCAGTCACACAGCAGCATGGGAAGAGAGACTTTTGGATTTGGTTCATGTGCCAGGAACTTGTCTGCCTGTTGTTTCTAGGACTAATACTAAATTTCCAAACTCCTGGCTTTAAAAATACCTTTATAAAATTGGAAGAGTAGAAATATCATGAGTCCCCTTTTGCTATAAAATATAATTCAGAAATACAAATTTGAAAGTACTTAGTCTCTGTTATTTCATTTAACTTTTATTTCATTTTACTGATAATAGCAGTGCAGGAAATCTGTTCACTCTCCATTTCTTTTTGCGGATTTTATGTACTCCTTAAAATGGTGTTAAAGGAATTTCATTCAGCTGATTCAATGTAGCAAATTCTCTCTGGAACTACATAAAGTAATATATTTTTTAAATTACAAAGTAAGAGTGTTTCAGTAACATTGTAGTTCCAAAGCAATTCCTGTCCTGAAGTATGTAGGCAAAACCATATAGGTTTCATTCAGATAATTATTTTGTATTTAAAACCCAAAAATAAAGTGCAAAATCAATTGACTGTGCAGTGTTTGTAACTCCAGAGATTATTGGATTTATAAGCTTGTGTCCACAGTTTCTAATATAATTCTTCATAGGAGCTTTAATGTGTGAGTCTGGTAGTAGGTTAGATTGTATTTATCTTCCTCTACTTTACATGTATGCTATGTGCATATGTGTATGCTATGTGTAACTTTGTCTTTTGAAGTGACATTTTTCTCTTGACCTCTGCTGGTGAAAGAGCAGCTTATAAGAGACCCTTCTGAATAGGAATCCAGTGAAAAATTGAAAACCATAATGATGGCCTCAAAGAAAGGTGTTACAATCTGAAATCCTGTAGCACTGACCACAGTTCTTCCCTCATGCTGGCCTGTGTTTTGGTATTTAAAATCTACATGATAAGACCTTAAAACTTTTGTCCTGCCTTCATCAATTGGGGAACCTGTTTTCTTCAAGCCCTTCCAAGTGCTTTGTGCCAAGTAGGTCAGGGTTAAATCTGTTCAGATGACCATTCTGGGCCCTTTCTCTTCCCAGGACTACAATACTATCTGATGCTGTTAATGGAGTTCTCCAGGGCATTTACTCCTAGATAAAATCAAGCATGGTTCCTGCTATTACCAGAGAAAGAGGAATTTGTACACCTTCCTTTCCAGTCTAATGATTTACATTCCTACCTTGCATCTAACGGTATTCTTGTCTGCACTGAGATGATTTAACGTGGTAAACCAGTAGGAAACTGACTTAAGAAAAAGTGAAAATCTGTCTTCTCTATTAGCAAATTAGATCAGCTTGCTGCATAAGCAATAGTTTCAGAGCTAGTGCAAGAAGTGGAAAGCTTTGTGTAGGTGAGGTTTGGAAGGTGGGGGCTAAAAAATGATTTGTATCTTTAGAATTTTCTGCATGATGTAAAATTTTAGCAAGGTTATGTTATGCAGAAGCTGAGTTATGTGCTATGAGAAGGCTGAGCTGGAGGTCTGGACTGCCTTTAACAGTCTATGGCAGGGGACTCTCCTATCTTTTTAAACTGTTATCTAGTAAAAAATCTGAAGTTGTTCCAAAACCTTCAAATGATCTGTTACCTTTCCATTTAGGTGCCTTGAGTTTTAGCGCTCACAAACAGGTTGGCTTTTTGTGTTTTGGTGGGTATTTTTTGTGTGGTTTTTGTTGTTGTTGTTGGTGGGTTTTTTTTATTATTTTTTATGTAGCAAGTATGTAGTCATTGTTCTGTGAGGGTATTTTTAGTTAACTTTTTATCAGCCCATTATCAAACCTTATTTAAATATAGTTACAGATGCAGTGAAACTGTTTAGAAAATGCCAGTTATTTTCCAAAAGGAATCAAATGTTCTTGAGATCAGATAAAAGGCCAGATGTGTTTACAGTCATCTAACACAGAAAAATATTTGTGTCCCCAGTCTTTATAGGTTTCATTAGTCTATTATATACTGCAAGAACAGGTCACTTGCACTCTGGTAGGAGGTTTTCAAGACAAAATCACACTGGTTGCCACCTCGTCCCTTCCTCTGAAGGTCTTGTTCAAGGAATGGATGAAACCTGGTGGGTTTGATCTGTATTTATTTGTGCTGCATCAGTGAAGAGTGTGTGACAGCTGTTAGTCTGACTGGTGATGAAGTGCGAATAGCTCTGGAGTCTCTCATTCTCTAAACTGTCCATATGTCTGCAGAAAACATTGTTATCTATGTTTCACATGCACAGAATAAAGCACATTTTATTTACTTGGTGTAGACAATCATCAGAATTGGGAGATCAGAAAAAGGTCTGAACTATGGGAGATACAGTAAGTAAACAAGTAGCGAAGATCAAATCTCCAGATGACTTAGAGTACATCAAGACTAAAGTCTTGATTTGTGTAAGGTTTTAAATTTGTAGGGTTTGAGGTGAGGGGAGAAATTGAGGGCGTCATCTTGCACTGGTATCTTCTGTATCACACTTGGGTTTGGACTATAACTCTTTTAATCTCTTAGGTATCTGTGTGTTGTCATCTGCCCCAAGCAGTAACTACTATCTTAAGTGTTGTGCTGGAGAAACAGGTGACTGTGTGTTCCTTAAATAATAACAATCCTGACAGTTCTGTGTTGGAAATGATTTTTCAAATGCTCTTTTAAACTCATTGTGACCAACATAGTGAGGATACCACATGGAGATAGAGAACCATCAGTAAAACTTCTTAAAGTTCTAAGTTTGATAGCGTCCTGAAGATTCTTTAAAAATCAATGGCTGGTGGCATGGTGTTTTGGGTTCCTGTGGCTTTGGTTTTGGGATTTGGGTTTGGTTTTTTTGGTGGTTTTCTTGGTGGCTGTTTTTTGGTGGTATTTTGTTGGGTTTGGGTGGGATTTTTTTGGTATTTGTTTTCTTTTTGTTTGTTTGGTTTTGGTTTTGTTTGTTTGTTTTTTGTTTTGTTTTTTTGTTGTTTTTTTTTTAAGAGGACATCAGTAATTGCACCAATCTGTAATTCTTATGTTATAAAGTTCTTCAAAACTGCAAAAGGGCAAATGCAATGCAACTATGGTCATGATGCAGCTGAAGGATCAAGGTCCTGTATGACAACCCAGTAGCAGTTTGTTGCTATATGAAGGAAAAGAGAATGGGTAGCCCTTTCCATGAACTGAGGTAATGGGTTTCTTTTTGCCTTTGCAATAGTTTTACCAGAAACCCTAATAAACAGCAAAGTAGATTTCATACTGTGTCTGACAAGAGATTTTGAAGTCTTGCAGGTGGAAAATAGACCGGATACAATAGTTTGCTATGTGCTTTGTAATTCTGAAGATTTCTTCTGTTAGCTTCCTTTCTTTAGTCTGTAGGAATAGGCACTACTGTAGGAATAGGCACTACTTATGTCTTCCTGGTATCTTGGGTACTCTTGGGGAATGCTGTATAGAAAAGCCTGTAATTCTCTCTAAAAGCTTCTCTGGAATGTTGTTACACTCAGTTAAATACATCATCTACTTCTGTATGTTATCCATTATTTGTAATGTGAAGGGTTTTTAAACTCATTTCTATGCAACACTTTGAAAGTGAACATTATAAAGGCTTACTGTTTGCATATTTGTATAAATTGTTACTTCATCCAGAAGGCAAGTTTCCTTACATTGGTAACTGTGGCATGCCATAGTAAAGCTTAGGTCTTCCTGAACAATTTCTGAAATGTAAATCCATCTGAACATTCTATTCAGTATTGGATGTACCTGGGTAAGTATAACAAGAATTGTCTTGTGACAGTCAGCTCAGTCTGGAGCATCCCTGCACTCCAAGATTAATGTCTCAGAGTTTTCTTTGGAGCAAACTGAAGATCTAATTGGAAAATTTGGTGATCTCTGTATAAGGTGATTCCATACTGTTTTGTGGTGAGATGGTTTTTTGTGTATTTCAAGGCAGCTATTAAGGCACTGGTGCTTGATTTTGAAAAATGGGTCCTGGTGAGAGTTTGTCACATGGTAAAGCATTTACTTAATTCTTTCTTTCTTATATTTACAAAGAGGCAAGTGGCAGAAATGGCAGAATTTGGCCTTTGGAAAGGAATCCTCCTTCATGGTCTGCACCAGAATGTTCTCTCTGTCATAGAGTTTATTTCTTGGGTTTGGTCTCAACAGTAGTTATATGTGTAGGTACATACTAAAGGTGGGTACTCATCTTGCTTCGGCCATGCATAATTGAGTTTATTTTAGTGTATATCAATCTTTGTATGTTTTACCTAACTTTATATGGTATCAAACACCTTATTAACTTTAGCTTTTCATTTAAAAGAGCAAGATTCCATCAACATTTACATTTTCATTCTTTATGGGTTTTTAAAGCAAAGATACTGCATTAAAAATAATTCAGTTAAAAGGAAGTGAGAATTTGCTAGATTTTGTCTGGGCATTAAAATTACAAATTCTTACTAAATACTCCATTCAAATTTTGATTTTTAAATCTAAGGGGTTTTTTTTTGTTGTTGTTGACTTTGTTGTTCTTTTTTCTAAACATATTCTTATACTGACGTTAAATTTACCAGATACAGATACAGAGATCAAAGGACACAACTAGTCCGTAGAATTCAACTAGTAGAAAGGTGCTTCCCATTCTGCATAATTTGTTGCTTCCCATCCATCTCTTTTAAGTTACACTGCTAACTACCTTTTATTGCAGAACAGTGGAACAATTCTGCCAGAAGTTGAAAAGGACCTGTATTTCCACCATTTTGTAGAAGTAAAAAAATTACTTAAGGATTTATACAGTAAATTAAACCTGTATTAAACCAGTAATTTCTTAATTTTTTTTTTCTCTTGGAACAAGAACAACCTTAGACTTACATGAAGCCAAACTGCAAGAGCAGAAAGGAGAAATTGTCTGTACCCAGCATTCATACAGAAAAAAAGGGTTCCCCTTCTCCCAACCCCAGCAAAACAAAGGTTCAGAAGTTACCAGTACTGGAAACATGACTCAGTACACCACATAAAGGGCTTATCATGGTCAATAGGAACGGGAATAAAGCATTGCCTACATATGCTTCTAAGTATAGAATCTCATGAATGGAAACACTAAAAGCAAGGGCAACTGGCAGCATTGTCACTCAAATGATGTTTATTTTTAGAGGATTACCAATGCTTCCAATCTGCTGTTAGTACTATCTCTTGCCAGCACACACAAGCTTCATTCTCAGTTTGCCCAATTTTTGAAGTGACAGCTCTTAGAGCAACAAGATTCCTGCTACTTCTAGGGACTGTAACAAAACACAGCTTCGAAACAGGTGGAGTGTAATTGAATAAGCAGCAGGCATTACACTAGCTGAAAATACAAAATCCATGCATGTTATACCTACATCAAATGTAATTAAAGTCCTCAGTTTCACCTACAAAATAACCATTTCCAAGTGGCTTACTGTGCAAGAAGTTTGCTGTATATTATGCATGTAATGGGAACAGGCACAGTGACTTTCTGAGAGGACAGCAGTGAACAAATAGTATAACAATGTGTTTGAGTGAGGCAAATTAATATTAGATGAAGTTGGTTAAAGTTGTTTGGCTTCGCATCATTTTACAGTCCTGTCAAAATTAAGACCTCACCTCTTAGTAAAGTTTTTTTTCAGTCTGATGACAAAGTTATAATTACTGGCTGTAGTGAAGCACAAATATTATCATGTAGATAAACTGACAAAAAATAGGTGGACTAAATTCTGTTGCTGTAGGAAGGTGTAATACAGCAGACAAAGATTTGCAGCAGTTGTAACTTGTTTTGTTTCTTTTTTTTTTTTTTAATAAGAAGTGCAACATTCTCCCATTAATGATAAAACTCTCCCACCTTATCTTGCACCGTCACCAAATCATCAGTTTGCCATTATGTCCTAGCTACTCCAGAATAATGGGAGTTTGGAAGTTGTGGGAGCTCTAGGATATTTTGAGAACTGACACAAATGCCCTAACTGGACACTTTTGCTAAAATGTTGCTGTATAACACATCATTGAGCCAGACCTTTCCCAACCATCCAATAATTTATCAAAAGCACTAGTTTTGTGATGGTTGAATGTTGCTGAATTTGACAATTTAAGCAAGAGTGAACCCCTGTGTAATTTGAGAACTTAGTGTTCCTTTAATGAGAGAATAGGAACAACCTATTACCTGGAACAATAAATAAAAATGCTTAAAAAGGCAAAGTCTACAGCAGATCTGTACATCTTTGAATTTCCCTGAAAGTTTAAACAAGAACAGTGCCCCAATGCCTTTATAAAAGTTTGGGAAACATCCCCATGTCTGACAGTGTTTTGATTCTTCAAAGCCATATTAATACAAAGCATAAATAAATTACAGAGCACTGCATCTTTACAGACTGATTTGAAAATCATGGTACAGTTTTATCAGTTTCCTTGCTACACTGTAAGTACACTATGGAACCCAGTGTATTACTGATTAGAAAAACAAAATACTTAATTTTCACATCCAACACTGGCCTTAACTTCAAGATGTAAAAGGCCTGATCCCTGCTTTCTCTGGGATCTAGTCTGCTGCTTGCAAGGGTGGCAATAGGTACATTCTCTCACAAGTATGACTGCAAATAAGACTAGTATGGACATGGATGTACAAGCTTGGTCACATTACTGATGTCACTTTGTGTTTGACGTGTTGCTGTAGTTTTTGCCTGCACTGAGAGGCACTGATGAGAATCCAAAGCATTTCAAGATGTGTGTGATCCTCTCATGCAACACTGTCAGTGGAAAAAGCATTGTGTTTGGGCTTGTTTGAAGGCCTTTTATGTAGCCAGAATGCAATCTGCAATCTATCAGTAAACCAACCCCCCCCCCCCCCCTCCCCCCCAAACCCCCCTGGCTTGTAAACAGGAATTTAATCTTACAGAATGTGTTGCTTCTTTGGCCTGTAACTACACTTTGGCTTTTCTCATACTTCTCTCCTGAGCAAAGCCAGTGTAGTCTCATCAGGTAGCAATGCCTACTAATGCAGAAATGGGCCTTTTCTAAATGTCTGTGTGCTTTGTAATGGAAAACCAATATACTGTGATCTTCAGGTGGCTAGTTACTATTCTTGCTGATTTATCAAACTGCAGTTACCTTTGTCTTCATTGTTGTCGTTGTGAGATGTGAATCCTTGGTTGACCTGAATTATCCTGGTTTTCTTCTACCATTCTATGCTCTGTGCTTTAAAGAAGTATCCAGATCTTGATTTTTTTGTTTGTGTTTTTGTTGTTGTTGTTTTCTGTTGGGTTTTGTTTGTTTGTTTTGGTTTGGTTTTAAATCTGGAAAACACATAGGATATTTGAGAAGTTTCCAATGTTCATAATGGGTAATGAACTTGTATGAAGTATCTGTGCATATACAAAGTTTATGAAGTAACTATACATATTAACTAGATAGGCATAAATATGCAACATCACATTTTTTGTACTTGTAAGAAGGTGAGATGGCTGTACAGAAAGCCTTTACAGTACTTTGTGTCAAAAATAAATGGAAAATTATGAAAATAGCTTTCACAAATTAAATGTGCAAATTAAAACTAGGGACTTGGGGCTATCTTTTGTGCAGTTTTGGATACCTGAATTACTTGGATACATTATTAATGACTGAAGTTTTCTGAATGTGCAGTACAACTAGTAATACTTAAAGTAATTTACCAGTACAATTTTAAAGTTTCACTAGCGTTATTAGAAGTGTAAAGCATTTATTTACACATGGCTTTACTATTCCCAGCACTGATGTACGAAAGCAATAGCAGCAAGTGATTGCTGGGAAATACAATGCTACCTGGAAAGCAATCTAAATTTGGGGCAGTGGGTCAATTAATAAAGAAACGGCATTGATACCTTAATAACAGGAGACCTAGATGAAGGCTGGTAATTGCAAAATCTTTTTCATTGGGTTCACTTTTTTTTCTAAAAAAATGATACCTGTTAAAGGACATGAGGACCTAGAGGTTTCTCAATGTTCTTTTACCAACAGTAATGGAATTCAATATATGCTGACAAGTGCAAGTTCTAGTTCACTTAATTTAGATTCTTGAAGTGATTGTGTGATTCATCTGGTTTAGGGAACTCACATTTTAGACATGAATCATCAAAGACAGTGTGTTAGTATGAGTTGTTAAAATTCATTGCTTATGAGTCCTCGTTGGAGCATAAAGAGTAAATGCTTTCCATTACCTGAGAAAACTGTTCACAGTATTTACTTGTAGTTTGTCTTGGTTTGTTCATGCCTCTCATTCCATGTACTACCTAGTGATAAACTGGTTTAGTCATTTGTCTGTTATGCATTGTAGTAAACAATCTACTTTTATATAGTCACAGTTCTGTACCTGTAATTGGAGAGAGCAGTGGTCAGACTAGACTTAGGTTCATTAATAATACTGGGTTTTAATCAAATATAATCCCAAACTCCTGGGTTTTGCTTTTAATAATTGGAAAAATATTACTAAAAAAAATTAAGTGACCCATTCTTCTGCTACTAAGCTATTAGAAGCTTTTATTCAGTTGAATGACTGACTAATGCAAATAATACATTATTCACTTTTTATTGGTATTTTATGAGAACTCTATTAGCTTCATTATGCTTTCAACTTTAGTATCAAATATCATCCAAGTTCTGTAATAAATAAATAGTACAACTACAAAGAAACTATAAAACTCTGAAACAGAATTCTGGAAGAGCCTGTAAAATATCCAGTCTTGGAAATTTTCAAAAGGAAACCAAGCAACCTGCTAACTCTAAAGTCAGATCCAGCTTTAAAGTTGGTCCTGCTTTGAGGAGGCAGGGAGGGTGGTGGAGCAGAACTGCAGAACTCCTTTCCAATCAGTTCTACATATCTCCTTAAATACCTCACTGGGCATTTTCTTTGGGGATTTATTTTTGTTTTGGTTTGGTTTGTTACAACAAAGTGTATCAAGGGGTGGAAGTTCTTTTAAAACTACAATTCTTACAATAAAAGATATTAGTAAAAATTAGAATATTGTGATTTTTTGCAAGTCAGTGTGAAGGTGCTGATTTTTTTTTCTGAATCTGAGGTTAAAAATGACAAGGCCATGTATCTTCAAGTGTCCTGCACTTGTGTACAGACCAAATAGAATAACTTTATCCTTTTCCCCACTTAGGTATTTATGCAGGCATTTAGGCATTAATGTAGCGTTCTGTTATTTTCAAACTGCCTAATGAATTAATCACTCCTACTAACAACTTGCATACTGAAACTCAATTGTTGGACAAGTCATGACACTCTTTGTTCTTTAATAATGGAGTAGAGTGAAAGAGTACATACAAACTATGCATCTTGTTTTCAAAACCTGAGAAGTTTTTAGGTTGTATTAAGCTGCTTTTACTGGAAGTATGGACTAGCCTTTATCCTGTATCTCAGCCGCAGCAGGAAAAACACCCTCAAACATAAGGGTGCAGTAAATCCGAAAAGTGACTAGTAATGCAATTTAGCTGTTGATATATGTAAAGCTCCAATCATATAGGAAACATTAGAAATGCAAAACACACCCATGAACTTAAAATTATTATAAAATATATTAACATTTGTTTTATAAAATATGTATATATACATGGTGAGTTTTGGGATAAAATCTGCTCTTTTGTATTCCATTTTCTTCCAGCTATATTCCGTTTGCACCACAGAATGTATATCAAGATACAACACTTCTGAGTTGATACATGTATCTCAAGATACATTTTTAAACTAAGGTTTTAGCTGTTAAGAAATAGCAATGTTATAAAAATGTTAGGTATTGAAATAATAGCACAGATTGGCAATTTTAGAGGGTTGTTGGAATTACATCTGTCTGTTGCAGAAAGTTCACGAAACCCCCCTCGTAATCTGGATGCATTTTTCTCTGGGTTCACCGATGCTATGTGTGTGCTATACTGTTGGGCTGTTCTTCAAACTACTAATAGTAAGTAAAGCACAAATGACATGACATAAAATTATGAACAAAAAACCCAAGAACAAACAAATAAAAAAACCCCCACAAACTTCTCTGGATAGCACCATCATGATTCAGCATCTGAATGAACTTTACTCACGCAAAACTTTGTAGTAGCCTAATGAAAAGTACTTGGATTATTATCCATTGCTACATTATATCAGAAGAGTACAAAAGAAATTGTATTATACTGTGTATTTCTGTCTTCAGTTCTTAAATTAAATTAAGGGGTAAGGAATCTCAGAATCACAAAACAAAACAATGGAGGAATGAGAAGGGGAGGATTATACCACTGCTGAATACAGGGTATGTATAAAACTCTCATAGCAAATACTGAGTTCCCAACATGTGTTTAAACAAGCTGTAAATGTCATATTAGTGTTCTGGTGGTATGAATAAAATCTTGCTATCACTTAGACACAATGCAGCTCTGCCACTAGGTGTCATGATGTGTATGTGGTGTGTAAATTATCTACACTATGTAAGCTTAGAACCAAAATTCACCTGGGCTCTCTGCTTTTAGAGTGTTCTTCCACCATGCTTGGGAATCGTGTCAAGCTATATATATATATATATATTTTTTTTTTTTTTCTTCTCAGTAGTGATACACCTCTTGGTATCAAGTAATAATTTAAAAAAATTCTCATATAATAGTAGATACTGCAGGCAATACAAACTCTAGATTAATTCTGATCCTGACTTACCTATTGTTGGTTTTTTTTTAATTATTACTTTTGCTATGACTAATGTTATAACTCTCATACATATTATTAGAACTTAGTTGTGTATAAAAAAGGTATAGATCTTTGCCCCCTCGATTTAGTTTTGTTTCTGAGACTGAGAAATTTTGTTACCGCAGTCTTGCAAATCAGGAAGGCAGATGACTGCTTCAAGTTCTGATGATTCTATCTGGCTTTTGCATAGATTTAAAAACTCTTGGTTTATTTTACTTGGGCCAATCAAGAAAACAGATTTTTACAAAATAAGTTAGATTGTGGATTAAACTCGTAAATCTTTTATTAATGAACAATAAAATTCGATTACTTTGAGATAAAGATTTGAATGTTATCTTTTTCATGCTAAAGACGGTCAGGAATTAATTTGATTTTCCCCCCCTTGATTCGTCTATTAATTTATAATTTAAAGGAAGAAACACTTGAGCCTTTAAGCTCAATTTTACATAAGCATTTTTTGTTTGTTTGTTTGTTTCTGCCTTTTTAATTTTTCTGTCTAGTTCTGCCTTCTGTAAGGATGTGCAAACCTGAAACATGTCAACAACTTAAATATCTTTATGGTGGCAAAACCAAAGACAGGTTGGTTTTGGTTGGAAAGGCACAGAAACAGCAATTTATCCCACGGCTTTATGTAGCTGAGCCCTGGCACTATGTAAGGAGGGCAGGGTTTGTGCCCACCTGCGGAAGGAGGAGGTTTCAGTGATGCACCGTGGAACCTCCGCGGCTGAATCTCCACAGCTGCACTCTCTGGCCCTCGTTCCTGCAAGCCTTCCTCCAGGCAGCGCCCAGCAACTGCATCAGTTATCTGCCCTCATTCTAGACCGAAGAAAAATTTAACATAAATCATGTTTATGAGTTTTTAGCTTTCCCTGAAAACAGCTCTCTCGAAGGGGAAAGGTGAGAGGGGAAGCACGTTTGAGAGTGAAGGGTCCAAGCTAGAGTGAGATGAGTAACACCAGACAGGGGAAAGAATACCAAGCCTCTTCTCTAGGGTGCTGTGGTGGCTGCCCCCTTCTCCCTGTATTTCTGCCAGCCCTTATTTTCTTGTTCCTTGCCTGAAGTCTCGCCGCCCGCAGCCCGCTCTCTCCAGGCTCCCAAGGAGTGGTGCAGACAGCGGCGCTCGGGAGCAGCCGAGAGGGGGCAGAGCACACGCGCCAGGCCGATCTCAGCCCCACTCACGGGTCGGCAAAGCCCCCGAGCCGCTGCTCACCGCTCTCCCCGGGTCGGGGCTTCCTCCTCTGCGGTGCCGAGGCCTCGCCCTGTGGCGGAGCCCGGCCTCGGCCCGGCGGGGGAAGGTAAGCGCGGGGTGCCGGGGCCCGCCGGGGCCGGGCGGAGGGCGCAGGGCCCCGCGCCGCCGCTGGGGGCGCTGCGCGCCGCCGGGCCGGGCCGGGGCCGGGCCGCGGACGGGGCCATTCGCGCGGCGGGCGCGGGGGGATCGCGGCGCCGGCCGCGCTCGGGGAGCGCCCCGGGGGCGGCGGGCGCGGCGGGGGCGGCAGCGAGGGGGGGCGGAGGGGAGCTGCGCGGGGCGACGCCCGGCGCGGGGGCGGCGGGGCGGGGCGGCGGCGCCGGCGGGAGGGCGGGTGGGGGGGGGGGGGGCGCAGTGGTTGGGGCCGGCGGCGGCCGCCGCGGCGGCGGGGTCAGTTCTCTTTAGTGTTTGCCGATGTTGGAGGCGTCTCCAAAGTGTCCCCGGGAAGCAGGTAACCGGGAGGGAGGGAAGGGGGCGGCTTCAGCCGCGATGTACTAGTCTGCGTCCTGGCTTCCCGCTCCTCCCGCCGCCACCGTGGCTCCCGGGCGAGGGCTCCGCCGGCCCCCGGCGTCCCCCGCCTCCCCGGGGCCGTGCGGGCGCTGCTGCGCCACGGCGCCGCCGCCCCCCGCCGAAGCGGAGGGGAGCGGGCCGGCGGCGGCGCCGACCCCGCCATCCGCCCCGGGGCCCCCGTCCGCCGCTAGCCGCCCGCCCGACGAGGGGCGCAGGAGGCGGGCGGGGGCACAGGTGGGCAGCGCTGCCGGCCCCGGGGGCCGCGGGGAAGCCCCCTCTGGATCCCCTCCGCAGCTCCCCGCAGCTCCCCGCAGACGGGTCCGGCTGCCGGCGGCGGTCGCTGTGCCAAGGCCGGGCCGTGGCCGGGCCGTGCGGCGGGGCCGAGCTCAGCGGGGACCGCGCCGGGCCTGCCTGCCCCCGTCCCCGGGAAGGAGTTCTGTGCGACCCGAACTTGCTCCTCGTCCTGTGTCCCGCCCGGCCCTGTCGCGGGGCTCGGCTTTGGTGTCGCGCAGCGGCCGCTCCGCCGCCGGCGGGGCGAGGGGCTCCCTGCACTGCTCTCCCGGTCAGCGGCGCGGACCTCACAGCTCAGCCGCCGGGTGGTTGTACGTGTGTGTTAGTCAGCCCTCTCTGTGCACGTCTTGTGCTGCCCCCAAACTTCGGACAGGGCCCCAAACTTTGCCCTCAGTGCTGGGCTCTCCCACTCCAAAATGGATGTCGGCATCTCTTCCAGCGATGGGCAGCGGAGACGTTTACCGGCCTTCGCCCAGCACGAGGGTTTGGGGGCCGTCGTTGAGGTGGGACCCAGAGAGACATTGCTGCAAAGTTGCCTAGTCCAGGCTTCTCGTGGGCTGGGTGGCATTTTCCCAATGTTCAGGTGTCTGGTGGAGAAAGTTTATCTTGATTGCAGCCAGGCCTGGAAGTCACAGCCATGCCCTCCTGGGGAAGTGTGGGCTGCTTGGGCTTGGCTGTGAGGGTGAATCCTGCAGCAAAGCTGTTTGCCTTGTAGTGCTCAGGGTCCCACCTGACAAGTCAGTGATACCCAAGCAAAAAATTTCCCTGCAGTGTATGTGTCTGGTGTTGTCTTACAGCCAGCAAGCTGTTTCTGTGAATACTAAGACGTAAGCTTCTCAAGCCATGTTTGGAATGCTCCCTGTGCAACTACCGTGGTACTAAAAAAAAAAAAGTTTATGCTGTACAGAAGAGTAAATAAAGTGCTGCTGTTGTAACCCCCCTCTTTGTGTGCAGTACTGTCTTGAACAGTACCGAGGGATTTGTACGAGTACTGCAGTGTTGCAAGGCACAAGGAAGGCTGTTTGCTCTGCTATGGCTCGGGGTGCTTGAACTGTGCTTCTGTCAGGGAGCATACGATGCAGCGTCTCACACTTACCAGTGGCATTGAGCACGGGAGTAAGGTGTTCTGAGGCTGTGTGGTAATTCCAGGTTAGCAGTCCACACCAGTGAAGTATTATTAATGCATTTAAGCCATTTGCTAACTGCAAGGAGGTTCTGTATAGGCTTTGTTGTGACATTGCTGCTTATATAAACAAGTGCCAGGCTGACAGATTTCTGAATGAAATCTTTTTTCTTCTAGAAAGTCAGCAGCAGTGTAAGATTCCCAGTACTGATTTCCAGCTGCTGAACCTTAGCTTTGACCTAGAAAAACTTAGAGAGAGAGAGATAGAGATTTCTGCTCCTGCCAGTCTTGGCAAAGATTCCTATTCCTGCCAGCTAGGAACAGGATTGAGGCTGCCTGCTTGTTTGTAGTTTTTGAGGGGAAGGGACAGTTCAGATTTTCTTTTCTTTGCAGACAACTTTTCAGCCATGTTGTTTAGCTTGAATTCTGCTCAGGCTGCTCAGTCAAAGGCCTGACTGGAGGCCAAAGTCTTTAAGTATCGTTTTTCCAGCTCAACCTACCTTGTTACCCAAGAATTGCATCAAAATAATAATAAAGTTGACTAATCTTAAAATCTGATTTAAGATAGTAGATTGTAAAGAAACTTTCTAATTTTACTTGCAGAAGAGCCTGATCAGAGGTGTCTTAATGACTGGACCAAGTTTAAATAAGCATTTAACACCCATCAGCCTCTTCTTTGGGGGCAAAGGTTTGATTTTCCTCCAGAGCTTTGTAAACTTCGCTCTAAGTCTGGTTTACATTGGTGTGAATGTGGGAAGTGAATAGGATATTGTGTGTTTTATTTGTAAAGTGTCATGACAAATGACCTTGGGAAGGTTAGGCAACAAGCCATAGTGAAGCAGATCCTCCGATTCCAAGACTGGGTCTCTAGCCATTAGGAAAGGTGCACCTGTCATGCTCTATCTAGACGGTTTGTTTTTGACCTGCCCAAAATACGTGGCTATTGATTTGTTAGTCTTTGAAGACACTGAAAAAGTCCCATCAGTTATGTCCAGTTCTTCAGCCCAAAATTCATCTTCTTTGGTATTATTCCATTGGAGAGCTGGCCTTATAAAGAAAGTGTTTTAGTGGGTTTTAGTGTCATTTTTGGGCATATATTTGATAAATATGGGCACAGATTTTTTTCTGATCGGAGTGTGAAGTATCTATTTCCTCATGCAGGTATCACTGATGTGGTGAAGGACCTAACACTGTGTTTTTTCAGGATAACTGAAACAACATAACTTCTGTTAAGGAGCCACCAGAGATTCACTTTTCCTTCTACTGCTTACATTTACTTCCTATCGCCAACAGCAAAATCTGTAGGAAAAGAGGCCTGTCTTTTGCCAGAACCTATTATTTTGCATTTCTGATCTTTGGATCATACATAGCCTGTATTTTTCACAATCGTTCTTGAATTCTCCTCTGCAAAGAAGGAGAGAAAGAAAGACGAGGTTCCGTTTGGTTGAGAGGGATAAAGAGCACAAGGCAGGGGTCCTGCGGAGGCAGGTCAGGGAACTGGGCTGGCAGGTTTGCTCAGGGAGGAAAGGATAGTAAACGAGGGGGAATGGAATTGGTGGGAGTGCACGACAAACTCTGTGAAAAGAGGAAATGGAACCTGTGTGTAGTGTAGTTAATACACATATATAATTAATATATATATTAAAAGTTAAGGGCTCTGCATTTAGAGGGTCTGCTCATTGTCAGCACTGAGTCACTACTGCCATTATCCGAAGTGTGTTTTCCTTAAAAGATCAAGAGTTCAGTAAGAATCTGAGAGATGTCTTCTCAGGCGTTGTTCTGGAAAATATTTAGAATAAAAAAATTGCTTGTCACAACTCCTAATGTAAAAATGAATTTTGAAAAGCCATCTGTGGTAGTGTAACACTAAAGTCACATCTATGTCTGTAACTGCTAAAGTTTGTTCATACTTCATCTCAAGAGCAAGTGGTTTTGTGGTTTGGGTTTTGTTTTGTGGGTCTTTTTTGTTAAACTGGTAGTTTTTGGAGTGTTTCCCAGTAATGAAATAGGCCATACTGTGTCATACTCCATCCTTGCATTTGCTTTAGTCAACTATACATCTATACAGTACATTACTAGAATGTTACAAATTTATGTATATTTCACCAAATAAAATCAAATTATGAAATTTATTTTTTTCCTGGTAAATAGCACTTTTTTCATATTTAATTACTAATATTGTGACTCCACTATGCTTTTGTATCCCCATAATATTCTAATTTAGTCACCATTAAAATGATGGAAGGGGTTACTTTTTAGACTGATTAGAACTCAGGCTTTGAGCTCAGATGTTTGGTGTTTGGGGAGGTCCCTGGTTATAACCAGCAGCCAATTATTATATCAAGTATGGGTTAACCTCCTATCCTTAGATTCTGGAAGAAGTTAACTGACTAAGATTTTTACCATAGTATCACATGCTCACTTGAAGGGCGTATTTACAGTCTCATCTTCTGAAAACTGCAAAAGGATCGCATGGTCCCACTTCCAGGTTTGCTGCTTGCCAGCTTTGAGGAGGCTGTTTTGCCTCCAGGCTAAAGGAAACGTTTTTGAGTGTAAGAGACCAGATTTTCTTGAAAAGTTTCTTGCAATGAAAATGGTGACCTGTTGGATCAAGCAAAGAGATGAGTAACCTAATATTTATTGCTATTGCTAGTTTTGGTTTCTTATTTTTTGCACTTGTTAGGTATTTGTGGTTCCCAGTTTCTCCCACAATGGCCCCAGTTTAAAAAAGCAGTGTTAGACGAATATAAGGAAACATCAGTATTCTAAATGTGCAGATTTGTATCACTAACTGGAATTGTCTGGATAAGTAACTGTCTGCAAGTGTTAAGAGAACTTTTTCCGTGTTGCCCAGATGACACATCCATGCAACTGATACATTTTGTAGGATGAAATCAAGATAACATTGTTCCCAAGGTTGACATGTAGGCCTGGTAGAGGACAATGTTGGGTCACTTAGAGGCATACCCAGTTGTCCTGATACAAACAAAATAATAATGGAATAACACTCTGCAGTGGCTTTAGCTTTGTTAGACAAGGTAAGAACAAGAAAGAATCTAAAATTTCATGTTAACTGTTTGTTTGTTTGTTCTACTTTTCCCCCTTCTGCTGGTCATTCAGTCCTGGTTATGATGTTGCTTTTTTCCCTCCAGACTGTGGAAAATAGTTTTCTCTGCTTTTTGTTTTAGGCTTGTGTCTCCGATAGTATTTAAACCTGCCTGCTTTGAATAGTGTTTCATCTGTGATGGCAATGTCCGTTCAAGGGGGCATTTTGCTTAAGAGTATATACCCAAGGGACATTCCTTTTGTACCTGTTTAGGGCCTGGGAATTGCAATGAATGACTCCAGGGGGATTTTCTTGAAAACCTTTCTAACCCTCTCAGAATTCAGTGCAAGACACTTACTAGTCTTGTATTTAATGAGTGTTCAGCTTCTGCGTGGCAGCTAAGGCTGTCTCATCTTTGTGAAAGGGAATGAGAAGCTTGTCCTGGATCAGGAATCAGTTAAAGCTCTCCCTGTTTTTTCAGAGGCATCTCTCAACATTCTCTCATAGGTGAATGCACTGGGTTAGATATGGGCTTTGAACTCTTCAGAAGGGAGAGTGGCCCACATCATCTTCACTCCTTTTCAACTGGCCAGTTTTTTATTACTTAGAGCCTTAAGCAAGTAAAAACTGACTGAAGATGCTACAATTGGATCAGTTTTCTGTGGACTTGATGGAGCTGCCATTCATGAGGACATTCTGGATCTGGCCTTCCAGGCAACCATAAGTATTTGCCAAGTCCCATGAGAAAAATTTAATATTTAATTAAATTCTTCAGGTGTTACCTTACAAGGTTCCTCTGAAACTGGCCGTTCCACGATTACTGTCAGTGGCAGTTCACCAGAGGAGGTGGTTTTGGAGGCCTTTTCTCTTTCCAGGGTGCCATTAATCTACCTGTAAAACTTTATCTCCTCTGATTCTCGTCAAATCTGACTGATGTCAGAGCCCCTTGATACTTTGTAACACAGGTTACAGTAGGCATGAGAGCAAGCGGCTGCTGTAGCTGGTGAAACTTAAGTTATTAAATGCATTTAAAAGAAATCATCAACACGCCCATCCTGGATTTGAAATTGTTTCTTTACTTGGACACAGTAGTAATTTGAATCTTTTCAAGGTTTTTTAACCAATCCTGTGCTCATTAGGAGTTTCTGCACTAGCACCAAAAAGAAGTTATTTTATTTGCCGTCATTGCAAATACTGGTAATGTTTACCTTTGCTTAGGTATCCCATAGATCACAGGAGCATGGGAGACATAGGTACTGTCAGACAAATATACCTGATACATCCCCAAGATAGGATAGGACAGAGCACTGCGGGTCAACAAGGTTAGCTGAGGCAGTTCTATTTCCAGGGCCTGCTTTTATATATATATATATGTATATATTTATTTTTTTTTTAATGTGGTGTCTTTGCTGTTGTGCTGGATTGCAGATGTGCTCCACAGCTCTGGGGTCAGCACTTCTACCTAAGCTTCTGCTATATGTCATTGCATCCTAGACAGACTTTGGATGATCCTTGGGCTAGGAGCACAACCCTTTGTTAACAAGGAATATCCATTTTTGCAGGGGGTTAGACTGTATTAGGCATATGTTTGTAGGCTAAGAGTATACGTTCTTTTGGAGGTCCTAGAAAATGGGGTCCTGTTTCCTTTTTGAAGTACTCTTTTTAAATTTGATTTTGGTTTGGAAGGTAAAGAGCAGGAATCTAGGTAGTGAACAGAAGTGTTAGCTCCCTGCAAGTTCAAAAGCAAGTTTGTTCTTTTACGCTAGTTTAGGATGGTTCCAGAGTTACAAAAGCTAACTTTACTTTGCTGAGACTAATAGCCCTGGAGTCCTGAAAGTACAGTAAGTGGTAAGAAAGGCATTCTTTTGAAGGGCAGCTCAGAGCATGATCCACACATCCATCCTCTAGGTGGTTGTGAGCCTATGATCTTACAACATTGCCATTCCTAATAAATGCAATTTTCTTTTTTGCTTTTGCTTAATTCCAGGTACTCTTTTCTAGTATTTTGAATAATTTCATGTTACCAGTGCATCAGCTTGCACTTTAAGCCAGAGTTATCCTTTGTTTTACTTCTGACTTTATCTGCGTAAAAATACTTGAGACAATTCCAAAATTTAATTCAGTTTGTTTACATTTTTTCCTGTAGTAGTTATGCTTATAACTTCCTTTGGTCTGGGGAAACAAGTTATTCTGAATCATCAGCTGTATAGATGAAGGTCTCCTATTTGCTATTTTATGACATATCCTACGTAGTGTTCCTAAACACTACTTCATAAGTTGGAGGAAAAAGCTTGGTTTTGTTATTCTGATTTTGTGCCCTCACAGTGTGCTCAATTTGAAACAAATGTCTTTTTACCAGCACTCTTCCTTTCTGTTGTTTGTTGTTACTTTAGTATCCCCCTTGCTGATTCAACTCCAGAAATAACCTTTAGCATCCTGCCAGTTGTGTGTAGCCTCTGTGCTGCAGCTGAATTTGTGGTAGGTTTTTAGTGTTCAGCTAATGTTTAGCATTGATCATGACCTTTTCCCCAAATACAGTATCTAACTTAATTTTCTCCAGGTGAAAACTTAGATTTTGTGCTTATCTTCAGTCAGATCACTTGGTAGGCCTAATCCAGTGCTCAGGAATTATTTTACTATTATTCATCGACTGAGGAGGGCTGCACTTAAAATAGGGAGGAGGCTCTGTCAAATCAATGCAGGGCTCCTGATCTCGCAGGTACTCTGAGAGAGCAGAGCCCAATCCTGTCCCCCAGTGAGCAGAGAGCTAGTCTCTGTATGAGCTGTATGTCAACATTATCTTATATCCAAGCAATTCAAAAACTGTCTATGGAAGAGTTGAGGCAAGGGGAAACTCCAGGAATGTTTCAGAAACAGAAGGTGGCAATTTGACCCCAGCTGTTTTGGGAGCTGCAACTTCTTGGAAGCTGTATGAGACTTCAGTGTGGGTACTGATCACTTAAGCAGTCAAATACAGTGTTTAAATACACTCATGGAGAACAAAAAAAAGGCACACAAACCAGAATTTTATCTACTTCTAACAATATAGTGTAACACCTGTTGGTTTGTCCACTGAAACCGCCTTCTCTGAGGATCTTGTAACTGTTGATTATAGCCAGCTGACTACAGTATGAGGGGGGCTGGTAGCAGGAGTTGTAACTTCATTTCAAAGAAAAAGGCATGTTTCTGCTACTTCACCAGATTTGCTACTTCAAATTATATGAGAAGTAGTTTTTCACAGGCAGTCAAGGAAAACTGAGATGATTTTCTGAATTCCATTAATAAAATTCAATTTCTAGTTAAGGATTGAAGTCAAGAAGTAATTTTTGCCTACTTCAGAACAAAAGTTGGAGGGATGTTTTACTTAAAGTAAGAATATGTTGTAATTTAAAATCAGTCACAGCTTATTGGAGATTTTAGGAATGTAACTACTACTTGCTAGCACAAATTGGGAAAAAAGTGCAGCTTTTTGAAATATATAGGAGAGAAATTTCAAAATACTAATTAAACCAGTATCTAGATTCTTGGAAGCACCTCAGATTAGACTCCAATATCACAAATAAGGAACCAATTACAGCTTTGATGCAAACAAGTCTGTAGCCTCAAGTTTGTGCATCAAGTTTGAGTCATGTTTTTTTCATTTACTTAATCCCCTTCTCCACTTTTAAGCTGATGATTGATTGTTAAACTAGTGGCTTATGCTTCCCTTCTGTTCGGCTATTTTTCTTCAGGACAACTGACTAACTCATTTTTGTTTAACATAGGGCAAATATGAATTATCTGTATCTGGAGTAAGATGGTATGATGACCACTTAATATTTTAAAAAATGTTACAGATATGTCTATGTATCACAGAGCGTCTGGGGGAGATACAAGTTTCTAGTTTTCAAGAAGTCATAAATAGTTATTATCATGGTAAGGGAGAGGACTGAAGAGTTACAATACTGGACAGCCAGCTCTTGTGCTTTGGTTTAGTGCTTGCTCTCAGGTGCAGTAAGGAAATACAAAAAAGATATTACTTCTAGTGTTGAGTGTGTGTCCTGCCTCTGATCTGTAAGGTATTATAGGCACCTATAAGCTAGTTTTTGGGCTCTACCTCAAACTGTGGTAAGTTTTGGATGAGGAAGACCTCCCACAAAGAAGGCTCTGATGATCATCTTGCTGTTTCATGAAGGAGTTTCACATTTTCTTCCCTGTAGTAATTCAGGGTATCTTGACTGGATCAAACTGATGGCTTTGTCTGAACCAATATTCTGTCTGGATGGTTCAGAATCTTTTCTGAGCTTAAAATTTGTGGCACTTTGAGAACTGGGTTAGCTTGTACTGGCCGTTGGAAATTTCCATGGCTTTTATACCATCTTCTCTGTTTTCTGGACAGGAGCAATAAATTGAAACAGACTTTCTGATGAGATTATTTCAATGTAGCAAACATTTATATAAACCAGACTGATTTCCCCCCCTGAGCTTTGGGTTATAAACAGGTTGAAATGTTTTGAGATGCCAAACTGTTTCAGTTTCTGGTGCAGCAGATTGGCTTTCTTTATCTTTTAGTTTTCTTCTGGCATTGAGATCTTCAAGTTGATAATCTGTTGATGTCCCTTACTATTTTAATGCAGAATAGCAATCCTTTTTCTCATCATTTTTCTAGATGAATATTAGTTTCTCTACTTAGGACCTCTGTTTCATGTCTGTCTATGAAATCTCTGCTTGAGTCTTTGAGTGGTATATGCAGTACCTGACTGATTTCTCTGTTAGAAAAGAAAATTAGCCACGTGTACAGTCTGGGGTTGTTGGTTTTACTGTACACAGTAAGATGCGCTGTGGCCTGAGTTGCTCTTTTCTCAGCTTTTTCATGTCAGCCTCGCTGTTGCCAGGGAAGCAAGGGAAGAGTTGCATTCCTGCCTGTCAGTATGCTCCACTTTCTGTTAAGTTTCTCTTGTGACAAGTTTTTAGACTCTTGGTCATGCAAATGTGCACAACTGTAGTCAGTGCCCTAACCCTTGCATTTTCTGTCATTCCTTACAAGAAGACGTGTCTATGCAAGGGAGCTTATTTACTTCTGTAATTGTGTGTTAGATTTAGTAACATCAGTGATTCCTTACTAGTTGAAAACAAGTTTGGCAGTAGACTTTGGGTAGGATTCAGTTGTCTGTATTTTGGCATCTTGTGCAGTTTGAGACACTAAGTTACCCTGTCTGCTTCTCAGCTGCCACTCAGCTGTGTGGTTAGCTAATCCTAAATAAGAAGTCTACTTGTTGATCACCTTGAATAACTCCCTGGGTCTGCTGGCTGTACTGATGACTCATGTAATACATTTCTTTAAACACACACATTATTGCCATTTCATTGCTTTTTCATGTCAGGGTTTCTCTGAACTCCCTGCCACATGCAGTGTCAGATGTGGCATGAGTCTTCAGAGAGAATGTCTGCTTCTTGAAGCGGCAGCTGATGGAATAGGCAGGTGTCCAAATGTGCTATCTCAGGACATCTCAGCTGGCATTGTGTATTGGGTCTTTAAAAGACTGTACTGGTTGGCCCTGGCTGGATACCAGGCACCCACCAAAGCTACTCTCTAATTCTCCTCCATATCTGGGCAGGGGAGAGGAAATATAATTAAAGGTTTATGAGTTGAGATAAGGACTAGGAGAGATCACTCACCAAATACCATCATGGGCAAAACAGGCTCAAATAAGAGATATTAATTGAATTTATTACTAACAAGATCAGAGCGGGATAACAAGAAGTGAAATAAAACCTTAAAAACATTTTATTCCTACGCTCCCTCTTTCCCAGCTCTACGTTCTCCCCCAGCAGCAGAGGGAGACAGGGAATGGGAGTTCCAGTCAGTTTATCACCTGCTTTTTCTCCCGCTGCGCAGGGAGAGGAGTCCTTCCCCTGCTGCACCTGTGGGGTCTCTCCCACAGGACATAGTTCTTGGTAAGCTTCTCCGACATGAGTCCATCCCAAGGGCAACAGTCCATCCCCAGACTGCTGCAGCGTGGGTCACTCTTCCATGGGCTGCAGTCCTTCAGGGACAGGCTGCTCCAGCACAGGAGCAGGGCCCCTCTCTGCACAGGTCTCCTATGGGCTCACAGCCTTCTCTCAGGTATCCATCTGCTTGGGGAGGCATGAGGCTCCTCCACAGGCTGCAGGTGGATCTCTGCATCCCCATGGATCTCTGTGGGCTGCAGGGGCAGAGCTGCTTCACCATGGCCATCATCATGGGCTGCAGAGGAATCCCAGCTCTGGTGCCTGGAGCACCTCTTCCCCCTCTTCTGCACTGACCTTGGTGTCTGCAGAGTTGTTCCTCTCACATATTCCCACCTCCCTCTTCTCTGCCTGCAATTACAAGTGTGCAAGGACTTTTTTTTCTTCTTCTTAAATATGTTGGAGGTGTTACCACCATTCCTAATTGGCCCAGCCTTTACCAGCAGCGTGTCCATCTTTGGAGCTGCCAAGGGTTGGCTCTGCTGGGCACAGAGGAAGTGTCTGGCATGTTGTCACAGGAGCCACTCCTGTAACCCCCTCTGCCAAAGCTTGGCCATACAAACCCAATACACTCTGGTAAACCATGGTAATCCCATGCTCTGTTTCCTTTGCCTCCAGTTACAAATTAGACAGATTGCTTTTATTTGTAAACCTGAATTATAGATATCTTTAATCCTTATCTGAGTCCTCATATCTGACTGTACAGCACTACCATACAAATATAGGTGACTGTGCTGGTGTGAGAGGTACTGCATGTAGATGGCTTTGTAGATCACCAATTTTTCATATTAGTTACTTGAATTTTGCTGTAGTGTTTTAAGCAACTTACTACATCCTAAATGTTTGCTTATTGTATTTACTCTGTGACATATTCTATATATTTCAAGTTGTATAAATCCAATCCAATCAAATCCATGCTAAGACTTCTGTTCTTGCCCTGTTGCTAACACCTCATAATTAAATTGCAGCAAAAGTCCCCCTGCCATGTTTGGCCATTTTGTTGATTGAGAAAATCTTTAGGTTTAATCTTTAATTCCATAGTTGTCTGCCTTATTTGTCTGGTTTGTTTTTTTACTTTTCTTTTCAAATTTACATGAAACAATTTTAAAGTGAGTTGTTAAAGAAGGGTTGAATCAGTGACAGATATAAATAATATGTACTCCCACATAATGTGATTCTTTGATAATGGTAATGCGGTCATTGATTTAGAGACTTGCATGCTTTTTGTAGCAAATTGGATCAACATTGTATTGGGAGTTAGGGAACAGATATGGCTTCATGATGAAAGAAGTGTGCAAGATGAAGCAGTTTCTTCCTCAATTTTCTGAGTTTTAAGTTCTTTTATGTTGTTTTAATGGGCCTGTTCCATGTAGTGATTCAAAAGAGGTTGAGCTGACTGCTGTTTGAAGAAGTGGTTGAAAAATAGAACTGCAGATTTTTAGTTTGTTTCCTACTTGATTTTTTTCTTCCATAAATACCTTCCTTCCTTTCCCCAGGAAGGTTTGTACTGATTATACACGAGAGTTGGCAAAGGATAGTCCTCCATGGGTGATAATATCTGAAACTGTGATGGGATTCGATGTTGTGATCTGATGTTCACTGCAGCTGCTTGATCCTTCCTTGCCTTCCTGGGGCTTTATCTACGAGAGCAAAGGAACCAAATTGTAGGAAACTAGTATTTAGTCTTCAGGGACTGGATTTAACACTGAGCAACAAGAGGAACTATTTTGTAAGCCTTGCAGCTCCTTAAATTTTGAGTATTAGTCCCTAATATTCTGTGTCACTTCCTTTGCTTGTAAAATATCTTACCAAAACAATGAAAATAAAAGTTGGTGATTTCTCCCCCATCCATCTTATACTTCTGCAAAGTAAGTGCTTTTAAAGCATCATTTCACTTGCTTACATGTATTACTTAGCTGTTAAATAGCTGGTAGCTATGTTCATGTGTCACTGAAACTTAAGATTCTCTACTGTAAGGCACAGTAAATAAAAGAAACCAGGCCATAGGCTTCTGAAGATGTAATCATCAGGGATGGGATCACGGGCTTTGTGAGGAGCAGTGTGGAGGAGATGAACTTCAGTGTATGGCTTGACAGCAAAGCTAAGCTGATTAGCAGGAGTTGAAAGGGCTAATTCCTTGCACCCATTCCAGGTCAGGAATTTGTGGCCCTCCTTGTACAGACCAGGTGCTCCTCTGATCTTTCTCCTTACCTGCTGGTCAGGGAACTGGTTCAGTGAGATGGACAGAAACTGTTGGCTTTTTGCTGCAGGGAAGAGAGGGCATGGGATTGTCCCTTGCTCTGGCAGCAGGTCATTAGATCAGTTTGGCTGTTGGCAAACCACTCCTCGCAAGGCAAAAAGCCATGAAATTGATGGAGGAACAAATGGGAAGAACAAGCAGGGGGAACCAGCAGTAATATAGAAAAATATATATTTAAAAAACAGAAACCCTGTGCAATTTCATGGCTAATGTTTTATTTTTTGCTATTTAAAATATATAAAAAAGATAAATTTTGCTAATAAGTGTGGATAACTATCTGCTGATTGTTGCTTTAAGTCATACTCTTGTTAAACTGCTACTGTGTGGCCATCTCGTTACTTGGTTTTAGAAGACAAAAGTTCTAATTAAGCTGCTCTGAAGGTAATGCAGAGCTGTGTGTTTTTTGTCAACCCCAAATAAGCTGCTAGATATAGTAAAATGAAATTACGTAAATCTTAGAACATCTTTAGTATTTTTTATAATAATGTCCATAAATGTATAAATATTTACTGTAAACGTGAGAAATGGCACACCAGAAATATGTTTTACCTTTAGACAGTTTGGTATGTTTTTGTGTAACTGAACAAATGAATTAATATCAGGAGAAGAGAAGGAGAACAGAGCATTTAGTGGAGTTTTAAAGATAAAACTAAAAACAAACCCTTCTTAGGGTTTTTTTTGTCTTTGTTTTGTTTTGTTTTTAAGAAAAATCAAGGAAAACAAGAACAAAGTCTCTTTTCCTTAGCCAGGAAACAGTCAGATTCACAAAGAGAGCAGAGGCTAGAACTTGTTGGGTAGCAGTTCTGCAGAAAAGGATCTGGGATCATTAATGTAATACTGTTGTGAAAAATGGACACCAATCAGAAGGTATAAGCAGCACTCTTGGTTGTATAAAATACAAAATATGTCAAGTAATTTTTCTTGCTCAGCAGTGACTGGCCCTCATTTGTTACATTTATAAAGTACTTCACAAGAATGTAGTATGTGCCACCGTTACATACTTGTGCACAGATTAAATTTGGTAGTTGGGTTGTATGATGGAGCAGTGTGAAAGTGTGGTTAATCTACTGCATATGTGCATTTTCACTTTCTGTACAGATAAGTCCAGCCTTCTGTTTTCACTGTTCAGGTCATTAGTTTCTCTAACTGTTGATTGTACATACAACTTGTCTTTCTGATACTTCTGTTTCAATTTTCCCACATTGTACAAGTCTGTTTGGTTTGAAAACTCATTGTCCGTGCTTTCTACCTTTTGTGGTGTTTTATCTACTTTATCTGTCTTTATTTATTCAATTACTGTGATATAGTCTAAGAATCATTTTACCTGAGCATTTAGTTCATATTTTATGTCACAAGATCTAAGGCTATAAAGTATTTCCAAAAAAATACAAAAGGTAATGATAATCAGAAGTGTTAACTAATTCTTTATGCTTCATGGTGCTTTTAGCATGATACAAGTGTATTCACAATTTTAAAAAGTATTCTGCATCTGTAAATGTAACTAAATATTTGTAGTGAGTTTGCATGGCCAGGTCTTGGTAGCAGCAGGGCTACAGGGGTGGTTTCTGTGAGAAGCTGCCGGAAGTTTCACTTGTGTCCAATGGAGCCAATGCCAGCTGGCTCAGAGATGGATCTGCTGCCAGCCAAGGCTGAGCCCCTCAGTGTTTTTGGTCGTTTCTCTGGAATAACGTTTAAGGAGCAGGAAAAGCTGCTGCACAACAGAAAGGGGAGGGGAGGGGAGAGGGGAGGGGAGGGGAGGAGAGGAGAGGGAATATGTGAGAGGAACAGCTCTGCAGATGCCAAGGTTAATGCAGAAGGAGAGGCAGGAGGTGCTCCAGGTGCCAGAGCAGAGACTTCTCTGCTGCCTGTGGTACAGCCCATGGTGAAACAGCTGTGCCCCTGCAATCCGTGAAGATCCATGGTGGAGCAGAAATCTACCCGCAGCCTGTGGAGGAGACCCACAGGATCTGTGGCCCCATGGAGAGAGAGAGGAGTTCAAGCTGGAGCAGATTTACTGGCATGACTTGTGACCCTGTGGGAGGCCCCTACTGGAGCATTCTGTTCCTGAAGGATGCCCCCCTGTGGAAGGGATCCACACTGGAACAGTTCATGAAGAACTGCAGCTTATGTGAAGGACTCATGCTGGAGAAGTTTGTGGAGGACTGTCGCTTGTGGGAGGGACCCCACGCTGGAGTAGGGGAAGAATACGAGGAGTCTTAGCTGGATGGAGTGGCAGAGACACCATGTCATGAACTGACTGTGACCCCTATTTGCCATCCCTCTGGGTCTGGGAGAATTCAGGAGTGAAATTAAGCCTGAGAAGAAAGAATGGGTGGGAGGAAGGTGTTCTTAAGATTTGATTTTCCTACTCTGATTTGATTGACAATAAATTCACTTAATGTCCCCAAGCTGAGTTTGTTCTGCATGTGACAGTAACTGGTGAGTGATCTTTTCATGCACTTGTCTAGATCTACAAGTCTTTCATTGTATTTTCTCACCCCTGTCCAGCTGAGGTGGTGAGTGATAGAGCAGCTTTTGTGGTCACCTGGTATACAGACATGGTCAACCCACAACAACATTGTGTTTCTCGATATATTAAAAAATGAATGGACTATTTTACAGCAATAATTTCACTTTAAAATGTGAGGAGTTCCGTTGTTTTCATGTGAGTTTGTTTTGGTTTGGTCATTTTTAGTTTGTCAGGAAAATTCACAGCTTGTACATAGTTTAATAAGTTATTACCAACTGTTCGATGAAACCTGTGTAGCTGCCTATGTACTAAATGCTCAAAAAGGGAAGTGAAGTAAAATGCAATTCTAGTATATTTGCATCCCTTTATGTGTTTGCTCTTGCATTTCTACTGCATCTGTGTGGGTGAGACTATGAGGAAACCATTGCAGCATCTCATAAGACACTGTAAGCCCTGCAGTGTAGCCTTACAGAAACAGCAGCACTGCCACTTGCAGAGTGACTGGATAGATATGTGTGATTAAAACATTAGGAAATATCATTTCTGTTGTGTCTTAGCATGGCAGCTGAATAAAAGCACAAAACTGGGAGGCAAAGCTATGCAGTCCAGCTTTCTCTGAGAGGTGCAAGTGTCCATAACCACTGCTGAACTTGAAGGGAAGCCTCTCTGGAGACACTTGGGCATAGGAATTTCCTAGATATGAGTTGGGTACCCACCTGAAATGGGGGACTTTTCTAATTGTAATCTTAGTATCCTAAATGAACCATCCCTTTTATATGTCAGATTTTTCAAAAATATCTTCATAGAAGATGTAAGAACATTTTGATTACGTAACTGCATTTCATTTCTGACCAGCTTAGTGAAATCTGTTTCCACAAGTCCTACATTTTATGTAGCAGCATATTTCATTATGTTAGTGCTTGTGGCTGCAATGCCCCAAAATGTTTTTGCTTCACAGTTTATAAAACAGTACAACACTGGTGTGTATATATAAAAAATGTAAAGAAAAGGTTGGAACATAGATTTTTTTCATCTTTTGTCATGACATAGAAGATTGGCTGCCTGGTAGTGTGAAAATGATGTGCCATCACTATATCAACTGTATTCTTTCTGTTGTCTCTCTCTACTAGTGAATTTTTAGAACTGATTACAAATTTATTATCTCCATATCTCATCTGCTTAAGAGTTAGTCCCTACAATTGTATTACTGCCTGGGCATCCTTGCTTATACTGATTAATTTACAAAATAGTTACAGTTTCTTGTAGGAATTCTGCAGCTTTAAATATTAAAAAAACCCAAAACAAAACAAGAAACAAACAAATAAAAAACCCAGCACCCAATGTTATGATAAATTCTGATTTCAGAACTGAATTATCTATGTACTTTTAGTGTCTGGTTTTTTTCCCTAAACCTTATCTTGTTCATTTTTGCTTTTCCTCGATACTATTCTTAAACTGATTTTTCTTGTTTTATCTTTAATAGGAAAGGATTAATCCCACAATTTCTAGCTTTATAACATCAGTACTGTAGAACATAATATTTTATTTGGTTATTAGTAAGTTCTGCTTTCATGAAGAATAAACTTTTAAAGTACTGGAAGCTGAAGTGGTAATTCACAACTGGCAGGGCTCAAGGCCAGATGTTCAGTAGTATTTCATACAGTACCATGTGAGTGATGCTTTTCTCATACTCATGTTTGTAGGCTAAAATGCTGTAAATACTGTGAGTTTCTTAAACTTCAATTATTGTGATGATATTTCCTGTTACGTTGATTTCATTAAAATATGTTTAAGACGTGTCCCAATTCTGCCATTGTTGGCTTTAATGTTTACAATTAAGAAACTCTTTCAATTAATTCTTGTTGATACTGATGTATTTAAAATCAGAAGCAGATATGTTGTATACCAAAGACTTAAAGACTGAACTATAGTAGTTCTACACCTTCTCAGTCTTTAAGTTAGGCCTTTCTAACAATACTGCTGTATTGTATGGCATTTGCTGTGCAGTGATAGGATTTTTACAGTATGAATTTAGTACATATTATTTTGAACACGAGGTATTTAAACATATCTCATCTATCTACATATGTGTATCTTTAATTTTCCACTATTAGTATTTTATTGAAGATACTTATAAAAAGGATAGGTGATTGCATCTCAGTTTTTAGTTTTTTTTCTACTTTTGCCTTTCCAGAGACTTAAATCAGTTATTCTCAATAATAAAAATGGTGTTCTACTCTGAACCTCTTCTCCAAAGCACAGAGTCACAGTAATAGGATTTATTATTTTCATTATACTAGTGCAATTCTGTTCAAGTAATTGTACTCCAAGGTGTAATGAGTGATTTGGGATCTTAATCCAACAATACCGTCCCTCTGAGTAAAGATACTCGGATATTTTTAGTGGGATGGAGGGGGGGACCAAAAGTACTGATGGTGATCAAAATTTTTTATATAGGTTATTCATTTCAATAAGCCCTTCATTAGGAAGTTTTTCAGGTCTTGAATGGGTTTGTTGTTTTGGTTTTTTGTTGTTTTTTGCTAGGGAGAGACGATTGCCCCAGGAGAAGGAGCAAAGAGCTTAGTGGTAAGGGGTGCTGCCTGTGAGGGATGAGAGCTGAACCCCTGCTCTGCCTTAGCCAGCAGGTCCAGAGATGCTGCTGGGAGAAGTCCCAGCTGCCCAGGCTGCTTGTTGGCTCTCACAGGTTTTGTCTCTCTGTCCTCTCTGTACAGACCAGCTCACGTGTATGAATCCTAAATAATACAGTCTATGTCCATGCTGCTGAGTAAAATATATCATCCTGCTCTGTATGGGACAGAAGAAGCCCAAACCTTTTTCCCAAATGACTGACAATGACTGGTTTCTCTCTTAATTAAGTGGATTTCCTGGGATGCCTGCAGGCTCCTAAACTGCTCCTGTGTGGTTTTTGCAGCTGCAGGAGTTTTCAGCCAGTAGCCCAAATGTTGCCAAGGAGCTTACTGTCAGTGAGTAGTATGGAGTGGTGCCCTGAGCCTGGTTTGTTTATGCATGTAGACCTAGCCTGAGAACAGGTATTGACAATAAAGAAACTGATTGGGGCAGATGAAAAGAGATAATTACTACCTGGCATATTCCAGATAAATAGACAGTTAAAGGCTAGTTTAGGAAACCCTGGTACCTCTGCCAGTAATTTATGCAAGGATTGAAGTACTCCACCTGTTGACCAAATGAACAGTGGGGTTTTTTTAAGAACTTGCATCTTTGGTGGGTATTTTTTTGCTTGTTTGTATTTTCTTACTTTTTTTTTTTTTTTTAACTTTTTTTTATTTTTTCCTCTTTTCTACTTTAGTAACAGGCCAAAAAAAATTAGGGATTTTCTCTTGTGGTCTTATTTGATACTTTAGGTGCACTTTACTGGAAAAACAATGACAAAAGTTTGCAAGTTTGCTATGGCAGTTGGTTGCAAAGTCATCCTCTCTTGAAGATACTGGCATGTGCTTATCTCATCTGCAGAATAATTGTGTAGAACTTAATTCTAGAATAGTAATTCTTCCTGGCACATTCCAGGCAGGGTGACTCCACCATTGAAAAACAGAACCTGGGCCCAGGGTGTGCAGGTTCTTCTCCAGTGATGTTCTTTGGCTCTGAGCTCTGTTTCTCTGTGCATCCATTTGGAAGTAATGTTTGCAGAGGCATGACTTTTGTGGACAGTTTTGTGACCCAGATCCAGGAGCAAAAAAGGAGTGTTGCTAATATCACTGTAGTCATTCAACATTCAAAATGTAAAGTGCTCTGCTGATAATAATGTGTTTATTGCAGTGACAGGCAATGGCACAAGTTAAAATGCAGACTACAGCAAACCTGTCTGGACCCACCATGGCTCCTGTGGTGCTACCCCTGCCAGTTACAGCTACAAATACACTGAGTCTGCCATCTTCAATGAATGGATCCATTTCAGAATCAGCTGCCAGCTGTAGCAGTCCTACTGCCAGCCTTGTGGATCCTACATCTTTGAACAACTCACCAGGTAAGTTGGTCTGGATATATTTTCTTTGGTGTTCAAATGAATCTTTTTGATGACTTGTTAATTTAATAAGATAATAATAAGGTCTTAAAGAGGACTAAAATAAAGGAGAAAATGTATGTAGAAAAATGTTTTGGCTAAATAAACTGTTTACTAAGTTTAGTTTCTTTATTGAGCTCAGTTTTGCAATGAAGTTTTGATCAATGATATAAAAGCTCAGGGAAGAACATGTCTATTTTGTCAGATTCTCAGGGTATCTTTTATAGAGAAGTTTTAATGGAGCAGGAAGGTCTCCAAGTTTATTTCTCTTCCCTAGAACAGAATGTGTTCTGACTGCTTGGCAGTATTTGTGTTTCCTTTGTGGCCTAATAAACTCTGTAGTTCCTATGCTGAACTGGGTATAAAATGCAAAAATGTTGTCCTAACAATTTAAGCAAGAAATGACAATGTGTGTGTGTTAGGGATTAATACAAATAAATTGCGAACAATCCACAGAAAGTGAAACAGTCTAGAAAAAGCAGAACTAAATCCTTAAAGGGGAAGGTGTTCTATGGGAGTGTTCTGAGAGTGACTTCATTATTGTGAGAAAAGTCTAAAACACTGGGAAGAAGCTGGTAGAAACAAGTGGGGACCACAGGGTTTCATCTACTGTATTTGTCCCATAACTCTTATGCTACCCATTTCTGCTTCAAAGTGTGGAAAAATATTTCTGAAAGAGTAGTCAATTCCAGGGACCAGTATACTCCTGACAGTAAACTTTGGTGACACAGAAAATCTAGAATATATATATATATGTTCTCCTGCACTGTCATCTTTCATAAAGACAATTTGTAAAGAAATAGTTTTGGGCTTTTTAATTGCATGTAATCAAAATTGTTATTGTGAACTGCATATTCTCATGTGATTAATATATAAATGGTATTTAAACTTTGTATTTAGCATATATGCAGAAGTTGTGTTGTAGCCAAAGTATTTTCTTTTTTAAGCATGCTGCTTTTGCAAAGCTTGTGAAGAGTACATTTCTCCACAAAAACTTTACAGACTCTTTATTTACAGCTCCTCTCCAAGATAACATGGCAAACCCCAAAGAGAAAACTCCAATGTGTCTGGTAAATGAGTTAGCCCGTTTCAATAGAATTCAACCCCAGTATAAGCTTCTGAATGAAAGAGGGCCTGCTCATGCCAAGGTAAGGTCACAGTTCCAGGTGATGAGCCATACCTTACATGCTGAACAGATAATATCATGGTTTGGACAAATGTGCTTGTCAAACCCAGCTACATTTCTAGTGTAAGGGCTTTCTTCCTGTTCTTTTTTTTGCTGCTTTTTTTTACCACACTTTTGGAAAGTATGCCTGTATTTCTGTTACAGAAGCCCTGTAGATCATTTTGTACTTTACTTTGTCTCTCATCTTTGAATTTATATTTGCTGGTCTTTATAGAGACGTCATGAAGGTCTTTTCAGGGTATCACCACCCTTCCTTAATCTTTCTGGAGCGCTTGCTTTTTAGGCTGCATAAATCTTTTTCTGCAGTCAGCATGCCTCTGATAACTACCTCTGCATTTGTTTCATGATAATGCAGGTGATGACAAATTTGTGACATTTTTAAAGGGCTTATTGATGCTATTCTTTGTCCATGAAGTTGATACTCTTATCTTTGAATCTTGCATTCTAGGGCACAAACTTTATTACTGTGCAACTTTATTACTTTACAATGTAGGGTGATACTAAAACTCCTAATGTGATTACAGCATAGAAGTTTCTAGTGATTTGGCAGCTAATTTGGGCCAATTCATGTATCATTTTGGGTGTCTGACTTAATAAGTAAAAATTGGAATGCTTTCAGATGATGGGAAATACAGAGGAATAGCGTCATGGTAATTTTTGGATATAATTTTAAATTTCCTCCCTAGTTAGGAGCTAACTGGTGGAGGAAAAAATCCTGGAAAACTCTGAGTGAGACACTGGCATAATTAGTAGCTGCTTTGTACTTAGTATTTATGGAGTGGCTAAATCACGTGAGGCAGTGGGGCCAGGGTGTAGGTTAGTAACGATTTCAGCTCCTCGTGGGCTGTTTCTGCCTTGCCCCTTGTTTCTGTGTTGCACACTGTGTTGCCAGCAAGTGCAGAACTGATGCAAATCACTGACTTTCAGCTCGGCCTTGCTGAACGTCTTGTAGCAGTGGAAATGATGTCAGCAGGTGTGGGGCTGCTTTTAGCATTCCTCGTCACAAACGGAAACTTTAAGTGCTCTTCCTCTTCCTGGAGGTGTTTGGCACCACAGGGTGCACTGGCTAACCAGCCAGGTTTTAGGTTGCAGCATACTAAATTTGGTGGGCTTTCTGTAACTTCTCGCTATTGTGTTTATTGTGTTACCTTTCTTTCCATTTCTGTGAAAAAATAATTGCTTTGGTGTGGTTTTGGCTGTTTCTCAATAGTAAAGAAATTTGAGTTACATGACATGCATATTCCACTTAAAATTATAGTAGGCTAAGAAATAGTTCACATATGGAAGCGGGGATGCCTTCTCCCAAGCAATTGGCAACCAGATAGGAGGACATAACCTCAAACTGTGCCAGGGCAGGTTCAGTTTAGACATAATAATTTTTTTTTTTTGACTTGAGAGAGTGGTTAAGCATTGGAATGGACTGCCCAGGGGGTGATAGAATCCCTGGAAGTTTTCAAGAAATGGCTGGTCATGGCACTTTGTACTATCATTTGTGTGGTGTGGTGATGTTTGGTCAAAATTTGGACTTGATAATCTTAGGGGTCTTTTGCAACTTTATTGATTCTATGATATATTTGTTTTTACTTTTAAAGGAACTGATATTAGTGAAATTACTTAAGTCTGCGTTACCTGCACTTCTGAAAGCCAGATTTTCAATGAATTTCTTAATTTTTCAGTTTTTCAATTTACTTCATTCTTTTAGTTGTGCCCGTAGTGGTAAAAAAAAATAGTTATGTGCTCTATAGACTCAGAAGGATATTAAGTCTAATTTTCATCTCTGTAGTGAAATAAAAAAAAGAGAAATGCATGAAGAGCAAGGGTGATATTAATAAGATTATGCAGGTTTTGACGTATGAAAAGCAAAGAAAGAAATAGAATTTATTATGACTCCTAGCAGTTTAGTATCATATCTTGCTAGTAATATGATACTTGACAGAATATGTGGAACAGACATGAATCTGTCCTGGGAAGCATGACCTGAAAGATGTAATGCTGCTGTTGCTCTTTGCCATTCAAGGAGCTTCTCACATTGCTTTGCTCCTACACATACTCTGTTCCTGACCACTGGTGATTTTCACAATTTTCAAGCATGCTCTACAAGCTGTCTGTGCCGTGACCACAAATGCTAGTAAATTTTTATACCCTTTTTTCTAGTTGTCTCTGGAAAATAAGTTTAGACATTTGGGGTGAAATGGAAAACTAGAAGCAGCACAGTTGGGAGAGAGGTGGCTCTTCCTAACAGTGCAATTAGGGTTTCCAGGAGTCTGCTCTCCAGGTGGTCTCTTCATCATACAAAAGATTAGAAAGTCTTTGTTAGCATAAATGAGGTTTTGGAGTACATTAGTCAGATTGATGATGTCTTCTGTCCTTCTATGTCAGTGTCATTTCAGGACACAAATTTAAAAGGAACAGTGGCAAAAGAAAGTGGATGGTGGTACAGAAAAGAGGGAAAGGGATAAGGGATGTAGCACTTCAAAAGCTGGGAAGGAGGAGAGAAGGTTTAGCACAGAAGAAGTGAGGAGTAAAGAGTTGTCAGAGCTTAGAGAGACTGACCTTACGAGCACAGCAGAGTGAAAACAAGCACAAGCATGGTGGCCTTTGCATTTCTGCTTTCTGGACATCAGGTAAATTCTGTTGGATGTAAGGAATAGAAATTTCCTCAGGCAAGAAATGTCTCTCAGTCAATAGCGGAACTGTTAGCTCTGGTATAGCAGGACTTGAATGTTCCCTTGTCTACCAGAGTTTGGATTTAGGCAGGTTTATTCCTTTATTAAAGGAGTAAACCTACTTCTGTGTGTGGATTTTTGCAGGGATTTTTTTGGCAGATGTGTTAAGTGTTAAGGTCCTCTGACTGGCACAAGTTTACTGAGCAAGCCCTTTATCATCCTGAGTTCCTATTTATTGCTCTAAGCACTGAGAGTTATAGGTAGATAAGCAGCCATTAGTAATCATATTTTCATTTAAATTCAGGGTTTTCCTCCTCCTATAAAAATACTACACTGATGCTTTCTTGCAAAATATAAAAGATACAAATTCCAGATCCAGAAATCAAATTTCAACTTTTTTAGTAATAAGGATGTATCTTTGTAGGTAATTTATATAATTATGGGTATTTAGCTCTAATACCCATCTTAGTTTTCAGGTGGGGGTAGGGTTTGACAGAGTGTAAAATTAAGAGACTATTTCTCTCTTTCTTCCATGAGGAAATTGTTGTGACTGCTGTGGCAAAAACAACATGGCAGCAGGAACTATGATACAGGGACTTGCATTGTGCTTCTGAAAATTACAGTAGGCCAAAACTCAAGGCTGTAATTAAGACACGAATATGTATTTATAACATTCAGTTTGAATGCAGTGTGTGCATGTGCAGAGGGCTGAGTTGGGAGATTCACACAGACTTGTGTTCAAATGCTTGTTAGCAAGTACATGCTAAAAAAATGTATATGTAATGGTAGATTTAAAGGCTGCCCACCATATTCATCTCTAAAAACTTGGTCCTGGATCTAGCAAGTTTAAATAAGTTAAAAAATCAGAGAGCTGTCAAAATTAAAATTTTACTTTATATACTGCTCCTACTAATATATAGATTTTTTTTCTGTTGATTCAAGTAAGTTAGTCTGTTTTCTGAGGTAGGTATATCTTAGTTTACTCTGTATGTCTGACTATTAAGACCTGCCGTTTATCTAGGGATTATATGGCAAATATATTGAGTTCCTAGCCTTTCTCTGCTTGTTCTTAGATGCTCAAATTAAACAGAACGTTAATGTATCATACAGAAGATAGAGTCTATTTAATATCTTAAACATGCACTGAGTTTTAGCTGCACAACTTGCACAGAACTTGAAATATATGGTTTTTATCAGTTAGTCCATTTCTGAACTCTGGATGTTTACAGTTCCTGTCCTCACTATAGATTTTAGATTAAGACCTGCAGTTTTGTTTAAAAAGATAATATGTCTTTTGGTTCTTACTTTTTAGTTTTTTGAACATATTTGAGTTGTGACTCTGCCCTAAGAAAAGGCATTATTTTTAGAAATCTGGGTATGTGAGAAATTAATTAACTTGATAAAACTATCTGGTCCAAATTCTCTGCTGCCTTGAGAAGTGTGTAGTTATTTATATTCATTCATAATTACTATAAAATTATTTTTTTTTCTCAGTAGCATGTTTAGTATTTGTTTTCTACAAGTAAGGTGACTAAACATATTCAAATATATGAAGAAATGTGTTCTTAGCTGACCTGTACATAGTCTTCCAAGAACAGACGATCAGTTTGCTCTGAAGTTATTCTTACTTGGTTTAAATATTATTCTGTTCTTTGATAATTGACATTATCATTACACTGTTTCACTTTGTGATTTGAAAGGCCAAACGTTGCTCAGTGATAAGGTCTCACTGATCTCTGGAAGAATCAGATGCATTATCTGGGAGTTGAATACAATGAAAAGAGAGCAAGGTTTCTCTTCATCCCTGGAAGCTTTTATACAGATTGTTCTAATCCACAGTGATAATCTTGCCAGTGTTTACCTGTTCTTTGTCTTTGAAGATGTTCACAGTTCAGCTGACTCTTGGAGAACAGACATGGGAAGCTGAAGGAAGCAGTATTAAAAAGGCCCAACATGCTGCTGCTAGCAAAGCATTGAATGAAACTACCCTTCCCAAACCAACGCCTAGACCACCCAAAAACAATGTAAACAACAATCCAGGTATGACCTTTTCCTCTGAGTATTAGATCTGGTTGATGTGTTGGCATGTTATAGCACTAAATATAGTGCTAAACCCTAATATCAACAAGATAATTAAATTTGTAGGATGAAAATCAACATAGGTATAGTATGTTTGGATAACACAGAACCTCTAGTGAGCTTTCATGGAAGAATTTTTAATGCACATACCTAAAATGGTTGAACTGGAAGGGAATATATTATTTAAGTAATGCTTGGATGTGTACAGAGTGACGATATGTGATCAACAGTAAGCAGACAGGAGAAAACTAGACTGAATTAACTAAAACACATTTCTCAAAGAGTTATTTTGGCTAACTTTCCAATGACATTGGAAATTTTATCCAGTCCAATCCTGTGAAATTGCATCTCTGGCATAAACAAAAGGCTGGGATTTGGCTTGAGAACTTTGACAGGTAATTTCCTGCATGCTGAGTTTTCCTTCAGAGCAACTTGTGCTTTCAAAAAGCTTTCAGGTGGCTTTAGAAACTTGTTTCAATAATAGAAAGAATGTGTACTGGTGTCTTGCATCCTTCATTTTGAGCTGTTATCCACAAGTTCCCCTCAGTGCATGCAAAACCTTCTGAGGTACACATCTCATGTGCATGCTCAGTAATCTGTTCTGTCTTAAACAATAAAGAAAAAACCCCATAACTTCATATCAGACTAATGTAAAGGAAATCAAGTTCTGAGAATCTTTTCTCATTTTTATTTTTATACATTCCTTCCCCCTGCCTCTTTTCTGTTTTCCCTTTTTCCCCCTTTAATTTCCATTTGCCCCTCCCCCTCTTTTAAAAATGTATTCTTCCGCCACTTTCTTAAAATGAAGTAATTTTGCAGTTAATCTTCTCTGTGTTGGAAAGAGAAAAGAAGGAGTCAATTTCCTCTAGAACTTTTGAGTATTATCCTGAGCATTAGCCATGAAGGATTGTTTGAGAGTGGTGTGGTAGTGTTCTCTTGCTCCTTTGGAGATCAGTACATTGTCTCTCCAGACCAGGACTGGTTTTGCTGTTTCCTTCACAGTCACTGTGACTTTGGCCGCTTAGAAAGCAGGAGGCTCAAACCACCATGAAAAGTGATCCTGAGTTTGGCTCTTGACATTGCAGAGTACTACTGAGTTTCTAGAGTTTTTTGGCTTTGAGCATATTCTCAGAGAGAAAATATGGTACAAGAGGAATAGGCTCCAAGAAAGTTAATTAAAAGTTTTATCACTTAACACTGTAATTTTGCTCCAAGAAAAGTGCATTGTATATGCGCAGGTATCTTGTCGTCAAAATGACATTTTGTAATTTTATAAAAAACTTGAATTCATAGTTATGTCTTGCTCTGGAAATTATAAAAACTGTTGTTGGTATAAATATTTGAATAAGTGTTGCATAAACATTTTCATCATTTAGCATATAAAGTTTCGATGTCAGACTGGAAAATTAATCATGGCTTTTTAAAGGGTAAATTTATTTGAATCTCTCCTTAAAATATTTTCAGAAAATATTAACTCCTTTTTATTGGAATGCACTCATTTAGCTCATTTAGGATTCCTTTACAACAGTGTAAGTGGGGATTACTGTAGCTGAACGTTTTATCTAAGAAAAAAAGTAGAGAGAAAGAAGCTGGATGTAGCTTATTTGGCATTTTTGAAACTATGCAAGTGAGCAAGTACTGGCTGCCTTCTATTTCTGCAGTCTGTCACCAGTAGATGGCTGTAGTTGCACTGATTTCCAGGAGCTGTATGCTCAGTCTGTTAGATCCCTCCTATGAGACTGTTAGTTCTTAGACATAGTCTCAAGTTTTCAAGTCTTGCAAATAAAACGTTTTTTCTAACTTATTGTAAGATTCCTGAATGACTACAGTAATGCCTGTTACTTCATGCTTGTTTCAATGACTCGTTGCTCTGTTTGTGGTTTTATTTAATGGTATTCAGCAGAAAGACACATTATTCTATTCTCTTTATAGTTCTTTCAGAAAGTGTCATAATATATTATAAGTACTTTGGAAAGAGGAATAACTAGCTTGTTATTACACTGACTTTCTCATTCATATGTGAAGATTAATCCACTGAAACTGCATAGAGAGTGCACTGAGAGAGATTTTTAAATGTTCTTTTTCATTACTTGTGATTAAATAGGCATCTATATTCCCATCTTTTAAGGAAACAAATGTCTTTTTAGTTGCATCTTTTTAATTTAGGTCTCTCTTTGCAGCTCAGTCCTGCTTGTGTGTTTTTGAGTATTTCTGGTTTAAGCACCTTGATTACATTGTCTTTTTGCAGGCAGTATAACACCAACTGTGGAGCTGAATGGTCTGGCGATGAAAAGAGGAGAGCCTGCCATCTACAGGCCATTAGATCCAAAGCCAATTCCCAATTACAGAGCAAATTATAATTTCCGGGGCATGTACAATCAGAGGTTTGTACTCTTTCTGTTATTTTTTTTTTAATCCTCTAAATCTTCGTTAAGTTTCTTGGTTATTTCAGAGTAAAAGAAAACTAAAAATTTTCTTAAGGAGAGTCTGCAGTATTATTTAGAAACATGCATAATTACCTCCTAAAAGAGTTTCCCTAAGCACATCACAAGGAATAAAGATGTGAAAAACTGATTTTTTTAATGTGCATTAAAAAGCACATTACACAACCATGATAGTGAGGAGACAGAGCATTAACTTCAGAGAGAGATTTTGCTTTTCTTTGCTGTCATGCCATGTGATTAGAATCTGTGGCATCAAAAATGAAGCAAAAAATTTCTTTTTTTTTTTAGAAATTGAATATAAAATTGGAAGGACTGCATTTTGAAAGTTGGTTTGAAATCACTCTCTGGCTTCTGGTTTTTTAACCGTTCTTCTTGGTCAGCTATCTCAGCTCTTCAATCCTCCAAGTTTAGTTAGGAAAAGTCCTTTATTTCACGGTTTAGAAACCTGTATTCAGAATTATGTCGATTTGTAATCTGAAAAACTTCTTTCTCTGAGATAGGTTTGTCCCCAGAGGAACTGAATTAGATCAGACTTTTTGAAGCTCCAAAAGTGAGATCAAATATGATCTGTAATATGAGAACAGACCAAACCAAAACAGGTCAGAAAATTTTAATCACATGTTTTGTCAGTGAAAAATGTTACCTTTTTAATAAAGGTTGGCTTGATGGATTTCATGTTCATTTTTATGCATCTCATGATTATCAAATAGATTGAGGGTATGAATTCTGAAGGAGTGTTTTGGTTCAAAATTATTCTGTATTACAGACTGAATTTATTGCAATGTTGAAAAATTAAGGAGTTAAAAAAAACACGTTTCAGAATTGTCTAAGGAAATATTTCAATTTACTTAATTCTATTTTACTTTTCTCCAGACTTAAGTTGTGATAACTTGGTAAGTGTAGGGGTTTAACACTTAATTCTGAGTTGGTTTTTTTTTGTGGTTTTTAAAATTTGCTTGGCTGTTGTGTTGTTTTATAGCAACAATACCTAGAATTATAGAAGATAATAACCTGGAAGAAACCCTTTAATTACTCTGCAGAACAGTGCCTGATTTTTGTTTCACTTGTGTTATATTTCTAGCCACTGCTGACCTCTGCTTACATACATCATGGTTAAAAAGCTAATTATGGTGCTTGAAATCTGTTTAGTTAATATTTAGAAATCCTTCATTTATTTGAATTGCTTCTATAGTGAGATTAGCTTGACTAGCAGATATAACACTCTACTGGAAAAAAAATGAAAGCTAGTTAAAGGCATTAAATTCTGGGAATCTGGCATCTGAACTTAATTATGGAAAGGTATTAGTGGAAATAGAATGTCAAAACACTCAACAGTTACTAACTCTTAATATTTTATTTCTTTTCATAGAAAATGATTAGTGTATCTAGCTCAATCTCTAAGTTTGCTTCTTTGGAAACTTTCTTTCATGAGAGCCATGTTTTGGTGTTAGGGTAAAATGATACATGAAGGTTATTTTTCTGGGCACGTTAGGTAGCCAAGGCCACTTGATTTTTCTGATCACAAAACAAACAGGCTGGGTGGGACAGAAGGCCACAATCTGTGCTTGCTTTTTCATTGTGCTTATTTGAGTGCAGTTACCCATGCAGAAAAGCTAATAATACTGTGGCTAGTAAATTGAATAATAAGTAAAACTAAGTAGTAAATAACTGGACATACCTGTCTATCTGCGTGAACACACACACCCCCGCTGTGCACATGCCATGTATACATACTAACACCAGAGTAAAGAACAGAAAAATGATCTGTATAGTACTGTTGATGGATTACTGTGTTAGAAATAATTGTTCATTGCTTTGTTTTGCATTGGGAGGTGCTGGCCCTTTATGATCACAGTAAGAAAGTGTATTGGTTTGGAAAGACAGGTGTCTGCTAAGGAAGGTGGGAGCCTCCCTTGGAATGGAAAATGTAAACTCCCTCCCTGTGAATTATAATTTTGAAATTAAGGGGCTCTCAGGCAAAGAGAGATAGGAATAACAGTTGGGAATAGGAATAACAGTTCTTTAGTAGGAAAATTAAAATAAAAATGCAGTAGTGCAAAAAAAACCCAAACACTGACAGAGTCAGAATACAACCTGACACCCTGTTGGTAGCAGTCCAATTAAAACCGTGACTGCAGTCCTCCTGGAGTGGCAGGTATGGTTCTGTTGAAGCAATGATCCTGTAGAAGGGTATAGTTTTCCTCTGAAGGTCCAGTCGTGATGAAATGGGTCTGGTCTTCCTCTGGGAATCCAGTGGAAACAGGCTTCTCTGGTGTTCTGAATCTCAGATAAAAATCTTGATTTTTATCCAGGTAGGAATGGCTCTTCCCGCTGGGTGGAGCATCTCACAATGGGATGATGTAATTTTATCAGTCATGCAGTGAGACTCAATGGCCCATTAACAGAAGATATCCCCCGGAGAGAGGATGGGTCATGGAAGAGATAAAGAGCACTGCCCCACCTGGTTTTAACAGCTGGTAATTGAATACATACTTTTGGTTACATCTCGCATTACAACTTAAGACAGAAAGGCACTAATACTTTGTAAGGCATCATTTAAATGCTGTTTATTTGCCTGCTGGTTTAAGAAGAGAATATTACAGATAATCTTCCATACCTTCAGCTACCTTGGGCCCTGAGTGGTGTGGCACTGAACAGGACTGTTCCCCACAGGCACCATACCATGCAGACCTCAGCATCAGCAGAGATTAACCCCTCTTGGTCATTCACACTCTTACAGGATTTGCTTACAAGGAGATGACCCTGTCAGGAATAGTCAGGAGTGATGGTCCTGCGAAAACTTTGTGCTGGGCCGTCAGATAAAGGCAGGGCCACGCAGGTGGTGCCGAGGGGGAGCTGCCCAGAGGCCCATCTCTCACAACATGTCTGTCCTGTGGCCAAGGGATTTGAGCAGCACAGCCCTGTCCTGTGAGCCGTGCTGGGCATGGGCCCTGCAGCTCAGCACAGCCCATGTGGCTCAGCCTGGCTGCACTGTGGGGCACTGGCTGTGATGGGCATGATCCTGCAGCTCTTCCAGTCAGCATTGCTTGGTACCTCCTACTCACCTCACTACAGGCAAGCCTGGAGACAGAGTCTGGATCTGTTACAATAGCCTGAAGTTTGAAATATGAAGAATATGATGCAGCACTGTATTATGTTCCTTTGGTATAATATGTTATATCTATTTTCATCTACTGCCACACTGTATTTAGCATTCATTTGCTGATTTTTGGGAATTTGGGAGTGGAATAGAAGTATTGCTGAATATCCAAATAAATGCAGACTATATAGACAGTTAAAAACAAGATTTTAGAATTAATGTAGGTAATATGCTGCATGAAGTAGTTTTTCATTTTCATTAGTTTCTGACTGTAGATTTTTTCTGTTTTTAAAATTGATACAACATATGTTAAATAAATTGGCAGCTTTGTCTTTTATACTGTGTCTGCATTCCCTGTACTGATCTCTGTTTAAAGAAATGTGCTTTTCAAATAGGTAAAGATACAGACTAAGATTAGGAGATTGCATTAGGGAAACTTTGATACTGACAAGACTAATGTCTTGAGGAAAAAATAGATTATTAAGTTCATTCCAGGGCATATCTCTATACCAGTAAAGTCTAGTGTTTCAAGTGGCACAAATGATCCTTTTCAGTATCTCATGGAAACGTGATCTGAGAGCTGCAATTCGTATGCAAAGTTGATGGCTAGATTCCATGTCAGACTAAGATGATTTATGTCAAAGTAACAGTGATTCCTCCTCCCTCATTTGTCCTCAGCCTTTGTGTCCCTGAATGTTTCCTGCCTCCATCATTGGAAGTTGAGCTGCTCGGAAATAAATCAATTTTTGTGGGGAGAGGAAAGGAGAAGCTATTCCTTGACGTACAACTGCTGACACATCTTCTTTTCTAGTCACACAGGAGCTTGTGCCTTCACCAGAGAGGGGCAGGGTGTATATGGAATGTGAGGGCAACTTAGGTTGATATAAGTGTGTGAAGGACTCTGTCTCACATGCTTGGAGCATATTTATATGGGCAGTGTATTGCACAGAGGATGTTGAAGCAGGTTTGTAAGGGGCCAACATCCATTTGCAAGGTCTGCAGATTTGATGGTATAAATCTATAGTGAAGGTGATAGCTACTTTCATGGAGAAAAGGAAAGCAAACAAGTGAGGAAAAAAGGAAAAGGGGAAGGTTTTTCTAGTGGTCAGCATGGAAGGCAAGTGATGAGATGTCCCAAGTGAGCTTCTTTCCACAGGTATTCTCTTCAATGCAGCAAATGTTCCCTGTAACACTTCCCTATAGTAATTCTGTGTTAGAATTAGTAATTCTGTGGTTTTTGTCAGGATGTGCTCTAGCTACCTGTTGCTTATAGTGCTGATAGTGCTGCACCAGGGTAGGTGTTGGATACTGGTTGTTTATAGAGCTTGGTGCATGCAAAACTCATCATGGCAGAGAGCAGGACATTTAAGGCGGCATGTATCACTCTGGTAAGGTCTTAGCCTTGTCTCTTCCTGTGCTAAGTTAGGAGGTGCAGGGCAAGTCAGCTTCCCTCTTAGGGCAACTAAGTAGATAAAATACAGTCTAACTTGGAGCTGGACGAGGTATGAATGTTTTCATCCTGACTCTTCTCTCAAGATAGTGAATGTAGTACTGACTAACTTGTTAACAGCATTGGGTCATTGCCATTCTACTGCATATCATGACAGGCTGATGAAGCCTGTGTAATGCTGAGCTGAACCTTGTGAAGTTACCAGCTTAGGTCTCTGGTAGTTAGGGTATTTGTATACTACAGTTCATTTATTTCACAGTGTAGATAAGAACTTGGAATCCTCTCTGGATTTTCTTTATTGAAGTAAAATCCATACATTAGGTAAAAGAAAGTTTGATGGCCTCTGATAAGATAGAGCTTTAAAAAAAGTTGTCAGCCCTTAATCCAGCCATGTTAGACAACTTCTTATTTAACAAAGGTGTCTGTATTCCTAACAGAGATTATAACAGAGGAAAATACTCTTTTGGCACTCAAAATTTGCCAGTTATATACAACCAACTTTAACACTCACAGGTTGGAATTTCAAGCAATTTTGCAGCAAAGGCAAGGCACATTTCAGTTCCAACACTATATATTACAGAAAAGCTGAAAATTGTGAACATTTCGTTTTTTATGGCTTCTTTAATCTTAAGAGTTTTCTAGGCTGACTCTGGGGAAGGAGGTGCTGATGTTCTCAGGGGCAGGTTCCTGACTGATGCAGAGTTTGCGTGTTTGTCAGCACAGCATTTGGCATGAGTCAGGAGAACTGGCACGCTACTCAGCACGGGCCAAGCCTTGAGATGGTGGGTCAGGTTTGAAAACTATTGGCACAGCTGAGAACAAAACATGTGCATACTCTCATATCTGTAGCCAATGCTAGAACCCATACTCCCTCTCATCTCTGGCTTAAATGCAATTGGCTTAAGCCATGTAAAAAAGAATTAAGAACATGGCTGTTTAAATCAGAGCAGTTAAACAATAGAATAAGGTATCAATTCTGACTACAGGGTTGTCTAACTTGCCTTGTTACCCTTGAATGCTGGTTTGTTTTATTTTTTCTTCAGTTAGAATTGAAGAGAGTCATTCCTAAAGTTTAATTGTCCTGTAGTATTTTCAATTATAGAATGTCTGTAAGTGACAGAACAAATTATATCTTACAGACTTACCTAAACTAAGAGTTTTCAGCCAAGAAATAAAACCACTAGGAACTGAACAGCAGCTTTTGATGTTTTTGTTTGGAAAGTAGTGTTAAAGAGATCATAAAACCCAACCCTTGTGTTTTGGGAGAATCCAGAAGTTGTTTTCTTAATACATAAAATTCCTTAATATGTGTCTCACCACAATCTAGAGAGCTTGAAAAAATCTATATTAAAAAAAGAGGTTTGAAAATTAAAAACACCTGTGAAATATAAGAACAAAGGAAGTGCAAAACAATGACAAGCTAAAGAACGGAAATAAAGTAATTAAAGCAGTTTCTTGCATGGTTTTAAGGAATTTGGATGGTGTGATAGCTCTGCAAGCATGTCATGCAAAGTGGTGGTGTCCCTAGGATAAACTACAGCTTCTGTGCTCCTTGGACAGTTTCTGCTGCACTGAGCCTTCATCTTAGCCTTGTGTAGGTTTGCTTCTTCCTGCATATATGTTGTGTAGTGCAGACTGAGGAGAAGACTGTCCCCTTTCTGCTCAGAGCATGGGGGAGTGCACAAACCATTCCTTCTTTTCTCTTTTTTCATAGCTCTGCCATTCTGAGCACATTTTTCTTTGACATTAATTAATGCTTCTTTACAGTGCCTTTTGCAAGACCAAACTCAGAAAAATAAAGCAGCAGCATATCCTTGCCTCTTGTGGAGCCAGCTATGCTGCCTGGCCACAAAGCACAGGGTATCTCCCTACCTGGCCATATAGTTCCTACCTGCCAGGTAGCCTGCTTCCCTGCTGGGTACTCAGCTGCTGCATGGAACTGTTTGCTTAGACTTCTCTGCTCCTGAAGTGGTGTATATCAGCCCTGTGGACCAGGGCCTAAATACTGAACAAGCACTTTAAAAATGAAGGATAATAAAAGAAAGCTTGAGGGCTGGTCTTTGGCCAACTACATCTGCAGCTGCTAGCTTCATAGTGGACTAACATGTTATCCAAACTAATGATCAAAGAGAGAATAGACTGTGTGATTATTGGATAAATTACTACAATTGTCAAGTCATATTAATAAAAGATTGTATGGCGAAAGAATGGAATGAAATGAAAAGTTCGTTTCTTTTATGAATGCTGACCTAAAGATTTAATATGTGCATCAAAGAAAAGATTTGAGGGAAGTGTTACTTGACGTGAGTGCTTACTAATGCAGTCTAAATCCTCACCCAACTCCATTTTTCACAAAAGTCACATAGTCCTATGAGGGGAAAAAATGAAAAATCTAGCCAGAAGAACAGCTGTAGAAGCCAAATTTGAAGTGCATGGGTTGCAATGCAGGAAACAATGTAAAAATCTATTGATATTACCATCTCCAAAACTACACCTAGAGTTATACAACCCAGTTATCTAATTTACAGAAAGAGAATGAAGTCTGAAATTTTCCTGACCTTTAGGCGTTTTTCTGTGCTGCTTGAGCACCCTGTTTACCTTCTTGCAAAAGACTGCTCTCTGCATGGAGAGTCTCATCTGTTTGAGGCACAAATATTCTAGTGCATAATAGAGAAGGTTGTTGGATCTGGAGGACTTTGATCTCCTATTGATTAGATCGGCCAGCAGCCTGGAAAATGTAAAATTCAGATTACTCCATAGAGTCTTTTTGTTACTCTAGGCACATGATTAGCCTAATATCTGTTCCTGAATTCCCATTATTGAGGCTTTATGTTGGGGCTTGCTGCAACAGAGGAGGATTTTATGCACAGCTGTGTGTAAAAAAGATTTTTTTCCCAAGCATATATACTGTGGCAGATGTGGGACACTAAGTTGCCTAAACATAGGTCTCTAGTGCCACTTGTGACATCGTAGGGTGTGTGAGACATCCACATGGGACCAATGGATTTAGCAGAAGACCTAGAGCAGACCTTTATTAGAGTGGCAGCGGAAAGTCAGGCAAGATACCCTGGAGCATTTCAAATGGCCCTGCATAGCTAAGTTTGGGCAATTGAAGGAATCCCTAAAAGCGATGCTCAGTCATCGTAGCATTTCATATAATCCACTAGGACTCCAGCTATTTGTGAGAAACTTGTCTGTTTCATGGATCAGTCCCGTGTCACATCGTGTGGATGCTTGAGGTAGGTGACTGCATCTCACATTGTACTATGTGCCTGTGTTTAGGCAGCTAGGTGCAGTTCTTTATGGTGCTGCTGGGATGAAAGGCTCAGATGCCTTTCAAATAGTCTCTGCCTGTGCATTAGAAACTTAGTCTCTCTTTATAACCAGTGGAAGGATTAGTCAAAACAATTCCTTGTCTAGAATGCTGTCTGTCATGCCTTAAACTAGGCTGTATGTGTTTAGTATTGATCTCTCCAGAGCTTCACTTTTATAGCAACTTAGTTTCTACACATTAACTAAATTCCTAAATTTAGGCATCTGCATCTAGAGCTGAATCCTACTCTGAGAAATAATCCTAAGAATGTTGATTTGCAATAATTTTATGAGTGCTATAGTGGGAGTCATTCAACAGTCACAGTGGAAGGACTGAAAAAAAGACAAAAATCTCTCCCCAGAGAGAAGTGAGAGAGAAAAGTATTAAAAGAACAAACTCTTCAGGGACATATCTGGGTAACAGCAGTTTTGAGGAGAGGCAGGCATGCAAGTACTGAAATGCTTTTGATTGAATAAAAGTATTGTTTTCCTGCAAGAAGCTGTTTGGTTGTGGAGACTAGTGCCCTTGCTCCCCATGTGAAGTGAACCCTCAGTTCTGGAGCCTGTTGTGTTGAACTGATTGCAGCAAACAAATCCCTTGGTTTCTGGGGGAGCTGTGTGACGTGCCACTGGCTACACTTGTCAGCTTTAGACTTTGGCCACAGGGTACAACATTCTTCCCCTAAAAACAGCCACAGTCAGAGGTGCTTTGCTTGCATTTCCAGTCACTGTTGCAAAATTCTGTCCTTAAAATTTGTATTTTAAGGATTGAGAGGTGTGATGATAAAAATGTTTACTGACTGACTTTGCAAAAACTCCTTTCTGCATTCCTCACACTCCTTCCAGTAGCTCAGGAAAACAAACAAACAAACAAACAAACAAACAAAACAACAAACAAAACAACAACCAAACAAACGTTGGAAGAAATACTAAAAACTTCTTGGAAATAGAAATTAAAAATTTGATTAAAATAGGTTATATCTCCTTAAATATGCTATTATTTCATTCTGAACAACAGGTACTGATTTCAAAAAATTAAAACTTAGAGAAATAAAGAACAGTCCAAAGAATAATGGAATTAATTCTCAGATTTAATTGTTTAGCTGGAAATAGCTGATTTAGACCATTAGATGGCAGCATGAATTTGTAGAAGAATTTCTTAGCAAAAGCATTCTCAAAAAAGTTGCCTTTTTCTATTCTGAAGCTTTTCATGACTAAAATGTCATAATTCCAGCACAAATCAATTAAAACCAGGTTTTCTGCAAGGCTTTGTCTCATCATTTTCTTCAAGTTTTCATCTTCTATAATAATTGAGTTAATGCAGTAGCCTCAATGCCAGTTTTCCTTTTTTATGTAAATCTAGTGCGAGTACAGGATGCCAGTTTGCCAGCAGTGACAATTAAGTGTTTGGTTTATCTGCACAAAGCATGAATTCTGCATTCCATCATATTAATTCATTCCTCAGGCCTGACCTAAAGACATTTCCTTAAAGATAGGGCTGCAACTTGGCCACTAAACCTGCAGTCTGTTTGTCCTAAAGAAGCTTTCTGATGATTTGAACATCCATTTGCTTGGAAGGGACTGAGATTGCCAGCTGATACTTAATTCAGTTGTGTACATTACCAGTTGAGATAGGAATTAGATCATATCTTAAAGCAAAGTCTTGTACATCACCTTTCTATTTCCCCTGCTGGATGTATTGACATTATGGTGTCATAATCCAGTCTCACAGACTTTCAAATTAATTCTTTGTGTTCATCTTCTACATGCTACATTTCACTTCCCCTGGCCTGTTTGTTCCCACTAGTTGCCTGCCTCCCACACAGACCTATTGTTACAAGAAAAGTGTTGAGTACAGCTGTGCTAAGATTTTTCTTTGCTAGTATCTGTTTCTAGGAAAGGAAAAGGGAGAAAGTCAGTCCATTTCCTGTTGGTTTAAAACAGCAGAAACATCTGTTTGTCTTAAGATAGTTTTCCCAAAAGAACAGTGGCAAGGGAGCTTGCAGGTGATGAGCTTTGCCATTGCCAGTAGCTATCAGTTTAGACAATAGTGATTATATGGTTGGCTTAAAACAGAATAAGATTCCTTAAATGGCAGAGGATATTTATTCCTGCAGTAAATTATTTGACAGCTAATGTTTCATTTTGTTAAATCTTAAAAATACATGGAGTATCTGGGATCAGAAAGCCTAGATTCTGCTTTGGAATCTCTAGTTTCTAAATTCTGTCCAAGATTGATTTTTCTGCAGTCCTCTCACCCTGTTATCATGAATTTGCACAATGCACACAAAATGGTGTTGGGTGACGTGTCCTGGCACAGTGTGCATATAATCCTTCTGACAAATGCATCCTGTCACTACCATCCACTGCATTAATGGGTACATTTAACCTATGAGGGATCAATAATATATACTCTTAAGTGTATTTACAATATTACACTGACAGCTGTTAAAATAATGTTATGTAGGTTAAAAATCAAGCTGACAGAACAGAGAGCGAGGTTTGAGGTTAGTGTTCCAAGTACAGTGCCTTTTCATTCTCCAAGTCAATGCACTTATCTGGTATCATTAAAATCTTTTTAGCCTTAATTGTAGAGCATCTATATGTTTCATCGCTCGTCGTGCCCAAAACGTGATGCATCAGGCATGACATTTTACAGTGCTGCAGCATTCTAAACAGCCTTTGCTCAAAATGAAGTCATTTTGTCAATGACCTCTTGGCCCTATTTGTAGAGGAGCTCCTTTCTTTCAGGATATAGTAACCTTCCCAGGTGACTTGTATTCTTGCTCTATCTGCTAAGAGTTCTGCCCTTGCCTTCTGTGGTCCTTGACTCATGTTTTGACTAATTCTCCTGAAGCTTCTTCAGTGGACAGTGCTCTTTACTTTGGGTTTTTAATTTCCTCAGATTTTTCTCTGCTCTGTAGGAAATGCATCTGGCTCCAGATGTTTCTTCAAGTTTCAGATGTGATTTTTCGTGTTCTCACAGAGACTGAAAACACATAAAGAGGCGTAATACAATGCTTATCTTTGGTTTTCTAATGTCTGTCTTTCATCACTGCCCTTCCACTTGAGAGACTTCCTGTAATCCTTCTGATCCAAAGATCCTTAGAGCCAACAGCCTGCCCCAGCACCTTGCATATCGCTTCAGTCTGTTGGGTTTGCAACTCACTGGGTGTTCTTTCTCTAGCCCTGCCTTTAACAAAGCCAGCTTTACTTTCAGGATATGGACAGAAGACTAGTCTTGTTGGTATGTATGAAAACAAGCACTGATTCAGAATGCTCCTCCAGGAGCAGGAATATTTTGGGTGTGTTTTGTTCTTTCCACACAGTTAGCTTTTTATTCACCCTTATCTTTTTCCTGTACTTCTGCTGAACTAAGGGTATTTCAGCTGGGACACCTGTGAGATAATGGGTTCAATGGAAACAAGCCTGTGTGGCCTCCTTTCTTGTTATGGCCTTTCTGTTGTGTCCAGAACCTGAATATTCGTTACCAGTAAATATGTTCTCATTCCTTTGCCAGCTTGTTTTGGTAATGACAGAGGTGAACTGCTGTTAGAGCTCAAACTTTGAGAGGTTGCCATAGTTTTCCTAAGGAAAGCGAGCAGAAAGGTTAGGGGCTAATTTTTTTAACAGCTTATAACTCCATAAGATCTGACTGGAATTGTACCTCTATCCCTACAAGGTCTTTGTCAACTGAAAGTTCTGCCACAGAATGAGAAAGTATTAAATATTCTGAAGAAAGGTTTTCAAGATTCTTTTGTCACAGTATATATGCAGTCAGAAGGCAGAACTTTTCATCAGCAATTACTTTGTTATAGTTTCTCTAAACATCTTGTCTATAATACTGATTTTGGTGGGTGCTTGTGTTATATGAAAGAAAAGTACAGTTAATATCTCTTCTGAAATGCTAATTCACAGGATCTTCCAAGGATCTCCTTGTTTTCACAGAATATTTTAAAGAAGAATACCGTTTAAGTTGGTCTTTACTTTTGCAGAAAGAATAGGTTCACTCACAGGTGCTCATCAGGTCCTTTGGCACCATAATTTGTTTGGCTTAAATGTTTTACTAAAATGGGGCTGAATCCGTCAGTGTTGCAATTAAAAGGGAAATCATCTCTGGACACAAACCAGCCCAAAATTTAGCTTTGAGTTTCTGTTCCATGACAGAGGAGAATGTAAAGTCTAACCACCTGACTGATTTAGATCAAGTCTGACACTAGTGTCAGGGAAACAAATGAGAATTCTTAAGGAGGTGGACATCAGCAGCAGAGCCTTGGTTCCCTTCAGTAAAGGTAATCTCTATGTTGACCTTGTTTAACGAAGTCAAACATTGTAATAACCATTTCACATATTATGAAGAATTTCTTTACAAAAAGCGTTGTCAAGCAATAGAACAGGCTGTCCAGGGAAGTGCTTCAGTCACCACTACAGGAGGTATTTAAAAGACATGTAGATGTGGCACTTAATGATATGATTTAGTGGTGTACTTGCTACTGCTGGGTTAATGGTTGAAGTTGATTTTATTATCCAACCTAAATAATTCTATGATTCCATTTTAACAGTCCTTGTTATCTCTGTCCTTCATGACCTCTTTTGAGTCCCTGTTTTCTACAAGACACACTTCATAGACATTTCTTACATTTCCTACCTTCTAGAAAGTCTGCATCCTGTATTTTAGTGTACTGATCTAATGTGATCTACATTTTTTTTTCTTTGTTAATATTCAGTACTAAATTGTATTCACTGGACCAACTGAAATCAGTCACTGTGCTTTGGTGACCACCACTGTGGCAGTCTCACTGTATTACTTACGCATTTTTATTAGCAATGAATTGATATTTACTTGTCTGTCATTGGTGTAAATCCATTAAAGACTGAAAAAGAATATTAAAGAATAAAAAAGAATATTAAAGGGTATTATGTATGCTTCCCTAGGGAATCTGCTCTTTTTATGCTTTTAAGTAGAAAGGAATCAAAGCACTGAAAGGTTTCACCAATCGTTTTTGTTTTCTGACCTTTTAGCCCTTTACAATCTTCTCTATGGTCGATTAACAGACACCTTCCTTTCCCTTTCCAGATGTAGATGAAGCTTCCTTCTTAAGACCATACACTTTTTTGTCAGCATTCTGATAGGATGTGCAGGGCAACATAAAGTGCTTTCCCTTTGCAATTCACCAAGCTCTCTCTCACATTTCTTTTCTTTGCAAGTCTGATAGCACAGAGGAGAAGATTTCTGCATAGAAGATTTAGCTGCCCATGCGTGGCCATTTTTAGAGGTTGCAGAGCTGATAACTAGCAAGGTAGAGGAGTGTGCATCCTCAATTAACTGCACTCATCTGCTGAGGGGTGGCTTATTAAATCAGAATTAAGTGTGCTTTTTCAGCTTGTTCTTACTTTCAGTCCTTTCATTTCTAATTTTAAAGGGATAGATTAAATTTCTTACTCATGATAACGCAATTTAATGCCTGAATGTTTGCATTCCTCAAGGTGGGAAGAGAATGTAGAACAGTGCACACTAATTATTTGAATTTAATTTGGATGGTGAGAATCACTCTATGACCTTTCTTGGGCCATCTTCCTCTGTGGACTTTCTGGTTAATTAATTCCTATGAAGTCCTAGCCCTGACATGATTTTTTAGCAACAGTTTTATTAGTATTACATTACTGGCATAAATATAGGATAAAATGAAATAAGTGAGATACTTCATTCTCTCCTTTACTTAGTGTCTAGGCTGGCAAGCAACATGATTTTTTTTTTTTTTTTGACATGAGTTTCTTATGTAAAAAGAAAATTATACTGTAGTCAGATATGCAACATTGTTTATGTTCTTTTACTGTAATGGCTATTTGGACAGCATTCTCAGTAACCACTGTGCATGCTTGTAAAGATTAGTGAGTAATACAGTTCATGGGAAATTTTATGAGCTGAAATAGATAAGAGTATGAGATGTTTGTCTTCTGGATGTCTGCTTTAACCTCCAAAGTATACAGTGTACATCACAGCTTCATTATGTTTTTCCCTTTTATTCTTATTGTAGTTGGTTTTGTGTCACAGAAAAGAATATTTTCTTTTTCCTTGTATTTATCTTTTCCTTTCCCCGGCCCCCAACTCCATTTCAGCACTGTCCACTTGACATTTTCCAATATCTTTAACTCTGGAGGCAGTATTCTTGTTATGTTCCTATATTATTTATGCTATTTTTACAGTCAAGAATAAGTTGACGTTTTGTGGACCATTCTCATTACTTAGTCATTCAGTTGATAGGTAAGAATACTTCTTAAGAGGAGCATAAAATTTTGTTCTCTTTTCTCTTCTTGATTCTGTTGTTTTCTCAGTTATTTTTTCTACCTTAGTCTTCAGCATACAGTGCTTTGTGGGGTTTTTCTCATGATCATTTTTCCTCTGGATTTTTCCCTATTACTTCTTAGGTTTTTTTGTTTGTTTTTTTTTCATCTCTTCCACTAGTTTCTCTTTAAGAGAGGGTATTTGTGCTGGTTTCGAGACCCTTCTGGAACTTTGACAAGTGCTTCATCTTAACTTCAGGAGTTTAGATTGAAGGAGAGAGAGCAATAAATGTGGAAGCAGAGACCTGAAATTACTCTGAAGCTAGTGCTACATAGCTAGGTCAATATGTTTGCTCTATTACTTGTCAGCTTAATCCATGATGGTTCAAACTCCTAAACTTAAAATGTCCATAGCTTTCTGTTGGTTTCTTCTAATTACTTGTGATGAGCAACAGGTTTTTTTTACTTCTTGTTGTACCTATTTGCTATAAATGGTAAACAAAGTAGTGATAAATGCATAGAGTAAATATTAGAATATTTATTTCAGTCAAATGTCTATTGAGCAACTTGGAATTCAGAACAGTGATGTGGCAATATTATCGTCTTGTCATCACAAATTCTGCTGGGAAGATTCCACATTAGATAATGTTATGTTAAACTGAATCCTCCTCCCTCTTGTTTTTCACTCAGGAATGTTTCAATACTGTGATCGTGGAAACATGAGTCAATTTTATTTTTTTTTTACTAAGTTACTCATACTGCTTGAAGGAACTACATATCCTCTAGCTCAGGAAAAGTAAAAAAAAAAATAAATAGAAAAGGGAATTATCATTAGCTTCATGAAAAATTCCCAGACTCATAACAAAGTTGAAAAGGAAGTATAAATAAAGGCAGACAAAAAAGTATAAAACTCGATGTGAAATTACCAGGTACTAAAGGTAGATTGTGCATGATTAATGTGTTAACCTTATGTGTTATGTGCCAACTTGTTTTTTAGGTAAAGGGAGTGAAGTAAATCTTATATTTGTGGGATTCAGTTAAGCATTTTATAGCATTAGATAAGGATAATGTTTTCATTAAACTGAAGGAGAAGGGAATTTGTGTAAGAAATGCAGGGTGGGAAAGGAAAAGAAAAATAATCAGCAGTATTAAAAGTCAAACTAGGAGGAAGATTATTAAGTACAGTTCTTCCCATTTTAGAATCAACCTTTTAAGTTATTTTTTATAGATGTTTGCACAAGAAGTAGGAAAATGTTCATGAGATGTAGAAGGCATCATTGATACACAGGAAGGTCAAGATAGGCAGGAAGACTTGGGTGGTAGAGAGGACTGACATATTAGAAATGCAACGAGACTAGACTTACCAGTCTAAAATGTTAGATTAATAACATAGGCACTAGTAGTACTAACTCTGATGTCACCTGAGGGTTATTCAGTTGAAAACCACTGAACATAAGTGTTATATTATTAAGTATTTGCAAGATAAACTGAGAAGAACTAATATGGTTGAATTAGTGGAGAGGCAAATGTGAATTTTAAGACGCGTTGAGCAAGATACTTCTGGTGCAGATACATAAATATTCCTATTACACAGAACACTGTTAGCCTTTTATATAGTAGTAGATTGTCTACCACCTTTGGCTTTTGTATTTAAGAACAGGAGCAAGTATGGGGAAGGGCTGTGAAGGATGATCAAGACAGTGGATAGCCTTTTATACAGAAAGTTCTGAAATATTTTAACTTGTTCCCTTTCAAAGCAAAGGCTGATAGGAAGTGGGAAAGCTCACCTTGGAGGGTAAACAACAACAACAACAAAATAAGCTATATAAGTTACAAGATAGTATTGACACAAAACAAAGTAACGTGTGTAAAAGTATAGCCAAGGTGAACACTAGAAGATTCCTAAATATCAGCTGAGCTTCTGGATCATCCTCCCAGCAGAAGCAAGTAATCTCATTTGTTTTCTCATAGACCTTAGCAGATAAAGAGGATTACATTATGCAGTTGCCTGCAACTCATGGATCTTGACTGCTTAATGTGGGATTTTCTAACATTCTTGCATTTGAAATAGAAAAGGTTTGGGGTTTCTGTGTTTTAAAATGGGAAGCATCTTTGTTATGTTTTCTGACTATTTTTTTTAAAAAATGAACAGATGCTTTCGAATCTCTTTCTCACATGGTTTTCTTTACAATTCTTACATAGTCAGTGAAACATTCTTTTGCTTAGGGATTTTCCACAACTAGGTCAAAATTGGTTTAATAATGACCATAGCAAATATTAAATAGAGAAAAAATAATTCAGAATTAATTAAAATAATTTAAAGTTTTTAAAGATTTGACTTATTAAAGCCATCTTTCATATAAAGAATAATCTGGGACAAGGATATGTGAAATTTCTTTTTTTAATTCTCATCTATGTAGCTGGGAGGAGGTCAGCATTCAAATAAGGATGTCTGTGACTAAAACTGATACATAGCATGTGCCTTGCTTCACTTTACATTAAGAATGTTTTTGAAGGATGTGGAAGTAATCTATAAGAGAAGAGCCAGACTAATTCATCATGGAATCATAGAATGGTTTAGGCTGGAAGGGATCTCAAAAATCATCTTGTTCCAACTCCCTGCCATGGGCAGGAGCACCTTGCACTAGACCAGGTTGCTCCATGCAACCTGTTCCAGGGCCTCACCAACCTCACAGTAAAGGATTTCCCACTCATGTCCAGCCTCTCACCCACCCCAAGTCCTTGGCAGAGCTGCTCTCAATCTGTTCATCCACCAGCCTGTGCTGATACTATGTGTTGCCCTAATCCAGGTGCAGCACTTGGCGCTTGGTCTTGTTAAATCTCAAGAGATTCCCACAGGCCCATTTCTCAAGTTTGTCCAGGTCCCTCTGGATGACATCCCATCCCACAGGTGTGATAACCTCCCCACTCAGCTTGGTGTCATGTGCAAATTTGCTGAGGGTGTACTTGATCTCTTCGTCTATGTTATTAATGTAGGTATTAAATAACACCGGTCCCAAAGCAGGTCCTTGAGGGACACCACTTGTCACTGATGTCCATCAGGACTGAGACACTAACTGCTGCATTCTGGATGCAACTGTCCAAACACTTTCTTATCCAACTAACAATCTATTCATCAAATCTGGTTCTTTCCATTTTAAAGAGAGGGATGTTGTGAGGAGCTGTGTCAAAGGTTCTACAGATTTCCATATCAATGACATCTGTAGCCCTTTCATTATTCACTGATGTTGTCACCCTGTTGTAGAAAGCCACTAGGTTGGTCAGGCAGGACTTGCCCTTAGCACAGCCTTGCTGGCTGTCCCAAATCACCTCCATGTCCTCCCTGTGTCTTAGCACAGCTTCTAGGAGGATCTGTTCCATGATCTGCCCAGGCACAGAGGTGAGGCTGACCAGTTGTTCCAGAGTCCTCCTTTCTACCCTTCTTTAAGATAGGTACAGTGTTTCCCTTTACCAGTCACCTGGGACTTCCTCTGACTGCCCTTACTTTTCAAATATCATGGAGAGTGGCTTGGCAACTAAATCCAGTTATTCCCCTCAGGACTCTGTTGCAGCTGATCAGGTTCCAGAAACTTGTTTATATTCAGGTTCCTCAAGTGGTCATGAACCTGACCTTTACTTACAATAGGGGGGACTTTGGTGGTGTGGGAAGAGAGGTTGCCATTGAAGACTGGCAAAAAAAGTTGTTGAGTATCTCAGCTTTCTCCTCATCTGTTGTAACCAGTTTTCCGGTATTATTTTTCAGCAGGGAACACTTTCTTGGACCTTCCTTCTCTGGTTAATGTACTTGTAGATGCCCTTCTTGTTATTCTTTACATCCCTTGCCAGGTTCAGTTCCAGCTTCACCTTGGCCCTCCTCACCCCATCCCTACAACAACCATGCTTCATCTCTATACTCTTCCCAGGTTACCTGTCCTTGTTTCCATGCCTGTGCATTTGCTTCTTCCCCTTTAGTTTGGCCAGCAGTTCCCTACTCAGCCACACTGATCTCTTGTTTTCCTTGACCAGTAATTTCTCACTCCTGGGAGCTGCTAGCTCTTCTGCTCCATGGAAGACTTCACTGAAGATCTCCAAGTTCTGTTCTGCTCTCTTGTCCCTGAGGGCAGTCTCACAGGGGACCCTATTGACTGTCTCCTTGAAGAACTGAAAGTTTGCTTTCCTAAGGTTCAGGAACCTAAGTTTACTTTATACCTGACCCGTATCCCTCAGGACTGGAACTCCACCAAGGCCTGGTCACTGTATCCCAGGCTGCCTCCAGTCTTGATGTCCCTGATTAGCTTGCTTGCATTGGTGGCCAACAGATCCAGTGTCACATCCCCTCTGGTAGGGGGTTCTATTACTCAGCTCAGGAATCATAAAGTAGAATCATCCAGGTTGGAAAAAACCTTTAAGATCATCAAGTACAATATCAATACAACACTACCACTCTTACACCACTAAACCACAACATCCAGTCCCAGATCCAGATGCCTCTTAACCACCTCCAGGGGTGGTGAGTCCACTACTTCCCTGAGAAACCTATTCCAATGGCTGACCACCCTGATCATGAAAACTTTTTTTCAGATATCCAATCCAAATTGCCCCTGTCTCAGCTGAAAGCCATTTCCTTTTCTCAAGTCTAAACAAACCCAGCTCCCTCAGCTATTCCTCATAAGACAAGTTTTTTAGACCTTTCATGAGCCTTGTGCTTCTCTGGACGTGCTCCAGCACCTCAAAGTGCTCAGGGTCTTGACCTGACCAATGCTGAGTACAGGGGAGTTTCCTTGTCCTGCTGGCTATACCATTCTTGATACAGATGTCATTGGCCTTCTTGATCACCTGGACAATCTGCTGGCTCATATTCAGCCAGCTGTCAACCAGCATCCCCAGGTCCCTTTCTGCTGAGCAGCTCCTCCTCCAACGTGTAGTGCTCCATGGGGTAGTTGTGCCCCAAGTACAGGACTCGGAACTTTGCCTTATTGAACCTCATGCAGTTGTCCTTAGCCCACTGATTGCCTGTCCATGTCTCTCTGCAGAGCCTTCCTACCCTCCAGCAGATCAACAGCCACACCTAGTTTAGTGTAATTGGCAATTTTACTGCACTCAATCCCTACATCCAGATCATCAGTAAAGAGATTAAACAGAGATTAAACAGAACCAGCCCCAAAACTGCTTTGGAGAATACCACTAGCAACTGGCTACCACCTGGATTTAGCTCCATTCATCACAACTCCCTGTGCCCAGACATATAGCCAGCTTTTAACCATTGGAGAGTCCACCCATGCAAGCTGCAAGCAGACAGACAGTTTTTCTAGGAGGATGGTGGGGGAAATAGTGTCAAAGGCTGTACTGTTGTCCAGGTAGATGACATCCACAGCCTTTCTCTTATCTACTAAGTGAATCACTTTTTCATAGAAGAAGATCAGGCTGGTCAAGCAGGGCTTTTGTAAATCCATTTTGGCTGGGCTTGATCCTCTGGTTGTCTTGGATGTACTATGCAATGACACCCTGTATGATCTCTTTCATAACCTTGCCTGGAACTGAGGTCAGGCTGACAGGCCTGTTGTTCTCCAGATCATCCTTCCAACTCTTTTTGTAGATGGATGTTACATTTGCTAATTTCCAGTCAGATGGAACTTCATCATTTGACCAGAACTGCTTTTAGATTACTGGGAATGGTTTGGCAAGTTCTTTCACCAGTTCCCCCATTACTCTGGGGTAGATCCCATCTAGGCCCATAGTCTGAGAGTGTTTAATTAGCATAGCAGGTCTCTAACCATCTCCTCCTGATTTATGGGGGCTTCACTGAGCTCTCCATCACCAACTTCTAGCTCTGGGAGCTGGGTATTCTGAGGACAGCTTGTCTTGATATTAGAGACTGAGGCAAAGAAGATATTAAATATCTCTGCCTTTTCCTCATCCCCTGTCACTATTCTCTGCATTTAACAACGCTGAAGACCTTCCTTCTGCTGCCAATGTATTTATAGACACTGATTTTGTTATCTTAAACTATAGCAGCCAAATCAAGTTCTAACTGGGCTTTGGCCCTTCTGATTTTCTCCCTGCATGACCTTGCAACGTCCTTATAGTTCTCTCAAGAAATCGGATCCTCCATCTAGAGGTGATATATTCTCTTTTTCACCCTAAGTTCTCTGTTTAATCGGGCTGGTTAAGAAGTTATCCTCCATGCATTCCAGGAGTCTCCTGGATTGCCTACACCCTGCTACTTTCCCAGCAGATGTCAGGGTGTTTGAAGTCCCCCAGCAGGACAAGAGCTTGTGAGCAAAATTCTTCCTGGAATTGGAGCAACAAGGCTTCATCTATAGGCTCCGCTTGATCGAGCAGCCTAGCCTGTAGTAGACACAGTTCAAGAATAATGGACTGTAGTTCTCAAAAGGAGTACTTGGAAAAGAGAGCCTCTTTGTTCCCAGGTGTTGTTGTGGATCTGCTGAAAGAACCAGAAGGTTCACTGTGTGAAGACAAAAGTAACTGTACTGAATATTTCCTTCTTCAAAACATAGAACTCACATCTGTAAGAAATGCATGTGGCTAATGGACTGCCTAGGAAAATAGGATATAGCCAGGGAACAGCTGCACTAAGCAACTTGCCCCCCTAGAGAAATTTCAAATGTTACAGAGAAAGTTGTTCACAGCAAATGTTGTTTCCTACTCCCCTGCATGGTCTGTGGCTCTCTATCCCTCCACTCGCAAAGCTCATAGCATTTTCCTGATTAAACAGTGCCAGCAGGGCTGCCAGCTTGATTGACTTCATATGGAAAAAGAGCCAGATGGAAAAAGTGCAGAGAATGACCCTTTCAGCAGAGCTGGCATCTGAAGAATGACTTTCCCATTGTGTGTTGTAGCTCATATTATAGTGGCCTTTATCTTGGCCACTAAAATGTGGTCCCAGTTCCTCTTCACTTTGCATTATGGAATGGGATTAGGGTAGTACTTCCTATAACACTTGTGTAGTGGGGAAGTAATTGGGTTTATTTGTTCTTTTTTACTTAGTTGAAGAATGTGTTGACCATTAGAATTTAGAGAAAACTTCACTAACTTTTTAACACGAGGCTAAATCTAAATAAACTTTCTGGTTTCTGTGAGCTGCATCTTGCACTTGCTCTTATTCCCTTTCTAAGAAGAAAATACCAGTATTTATCAAAAATACTTATGCCATTGAGGAATCCAGAGAAATGCAGGAAATGCGGTATGAACACATAACGTATGTACTAATACTTTATTTGTCTTTGTGTGTGTGGATTTGATGGCCAAAAAGGAAGAGGCCCCAAGGGCTCCTTAGTATGCAATTAATATTTTGGCTAGAAAAGCAGCAGATTGTTTCAGTATGCTTACATGTTATGACATCATATTCCAGTAAAATTATAATGAACAGAATTTTTGTTTGTCTCTGTGGCAAACCAAAATGAGTTTTCTAATTGTCAGCAGACCTTGGTGATTTATTTAATTATAGTGGCGCCCACTCACACCAACTTAGTTGAGGTCTGTCAGCATTTCTGTTATGAACCCCTATTTTTAGGGGTTTATAACTAGTTGTAAATATTTACTCATTGCTGAAACTTGACATCCAAGGTCACATTCATAGAGCAAATATCCTTTTTCAGGTTAACTATTCTAGTGGCATTAGCTAAAAAGGAGATTTCTGATGCGATGAACTTAGAGGGAATAAAGGAAACCTGCTTTCCAGACTCTTTATTTGAAGTGTCTTTTTGAGAATCTCAGAGTCCAGAAGTGTCAGATGAACTTGTTTCTATAGGTTATATATGATTGATTGTGTATTATCCGTTATCACAGTTTTCTTCCGACTGAATGTATCATTCCACATGCCCTTTTGTTGTCTTCTAGTCTTAGAATCTTCTGTCATTTGGCTGTGTTGGTCAGCTTATGTTCTGAGGAGTGTGCCAGTATCACCTGAAAATCTCTTACGTTACATAAGCATTTTCTCCAAGGAAAATCCTAGCATTTATAGCTGCCATGTAGAATGCAGGAAGATGCATATTTTCTTAATGAAGATAATTTAAAAACTTTTAAAGACCTAGTGAGTCTATATGTGAGGTGTTACTGTTCGAAATCCTGACTGTTTCAGTTCTGTGGCTGAACAGTGACAGAGGACTGAGGAGTGTAGAGCTGACATATAGATGTTCTTATGATGGAAAATATTGTGCTCATATGTTATTGCAGAATATTTGCAGAAATTCTATATAAGTATTCCAAAGATTGCTAATGCTTTCAGCCCTTTCTAGTAACTCATATTTAGTATACTGGGAAAGTTTGTTAATGATCAGTGGCACATACATCGTTTTACCTTTGTGTAGGCTTGTTCTTTACATGAGTGTACATCTTTGGGATGCAGAATCATTCATTATTAAAACTCAGTTTAATTGTCACACTGTACTTTCAGACTGTAATACTGTGATTACTTTTGAGACTTTTGTTAATAGTCTCTATCCTCACCACTAGAAAGAGGAGGATGTTGTTTCCTTTGACATGCTCCTTGTTGTAGAGAAGCCAATAGCCTCACAGATTTTGTTCATTTTCTGAGGATTTCAGGTGTTCTTTTGCGCTTTCCTGGCAATGCTCATATTATCAGTGCTCTGTTACAACTCTGCTTGAGGCCAAGGAGAGCAAGAAAAATTTAATCAAAACCATGTAAAAGCCTAATCATTCTGGCAATGCCAAAGAGCTGCATGAGGCTTTAGAGCCACAGGCTGAATATCATTTTTCCTTATTATCACATAAATAGCTCCCTAAACACTCTTTAAAAGAAAAGGTGGGGAGGAGAGAAGGAAAAAGAGAAGGCCTGTTGTGGGATTTGAGTTTATAAAGTGGATTAAATTCATGTGCTTTCCTCCTTTGCTTGCAGTGGAGAGAAAGGTAGGTCTAGTAACTCGACAGGAAACAGGAACTTCTGATGGATATTGTATTTTCCCTAAATCTAGGTAGTTGCTAACAGCACTACCTCATTTCTTTCTGTTTAAAGAGGATTGTGAAGTAATGAGGTGGGACATGCTATCAAGGTGCTTACTGCTTTTGCATGACACAGCTTGTTTTGTGCTAAGCAGCAGCCAACACATGCAGCCATTTCCAGTTCTACATCTTCTGGGGTGATGGGAAGATTCCTAGAACTCTTTGAGGAACTTGAGAGTACCTGTTGTTGCAGGGAGAAGTGAACTACAGGAGGCTGTGGCTTCTAGCAAGCTCTAGCAGCTGCCAGTAAGCTCTGTCAGCTACTGCTGGTCAAAAGCTGCATTGAGCTTTCCTTCCAGTTATCTCCTGGTTAAAGAGGGTCAAGCACACGTAGGTACTAGGGAAGAGCACATGTAGGTGCAGGGTCTAGAGCGCTGCTCCCAGAGAGAGCCAGCAGACACAGCAGATTGCACAGCAGATGATGCAGAAGGGAGTGGGAAACTGCTGAGGATGGGGCTGTGCTCAGCAGTGCTGGTGATGCACCACCTGGCACAGTTCCTAGCACCATCTGGAGCAGCCCTCCTGGTACATCAGAGACCTTGAGTCAGAGCTGGCTCCAGAGCTCTAGCTAGACTGTAGAGATAATGGTCCTGTCTGCAGGAGGAGTGCTGTGTCAGAGGATTTGTGTTACAAAGTAGAGAAGATGCAGGAAGATGTCAACAAACTGCTGACATCGCTAGATCAAATGAGTAAGAGATCACTTGGATCTTCTCTAAGACCCTGCAAGTACAAGAGCATGAATTCCCAGCCATACCAAAGGAGGAGCAGGGAGAATCAGTGCTAATTGGGCTGGGAAACTGGGAGAGAGTCCTGTGATGACAAAAGCTGGAACCTGGTAAGTTTTGGCACTAGGAGGAACATTTCTGCTCCATCTGCAAATCTGCAACAATATCAGTGCCAAGTGTTTGAATTCCATTAGGCAAGCAGGAACTTTGTAATAGTTTTCCAGAAAGTGTGGTCTGACACTAGAACAGGTCATCCAGAGATGTTGTGGAATCTTCATCCTTGGAGACCTCCACAATAACTTGGACAAGGCCTGAACAAAGCAGTGTAACTTCAGGTCTTGACCATGTTCTGGGTGCTGCTCTAGACAGATAACCTCCAGAAGCCTTTCCAGCAGGAGTTATTATATAATTTTCTGAAAATGTTACATAAGCAAAAGCATTTCCAGGCCTTAATAATTCTCGATAAGTGTGTTAAACTATAAACAAGAAAGCAAACTAAATACCCACTTTCTGCATGTTGTAAAGGTGACTTAGGTCACTCCTCCAAGGCACTATAGCCAGAGGCATGTTGGAGCCAGTGTTATGCTGTTTCCATATAAATGCAGTTTTAGAATAAGGCACAAAGTTCAGGGACATTGAGACCAGAGTACTTATTCACGCTTGTCTGGTTCTGAAGTGCGCTGCTCTCTGGTAACTTTGTATTTTATTTTACAGTTGAAATGACTGGATTACAATTATTAATGAAAATTCAGAAAGTGTTAATATAAAAAAGTTACCATCTGTGTCCACAGATGAAAGTGGAGAGAGCACACTTTAAAAATGATTCATTAAGAGGAATAAGGAAAACATATTACTGTGTTTGATTCAATCTAGTTTGAGTCAATCTAGTTTTGTTGTGATGGACCTTGCTTTTGCCCATGCTTTTGGAATCCTGAAATCCTGGGCTTTCTTACATTGCTGTAAAATATGAACAAGTTATTTGTCAAGTGAGGTTCCATTTCTGTTCGGTTTATTTTCTGTCATCTGACTTTGTTGTCCCGTAGAGCTGAGCTATGATGACAGGTTTCATATGAACAACCTCAATACTTCTTCCTCTATGCCTCTTGTCTGTGGGACAGGAATTGTCTTCCAGGCAGGGCTTCCACTGGAGTTTCTGATTCTCCGTAGGTTTCATCTTCTCAAGACTCAAACCAAGAAGAGAGCAGAGCTAGGCTGTTGGGCTGATAAATAGTAAAGCTCATTGCGGAGCTCCACAAATGTAGGTGAAGAGCTGGTTTGCACATAAGAGCTGCTGTCAGAGTTACCAACTCTGAAGGAGTTGCTGAGAAACAGTCCATGTATTTGAGTACTGGGTCTTACTCTGGGAGAAGAGACAATGTTTCGTCCCCAAATACTACTCTATTTTACATAAAACAGATGGGTAAAATTCCTAACTTGTATTGTTGTTTTCTTTTCATTACTTCCTTCCAGGTATCACTGCCCAGTGCCTAAAATTTTCTATGTCCAGTTAACTGTTGGCAACAGTGAGTTTTTTGGTGAAGGAAAGACTCGTCAAGCTGCTAGACATAATGCTGCAATGAAGGCCCTTCAAGCTCTTCAGAATGAGCCTATTCCAGAAAAATTACCTCAGGTCTGTGCTTCAGGAAACTTCTTTTTTTTTTAAATAACTTGCTTTTTCACTGCTATTTTTTAAAGTGGCATATATTGCTGCTTAAAACGTTGTGTCATATTTTAAAAAATATTGAACAGAAAAATTATTCTCAGAATAATCTTTCTAAATTGAAAGCAAAAATATAATAATATTTCCCAGTCAAAGAAGCCAAGTACTTGCAAGACCTCTGGGAGCAGCTGAAGACCACTTGGGATACTGTAGGTTCTCAATAGCAGATATGGTAGGAAACTAAATTGAATCCTCAGTCAAGTAAATCTCTGTGGCTTGGTTATGCTGAGGTTAAGGGGCACTGGTTGCAGGTTAGTCATGAAAAACACCTCTGTTACTTCATGGGTTAGAGCTGTAGGTGACTGGAGAAGGCTGGAGGTAACACTTTGCCAAGGTCATGATGGAGGGAGTACAAAGTGTTGCACTGTGTAGAGCTGAGTGTAGCTCTCCAGAGAACTGGAAACTGGTTGAAATAGAGTTTAAGGGCTTCATGGTGCCGAGGTTCAGGCTCCTCTCTACTGCGGCCCATGGCAAGTGCACTCAGGGCACCAGTAAGTGGTGGGGTGTGCTGTCCCCATGGGACATGGTCCATCTTAGTAAAACTGTATTTCCTTCAGCAAAACTGACCATTTTAGTTATCTATGGCAGATGATTGATTCATCGCTCCTCAAACATTGGGCATGGATCAGAGCCAGTACACATCATGCCCTGGCTGTCCTCAGTTACATTATGAGTTGAGCTTTCTTCTCCAGTCACTGACACTGTGTTCCTGAGGGAGCTAGGACAGGCCTGCTGGTACCCATCTAGTCATCCCATCAGTAACTCAGTGAACTTGACTGGAATGGGATCCATGGAATATAGCACAGTAGTTACTTACATAGGTCTATCGTTTGGCCTTCATGGCCATCCTTAATGCAGTCTTCTGTATATTCTTCTTCCATTTCAAGCTATCCTTTCTTTCTTTTATTAGAAAAAACTTAATTAAGGACAAAATCTTTTGTACACATTAAGCCACTGTAAAGGGGTATTGCCATCTTAATACCTAATTGCACCAATGTGTAGAAGAGCATAAGGTGAGCAGAAGCAAAAAGTAATCAGCCAACAGGGCAGGGCTGCTGGTGAATGTGCTTTCACAAAGAGCTATTGTGTGTCTGCCAAAGCACCTCTGCTGTCTCATAGATGTGAGGCTGAGAAAGGCCTTACAATTAAAGTGTCAGTTGTGGGAATGAGGATCAAATTTAAATCCACGGTGCCTGAGACACTCCTGAACATATTTTATGTTCCAAAGGCTTGAAACTTTATTGCTCAGTACTAAGGTCTAAGTCTTGATCCTCTCTTTTCTCCACTCTCTGTTAGGTTCTCTACTATGTTTGGTGAAAAAATATGCAGGGAATTAAATTGTAAGGGCAGAGGGGACAATGAGGGATTTTCTGGACAGATGTGTTTGTATTAATCATGAGAATTTAAACTGTAGTTTCTAGTTAGGTTATACATATCTGGTTAAACTAGAGTACAGCTAGAAAACCTAAACATTCTTGACTTGAAGGCTTGCTGACAGTCCAGTGGGCATTATATTATTTTATGTAAATTATGCCAGTGCTTGACTATTCTCCAATTCAAAGATAATTTGTGAGGTATTTCTTTTAGAATTCACTTAGCTTCATTTTCTATTTAATTGGTATTTTCTTATGTTTGCTAAATGTAACCAACAGATATCAAAAATCTCTCCCACGTGTACATTTACAGATTATTTTTAAGTATTTTTGAATCTTTTTATAGAACTGATTGTTTTCATCATGTATCAGTGCAAAGTTGTTTTTTCTAATCAGTAGTTTGTTCTTTGGGCTTTTTTTTTTTTTTTTTTTTTGCCAGGTGTTTAGATTACTAGTGTCCTGTATAAAGAACAAACTTAATTGAATATCATACCAAGTAGTATTTTCACTACAGGTTTTTACAGAATAGTAGTATCCCATTCTTTATATCCCCAGTTGTTTTTTTTTTACTTTTAGATATTGTCCTTTTAACTCTGCTGATCTTTCTCAGTGAACCTAATCAGCAAACCTAATCAATTTGCCTGTCCTGTAAGCAATGATCTACATTCTTGATTTCAGTGGTATTTTACATTTCATTACATGAAATGAGCTAGAGGTCCTACATAATTTCATTGTAACTACCCTTGTTATTGTTTTGCATGGCACCCTTTTTTCTGGAGGTTCTATAAACTTTATAATGTTTTTGTTTTGTATTTAGAAGGCATGTAAATGGCTTTTTTCAGAATCAAAATTTTACAACAATTTCATGAGACAAAAGGTGTTCTGTCTGCCTGCTGTAGCTGAATGCTGGATTTTTGGCCCTGTGTTATCTTAAAAAGTAATATATTAAGAGTTAAAAAAAGGTAGATAAAAGATTGATCAATTTCATTTTAATGTGAAGAACCTAGTGCTTTTTTAATGTTTTAGAACTGTGGTATCTGTATTTTGTAGCTATGCTGGTGGCTGAAGATTTAGATCAGACTTTGTTATGTAAGATGGGAGCTCTGCAGGAATCCACCTAATTCAGCCCAAGTGTCTTTGATGTTTACCTCCACTAATAAAAAATTAGGAGCCTGGCCAAGGTTACATGGTTGTTGAGAGATCCCAGTTTGAAGTATTTCAGAGCTTTGCACTTTGAAAGTAGCTGGAAGTGAAGCCTCTGAGAACTAAGGAAATGTGGCCTGGGGACAAAAACCAAAGGCAGTAGTTGCAAAAGACAAAACTCTGACTGATTCTGGTGCTGATGGTTGTGTGAGAAAATTTAGATTTATCTGAAAAGTAAAGCAAAGCTGAATTTTAGGCAGAATGTTTCATGTGCCTTTTGTTTTTTTATCTCTTTGTCTCTCTGTTTGTTATGTTCCTATGGATAAATAAATAATGTTCTGTGTCAAGCAAGCTGTTCTCTGTCACTACCTTTTCACACTGGTCATAACTCCCAGAGGGAAGTTGATGGAGGGGCCATTAACCAGCTGGACCTGCTGAGGACACCTGTAACCTGGTGACCCAGTCAGAGTGTGGGGGTGATTGACTGAATTTCTTCTGAGAGAAGTAGTCTTCTGTACTTTCCAAGAAGTACAAATTTCTTCCTTGCTAAGAAGGGGTACCCACAGAGAGCCTGACAAACAGGTCAAATGACCTGTTTGATCCTCATGTTTGACACAAGTGTGTACTCAGACAGTTGTTATCCATGTCATTAATAAGACTAACATCCATAGACATTATTTTGCTGTTTATAATTAATTTATAAATTAATGTGTATGAAGCATATGCACTTATGAAGCATAAGCACAATATATATGGCTTCAGTCAGCAGATGTCTGATAATGGGGTGCTGAGATGAATGTACAAATGCCGATTTACAGCCTGACAGGAGACTTCAAAATCTTTGAGAAATTGGGGGGAGAAGGATATTATATTTTGTTGATCTTCTAAGAATTGTAGTATGATTATGTATCATTTTCAGAATGGAGAAACAGGAAAAGAATCAGAAGAAGATAAAGATGCAAACAAATCTGAGATCAGCGTAGTGTTTGAAATTGCTTTGAAGCGGAATATACCTGTCACTTTTGAGGTATGTGTTACATTTTTGTCTGTTACATATTTATCTTGCTAAGAAAGTATTAAAAAAAGGTACCACTAAAACTCAACACAGGTAATATTCATATATGAAAAATATGACTTTCATATTCATGGAAATTATAAAAAAAATTGTCAGTGTATCAGAGTCTAAGACAATGACTTATTGCTGGTAAAATAGATGCTCTTTCAGAACTTTTTAGAGATCTAATATTTGGTTGCAAAGACTGGGATGGCAGAAAGACAGTTAAACCATCTTCTGTACAGAGCTGTGGGTTAGAATCTGTAGCCACACTCAATCTGATTTGAAATAATCTTCAAAAGAGTTAGCCAGAGTCTTCGCTTTATCTGTTGGCGTTCATACACTAGAAAAGTTCCAATTGAAACATTTCACCTTCAGTGTGCTATTTTCAGAAAGTCATGAGTATCTTTCACTCTGATTCTGTTTCACTTATCTATTTCTACTTAAGCTTTCACAAGTTTTTTTTGTTAGTTTCATATGATTTTATCTATGAACCCACTTCTGACACCTTAGTTTACCTGAAGTAATAAAGAACATTTGGAATAGTTCCAGTGCTATCAATAAAGCAACTATGGGAGAATGAGTGATACTAACAGGAATTTTTTTCTGATGAGAAACTTCTTACAAAACCTTGTTGTAAAAATCTAACATCATTGTTGTAGGAAGCACCAGATTTTTCAAGCTGTTTTTTTCTTCTTCTTTTATTTTAATGCAGAAAATGCTAATGTAAGTGGCCTTTTATGTTTTTATTTTTCTGCATTTTGTTCTACATTGAAACTGAGTCTGCATGAAAGACATGGATAGTGCTTATACTGGTGATGGTTATTTTCTCCAGTGCTTTTTCCTTTTAAAGTACAGGCATGTATTTGCATGTGAAAAGAATCAAAACCCCTAAGCTGTGGCATGCCTTACAGTGTGCTGTATGCAGTTTACTGACATGTTTGGCCCACGTCCCTGAATTGGCCAACATCAAATAAGCTATTTAGACCTTCTTAGAAATCTGAGAAATCTCTCAGAAGGTAGGTAAGAAAGACAATATTGTTCATGACTAAGGCATTCCTCGGTATGGCAAAGGCATATATGCTTCATATATATGGTCTATGTGATATGGGCTAATTAGAACATTAAGAGAATGTAAAATCTAGAGGATAAAACTGGGATGTCTGGGGTTGTTGGTGTATCAGTTTGCTACTACATGCCAATCACCTAACTCTTAGCTAAGAGCAGATGTAATGGAAACACATGCTTGTGTTTCAGAAAGGAAGTTCATCATTAATGTCTCGTTTTTCAAACATTGTTTTCTACCCCAAACATTTTAAAATATTTGGAATAGTTCCATACCAATCAATGCACTAAATTGTAAGGAGATGTATGGTCACTGGTCACAGAGGAGCTTGGAAGTTGTAAAGAAAAGAGAGGTATTGCTTTGAATGTGTTCTTCACTCCTGTTTGAGCTTATTAAAGGGAGAGCATTTGATAAGGAGAGAGTGAAGGCAGAGATACTTTGTAGGGAAAAATCGAATGTGTCACTTGCCAAAGAATGTTAGCAACATTGAAAAAAAGACAGTTTCTTGCTCTCCTGACAGGTTTTGTGTTACTTCCTGCCTCTAAATCTAAGTATAGGTGACATTCTCAAACAGAGTTTCGACTGAACCTGGTTCTGGCTTACTTTTCAGTAAAACTGCTAAGCAATTATGGATAATCCCCAGGATCTGATGTTTCTAATAGGATTTTATTTACTAATGGTTTTGTGTTATTCCATGCAGGCATCAAAGCATTTTCTAGCTTTTATTTTGTGTGTGGTAGCTATAAAATTATCTGCCTTTTCTTCATCTGACAAAGCTTTAGCCAATGTTCCAACAGTGCTGGGTTATGCAACAAAGTAATGATCATAAATATATATAAAGTTCTATGTTAACATGTCCTCAGAATTGCACGAGGGGTGAACTGTGTCAGCCTGTAATGTGGCTAGTTTTGTTAGCCTGTAATGTGGCTAGTTTTAATTGTCTAGGAACTTTAGGATGAGTTTTAAAAACTTTCAATCTTTTAAGTTGTTAAATAAAAACATTCAGTTGTAACAAAGAACAAGCTTGACTCCGTACTTGTCACTGGTGCATTCTTAGCTAAGTTTGATCCATCAACTTTTAAGTCAAAGTACAACTGCTGTAAGGCATTTGTGGGGTTCTCAATGAACAGTTTTAAGGATGACTACAAAAGTGTTTGCTGTAGGAACTGTTACAGTAGCTGTAGAATGGTCTTTTCACTTCTTATTCCTGCCTTGACAGTAGGCTAAAATATTGCTTTTTGCTTTTTTTTTTTTTTAATGTATATGTTTTTTTATTCCTTATTTGTTAGTAAGGAATAGATGAGCCTAGAAGACATAACTGAGGTCAACAGCTTCAGATATTAGAACATGTTGGGGTGTTTCAGATTGCCATTTTATTTTCAATATTTTTCCTTGGAGTGCGGTGTTATTTCTTTAGAATGGCAAATATAATGATGGTTTATTTTTGTTTGTTGTTTTTTTTTTCATTCTCAGTATCAGGAGTGAAGGCATAGAGTGCCTGAACAGGCAAAATTTCTGCCCCTCCATCCCTGTCCAGTGTTCTGCTGGAAAGTGTTCTTATGTCCCAATCTTACCACAGTAAGACAGAGATTCTGCACTTTGATCCAGGGACAGGCCAAATTTTAAACTGTGGGAGAGTAGTTCTCTGCAGGAAGTTTCACCTATCTGGCTTCTGCTCTCCTGGGAATGGAGGCTTTGGATGACTGACTACTGAGTAACTCTCAGTTGAGTTTTGCAGAATGGTCACTCTTCTCACTGCAGCTTTACACTTTGATGTTCAGACTCTTCCTTTTTTAATTTTTTTTTTTTTTAATTTTATTTTTGTAACTGGAAAAATCTGGTATATCTGTCTGCACAAGCTCCTGGAAATATATTGATATTTTAAAATCTTATAAGTAATTGTGTATTCATAAATGTAGGTGCCATGGGTTTTTTGATCTGATTTTTGTCTCCTCTGGTTTTGGGGTTTTTTTTAAATATATGTTTAATCCTGTCCTAATCTTTTGAATTTTCTACCTGGCATCTCATTAATAATTAAACCAGTGTTACCCTTTCACTGTAGTCATACTTCTGTTTTTCATTTATCAGCATGATTCATTAAGTTAAGCCAAATTCATTTTTGATGTAACTTGACCTTAGATGTGTTTTGGCCCCATGTGTTTTCTCTTGCTGTAATTATTCTTTAAGTCCATGGAACAGAAAAAGAAAAGTGTATTGAACTGTCACCCTTAATCAAATTCTCAGCTTTAAATTAGCCATGATTAGGTCCACAGGTCGTATCTTTCAACTGAGGAAATAGTTTAATGTCCTAATGTGTATAGTGTTCTTAGATAACAAAGGCTGAATTTCTTTTTAGTGTTTTCTGTCCCAAGGCTCATAGCACAACCGTCTGAAATCATATGCAGTAAAAAGATCTGAAATCTGGGGTTAACCAAAAATGTCGTTAGTTAATTTTTTTTTTTTTTTTTTTGCTTGATTACCAAATTTGGATGTTTAGCTTGATCCAGATCCCATCTGAATCCTATGGAGTTCATTCCATTGACAACACAGACTTTTTTCCATTTACACACTAACAAAGATACAGTTCTTAATGTTTTCCAGTCAATTATTTACCCTGTGTCACATACTTAAAAGATGAAAACCACACCAGAATGCATTAGTTTTACATTAAGAAATATGTTTCTGTGTATATGAAAATATAATCTGGTTTGGTATTAACATTCTTTCTCTCATATATATATATATATTTATATATATATTTGTGTGCATTTATATAAATATGAGAAAACTTATATAAACTAATATTTTAGGAACTCAGCAATTGTATTTCTTAACCAAGTTATTTTTTCCTTTTTCATTTGGTCAGTATAGACATTCTTGTATGTTTTATTAGTACGTTATATTGCATGTAAAGACAAACACCTATGTAACAGTATTAGTAGAACCACAGAAACATTAAGGACCTTAGTAAGGTTAATTTAGTTATGTTTTCCAGCAGGTGTGCTGTAATCCTTGGATAACAAAGCACAGGGATGATTTGAGATACTGTAAAAGAGAGTGAGAAACGCTGCAGTGCGATGAGGTGCTCAGCATGGATACGAAGCCCAGCTGTGTCTGAGAGCAGGAGATCCTGGCACTGGGCTCATCCCAGCTCTGGTGCAGGCAGTGCAGCATCCTGGGGCTCAGCGTGGCTCAGTGCATTGAAAGCACTGCTGCCTCCTCATGTGGTCAAGCATTAGTGGGCAATGTTCAAGTGAGGCTGTGTTGAAAACATTTCTGACATTAATACCTGGAATCTTAGAGTGGGAACACTCCTGGACTACAACAGAAAAAATCCCATTCTGGCATAGATGTCATCTTATTCTGGGAAAATGGGACAAAGTTGTCTGTTAATTTTAATTTTGTGTCTTTTTATTGATATATGCTGTGGTAATTGTATTTGCTGGGTGAAGTTGCCACAAAAAAGAACTTAAAAAAGAAATACAAGCCTAAGGAGACCTCATTACAGTGCAACAGCAAAACGAAATAATGCAAGGGACATGACCTTGATAAAAAGAACTTTAATACAAAACATGTTGTAATAATGTTAAGATTGAAGGTTTGAGCACATTAAAACTACAGTTATTACACAAAGAAGGCCCTGGTACCTTTACCTCAGTCCCATTTCCCTTTCCTCCTCAACCTAGAGAGACATTACTCTTCTTCAACAAATGGTTTGATATAATTCCATCAAATGAAAAAAAAATTTATATTTGTATTGATTTTGAAGGTATTATAAAGAGAAGCCTGTCAGATACTCTAATGTCTCCTTATACATATTGCGTATAACAAAGATTAAATTAGGTAGCTGCTTCCGCCCATCAAACAAAATAACTGAACCTTTTCCCAAATGAGGTCTTAATTCCTGATAGACATTGTCCAGACCAGTAAATGGTGTGTGCATACATGAAGAGATGGCTATCCTAGCACTTGCAGTGCTGTGATTTGTGGGTGAATGCATTCTAGCATTATGCATTCATTCTATGCATTCTTTTAGCCTTCTAAAAGATGTGTGTGTGAGTGTGTGTGTGTACACACACGTGTGTGTGTGTGTGTGTGTAAAAATGAGGACAGAAAAACAACTAAAGGAAGGTACAGCATTCAGAACTTAATTTCTTTCCACATTACTGTAACTTGTTGTAGTGAAGTACTTCAAATGGGCATTTTACTGTTGTGCTAAAAGTGTTTGGAAGGGAATGAATAAATTATTTTTTTTTCAGAAATTATTGCCTTTTGTGTGAGCTATGATGGCTCTTCTGGTAATTCTTTTCAGTACTGTTGGGAGGGACAGCTGAGAGTCATGGAGGCAAGAATGTGTCAAATTTTCAAATGTATGGGATATTGCTCTGAGCTGTGTACTCTGGCAAGGCAAGAGTTAAGAGCAGGCATCTTGCCTGCACCTATTGAGACTGAAGTTTGGGACTATGAACATCCAATGGTTTAATGATAATAGAAAAAAAAATTACTAACAGGTTGAGGTAATGCCAAATTAATACAGTTTTGAATATGTTTTGTATAAAGAAATAGTCAAAGCCTGGTAGACCTTCATGGATTTAATTGCTTTAGTATGTGAAGCACCTTGAAAAGAAAAATCCATCAGCCTTGGTTTAATTATGCATAATTGCGGTATATTGTGTTATTCTATAATTCTTTAAAAATGTAGGTCTACTCTTGTTTTCTGTGAAACACAGAATACAGTGGTTAGATTTGCTTTATCTAACTAGTCTTAATTTTCTGTCCTCAGACCTTGTATTGTCATTAATACTTGCCCAAGTTCTATGAAAACCCATCTAATGCCTTCAGTTACCAGGAAGGCTGGACAAGTAATAGGTTCATTGCAGAGATAACAAATATTGTAACCCTTCTTGTAGGGTTTTGACTCAGTGTTACTTCCTCTTAAAAGGTGATTAAAGAAAGTGGACCTCCTCACATGAAGAGCTTTGTTACGCGAGTTACAGTCGGAGAATTCACTGCAGAGGGAGAAGGCAACAGTAAGAAACTCTCAAAGAAACGTGCTGCAATGGCTGTCCTACAAGAACTTAAGAAACTTCCTCCTCTTCCTGTGATTGAAAAGCCAAAACTTTACTTTAAAAAGCGTCCAAAAACAATATTGAAGGTATGTGTCCACCTTTGACATAATTAAGAATGTTTGCTCAGAAAGTAACAGTTAGATTTAAAATCAAGAAAAGCTTATTTGTCACTTTCTTTCAATATTGTTACAGTTGCTTGTTACTGTCAATATCGTTACTTGTTTGCCTGTGCTAATATGCCTGGGCTTTTTTTAAATCCTGAGAATGCTGCAGGATTCTCACACAGAATGGCTTGTAAATAGCTCACATCACTGAGGTCTTCAAGGGTTTGGTTCAAGTCTAGTGGAGGATCAAGTCCTCCAAGCAGCTCTGTCCAGCCATGTGAAATTTTAGCATCATCTCCTCAGAGAATCCGTTTTAGCATATCTAGTGGTTCTCTCCCTGGGCTCTCTCCCCTCTCCAGTTTGAAGAGGGAGAGAGATACATGAAACAGTAAATTAGTGGGGTGCTACTTCAGTGCTTCAGTACTTTACTAAAAGTTTGACCATTAGAAATCGGTATACTCAGGATACAAAGTGCGGTTCTGAAACAGCCACCAGAAAACCACTTTAAAATAAGAAAGTACTTTGGAGAATGCAAAAGTGGATTTGGAAAATGTACAAAAGACGTATTTGTCACCTTCCTCTTTTCATTTGCCTTCAATACAGAATAAGTGATTTTTCAGGAAAACCTAAATTAATTATGTACCTGTCTCCTACTAAAATCCTGGGAATCCAATTCTCAGAAACTTACATGAAAAAATGGGCAGGAAAATTACTTTGTGGGAAATCATCAGCATTAATGCAGCTTTAAAGCTGGAAGATTGGAAAAGTCTTTTGGCTTTGGCTTTTACCAAACATCTTGGAAAGTTTTTCTCAAGAAAGACTTTAAGGGTATAATAATGAAAAAATCTCTTATATTACCATATACCATTTGCCATTATGAACTAAAATTTAATTATACACAGTTGGTCTTGTTAGAAAGAGACAATAATTGTCAAAATAAGCTGGATATATAGATGGGTTTTATTTTTTGAATAGCCAAGCTTCTGAAATGCTTTCAATGTGCCCATTTCTTTCAATTTAACTTGCATGTGTTTTGAGCATCAAAAAAAGTGGCAACAATAACTTCTTTTTATTTGTATATGTATTTATGAGGCTGTATCTTATGGCTTGCTCCTTATTTAGCCTGATCTGCATTTTTTCTCTGCCTGGCTTCTTGCCCACACAGCTGCCCTTGTATATGACATTGTCATAGCTCTTTCACCTACATCTTCTCTAGCTACTTCAGCAGTTACACTATGTAGGATTTGCTGCACAGCTTTCTAAATATACTATCCCTCTCTGGTCTTTGCCTTCAGTTGCTGATCATTTCTTCAGGTTCCTGAACACTTGTTTGTTATTTGAGAAGCTCAAGCAAGCATGAGTGCTCATCTTCTCTTAGCCTGCAAATGGTTTCATAAAAGGGAAATAGCTTCATAACATTAAAGAAACAATTCTACATCCAAATGCCATTGACATTTGCAAGTGCATTCTTTGTGTTATCCTATATAAATCAGTAAAGTTTGACTTCAGAAAAACTTTTGTGGGTCTTAATTTCTTCTTAAAGTCTACAAACAAATATTTTCATAGCTATGTGCTCTGAAAGAGCATTTGCCGTGTAAGTAATAATTCATTAAAAGAATTTCAGAGTTAGAGAGTTTTTGAGGACTGTAGTTTTTTCCTCTGTCTGTGTAATCTTGGACAGACCACTTTGTCAGTCCTTTTGTTTCCCTGGCATGAGATCAGTCCCCCCACCAACCATACTTTTTGGCATGTAATTGTGAGGATTATAGCTTGTTAAGCATTTGAAATACTTTACGGGTGGTTCACCATAAGCAACAATTCTAGCCATTCACTTCACAGAAGTATTTTGAGGGTAAATTCATACAACACACAGAGAAAACCCTCTGCCCCTTTAGTTGCAAGTTGCACTGTAGGATGGAAGGCCTGGAGTGCTGAGAAGGAAAGCAGGAAGGTTGAGAAAGGAAGCTTCCTTATGTATGGCAAATAATTTTTGTCCCTGTGTAAATACCACCTTTTCTTAGTGTATTGCATGATCCAGCATTGGGGCAACCTATTGTAAAGGGTTAGGGGGAAGGATCCTAGAAACAGAGCAGTAAGATATAACTGACTAGTGAGTCCGCTGATTTTCATCCATCCTTATGTGGAGCTCCACAGATAGGGGAGGGTTTTCATAGCTTGCAAATGCAAGATATGCACACTACCTGCAACAATGGCAGACAATTTCTTTCCACAGCTTTGAGCTGAGGATTCTTATCTTTTGCCTCATGATCAAAAAATGGAAAGTAAGTGACTTCTTATCCTCTCAAAGGGAGTATTACAAAAGAGAGAATCCTAGTAAATGTTTTATTGGAGCAGTATAGTAGTTATAGGGATATAAACTGAAATAATGAATCTTTCTTTTAAACATGGTTTAGACTGGACCAGAATATGGTCAAGGAATGAATCCCATCAGTCGTTTGGCTCAGATCCAACAGGCCAAAAAGGAGAAGGAGCCAGAGTATGTTCTTCTTTCAGAGAGAGGAATGCCTCGCCGTCGAGAATTTGTCATGCAGGTATCATTTGCTGTCATGTTAGAGATAATGGCCTTACTGTGTTTTGTTAAACTCAAGCAAAATGGTGACATAATATGAAGTGGATCTCCTTCTGTTTAGCTTTTTGCCTTGCTGTCAAATATACAGGAATAGTATGAAATACAGTATCAGAAAGCCCATCTAAACTTTATTCTTTCTTTTAGTGAAACAAATGGCAATTGAATTATGTGCTTCCTAGATGCTTTTCTTGTGTTTTGCATTATTTTACACTCATATTTTTATTTCACTTGATTGTTATTGTCTTTATCCCTGATATTTCATTATTTATTTACCTTTATTTGTCTTTTTGGAAGAAAAGTAAAATTGGGCTGGTGTTGATCTGAGGATTCCAGCAATACTTAGTATTCTGAAATGTGGGTATTAATATCTCTGTATTACCAGGCATTTTGGCTCTAAAAAATAATGCTGTAAATTTTTTCAGATCTCCAGTTTCTTAGTGACTTTATTTATCTCTGAAATACAAGAAAAAAAGCCAACCACATGTTTTAGACTGTCCTCTGACTGGACCTAATACTGAAAGAGTAGATCATTAAAATTATTTTCAAATTTAAATTAAGAACATGTACAAAGATTTGGTAGAACTGTGATTTTTTGTTAGATAGCACAACAGCAGGTTGGGAAAGATTAGAAACAGGAAAGGATTCTGTATTCTTGTGTTTTCACTCAAGGGTAATTTTGTGCCGGAACAATTCAGAACAGCATACCTCAGCATGTTTTGACTTGTTGTCCAGAAACCACACCAAAATGTCACTTCTGATCACAAGCAAAATTTATGATGTTCCAGCACCTCCTTCTCCAGAAAATTAGTTATGTTTTTGCTTAAATCTCTAAGTTCCACCTTCATGTCTATGAAGATAAGCTAGTAATCTTAATTTTCCTGGATTTCAGTGGTCTTCCTTCATGATTTATTATTTTTCTCTCTGAAGGAAAAGGAAGTATTTTGTTCCTTTTGTTGCATAATCTTTTTTTTTTAATATAAACTTGGATTTCAAACATTTTATGAGACCTGAAAGTATTTGAAAAACAGTTATCCTGTCACAGAAAATCTCATTTCCCATGCTTAGACCCCCATGGGACTGTCTACACTTGGTAGGTGTTGTGTGGGGCCTCAGAAGAACAATGTAGCATAGCCCAGTATCAGGAAAATGGGCTGGCAGTTTAGTTTTCTGTTGGAGGAGTGTCAATAATGGCAAAGTCTTTGGTTTGTACAAAAAAGGAATCTTAAAAGCAGTGAATATGTAGAAGATTCCTGTATCTAAGAAAGAGTTAAAGAAACTCCATAGAGCAGTTGCTTTGCTATAAATACTTTTAAACTCCATTTTCACCTTTTTTGTAATCTTTTCACACTAAAATTATTCTGCTATTTATCCCACCTTCAGGAAGTCTCAGTGGATTCATTTTGACATGCCGAAAACCTTATCAGAATAAAAAAATCCTTTGTATAAACTCTTTAAACCATGTTTTCATTTAATTTAATTGAATGTGGAAGTAAAATATCCAGAGATAATATGTTCATTTTTATCTGTCACACAAAGAGCAAGTTTAGATGTGATGAAATGGATCCAATTACTTGTCCTGGCTACTAGATAAACAGAAGAAAACCTCTGATGACATTAGTTGGTGTTCTGTTCCCAAAGTTAATTTCAGAAACCTCTTTCTCTTTGTAGTCAGGCCTTTAATCCTTGATAGAGGTTATAGTAATAGCGAAACCAGTTTTACAGGTTTGAGAAATAGCGACGCATTGATTTATTGTGAGCTATGTTATAAATTATCTTTTTGGTTTGTCCCATTAAAGTCCCTCAATTTTATTGCATATAAACTGATAGCAGATTGGCTATTTTCTAATTGTTATTGTGAACTGCATAGAAGATGAAGTTTATATTTCAAGATTAATAATATTTTTTGCTTAGGTAGACAAATCTTTTTTTGCCTAATGATGTATATATATGTACTTTGAAGAGATATTCATGATAATTATTTATTTACATCCTCTTCCTAATATTTAGAATTAAGAAGTATTTGAATAAAGAAGAATTTAAACTTTTAGGAAAATACATATATGATAAATTGAGGAAAGTGAAGAATTATTGAATGTCTTAAACTACTAAATATAATTTATTCTTTATTTAGCATTTGTATGCCTTTTAAAGCTCCCTCCAAACTGTTTCACATCTTTGACCTCTGGGGTTTTTTTTGTTGTTCTGATCACCTTGACAATTTTATTATTTTTATTTGATTTTGATTTCCTTTTTTTGACATGGTTTTTAAAACTGTGCACTGTTTTAAGACACAATTTCGTAAATAGAAGGGCTTAAGGACCAAGCAAAATACACCCATCAAAGAGCTATGAATATTGCCTAAATGAATAGCAGTGAGAGTGCTCATGTTACAAATCAGACACATAGATTGTTATGTGTCCAAGAGTTTTAAGGATGGTACCAAAGCCAAGGATTAAGTTGGAGCCACACATTTTGTGGATATCTATTGCCTACGGTTTGTCCTTATTTTGGGGTTTTAATTTCTCCTAGCGTTATGAAAGGCATCATGTTTGTCAGAAACCCTTTGTACTGTACAGACCACAAGTCCACTGAGGAGCCTTCTTTCCAATGACTGTTTGGTTCAAAGCTTGTCAGGTGTAAGCAGTTCCAGCCTGTGTTCCTTGCAGTGCAACAAAATGAGAGGAGTGCAAATATGATTTTCATCCTTTTTTAGAAACCATTCTCGTTACATCTCCAGTCTCTTTGTCTCTCCATTGTTCTGAGGTCCTTCCTACAAGAAAGAGGAAGCACAGACCCTGGGGCAGTTCCAGTGTTAACAGAGTGGGGGAGAGGTTCATGAGGGAGAATGGGGGTGGTGGAAGAGAGAGGCAACTGTGTTTGCACTGAGATGCAGAAAAATGTAGCTCTTGGGTATGAGTTTGGTGGCCTTAGTCTCCTTTTGCACTGCTGTGGCTTTTTCAAGATCGCATCTTCATCAAAAGAGCTGACAGGTGTTGATAGATCAGCAAGAGTATTATATGGTGATATTAAGGAGTCATGCATTTTCATCATTATGATCAATATTTTCTTTTTAAGGTAAAAGTAGGCAATGAGGTTACTACTGGAACAGGCCCAAACAAGAAAATAGCTAAAAGAAATGCAGCAGAAGCAATGTTGCTACAGCTGGGATACAAAGCCTCTACTCCTCTTCAAGACCAGACAGAAAAGGTGAGAACCAATTGTTGTGATGCCCGCAATTTACCCTGGTCTAGATTTGTAAGCTGTATCAGCTAATCACTTAGTAAGACTGGAAGCTTAAGCTTGTGCACACCCTGTTTTAGGGAGTTGCTTGTCACAGATTAGCCTTTGCTCAGCTACAGCTCTACAGCTACACTTACTACTAAGTGTAACCTCTGCTCCTGTGAGAGTAATTAGGAACAGAAACACAGTCCCATAGTGTGTGTGCTAAAGTGTACATGTGATCCATGCACATATTTCTGCTTACAAATCAAGATGAACGTGCCTCTTGCTTTTATTCCATTCTGGGCATCCATGAGAGCCCAGTGGAACAGAAAGAACAGAAAGGAACAACCTTAGTAATTTTCATATATGAAGTAGTAGTCAATGTTTATCTTCCCATTGCATTTGCCCTAAAAGCATTACAGAAAAATAATGGCCTTTTCACATTTGATGACTGATAAAGAAAATGTTTTTTTATGATAAAGAAATTGCATTTTAAATTCATATGCGTTGCAAGGATGTATTTCCATGTTAGCTATCTGTAACTTAGCACTCCTCTCCTGTCTTGAATTTATTGATAAGGGGTTTTGTAACCAAAATTGGGTGTTAAAGTTTTGCCTTTTGTATTCTGAAAAGATATTTGATAAGGTATTTGACTAACCTGGGGACCCTAAACAGCTTCTGTCATATACAGGGTCAGTGCATATTTTGTTAATTACTTACATGTTTACTGTGGCTGCCCTAGGTAGCCAACAGAATGTTTTGTTGGGCTTTTCTAGGACTACATGATAAATCTGAATATAGTATATTTACATATACATAGATGTAAATATGAAGATAATCTGTTCTTTATGTTCTTTATTCCTAACTAGGAAAATATAAATGCTGTTCTGGTTACTTGACCCCACCTTCTTCTGTTTCACTCTCCTTTGAGAGTAGCAGCAATATGTGTGCTGTTCACACTCACCTTCACTGTGTTCTTCACTATGTCTTAGTCACAGACAAGTGTGAAATACTCTAAACAGAGTAATTGGAAGCTGGATGATGTTCCTAGTGAGAACATACTGTGCAGACACTGCCATTTAAAAAAAAAGCTTATGACTGAGTCAAATGATAATTCATTTTCACCAGAATGCTGAGACATTTCTGCTGTAGAATATACTCTCTATGGTATAAAATGATCAACTTTTACTTCACTGCTAATTTGGCCAAATGGCTTTATTAAAAAAACAAGTCAAAACAGAAAAGTGGGTTTTTTTTTTTTTAGTACGAAAATGTAGGTTTTCATTCTTGGATTTTAAATCATCTGAACTAATTTTACTCAGTATTTTTCAGAAATAAAACCTGAAAAAATTCAGCCCACAGCATAGTTGCTTTGGAGAGCTCTACATAGTGGAAAATTGTAGTTACGTTGAAATCCTTACCAAAAAATTGAGTGGCTAAAAAGGAATGCTGCTGCTTTGTTTCCCTGCATTTATTAAGCTATTGCTTACAAGTGCATTGTCTTTAGAAAATCAGGCTTAATTGCATACTTGCAGATGTAGATACTTTAGGATTGGTAGACTAGTGTACACTGGCCTAATATTATTCTGAACAAAATGAACAAACATGTTACTGTATCCAAAAAATGTGAAGTACTCAACTTTTATGGAGTGGCAGTATTCTAACAAAATCATGAGAAATTTTTAAAGCTTTGTTGGGGTTTAAGGACATGAAATATCTAGAGCATCTGGTTTTATCTTCTGTATATAACAGACTGGACATATTTGGAGATGCACAAGTTAGTTTGTGTAGCTGAAAGAATTTTAACTTTCAAACTAAACTGTAGTGGAGAAGAGGGAAAATAGCCCTTAGATCTCTATCAATTTGAGCATTGCAAAGTTCCTTGCATATAAATTCCACAATAAAGATATACCATTAGAAGATACTTGTTTCACTGTTTGAATCCAAAATGGGTCCCAGGGTAGATTAGCTGATGTAGCAGGTTGGCATCTAAATAGATAATTTTCACTTGTAGGTTTTTTGATGATGTTAAGAAAGGCAATTCTTTATTCCCCTGTGCCCCCTTTTCCTCAAGTCCTTTCATTCCATTCATCCTCCCTTAAAAAGCAAAATTGAATTCAGTGTTTGTTTGTTTTTTTTCCCTGAACCCTCTGCTACTATATTTATCAGTTTAATGGAGACCTAATGTACATGCTGATGAAAAGCAGGGAAACAATCGTTGAAATACCTGCTTTTCAGAGTGTGCTCTCCCCTCCTCTTTTCCAAGTAGAATGTAACATCTAGTAGTCTGTATTATGAAATGGTAGTAATCTAAACAGCCTTAATGCAACCTCTGAGATGCAGGTGCAGATTTCAGCTGGTTGATTTTCCTTCTTATCTCTTTCACTTTCCAAATCCATCTTCAAACAATTACAACTTTGTCGGTCATATAGACTGCTTTGCTGTGAAGTTTTCTGTTTGCATAGAAAATACCAGTGAAATCTGAAAAGGATCATTCGTTTCACATTCATGGAGCTGGTTGTCAATAGCTCCTAAGTAATGAGGAAGCTTAGACTTTTTTATTTAGTTTTATACATAAACCTAGAACACTGCCATCTCATTTGCTGTGTAAACTTCAGTAGTGGCTTCATTTTGAACCTCTGTGTTAATTGTTCCCCCTTTTCATGGCAGAATATTACACAGTGTTAAATATAGTAAAATTAATTTGGAGACAGTTAGCTTCCTCAAAAATATATTAAAACAATGGAAAATTGCAATTATTTTTACTTCCACTTCAGTGACTAAATTGAGTCCTACGAAGTAAAAATTTTAAAATTACACCCAAAGTACTTTATAGTGTTTACACATTCCTTCATAGGCGGTAATTAGGATCTTGTTTTAGAATGTAATTTCTCTGTTGGCTGTTTATGTTTTCAGTTGAGAGCTGCTTAAAACATTTAATTTTATTTAAGTCTGATTTGGTAACATATTGAGTTGAACCTAATCCTTGGGGAAACATTTATATTTCAGTGTTAGGCAATAGTTGTTAATGTTTACTCATGAAGGGTACATTACTCAAATAACCATCTTAGGCAAAAATTAAGATGAATTAGCAAAATTTTATGAACAGATGTGGCAATCTCAACTCAACCTTTTTAGTATCTTTCAACTAAATTTATAAACAGGAATGTTCTGTTTAGGGAGCAGTTTGCTCCTTACTTACTTGTCTTTTTCTACCTGTTTCAGCTTGGAGAAAACAAAAGTTGGAATGGGCAAAATGTTGGGTTTCCTGAACCAACAAGTAACAGTATGTATTGCTTTCTAAATTTATATTAATAACTTATTTCTCTTTGTGTCTGTATGATTTGAATTATCCAAGACAATTGAAATGCTTTTTTAGGGTTTTTGTTGCAATTAGATGAATTAACCCCAGAGTGTCCTGTGTGTGAGTATAGGTACAAATGAGTGCAGGAAAAAGGAAATTTTTATTTACTTGTTGAATCCTTCAGTTTGTAAGGGATTTTAGGAGGTCACCTAAACTGCTTTCTCAAAGCACAGTCAATGCAGAGTTGAGATAAGGTTGCTTATGGCTTTTTAGCAGTTCTCTGGGGATGAAAGTTCCATAGCTACTCTGGACAGCCTGTTGCAATGCTTAACTGTCTTCACATTGATTTTTCTTTTCCTTTTATCCTTGTCAGAACATCTCCTGTTTGTTTATGACTATCATCTCCTGTTCTTCTGCTATAATGTGCCTGGCTCCATCTTTTCTGACAACCTCTTCTTAGATACTGGAATGCTGCTATTGAGTTGCAACAGATTTCCATTATGTAGGAATTTATCTACCTAGACTCTAAAATCACAGCTTAGAGACAAGGATGCTGTAGGAGACATGATGTCAAAATCCTTGCAAAGCCAAGGTAGATGGCTCTCCATTCATAAAACCAGTCATCTTATCATGAAAGGCAATCACACAAGTGGCTTTAAGAGGACAGCATGATTTTCCAAGGGACCAGACTGAGGCTGACTAGCCTGCCTTTTTTGAGTATATTGCATTTTTCCAGGCACTGGAGGTTTCTTCTGATCTCCATGAATTTTTGAAGAGAAGAGAGAGTGGCCTCATACTGATGCAAGCTGGTTCACTCAGCATTCTAAGATATGTCCCATTTGGTCCAATGGATGCACAGGAAGTTCCACCTGAATATGAGGAAAAACTTTACTGTCCAAGTGACTGAGCACTGGAACAGGTTGCCCAGAGAGGTTATCTCCTTTACTGGAGATATTCAAGAACCATCTGGACACAGTCCTCTGCCATGTGCTTTGGGATGACCCTGCTTGAGCAGAGGGATTGGACAAGATGACCCACTGTGGTCCCTCCTAACCTGACCCATTCTGCAGTTCTGAGATTCTGTATGGGCTAACTTCTAGCTTTTCTCACAACATCCCTGACTCTGATGAGGTTCTGCTGCTGGTAGGTCCTCTCTTCCTTGAGCTTTGTCTATAAGACACAAAAGCCCAAGAGACCTTGTTGGTGAAAGACTCAATTGAGTTTCACTGCAACAGGTGAAGAATAGGATAGAACTTGGTGAGTTTTTAACTAGATTTTTGGTGTTTAAAGTGGTAAAGATAATATAAATAGTACTTTTACACTTTTTCATGAGCCCTGGATTTTTCTCTAGAGGCATGTATAGTTTTGAACTTCTTAAGTGTCCCAAACACTGTCTCCTTCAGCTAAGGATTGTACAGACATGGACATACACGAGTTACCTTCTGTTTTTTGCCTATATATATCTGAAAAACATGGTCCTAAAAGCAAGTCTTAAGGTCTTAAGCAGATCCTAACTCCTTAACTTTAAGGAGTATCAGTAGTGTTCCATTATAGATGTGGTCTTCCCAGTCACCAGAGTGACCCAGAGACCTGAGGAATAATTTGTGCTTCAACTTGCACAGCCGTTTGCTAGTGTTTAAAGTGATCTTGGATTCAGCACATGTCATTGTGCTTCCCTGAAAGGAAGGCCTCTACAGCATCTAAAATTTCCTATTAATTACTTCCTTACAGCCCTGTCATCAACCCCCATCAGTACTTTCAAATGATTTGTGTTTGTATTGTCAAAATCTCCAAGGACAAAGCCTGCAAAATATCTTCAAATGTTAACATCTTAAGAGTTTGAGACAGCAGAATAAGACCTGTAGCTTTTCTCCTGTACTTGCAGTGTCTTGTAACAAAGATACTTATAGATGAAACCACAATCTTCTGTTAAACCAACAAGAAAAAACAATCTCTTAGGTTGCTCAAGACAGCTTTCACAGTTATTCCTGTAAATCCAAATCTAGAAGGAGAACACAGAGGCAAACTCACTCAAACAGGAGACAAGATCAATAGAAATTACATTTTAAAGCTGTGCTGACCAAATAACTTGTTTTTCGCAGATTGACCTGCTCACACACCTTTTTGCAGCCACCAGAGCCACAATACAGAAACAGGTCTTCATTCTGGGATGCTTTTGTAATGCACAATGTCTTCATTTCCATTCTTCTGATCTACAGGTGAATTGGAAATCGAAGGAGATGGAGCTTGCATGCCAACAGACATAGAGCATTTGTTCAGAGACCACTGTTCTTAATCTCTTTACCTCTTTTTTGAGGGTTCCAGTTTAGAGGCAGCATTAATAATAAGCAGGTGATTAAAGTGTACCACAGAATATGATATTGGAATGAATCTTAGATCATCTTGTCCCAACCACCCATGCCATGTGCAGGGACACCATCCACTAGACCAGATTGCTCAAGTACTTATCCAGCCTGACTTTGAACACTGCCAGAGTATCTTGAATAAAAGAAGTAATTCTTGTGCGTGGTCTTTCATGCACCTGTGAAGTGCAGGGTTTTTTAAAGGCAGTTCCAAACAAGTTCCACACTTTGAGATCAAAAATGTCACATCCTTTCAGGTATAAATGTACTGGTTTATTTTTAAAAACAACACTTCTTGGTAGGTGAATTTACTCTTGAAGTTTTTTAAGTCATTTATTTTAGGAAACTTTAAAAGAGAGCAAATGGAGAAGCTTCCTCTGTTTTGTATCCTTTTTAGAAGAGAAATGTACAGTTTGCATTTCTTGTTGCCATAAGCCTAACTTCCAGTGGTCTTGAAAATCTGAGGCTCTGAGATTGCTACATCTACCATTTGGCAGCTTTTATTCATATTTCCAGTAATTTTATTCCAGGAAAACAATGGTGTCCTGCTAGGGCAGGCTATTGTACATCAGTTTCCTTTTGCAGACAGATAGTCTTTGTGTGCATAATGCCTTGTGTTTCCATCTGAGTCAAATAAAACTGGAATAGTAAAGGAATTTGTATACTTCAGTACAACAGAAAACAAAAATCATAAGAGTTCTATATTTTAGTACAGTAGAAGAACAGATTTCATTATACTCCTACAATGTCACTTGTTTTTGCTGAGAAATACCCTACAGTTTGTATCCTCCTGATTACTAGCTTAATATATATTTAGTATTCCCTATTTAATATTATTGAAAATTAACTTCTCCTGCTGCCTCTATCGTGTTACTCTCGCATTATCCATGTTGGAAACCTCACTTCTGTTCCTCCTACTCACTGCCAAAGCTCCTTCCCACAGTTTTACTTCTTTACCTTTCTTCTTCATTTCACTATTTCAAAGAAAGATGAAACACAAAGCTGTTGGTTTCTTGGTTTGCGATATCTTTGACATTCTTCACGTGTGAAATGGCAAGAACATTGACTGAGAATTTTTTTTCCCTTGTGCTTCTGGAGAGACTTTGAGAAGCTGTGAGCAGACTAGAAGCATTTGGAGCCCATACAGAAAATGTTTACTGTAAACAGAATCTCATTTATCTCTCTTGATTTGACTTAAGCAGTTATCAACAGAAACAAAACATGCATGAAGTCAACAATCCTATCACGAAGTACATTTTCATGGGAACGTATTTCTGTTTTGTATTTCTGGATGGAATAATGACAAACATCATACAGGATGTGTTCTAGGAGAGGCTGTCGATGAGCTATGAAGTATAAAAATAAAAGTAAAATGTAACTGGTTTTTTTATATATTATAGTTATAAGAAGGAAAAAAATTACCATAATTGTTCTTACATGTTTCCCAACTTCAGTTTTCCATGATATAGTTTTCCTTTACCTATTTCTAACGATTTTGGGAGCCACAAAGTACTGAAAAACTGATAATTGAAAAAAAAAACAACAACACATTCAGAGCAATCCTACCTCTCTGTAAAGGACAGACTCTTTGTTTTTCTTGCCTAACATTTTATTACTAGGGATTCATGCATGACTCTACAGTCTTTGTTCTTCAGAGTACATCTGCTCCTGCTGTTTGTTCACCACCTGAAATCATAACCATTTGTTTGTGACATCACAATTAGTTACTGTGAAGATGATTAGATTGTCACCAACAGACGATTATGATTTCAGATGGTAAATGAGCAGCAGGAGCAGATGATCTCCTAAGGAACAAGGATACTTGATCTCATACAATTGTTCTCAATGACAAAAAAAAAACGAAAGAAAGAAAAAGGAGAGAAAAAGGCAAATAGTTATTCTGAAGAGTTTCTTAAGTCTGTAATGAGAAAATTCAATATTTCTCTGTGAATACTATTTATTTTAGTATTTTTAGAAGTCTACTTCAATATTAGATTAAGAAATATAAATTAAGAAATATAAACAATACAAAAAGATTTGTAAGCCCTAAATGTATGGCTACATTCAGATCCTTTCTTAGATGTTTCTTCACCAGCTTTTCAGAGAAAATAAATGCAACATAAATTATATATTTATGTAAGTTTACATACTAATACATCTTCACATTGAAGGAAACAAAATTTTTATGAACTTTGTAATTCTGGCCCTCAATAGTTTCAGAAAGGTATTTTTAATATAGTTCTCTAATTCTTTGTTTTTCAACTGGGGATTTTGATGAAGACTTACAGTAGATAATTTAATACCCCAGTGTTTCCATGAGCAGGAACAGAAGTCTACAGTTTGGGAATAAAGTTTTTGTTTTGTAATTTGGGCATTTTTAATTGGAATGTTTGTGTTATGTTTTACTGAAATATGTAATTCTTCTGGGTATATTTCAAAAGTGATTTATAGTGGATTGTGTGCATTTTTACTTGCTAAGTGCTGCTGTTACATTGGACTTGGCTTCTGAATTGCTTCCAAATTTACTCAGCTTTGTCAATTATAATGCACTCTTGCTAGGAGTTACATTGATACATCACCAAGTGTTTGCTGAATTATTTGCCATTCTGACTAGAAACCACAGTAAAGGGATTGACAACACCACTTACTTGGTGAAAGGCCACAGAACAGTAGTTTTCCATCTGTTCATTTTCATATTTTTGTTCTGTTTTGTGGGGATTTTTTTAGCTAACTAACTGTCAGGTGAACATTATACCATCAGTGGAACAGTTCCTTCAGCTGAGCCATTTGTCCTCACTTTAAATGTCTCATAGCCTTGTCTAGAGTCTCTTATCACAGCTGGTTATGTTTAAATAATACCTTGCCTCTGTAACTGCTGAGTTGATTTGCTAATTTTCTAATTAAATTTTCTTTCTAACTGAAGACACAGGAAAATTAAATTTAGAAGCAGAGGAGATTTGTTCAATTTTATTTCTTTCCTAATTTACTGAAGCTAGGAAATCTATGCTGCATTTGGCATTATTAATAACTGATGGGTTATTTTTCAGTTTCATCTAACAATGAAAATTTTATCCAGCATAATACAAATTAAATGCAGCTTGCAGCTCTTTTTTTTAATACTTGAGAAAACTTCTAAAACACCTAATATTAAAAAAACATATTAACAAAACGGGAAGGAGTGTTATTTTTTCTTTGCTGTTTTGAGAACTAGTGACAAGAGCCAAATTAGCATTTTTATGTGTGAGTGGGATTTGGGCTGAACTCTGGAGCATAAGACAACAACTTCAAGTGGTCCTTCTCCTTTTCCCACATTTCCCCTTTTGAGGTGCTCAGTTAAGTACCTGAAGTTCTGCAAGTTTTGCATCTTCAGGGACGATGATTTCTTTGCTGAGTTTAGAGTACAATGTGTATTTATAAAGAGCCTAGTGTTTAAGCACGTGCCCAGAGCGCTGGAGCTCCTTCTTCAGCAGGAGAGTATTCATGGAGTGCATAGTAACCTGGATAATGGCAGCTGCCTTATGGAGATGTGTATTGAATATGATTTGCAGCCAAAAAAGGAAAAATTAAATGCCATTAAAATATAGGAAATTCAAAGGGAAGGAGTGATCTCAAGTAATCATGACTGTAGTTTGCCTGTTGATTGAAACTCTTGTGAATTAAAGTGCAGATGTGTATTCAGGTGTTCTCTGGCTGGTTTACAGATATTCTGCCTATTTTAGATACAGGTTAAAAAGAAAGAGTTGTGAGAAACTGCTTCTGGAGTAGTAGAGATTGTGCATGTGTAAGAAATGGAGACTTGGGCTATGAGGTCTGTGGTTTGGGTGCTCTCAGGATGAGAAGGAACTCGAGTCACCTGTCTGGAAGACTGCTTAGCCATCAAGCTTTTGATGAATAAAATGTATAAAGAGGTAGCAACCATCATGACAGCCAGCTCTGTAGAAAGAGATAATTTCAGATAATGTATCCTTGTGTTTTTACCAGTCTCCTAAAGGGCCAACATGAATTACATTTATTCAAGGTTGCTAGTCTATTCCTTTGAAAAAAATCTGCACATGAAGTGGAAATGCAGAGCTCTTCTTTGATGTTAATTCTCAAATTCAAATTTAATTGTGTAATTATGCTGAGCATCTGCATTTAGTTTTCTGTCTTCAGGTGAGAAAATGGAGCAGTATCACTAATTCACCTCAGCACAGTATTACTCTAAATACTTTCACTTTTCTGGAATCTCTTCTCCTTTTCCAACTCCCTTCCCTCCAACCTGGAACCCACCAGGTACCCTCACCCTTAGTCTAGGATAATCATATCCTTGAAAAATTGAATCTCCTGAACTGAAATTTTGTTGCTGTCAGAAATAAAACTTAATTTTCCACTCTTTCCTCTGTGCCCTTTAAACATCAAACACTGTTTTCTCCTCTTCTGATTTCCTCCTCACTCATACATAATGACCCCCTTGGCCTTCTTAGCTTCAGCAACCTCTCTGCCCTTGTCTAGTAGATTTTCTCATTTTTTCATCTGTTCTCTGTGTGGGTCAGGCCTTTGTTTTTATCATCACCAATCTCATTCCACTCCTCATCTATTAATGAATAGTCTTGCCTGCACATGTTGCCTCCAGTTGCACTTAGGCACTCTCCTAAATTGCTTTGCCCCTACAAACATCACTTTCGTGCAGCTGTTACAAGCACCTTGATCTGCCAGCTCACTAGCTTGATTTGCTCCTGCTCCAAATATGCTGATCCTCTTTACTGATAAGAATACTGACCTTCCTTCTGTATTTTGATTGGTTATTTTCTGAACCTGCTCAATCTCAATCTTTGGTTATGTGGTACATGGACATATTGCTGGAAAATTATGATGCAGAAATTATGTAAAACTTATGATGTCGATGTTTCATCTGTCTGTTGGAATATTTCATAGAATATCCTGTAGAAATTCTCCACTGCAAACACTATGTCTTATTTTTTACCAAAATCTTATGTACTCAAGCAGGAGTAAAGCTGGGGGAGAATTCAAAGGACCTTCCTCATATGAGTTAAATACCAAATGTTACAGAAATGCATGTAATTTAGGTCCTGCAATACCGCAATTCTATTTTGGCTATATAGAAAATAGCCCAGTGAAATTAGGGATATCAAGACCTAATTTCATGAAGAACAAAATCATATTTACTTCAGCATTATGATTATCTTAAGGTTTAACAAAAGTTAGTATTTTAATGAGTGGCTTTATATAACACCAGTTTGTTTAAGGTCATGTAGACGAGATCTTTTGATTGAAAGACATTGTGTAATGACAAAACATTTTTTCATGTCTGAATATTGCAGTAGCTGGTGACTTAGAAATACCATGGATAGCTGTGTTAAGTAGGTAATGATTGCAGCTTGGTATTTCAAGCCAAGATTGTGTGTAGACAATTGCTGAGAACGTAATGGCCATACTATTTGCCTGTTCAATTGTTTGACTGACCTTTTCTGAGTTCCTACTGAGGTAATAAAATTTGAAAATATTCTAGTATATAAATAGCCTTTAACACTGAGTGGGATATAAAACCATAATTTCTTTTTATTATAATATTTACATTTTTCAGTCTTGTTATTGAGTAGTTTTTTTGGTTTTGTTAATTCTCTTCTTTTTTATGTCAGTAGATTTGTAACGGGCCATATTTTAGGACATGTTGAGAACCTGCCAGTTCCTCACAGTTATTCCTGTCAGGGAGTAATTATTGCATTTGAGTATCCCCCATGCCTCTTAAGTTCTTGTCCATTTTAATGTACAAAATTGTGAAGTCAGGATTAGATCCAGTTCTAACTTTTCCTTCTTACAGCCTTACTACAAGATTTTCCCTGTACTTTATGTACCACATTATAAAAAGGCTTTATTCAATGTGACTACAGATAGCATAATCTGAAAGAAAGCTTTTTGATGATTATCTATCAAGTATTTTATTCAGTTCCAAAAATACTGATTATTTCCTTATGAACAGTCTTTTCTTCATCTAGTGATGGGTTATTTCAAATACCAGGGTGCTAAACTTAATTTATGTGCATGCACAGAATTATACCATAGTTTACTCTGCATCATTGCACAAGACATGAAAACACTCCTTTGTGCCATGTCCCATATCACTGGTTGTAGTGAAGGGAAGAGCATGTGCTCTTCAGCAGGGTCAAGGGAAGTCATATTGCAGCTGGCACTGCTTCTGATACATGGACAAGTATAGCTTTTCTGTAATATAAGCAAGAACTTGGGGAGAAAACTGTATTCTCTGGGAAAGAATGAAGTGGTTTAGACCAAGTATAAATATGAAAAGTCAGTGAGTGCCCCTGAACCAGAGAAGTCATTGAGTGAAGGCAGAGGAAGAGTATCCCTACAGTACTGATTAAGTATAGAAGAGAAAATTAACAACTGACACATATATACACATATATATATATACACATGTATATACATATATATATGTGCAGATTTTCAGCACAAGCTTGATTCTGTGGGCCATCTTGTAGAGTTGAATGATAAAACTGAAATCTCCACTTCTCATGTTTTCTGATCTTCCTGACAGAAACAGAAAATTGGAAATAGGACACCAGTGGTACCTGTGTAGACTCTAATAGCTGTGAGTGCAGGCAATGCTGTCATCACTCTGAACTTTTCTTAATTTAGAAGCCCACTGCTGCAGGGTAACTTGTCTCTGTTCCTGTATCAGCAAATTCCATTTTTGCAGTCTTATTACATTGAGGCTTGTTCAGTAATATTGTCAGTTGTTCTTCATCCCATTCCCCATGCAGTCAGTTGTTCTAATGGTTAGTTTTGTTTACCACCAACTCTAGAGAGTGGAGGACCTTTTTGCAGAAATGTCCTGTCTTCCTAGCCAAGGGGACACTGAAGAGAAAGGGTTAGGGATAAAAATGACATCACTCAAACAGAATTTTTGGAGATTGTCTCTATTATGGCTGCTGTGAAAAAAGGTGCAATCAAAGCACTGAGATTACATTTCCAGGGCAAGGCTTGTGAGGGATTGTTGGGCCATTTTGTATCTTATTCATACATTTACCTTGGAGTCCAAGCTATTTTGCAGTTATCTAGTATGTGACAGCAAATATAGACAATGGAAAATGAAGAAATCTATTTGTAGGTAAGAAAGGTCTTTGGTGTGTTTTCATAAGACTTCAGAAGATTGTGAGACTCTGCTAACAATTACTGCCAATGATGAATAAGACATGTTTTTTAAATGTTAGTGATTACATTGCATAGCTAGCCTGCATATTTTTGTAGCACATTTGCCCACAGGTTTAAATAATACAAATGGAAATTATTTTAACATGTTTCATAAATGTGCCTCTACGTTAATGTCCAGCAGAAGGTGCAGTGCTGTTGGTCTATTATAGATCCTGTGAGTCCTAAAAATTATGATTCTTCCTGTGGAGTATGGTGAAGCTTGTATGGGATAAATATTTAGTGGACACAAAGTTTTTTCTTAGTTGAAAAATAAAAAAGAATGAAAGTGTTTGCCTGGAGATGTTCTCCTGCAATGCATAAAGGTGTTAGAGGATAGTATTTCTTCCTCCCATGCTTTTTAATCAACTGATCATTAGAAGACAAATTAAGATAATTTCTGAAGGGTTCTTTTGTTCTTGCACTTAATCCTCTGTTGTTGTATTCCTTGTCATATGGTCTACTGTAACTAAATATATTTATACATTTCCTATAATATAGCAGAGTTGAAGTAAGCAGCCAACAGTGAGGAATGATATATAAAATATCCTCAGTAATATGTTAAAAATAGATAATGAATTACAATTAATATGTTTTATAGGAGTTTTCAAAGAGACCAAGTTTTTATTGGCTTTTTAAAACAAGTTTGTAAAACTTCATGAAACATAGGCCCTGAATATAAAAAGTTAATATCTTGCAACTACATTAATGTAATGTCTAGAATATTACATTACTTTGTTTCCAGAGATAATCAATGATGGTAATATAATATCTGCCTCTCAGAGCCAATGTATGATTTAAATTAATTATTGCTTATAAAGCACTTTGAAGTCTTTAGCAGTAAGGTGTTGCAAAGTGTAAAAGTACTATTATTAATTTAACATCACCATTAAAGTCAGTACTTTAAGAGCATTTGCTATACTCTGCTCAATATCTTTCTATTCATCATATGCTGCATATTAGTTATTTTAACATTTAGAAAGCTTAGTAATCTGGAAGTATTCCAAACCATTGTTCCAGACAGCAGTTAGATATTTGGGTGGATCATGTAAAAACAGTGAAATGGCTGAGAAAGCATGTAAAATGTTTGTTTTAAATAATATTACATCAATGGAACAGACATCTGCAGCACTGAACTTGATTTTAAACTTCTTTAAACTTTTTTTTAAGTTAACATTCTACTATGTTTTTCTGAAATTGATTGGGGAGGCTTAATATCATGTTATTTCTAAACAAGTAGACTGTTTTATCTTTTGTTCAGTTTTCATTTCTGTTTCTGAAATATTCGTGGGAAATCCGATTTACAGTGGGCAGTTCTTAGGAGGTGGTGAACACCTGCCGCTCAGTATTTTTATTGCTGTTTGGTTTTGTAACCTAACGTCAACTATCAAGATCTGTATTATCTTTTTTTTTTTCAATTTTCATTAATCTTATGTCTTCTGTAAGACTTTAAAAATACAAAGAGAGGGAGGCCTTGGAGGTTACAGCCTCAGGGAAAGTGTATAAAGTCTCTCTTCTCATATGGTGATAACGTGCCCTAAAATAATGCTGTGCATTTACACAGTTGTTTATCTATTAGATTATGTTTGAAATTGTCTCAGATGGAGAAAAAGAAATTTTAAGGATCCTATCCTCCATCTTTCCCAGTAGCATTGTCTTAAATTTGTGCTTAGCTCTGGAGTTCAGCTCTAAAGTTCGGTCTACTGCCTTTGGAGTCAGTTCTAAACTAGGTAAAAGGAGCCTAAATGTTCAGGATCCAACCAACTCCCTAGCCCTATGGAGGTAGGTGGGGAGAGCAGTCAGGTGAAAAACAGATATGTCTTTGTAAATGATATGAGCAGATGTTCCAGATTTCTAAAAGCAATATGAATTTAAAAGCCAAATGTACGAGTAAATCAATTAAAAGATTCACCTGTAAGCAGTTTGCTGAGTCGGCAGTGAGGAAGTTCCATTTTCACCATGTAGTTGAAAATGAGGATATTAATTACAGGTAATATTTTTTGAGTCTTCTCCTTCTAGTAGACATTTAAAAGTACTACTTGCACTTCTAGGATTAGAGGAATCTTTCCTAGGTACTGGAAATTAATTTCCTCCTCTTCTTTGAATTTATTCTACTTTCTGAGATTAATTTAATATGTACTGCAAATGAATTAAGCATTGAACCCTTTGATTTCTCTTGGGATTACTAAATCAGTTAACAAACAGGTTTATTATCCCTAGAATGAAATGCCATATGGCTCAGGTTCACTCATATTATATGCTAGAAGATTAAAGCATGTTCTTAATATGAAATTACACATTTCAAGCCCATTTTCTGATGTATTAATAATAAGAAAAAGGTTTTCCTCTTGTATCAGCCAACTGATTATTTGTGTTTCCAAAAAATGTTTCATTGTGTAAGAAAACTAGCAAACTTGAGACTTAATTCTACATGTTTCCATGCACAGGACTATCAGCAAAACTAATCAAGTATGTACTTCAGTTTCCAAGCAGGTTTAGGGTTGAGATATTTTCTAAAAAGGTATTTAAAATGTTTAAATGTAGATATATTATCCTTAATTTACATGTCACTGGAAATATTTAGATGTATTTCACATAAATAAATTCAGCTCTTTTTAATGTTTACCTTAACTCCTGTTGATATTAAGTAGGACACATAAATGCTTTCCTTTTTCAGTATAAATGTTCTCAAAGGCAAGTAGCTATTTGAAAACTATAGGATGAAAGTGATAGGATATGCAAATAAATAAATAAATAAATAAATAAATTCCTCTTCACTGCGGAGCAATCAGTCACATCAGAGTCATTAGCACAGTAACACTGTGGCTGCAGGGCAATTTAAGATTTTTTAACCACAGGCTGCCCTTGTGATTCAGCAAACACTTTAAGCTAGCACTTGAGGCAGTTCTGCTACTGCAAGGAACCACACTGCCCTTCCTTTGCCTCCAGCAGCTCATTCTCCTGAACATCCCTACATGGTCCTACAGGTGCTGGTGCTGGCAGTAGAGCTGGGGAGTGCAAAACCAGCTGTGGGTGGGAGAAAAAACTAAACTACTTCTGGTGGCAACAGTGCTGATACAGACTAATTTCAATTATTTGTGAAAAAACAGCCTAAGTTATTGTATCAGATAGGAGGTAGAAGAATGTAGGGAAATAATGACTGTGCTACTATTTTGTAGTAACATCTGCTCCCCATGGTTTGTAGGTCTCGAAACATTTTTCGTTCATATTGTATATTCTATGATAGCAACAGTTTTAAAGTTGAGGTTTGTACCATTTTAAAAAGAGTTGGGGAAGAGAAAGAAGAGGGGCCCTTCAGATCTGCTTTGTTTCTAAATAAACTAGGTGACTTCATTTACACTTACTGTAAAAAAAAAAATGCTGCTTCTAAATGCTTACTTTGTTTTTCCCTGTAAAATATGTTAATGAAAATTGTCTACGTGTCAAACCCATTCTAAAATAATGAGAATGATCTTTGGTTTTGTTTTCAGCACCAAAGGGAATACTCCATCTCTCTCCTGATGTTTATCAAGAGATGGAAGCAAGCCGCAACAAATCAGCCTCTGGTACCACTGTAAGCTATTTGTCGTCCAAAGAAATGAGCCAGACTTCTAGCTCTTTCTTCAGCATATCTCCTACAACAAATAGCACGGCCACAATTGCCAGGGAACTTCTCATGAATGGAACATCCCCAACTGCCGAAGCCATAGGTCTAAAAGGAATATCTCCTGCTTCCCCCTGTTCTACAGTGCAGCCTTCAAAACAGCTGGAATATTTGGCAAGGATTCAAGGCTTTCAGGTATGGGAGGGGGAAAATGAAGCTCTTCAGCCAGAATCGTAGCATTGCCATCAAGGTTTCACTCTTGCCCTCTTGAATGTGGGCATGCATGTAACTTATCTTGTAAAATTAGCTGGTGTCTGAGGCAGTTTCTGGGTCCAGGAGATACAGATTTCCACCAATATTTGCGTCCCTCCTTCTCTTTTGTTCCTTCCTTACATTTATCTTACTGCAGCCCATCTTTCTCTCCTATTTCTCTTCTTAAATAATTACAGGCTTAAATTATGCTTTTAACTTGCACTTCTTTGAGAGTCTTCTCAAAACCTCTTGGTTTTTCCCTTCGACTCTGATCCAGAAGCTACTGATGCACCACTTTACCTTTGCATTTGTCTTCTAGGCCAGGTCATTAAAGCAGTTTTTTTGCTTCCCACCCTGCACCTCTTAAATGTAACCTGATGTTTTGGTTTAGGAATGGTACTACCCAATTTAGTGTCCCACTGACACTCCTGAAACCACTGCCACTCACTCACTCTCCCCTTCCCTCTCCTGCCTCCCCTTGTGGTGGGCTGGAGAGGAGAATTGGAAGCATAAAAGGTAAATATCATGGGTTGTGATAAGAACAATTTTCTGGAAACAGCAATGAGATAAGAAAATGAACAGTAACAGCAGCAATGCTGATGACAGAGGGTAGAAGAAGTGAACAATTCCTACGGAAACCCCCTGAGAACAGCCAATACCTGACCACGCCCTCTGCCATGCTTACTCGACTGGAAGAGACTGCCTCCCCCAAACCTGGCAATGACATGAGGTAGTACAGAATAATGCCCTTCCTGGCAATTGCAAAAATAAACCCTGTCCTTGCCAGAACCAGGACATTATCCTTTCCTTATTCTATATCATCTATAGCATGCCCAGATTCTACACATTCCAACTATACATATGTATATACAAGCAGAGGTATCATTTCCATAGTCAATGGCAGTCTGTTGAGTTCATTTAGTCCATGACTGTGGGTTCTGTTTGTCCTAGATGTCTTCCAGGGCAGGAGAACTGGTGTGCTGTCACAAATTCACTACTGGTGCATCCAGAGCAGTCCATACTCATTGTCCATCACAGTTATGGCACGCAGTGTCATTTGGCAGCGTCATTCAGCAAACAGTGTTATACAAGTCAACACTACAGACTGTTCTCACCCAAAAATCTAAACCCCTGGAGGTACACATGGCATTTCCCTGTCCCTCTGCATTACCCACCAAATGCATCCAGGCCCTTGGGCAAAAACAATTCCAGGTTTGCCTTTCCCTGAGGCAGGACTAATCCAAGCTGTCTTCCCTAACACATTTGTCATATGCACCACAGTGGCTTACAGTGATTGCTTCTACCACTAGTGCTTGCCTTGGTGGGTTTGTGGGAGTGTGGTATAATTGATTTGCCTCCCTATATTTTGATTATTGATCCCCACACCACAGGGGCTTTACCCTCTTGGCCTGCTTGACTGCAGCACATGTGTCACAGTTATGGAATAACCTGGAAGATTGTGTCCATGCTTAAGTCCACCCCTTGATCACAAGCCCATCTGTGTGTTGCATCTCTTCCCTGATGACCTGAGGCATCATGGGCCCACTAAGCAAGAAATAATTGCTTGGTGTCCTGGCTTAAGTACCCTTTGGCTTTCCTGGGCCCTTCCTCCAGGTGAAACTTCTGGTCTGTCAAGCCACTCATAAGATGGATTAGGGGCTTCAGAGATGGGATGAGGAGCATTGCCTCCAGTGTGCCAGTGATTGGCAGTCACTGTGGAACTAGGATACAGGCTATAGAGGATGGGGTGTGCAGAGCAGGGCATCACCTCAGGCCCAACCTTCCCCCTTTGCCCACACACATGCCCAAAATATTTTGAGCAAGCAATCTCCTCCAGTCTCAATACCCAGTCAGGTTCAGTATATCTTCCAGTACAGTCAGCTGTTGAGATCCCCTGTCACCTCAGAAACAGAGATGGATTCTGCTTGTATGTATCTCGGTGGCATCAGGGTACGTTGTGCACTGGTGCCTATTAAAGCCTTAAACTCCTGTGGGTCTGGTATGCCAAGCCATCAGATCCACACAGTTCAAGAGATCTGATTGTCCCTTTCCTCCACCTTGCTGGAGGCAGGACCCCTCCAGTTCTGGACATTGTATTTGTTGCTCACAAATAAATATGAACTGAAGGTACTTCAAGATGATTGGAAGTAACATCAGCCTGCTGTTCTGTCTGAGGACTTGTCCACTGGAAAATGGAGTGGCATTTATCTTTGAAGGATTTCCTGCAGTGGTTGTTCTTCCTCTTAACTCATATACCCATGCTGCTAGGCCCAAGTGGGTTTTCCATTCCACTTCCTCACGTCCTCTCCATGGTCACGCAAGTAAAACCACAGGTTACCCTGTGATGTGTACCCTCTCTCTCGAGCGGGGGGCGCTTGCTCCCAGCAGCAATGGCTCTGGTCTGTACTGGCTGGCCATGGGGCGTTTCCGCTATAGCTTGTTCACATCTTTCAGATCTGTCTGCCATCTTGGACAGTCTGTCCACAGCTGAGGTGCAGGTTGATAGGGAGGAAAAAACATGATCTTCAGATTGCCAGACTCAGGTAGTCACCTGAAGCGCTGTTTGTTCTTCTTTCGTTGCCATTAATGTCAATGGCATATGATGATGGTGTGCTCTGCACAAACTTCCACCACATGGACTGTGTACACTGGATCTCATCTGGAACTACAGAGGACTGCTCTTTATTTGAATCCCTATAAATTAATTCTAGCACAGCTAATGCTCTCAGATAGTGGATACCTTTCTCCATGGCATTCCACCTTCTTGGATGCACTATTAGATCATCCTTGAGAGAATACCCTTCCCTCTGCTTGACAGGAGTCACTTCCAGAGACTGGGAGTTTCTGTCCTCTTCCCAATCCCCTTGTCAATACCTGCATCCTGTGACAGGGATTCCAGTTGATTGGCTTCATTACCATCTAGTTTCATATTGTGGGACCCGATGTCCCAGGATAGGAGCAGCCAGGTCACCAGCAGCTCTCCAGGCTGGTGGCTGGCTTATTTTTGCTCACCTGGTGTAGTGGTCAGATGCCTGGCACCCACCAAAGCCATTCTCTCACCCTCTTCTGCAGCTGGATGAGGGAGCGGAAATACAACGAAGGGGTCACGGGTTGAGGTAAGGACTTGGAGGGATCATTCATCAAATACCGTCATGGGCAAAACAGATACTCCCCAATGCATATCAACTTAAAAGACATGCACTGAATTTATTACTAACAAAATCGGAGCAGGATAATGAGAAATAAAATAAGAACCTTGAAAACATTTTCCCCTTGTTAGGAATGAACTAACTTTTAGATACAATTAAATGGGGACAAAGTTTTGTCGGAGCAAAAGAAAACTGTTTATTAGTAATGATTTAATTGAGCCAGGTGTACCTCTCTCCCCAAGAACTGGAGCACACACCTCCAACAAAATGGCTACAAAATATATCCTTTTCCCATCCGGAGGGCGGTCCCTGACCCATTCCAAGTGGATGGATCTTACTCAGGATCTTACATTCTATTCTGATTGCCTACTTTTCTGGCCCCTCCCCTCCCACCCTACTTCCTTTTGGTCGGGTGTTCAACCCTGCCCCTCTCCCAGCTTACAGCAACACCCAGCAAACCAACCAGAGCAAATCCAAACCACAAACAACACCACATAGAAGCAACAACTTTCACTCTTTCATTTAACAATCTTTTGGCTTCAGCAAAATACTTCATCTCTCACACCCGTACCCCTCCTTTCTTCCCACCGACAGCGCAAGGAGACAGGGAATGGGAGTTTTGGTCAGTTCATCACCTGTGGTTTCTCCCATTGCCCAGGGAGGGGAGTTGTTCCCCCTCTGCACTGTGGGGTCCCACAGGAGATTGTTCTTCATGAACTTGTCCAGTGTGAGTCTAAGCTGCAGTCCTCCCCAAAGTGCTGCAATGTGAGTCCATCCCAAGGGCAACAGTCCATCTCCAGACTGCTGCAGCGTGGGTCACTGTTCCGTGGGGTGCAGTCCTTCAGGGACAGGCTGCTTCAGCACAGCAGAGGGGTCCCTCTCTGCACAGGTCTCCCATGGGCTCACAGCCTCCTCTCAGGCACCCATCTGCTCCAGCGTGGGGCTCCTCCACAGGCTGTAGGGGCAGAGCTGCTTCACCATGGCCATCACCATGGGCTGCAGAGGAATCCCAGCTCTGGTGCCTGGAGCACCTCTTCCCCCTCCTTCTGCACTGACCTTGATGTCTGCAGAGCTTTTCTTATATGTTCTCAATCTGACCTTTTCCAGCCACAATCTCAACTGTGCAGCAGCTTTTTATTTATCTTTCTTCTTAACTATGTTGCATCAGAGGCATTACCACCGTTTGTAATTGGCCCAGCCTTGGCCAGTGGCACATCCATCTTTGGAGCTGCCAGGGATTGGCTCTGCTGGACATGGAGAAAGCTTCTATCAACTTCTCACAGAAGCCACCCTTGTAACCCCCCACAAAACTTAGGCCATGCAAACCCAATACACCTGGGAATAGGGATCAGGTGATTATCTCTGTCCCTGCCTTTTCCTTCTGTTGTGAAGGCTGTACTTCTTCTTTATCCCTTAAGTGAGCTGATTTGGTCCTGGATTTTTTCTTCTGTATAGGGGCAGCTACTGCTGGCACAGGTGGTTCCTCTGGTTCAACTGCAAATCAGGCCACAGTGCCTGTAGGTCTGTTTTCCTCTTCTTTCCCCTGAAGCTGCAGTCTAGTATTGAACTGTGTCCAGTAAAGAGTAGCCAGGGCCCAGCACACTGCAATAAGCTGCCCCTCTTTCGAGTTGCCACAGCATGCTCCTTGCAAATATTCTGTCACTTTAAAGGGTCCTGTAGTTGTCTAGGGTTGAACTTCCAAACCATTGGAGCAGAAAATGAAAAAAAAAAAAACCAAACAAAAAAAACCCAAAACCCACCAAAACAAAACCTGCTTTATTTTTTTTTGCCACATTTCCAAACCATTGGAGCAGAATTAAAAAAAAAACAAAACACCTGGTTTATTTTTTGCCTCATTTCATGCCACTCATGACTATCCACCCTTAGGGCAGATCTCTGAATGAGCTTCCTAGACATCTTTCTTGGCTCTAAACATGGTGTGGACTGAAGAGACCACTGAGACTTAGCAACAAGTATGTGCTTTCCTTAACATCCAAGGGAAATTCAAAATTCTCAAAAGCTGTTGTAACAGCTGAAGGAGGAAAAGGAGATGCAAGACTGGGGAAAATCATCCTCCCCTGGTCCCCCTACAGGCTAAGTATGATTGTAAAAGGCTCCCAAAGACAGTGCCCAAAGCAAAGGCAGGAGGGCAGCACTGAATACACTTTTGAAATTACCCTCATTGCCCTTGATCAGTCATAGACCGATATCCCGTAATACAGCAAAAAGCAACCCAAATCCCTCTCCCTGATCTGAAAAAGAACATCACAAGGAGCACATATAGGAATATAGGGGAATGTGGGAATACAGGGCTAGGTACCACAACCATGTGAACAGACCAAGCAACATTGTGACCAGCAGCTCTGGACTTAATACAACAAATACTTAGATTGAATTAGTTTCCAGTCTGCTCTGGACAGATCTGTTGTTACCTCAACCCTTCATGCCACACACTGGGTGCCAAATAAGGCTGTCCTGGTTTAGGAATGGTACTCCCTAATTTACTGCTCCCACTGAGACTCTCCAAACCATATGCCACTATCTCGCTCCTCCCTCCCCATAAACAGGATAGAGAGGAAAATTGGAGGCACAAAAGGCAAAGATCACAGGCTGAGATATGAACAACTTATTGGAAACAGCCATGAGATAAGAATTTGACCAGCTGTAATGGCAGAGGGTACAAGAATCACACAGAACGCCCCCACCAATAGACAGCACCCAACTAATCCCTCTGCCACACTACTTGACCAGAAGGAACACCTTTCTCCCCAGAAGAGGCTCCCTTCCCTCAGCAGTGATGTGAACAGAAGTGATGTGAGGTGTTACAGAATAACCTCCAGTTCCTGGTCGTGCCTCCTCCAGGCTACTGCAAAAGTAACCCTTTCCTGGCTGGAACCAGGACACCTGAGAGTGGTCTTTTGTCCGGAAGGTGCAGCCTAGAAGCCAAGCTGGTGTCAGAGCAATGCAGAATGTTTTTGCCATCACAGTCAATACTAGAGAATGTAAGATGAACCATTCTGGGTCAGTGCAGGAGTCCTTGAACACTGTATCCAGCAATGCCGAATACCCTGTATTTCATAGGACAGTGGCAGCCTCTGTAGTACATCCAGTCATTTCTGTGGTGTGGAAATTAGGAAAAGGAAGCCTCTTCCCTATCCCATTACTTGCAAAATTACATGTGTATATGGATAGTGGCTCATTTTACAGTGTTGAACCATCAGAGATATATGTAGATATATACTTTTTCCTGTCATAGGTTTTTGTTTTGAGTTTTTGTTTTGTCTGGAGATTTTTCCCTTTTCAGAATTGTGAATTTGCTTCATTTGATGAGTTGGATTCGTATGCTGTAGCATATGTAATTTGATCATGTAATTAAATTCTAAAAATGGGAGGTTTCTTTTGCATGCCTGATAATGATTTTTTTCATCAAAGCCCATGTAATTTACAACATATGCAGTTGTTAGAAGTGATTTAAAAAAGGCTGCTAGAATTCAAGAAATAGTGTCAGATATTCTGTTGGTATAAGCAACATAGTTAAATTACTTTTGCTTACATCAGATACCACCAGTTGCAGGTTTGACCTAACACTGTTTTTGTCTAAAATGTACATTCAGCTTTCTTTTGGTCTTCATTTTGAAATGTCATTTTTGCTTCATTCATTTGAATGTCTCTTAATGAAACAAACAGTAATAGCCTCAGCCTCACTGTAGTAGAGTTAAGCTGCTAATAAGAATTCAGTTTTCCTGAATTCCATTTGTTACCTGCCTGCAGTAGAAACAGATGAATTCTGGTGAAAAGAAATTCAGTCCATGAAGTTTTCACTGCACACTTTCACATCTTGTCAGATTGCTTGTGTCTCCTAGTAATGGTTTATTTTCATAGAACCAATGCACAATTCATGTTACTGTTTTGGGTCCTACTTGCCTACAGTATGTGGTTACTGTAAAATAATTAGTTGTGTTTGTCCTGGTTTTTATTTTTTCATACTTTGATTTTAGATGCTTTTGTAGAATCTGCTTTTAAAGGGTCTTACCCCGAGCCAAAAAATATAATCCTTTTCATCCATGAACTAGAGTACTACTTTTTACTTGGTCCTAATACAAAGCAAGGAATTTGGTACAGAATCTTGATTATTAACATCTATCTGCCGTGTATGTAACTGATGGTTTTACATCATTGTAGCATGCTTTTTAACACCTCACTTGAATAAGCCTGGTATTGATGTGAAACTCTGCCACTGCTGGGTGGCTGAGCCGAGGTGGAGCAGTGAACAGAATCTCTGTGGGAAATGGCTCAGTGGCCTGTCAGGTGCATATCACAGGTCTCTTCACCATTTCAGCCTAGAAAGCTCTTTGTGTTTTAGAGTTTAAAAGCCTATTTCTTTACAGGTTAACTTTCTCAGGCATATTTACTAAGGAGAAGACTACTGCATTTCCAAACAGCTAGCTTGTTTCATGTTTCCTGAATGACCCAAAATGATTTTTAAATTGTTAGCATGTATTTGTATTCTGGTCCAGATGATAACCATAGTTTTGTCTTTTCATTGAAGAACGTATACATTCTGTTCTGTTACAATGTATTTTTTGAATTTTTTTAAAAAATCAATAAATACTCATATGATGTTTCATTTGTAAATGTAAACAATGTTATTTCCTTATTTGAATGGTTTTCTTGAACTGCTTTAACTGCAGGGGACACATCTTTAAAACACATTTATTTAACTTAAATTCTTCTAAACTGTTTGTATATGATCTCAGCCATGTTCTATTGTAAGTCCTTAATATTAAGTTATTGGGACCAATGTATAGTGAAGCATAAAAAAATTGCATTGCATTTTCATTTCTTATGATTTATTATTCTAAAGACATTTGTAATTGATAAGCAGCAGCTCAGTGTCACTGAAGAACAGGTGTTTAGCTTGGATACTTTCAAAGGTCAGGCTTCAAATTACCTGTGATAATTAAACACAAATTCTTCAAGCAAGCCTTTACAAACTCTGAATAAAGCATTTTAGTGCTTGCTTCATATTTATGAGTACTATCTACCCAGTTAATTGTTTTGCAGACTTCACCTGGAAATGTTTTAAAGGAAGATTCAGCTTTGGTAAAATTGTTATTTTTAAGTGACTGTGTCATATTTTGACCATTGTTTTGTAACCAGGCTAAGAAACTTACAGTTATTTCTGCTGACCATTTAAGTGCAGTAAATTATCCAGAGAATTTGTTTAAATGGAAACATTTAGAGAAGCTGTTTACACATGTATAACTTGAGCCTCCAGTTTTTACTGAAGTGAAATGCAAGTTGCAGGTAGTCCAGCAGGAAATTCCACTGTGAATTTCCACAAAGCGAAGATCATAAAAAATGTAAAATGGCAGGATTGAGTGCCCACAATCAGTCCCAATACGTAGCTGTAGGCATATTTGGCTTGCTACATTGGCAGGGCTTGGAGGTCTTAACTTTTCCTCTGTAGTGGCTCCATAACAAAACCTCACGTAGGATATAGTTTCTGTATGATGTTCTCCTTCGATTGCAATGGTTACACAGTTTTCTTTTCCCCTCCACATTTGTTTACTCGTTAACTGTTCCATTTTATACATGGATATACTTAAATGTTTTATTGTGTGGCATTTCTAAATGTTTCTCCTTTCCCCAATGGCACACATTTCTGAATGATTGCACGCACAAGAGAGGTCCTGCTGGATGCTCTTGAGTCAGGTTTACTTGTGGCTCATACATTCCAGTGCATGGGTTTGAGTTGTTGGCAGGACTAGACTGAAATTCAGTTTCTACACTTGTATTAGGGTTGACACTGAGCTCAAACTTTTCCCTACAGTGGCCTTAAACAAAACAAAACACTTTGTGGAGGTTGGATTTGGAAATCAGTGTAGGAGTGCTTAGATCTCACTACTGAGGTATGCATGTGAGGAGAATTTCAGGGAAATTCAATCCTCAGTGGATTTCAAGGAAAGAGCTGTAGTTTTGATCTGATCTGTACATAACTGATGATTTCTCTGAGCAGGTCAGATTTTAGGAAGCACCTAAATACCATTTTCAAAATGGACACAGGCCCTATGTATACTAATAGGAAGTCATTTAAAGCTGTAAACTCACCTAAAAAGGTAGAAGCTGCTTGGGATTTTCATAAACACCTGTGCAGATTAGGTACCTAACTTCCACTTCACTTCCTAGTCAGGGCACCCTACATGCTGTTTTGCAAACTTGGGCTATTTATTGGTTTTTTGGAGGGAAGGGTTCTATGCACTGAATCTATTATAATGAAAATAGTTGTAGTTCTAGTGTTAGTGTTAGCTGCCAGAGAGAGTGTATTTTCAAAGCTCCCTGCAAGTGAATGAATCAAAAGGTATATTTTAGCAAATCTCCAGATAAAGCCAAAGAGAGAAAGTGCAGCAAGTGCTAAAAGCAGGAATGTAAATCCAGATGATACCATTCTGTCCTCGAATGTGTTGTCTGCGGACACAGTTTGTGGCCACTGTCAGCTTGGAACTGGAATCCCAGAAAACGAGCTAGTGCTGAAGAATACGGAAGTCTCATTACTTGTTCAAAGTAGAAAATCCACATAATAATTAAAAGAAGCTTTTGAAATTACAGCATCAGGCTTCTTGGCATCATTAATGTAAAACAGATTTGAAAGCTATGTCAGCAAAATGTTTTTAGATAAATGGTTCTTTGAAGATACTATCTCCAAAAATCAGGAAAAAAATAGGATATTAAAAAGTGAAGATGTTTGCAGGATTGTGTTAGGGAAGAGTACTTTTGAAATAAGACTGTCAAAGATGATATTTATTTGCCCACATTTGGAGTGAAGACTCCCTATAATTCTATGTATGTAGCTGTACATCTAGCCCCTTCCCTCCCTACACCCTTCTTTCCCACCAGGATTGATCAGACTGCAATTAGTGAAATTATTCTAAAATAGCAGTGTACAGTCAGGCCCAGAGGGAACTGTGATCAGCTGCTTTGCCTTAGTTTTAACACTGAAAGGATAGTGGGAACTATTGAATTTATATTAAAAATATAGTGATTATTTACTCTTTAACCCCCTTCAAGTAGCTTGAGAGTGACTGTGCTGCCATATATTATCAATATTTACTTCTGTAAAACAAGCAGTGGAGTTGGGCTTTTGTTTCCTGTCCTGGTGCCTGAGATCTCAGTCAGGTGTACCATCACTGTTTCTGCTCATTGCTCAGATCAGTTTTTGTAAAATCGTGTGGAATGATGTTGTGCTCTGTCTTCACCAGAAGTATTAAAGCCTGGCTTCTTGCAGAAGGGTATTATCTCCTGTGTTCCTGTACTGTGCCCTGCTCAATGGCCAGTACAATAATCTCAACAGCAATGTTTGTCTCTTATCCTCAGGGAGTATAAATACCTTTAGAAATGGTTGACAAAGCCCTCATTATCTCAGTTTCTCTGTCTTCTGAAAGCTGTGGGGTTTTTTTCTAATGGGAAGTTTGCACTTTCACCAATTACCAAACTATTGCCTGGTGTTCCGGTTACTATAGGCTTTTGTTGTGGGTTAACTCCAGTGGGCAGCTTAAGCCCCACACAGCTGCTCACTCTCTCCCCCCTGGTGGGATAAGGGAAAGAATCAGAAGGGCATGAGTGATAAAACTCAGGAGCTGAGATGAAGACAAAAGCTGTATGTGCAAGCAAAGCAAAACAAGGAATTCATTCACCACTTCCTGTGGGCAGGCAGATGTTTGGCCATCTCCTGAAAGCAAGGCTCCATCACGTGTGACAGTGACTTGGGAACACAAGTGCCATAATGTTGAATGTCCCCCCTGCTCCTCTCCCCAGTTTTTATCACTGAGCAGGGTGTCATAGGAGGGGGATATCCCTTTGGTCAGTTTGGGATCAGCTGTCCTGGCCCTGTCCCCTCCCAACTCCTTGTGCTCACTGATGGGATGGGGTGAGGAGCAGAAAAAGCTTTGGTGCTGTGCAAACCCTGCTCAGCAACAGCTAAAATACCAGTGTGTTATCAACAACGTTTTGGTCACAAATCCAAAACTTAGCACTATACATGCTTTTGTGAAGCAAATTAGCTCCTTCCCAGACAAAACCAGTGTAATCTCCACCCTTTTTTCCATCCTATTGACACTGTGCTCGGGTCTGACATTATCTGATAGATTCTCCCTCATTAACTACCTCCTCTTTCCCATCCTGGGATGTATACATGGAAATCATTACCATAGTCTGTGGATCATCCCTTTAGAAGTCCACAAAATGTCCATTGAGTCCATTTAGTCTATGTGTATTCAGTCTGTTATTCAATCTGTATTCAATCAGTTCACTCAGGACAGGAGAGGTGGTGTGATGCATGGAGTTACTGGGCACCAAAGACACCTCAGGTTGGGCCACTGCTGCGCTTTCACATCTTGTGGGGCTTGTCCTCTGTTGGTTCAGATGGCTCCTGCTGTGTTAATTTCCATAGCATGCAACTCACATCCAGAGTTAAACACTTTAAAGGTATTTCTGTGACAGTCTCCACCTCTGGTTTCTTTGGGACAGGTTATAGGGTTTAACAACAAAACATAATAGGGTTTGCAGCAAACTCCTCCCTTTGCTCCTAGCCTAGCTAGCAACAAGGGGCTCCTGCTATAGTAATTCCCATGACAAGCAACTCAGATCCTGGGTTACAACAATTTAAAGGTGTTTCCATTACAATCGGCAGGCCTCATCCCTTTGGACCAAACCACAGGATTTAGTATTGCAATGAACTCCTCCCCTTGTTCCTCCTCCAGTCTGAGATTACACACAGGCCCACAGTCCATGTGGGGCAGTGTGGACTTGTTTACACACCACCATCCTCTAGGGATGTAGCTGCTCCAGAATGACAGTATCCATGGGCCACTCTCCCTTCAGGGAAGTACCTGCTCTGGCATAGATGTCTCCACGGCCATGTATGTTTTTGGTTGTACTGTCATGATTTTAGCCACAGTCACAGTCCTGTGATGTTGAGTTCCAGCCTGTCCAGCACAGGAATGGCAGCATTGCCCTGGCTGTCTGCCAGCCCATTCCTGTTATCAGTATGTTCCCAGGCAGAGCAGAATAGGATGATAAGGAGAACAGGAAACAGCAGAAGAAAAAAGCAGTCACTAGTGAGCACTAGTTACTAATCTACGTTCAGGCAAGCAAGCCCCATGGCAAGCACAGGAGCCTGACAATTAATAGCTAAACATATATAAATTTGGAATAGCATACTCTGATCAGATAAGTTCTTATCTCTAATCCCCCATGCCCCACACTGGATGCCAGAAGGGATTGTTACACGTATACCCAGGTGGGCAGCTCAGCTCCATGCAGCTGCTCTTAATTCCCTTCAGTGGGATGTGGGAGAGCAACCAGAAGGGTAAAAGTGCAAAAACTCAAGGGTTGAGATATAGACTGTTTAATAGGGATAGCAAAAGCCACACATGCAAATAAAGCAAAACAAATCTTTCATTCATCACTTCCCCTGGGCAGACAGGTGTTCAGCCATCTCCAGGAAAGCAGGGCTCCATCACACATAACAGTGACTTGTGAAGACAAACACCATCACTCCAAACACCCCCTACCCCCCTTGTTCCCTCAGCTTTGTATGCCTAGCATGATGCCATATGGTGTGGGATATCCCTTTGCTCAGCTGGGGTCAGCTGTCCTGGGTGTGTCCCCTCCTGGCTTCTTACCCATCCCCAGCCTTCTTGCTGTGGCGTGATGTGAGAAGCAGAAAAGCCCTTGATGCTGTGTGAGCACTGCTCAGCAGTAAGTATTGGTGTGTTAGCCACACTTCTGGTCACAAAGCCAAAACAGCACTAAACAAGCTACTGGGAAACAAAGTAGCTCCATCCCAGTCAAAACTGGTACAGCTTTTTATGCTTCAGTAACCTCTTTGCCACTGTGTGCCACTGGTCAGAAGTCAGGAAATAGAGAAACCTCCTTTATCCATGTGAACTTACAGTCATTGTGCTTGGAAGACTTACACCTTATTATTTGGCTATTTCCTCCAAAACGTACCCATTTATTCAAGACATTTAAAGGGAAAAGACTTTTCTCCAAAAATTACAGCAAGTCAGGCAGGATTTTATTGACAATTTTAGGGACATCTCTGCTTTGCACAACTCCAGGCTCCCAAATAATTGAGAGTCTTTACTTGGCTCTCAGCAACTTGCAGGTGTCCTGCTACTGAAAATCAACTTGACATCACATGGCTGTGTTATGTAGGAATGGACTTCTAGGTCTCCAAACCTTGATTTATACATGACTAGCCAAAGAAAATATGTTGGGAATGTGAAATAGAGGGAGAGGTAAAACAGAACAAGATGGTAGCAAGAATTGATCTTCAGAGCACCTCATGTAAAAATCAAAGCACTTGGACTTCATTGCATTCAGGTTTATAGGTTTTCTTAATCACCTGCCTTCTGAGGGAAGGTAGGCAGTACCACAGCCGATGGCAGTGACCCAAGGTCACTACAAGAAGTGGTTTTATAGCTTCCATTTATTTCAGAAATTATTCTGTAGACTACATACCATCTAGTTCATATTATCCTATTTTTGACCTTAAAGGAAGTCAAAATGGTGGTAGCATTCTGCAAAAAAATAAACATAAAAATCATTCTCATATGAGTTCCCATAAGGAAAGGTGTGCAATATGGAAATGTAGCCTATTTGTTCACAGAGCATACTGCAGGAGGTAGTATTTGCTGCAGAGTATGCAGAATTAGGAAAACAAATGCAAATCTAGCACAAGCTATCCAACTAGCTGGCTTCTGGCCAGAATTCTAGCTAAACTAGCTTTCTACTCTTCTGGCCATCATTGCCTTTCTCCCTATTTCAAGCCCTTTATTCAAGCACTGCTGAAGTTTTGCTCTTCTTCTCTCCAGAAACAGCCAGGTGCCTCTTTTTTTGTTTCAATTTCTGAAAGGAAAGTAGGTGAACAGAGAATAACTGGCTACTGGTGGTGTGTGGGTTCTCAGGTGTGGTGTGGATGTCACCTTGGTAACATTTTAGCTTGTCTGCTTGGCATCTTGCAAATAATAGTTTGAAATCCTCCCACATATCCCTCCATGTAACTTGGTCTGTGGAAAAAATGTGAGTTATATTTTGATAGCCAATTTTAGAATTTAGGGGATTTATGTATGAGAAAGTTTAAAAGCTATCAGGATCTCTCAAAATACTGCAGCCAGCACTAAACACACCGGACTGCATTCTCTGCCAAAATCTTTCTCAGTAAATCCTAATGTGACTTGATAACTTAGCTACAGACCTTGGCTTGGAATAGAGCCCAAACTTTGAAAGACTGGAAGTTTCAGTTGGCAAAAATGTGAAGGTGCAGTGGTGAATTCATAGCAGACTGGGGTTTAGTTTTAATTATAGTAAGGGAATTCAGCTCTCAAGAAAAAAAAACCTTAAAAAGAGAAGCAACAAGAAAAGGTGAAGGAGAAAGGAGTCAAGAGTTTATTCCCCTCTCTGTGACTGAAGCTGAGGCTTTCAGAGAAGGTTTATTTGGCCATCTTCTCCTTCAGTCTTATTCAAAACTGAAAGCATAACGGAACAGGGTAATTTTTGGAAGTAAAATGGTTGTTTCTTGTTTTAATTAAAGAAGGGCGGTTCTTTATGCATACTGCCCCATTTCTAGGTTAGTGCACAACATTAGTGTCTGTACCAGCATCAGATTTCTTAGCCAATTCAGGCAGCTGATTTTCTATTCACAGTTTCACAGTGATCCTGTTCTCCATTAACGCAGCGTTTGGGGCTTTCACACGTGGTTTGTAAACAGAGAATCATTAATGTTTGCTTCCCTCTTCACTTCAGTGACAACCTTCATCCTGAAAAAGAGTGTTCCTGAGAACATATTTCCATTCATGCTGTTGCTAGAAAGTTATTTCAAACTCAAGCAATTTTGTCTTTCCAAACTAACCAAGTTCCTCTCTCATGTCATCAGTTGTTCAGATTGATACCCAAGGCACAGGCTCCTCCACTAATGCTCCATGCCGTGCTCATCCTCAGCGTATGTTATTAGCAAAACATACCCTCTCACCCCCCTCCTACTTTTTAGGCCATACCATGAAAACAGGAGATCTCAGGGTTGCCAGTCTTTTCATGTTTTCTTTGACTGTGAATTATAAAATTAATTGCAGCTCCTCTCTCTGGAAACACATTTTTTGCCTGTTATGTAGGTGTATGGCAGACAAGTTGTTTCTGCAAAACCCATGTCAGCTATAGTTTACATTGTTTTGTAGGGCTTTGCATTGTGTTAATTTCTGAATAATTAATTTATCCTTTTTTGTCACATTTTTATTATGTATTTGCGGGGGAGGGCTGTATTAAATGTTTAAACTCACTGTAGTTAAGCTATTCTCTCCTATGTCAACAAACAAAATGTATCTCATTTATAGAATAGAAGAAGTGAGCAAGGTAACCAGATAGTTTTCAATGTAAGTGTGATTTTTTTAAATAGAAAGTCCCATCTCATGATATCAGCTTTCCTATCAGACAAACAGGTCTCTTTGCACCTCTCAGTGCCAGCCGCTGTAAACATAGTTGCTCACTTTGCGTGTGCTGCACAGGGTCACTGTCTTTATAAATACATACCTGGGTTAAGGTTTAACAGATGGAAGGTGAGAAATAAGCACCTTACTGCACTGATTATCCTCTGTGCTATGATGGCAGCTGATTTTCTCTTTTGTGAAAACAAACATCACATCCAGAGGTCGGACAGAGCTGGGTCTCCCTTGCTTGACTGAGCATAATATATGGCTCGACCTTCCAGTTCTCATGAATCACTGAAACAGGAGCTCTGAATTCAGAGGATAGCTAAACAGCAGGGAAAAAAAACCCTGTACAAGCTTCTTTGGCTCAGACTTGCTTTGCATTTAGCAGTTATTTTATATATTCTCTTTGGAAATTGTATCAAGTAATTTTTTTCCCCTCTTATTTGTACTTTGCTGTTTTTTGTAGATGCCAAGTGTTTGCCTTACTGTAGCCAGGAGCATGAAATACTGCCTCAGTAACCTGTGACAATGCCTTTAGTCTGCTTGTTGTTGCCCCTTTATGGTGCAGTAATGGCTTATTTCATCGTCTAAACCCTAGGACTGTATTTTAATGAAGATTTAAGGCTATGATACAGCTGCTATTCAAACTGTGTGAGAGAGGCATGTTGGAATAGCTCAAGATTTACAGCTGCACTGTCAGTCTGTAAGCTCCCAAGTGTCGTTCCCCTTTGGTGCAGTAGCTACGGTGGAAACTGTACCCACTGCTGTGAGGCCGACACGGCGATTAATGAACCTGAGGCGCGCTAATCAAACATATGTTTTCTTGGCACAATGATTGTGTTATATATCACATCCCAATGTACAGGCCTTTATCTTTCCTTAATGATCTAGCAAGGGGGCTTTTTAAAATGTGGGTGTTTTTCATGCGCTCCTTAGATTTGTTCCACAGGGGGTGGCCGTTGAAAACATCTGACGGGCATGCAGTTAGCCAGCGCCCTGCTGAGATTAGTAAAATACTATATTTAGTAATCGCACTACATCAAGGATCTCCAGCATTGCAGGAAACAGTTTGATTCAATGCTATTTTTTTCTGATTTTTTTAAATTTTTTTTTTTTTTTGTATTGTACGCCTTATTATTTCATCTGGGATTTTTTTTTTCTTCCAACTTGGACTTGGTTTTTTGTCTATTTTTCAACTTTTGAAAAGAAGATTTGTTTAGGTGACGGGATTTTTTCCCCAAAATTTATTTTTGTTGTTTTTACTATAAAAAAATAATAATAAAGGGATTGTAAAACAGGTAGTAAGAATGAAAAGTGGTATTTGGAATCTCTCTCATACTGTTCTGTGTCTGAAGGAACTGATCTAATATTTGTTAGGAAACCTCTTTGGGTAATGCATAATACAGGGATTCATGCTTTGAAGTACTAGAATACTATAAGGCAAAAGCTTCTAAAATTTGCTTTGAGAAAACGGTTGAAATGAGCAAGTATATTAAATTTATTTTTGTGCCAGAAGTATTTCTTCACCACAAAATAAGCATGAAACAGACTTGGAGCTCCAACAGGTTTGTTTCATTTTTCCTTTAATAGTTGACATGACTTACTGTAGATGAGCAACATAAAGTGGAAGAAGATAAAAGACCCATATGGAAAAGTAAGATTTTCATCAGGATGCTAAAGGAAGTAAACTGTTTCATGAGACTCTTGTCCAAATCAAAATTCCTGTTTTAACATCTAATTTCTGAGCCCATTCTGGTTTTCTTGTTGCTGTAAATCCAAAGCAGCCTATGTAAAATCTTGGAAACTATTCTGTAAGCTCAGGACTAAATCGAGAGCTCTCCCTTTAAGGGGCAGATTTAAAGGAATACCATCCTTTGTTCTAACAAAATAGTCCAGGCTTGTCAATCCAGAAGATTTGTGCATTGCTGAACATAATGGCATTTTATTACCTAGTTTATTTCTGTCTAGCATTCTAAGGCTCCTGCTGATGCTTTGACTCAGAGTAGTTTTCAGTTTGGAAACTTGAACTCCAGTGTCACAGATGACTTCTTTCTTTTGGTAATTTGTATTATTTTTTTTTTTTTTAACTATTAAATGTTCAAGAAAGATAATGTTTGTCCTGACAGAAATTGTGTTTCAAACTGTGAACATCTAAGCAGCAGTGTGTGAAACGAGTAGCCTTTATTTTTGCTTGCCTCAGACTCTTGTTAGTTAACTCATTTCTAACAGTAGTTTGGGATATTATAGTCAAGCTTAATGATTAAGTAGTAGTACAACAGGTCTCTCACCCTCCTCAGCTGTGATTCAGTAAACCACAGCCCTTGTCCATGCAAAAGAATAGATGTTCAAATTCAGACATGCATGCTAAAGGCCATGCTGTTCTTGAAGTTAGAAACATTGTATTTACAAAATAATTTCTGCAGTTTAACTGCAGCCATTATCTGAAATTGCATATTGATCCAGTTTTTTAAAGCAGCTTATTGCAAGATAAATCTTGAAATATTTTTGCAGTTTCCATCAGAACACTTGCACATAGGGAGGTGCATTATAGTAAAGGTAGATTGGAGAGACATCTTTATATAAATATGAGAGAAATGGGAAATTTCCTGTTTGTGAAGCATTATGATAGAAGTACCTAAAATGTAATTTCCTATACAGTTTTATGCAGTGTAGTTTACTTTCTCCTGCATAAAATAACATATAAAGTTAAGAATTCTGGCTATGCCATTCCCCATTCAGTTGTAACATCGTAAACATTCATCTTATATTTTCCTTTATGTGTATCTATAAATGCCCATCAGAATATTTGCATCTCTTCAGTAATTTAAAATACTAAAAACAAGGGGCCAAAACTCAGCAGAAATTGTCAAGTTGTTTCAGACCTTTACATAAATTTCTATATACACACTCCAGTGAATGACACTCATACCATGCTGCTTGTTCCTGACTGAAGCAATCTGTAAAATGAATATACACTTCCGTGTCATGTGAACGCGAAACATGAAAGCATGCATGTGTGAGTAAATCCATGGCATTGTGAAAAAATATACTTCTAGAATTTATTTCTGTATTCTGATGTCGGGGATGCCCTTTGTGTCTCAGGCACCGAGGTTTTGTGCCCTGCCCACACAGCGCCGTGGACTGCTGTGTTTGGGATTCTTGAGCTGGCTATACATGATCTATCTCAGGTGTATGTAGTTACCCAGGAGAAAAGCTGGCAGTGCTGTGTGCTTTTCCCAATACATGAGCAGTCTCCTTTAGAATTATTGCCAGGATCTTGTTGTGATGACACCGTTTTGTGCTGTGTAGACAAACCTTGGAGGAGAATTACATGTAAATCAGTCATAATAGTCTGAGGCTGGAGTCTTTCATTTTACTCAGAAACTTGCACAACTCTTGCTAGAGACATCAGTATGCTGGCCATTGTTTTCTAACCAGATCCTAATTCCTTTCCATCAAATCTCTGCTTATATGTTATCTAAATAAAGCATTCTGAATTTTAATGAGTGAAATTTCATTGCTGTTTAATCCTTAAATGCACTGAGCTAATCTGTGAGTGTCCCTTAATTATAAAAAGTGAAGCTGGGAAATTAGGTCCTGGACATAGAGAGTAATTATTTTCATAACTCTTTTGTTTTTACCTCCATGACATACAGAAAAAGAAAATGACCAACTGTGGTTAGGCCAGAGGCCTTAATGATGGGTTATAGTCAGCACTGCCAGTCAGTCCAGTCCAACTTGGATGAGTCATTTAAAGTGTGTCCACAAAGTGTCCTTACCTGCCTAACAGAGGTAAGGTAAGATGGGCTGTAGTCAAGCACTCCTGACTCTTTAAGGCACAGAGGAACTTAGAAAAGTGTTATTTTTGTCGTCATGAATCTCAAGAATGGCTTTGTAATCACCGTCAGAGCATTTGGCCAGCCTTCAGTCATCACTTCTTGATCACAGATACTGACTTGGGTGTTTGCTGTGCTCTGCCTTAAAGGAGATGATATTCTTGAAAGAGTTTTACAGACGCCCAGATTCTTCCCACACTTAGTAAAAATAGCATGGGCATTCAAACTGAAGTATTTGCAACAGGCTGCTGGCTAAAACCCAAGGAGTATCTGCTGCTATTTGGGCTATTTGATAATTATTTGACTACCATTATTTCTTTCTGAGTGCCTATTTTGGACATTCTGCTCTAATAGGTAAATAAAAAAGCCCCAAATTTTGGTCGTAGATCAAACTCGAAGGGGAAAGGAATAATGTAGTGTAAGAATGTAGCAACTGGACTGATAAATAGCAAAACAGGATTACTGGGAAATTGCACATACGCACGCCAAATGTAGAAGTTTGAATGTTTCTTCTGACTGCACAAATCTGTAGACTAGAGAGATTTGATGAAAGCACAAGGTTTTATTTGTTCCTATTCAAAGTCCAGTCTTTTGTCTTTTATATCACTATTCATATTATCAATATAGAATGTGGGGTTTTTTTGGTTCAGCTGAAGAGCTTCAACAGAGGAAGAGATAATTAGAGAACTGTTGTCTGAGAAATTACAAAATAAGGGCCTTGATACATTGAGATGGGGCCAAAAGTGCATAATGAAATCCCTTTGGGAAAGTTAAGCCTATACAGATACCATGATTTTGAATTTATTGGGGACTCTAAAGGAGAATGTGAGTCAAACCTGCAGATAGTAGTGTCAAGAAATACTAACAGCTTTTCCTCTGGCTGTCTCCTGTTCTCTCAGCTTGTTAGTCTTTATTCCAGTGGACACTAGTGAATTGTATACTCATTCTGACTAAAACTAAGCCTACAAACATGCTGTACAGTTCAGAAAGTGTCGTTCTCCCATTTCTACATATGTGCTTTTCTTGGTCACCAGATTCTGCCCCTTTTGCGATGTCATATTTGCAGCACAGAACCATCCTCTTGATCTTTTCTGCCCCATTTCTCACATTGCATTCCCGCAACACACAGCAGAAAATCTACTTTGCAGCTAGTTGTGGAAGCTTGATAAGCCTTTGTCATAACAGTAGTCCCTGACATTTAAAGGACTTCAGTTTATATTTGTCAGCCAAATTTCATACCTTCATACCTCTTTCAATTAATCAAAGTTAAACCATTGTATATGTGAAGGGGCCTCTTGTGGTTTCTAAGTAAGTAGTATGGCTTTTCTGGCAGAGAGCCACAAGCAATTTAGTAGGCACATACTGTGGGGGTTGCGAGGAAGAGAGACAGGAATAATCCAGAAAGCTTTAAGAAGGGCTGAATGAAATCAGTATTTCCATACACAGTACAAGACTTTTGCATTCTCTATCTTACTTCTCGCTGCGGCAAAACTGTTTTGGTGTGTTGTCAGTAAAGCAATTCTGAAACAGAGCACCAACTTGGTTTTCCTCCTACTCAACCGGTTTTGCACTGGTTTTACTTCAGCTGAAGTATTCCCAATTTGCACCTGTGGCAGAGAAGAGTTAGGAGCAAGGGATTTGATACACGGTTTACAATTGTCATATTGTCACTAAACTGTTTCCACAGGAATAAACCTAATGTAGTTTCTAGTTGTCTTCAGAAATAGCAGGATTTATTTTGTAGCCTAAAAGTCAGGATGAGGCTTTACCATGTACCTTTTGCCTGGGAGCTATACAGCTGTAAATAGATACTAACATAAAAGGTCTGTCTCCAGCAGAGCTGATCTCTCTTTCCAATTCTGACAGGGGTCACATAGTCAATGTAAATTACCACCATAAACTAAATTCCACTTCTCCTGTAGAACAAAGTGCTTGATCTGCCTGTCTAGAAGTCAGGAGCTATGCAGAGAACTGGAATATTTCAACAAATCAGCATGAGTGGCAACCTGTTCTTAATAATGAAATGCTAGCAACATTTAATTTCGTTTTGTTTCATCATGTTAAAATCCATCCTTTCTTCAGGGGATTTAAAGACCAGCTGAAGGGAACCTGGGGACAAAGAGAATAATTCAAGTAGAAGCACTATCTTCCTCTTGTATTTCATGCAAGTTCAGGTTCAACATGCACATCTTGATGCCCATAGGAAACGAATTACTCTTAGAAAGGGATAGTCTAGACATCTCAAGAAGAACATGATTTATCTATTTTTTCTGTCATTTTGATTTAATTGAAATATGTACCATAATAGTAACATCAAAAGAGTTAGTGGATTTTACTAGAAATTAAATTACAATCAAAAATTTTAATTATTATTGGCAAGTTTTTGGAGGATTAATGATTTACTTGGGTGTTTTATAGCTAAGCTACAATATGCTGTTAAAAATGACATGTAGGTTGGAAACTTTAACTTGAAGCTAGATTCTTATATAGATACAACTTCTTGACTTCAGTCTGAAAGATGTCAGAATCTGAAGAACTCAGCACTTTAAAAGTTGTGCAACAGGCATGTCATGGAAAATTTGGCCCCAGTTCAGCATGTGACTATCTAGACTATTTTACACACTCCTTTCTTTGATACTAAAGATGAATTCAATGTAAATGTCTGGAATTCTTCTTACAAGCTTGTTGGAAAGGGGCAGTATTTTAGCATGACTCCCTTGTGCAAACCTGGTGTTTAGCAGATTACGTATGTTATTCTGTTATAGGTACACTACAGTGATAGACAAAATGGCAAAGAGTGTATGACCTGTTTGACACTGTCTCCTGTGCAGATGACTTTCCAAGGTATCGGAAGCTCCATTGAAGCCAGCCATGACCAGGTATAATACCTTCACCCCACACTCTTGTCATTTTATTGATATCTGGTAAGGCCAGAATGTCAGCATTAGTAAATTTAAAATTCTGGCACATCTTTTGCTTTCCATATGGCATGTTCTCTTCACAGGGATTTGCCCCTCTTGCCCTACTAAAATCCTGATTAGATCTAAAGAGCGAAATGAAAAGGAGACAAAACTATATTGGCTTTTACGTATTTTTAAGACATATTAGGAAAGCCTGACAAGCTTGCTTTGGTTTTAAAGTCAGATGTAAGGTTTCTGCAAAGGTTTTATTTGCTTTTATGTGTGTATCAGGTCTTGTCTAATCCTATTTTTGCTAGAAGATTATGAGTAGTTGGAAAAGCAGAGAGATGAAGCCATCATCTCTAGCCATCATCTGTCACGAGAAACTGACGTTTGAGAAGGGAAAGGGATTTTTAATCATGTAAAACTCCCATTTTGTTTGGCTGTTGCTAAAACATGTAATTCAAGCTTCTGGCAAAAGGCCAGAAGGAAAAAAAAAGGCTCAATGTTAATCATTTATCATCCTGTTGCTTCAGATGGGAACTGAGGGGGACTTCCATTCTTCTTGTCTTGTCCTCCAACACTTGTATGTATAAAATCATGACAAGACTTTGATACTCTGAAAGTATTAAAAGCAAAAAGGAAACAAGAAGAATACATTGAACCAAACCTTGCACCTTTTGTATCTTCAGTAGATTAGAAAAAATTACCATGTTGACTTGCTTCTGCAGGTTGTCTTTAAGTGGTACTGTGCTTACATTTGCTGTATATTTTATCAGATTCCATGCAAGATTCTCCAAGAATAAAAAGGAAAGCCACCTTAAGAATTAGCAGAATTAGTTACTTTTGGGGAAAAGTTTCGGGCACTCTTAGTCATGTTTTTGTTTGGTGGGTTTTTTATTGAAAGTTCCTAAGTTAGTTGTTAGCATTAACTAAGCCTATTAGTTATTTACATGGTAACATGAGGATACTTCCTGCCTTAAGTGTTTGGTGTTTTACAGTAATGGAGAGCTGTGGTAAGTCAGACCCTACTTTGACATTCAATTCTCATTTCATCCAGCAACTTGTTTATGCTGCTCTAAAGCTGCTCCATTTTTCTTTCAGTGAAGATATGCTTTTAAAATATAGTTATAACACAAGTACGATATTTAGACATTTCAATGAATTTAAGGTGGTCCTTGTCAATTTGGTAACAACTACATTCTGGGCCACCAGCCAGCTTGGCCTTTGTCTTAGCATTTATTTAGGCTAGAGTATGATATGTAAACAGAAAAAAAGACTCTGTAAGCAAAAAGCACATTTAAGCCATCTAAATAATTATATATTTAAGACCTCTAGATGAAAATGTTGTATTGAGCCTGAAAAGTCAAGCACCCAGAGATTAGGAAATTCCAGATTATGTGCAGCATTAGTTTCATCCCAAATGTACCCATTCAGTGCTCCAAACAGGATATTCTTCTGAGAAGAAAAGAAATTTGCATAAAATCACATAGATAAAGATTGTATCATAGCACATTCACAAATAGGTAGGATTAAATTTACTTGGGCCACTGTGTAGCTGGAATTTCCTCATCTTGTTTCAATTTGAAGTTTAAAAAATGTTCATAATTGGTTTTACTTACGTAATTTTCCACAGGGTTCTTAAAATGGAAAGGAAAATGTTTTGTTATTGCATGATGGGGTGGTTGTTGTGTTACTGAACCCACATCACTTGTGCAAAGATTTCATCTGAGCCAAGAGCAAAAGAAAATAATCATCTGAAAGCCAAATGCCAACCAGTGGCTCACAAAAAAGATCCACTCACTGGACCAGATGCACAAATTTCTGCTCATGCCTTTCATATCTGTCAAAGGAATTTCATTTTCTGGGGAAGAGGGATGCTATTGATGGGTTGTGTTTGATAAGGGGGTAGCAGGACTACATTAAAGCATCATTTTCCATCACCTGAATAAATAGGAAAAAATGAATCATTAGCAAGTCAAGTGTTTGCCAGGCACAGGAATTAATAAATTAATGACAAAATTAGGGCTATTAATGGACTACCTAAAAAAAAGTTTCCCTTTTCTCTCTTGTTCCTGTGTGCTTGGTATGTTTCTCCTCGTTTCCTACAGTTCTACTCACAGTAGGTTTATTTGCTGGTTATTATTCTTTTAAAAACAGGAGACAGAAATGCTGCACTTTTGTCAAACTGAACTTCATTTTAAAGGGTCAAATTAAATAAGTGCAAGTTAACTGCATGCTATAAAACGTGAATTTTAGAAATCCTTCTTTGACTTTTGTAATCTGTTACTTTTAAATCGTGTCTGTAGTATTTTGTGGCTATTAGGATGGGCTGATCACCTGGAAGCCTGTGGTTTCAGTGGAGGGATGGTGATTTCTGCCTCAGTAGTAAGGCCTGCCATAGTTTGACATCAGGAACTGTCGGCTTCTGGGCTTATGAAGATAATTTTTCACATGTTCATTTTAAATTATTGATTCAAAAATTTCTAGAGGTTTTTTATGGAACACTTTAGGAATGAGACTCTGGAATATTTTGGGGGGAAGAAGTGAAAAGTGTTGTATGAGAGTAATAAAAAAAGCTACATGCAGATTTGTCACTATATTGTAGCAGAAGAACCACAGTACTGTGGTATGTGGCAGCTGATTAGAAAAAAAAAAAAAAGAAAAGAAATAGAAATTAAAAGATTAAAAAAAAAAAAAAAAAGAAGCAAACTATGTTGCCAATGGCATCTCCAGCACTCTAGGATACCTTTTAGATTGGACTTGTCTTTTGTAATGTGTCTCCCTACTCGTATCCAGTGGGAGATTTGTTACCCAGCAGATACCAGAGTGGTTACAATCCTACATAAGTACATTATCTGGCTGTTTCAAATATGTCAAGACTTGACACTGCAGTTTTTCAAGTCTCTTGCTCTTTTCCTGTACTCTGTAGGGAGTTTTCATTCTTTAGATTGGTTTAGCTTGTGATTTTAATGAGTTCAAATATTTTCCCCACATACTTCATCTGAGCAATTCCAGATTAATACAAACATATCATACCGCTGCACTAATTAGCGTGCATTTTGAATGTCTGATTGGCAAGGCATATCTCATTTGTCATGAAGCAGTATTGTAGAAGCAATTGCTGATCTTTTCATTTTTCTTTTAACAAAAAGAAAAAATGGGAAACATCCCTAAAGCACCACTGCAGTCTATCCTGCCACATATTTTGCTGGGTCTTGCATTCAGGTATGCCAGCCTCTTTTATAAAAATTTAATGGGGTTTATAATTTTTTTTCCTTGAATGATTTCTTTCTATTTTTTCGGTTTCCCGTTATCTGACTATAACTCTAAAATTCTGTTTCCTTAACAGCAACTATTAATAGCAACTATTCTTTGGAGGTTTTTTTCAATAAAATTTAGTTACAAGTAGCTATTAGTTAAAATGGTCACCATTTTCTATTGATTTTTCTCAATAAAAGCTGAGTTTCTCCTTAATGGTAGTAAAACCTTGTATGTTTTGCATTGCTGTGGGACTGGAGACTACCTATTCTCAGGGTTTGTGATGGACTTCAGGCACATACTGTTAAGCTGAAGAATTGAAAGTGGGTGATTTAAAGTAGCAGAAAGGAAGTCCGGATAGATTTTTTTTATTATTATTATTTGTGTCAATGAGAAAATTCAAGATATGAAAAGCAGGAAATTCATAGATAGGAGGCTATATAAGCAAAAATAGTTGGGATGAAGCAGAAAACTAGGAAAGTGCAGGGAAATGGGGCAGTGAGTGTCTGAAGGCCACAGAAGTGGGATGAGAGAAAGAGAGAAAGTAGGAGCTAAGCAGAAGCCGTCATCAAAAACCCCACCAAAAAAAAGACTTCTTCTGCACTGCTACATCTCAAAGTACTGAAACCTGAATTTCTTGTTACTGCTACAAATAAACATCTTCCAGTTATAGTGAACTGTGACACATGAAGAGTTCTTTGAATTCTTGAGTGCAGGCACACTAAGAACTGTAAGATGTCATGCTAGCAATTGAAGGAAATGGAGATTTACGTTTTCTCTGCAGGACTCCAGTCCATACCTTAAAGTTGTTGTAGATACACTGCACTCAACCAAGTATCACTGGATTCTCTATAATGGTACCAGGTTAATTTTGATGCCCTATGTCAAACAAGAGAGCCTGTGACATAGGTTCAATCTAAGAAGGGACATACTTCTGCTGTGCCTTGAGCAAGCCAATGTCAAATTCAGCTTCCATGTTTACATGTATATTTTAGAAACTTGTAATGTTACCATCTTTAGTGGCTTTATAATAATTGTTTTTCTGGATGTTACAGCTCTGAGTGACTGAGTGCTTTGGGGTATCACACTCCTGTAGTTGTCATAGCTGTGAAGGAGTAAACATCTTGGGTGCATTCTTAAGGCTTACTGAACAGCAGGCAAATTGAAAGAATGAGCATTATTTTTAAATAAAATTATTTAAAAGTCAGTGCTAGTGATGAGAAAGAACAGCTTGGGCCCATTTTGAGATTTTGAATGCTTGCCTTGGAGTACTCTGCCTGTACAAATGAATTTTTAACTCTAAGTAACTTAATGTTCATTGAGTTGTGACCAGTTCCCCACTTGAATTTAAGGAGGCAGATCAAAGACCAGTGCATTTTTTTTTTGAAGTCTCATTGCTTTAATACTTTTTTCATGATTTTGGAGGTTTTAACCATATGCATGTTTTCTAGAGCTGGCAATACTGCCCATTTGTTTATTACTGAGTTCAGCTGTTTTCTTCACCTAATTGTGCTGTTAAAGTGATACTGAGGAACATTTTATGCCTATATTTTTATTTCTTGCTTTCTTGATGTTATCCATTATATTTGTTATATATCGGATTGTAGTTTTAGAACTCTTCTGCACTTTGCAATGCACAGAATAGAATACTTTTATTTTGCAGAAGACAGAAATCGTTTAATGTTACATGTAATCTACCACTAGTAACGCTTTTATTATTATGTTTAAAAATAGCTGGAAAGAGAATGAGCAGGGGCTGAAATTGTAGAAGTGGAACAGCTACTGATAAGATAGAGTTGATCAGAGAGCCCAACAGGGAGGGGATGATGGAAGGAAGATGCCTCACTCAGCAGTTTCAGAAATCATTGATGGAAAGCTTGGCAGGCAGCAGTAGCAAGCAAACTGAAATGTGGTTTGTATCAAACCATCATTGCTGGCCTGCAAACAGGCATTTCTGGGCTGGGTTAACAGAGATTGGGGATGCCCAGAAATGAGCAGCTCCTGATGGCATTTGAATACAGGAAGGGCAGGAATAATTCTCAAGGAACAAAAGAGACTATGGGTGACAGACTCAAGGAAAGGTGCTTGGAGCATTAAGGTTTGAAAAGCACTGCACTGTAACAGAAAATGCATCACACATACGAAGCTCCACATCTCTGTCACGGTCTGAGAATTGCTTATAGACCATGCTCAGGAGGCAGCAGCTAGGGAATTTACAAAAGGCAAAACAACTAAAGGTGTAGGCAATGAGTATGCAGAAGAAAAGAATTTGTCCAGTGCTGTAACCAGAAAAAGATAAATAGATAAATGAAGTTGTGTTTTTTGTTAAGATACCTTTCCAGGTCAGAAAAGCAGATGATTGACACGACACTACATTAATTCCCTATATATATATATGTATATAGTAACAAGAAATTAGGATTTTCTGGATGTTGAGATTTATTTCACAGTGGGTTTTTGTGTCCTGGACATGGTCAAAAAATAAAAAAAAAAAAAATTCAAGGTTTTCTTGAAAAAATACATATATACTTTTTTGTCTTTTTTTTTTTTTTTCTTAGGTGATGTTATATGCTTCACTTATCAGCTCATTTCTACTTTACTTATTGTAAATGCAGTTATCATTTCTTCAGGGTGGCTTCTTCAATAAAATGAAAAAACTTTAGTTTTAATAAGTAAAATTTTTCTAGCAGTTTTCCCAAAGTTTGGCAATTCCATTACAGGCCCTTCAGCATCAGGACTTCTACCTGATCTTATGAAAATGTCTCATACAACTAGGTCTCCTTCAAGGGAGGTTTCACTGGCTGCTGCCCTCTTCTTGACAACTCTGTAACCTTCAGGGGTGGGTGAAGCATGACCACAGCTGAGTGCCCAATGCTCCAAGACAGCCTGTTCATGTAGGACAGAGATTTAAACTACTTTTCATACACAGCACCAAGTTTCACTCTTGTGTTTTGTCTCTTAGGTTGATGCTGCAGTAAGGAGTCATCCCATCAGGTTTTAGTTAGGCTCACTGGATTGTTGTCTGCTGTTTGATGTTTTTCCTTGTCTGTTGTGCTCCCCACGACTGTGTGTGGAAGTATTGGTACATTCTCTCCGTATTCTTCATCTTCTGTTTCGCATTATGTCAGTCTGGATGTACGTGACAGAACATTTGCTTTTCCCTGGCAGCTGCTAAAGTTTTCCTTGATGAGCCCAAGATCAAATGCTTGTATTTGTTCAGGAAGTGTAATCTTTGATTTTCAAAAAGTGGGTTACTAATTAACTGCTGAATGGGAAAAAAATGCAAACCAAGGCATGCCTATCTCCTTGCCAGACTCTTTCAGTCCTCTCATTCAGGGCTTCCTGAGTAGATTCCCAATGTGACTTCTTGCTGAAGATGCATAATAGGATTTTTCAGTGCTCTGTGTATTCATGTTTGTTTACAAAGCAATGTCAGCAGGGTATGAAATGCTACTGCTGCAGTCTCTGCCTATCTTACATGCTTAGCATATAACTGTAATGACAGAGAAAGACTGCGTTTTTGAGACTGACTGTCCTGCTCTGTTGGAAAAAGAGTAAAAAAGTGAAAATATCCTCCTGACTGCTATTGGTGAGGTTTCACAAGTGTGGTGAGGCTCATAGGATCACACTGGTTGAGGTGAGAAGTCCCCTGGTCCAAGGCCCCTGCTCAAGCAAGGACATCTAGAACAGGCTGCCCAGGCTGTGTTGAGGCAGCTTTTGAGTATCTTAAAAGTGAGACACTCTGCCTCGGTTGTTCTTTCCTGTTTACTTCATCTCCAGTCCTGGATGCTTCCATAAACTGCTGAGCTAGATAAGCAAGCTTTTAGCCAGCTCAGTGAGTTGAACTGATCTGCTGGGGCTTAGATGAACACCAGTGCTGAAACAAGGGAGACATCAGGACTGCCCACTCAAGAGGAGAGGAAAGGGACCCATCCCTTTCCACAGCACCAAGCTATTGGCTAAGCTTACTCACCCTGAAAAATGTCATTTAAAAGAGGGTGAGGCAAGAATTAACTGTACAGAGAAGTTAATTTCTTGTAGAATTGTTTGTTTCTTTAGCGCCCTTAAAGCTGTTCGCTGTGCAGTAGCATGACCTGACACAAATAGGAGATCAGGAGTGGCACATGGAGGGAGAAGAGCAGGGCTGTAGCAGCCCTGACCTGCAGAAGTTTAGCTGCTTAGTAGTTACTTGTATTAAAATACCTTAGCAAGCTTTCAGTGCAGTGTAACATGTGGAAGTGGAAAGAAAAGCATTAACAACATACAATAAGCCAACCTTCCATGGACCACAGGCCAGCTGTTCACTATCCTAAGTTTGCAATCTGTTTCTGGTTTGGTTGTTTTGCTGTTACTTTAGGCTCAGTTGGACAGTGGTGGAATGTAAAAATCTTGAATTTTCTTGCTGCTCTGTCTATTAGGAAAGGGAAGAAGCTTAAAAGGGAAAGGTATTGGAGAAGTTTCAAAAAGCTAAAAATGTCAGTTTACTGCCTTGTCACGCTTCAGCAGGAGATACAGCCCACTTGTATTATCAAGAAATCTAACAGATTTTTCCCTGTCAGGGAAAAAAACATGGGGAAGACAACAGAGGTAGGTTCTTCTCCTACTCAACAGCTAAAAATGGATAGGCATACACCTACTGGAGGAAAGTTAGTAACAGAAATAGAGGCAAAAATCAAGTGGAAGGAGACCCACCCCCGAGTAACTTGTCTTGCAGTTGGGATTTACATCAAAGATCTAGATTTTTCATTTTAACCCCTGACAGGCAGCATTTCAATTTTAACAGTTTTGTCCATTTTAATTTCTGAGACTGGTAAAACCTTTCGAAGCTATGAATTAAAACTAACACTCAGTCAAAGCCCAGCTTTTGTAGGCACCTCTATTTTAGACAGACATTAGCAACATATACACTGAACTTTGTTGCCCACCTAATGCTATCTAGAGTTGTTCTGTGGCATTTTCCACACACTACTCAAAGTAATGCTCTGTCTGTTTGTTGATTTGTGTTTAATCACTTGTCATTCGGTGAAGTTGCTTAACACCCTAATTATATAATTGGCATTTCAAATTACATTTCCTTAACCATTCTACAACACAAAATAATGACTTGCACATGTGGCATCTGAAGAACTGTGCTTTTGCCAAAATTCTGTTTGCCACCTAATTTTTCCACTTCTCTTGAAATAATATCCCACGGGTGGCATTATGCATGCATCCAGCACAAACGAAATTTCATAGTTTTTGGTTTGCACAATTCTCATACAACCCCTTGATCTACACAGTGCAAGCAGAAACTAAATTTGACATCTTACACCCCTTCATTTCAAGGATTCATTTCAAGAAGCCAGGGTCTCATAATAAATGCTCTGACAATAGACTTAAGGGAAAATAAATGAGGTCAAGTCGTACGTAATCAGTAATTAGTAACAGGTAATTTTGTAAGTATGAGCATGAGAAAGTTGTGGAGCAATGTTGAGGAGCACCATAATTAAACTCAGTTCCTAGACATCTGTGCTTTCTCCCTTGGAGGTTTTTTTTAAACACCCCATCAAGAAAGAGCTGCGGACTTACCCTGGCTTGATAACTAATGGTTTACCTGAGAAAATGAGTTCACTTCCGTTTTTTAATCTTTGTCATTGATGCCCTGATGGAAAGTGTCAGATATCTCAAGGGGAAAAGACGTTTTTTACTCTTTCCTATAGCTCATTTAACATAAAATCTAAGTCCTTTTGTCTGCTTCCAAACGCATTACCTGAACAGGTTTTTTGTAGTCACACTGGGTTTCTAAGATCATTGAATCAGAACATCCCACTGTTTGAGACCAACCAACCTTCTCTTCACAATGTCAAATGTGCAATGTCCTTACTTGATACAGGGGTTTCTGTATCCCCAGAAGCTCTGTATGTACTTGTGTCCTCCATTTCGTAGCCCTTACAGACTGCCTTTGTTCCAATGCTAATGCTTCATTCCAGCAAGATCCTTCACATATGCTAAATGTAAGACTGCTTCCAAGTAATTCACTCTCTCAAGGATCCAGGACTTGAGATAATAAACACTAGAATGGAGGTATCAAGCAAAACCAAAGCAGTGAACTCCTAAGTTAAACTTTAAATTTTATCAATATTTCTTCATATTCATTCTTTCTCTTTCCCATCATTAGAGAAACTGTGAGACCTAGTTTTCCCCAGATCCTTACGGCTGTACAAATAATTGATTTTACAGTCCAAAATCTCCTCTCTCATCCTTTATCCCCTCAAAAAAACCCCACCAGTTCAAATTGGTCCAAAATAAAGAAAAAAATGCTTCTAGCCAAAAAAAATAATTAGTTTTGTACTTGGGCATTTGTAGTGAAAGTAAGAAAATGGCTGAGATTTACAAAAGTGGTGGGAAAGATGATGAACTATTTTGCCAATAAGCTCAGGGGTTCACTCTCTCACACAAGATGCAGAAGATACAAGTTTTATTCCATGCTTGTCCCCACAGGACCGTGAACCCTCTTTAGGAACCCTTTTTATGCTACAGAGAGGCACAGCTGGGCAGCCCCAGGAACACAAATTGGTAACCACAGAGCAATCCTGTTTTTGCCTGTTTTCACAAAGCAGTGAACAGTTTGCTCAATAGAGTTGCATGAGCAGAAAAATTTGGTGGAATTCTCATTTGATATTAAACCCTTTGACCTGAGTCATGGGAAAAAGGATTCTTATCCTCCTGGGAGTTAAAGAGGCTTAAACTATGATTTTTCACAGTTCAGTATTGACCATCAAGTGAGTCTTCCCCTTCAGTTTTCACCACAAGTGGACAAAACTACAGAAACTATGACAGATAACTTCTAATTTCTAAAGATATTTGCAGTTTAAAATGCAGAATATCCATCCTGCAGATTCAGTCAAAGCAAAACTGCTCTTTCAAATGTATAACTGTTTCCTGGTGCAATATGCTTGCTTTGCTCTACAGCCAACCCCACCCCTGCCTTGGGCAGGTATCCAGCTGGTGGCGGCATTGATCAAACCTCCAGCCATGTGCTCCTTGTGGGTGGAAGTTGCCACATGGACCCGGAGCTGAGACTGCCAGGTCAGGCTGCAAAGGCAATTTAAGGCAGTAGGACATGTTCAGATGGAGTCACTGTGTTCCTCAGCAGTACCTGGAAAGTCTTTGTCTTCCTCCTTTGTGTATTTCTTCTCAGCATAACCTGCAGACAAAACAAGATCTTCCTTTCCTCAGCATTCAGCTCTTCAGCTGTCTGTAAAAGAGCTTTACATTTGTTTCAGGATATTTAAAACTTGGTTGCATGGCATGGATTCATAAAGGACATTTTGGCAGCTGCTGTTGCTGAACCTCTTGTATTGGCTGTAGATAAAGTAAGACAAGTGCCAAAGCCTCAAGTCTCTTATGGCGATAGCAGTGGAGCTCTGAGCAGTCCCTGTACCCACCTTGTCTCAGCCACTTAGATAAAAATACCACCTTTTGCTGATACTGGTTACCAGGTTTGTCCCAGTAATGGAAAGATTTTAGATAGTTTGTGAGGCCACAGAATGCCTGTTTAGACATTTCTTCAAAACATTGGGCTGTTCAGCAAGTCAGTCTTATTTCATACGCCCTCCTAAGTATTTCCTACTTCAATGTAGTTTTGAATAATTGGGGTAGTATCTAGCACAGCATGCTGTATGAAATCACAAATCGAGATTTTTATGTTGTCGTGTTTGATTCAAGTACTCCATTGTCATTTATGTCAACTGGTATAATAATACACTATCAGTCATTTAGTGGGAGCTGGGCATGCATGAACCTTTGTGCCTCTGAGCAGGGCTTCCCAGGGTGCCTCAGTGCATCAGTGCAGATAGTACTGCAGAACCCGGGGCTTGATTTTGGAATGCCACAAAACAGGATCATTCTTTCAATTTAAATAAAAAGTAAAGGCTCAGTGTATAGAACTTTTTTTTTTTTTTTTTTGTCATCATGTGTCTGGCCATGCTTGTGAGGAAAATAATGGGGAAAAACAAGGGTAAAGGAATGTTTGCCGTAATTTTATAAGCTGCAAGAGAATTAAGCAAGAAGATGTGGGTTTGAGAGGGAGTTAAGAAAATTAAAAGGAGGCATCAAACATTGGCTTGATCCAGAAGTGCTTAAAATCCCATTTGCCCTTACAGAATGAAAATACTAGCAAGGAAGTCTGACATGTTGGCAAAGACACAATTTAGACATGTCAAACTACTTTAAGATAATTTGAAAGTTTCTTGGCCCTCATTTAAATAAACTGTATCTGGAGTTTTTTGGAACTCTCCTGATAAGTAACACTTAAAGCCCTTTTGATCAAATACCCTTTCTCAGGCAATTACATGTTCTTAATTTAGAGGCCAGTTCAAAAGATTGCTTGTTACCTTCATTTAACAAAGGTTCAAGTGCCGCAGTTTTCTGATCCTTTTAAAAAAGGCAAACAAGGAGAGTTTACACAATAAAAGTTCTTTTTTTATTCTCAAATTAATTATTTTGAAATATCTCACAGATTACATCAGTTTCTTCCTTGCATTCATGTTGCAAGATGGCGAGTATTGTATATTGTTAGTGATGCATTAAATTAGTTGTTTACATTATAAAATCTAAACATATTAGAATCTTTTGTGTTTGTCTTCAAAGATTCCTATTCTAATAAAGCTTTCTGAAACAAGTAAGGTTGTCTTTTTTGTTTAGTTTATGCATCAGTGGAGAACCTAAAGATTTGTAGCCTCTAGCCATCCCCGTCTGTGTTTAGTAGAGTGTAAGGAAATTGTGTTTTGGACAATATATATTATTTTTTCATATAAAAGGGAAAGTTATACTTTTAAATAAATTATTTTGCTTTTAGAAAAGGTAACACCTGAGACAAATGTAAATTGAAAGAGTCAAAGTTCGTACTCTTCTCTCAAAGAATTTGTTTTGCTGCAACTTTTAATCCGAATAAAAGAAGTATGTATAATGCCCTGAAAAATAAAGATCTTGGCTGAATCCTTCCTATTTTTGATGGCTTTGTTCACTCTTCAGGTCAATGTGTTTCTGAATGTTAAGTGATACAGGTCCAACCTTCAGCAAAGAACAGTATTTGGAATTTAAAATAAACTTTGCTCTTTGGACTCTCAGTTTTGCTCTATAACAAATGTTTTAACAGAGTTGAAATGAAATATGAAAAAGAAAATCAAAAGCTGATCGCTTTAATACAGCTGGAGCTGCTTGGTGAAAGTAACTTTCACTTTTGAGGGAAGTTCATGACTGAAGTTTTAGAAGCACAGCAGCTTCTCAAAGAGTCAGTTGAGCATCGTGGCAGTGGAGGTCCACACACCCCTCGACACAATCCTTTTCAGTGCAGTATGTCTTAGATCTTCATCTAGAGAAATGACTGCTCTAAGATATATATACACATATATATACACTTTGACTTTTTAGGTCATACTGGTCATACTGCATCTGCCTTATGAAACTGTGTTTTAATATGTTTAGACATACATCTTCCTATCCTAACAATGTTGGCAAGTCATGAGTAAACAGCAAGATTTTATTTACCTGTCAAAGCCCCAAATAACTTGCATTAAGCCAATGACCAAATAAAATGTCACAGTTATACTTTATATCATCTGGAAGGAAAAGTAGCAAGGCAGATTATTTTCTGTGTGCAAGATATGCCCTTTAGAATAACATGCCAAGAGTGCTTCATATCTCAATAGCCTCCAGAACATACAGCAATATAACAAGCACTGGGTTATAGTAAAACTTGGGAAATGTGACAAAATAAGCAGTGGAGTGAAGAGAACTGTACTGAAACCAGTTGAAAAAACAGGAAGGACTTGATAAAATTGTGGAAAATCTTAAGGAACATCTAGTTTCTGATCATGACAGTGGGAAAAGAGATAAGGGAGTAAACTGCTACTTTTCAATAAGCTTTCAACTTTAGACAAAAAAGCAAAGTGATTAAAAGATACCAGAGACTTTAGAATTATAAAAAAAAAAATAGTAACCTTTTTAAGTGATGTATAAAATTCAAAAAATGGAGAATATATTATTTGCCTGAAAGATGTTTTTTAATGAAAGAAAGCATGAGAAGGTATGAAACAGTCTGCTGTAACAGCCTGCCAGAAGTTGTTTCAAAGGTTATCATCACTTGCTGAGCTTTTTAGGTAAGATGGGTTCCCTCAGCAGCCTAAGGACAGTGCTGTGTGCAACAATGTGGTAGCACTCATCTGAACAGTTTTAATAAAATTAGAGGTTAATCATGAGTCTTTAAAAATAATACAGACTGTGATCCAAAGTCTACAGTACAAATCAAGGCCTTGTGAGAAATTAAAGTCTGTGCTTCAAATATACCCTCTGATTTGAGATACTTTATGCTGTAGTATTCATAAAAAGGGGCACACATAGCTTTTAAAACACTCATTCATTGAGAAATTCTGGCCAAATATCCTGATCCTGTAAACATTTCCATACTCATACTCTACATATGAGGTGTTCCATTAGATTACCACAAGATTGTCCTGTGCAAGGTACAGAGTCAAAAATGCAAGTTCAACTGGTGTGAGTGGAGGTTGATCTGAGATGAAATACTAAATGCAGCTACATCATCTGGGTTTAGGATCCCGTCTTGGTTTTGGCTGGGCTCTTTTCTAAATGCTCAAGACTAAACCACTACATCTCTGAATACAGTCGTGTTGACAACTGCTGTTCCTATAGCCATTTTTTTTAAAGTCCAGGGTGCGTGAAAGCTGCATTTTCCAGCTGTCCCATGATTTTTATAGTAGAATGAGTAATTTGTATTTTGAATTCCCTTTTGCTGTTTCTATTTTGTTTTACAAAACATTGTAGCTGGCACTTGCATGCCCATTGCCTCCAGCTGGGCAAAAGTGACTGAAGGGGAAAATTTTGTTCATAGTTGTAGAAAAGAGGTGGTGAGAAGCATAGAAAAGTAAAGGCTCATTGTTGAAATCACAGAAATTCATGCCCCTTGTCCTGAGAAGAGATATGTGGCTGGGTTATATCTTGAAGAGTAGTGTCTTTTTTTGAGTAATGTCTCTTACTTCCCTCCTAGACCTCCCTCCTAAAACCTTGTTCCAAATCACAAATCATTCACAACTGAGAGAGCAGCAGCCCAGAGTATCAAAGACTGGGATCTGACTGATGGTTTGATCATGAGTTCAGTTTTTAGGGGGATGGTCTTTATCAGATGGAGCAAGATTCTAGGTTGTGTGTAATGAACTTCTGCATTTACAGTCATGTTCTCCATTTCAAGTAGAAATTATAAGGTAAACAAGCCAGTTGCTAGCTAAAAGTGCTATAACCAGGTGCTATGCTTTGATTTCTGTTATATTAAGACGTCAGAATGTCTTTTCAGTTTGTGAATTGGACAGTGTGAGTAACTGGTGTAGTGCATTGGCTCTGGAAACTTGCCAAAGGCAGTGTTTCAAAGTGTGCATCTGAAGTTTCCATTCTACTTCTTGTCTGGCAGAAGAAAGAAAAATCTCAGTATCACTCTTACTCCTCTCTACTTTGGGGAGAAGCTGTGCACCTTTCTTCTCTCTTCTAATCTCATCTTCCTCTACCTTTTACAAGATCTTGGTTTTTCTCTTTAATACTCTGAAGACATCTCCCAGCAAATCTCTCTCGTTGTAGGTATTGCAGGTCCATTGTCAGGTTACTCACACCTTGCCTCATAAGCAGAATAAAGTAAGCTTCTTTAGTCTTGAAATACAGGGAAGATTTTACATCCTTGCCCTATTCTTTTTCAGGAAACATTTGGTCTTTCAATATACCTTTTAAACTTTAGGGCTTAGAGCTAATTGTGATCTAGTATATCAATACTATCTCTACTGGCAATAACATTTCTCTGACTCTTGATATCATTCTGACCATGTGCCTAAGCATTTGCCATTGTAGTCTTTGCCTTACTTTTGATATCATTTTTTTAATATTGTCTTTTTCTGAAATAAAAGATCTGCATCCAAATGAGATGAAACTTGCACCACTGTGGATTACCCATAGAAAGTTCCATTTTACAATGCTTACATGTCAACGTTAGGGGTTTACTCCCTTTTTATCAATTCTTACTCTTTGCTTGGGAGAAAGCAGGGAATACAGCAAGAATGTCTTATCTGTGTTGAAAGTAGGTCTTTATAAATGAAAAATAAGAGTCAATTTCCCTTAAACTTGATTATTTCATGAATATCATTCCTTAAGTACTGAAAGTAAAGTTCAAAATGTTAACATGGTGGTATGATTAGGATGCTTTTGATGAATGTGGCTTGTATGAGGCTGGGCTCCCATTCAGAATCAATCAATCAGTGTCCAGTAAGTTTTCTAAGAAAATGTCATTAAAGGTTGCATTTACAGAGAATGTATTTGTATTCTGTAACTAATCATCTGGCATACTATTTGCATAATATCCTTATGTAGTGTCAAAAATTACAGAGAAAAGAAATCTTAAAAAATGCAAATTTTCCTTCAGATGTGCAGGAAACAGCATCCATCTGAGCAGTGATGTTTATTAATCCAGTCCTATGTCAAAATACTTATACAGTGTTGAATATAATAAAATTACAACTATGATTAGGAACAGAGTTTTTCCAAATTGCCCAGAGGGGAAAAAAAAAAAAAAAAAAAAGAATACACTGACATGCTGTCTACATAGGAAGTAGTGTATATATTTTATATTCATTCTGACAGAAATCGCAAAAAAATTCTATGTCATTACAAAGCATTTGTGTGAGGAGTTAAAATTAATTCACAGGAGTAACTTGTATGTGAAGTCACTCACTTACAGAGCATTTTCAAGACCTGGCCCAGACTGTAAGTTTCTATCAACATACTTAAAATACCTTGTCACTGTGTGTTTCCAGTATGAAGTATACATCAGATACACAATCAAATTATATTTCATGTTTGAAATACATTTTAAATATTTTCCTTTGCTATAAATTTCTCCAGTACAATGTTTTTTCTGCTGAAATCTGAGAAGATCTCTTTAATTGTGTAGTGTTGTGTTTCAGTAATTCAAGTCATGGTGCAGGTGGTACATGCAGTTTACTGATGTTAGAGATAGTATTTAAACAACTCCATGCTCAGAGGTAGTATATCATAAGTTTTTAAATTGAGGGTGACAGAAACTGGTGCTGCACTTTCATGTCATCCAACAATGTGGAAGAATTTTGACATACAGCTGGAATGATCAAACTACACCAGCTTTACTGTCTAACTTCGTTTGACGTGCATTTCAAAGATACTTCAAAATTATTAAGCTGTATATAGTCTTACAGTTGGAGAGTTTACTTTCCTTATAAAACATTTTATTGAAGTCTGATACAAGGGAGCTTATGATCTCAAAACATTACATAAAGCTGATATATTTTTTTGTAAATCTTCTTTTATGTTTAATTTTCAAGTCATGTAGAAGCTGTAATTTCTACAGGAGCTGTTACTATAAAAGTGAAGTATGCTGCTACTAACCAGCCCACATTATTTTGCAAGCACACTTCTTCCATTGATACAGGAGAAGACTGGCCTAGAAATACAGAAAATTGCTTTAGCTCATCAGCAATTTGTGTACATGTAATAGGTAAAACTGGAAAACAAAGGTAGTGCTAGAAAGCCCAGAATAGTTTGGTGATACATTAGAAATTAGATGATCTGTGCAAGATTAAGATGAGTTGTTGAATATTTACTGCTTTGTTGCTTTTTTGATAGAAAAGCCAAGCAAAGAAAGAGATTCTTTAAACCTCTTTGTTGTTTTGCTTAATACTGATGTGACTCAAAGAGCATGGGGTAAGCATAGATATAAACACTTTTTTACGGGGTGAAAATTGTATGTCATTTAAAATTTTCTGTGAATACTTGTGTGTGTTCAGGATTCTGACATCTGGGACCCATAGGACTTGATTTACTTCTATAGTTGCCTGAATGTACGTGTCCTATATAAAAGAAATGAGGATTTCGAATCTTAAGAAAATTAATTTAATTACAAAAATTGCTGTAAAGAGTAATGATTGAAAGTTAATTATATTAAAAGTATCTACTTGAAAGCGGCTTCCTGGGTTTTTAATTTAGACTTTATTTCTTTTCTTTGTTTCATTATTATGAAGTATTTCCCTACAATTTTATCTAGCATAAGGTATTTTATGTCAGTGATGCCTTTGTCTGTCTGAGTACCAAGTGCATTATTGCACAGGGATTCACAAAGGGTACCTCAACATAAGAGCACTTCATAATTACCTGACAAAACAGCGAGTGATGGTTTGGTGTTTGCCGTGCTTATCTGCAGCAATAACAAAAGGATTAAAAGCTTCCTCGCTCCTGTGTGACGGTCCTGGTTCTTTCCCTGCTGGCTCACACAGGCGAGAGAGACATGTTTATACCAAGCACAAAGCTCAGCAGAGGCTGGAGGAGGGAGCTGCTAAGTAAGAAGTCAATGTATGTCTCATATAAGGAAAAGCAGCGTCCTGTGCCAGAGGCGTTTGTGTTAAACAGAAGCCTATGGGGGAAGGATTATGACGTGTGATTGAGACACCTGTTGAGAAAATAGGCAACTATTGACAAGCCTGATTCATGACTGAGTGACTGCTCTGCTAGTCTTCACATGATCCCCACCGAGAGTGAGCCTCGACCGCCTGCTAGACAAGGGCTGTTTGAAGTTTCTTTTTAACATTTCCAAGACGTTAATTCAGCAGGACATCTCCACTGGGGTTCTCGATGTCACCAAATCAGCAGCTGTTGAAATCCATTCACTTCAGCATGAAATGTTTGCATAAGTTTTTTTTTTCTTTTTTTTCTTTTATTTGTGACAACAGCAAAGTAAATAAAACCCTAAAAATCCTGCACTACTCAACTTGTAGATGTGTGAGAACAGCTTCTGGTCGTAATTGTAGCTGCTAAGGCAAAATATTTATTTGTAGAGAACAATGACAATCAGAGTAGTTTATTATGATACAGAAAAAGTACTGATTTTAATAGACATTTCTGTCACATTTTTCTATGTAAACATTCAGTTAATTTTTGTGCCAGCTGTCGAACTTGTGAGAAAAGTGTTTTGAAATGGAATTGCCTTTGTTTTTCAATTCAAAAAAACCTTAAAAGTCTGAAAGCAAATGTTTCCTATTCTTTCCAGTCAGTAAATGAAACACTGTTTTTCGTGTAGGAAAACATTTCTATCTGACTCACATTTCCCTGAGAAAACAGCTTGTATCATAGAATAAGTTTAGTTTGAAGGGAAAACAGAACAAGGCAAGACATGTAAACATATTACAATGCTTACTTTGATATTTAAATGCTTTTTTTTCTTTTTTTTTTTTTTTTTCATTTCCTGGACATCTGAAAAAAGGTGTGGTGAATATAGTCAATTGTAAATAGAAACTCTGTATTTTCACTCAGCTTCATTGTTAAACCCGAGAACTGCTGACCACATATGAAGACTCCCGGTTTGAGCCATCCTTCCTCTGTTTATTAAATCTGTTAAGACTTAAGTGTATTTTTACAAGTTCATTAATGTATTCCATTCTCTCTGATGTATTTTTCCCACTATTATCAGATTTCATTATATGGGAGGAATTATCAGATCAACCCATTATACAGCCGAGCAGCGTTAAGTCTGATTGGAATTTGGGCTTCCCTCCGTTTACAGGGGGAATATTGTGTAAATCAGACTCTCGGGTTTCAGTGGGAGGCACAGGGCTGCACAGCATCCATTTGTCAAGTTGATTGCACCTCAGTGAGGCTGCATTAGCTTGTCTTTGAACAGAAGTGAAATCCTATGCGAAGCTCCCCTTTCTGTCATTTACACTAACATCCATCCTCTTAAACCAAGGCCTCAGAGAAAAAACAAAGTGATGGCACAATATAATCAGTCACTCAGGTTGTCTGTCATCTGTTTTCTTAAGGAAATGACTTTTAAGTTAGTGGAGCAGAAAATTGAAGAAAATTAGCAGAAGGTTGTTGTAGGAGCAGGAGGAATTTTTAAAAATTACAGATGTACAGAGAGAAGCTCTATTACATAGAGGACCACACTAAGGCTACGTAGGCAATGTCTGTTGCATAGAGCCAAGAGAAATGCAATTGATTCTGGTTTTTGGTTTAGTGTTACTATAATGCCAGCTTACCCAATATGCAATAATTCAACTTTTAATGAGACTTTATTCATAAATTTGAATTGGGCTGTAAACAGACAATAAAATGCTGGTATGCACATTTTCAGCTTTTATATCAGTGACTGTGTTTTATGATGCTGAATACTCCAGTAATTCGCACTCTTTTCCATGTGTCAGGAAAGCTGCCTACATATCTCAGAAATGTTAAGCTGGAAAGGCTGTTGTAAACAGCTCTGGGAAGAAACTTGTAAGTTTATTGAAAGCCAGAGAACTGGCTTTTTACCTGATGAAAATGGCGGTAGTAAATGACAATAATTACCCAAACCAATGCACAGTGAAACTTATACAGTACAACTGCGGCTGTTGCTACAGGGTTAGAGGTGTAAATGAACAAAAGATAAAGATGCATCGTTTTGCATAAGGTAAAAAGCACCACATTTTAATATACTTCTTTTGCTCCCATCTTCCTAAACTCTTTTGTCCACTTCGGAGGTAAGTTTTTAATTCGGGATACTTTGGTTTCACTTCAATCACTAAGAGAGTCAGTTTTATCATGAGCATCTTAAGGGAACATTTTTCAGTGTGGTATTTTTCAAAGGAGGATTGTGTATGGCTATTTTAAGTTAGAGCAAAATAACACATTCCTAGTCTAAAATAAAAACAGTGAGTTCTTGCAACAAACTGGTGTGAATTTTGAATTTATTTAGTTATTTTGAAATAGATACGCCTTCTAACAGCTTATCATGTAGTAAGTGACTAGCATCTGTCAAATGTGCTTCTTTTCTTTTCTCCCTTTTTCATTCTGCCCAAGGGAAAATTGCATCTGGCCTGTATTTGTTTATATTATGAAAATATAGTAGTTTAAATCTTACAGTACAGTAATAGAAATATTACTGATCTTGGGTGAGAAACCTCTTTTCTAATATTTCTTTTCCCCCATTTTTTTTCTGCTAGAGATAGGGGCACAAAGCCTCATAAAACAAGTCAGGTTATTAAATTGCTCCATCTTAACATTCCTTGGAAATGTAGAAAAAGGTTGATATTTTCAATACTATGCATAGCATGTTCCTATAACTTTCACGAATAACTGTAGATTGCAGCTAGTTAATTTTTAAGTCACTAAGTATTAGGATTTGTCATGTGTCCCTTAAGAAGAAAACTTAAATTATCTTGGCAATCTTGAATACACTTAAATTTGAATAGTTTTACTCAAAGACAGTCAGATATATAAGCATCTGCAGGATCAGAGCATAAGGGAATCCATTTTTCTTTTCAAAAATAATCTTAAACCATTTCAGAAGGAAAGTATTTTTAAACTGAGCATGGGAAATTATATAAAAAGTTACAGATAGAAGAAAATGTCAAATGCACTGCTCATGCAACTCACATTTCATTAAGATATATATTACTTGAGGATGTGATATGAAGATGATAATGGCTACACTTTGGACTACTTTTCCCTTTTATAACCTAATGTTAACATTTAGGAATTCAGGAACTTGAGAACCCTAGAGATCAATCTTGATTAGTTTATTTTTCTTTGTTAAGATTTTGATAGCCTGGTAATGCTTTTGTTTGAAAGAGTATTCTTTACTTCCTCTTGTGGGGCATGAAATATTGTTACACCCAGCTCTTCCTCTGAAATAGTGGAAAACAATTTAGGTAACTGAATCTTTGATGAGGAGACCTGAGATTGAAAGTTCTGGCATTTAATTGCCCTTTTACTCATAATTCTTCTACGTTTAACCTCAAAGGTGATTAAAAAACTTACATCTTAATTGCATAGTCTCATTCAATCATTAGTACTTTGCCTCGCGGCAATTTATTACAACTTTATTTCCCCGAACCATCAATGAAGATGATGCTGAATTTTATATTAGCCAAATGTCCTTTTGAGATTAATGTGGTAATATAGATTTTATGCAAGCTTTTTCCGCTTTATTATTTGTGTTATTAGATTGAGGTTATAGGTATAGCACAACTACTTGGGCAGTTTAGAGAATGCTGCGTGTATTGCCTCAAGAACTGATGCTTTGGTCTGAAAATGTGCATCTACAAGAGGAAATAATAGTAGGGCATTCTCTGATGTGCTTCTCTATAGCTATCTTTATAGCTTACTCACACAAGGCTTTCCCCTTTCGAGATGATAGTTGGACATTGTGAGAAAGCACTGGGATCAGATGGGTGAGGAGGTGAGGATGTGGGTGCTGTGCCACAAATGCCATCGTTAATGTTGGGCAAGTCACTGTAAATTGCGCTTATCTTTCACAGTGGTCTTTTGGAGGTTCCTACATTCTTAAAATTTTGAAGGGTTTCAGCTGTTAAGGCTATGAAATACCAAAACCCTCTTGTGTCAGTTGGAACTCATCATGGGCATGCTTTCTGTTATATTCTTTAATTCATTTTGGATAGATATTTAATTGTGACAGGTAGAAAGCATTGAGACACTTATGCTACTCTACATAAATGCCATAATTTAAAAATTCACAGCTTTTCCATACCATTCTCAGATTAGAACTGGCAGCTACTGGCATCCACTTTACAAACATTTCTGCTTGCTCAGAGCTCAGGGAGATTTCAATGGGTGAGGCTGGTTTGATGAATGCTTCAAGCGAGGTGCGCTGACACCAGTGCCAAAAGCACCGTCCTGCCTTTCCCCTATTCCTGACTTCTCATTCCTGACCCTCTACCACGCTATCCTTTGAGCTATCACAGCTGTTTATCCTACAAGCAGTGGGGGAGAGGAGGCTGGGGGAGGACAGGACTGCTGCCATCACTCACTGCTCTGGTACAACCAGCAGAAGTGTTGGTTTGGCTGCAGACTGGAACCAGATGAGTGGGGTGCGTAAGCAAACCAGAAGGGTCTCCTAGCATTCCAGAAATGTGAACTTGTAAAGTACCCATGGAACTTGGTGAATGTTACATCCTTCCTCTAAGGAACCGGTAAGTTTGTGCTAGCAGCTCAAACAGTAGCAGCCTCCACCCTAAACTCTAGCACATTTCACCTCTTGAAACAAAAGCATAAGTGAGGATGCTCAGGCACTTGAATTAAGTAGAAGAAGGGTATGACTGGGTATTAAATTAATCTCAGTGGAAATTGGATATGTCTGGAAGAGTAGGGCAAAAGCAAAAGAAAGAAAAAAAAAAAAAAACAGGAGAAAAAGCATACCAGAAGACTCAAAGGAGGAAGAGAATATGAAAATAAGATAGAACTAGGTAATCACTGTGACAGTCCTACAAAAGTCTCAGTCCTGGGTGAAAAGACTTCAAGAGGGGAAGGCAAGGATTTCTTGTTGCTGTTGTATATCTCCTGCATTGAAGGAAACAGGAGTAAAATGGGGGTGGGTGATTTTGGAGGTGTTTTTTTTTTAACTAGATATGCCTAAAAGATGTTTGACTTCATAATTTTCTCCTTCTAATAGAAACAGCCCTCAGGGCCTCAAACTTTGGCTAATCATTTAGGTCAAAAGGGTAATAATAATGTAGAAGACCATGAATTAGAAGTGTACCCTGGGGAAAGCTTGACCCAATGCAGAAGTAGAAAATAACCATACAAAACTCTGTAATGGGATCCTCTGAAGCTGAATGAGAAAATGAGGGCTCATACAAATATGCTCACCATCTAATATGAAACATAACTCCAGAAGTATGTATTTTTATTCCCTGTTAGGAGTGAAACCACAGTGGAGTTACTGTAACACTGAGGCTGAACTAATCCCATCACAGGATCAGATCTTCATAATAAATAGTTCCAGGTGTGATCCAAGGATTAGGAATGTTTAGATTTTTTTAAACTGAAAGGTGTAGAGTTTTTTTTCAGCCTTTCCACTGAGAAGGGAGGATTGTGTGAGGTGTGAAACTCCTGTCTCTCAAAAGACAGACCTGCATTAGATATTGCATACCCTTTTTTATTGGTATATCTATCTCAAATACTTTACCAAGAAAGCTGATATTTTTCTGCATGTGTTATGAATAGGGAAATGAGGGATGAGGATGCTCAGTATCCTGCTAGAAGTTAGCCACCATGGTGCTGGCAAAACTGGAAGTATAAACACTGGCACAGGGCTCTGTTTCATGGGTTCTGTTGCCTTCCAGGTCATCCTTACAACATGCCATTTTACTTATTGTGAAACTTTGGGTTTATGATGGGACATGTTTGGAAGAGAGCAGCTCTTGAATATGCCCATCTTGTGAGTGGCATTAGACAGGGATGGAATGAGCATGGATGTACAGATTGTGCCATGCTACACACATGTGAAGGACCACACTAAGGCTGCGTAGTCAATCTCATAGCTGGTGCTTTCACACTTCTCAGTCTTCATGGGCTATGTCTAGGTGCTTGAAGGTCTGTGAAATAGTCTAAACATGTGTGTGAGAGGTTGTTAGTGTCAGTTCCTTTCCACAGGCTGTGGCTGTATTGGCAGCAGATAGATAGCATAGCAGTAGATACGCTATGCTGATTATCTCAGATACATAATTTGGATAAGTTTGTAGCTGAAAAAGGAGCTGCCAAGAGCTGTCTCTGTGGTCACACTAAGCATTTATATCTGTTTCCATACCATCATCCCTCCCCAGAATTTATACAACAGCATATAACCATTTATACAACCCCATGCAGCACTACAGGCTTGGGAAGGAGTGACTTGAGAGCTGCTCAGCAGGAAGGCACCTGGGAGTGCTGGTTGACAGCAAACTGAACATGAGCCAGTTTGTGGCCAAGAAAACCAATGGCATCCTGGCCTGGATCAGCAATATCATGGCCAGCAGGACCAGAGCAGGGATTGTCCCCCTGTACTCAGCTCTAGTGAGGCCAGACTTTGAATCCTGTGTTCATTTTTGGGCCCTTCATTTCAAAAAGGACATTGAGGTGCTGGAACAAGTCCAGAGAAGGGCAGTGAAGCTGCTGAAGGGGCTGGAGCACAAGTCCTGTGAAGATCAGCTGAGAGAGCTGGGGGCCCTTTAATCTGAAGGAGGTTGAAAAGAGGTTGTAAGTGAAGATGGAGTTGGCCTCTTCTGCAACGTCTCAAATAAAAGGATGAGAGGACCTTAAATTGCATTAGGGGAGGTTTAGATTTGATATTAGGAAAAACATTTTACTGAAACTGTGGTTAGGCATTGGAATATTCTGCCCAGGGAGGTAGTGGAGCCATCATCTCTGGAAATGTTCAAGTGGCATCTGGGTGTGGCACTTGGGGATAGGGTTTAGGGTTGATTATGGTGGTGGTAGAATGATGGTTGGATTAGGTAAATCCTGACAATCCTGTGATTCTGTATCAGACCATCAGGTCAGTGGTCCCTTCCACTCATTATTTTCCATGTGTGCATTCCACTCACAGGCAGGATTAAAACAGTTTGGGACCTGGAGCCCAAATCCTTAGCCGCATAATCCAGAGAGATCAGAGTGAAAAGAAAGCATGGTGAAATAGAAAGAGTGCAGAGACAACTGTGTCCCTACATCCACACTGGCACTTATGGGGAGAAAGCAAGCAGGTGCTGGAGATCTGTGCAAAGAATCACCAGTAGGCATCAATTATAGAGCCTCAGACTATGCTTTCCTTCAGTGTGTGCTTCTGAGCAGAGGCCCTGAGCCAGGGACAAAGTGTTCTGGGACATGTCCTCTGCAATACTTTTAGGTTTCTTGAATAATTCAAAAAGCTTTTGGACACCTTTTCCCCAAACACACACAAAGCCAATTGTGCTATAGGAGAGAGTTTGAGAAACTCTGTAAGGAAAGCAGCTTACTTCTCTAGCCTTTATATAGGCATTTTAGAGCAGATTGCATTATTCCCTGTTTTGAGAGAATGACAAAACTGAACCTGTAGCATTTGCAGAGTTAATATGCTTTAGTCCTTTATTTTGTATCTCTTTATGTGAGTTACTGCCTTATTTACGTTGTAATAGTAATAGACATGTTCTGCATATAGGTATATTGCCTTTGACTGGGAACAATACCAATTCCTATACCAAATGACGAAAACTGAGTACTTCATGATTTAATTACTTGTGTTCTTTGCAAGAATAATTAAAGGGTCATGCCAAAATCTTATCAGAGCATGACTATTTAGCATGCCAAGACTGGAGCTATTTAGGTGGCATACTAATGACTTATTTGCTGACAAGGTTCACTTTTAGAAACTCTCTCTTCACTCTTTCACTATTGATAGTTGGAAGTGTAAAAAGTGTAGTTATCAAAATACATTATCAAGTGGGAAGAAAGAATAAATTTTCGAGTGACTTGTGATTAGACATACTTCAGTTTAGAAAAAATTATCAGAGAAACTGATTTTTCAGAACTGAGCAAGTATTTTCTGAAGAAACAAGTTATGGCTAGGTATTTGAAGATCAACCAGCACTGGCACAGCTACTTATGTTAATCCTTCTCTAAATCTTCACTATAAAATTTTTGGACTCTAGTTACTTATCTAGAACACCACTTTAATCTGTAAATATTAGCTTGTTTCAGAAGTGTTGCAGCTGAGTAGGAAAAACTGGATAAATTTTTCTGAATAGTTGAAAAATCCACGGCACTGTGAAATTACTGTAGTCCCTATATGCTTTAAAAAATGGATCCTCTTTTTGCCTCTATTAGATCTTCTTAAGCCACAAACATCTACCTGGTTATTTTTTTCGTAAACATTTTCTCTGTAAAATGAATTCATCCATTCCCAGGCAATATATTTAACCATTTCCAGTAAAAGACAGTTTTAAATGTTGCATATACCTTGACCTACAGAGATAATCCACAGCTTTCCTTGAAGTATGTACTCACAAACATTGGTCTTTTGCAGAAGAGACTTTAAAGGATTTATCTATAGATGCCTGAAGGAACAACCACTTGCTAAAGTAGCATTAAGACTTGCAGATTATGTTTAACATTTGAAATACATCAGTAGCACTAAGTCAGTTTGAGTGTCTCAGCAACTAACTAGTCCCAGAAACAATCAGTGGTATCCCACAAAGTGCTGATCTTCAGCATTTTTAGTGCTTTGCAGAATTGATTTCTCAGTCCCAAGGCAATTGTCCATATCATGCAAGTGCTGCATACTATTATAGTCAGAAGCCTCTGTTTGAGAGTAATCCAAGAAAAAATGCCAGTGTATTGTTTCCAAGTTCTTTCTCTGAAATATTTGGCCCCAATGCATAGCTAATTTTCAAAAGCTCTTTGAAAGTCTCTCTTTAGAAAAATATGCATTTTTTATATGTGCATAGTTCATTTTTAAACCAAATCTAACTAAAAATTGCCACATAAGCTGTTTTTCAATAGAGGGCCAATAGCCATATTTTTGTGTCTCCACAGAAGGAATACATTTATATATTTTAAAATATAACTATTTGAGTAGCCATATAAAATAAGCAACACGAAGGTGCCATATTGAATTCATTAAGATTTCTCTCTCATATGTAACTCCAAGTATCTAGATCCTTATTATTTTATTGGCAGAGGGAACAAGCACGCGGCTTGACAGATCAGCTGGGCTATGAATAGCTAAACATTAACACACTTCCAAGCCCATGTTTTGGTTTGGGTTTCTGCCTTCAGTGTAGGTTAAGAAGTCCCCACTGATGATACCATCTCCAGACCATATTTAGCAGACATATTTTGCCTGTCCTGTTATCACCCCACCAAAGTCAGGAGATGGAATATCCTTTGATCCTTGGTCCCTTTGGCCGTTCACTGCTCATCTTTCTTGCTGCTCTTTGTTCACTAGGGCATAACTTCAAGCTCAGTACCACAACACACTTGCTGGACTGTGGAGCTGCCAGGCCTAGGAAGCTGTGATTCCTATGGCTGTTGCTGTCCCAAGGATCAGTGAGCTCAAAGAAAACCAAAGCAAAGAACAGGTCACTGATTCGGTCTTCTTCTCCTTTGATATAAGTAATTACTAGGAAACAAAACTTAACTTTCGCTTCATAACCAGAAATTAGTACCATTTTTGTTTGACATAGTGACATCTTAAGTTGTTAAAGGGAGCCCTTGGTGGCTCTCAGGGATTAGCGGGGGAAATACTTCACTTGCAGGTCAGCTGCACGGATCTGTCCTGGGGCAGGGGTGATTGACAGCGGCTCCAATGTGATGTCTGCAGGAGGGCCTGTGAAGGAAGCGGCAGGTTTGGGCTGGGTAGGCAGGTGTCAGCACTGCAGTCCCACGCTGCCATAATTAGTGATCTCTGCCGGCAGCGCCGTGAGGGCTGCAGGGGCCGCGTGGAAAGCCAGCCTCGGGCTGAGACCTGGGGGCTTGCTGCTGCTGGGGCTGTGCCTGCACGGGGAAAGGGTGTGAAAGCTGCACCTCGTACGAGCTCAAGTGCAGCAGGAACCTATCCTGAGTTGCTTTGTGCAGGCAGTTCTCTTTAAGCCTGAGCATTGCAGCGTGGGGCAGCTCTGGAGAAAGCAAATGCCAAAGGAAGGCTTTAATGCCCTTCCCTCTTCCTGTCCCAGACTCCTTCCCACAAACCTGCATTTCACCAGGCTTTTTCCCCTTCTACTTCAGCTCCTTGCTACACTTTCCCATGCAAGCTTTTTTTCCTCGTAAATGATGTGAAGCAAATACCTAATGTTATCTTTAGTGCTGACACAAGAAAATTAGGGGAGGTATATTACAGTGCTGCTCAGTATTCTTTCCAGAGAAAACTGCTGGTTAGGTCAATTTACTTGGCACTGTACACTGCTTTAATCTTAACTTGAGGCCTGCTATAGATGTACAGCAGCTGGGTCTAATGTCTTCATGCATGGTTGCAAGCAAGTCAGTTAATTTCTGTTTGTTGAGAGGTAGGAATCAAGCAAATTTTTCTCTGTTGAATGGAAACATTGTGGGGCTGGTAACAGGTGAATAAGCAATATTGGATAACAAAACAACCTGGAATTACTGTCTGAACTTTGAAGGGCTGGATTCCATAACAGAGAAGTCAGAGTTTCGTCTCCTTTAAAATGGCAGTAGTTTATCCCCAAACCTTCAGTTAGAAGAATTAAAAAGAAAACTGGCTTGACAGACCTTGTTTGTGAGAAAGCATGTCACCAGTGAAGAAGCACTTGGCTTCAAGTCCACTTGCAGTGCTGTAAGCTGCTAACTGGGGTGGTCAGTTTATTGCTAAACCTTTATTCAGGGTACAAAAGCTAAACAAATTGCTCACCTGTCATGCTGAGGCCTGCTCAGGCTCTCGATGATCTCTTGGGTTATATTCATCAAGCTTGGTGATGTATGTCCATAGAGGTAGCCCTGGCTGTGCAGACTGTCACGCATGGCCCAAGCTACTGCCGCATTCTGTGAAGTAGTCAAAGATTGGAGCTAAATTCATTGGATCTTTTGACTTGAAACAGATATTTAGTGTTATAACCAGTCAAAGAGTTACTGCTTAAAAATAGGTGCTAATAAAAATGTCCAGTGTTCTGATTAAATGTAAGACATATGGGCTATGGGCCTGTGGCTCATCGTATAACCAGTAAGCTTCTATCATACTAACTAATGGTAGCTTAATTACAAATGCACTTTAAAATTACCTGTAACTGTTCATATATTTATAAAATAAAACTTTAGATAAAAAAGCCAACAAATCTAAAGAGTACAAAATAAAATCCAGATCTTTCTTCTCACGGATGACGTTGTGCTGTGGGCAAGGGGAGAGAGAGAAAGAATCTTCTCAATTTACTGTAATTCTTTTTTGTTGTTGTTTTTCCCATGTCTGGATTCACAGAACCACAAAATTTTGGGTATTAAAAGGAACCTTAAAGATTGTCCAGTTCTAGTCCCCCTGCCATGGGCAGGGACACCTTCCACTACATCCAGGTATTCTGAGCAGAAGAACCATCATCTTTTCTAACAAGACCTTAATTTTTTCTAACAAGCACCATAATTTTTCTAACAAGACCTTCTTCATCTGTACAGCTAGCTTCTCTCATTTAGTGCACAGGCATATATAAGATGTGGGAAATCTCAGGCCAAGTGGGATGCCTAATTAACCCTTCTTAATCCATAGTTGGAATTACTGCCATATTGTCTCCATATTGTCAAATCACCAGCTGGGAGAAGTTGCATTTCAGAAACCTTTTACCAAATAACCAGTAAAAGGCTATTAAAATTGACAACCTGAATGGGATAGAGAATAAGCAGAACTAGTAATGTAATTTCCATAGAGTGTATCTATATTGTTAGTTGAAAGAACAGCTAAGATGCAAATAGTCTTAGTCTGATATTTCCTCTCAAGCTCAGCTGCTTGAAGCACTTTCCTGTAAAGTTCTGTTTACCTAAGCCCCTAGGGGGAAAGCCACCTTCCCCCCCTCTACCCCTAGTGGAGCTAATGAGCCATGCCTGTTATCCTCCCAAAACTCTTGTTTCAGCAGAAATTAATCCACTTTCTTTGCCCGGTTCTAACACATGCCACCACATTAAGCCAGGAAAATGAACCTTCTTGCCCTTTTATGCTCACTGGAGACTGACAGATAGGTAGTATTTCTTTGTGTTTTCTTTAGTCATTATGTAGTTTGACATTAAAGCTAAACTAGCTTAATTGCTCACTGCTACCCAAAGAGGCAGTCTCATCTCTTTCCTGCCATCTCATTCCCAACTGCACGACTGTCCTGTCTCCTTAGCATGGCACTTGTCCCCATGGTGACTCAGTTTAGAGTTCTAGACTTAGAAAAAAAAGGAACCCTATAAAAATATGTTAATAGAATTACAGCTCCTGTTGGGGGTCAACCAGGTGCCTGTGGTGGTGGAAATCTGGGGCAAGAGCACCTTCATAGCCTGAGAGGGAAGAGCTTGGACAGCCAATTTAGCAGTGACACGGTGTTAGGTCAGCTTATCTGTCTTGCCAAACCAGCCTTGGTATTCTGTAGAGGGTGGCATAATTGCACTATTCCACAAGAAACCTGTGGTGAGTCAGCCTGTATAACTGAATTAACTTTCCCAATGAATCATGTTTCTAATGTAGTTCATTGGGCATGGCTGCACAGACCATCTGTTAGTGGTGAAACTGGTGTCTATGCCTGACACGCCACCCCTTCTCTTGGTGCCACTCTTCAGGCCTGTAGGAAGAATGAGGTGAGGAAACTGACCAGTATTAAACATGACTTCATTTTTCCTGCCAAATTATTTGTAGACTGGTCATTGGTATGTCCTGAAAGACAGTTGCAGCAGCATAATTAATGGGGCAACACAAGGGCTGGAATGGTGATGGAGGAGTGGAGAGAGAAGGAGCGAGGAACTGCTTAAGCAGATATTGGCACCAAAAGAAGTAGCACTATAACCATGGCTGTGGTAAGGATTTAGCAAAGGTTTTCCTTTATGTAAAATGTAAGGGACATTTACATTTGGAGCAGAAGGTATGAGTTTAGCATTATTGTCAACATGCCACACTGTGAATTGTTGTGATGATCTCAAAGATTAGCAGGGTAAGGCAACTTACTTCTTGTCAGTCAAAGGGGGTGCAACACTGAACCCTGAATATAGGGGAAGATGAAGCAGCTGTCTGGCCAAAGCTGGCAGTAAGTTAGTTTTAGAAGGACCTTCTAGGATTAGATAGCATATTCAGCATTTGTAGGTTACGCAAGATGAATGAGGGAGCAAGGGACTGAGAGCAAGAGTAGCATTTTGCAGATATCACCTGTCTGGGAACATGCACGCCTCTGAAATTTCTCAGCTGGAGCAAACAGCCTAGGTAGATGACAGGACAAATCTGAACTGGCAAAAGATTGGATTTCTATACATAAACTTGCCTTAGCATCTAAAGGAGTTATGCTGGCATCAGTCTAACTACAGCTCTGTGTTTAATGGTATCTTTCAATAAATGCTACTGCATGAAGACCTTCAGAGCCAATGCACTCTCAGATTCTCAGCAGGGACTTACTGAAGCAAAAGGAGAATAACACAAGAATCAATCCCACAATGTGACAGCGATCTTTTACAAACAGCTTTGAATATTTGAATATTTTGTGATTGCATGTAAAGTTCTCTGATGTCTTTCAGAGAAATTTAAAATCTTGCCATATGCTTCAACCTTCTTTTTTTTGTGTCCGTGGGTTATGTGCAAATCTTTAGGGTGACTGCTAAAACAGTTGTGAGCATATTGGATGTCTGCATGATTCAGGGAGCAACTTGAAATGTGCTTAGCATCCCACGCTGACCACAACCCATTGAACCAGCGAGCTCTCAACACCTTGCCACAGCAGGCTCTTAACAAGTGGACTGCATTATGTTAACTTCCTTGGAAGGAAATCAAGTACTGCTCCCTCAAAATCGCCTGTGCCTTTCTGCCCAAATTTACAGGGGTTGACAGACTTTCTCTCAAGTAATTCTTTAGTGCTACTTTGCTCCACAGTGTGTGAAGGAGGAAGTTTGTCCTGAGAGCCAGTCCCATAGGGCATGTCACTGCCACCTCGGGTTCTTAGGAGAAGGCTAAAACCAGTTTGTGTCAATGCTCCCCATTAGCTGCCCTAATTTTCAGATAGAAACATGACTGTCACTTCAACTTAATTACATCATTTCCTAACACACAATATTGTTCAGGTTTTTTTTTCTTGTCTGTGCTGTCTGTAAAGTCTTTATAACAAGACCAAAATATTGGCTTTTTAGTAAATAAAAACTGGCATTAAACATTGATTCTATTTCTTATAGCCTTTAAAACAGTGGCAGAGCTGCCTATAAACAATTTTGTGTACTCCCTTAGAAAAAAGCCCCACATTCATTTAATGTTAATTTTGAACAACTTTTTAGAATGGGGTCACCTATAGTATTTTTCATGTAGGTCTATGGAGTGCAGCCACATGCTACATAGCATGTTACAAACTTCGAATATTTCCTGTGTGTAAAGATGTTTTATTACTAAAAGTTCACTTTATGTACTGTGAGCCCTGATCTTTATTTTAGGACATCATTTTACTTCTAGCTGTCTCAGTTACTAAATTTGAGGCACACTGCTCCAATTTGCAGCTCAGTCACCTTCTATCTAAAAAATATGTTTCACTTGTTTCCCCTGAAAAATTCTGAATTTCTAATTATCAAAGGGAGCTGTTTATCATTGTTTGAGGTGTTTGTTTGACAAGCAGTCATGCAGAAATAGTGCAATGTGTAGGCTCTCAGTATAAATAGAAGCAATCATGATCCAAACTGCAGATAAGTAATTGGAATAATAAGTAGAAATAAAGACGCTTTGTCAGTTTGCATTCCTTTTTCCGAAGCAGCTAAGGGCAAGTGTAGAAACTGATCCTTATCTTTAGTTTTCCCCCAAAATAAGGATAAAATTGGATTTAAGAATAAGAGCTTACCATATGAATTTAGGTTTATGGAGGATGTATTCTAGACTGTCAAAAATAGTATGTCTAAGGCAAATTTGCTTCTAAAGAAAAGAATGCAATAAAGCTTAGGGTTATACTGAAACTGAACTGCAATATATTTTGAAATAGCTTGGTTCAGTAATTCCTGGATTGTTGCATTCAGATTTTCAGCCACTATGATTCTTTGCTGATTAAAAAAAATCCTCTGATAAATGCCAAGGACTAGTGAAATTAAGGGTCTAACTTTTTCTCCTGTCTGAACTTTCAAACCAGGAAAGTTTGCATTTGCATTTACCAAAAAACAGAATGTTGAGCTGAAACTGTAATATATTTTAAAGAGATGATTGAGAGTAATAATGATAAAAGTAGCCTCAGTGAAAAGTGACCATCATGCCTATGTGAGAGACAATGTCTGACTAAGAAAGCTCTGAAAATTTGGTCCCTTTTCAGATGCTCTTCACTCTCTGATGTAGGATCTAGAGGATGAGGTCAAAGGACTTACGTATGGTCTGTGCAGTGTCTAGCATGCTGCTCTAAATTATTGCAGAACAAACTAGTCTTCTGATTCTTCACTGTATCATCTACTGAAAATGAAAGTCTTTTTGGATTATTCTTTGCTGCAGGTTTGCAAATATTCTGGAACTAAAGAATAAGCAGATGTAACCCATTTTTTCTTGTACTGACAATTCTTGTTTGTAGACTAGCTGTAGAAATAACTCCAGGACATCTGACTTCTTATTCATATGAAATGTGTTGGCAAAAATTGTCATGAATTGATTCAATTTCTTCAAGTTTCTTTTTGGTTCTCTTTTTTTTTTCTTTTCTGTGGGAGTATTTCTATTTTTTCAATCATTTCGGAATTTGGAAGTTTATTCATATCTCCTTAAGCGTATAATAGTTCAAGGAACACATAATCCCTTTCAGGCAGCAGCTTTTATAGCATGTGGTGGGTGCCTCTGAATCAGCATCAAATGTTGGCATCTCCACTTCCTCCTCAATCAGAAGTAGTGAAGTTTCATCAGAAGTAGAGAGAAAAAAAATATTTCAAGAGAAGATAAAAAAATTATGTTCCTTTCCTTAGGTTAAAAAAAAATAAATTAATATTAAATGGAAGAACACAAATCCACTTTTCAAAACCATCCTGTGTACTTCCTTCAAGCTTTACACATTAGAAATTAGATTTTTTTTTTCACTGAGGATGGACACTGTTGATAAATAATAGTAAGAATTTAATATGGTTTTTCATAAAGCAGAGTTCCTTTCCCTGAATATTTGTAATGTGGTTTGATGTTTCGTCCATGTGTGGAAACCTTGGATCCAGAATATCTTGTTTCTGACTGGTCTAGAAAAGAACAAACTTCAGAATAATGGAGTTCTTAATCTGTACAGTCAGATTAATAAAATGTCCACCAACCTACTTTCTCCAGTGTTCTGATTCATTTGATGTAACTACTGGCAAAAATATTTGAGTTCACTATTTAGAAAATCACTTTTGAGCTCCCGAGGCTGGTACTCTGTCTGTCTCTCAGGCTCATACAGGGACAAGAAGCAGGTGCCTGGCAGCCTTCCTTCCTGCCTTCTTTGCACCCTGTCTTTCCTGCTATATCATCCCTGTGGGTAGGCCAGGGAGGAGTCACCAGGATCACTGAAATATTTCAAATTGGGTCTGGTCCTGAAGAGGGCTGAATGTCTGTGGTTGTTCTCCTGCCTGATGTTCACATCCAAATAATTCCACTGTATCCAAATCTTCCTCCTTCAAACTTCAAAGCCCACTATTCAACAATCTGAACTCTGCAAGAAATAATTCAAGAAAACACTTCGGGCAATGGAACGTAAAAAGGTTTCTGCTTGTAATGCAATACCAGTATCACTTAAATTCATGGATAATCTGATTCTTTTTTCTTCTTTAACTGCATATTTATAAGATAGAAAATCCACAGTGTTTCAGCTTTCAGGAGCTTAGTGGGAAGAGCCTATTATACTATAGGTAGGTATTACCCTCATCTCTCTTGCCAACCTCCCTGGTTGAAATAACAGCCTGAGAGAGAACAGGTCACTTTATATAAAATAATAACTGTGAGGGATTCATGGCTTTGCTCTTCCCAGATTATGAGCCCAGACACAAAAATTTGACCAAAGCAATGGAGCCTTTACAAAACCTTTCCAGAGAAAGGGCTGGATGTCTAAGCTGCTTTCCCATCCCAACTCAGAGAAAGATTTTTATGAGATCATATATCAACAAATAAACTTTTAGCTAAGCTATGGGAACAAAACCAAGTTATTGTGGCCAGTAATAACATCACAGTTGAGTGAGGATGATGCAGAAACCTGAATTTTCAGATCTTAATTTTTTTCTCGTATTTCTAATACTCTTTGAAATTAACAGGTGACATTCTATCTTATTTTTACTTTAATTTTATTTCACATTTAAACTTTTCATCAAAGACACATCATTTCTCAGTGTTGAAATCAATATTCTGTGATAACTTAATTCCATTTCTGGATGCAGCAGACCTAGATTCCTTTCTACACTAAATGGAAACAGAGTGCAGGGTATTTAATATCCTGTCATTGAGACAGTGCAGGCTGCTACTATACAGTGAGTAGTTATAAGTATATGAGTTTTGAAAATTAATATGAGCTGGTAAGCTAACAAAAGATAGTATTTTTGTTATATAATATATACTATATAAATATATCTACTATATAATTACAATTAAATAGTAATTGCTTTTACATCTAAGTGAGGCCGCTCTAAATAATTACAAGCAATTTGAATGTTTTGAACAATCTATTCTAGTGTAAATTGTGCAACCAACTCTTCATAACATTAATACTTTGAAATAATTGATTTTCAAATACTCAAGCAGGCAGAGCATGAAGCTTAAGACTGCAAGGCAATAAAGACAAATCAGATTTGTGTAAAGATCTATATTTTAAAAAGGCAGTACAAGTTCAGTGAAGCATAGCTCATCTTAAAAAACAGCTTTTGTCCTGTGTGGAAAGAGTTCTATCAATTATTATATGTATAGCTTTTATTTTCATGAAAGAAATACAGTATTGCTGTAAGGAGGTGGGCATTCATACCTTTGTTAGTTATAACAATCTACAGTCTCAGGCTGTTGAATTTAGGATATAAAGCTGTTTTCAACTTTATATACTATATACCCAAATAAAGTAAACACTCACTTGGGCTAGAGCAGAGCTGTAAACAACTCAACTACTTGCTTTCATAATCTGAATTCAGCACCTGTTGTGCCTCCTTTGTTGTCCAGTAGTATACTGGGTCTGGCTGGGATGGGGTTAATTTTCTTCCTACCATCCTGTGTGAGGGTATAGCTATGACCTGTGACAAAACTCGTGTTGGTAACAAGCCACGATTTAGCCACAGCTCAGTGGTGCTTGCATAGAGTCAAGGCCTTTTCTATCACAATCTGCCCCAGTGCAAGCAGTTTGGCTTGGGCAAGGGTTTGGGAAGGGAGACTGCTGGGACAGCTGATCCTGACTGGCAAAGGAGCTATTCCATGCTGTATAACATTATGTTCAGCAATAAAGCAGGGGGAGAGTCCTTCCAAGATAACCATCACTTGGAAAGTGGCTGAGCATCGGTCTGCTGGTGTGAGGTGGTGAGTGATTGTGTTTACTTCACATGGTTCTACCTCCTTTTTCTTCACTTATTAAATGGTCTTTTATCAACCCATGAGTCTTTTTCACTTTTGCTGCTCCGATTCTCTCCTCCACTGAGGGGAGAGGGAGTGAGAAGCTGGATAAGGCTTAGATACCAGTCAGATTAAATGCACCACTCATGTTGAATGCCTTCAAATATTTCAGTTCAGCAGAATGTGGTATTCTGGGCTAACAAAGTGTACAGTACTGAAAGCTCCCAGCTTCAACTTTGATATTGCCATCAATAATCAACTTTATTCTCACAATAGAACAAAGGTGTGGGCTAAGGATTCCTTCCTTTTTCTTTTCTCATTTTTAACTCTGTTGACATGGGCACATATTTCAAGAATTTGATCTCAAATGTATTTCTTACGTATTTCTTATTATGCCAAGGAAGCATGAGAAGACCATAGATTTTGGACACGTTGTATACTAGGATCAAAATGGAGAGTCCGTGTACCTAATCTGCACAGAAATTGGATAGCTTGGCTGCATTGTCTCTATATAAATGTCTTTATTTCAATGCCGTAATTAATTTACTCAAAAACTGGAGACTAGGGCGGAAAATGTGACCTGGCATTTCATTATATATACAGCATTTCTTGAGTTACCTTGAGAAATCTCTTCTAGTATGCAATAGACTGTATTGCTCTTTCTCTACACTATACATTATAGGCAGTATGTTCAACAGTGGTCTGGAAGTAAGCATAAAATCTTCTCTTGGTAAAGTTTGCTGATAGCATGAAGGCCAGAAGAGTGTAAATGGTGTTAAGTTGTAGAATACAATGCAGTAAACCCTGCTGACTCCACAAAGTACATTCTGACTCAGCTAACTGCACACTTACTCATCAAGGAACAAGGGATCAAAGCCATACTGTCAGCACAGAGAATTTTGGCTTCTAATTAGCTGATCAGGGGTCATATAGGATGGGCAATTGAGTAAGAAGTCCCGCGGAGCACTTGAACATGAATGTAACAAGTAACAGTAATAATGAGTTACAAGATATATCCTTGTATATGGCATTGGTCAAGCTGATGCTGGAGGAATTCATCTAGTCCTGATGTCAGCATTTTTGAAGGGATATGGAAACACTGAACTAAGTTCAGAAAACAGCCACAAAAAAGTATTTGCTTGAGGAAGTGGGGAAAATGCCTTCTGGTGAGAGACTTGGAAGCTCTTTTGGTGTAATGTCTAAAGGAAAAATCTGGGAGCTGGCTTGATTCTTTAAGGGAAAATACTTAGAAAAAAATTGTTTTTTTCCTAAGGGGCTCTTTAATCTACCTTTGAAGGACATAATTAGAACCACTAGAAAATCTGAAGGTACACAAATTCAGATGACAAAGAACAAGCTCTGAAAAGAAAAATGCTTACCCATGAAAGAAGCTTCTAAATGTCCCTAACAGGACAGGATTTCTTAGGTCAACACTCAAGGATGGCAGTATCATAAGGGGACAGAGTAGACCAACCCAAGTTCCTTCCTGGCTTTATGAATTAGTGAACCTATGTGCTTTATAACTACAGAAGAATAGGAATCTCACAAACCTGTAACTTTCATCACTAGACCAAATAGCACAGGCCAGGAGAATCAGTGCGCATTATGAGAGAGAGCATGGAGCTAAACTGAAGGAAGCATACTGGGGTGTGGTGCCAACTCACTGTCATAGTGAGGTCTCAGGTGAAATCTGAGGAACTAATTCTCCTACCTGTGAGTGCTTCTTTTTGTAATTTATGATTGGGTGTCTTTTCCACTTCTGTTTGGGGTATTGAGTAGTGAATTCACTGGGTTTACATGGTGTTTTGGGGCTATCTTTCTATCTCCTGCAGTTTCTAGCTATGATGAATTTCTCAAAATAGAGAGAAAGCCTGACATACGGCTCTGCTTAATGCAAACGCAACTCAGAAGTGCAGTTTTGCAAATGGTTTAAAGGAATACAACCAGGCTAGTTATTTAGCTTGTTTGCTGTTTTCTGGGGGGAAAGCAGGACAAGTTGCTTTTTAAATTCTTATATGTAACTTAGGCCTTATTCTTACCTCTCTTGTTCAATGCTAAATCCCATAATTCTTGTGGGATCGAAGAACAGACTGCCAAGAGACAAACACTGTTGCTCACTCTGGAGTTTTTTATCCATCTACAAAGTTAGTGTTACAGTACTACTACTTTTTCAGCATTGGGTGGTTTTTCCTTTTTTTAGTAAAAAAAAAAAAAATGATTAATACTTTCCTGTGGATACTTACCACAACATATATTTCCTTAAACAATATTTTTCTGTTGGTAGAGTGAGCCTATTTTTTCCCATGTTTTACGACTCTATGAAAGCTTGAAAACTACAGAGAAAAAGTTAAAGAAGAGCCCTCAAAAAAGTTTGGTGACTTAACTTGGGCTCCAAAACTGTGGGTTCAAAACCCATCCTGGAGCTTGACAGTAACACAGTTTAAATACTCTCTGTTGGATACATCATTCAAGTGAAAACACAGACAGCGGTTTGGTTTGTTTTTTTTTTTTTTTTTATCTGATGGAAGAGTTCTCTCTTTCCAAAAGTCTCCTTGCTCTCTACAAAAAGATATATTATTTTCCACTGCAATCACAAAAATACGGATTTAAGGTAGGGAGTTTGCTTGCATTGTAGGGGAATTTGTCCTTAAGCCATGTAGCCTGTAGTGAAACCTGCCCCAGTGCAGGCATTACTTTTTTTCCCATCCTTAATAATCAGAATCCATTATCAAGGCTTAGATCTCGCTTGATTTGTTATCTCTGTCCAGTTCTATTAGCACAAAACAGGGTTCTGCAGTATACAAGATGTCCTGACTCTCCCCTGCCCCAATCCTGTTTTTCTGTTTCCCATACACCAAAAAACCCCACAGGCTGATTTTAAGACATCTCTGGCCATTCTGCAGAAATGAGCAGAATTTTTCACCACATGGACAGGTAATTTAATTCCATATTTTATAACTGCTGTGATTTACAACTACTGTGATTTATAACTACTGTGCTGGAGTTACAATACTCAAACCTTCCTCATAAACTATAGTCACTAAAGCATCTTGAATACCTTTCAGACGCCTACAATGCTTCTAGGTTGGGTTAATTTTATGAGATTTTCTGTAGTGGAAGTACAGAGAGAAGCATTTCCAAAGGCTCATTCCTCCCATCTGTTTATTTAGGAGAGGATAAATCTTGCTCTAGAGATACCTGTCTCCTTCTGCACACATCAATGAACTTTGACTATGTGCTTAGTGAATTCAAGGTTAAGTGAGGATGGGTCCACCCATTAATTACTAGCCTGCCATTTCTTATGCAACCAACAGTTTATTGGGAATTTTATTAAAATAAAAGATACTGCTGCTTATGAAATTTTAGCTTTATAAATAGGTATGGTTCAAGGTTTTGCAATAGCACCATTCTGGCATTTGCAGACATTTTGCAAAAAGTGTTTATAGGAGACAACACCTCTATTGATCAAATACCTCTGGACCTGGGTAAATTGTACATTGTACAAGGATCTTGCAGGATCGATTTTAGGAGCAGATTTTTTCTGAGCAGTCCGGCTCCCTGTAGTTACTCCTCTCCAATGAAAGTCAAGAGTTCTGTTAGCTTGAGGCTGGGCACAGAAATCTAGCCATATTTAGCTCTAAGAGAATATGTGTTTCACTGGTAGAGGAGACAGTCATGAGGATGGCCGGAAACTAAAGGAAAAAAATGTTTCAAAGTGGAGGGACAATTTAAATTCTTAAAGCTCTGCTTGTATTAGCTACTTCTTGGCTTCTAGTGTATGAAAGCTTCTTGGCATGTGCCCTGCCTGGGGTCGAGTGGGACGTGGGAGAGATTGTGCTTGGATGTCTGGAGTACTACCACTTGGGGGGGGAAATGTGTAGCATTCCAACAGATATAATTAATGACAAGTGTTGTTGTCTTTCTCCTGTGCCATCCACCCAATGGCTGCCTGGTGCTGACCCCTTGCTGTCCTGCTGACCTCTCCAAAGTTTATTTTAAAAAGGCATCCTTGCTTTCCCAAACTTTTCAGCTAGGCTTCCCTTGGGCTTCTTGTTCAGTGCATGCCCACAGACTATGCCTGTGTCCACTGCTCAGTGATCAGACACAAGTGTTTCCATTAGAGGGATGATTAATGGAAACTTCCTTGGGAATGAGAAAGGAAGAAGTGGGTAATACAAGTCAAGAAACGTGTTAAAGCTGAACAAAGAAACTTTGTTTCTTTGTTTCAAAAATAACTTATTTTTCAAGTGTGCAGCAAATTGTCCTTACTTGCTTGGGTCCTGCACACATCAGTAAAATGCTGTAGTTGTTTCCACAGGGGTGGGCTTGAGAGAAGTTTGTGCTTTCAACCCACTTTGTAGTGAGTGACCACATCAAATAATTCCATCAGCTGAACTGGCTTCTTTGTTGGCAGATTTAGTAGATGTGGGGTTTAATGCTGCATAGTGCAGGTGCATGGAATTTTCTACATCTAAATGCAAAGCAATAAAACAATGACTAAACAGTATAGAGGAATCCAAACTGGCTATTATGAGAGTGCAGCTGTCAAGTTGCTCCTTACTGGTAGCATTCTCCAAACAGAAAACTGCATGACTAAGTCCTTCATTTGTATGATGAGGATCACAGATTATGTCTGATAGCAAGCTTCTCCTCACATTCTGCTTACCTTTTTCCAATTACAGGATATTAGAAGCAGAAACCTGTTTCTTCTATTCCCCTTAGACACCATGTTTAGCTCTTTGAATGTCCAGGGATAGGGTCCACCCTGTCAGCCAAATCAACCTGCAGATTGAAGCAGCGCAGCAGTGAGATGGGCACAATGGCTGATATTTTGCTGCTGAGGGAACTGGGAAAAACATGAATTAGGGACAGAGAGACTAATAAACTTGGGAGGAGACTAGAAGCTCTGTGCTGCTGCTTCCCAGGGAAAGCAGAGGGCTGGAGTTTCTAGCACTACCAAGTAGGACCTTCCACAATGCTTTCCAAGGAAGAAGCTCAGCTGTTTTCCAGGAGAAATCAGAGCTTTTGTTGCTTGCTCTTTTAGTCTAACGGTGTATTAAGAGCTCTGAAGAGACCACAATAGAAAATGTTACCTTCCCACAAAGCAAACACCATGGGTAGCAGCACTGCCTGCCAAACATTGCTGTTCATCAGAAACAAGCAGCTCTCACTACTTGGCAAGTTGTTATTTCGCATGTGCACATCATATTCTCTTACGGAGTCAATTTTTCAGGGCTAACTCTTGATTCTGTTGCCAAATCAGAAAAACTGGGCAGCTGCACTGTAGCAGAGCAGGGAAACTGATGCATGGGGCTGGAACTGCTCTTTTCCAGGTCTGAAGCTCCTTTGCCATGTGTGCAGAAGCAAATAAATCCATTCCATGTTCACCCCCATCAGGCATGGATGTGCCTGTGCTGGCTGGGACCTCCACGTGCTTGTGCAAAGGGGAGGCCTGCCCCTCCCCTGCATAGCAAAGGCATTCTGCCTTTGTGACATCTGGGCCACTGCAGCTGTTATAAGGAGGGGTTTGCTCTTTTTAGAAATTATTAGCCAAGTAAGCATGTTGTTTATTAAAATATTCAGTGTATGTTGTAAACTTGTAACTCTGATATAGAAAATAGCAGCAAATAATTCCAAAACTTATTGAAGATAGATTTTGGAATCATTTGCTGCTATTCTTCCTGTCCCTACTCCAGTGAAGGCTGAGAGTTATATTTGATTGAACATGTAACTCAAAAAATACATTTTTTGACTTTTGTATTTTGTCTTTAGAATTCACAGTAATTTATATTTAGTTATAAACATTGTCAGTTAAAAATGCATATGGAAAATAATATAAAAATATTGGAGGAAATTATCTGAGTTTAGCTCTTCATATATGATGAGCTTTGATGGAATCACTGTAGTAGTTAAAACACAAGAGAGCTAGTGGTTATAAGGAACAGATAGAATCTTTTTTCTTATGTTTCATCAAAAACACTGTTCATGTGCAAGTGTATTGCTAACTCAATGTGCAGCTGCTGGTAACACTGATGCCTGTAGAACAGCTTTTAGTCAGGCATGATATTGCAAATAAAACTTGAAAAAGATTGAAGGTTAGCAATGTAACAATAGAAGAAGCCTATATGACTATATGAAAGAATAAACTTGGTGTAAATTCTGCAGAACATACTTTCTTAAGAATGAGAATTTATTAATTTTAGTACAAAATATTTTTGCCATCTTAGTGAAGTGTTTTTTCACATTTTGTTAAGCATAATAATTATTAGGGGTGTTTTTCTCCAAGACTGTTGAGTTTTTGTTGGCTACCATTTTTCATTTCTTCTCTTTATACAGAAATTCTTTTGCAGCATTTAAATGATTGATATTCAGTGTATTGCTAATTGTTGCATCCTTACTGGAGAAGGCTAACAAACTTTGTCAGTTCATTACTGCTTCTTTTGTTTTCTTTTGTATGATTAATGCCCATTGTTGATACCAAGTTACAGTTCAGTCAATTGTGGCTTAGAAACAAGAATGAAATGAATGTTAGGGACATATAAATTATTAATCAATTTGCAGGGGTGGCTGACTCTAATGAAGTGAGTTCATTCACTAAATACATTTGAATATCAAATTCCTCTATGGTATAGCTAGAAAGAAAAAATGCCAGAATATTTGAAAATGGGCTTGCATTGTATCAATAGCTCCTTATTCCAGTAAAACATTTTAGCCTTGTGGAATCTAAATTGAGTTGTAAACTGGGCAAAAAATGGATATATCATAGACCCCTCCTTCAGGGCAGCTGGGTTACTCCACTGCTTTAGCATCTTTAGTACTGTGTGTCCTGAATCTCTTGAAGCCTCATCTAAGGGCTGCACAGAGGTTTACACTTTCTAGGCCCTATCTACAGAAAGAGAGCTGGACCCTTTCACTTCTCTTCTAGGCACATGTTGTTTTCAGGTCTGGAACAGTTTGCTTCCAGGTGATAGGCGAGGAGCAAAACTACAGTTCTGAGGTAGAAATGGAGTCTACAGAAACACTGTATTTTACTGACAGGACAGAAAGGTTTCCAGCACTGGATCTTCTCTTTTGGTGAGTAGTCCGTAGGAAAATAAAAGATGCTGTTTTGCATATGTATTTCTAAAAATGAAGACAAATGTAAGCACATAACAAATAAGGAGAACAAAATGAGGTTTTCATAGAGGAGCAGGTTGAAATACAAAAAGCAGTGGGGTCCATTAAGAAGTATGTTCCTTTATGGTTGGTCCCAGGCTCACTTTTGTTTAGCTGAATGTGTTTTGCAGTATAGTAAAAACAGACAAGAGAGTCTGTCTCTTCTATCCTTAGTGTAGGATTCAGTTAAGTTCTTTCTCTAAGTTTTAAGGAAATTTTCCTCATTTACAGGGAGAATGGACGGGAAGTATGAAAATATTCCTTACTGATGGCTCTTCCAGGGACTTGCTTTATTTTTTGTTAGAATGACTGTAGTACTATCCTTTGCAGACTGACATTGGTTTACATCCCAGTTTGGATGATCTTCTCCAGTTGTATAATCACAGACCAGCATGGGGAGTCTGTGGGTGGTTTTAAGAGATTTTCTAGGTTTCTTTGTTCCAGGAGCTTGGTGTCCAAACATTATATGATTTGTTTATACTGATTTCATTGTGAAGGAAAGAATAAGTCTGATCTCCTCTTTACTGTAACTCGATAGCATGACAGTTATCTCAAGCATGGCTTCAGTTAGGTCTTATTTGTGCTTGAGGAATATTACTGTCTAATATGCATAACATTATGAGTGTATTTTCTCTGCTTCTGGTAGCAGCTTTAGAAATCCAGTGTTTCCTTCATGCTTTGATTTTATTGTTTATGTGACAGCTAATATGATGAAATTCTTAAAACTGAGACTGGACAAAGTTTTACTCTCTGCTATCATTTAATTTACATTAGTATTTTTTACTTTTATTCTGTGTTGATTTAAACTAATTTAATTTTACTCTGTGATGGCACAGTAAAATTGCTTGTATCCTGATCCTGGAAACTTTCTCAAAGGGTTTGCATACATGTGCAGGCTTATTGGATCATTTGCATGAATAGAGCTTGAATAGTGAAGGATTATTATTATTTATCTTAATAAAATCTTTTATTAAGGTAGAGCTGTATATTCATTAACATGCCTTATACAGAAGAATGTTAAATGAAATGGCATCCTGAGGGCTTTTCTTCTTCCCTGTGGTTGGATAGTTGCTAGTGGTTTCCATGCTTTACAGAGTAACATAGACTTACTCAGGAAACATGAACTCTTCCCAAAGCCTTCAGGTATTAATAATTACACATCACAGAGACTGTCTAAATGCGTGTGCAGCTATTTATCTACTTTCCCAGATAACCAGAGCCTTTACATAACAAAACCTTGAAATACTCAGGATTGCACAGAGAAAGGATGAGAAGGAATATTATTGCATCCTACCTTTTAAAGAAATTCCCAAAAGCAGAAGTATGGGCCTGCAATTCCTGCTTTCATCACATCTGAACTTACTGCTAAGGTACCAATTAGATAAAGAACAGAAATTATCTAGGGAGCATGGGGTGATCCTCAGGACAGCTTAGTAACTGCTGTGATCAGCCTGTGGAGTCAGATCCCTCCCTTTCTTTGATCCATGTATGTTGACCTTTTTTTTTATTTTTTGCAACAGCTGAATCTTCCCTATCACTGATCCTGGAGATTAGATGGTCACCTAGGAGGTAGGAGACATAGTTTGTTGACCTAAAGCTAAGAAATCTGAAATCCGTGGGTCTCATACTCTGAACAGAAGTGCTCATATCTGTGCCATTGACAACAAGGACAAAAAGGAGAGTCTCACCTCCACCCACTTCTCTGCTGGTCACCTTCTCAGAGACAGCAGTGAGCTCTGTTCAGACCTCTGGGAGAGCTGAAGGGCCAGCTGTCTTCAGGAGAGGACTGTACATTTATAGACACCAGCTGAGCAAGCTGCCAGGGCTCTGCCTGTGGTCCTGGCTTTGCAGATGAACTCCAGAGAGGACCAGGAGTTCACCCCTAGGCTTGGAGTACCTCATTGCCTGCAGGTAGCTCCACACTCACCATGTAGCTTTCTCAGCTCATTCTTCAGAGAAACCTGTCTGTCTCTGTCTGTGAATGCTGTCTCTGATCTTAATGCTGAGTAAAAAAAACCCTGAATACTTAACTTTAGACCTTTGATTTAATTCCAGGGATGTGCTGTTTAAAACTTCACTCTTACAGCGCCTAATTTGTAAGCACCTGAATTTTTTATTGAATCTAATCCTGACAGGTTATTTTGTAACTAGCAAGATTTTGAGTTAGCTCTTTTTGACAGCTGTGGTAATGAATTTTAATAATAGATGCTAGGATGAAATGATAAAATAGCCGTTAGCAGATCTTCCGGACTAAACCCCAGCTGCTTGGTAAAGTTTTTGGACATATATCTATATTTTTGACTGTAACTGTAAATGGAGTAAAAGCAGGTCCATAGATGCAGAGCTAAGTTAATCAGAGACAAGGAGTGTCCAATCTTCATTACTGACCTACTAGTTGGAGAGGTTCCTGAATTTAAGAGGTTCTTGAGGAAATGAAATCTGGTTCCTGCTGTCTCTCTTGAAGCGTTTTTTGAAGTACACAGTACCCAGCATATACCATTCTTACCAGAAAAGCACATGGGACAGCAGTCATGGAGATGACTGAAGGTGCTTCTTACTGCTCTTTTTATCATTCTACCTGTGCAGTAGCAGACTGAAGTAGGACTTAATGACTAAAGCAAATCCAAGTGAACAAGGCCAGTTCCTACTTAAATCAACACACAGCAGCAGAAGCTGAATCTGAGAGTAGATTTGGCCTTTCCATTAAAAAGGAGAACTGTAAGCAGTAGAAAATATAAAGTAATACAATAAAAGTACATCCACCACTTCAAAAAACTGCACAGGAAGGTAGCTGCTACTGATTTTAAGTGAGGACTAATCCTTCAACTCAAGACACATTTGCTAAGAAATGCTTGAATTTGTGTGTAAAATAGCAGCACTGGACTAGTCAGGGGGAAAATATGTATTATGAGGCTTTCCTGCAACGGTGTCATTTAACTTGATCACTGGAGTGATGAGCCACTGAAGGCAGAAAAGTTTTTTATTTCACTTTAAGGAAATACCCAAATATCCTCACGGGATTTTGAGGTAAAAGGAGAAGCAATGAAGTCATATTACAGATCTTGTATTGCAAAAAGGCAGGTCAAAATATTCTACTTTAAAAAATAAAATAAATATATATATATATATATATAAGCTTGAAAAGACACAGGAGGGACAGACGGTACAAGTTTGCTTTTTGCTAGAAAACTAGGGGTTTTTTCTTTCCTGCTTGTTGTAGAATAAAGGCAAGCTTTGGAGAACTTGAAAAATTTTCTCATACCTGAGATAGAGATCTGAGTCAAAGCATAAAGCTTAACTTCTCCTTTTCTTTACTAAGGAGTTGGACAATGTACAGCTTTCATTTATCCACCAGCTTCAGCAACATCCTCCCATTTTTCAGATTGCCAGACTGCCAGAGTTCTCAGACCCAAATGGTAGTTAGAATTTATACATCTAATCTAAATTTTTAAAAAGCTGTAGAAGACCTCTTTTTAACAATTAGCCTTTTCATTTTCCTCCTTCTGTCAGAATATGTGATGCTTTCCATACACTAGCTCTCAAAAAACCCCTGGTTTTATTTTGCAGTTCACCTCTAATTCCAAGGACTGAGAGCTGGGAATGCTGGACACTACAGGCTAGTAAGGAATGTATAGGAGCTTAACAGCAGGAGCAACAGACCCAGGTTAAAAATTCAGTGACCAGGAACAAATGTGCCTATTATTTCATCTCCCAGCTAAAATCCTAGATACAGTTTATTGGCTTTAAACTTTTCTCATTTAGTAGAATAATCTAAGCTTAGTGTTTCTTCTTAATCACATCCACTTAAAATGGGACATATATGGCTCTATAAATTAAGCTAGCATAGAAGTATTCTTTGTTTAAAAGACTTGAAAATTGCTTGACAGTTAACTATTAAATGGTATCTAAAATACCTGGAATTTTCCCTGAAGGAGGTTATGCCTCTACTGAAAATGACAAAATCAAGTTTAAACCACACATGGTGGAAGTGTACTGCTTGATTATCTCAAAGTCAGGAGCTAAGTATATATCTGAAAAACATTGAGTTGAAGTGTTTCTTCAAGGTGATACATCAGCTTAATGGCAGGATCACCCTCTTTTGAATAAAACAGATTTTTTATCCCACGAAACACATCAAGAATACAAGTATTTCCATTCACTTTAAAATAAACTAGAGACCTTGTCCTGGTTTAGGGCAAAATTGAGAGGGAACCTCCGAAGGGGTTCCTCTGAAGAGCAAGCCCAAACGGCCCCTCCCCCCCCAGCCGGTCCAGGAAAAGAACTTCCTTAGAGAAAAGTGGAAAAAACTATTTATTTAACAAACAAAATGACCACAAATGCAAAGAATTAATAATATGAAACAATAAAACCTCTGGCCGCTCTGCAGAGAGATGGCAAACAGAGACAGTCCTTGCCGTGGGTGCAGCTCAGCTCCCTCAGTCTCTCACCAGCTCCGCTCCCTCCGCAGCTCCAGGCCTGGCAGGCCGCAGGTGCCAGCCCTCGCTGCTCCTCTGCGTTTGTCGGTCCAGAGCAGATTTAAACAGTCCCAAGGAAAAAAAAGGAAGGAAAAAAAAAAAAAGGTCCAGGGAGTCTTCTCTGCCCTAGCTAGCTAAACTAACTAAAAGCACAGGAGATCTCTGTCCCACCGCTGTCCGTGGCTCAGACGAACGCCGGAGAGAGAGACGTGGGGGAGTCAGGCCGTTTCTCAAAACAAACTGCGCGCTGCTGCTTTCTCCCCCTTCGCTCCCAGAACAAGTTTTAAAGGTACAGAACTGAATATACAGCACAAACAGAGCAGACGATTGGGGATACGAGCAGCAAAAGTCACCCTACCACATTCCACCCCTTATCCCCATATCGTCAACTTACTACCAAAACTAAAATTCGAACTCTACACACACATACATTATACATATATATATATATACAGCTATATACAGAAAATGGTAATAGCATCCAGACTGTGAGTAAATGATATTTACTCATAGTCTTCACCCAACAATCAGATCTCCCTGAGGTACACATCGTGTTGTTCCATCTTTCTGCATTATCCACCATGTGCAACCTGGTCCCTGAGCAAAAACAATCCCACGAATGGGTTTGTCTGTATTTGAGGCAGATTTAATCCAAACTGTCTTCCCTAACAACCCTCTCACATGTACCACTGGGACTTTATCTCCGTCTACTGTAGATAGGAGCTCAGACTGGGCTGGGCCTGCTCTGTTGGTGGAACCTCGGGTGTTAACTAACCAGGTGGCCTTTGCTAAGTGTTGCTCCCAATTTTTGAAAGATCCTCCACCTAATGCCTTCAAGGTGGTTTTTAACAGTCCATTGCACCTCTCCACTTTGCCTGCAGCTGGTGCATGGTAGGGGATATGGTACACCCACTCAATGCCATGTTCCCTAGCCCAGGTGTTTATGAGGCTACTCTTGAAATGAGTCCCATTGTCTGACTCAATCCTCTCAGGGGTACCATGCCTCCAAAGAACTTGCTTTTCTAGGCCCAGGATGGTGTTCCGGGCAGTGGCATGAGGCACAGGATAGGTCTCCAGCCACCCAGTGGTGGCTTCCACCATGGTCAGCACGTAGCGCTTGCCTTGGCGGGTTTGGGGCAGTGTGATGTAATCAATCTGCCAGGCCTCCCCATACTTGTACTTGGACCACCGTCCACCGTACCAGAGGGGCTTCACCCGCTTGGCCTGCTTGATGGCAGCACACGTCTCACAGTCGTGGATAACCTGAGAAATACTATCCATGGTTAAATCCACCCCTCGGTCCCGTGCCCACTTATAGGTGGCATCTCTGCCCTGATGACCTGAAGCATCATGGGCCCACCGAGCCAGGAACAACTCTCCCTTATGTTGCCAATCTAAGTCTATCTTTGATACTTCTATTTTTGCAGCCTGATCTACCTGCTCATTGTTTCGGTGTTCCTCCTTAGCCCGACTCTTGGGAACATGGGCGTCTACATGACGAACTTTTACAGATAGTTTCTCCATTCTGGTGGCAATGTCTTTCCACTCATCAGCAGCCCAGATTGGTTTTCCCCTACGTTGCCAGTTGGCTTTTTTCCACCTTTCCAGCCAGCCCCACAGAGCATTGGCTACCATCCACGAATCAGTGTAGAGGTAGACCTTTGGCCACTTCTCTTTTTCAGCAATGTCCAGGGCCAATTGAACAGCTTTGAGTTCGGCAAGCTGGCTTGACCCACCTTCTCCTTCAGTGGCTTGTGCAACTTGTCTTGTGGGGCTCCATACTGCTGCTTTCCACTTTCGTTTCATCCCTACGATGCGACAGGAACCGTCAGTGAAAAGAGCGTAGCGTGTTTCTTCTGCTGGCAGTTGGTTGTATGGTGGAGCTTCTTCAGCCCGGGTTACTTGCTCCTGTTCCTCTTCATCAATGAGACTAAAGTGTTCACCTTCAGGCCAGTTTGTAATGATTTCCAAAATCCCAGGACGATTCAGTTTTCCAATACGGGCGCGCTGTGTGATAAGAGCAATCCACTTACTCCATGTGGCATTGGTCGCGTGGTGGATAGCGGGAACCTCTGCTTTGAACATCCACCCCAGCACCGGTAGTCGGGGTGCCAAGAAGAGTTGTGCTTCAGTGCCTATTACCTCTGAGGCAGCCTGAATTCCTTCATAGGCTGCTAAAATTTCCTTTTCTGTTGGAGTGTAGTTGGCTTCCGCCCCTCGGTAGCTTCGACTCCAGAATCCCAATGGTCGGCCACGCGTCTCACCAGGCATCTTCTGCCAAAGGCTCCAGGACAGACCATGGCTCCCGGCTGCAGAGTAGAGCACATTCTTCACATCTGGTTCTGTCCTAACTGGGCCAAGGGCTACTGCATGAGCGATCTCCTGCTTGATCTGGGCAAAGGCGTGTTGCTGTTCTGGGCCCCAGTGGAAATTGTTCTTCTTACGAGTAACCAGGTAGAGAGGGCTCACAATCTGGCTGTACTCAGGAATGTGCATTCTCCAAAAGCCTATGGCACCTAGGAAAGCTTGTGTTTCCTTCTTGTTCGTCGGTGGAGACATTGCTGTGATCTTGTTAATGACATCGGTGGGAATCTGGCGCCGCCCATCTTCCCACTTTATTCCCAAGAACTGGATCTCTCGAGCAGGTCCCTTAACTTTGCTCTTCTTGATAGCAAAACCAGCTTTCAGGAGAATCTGGATGATCTTCTCTCCTTTCTCAAACACTTCAGCTGCAGTGTTTCCCCATACAATGATGTCATCAATGTACTGCAGATGTTCTGGAGCCTCGCCCTTTTCTAATGCAGTCTGAATGAGTCCATGGCAGATGGTAGGGCTGTGCTTCCACCCCTGGGGCAGTCGGTTCCAGGTGTACTGCACTCCCCTCCATGTGAAGGCAAACTGAGGCCTGCATTCTGCAGCCAGAGGGATGGAGAAAAACGCATTGGCAATATCAATAGTGGCGTACCACCTCGCTGCCTTGGACTCCAGCTCGTACTGGAGTTCCAGCATGTCCGGTACGGCAGCGCTCAGCGGCGGAGTCACTTCATTCAATGCACGATAGTCCACAGTCAATCTCCAATCTCCATCAGACTTGCGCACAGGCCAAATGGGGCTATTAAAGGGTGAGTGGGTTTTGCTGACCACCCCTTGGCTCTCCAGCTCACGGATCATCTTGTGGATGGGGATCACAGCATCTCGAGTGGTTCTGTACTGTCGGCGATGCACCGTCGAAGTGGCAATTGGCACTCGTTGCTCTTCCCCCTTCAGGAGTCCTACTGCAGATGGGTTCTCTGATAGCCCAGGCAAAGTGTTCAACTGCTTAACACCTTCTGTCTCTACAGCCGCTATCCCAAATGCCCACCTGAGTCCCTTTGGGTCTTTGAAATACCCATTTCGGAGGAAGTCTATGCCCAAAATGCATGGGGCCTCTGGGCCTGTCACAATAGGGTGTTTCTTCCACTCGTTTCTAGTCAGGCTCACATCGGCTTCCACCAAAGTAAAATCCTGTGATCCCCCTGTCACACCAGCGATAGAAACAGATTCTTCCCCCACATGTCTTGATGGGATTATTGTGCACTGCGCACCAGTGTCAACCAAGGCCTTATATTCTTGTGGTTCAGATGTGCCAGGCCAACGAATCCACACAGTCCAAAAAACACGGTTTTCCCTAGCCTCTACCTGGCTAGAGGCAGGGCCCCTCTAAGCCTGGTTATCCGTCTTTCCCTGGGAAACTGGAGCTACTTCCCTCTTGGTGGAACTACCTCTCTGAGTCTTGCCTTCCAACAATTCACGCAGCCGTTGTGCCAAATCGTCAGTAGATTTTCCATCCCATTTCCTCATGTCTTCCCCAGAGTCACGCAGAAAGGACCACAGCTTAGTTCGTGGGATACCGCTTTTTTCCCTATCTGGAGAACGTCTGCGCTTGGTACCAGAACCTCTGACCTGTACTGCAGAGGTTTGGAGAATGTCCTCTCTGAGTTGTTTGTGGTTCTCCTCTATCTTATCTTCTAATGTCTGCATACGTGTTTCTAGAGCTGCAATTCTGGCATGTGTCGGGCCATGCACAGCATCTGCATATGCTCGGAGCTTCTTTGCCATATCCCTCACGGTCTCCCTCGTGTCATCTCGCTTCATTATTGCTAAAGCAGATGAGTATTCTTGTGGCCCAAGTCGTACAAGTTTTCGCCACATCACGGGTGTGCATGGTACCAGGTCTGGGTTCCTAGTGTTTAGGTCATCTGAGAAGATAATCTCTGCCACTGCCATTTCTCGTAAGCGTTGAATCCCTTGTTCTATGGTCTTCCACTGGGTTTGCTGCATATAGAGATCGTCTGCACACAGATATCTTTGTTCCACACTTCCCAGGACCCGTTCCCAGAGACTGCGTGGATTAGCCTCTCTCATTATTCCTTGGTCAATAACTGGATCTTGTGACAGGGATCCCAGATGCCTTGCTTCGGTGCCGTCCAGAATTGTAGCCTCACCTGCAGCATCCCAAAGACGGACTAACCAACTGATTATAGATTCATCAGGTCGTCGAGTGTAATCCTTTCTTAGGCCCCGAAGGTCCTTCAGGGAAAAGGACTCAATAGTAGCTTCTGGTCTTCTGCCAGTTGGTTGGGCTTGTGATCTTCTGCCGGTTGGTTGGGTTTCCGATTTTATGTCAGTCTGTTCAGTTTCTGATTGTGTATCAGTTGGTTCAGCGTCTGATTGGGTGTCAGTTGGTTGGGTGTTGGGAGGCACTGAGGGTCCTTCACCTGGATCATCATCCACTGGTCGATCAGTTTTGTATGTGCGCTTCTTTGCTGGGGCGACTGCCAGTGTCTTAGGTTCACTTTCTGGTTTAGCTGCTGTCTGAGTAGCTACGGTATTGGCTGCAGCCCGAGTGACTGGGGTAGCTGCTGATTTATCTCCCTGCCCCCCTGCCTCTATCTGCTGCCCTACAGTATCTAGCAGTGTACGATAAGCATATGCCAGGGCCCAGCTTATCGCAATGAGCCTTTTCTCTTTGGAATTATCACGGCAGTTCTCCTCCAGATATTTCCCCACTTCGTCTGGGTTCTGAATTTGTTCATGTGAAAATTCCCAAGCTGGGGGATCAGAAAATTCCTTCAAGGTTTGGCCCATTCTCTCCCATTTTCCACACCATTCAGGATTTTTCACACCTGGGTCTACCTTTAGGTCAGCAGTCTCATCAGCCCCTCTGGAGAACTCAGACCTCATTCTAGACAAGCTGTAGAACATATAGAGGAAGCCTACTAGATTAAATACCAGAAAGGTGGTTTCTTTAATAGTCAGGGGACATTGAACATTCTCTAAAAGTGATGTAACTGGTTCAAAAGAGAAGGAACAAAGAAATGACTGAAAAGCTTCATCCCCTCTAACAAACTGAGTACAATTATTAATAAATTCCCAAAACATGCTACTGGAACTAGGATGCAGGGTAGGACGAAGAAGCCATAAACCAAACATACCAGGCACAAACTCCAGTACCTGTATAAGCTTCCTATAAATCATGATTGCTAAACCGAGGACAATAGCAACCCTAACTCGTGCACCTCTAGTATAAAAGCTACGTGTTAGAGACAACATTGGAGCTACTGCTGAATAAGAAAACAAACCTAGGGACCAGAGAGGTATTAAAATCTCAAAAAAGCCTAGGGAACAAAAACACAGAAAGGACTCCATCCCAAGAGACATTAGGAATTCAATGAGCAACATATCTACTCAATACTCTATCCCCACACAAAGTAAAACCAAAAAAGCAGTCAATGCAAGTTTTTTCCACTCTCTCTCGCCCCACGTTGGGCGCCAAAAAAAAATAAATATATGTCCTGGTTTAGGGCAAAATTGAGAGGGAACCTCCGAAGGGGTTCCTCTGAAGAGCAAGCCCAAACGGCCCCTCCCCCCCCAGCCGGTCCAGGAAAAGAACTTCCTTAGAGAAAAGTGGAAAAAACTATTTATTTAACAAACAAAATGACCACAAATGCAAAGAATTAATAATATGAAACAATAAAACCTCTGGCCGCTCTGCAGAGAGATGGCAAACAGAGACAGTCCTTGCCGTGGGTGCAGCTCAGCTCCCTCAGTCTCTCACCAGCTCCGCTCCCTCCGCAGCTCCAGGCCTGGCAGGCCGCAGGTGCCAGCCCTCGCTGCTCCTCTGCGTTTGTCGGTCCAGAGCAGATTTAAACAGTCCCAAGGAAAAAAAAGGAAGGAAAAAAAAAAAAAAGGTCCAGGGAGTCTTCTCTGCCCTAGCTAGCTAAACTAACTAAAAGCACAGGAGATCTCTGTCCCACCGCTGTCCGTGGCTCAGACGAACGCCGGAGAGAGAGACGTGGGGGAGTCAGGCCGTTTCTCAAAACAAACTGCGCGCTGCTGCTTTCTCCCCCTTCGCTCCCAGAACAAGTTTTAAAGGTACAGAACTGAATATACAGCACAAACAGAGCAGACGATTGGGGATACGAGCAGCAAAAGTCACCCTACCACAGACCTGTTGAATTTTTCTCATAGAGACAAATCAACATGTATATATATGAACGTGGCAGCCAAGCAGTAATTAGTGCAGTGGTTATATTTTGCACTTGTCTGTGATATTTTGACTGAGGAGTCTATCTTGGACCTAAAAAGCCTTTTCTCAGAAACCATACATTCTCATACAAAGTCTTTTTCTTAATTTAGTGTTTTCTGAGGAAGGCTTTTGACCAACTCCCCATTAGACTCCTAGCTGAATGTAAGATTCCAGCTGCTCATGTGTCCCCCTCAACAAGCATGTACGAGTCTCCTCTTTAAGGAGCAGCAAGATCTGCAGCATCCTTGTAATACTGAGATGCTTCTTCTCAAATTTGGGGTCCTGACAGAAAAAAGGCTGGAATGAAGGATATGGTGTTGCACATACCCAAGTGAAGGCAGGGAGCCAACAAAATGCTGTTGTAATTACAAGTGAACATTCTTGTATCATAAAACTGTAAAGAAAAAGTTATAAATCAGAGCTGGCCTGGTGGTCCCTGGCAGCAAAGTGCAAAAGATTTGAGCTCATTCCCTGAGCTAGCCAAGAGTGGGATCCTCATGGCAGCAGTGGCTCATTCCAAGGGAAGGGCATTCCTTGTGTCTCCTGAGTGATGGTCATGAAGCAGTGATCTTGGTGGGAGTCAGATCCAGCCTTCAGCCCTGAAGGAGGGATAGGCTGAAAAGTGCTGGCCATTGTGAAAAGTAAAGCAAGCTGTGAACCAGGGAATTTTGTCTCTAAGAGAGTTTGTGTGTGTGTTTAAGAGTCTGCTGCTTTCAGTGTTAGATTTGCACTACTGTTCAGATCCCAATATTGGATCACTTGTTGTACTTGAGGACGCAAGATTGTCCTTTAATTCAGGTAGTTAGTTTCATATTTCTGTACACCCACTCCTGGCACCAAATCATGCTAAAATCTTTGTATGGACATTAGAAAAATGCAAAGAAATTAAGTAATACTACCCAAAACGTCACTACTGAAGTTCCCATCACTAATGAACATGGACCCAAAGTTAAGCTTCAGTTAGAAATGGGCTTTTCTTCTATCCTGGAACATTCTTTCTCTTTTCAGATGTTTCACAAGGATATAGCTCTTTAAAATCATTGATCTGTCTGGATAATTTGCTAATTTCAAAAGCAACTAAGTAAGTAGCAGGAAGGCAGGAAAGTATGAAAGCTGCTAGCACTGGGCAGTTTTCTAGAGACATTCTTTAATACAAACTGCATGTGTGAATATTTCCTGTCCCTCTGAAAGATGTGGCTTGATCTGAGCCTAGGCATTTACAGTTTATGTTTGGAAAATAAGATGATGTACTGTTGTTAAAATAAAATAAAATAAAAAAAAATCCTAAGGGTGTGCAAGTGATTACAGCAAAACAAACCTCAAATTGACAGCTGCACAAACAGCACTTGCACAGCAGTGGTAGTCAGCTACTAAGAATGCCCAGTTTCCCATCAGACTGGTGAGAATTTGTAATTAATATCACATTTGGGGAGTCTTCTGTAATAAACCCACAATTTAATATGCTAACTTGATTATGGAAGAGATGAAGGAGAGTGGACAGAAATTCAGTATTGTTTTGCAGAGTGTGTTACTTCCCTGTTGACAGCAGTAAGAGAGCAAGACAGACGGTGTTTTCCAGTATCAGCCCCTGCACTGGTTTAAGAGGTGTAATCCTGAAAGGTGAGGGGCTCTTTCCCAAGCAGATGTGACCCCCTTCAGCTCTGATAAACTTCCCAAAAAGATGAGGGAAATTTGTACCGCACAGGATGTGCTCAGCACATTGAGGGATTGAGTTAGTAATGTCCCTGATAATTGTGGATACCTCATTGTAGGAGTCAGTTTTTATTTAAATTTTTTTAATAGGAGTATACACATCTGTCTTTATACCCAGCAGCTTTTCTGGCCCACAAGAAGTCCTCTGTGAATTTTCCCAACTGAGCTCAGTGGGATCTCTGTCAGCTGCAAGATTTATGTCATCTTTTTCAGTCCTGAGAACTGTTCCTTAAGCTTTTCACATCTGGATTTAATTGGAAAGACATTAAAAGACATTAAGTGTGCTGGAAAAGCATATTTTAGAGAAGAGCTTTATAGACACTTCCATTAAGGGAGCTGATGGTTGTAGGTTAAAATGGGATGAGGAGAAGCCATCAACAGTTAGCAAAGACAAAATTATATTACAAACTACTTGGGATGAGAAGTTTGTCCTGTATCTCTTGGGTCTGACTCTGCTTCACTTAAATCAACTTCAATTAGGAAAAAAATACCAGCTAATGCAGTGAAAGAATACTCTAAGATCAGAATCAAAAACTTTTTCCTTTTGGAAACACTCAAATTTCTAATTACATGCCATATATGCTAAATATAATGCTTTTAACTATCAGTCTAGATTTGGTGCTTTGTTGGACATACATGCACACTTGTAAAATGAGACTTGGAGAATGAAGAGGGGTATTGGTCATCAGGGCTCTGAGGGTGGAAGTATCCTTCTCTGAGTGCCAGTGTGCCAGCCACGGGAGTAGAGTTTCACAGAAGCAGAGATAGGATACAATTTAGTACCTGGGCTTCATTACAGATGTTGTAATGCAAGACTCTACAGCCATAAACTCCCCCATTGTTCCAGCTGCAATTTGCTCCTTGAAGAACCCAGTGGCCAATGCTTTGCATTAAGTGTAATCTATTGCTTTTGTCTTCAAACCAAAGTTTCTAGTCATGTTTAGACTGACAAGTGCTTAAAATTTAAGGTAATGGACTCACTATGAGAGAACAAACATTCTTTCATTCTAAAATTGCTAAAACCAAGGAATCTGATATTTAGGAAATTGCTCCCATGTATAAAGCAAAGTGTATGGTCTTTAGACATAAAAATATGTCAAGTTTAAAGAAAAAAATAGGTTGTTTTGTTAAACATTGTGGGGGGAGAAATACTCTTTAGAATATTTCAGCAAAAAAAAATAAATTGTGAGAGGCTCTCACCAGTCATCTTCTCCTAAAAGGGAGACTTTTTCTCCACTATGTCATAGAAAATGTTTTTCATTGTTGATGACAGCTTGATGAGTGTTAGTGATAGGAATGAGGCATTTGAATTAAATGACTGCAGTGCAGACTTTTAAAATTTTCAATCATTAAATACCTTTATTTAGAATCTCTCTATCTTGGCCTATGACAAAATGCATGTAAACTAGTAAAACTGATTCTTACTTTTATTGCCTGACCTTGGGCCAGCCCTTTCTCTGCTCATGTTCTGTCTCTTTGGTTTCCTTCCTTTTTAAAACAGCATTAATTGAACTACCTCTGTTCCTTAGTGACACTTTGTCTCATGAAGAAGAGGATATTTGCAAAGAGAGCCAAAAAGTACCTAAACACTAGTGAGTGTGTTTTACAAGTTCAGTTTACTAAGTGAAAGAGTAACCATGTTGATGCAAGTATTGAGTAATACTTGATAGCTTGAACCTTGTTGTATACTGATTTTGGTGTGGATATTTGGGAATTCATAACAATCTTTTAATATCTAGGTTTTTTTGGCCTCTCTGTATGAGCAATTACCTAAGAAAATCACTTAAAAAACAGAATAAATGCTTATAGCTCATTAGTTTTGTTAAAAGGGTTCTAGCTTTATCTACATTACTCTGTAGGTCAGGGCCCATTCCCTCATGGGGAATAACACAGTGATTTATGTATTGATACCTATGTGGTGAAGGCAGTGGCAGTGATGTCAAAACCAGGATGGAGCCGTGGAGGTCAGATAAATGAAAAGAATTGTCTAACAGAGCGTATTTTAGAAGTCACTGTAAACTCTTAGGCAGTCAAAAATCTCAGTCCACTTACTTAAAATCAAGAGGTCAAAATCTTCTGCAATACATACAGGGTTAATGGCAGCAGACTTGCAAATCTGTTGCAGTGATGTGGAGAAATGCCTATAAATAAATAATAAATAAACAAACCATTCTGAGAACACAGCTGACCAGGATATTTTCCAGCCATCACTGATGAGAGAGTGATTCATGGCCTTTTTTCAATGCTGGTGCAGGATTTTGCCTGAGGATATGCATTCTGCTGTTTTCAGTTTTGCATTTGAAGCTGTCTTTCTTAAAATCTCCTATAATTTTTGTCTGCAGCTCCTCAGTCATGCTTGAGTGTTGTCTTAGTTGTGTAATTTAAACCTCTACCTACCAATACAATAATTGGCCATCTAAATACTCTCATTTGGAAGTCTCTCAATACTGAAAGCCCCTATATTATTTAACTGTCTACCTCCTTCTGAAGGTTAACGTTTAAGTAGTTTTTGTCTAAGGATATAAAATTAGAAGCAAGATTAATTTAAGGTTAATTGCTGTCTGGTGAAATTCTGTTGTATATATGTAGTGTAAACACTTAGAAATTTAATTTTAAAATATTTTCTTTCATGTTCATAAGTAGGCTGTGATGATGCATGATTCTTTCTGTATTTGTACTTGGAATTGCAGCAACTGAAGGAAAAATTTGAAGTCTTGAATTTAGAAACAAATTTGCTTTAAAAAATCTTCTGAAACTCTAGACAAATCTATAGCAGATACACTGAAAAGATACTGAAAATATCTGATAGAAGATCTACTTAACTATTAATTCTGTTTTAACTATTTAAGATTTATTTTAACTACTGGTACTGGGGCCCAACTTTCACACCTCACTTCACCATTAGAAGATGTAGACATACCTCAGTATGTACTGGCACTGAACCTGAAAGCTCTTTTGAGATGTTCGTGAAGAAGCATCAACTTGCTGGTTTCCTGCATTAATTATCATGAAGGCAAAGTCTTGGTAGCGCTTGAGTGCATTGCCTCTTTCAACTGGGAATCCCTGTGTGGGAGGAGTCTGAGAAGATGCAGATTAAAGAACAGTCCTGTACAGTCTGAGTCCCTCAGCCATCCCTTCTTCTCTTATTCCTATCTGCAAGTAAGAACACAACCTAAACTAGACTGACCTCTCCATGCTGGATTAATCTCTTATATTCTGTTAACTTAGGTGTGTTTGACTCTAAGTATCATTTATTAAATCCTCTTCATACAAAAGCATACCTTTTATTAATTTTTTAAATAGGTGCTTTTCAGCATGCTTTTTTTCTCTTTGTGACTGGAAAGCTTTGTACTACCATTAAAACAATAGAACTGTCTCCCCCCAGATGATTATGCAGCTCTTTCTTGGGCTTTAAGAGTTTCTTCCCCCATTCCTTACTCCTGGAATTATTGCATGACCCCAAGAATGACAGTCAGATTTCTAGTGTGGTGGTTCACATGGAAAATAAGCCACGCCCAATTGACTGTCTCTACTGTTAAGCAGTCTCTTTAATAGATGAAGTAGGTGAATTTAGATTGAAGATCAAAACCTGTGGCAATAAAGTCCCACGTTGAATAGTGTCTTTCACTCCATGCACTTCTCATGCCATATTAAGAGGCATGGAGGAATGAGTACATGTGTCCAGTAAAACTAGGTGGAAGAAGGTGACATGCATGCTGTTGTTGACAGAAGCTCTGTTTAATATCTTGGGAAAATTGTTCAAGAACAGTTAATCCTTACTTTAGGATTACCCCCAGAAAGCTGGCAAGGTCAGGCTGTACATGGATTGTGTGTCATTTAAATTCTGGCTGCATGAGTTGCCTGGAGGCAGCATTAACTACTACGTGGGACTTGTTCTAAGCTACATCTGTGAATCATCATTCTTTGTTTGAAAATAGTGGACTCCTCCTATCCTCCAAGCTCCTTCTCTTGACAGGTGCAATCAGTAGCCTTAAGTGTAGTGCCTATCAGGTGACTATGCCTTTGTGCAGAGATTAATCAGTTTGGAAAATACTATTTCCATGTAAACTACATGAGTTAATCAGATTATAGCCCTGTGTTTTTCATGCATTTCATAAACAATATGAGGAAAGAGCTTAAAGTCATTTAATTAAGGTTTACACTGTGTGCTGTGAAAAGCCTTTCTGAACTTAGTATTCAAACAGATTTTAACATTGGTTCACATGAAATCTAATCAACTGGAGAAAACAGCACATTGAAAGGAAAGTGAAGAAAAGTCCTAGCAGGAGTTATTGCTTGCAATATAGTAAATTCATTTACAACAGATGCTGTAGCAAAAAGGGATTTGTTTGCAATACTTAATTTTTATTTTGCTTGTATGTAGCCAACCTGTAGACAAATCCAAGAGAATTAATGTTAAGGAGTCAGATTTTAGCTACCTTGTGTGTATGTATGTAAGTCTACACCAACGAACATATCTTCTCTTTGTGCATTTCTCTGTGCATGAAATATTGAGTGTGGGCAAGTTAAAGCCAGGTGGAAGCTTAGTCAAAGATTTCTTCATCTAGAGAAATCAAAAGCAATCACCAAGAACAACAATTTGAATACCTACAGATTTAAATAGTTGCTCAATTTTGGGGCATTGGGCCTTCAAACTCATCTCTCTAGCTGTAATACTGTTGGGGTTTTTTCAATAGCCTTTAAATGTGAAATTAAAATCCATATATTAAAAATTCATGAACTGCATCTCATTACTGATGCAGACAGCTTTGCTGCAATGTTATTGCACAGCTGACATTGCCTTTTGAGACCTCAGTAGTCAGGGAGAGGGAAAGAAACTCACTGATTAGGGGGACATTTTTTCTTTTGATTTAGAAAACAAACTTTGATTTGTTTGTAAATACTATGAGTTTTACTCATGCTCTGCTGTTCTCTAGGCTTTTGGCTTGAAACTAAAATCTAGAGTCTATGATGGTAACCTGGTATGCAAACATGTTCTCAAGCCTAAACTTGAGCAACAGAGACTTGTTGATGCATATGGCATGTGACTACAAGAAACATGACCACAATGAATCATTTGACTCAGCAAACTCAGTCCTGAACTAAGACCCAGCTACTAAAGACAGTAAAATCTTGTCCTTCATGACCTTCTCTAGACCCTGACAAGTCAGTCTTGCAGTTTCTGCCCATAATTTTATGTCTTCAGAAAACACTGAGTAAGGCCAAGCTGAATATGTTGGTTTTTTTTTTTTTAATGTACTCAAAAAACTGATGTTAGGAGGCATATTGCCAGTGAACTAACAGTATGAAGCAGTGTGTTTATTAGGATTGTCTCAGACCTCCTTGGTAAAGTCAACTGGAAGGGCCACAGAGAACAGACTTTTACAATTTTCAGTTTCATGGAATAAGCTGAAATGTAATATAGATTTAAGAGGAAAAACACAAACCACATACTGTGTTAAAACAAACGTGAAAATTTTATTGTGAGGATGTGATCTCAAATGCATATGGGCTAGTGGAGTGCCTGTCTGCTGTTCTTGCTAGAGAGTGATCTAATGTTACTAGATTGTCATTATAAGACACTTAATCCCCAGAGTGAGAAACAGGAAGAATATTTACAAGTTTCAGTCCTATTTACTAATTGCCAATTGACTTGAGGAAAGCTAAAAAATGACTGGAAACATCCATCCCTATCCTGATACACGCACATACTAATAATGGAAATGGCAGCCAAGACAAACAGCTAGCAGTGCAGTGCATCCTGTTGGCATTGTATTTTTGGCACTGTTGTAGCTACACAGAAAGCAAGTGATACAAGAAATGTGTAAGGACATCTGTTCTGTAACCTATGGGGCTTCACTCACAAAACAGTTGTAAAATCTTCTGGGGGAGAGAAAAATTTCTCTGTATCTGTGCAGATGCTCTATTGTAAGAAAAATATCAATGGAAGGAAGTGTTGAGCCTTTAAAAGAGGAAATTGTTCACCAGATTCACTGTCAAATGTTCCATTCTTTTCTTTCCTTTTCATTTAACCTAAGTTATCTGCCATTCATAAGTTATATTTAAGCCAAGTGGTGTAAATCTATTGGGACTAATAGAATTGAATCATGGATTAAATTAGCCTGGTGTCTGCTTGTAACTCTTCTTCACTGCAGATTACTTGAGCTCTGTGTTGCTCTGCTGACTATTCAGGTCACAGCCTCCAAGCTACCAGCTTCCTTCCTGAATCCAGCATCTTCATGTCTGTCTAGGGGCATGATGGGGAGAGAAGAAACATTAAAGACATCTATTAAGAACCAAAGTATTGTTTACTCACCTGCTTCTCTTAGCTTGCTGATCCTTCCAAATACAAGCAGGCTATGGGAGAAAGAAAAGGGGGAATTTTCAGTAAACTGCAAGGCTCTCTCTACCATTCCTCTACTCCCCTTCAGCCACATCCCATGAATGGGCCTTTTAAAAAGGAAATAAACTTTCCCAAAACTCAAATCTCGTTGCAAATGTTGTGATATAAGTAATTTGGCTTCCCCCAGAGGTAACTTATGGAGAGGAAGACATGGTTCCATGAAAAAGAAATCAGACCTCATATTAACCTGGAACACATTAGGAAACTGGAAGTTAAAGAGGGACTGTGAGGTGTAGGAGGTTGGGGGAACGTGGGGAAGAAAATCTTAGCCCTGGGAGCTGCTGGAGTCCTGGGTGGAAGAGCATTTAGGAGCTGGAAAATGCAGACTTCAACAGCACTCCCAAAAACACCCTGACACCTGTAGCTGGAAGATCAAGGATACAGGCACAGGACTGCTTCCCTGCCAATTGCTCCCCCTGATATTTGGTTTCACAAATGCAATAGGTCTGAGATTTTTCTCTTTTATGTCATATTTCAGTTTGGGAAAGGCATGGCTTGAAAAAGGGTGAGGTGGTGAAATGAGATTGCATCATGTTACAAGCATTAGGATTTGAAAGTTGTGTTGGTATTAAACATGCTTATTGTTGAACACCTTGAGTCATATTTTCATTTTACGTGTTTTCTCTAATTGTTCCATATTTACTTTATTGACACCCATATGCTCTGCTCCCATGCTCCCATTGACACCCAATGATCCATGCTTATAGGCAAAATGTTCATTATTTTATATTGTAGAACTTCTTCCCTTATTGTTAGAAGAAGAGAAGGGCTCTCTTTATCTGATTCTATTAAGGTGGTGGCTAAGGAAGTGTCAAATCAGTTTTCCTGGAAAACAACCCTGAAAACTGCTGTGTAATTCTGTGATTTATGTGGGATGCCTTGCAAATAGTCCATTCTGTGAGTAAAACAGTAGTAAGTAACAGAGGTACTCAGCAATTCTAGAATTTGGATGTTTGTGTTGGTCTAATTAATCTCTTGATGATTTGGGGATTTCAGTTACCCCTAATTGAGGTCAGACTGTTCTGTAGATCATATGATCAATCTGTGATTTAATCTTGAATGAAACTTTACTTGGCTCTACTTACACACTGTGATCAGAGAGCCTTTTTGTCCAAGTCACTGTACAAACAAATAATCTGAACACAAAGTTCTTCCACAATAAGTTTACAATTCACACATCAGACCAGGAAGCTAAGAGTGGGTATGAAAAAGTAAACAAGGTGGGTTGAGAAACATATGAGGTAGCAGTTTAACTGTGTGGGAGGAGTGGATGTCTTAGCTTCCTTCTCTCCTTGCAGTACTACCTGGAAATGGGCTTTGGTTTACAACACGTAAGAAGGAAGGAGATTCTGGTAGTTTTGCTAATGTGCATCAGGATGGATGTGAGAAGACAGGAGATTCTTGGGTGCCAGTCCCTCCCCATTGGGTTCTTTCACACAGTTGCTAACCCATGACAAATTAAAGTACAAGGAAGCATAAGAGCCCAAATCACTCCCCTTCCTCACCTGATGAGTTGGGCTTGCATTGTGATGAAAAGGACCTCAGGGAGAGAAGGAGAAGAGAGAAATTGGAATGAAGAAATGTGTTGGGTTACTGGAACAGAAAAGTCAAGAGGAGAGTAGTTGAAAACCTTCATTGCCACTGGGAGAATTATTTGTGATTAGTAGTGATTTTGCTGTGCAGTCAAGATCAAGGATGGAAAGACAGATGGTGGTTAGATCTTACAGGAGTAAAGAATGTACATGTGACACTAAGGGGTGGTAAAGAAAGAACTGTTATGAAGAATGGAAATATATCAAAACATCAAGAAAAGCAGAAGAAATGAGGGAAGAGAAAATTCTCTCTGGGCAACTCAGTGAGGGATAGAAGCGAAAGATCCAGTAATGGAGTCTCATACAGGGGGCCCAGAACACATGGTAAAGGTGGAATGGATTGTAGGTAACAGTGATAATCTGAGGTTTGCCAAGAGATTTTATGAAATGTTTAGTTTTTTGGTTTTTTTTTTTTGGCGGGGCGGGCGGAGGTCAGGGCACAAACCATAACATTTCACAGACTAGAAAGAGTCTACTTTCATGCATTATGGGTGGGAGTACCTTGTACAGCCTTCTGAGGCTTTAGCAGCTAGTCATTACTATAGACAAATATGGGACACATGGTCTTTTACTTTGGGGCAATTTTTGTGCTGTTATTCATCTTACCAAAATACACATTGTCTAATAATATTTAAGTTGTATAAACATACCTTTCAAAAGAAGGAGTTGTTGAGAGAATCCAGGCAAAGAATTAGAACAAAGGCAAATCTAGTACTTCATTACAATGGCGGCTCCTGTTCCAGGCAGGGTCCTTGCTCTCTGAGGGAAAGAAGGATAGAGACACAGAATCTTTCTGTCCCCACAAACAAGAAGAGAGCAGCAATTGTTGCTTCACCATGAACAGCACTTTAGGACCTCCAGTCAGTTCCACTGCTTGAGGTGTTATTTTAGGGCACAATGTCCGTGAAAAGTCACCTTGTCATTCCCCTGTGATTAGTTCCGAATGCATCTCAGGAGGAAGTGATTAAAAAGCACAATCCATTTTGTGGTTCTGCTTTACATTTCACCTTCTCAGTAGAACTGACCTCAGCTGTTTTATTGTGCTTGCTCTATTTTCAAATTTGGCAATGTGATGGCAGAGAGTTTCAATATCAACCTTTTCTGAATCAATTACAAAAAGAGAATTATTTTTTTTTTCACCAAAGCAGACAGAGGGAAGAGAAGAAGGGGGGCTCATAGTAGATGAGGCAGAAGTTGGTCAATGAAGAATGCACAGGAAAATGTTAGATAAAGACTGACTGTTCTTCTATTCCTGATTCTCTCTAATCACCCCATATTGACCCTCCCTGACTAGCACATTTCGCTACATGTGTATAAGACATCAGGCTGTAACATTGTTCCAGATCTGACTTTGGTGTGCTGGTAATGTCCTGCTGACCCTCTTCCCCCTTCTCACACCTTCTGCAACCATCTGCAACTCAAAAGTTTGTCCATAGGATCTCTGGGAAAGCACTTGGGGAGGCTGGAGAGACTTTACAACCAGAAAGCCAAGAATCCTAAAGGTATATCCTATTCTTCATATAAGTGATGAAGCTTGCATTGACACACATGGGAGTCACTCATATGCCCAGGAAGAAGGAGATATCCTCAATCCATGCACAAGCACAGCTTGTTTATCATGGTGCTGTTGTGCAGCCACTGTCGTAGCTCTTTAACCTAAATGGCTTCAATATACAGGAAATTAATTGCATCTAGAAAATCAAAATACGCACTATCCTTCATTTGGCGCTAATAGAACTGTGCCAGTGGGTTTTTGACAACTCATTTTTTCTTTAGGCAGCGTTAAGTGCCTTGAAACAGTTTTCAGAACAAGGACTGGATCCAGTGGAAGGAGCTATGAAAGTTGAGAACGGATCACATGAAAAGTAAGTACCATTTAAATCCTCTGCATTTTAATGCCTGTGTGGCATGGTAGATAAGAAATGTTAATTAAGAGCTTAGTTGCCCTTTTAAACCTATGCAAAACTATTTCCTCTGGAATTTACATACAGTTTGTGACAATTTGAGAGGATAAACACAATTTCAGGTTTAGTGTTATGATAATGTTTACTAATGAGCTATGAGACAGTCAGTCCTGTGGAAATGCTAAAGAAAAGGATTTTCTTTCCATTGTATGGACTCTGTGTAAGTAGCATAACATGATTTTTGTCAAATGTGTTGTAGCACATGATATTGCCTGTGAGTAAGCATAGCTATCTGCCAATAAGTCATTATGACTGCCAGCTGAATTTTACCTCAGAGAATTTAAAAGTTGAAAGTTCTTTCAGGTCTTAAAAAACTTTGATATGGAATATTAGCTTTAAGTAGTAGACAATAGAACAGGGTTTCACACTGGATTTTCAATTATTTAAGAAAGTGGGACTGTCCATCCAGTAAAGATTTTTTTTTCCCAGCTGCTAGTCTGTTTATGTAAGAGAGTAGTCTTGTGTTACTAAATAAATTAGGAAGTAATAGAATAAAAGAAGTGAGACTAAAAGTGGCATTTGGAATTTTCAGTAGATATATTGTGGCTATTTATAAACTAATTTAATCAGAAACATTTTTCCATATGATCTCATCAGCATAGTATTTGAACATAAATATTGTTGTTTCACTTTAAAATGTTACCTTCCACAGTGACCTTTGGATCTCATGTGCCATCTGGTAATAAACATGTCTTAAAGATGTGCAACCCTGGACCTTACCACTCTTGTTAATGTATTAATCTTTCAGACAAGTCAAGCATCTGGGAGAGAAAGCAGACAATAAACAGACTAACTCAGGCACCATTGCTCAGGACTGCAAGGATTCAAAGGCTGTCGTCTAGGAGCTTCCCAGCACCCACGGCTGCCACTGCATCCTTATAAACCTGTCAACACGCAATAGGGTGTATGTGTACAAGGAAATGAATGACTAATACCATTATTTGAGTCTTATGTGAAGACAACACTATTCTAACACAAGAGATAGTATACATGGTACTGTTTATTCAACTGTGGAAAAAAATAAAATTGAACATTTCCCTTAGAACTCAAGATCAGAGCATAACTCAATTGCCCAGAGGCAGAAGAAGTCTGATCGTGTTACTGGAGGTTAAAATAACAGTGAATTAACAAAAAGCATTAGGGGGGGAAAAAAAAAATGGAAACTTTACAATTGATTAATATTGGGGGAAACAAGTCAGCATTGGTTCAGTTATACAATTTTTTGTAGTGTAGTTTTAAGTTCAGCTTACTGTTTTTTAAATAATGCTTGAATATTTTAAAATTAACCAATGACAGTGCTGTGAGAATTGTAGTTGTTGTCTTCATATATAGTCATACAGCTTATCTTTTTATGCAGACATTATGCATCCTTCATTCTATATGAATATGTATGACTTTAAGATGCACTACTCAAAGTTGTATGCAAACAGAAGTTTAAATCTTGACAAGTATTTGCTTAACATGAACAGATGTTAGTTATGATCATTTTCGATATACTCCAGGAAAAAAAAGCAAATATGGTATTTGATTTTCCTTGCCATAATCAATTAAAGAGGCGTCTTGCCTCCAAGCAACATTTTCCCCTTCAATTCTGCTCTCTGTTGTGTGAAGCACATCTACACCCCATTCTGTGTGTTGTATCAACCCACTGTTTGCATCAACTGAGTGTTTTTAATCTCTGCATTCGGACCAAGAGCAAAAGGGAGGACTGCAACGTTATCAAGCCAAGGGTGGAAACTGTTGATGTAAAGATCATTCTTTTGTGAAAGGAGTGGCAGCAGAGATAAGACCTGTGGCTGCTCTGTACCAGCATATTTCTTTTAAGTGTGTGGCCAAATGCAGTAAAACCACATCAGTTCATGTGTACAATGGCAGTGTCTTCTCTTTCTTTATCACTCACAGTTAGACAACTAGGAGGAAAAAAAAGGAAAAGAAAACAATTAAAAACTAACAAATGACTGGCTACCACACTAGAGCCGTTTCAACCAAGCTGTCCCCATGCCACCACTTTCCACAAACTTACTGTGTTAGACCAGACATGCTGGTATTTAGGTCATTTATCCAACCAAAATACAGATTATTTTATTTAATGCAACAGATAAAGCTTAACTGCATAACAGCCATGACAACATTGCACAAGATTGTAGAAGCACGAAAACCAGAGATCACAACTCAGTGACTCACGCAGAAAAGCAGAGGAACAGCAATGTGAGGAAATGGTGCAAGGTACAGTGGCATTGCTTCACCTCTGGGATGGGCTTTCAGGGCAACACGCGTCCTGCTCTCACAGAACCAGCGCTTGGAGTCCTTTTTTTCTACTTCATGTTTCTCATGGGTGTGATTCACTCTCAAGCCCGGCAGATAAGGAGCCTTTGTTCTAAAAGTTTGAAGTTTTCTAGGGTCTGACTCCATAAAAGAGTCAGGAACAAGCTGAACCTTTCAGTTCCCACAGATTTCCAGGGGCGTTTGGCACCTGGCAGACTCAAGTTATTCAGGCAGCAGCATACAAAAATAATTAGCTCTTACACACCACCTTTCTCAGGGATATGTTATCTGCCTAATTGGCAGCTGGAGCAGAATTTCTGCTCCTTCAGCTCATCAGACAGCTCAGAGAGCTCAGAAACAGCCTCAGTCTGTGCTTTAGCTGTACCTGCCAGTGTGCAGGATGCAAATGACATTACTGTCCCATCTCATGGAGAACAAGAACAGAAGGAAGAGGCAAACCCATTCCTCTGTCCTAAGGGAGAGATGCTGTCCTTACCGGGGAGAATGTGACAATGAGACTGGCAGTATGGTCTCCCTGGCGTCAACAGGGCCTCTGTGGTGTGTTCCCTGTCCCAGTAAATTTTAGATTAGTTGCTTTGTTGCAGGTGGGCTCTGCATTGAGCACCAGGTTTGCACCAGTACATGTGGAGTGCAGCAAAGTGATGCTCACCTCACTCTCAATGATCAAATTGCAACCAAATGTGTGCAACCAGCTGTCTAGGCCCAAGAGAGCTCACTCAGCCTCTCCAATCAAGGTGACAGTAGAGAAAGAGTATCTCTGTGAAACTTATGTCAGATTCTCTTGCTCGTCAGAACTATGCGTGGTTCAGATTCTGACGTAAAACAAGGCAAGCAACTGAGTTGGGGGACTCACTCCTTTTTCTCAAAACTGTAGAAACATGGAGCAGACTGGGGGAGGAGGGTCATATAGCATATAGCAGCAGAAGTTCTAACTATTGTCCAAAAGCAGGGTTGAATAATGATTGTTGTTATCACCAGTTAGAAGGTCTGTAGTCTTATGTCAAGTGCACACAGATGGCAGTTTCAAAGCACTTCCCAAGCCACAGGTTAAAAGCTTCATCACAGAGGCTCCAATGATGGCTGACGAAGATTTTCCTGGGAAAATCTGAAGAAAGAGTTCCTGCTGCCTAGAGATATCAACAGCATCACAAAGACCTCTGCATGGAGCTCATCAAGATACTGAACCTGAACACCAGAGTGTCGTTATAGTGTCACTATGGCATTCCAAGGTTTCTGTCAGTGAAGAGATTTCAGTCTGTTCCACCTGCAACATTTATTTTCTCAAAGAATATCCTGCAGTATTCACACACATGTACAGAAATTCACTTTAGTTTGGCATTATCATCAGCAACCTCCCAAGAGCTTGACTAAAATTCTTGCATCAGTGATGTTGCAGCAGCCACTGGACTTGTCTCCAATCTTCTGTCTTGTTGGTTCACAGCTGTTCTTCTTAGTTCCTGAGCTGTCAGTATCTGAAAGCTGCTGGGGAGGAATTGAGTCTGATAATCTAAACACTACTACATTTTTCTCAAGGAACCTCATATTTTTTTCCTTTTTTTTTTTTTTCTTTTGCTTTCTAAAATAAGTACACATGCAACTGAACAGATTTTATATTTAGTTTTGTTTAAAAAGTAAATAATGATGGACACTGAAAGACTATCAATATGTTTGAATAGTAGTTCTAAAAGGGTTGTTTGTCTTCCTGACAGCAGTTAGTATTTTTCATTTATTTATATTTTTAGATTATACATTCTTTAAGGTATAGATTTTGTCCAACTTCTGTTTGCAAAGCACCAAGTACAGTTTAGTTCCCCATTGCACACATATACAACACGCCTCATCCTATGTCTCAGAGCACTTTCAAAGATGAGCAAATGCCATGTTTTACAGAAGTGGATCTAAGGTGCAAGCTGGTCCTTAGGAATAAGACAGGGATAAGGAATAAAGCCTAGAATAGCCAGTTTGCCTATCTAGCAGACTACAGCATTCTCAACACTTTAAGGACTCAGAGCACAAATTGTCATCAGTTTTGAACCTATAGAATTTATTAATCAGGAGGAATTATGCTAGAGAGAAAATAGGTCACTTAGGTATCCTCCCAAAAATCTTTTCGACACCTTCCAGGGGTCAGAAAACTAAGAACCTGCCCAGGGAAAGGCTCATCACTGAGAGAATGGGGTATCTGACATGGCTCAAAGGATGGGAATACACATGGGTAATCTCATATCTGAGTTATCATCAGGGCAGAGCACTGCCCTGTCAACAGCTCAGCACACTCAGGCAGTTTCTGTTCTGGCATTGTCACACTTAGCACTGGTCTCTAAAGGGACAGATGTGCTGCTCCTGATAAATGCAAAACACGGCAGCATCGGGGCTGCAGAGCTGCAGAACAGGGTGCAGGTTTCTGTGCCCAGCCATCCCAGCATTCCCCTTCCATTCACAGTGGAGCTGAATTTACCCTTCAGCTAGAGTCCTCATTGAATTCAAGAGATAATTAAGCTGGCATTTAATTTCCTCTGATGGAAGTCATGGTCATAGGATTTAAAATATTTAGTACTTATCAGCAGCATTTTTAAAGGGTCTTTGGATATAGAGAGGAACCTTAGGAGTAGGGGAGTAGCTGGGATGAATGACTGCAGGAATATGGAATCGCCTCCTCCTTGGCCTGAAGTGACAATGAAATCTAATCCTTCCTAAAGTGTATGCAAAGCCCTTGATCTCTCTGACAGTGCTTTACTACATGCATTTTATTGGTGGGTGGCTGCTTGTTATTGCTCTCATCTTTCTGGCCTGCTCCAATTCCCCCTGAAACAGCAGAAGGTTTCCCATTTCCTGCAGTGAGAGTTGAGCAAGAATTGTAAGTCGGATTTGTTTTCCAGTTAACAGACAGAGGGCTGGGGTTTTGTTTGCTTCTTTCAAAGCACTGAGTAAAAAAAAAAACATGCTTGGTAAAATCTTTATATCCTCTCCCAGTCAAATCCAGCATGCCCCACTCTCAGCTGCATCCTATGAGCAGGTATTTATTATTTTCTTTGCACAAATAAGAATGGTCTTTGAAACTCCAGAGAAAACTGAGCAGTGGGTGGGAGGTGATTTTTAATGATAATAAAGACAGGGACTGTGTCAGAGCCCTGAATACAACATGAAATGATGTTTTTGTGAGCTTTGGGGGGACATGGTTCTGTGACCAGTGAGAGTGGATAATGGCTATCTTCCATCAGCCTTCCGGCTCAAAGATGGCAAGTTATCTGCCCTGGGCAATAGTGTTCGACATGTATATTTGGCATAGCTCCCCAAGGACACCTCCAGAAGAGCTGCAAGGAGAGAGGCATGTCCTGAGTAGCAGCTTGCTCCGTTTCCCTCCTCATGGCCGATGATGCCCAAGCCGAAGGCGTGAGGTACTGTCAAGATGAGGCACAGGGAAATGCTGCTTCCCCCCTGGGTATTTACCTCTCCTGCAGTCCCTTGCTGTTTGTAACTGCATTCCTGAGGCGTGATATGAGCTGAGCAAGTGTGTACGTCGGTAGATGAGACGTGTATGAAGTGTTTTGGTGGTATGATTTCTATTATTCCACATGAGCAGCCCTGACTTTTGTTTTTGATCGTACAGCTTGTTATTTGCTTTATGCAGTTAGTCATGGTTGGCTGTGCACTTTTGTGCTTGGTGTTTTAACTCCATAGCACTTCAGTACAAAGGAAATTTAAAAAACAACAATGAAAATGTTTCTAATCTGTTCTTAATTAAGTAGACCTCAATAATTGATTTATGAGAAGAAGGAAAGCTAAACAAAGTGGTTGCTAACATAAAAATATAAACTTATTTAAGGCCCAAATTTTCCTTTATTTGTGATAACCAGGATCTAGGAGAGCCTGATTACCTAGGAAGTGTTATCCAACAACGCACAATAAATGAGAAGAAAATTACCCTGGATAAGCAGTTTATCTTTCTGACTACAATATATTAAATATGTATTTGTGCATTAAAACAGATTGTTTAAACCTGCTTATGTACTTTTGTTTGTGATTATATGTTCAGCATAGATTTCCTTTTTTCTATACCACTGGTAACTGTTAAAAATATTTAAGGACAATAATAGTAAAGTCAATGTTATCTAATCCCCTATTTTAAAAGGGCCTATTTCCACCCCCCACCCCACCCCACCCCACCCCAAATTAACTGTGTTTGAACTGGCTGGAAATAGATTAGAATTTTTAAAATTTATTTAGGTTTAAAGATAGGCGGTCTTCACATGTGGTTCAAAACAAAGAAGATATGTTTAAATAGGATAGGGAAAAAATATCAAAATGTGACATCTGTCTGTGGTAAACCAATTACTTCAACTGAACTTTCTTGCCTTCTGTTTTTATAAAATGACAATTTATGGCAAACCAAACTTGACCTCCTCCTATATGGAGACAAAATATAACGTAAAAAGGTGCAGAACTTTTTTCTTGTCAAGGAAGAAGTTCCCATCCAGTGCAGCACAGTAGCTATACTTCAACCAGCTCTTACACACAGCCTTATTGACCAAGGCACCAGCTGTCATATTGCTGGGGTTATTGGTGAATGAAAGTTCAACCCCTCTGATAATTTGTAAAATTGGCAACTGTTTACAAGATGCACTAGAAATACTGTAGTTAAATATCTGGCAAGCAGAGACTGCAGCTCCCATGTACAATACATGCTTGGTAGGAGTAAACAATTCAATGAGCACAGAAATACGATAATTCCTTGCAAAAGAAAAGTCACCCAGCCCAAGGCTGGGCAGTCAATTTATGCAGCTCACTTCAACATAACTACTCTTATTATTGTGAAATTCTTGTTGCATGTGATCAACACAGCACTGAGAAATATGTTGCTACTATTTCTATGTTTCTTCCAACTCATAGACAAAACAACCCAGGGCCAGAATATTAATAGCCCTGACTTAGTTAAAATATACCAGAAAGGATGAGATTTTTCTGATGTCTTCTGAAAATGTGATCCCAACTGGTCACAATTATCTTGAATGTCACCTCTGTCGTTTGGAAACAGCTCTTGAAATGCCAGCAGATCTATCAGCCTGTTGGCAATACTTACAAAAGTAAGCTGCTTGTAAAGGAGGAAGGACACTGTCAAGGCCTTCACAACCTTATGTACAAAATTTTGCAGCACAGATTTTGCAGGCATCCAAAGGGTAAGTGCAAGACTTCTGTGCCTTAAGAATTTCTGTCCCTTCCCTTAGCATCAGTTGTACTTCTAACTGCTGTGTATGCACAACAGCTGAAGAAAAAGTTTCCACACATATTTCATAAATATTGTGAAAACATTTCTGTGAATAAGAGTTTCTGAGAAATCAGAGACTTCGTAGCTTTTAGGATTTCTTTTTGCTATCTTCTTCTAAATTCTGGTTAACCAAAAAACCTTTTCTTTCTTCAAACAGCAGTCCTTCATACTTTTTTTCAATTGAAGAATTAAGAAAAAATGGCAGTTTTGCAAAATCTGTAAAAACGGACCAGTACTGGCTTTTTAAAATGGACCTAAACCTTTCTTATTCATATATAATAATTATATATAAACACTTTACTTAAATGTTATGTGTACACTTGTGTGTTTCTCTGTGTGTGAATGGATTCAAACTACACACATTTGTGCATGTGTCTATGTTCATGTGAATATATATTCACAATTGATGTCTCTGCCAAACTGAAAACAGCAGCACCTATAATCTAAATACACAAGTGTTTAAGTGCCAAACTAAGTCACCTGACTTGGTGAAGAACTAAGCATAGAAAAATCTCCATGTATCCCAGATCTAACACAAAACAAAGTACACAGACAGACTTCTCAAAGCAGAGGATTGCCCATGTAAATCTCCATTTCTGGGCATGTTCAGAAGCACATTGATTTTAGTCACATGAACTATTTCCTCCTCCAGTATCTCCTCCCAAGGAGAGGATACCTTATCCTGTAGATGGTCAGGGATTTTTACCACTTTGGGCAAGATACTGAGTACTGGTGAAGGAGGAACTCTTGCCAACAAAAATCTGCTTTTTACTCAGTAGCTAGCACTGGAGACTAACTTCTTCCTCTGCATCTTGCTTCAGAGAATGCTCTGGTCCACCAGGCTGTAGTCTTTGCTGATATAAGGCATCATACACCTCTCCAGCTCACCCTCTTCCCTTTGAACAGATCTATTCAACATATACTAAGTTAGTGAGAAAGGAATATGATTCCTGTTACCTGGTGCTTAGAATAGGATAGAAAGGGTGACTGGTGCTGACTAGGATAGAAAAAGTCTAGTGTTCCAAGTATACTTCCTTAAAATAGTGCAATATCAGTATCAGCTGATGACGAGGCAGTCACTCATGTTCACTTTTGCACTTTCTGAACCACTGAATATTAAATTATTCTGTTAAAAATTGAATGTTTTCCATGGAGATGAAACGTAGCCCAGTGACTTCCATGTGTCAGTGGCTAAAGCATTCTTTAAAGGTGGAAAGTTATATTCTACCTGCTATTAAAAGACATTGTCAATGCAACAAAAATTCACAGTGTTCTTACCCTGTGCAATTCTTTACCAGATTGAACTTTACAGTTTAGTCTCATTTGCAAAAGCACGTGGAAAGCAGAGCAGCTGAATGTGAGGTAGGTATATCACCTTCCCCATAAGGAAATGTCTACTGAGGAGGAAACTACCTTCCTTCATGACTACTGCACTTGAGTGATAAACTTCTCTCTGAGCAACAGATGATGTAAGCCTGAGAAATGTATCACCATGACACAGAGCCTTTACAGAAAGGCTCATTTTCATGGATTCAGTCAGGAGGAGACTGTGTTCCAACAAAAAACTTCATTTTTTTTTCCCTTCTTAATCATATTAATAAAGGGAGTATCCTGCTTTCCTCCTTAATCCAGAGGTTATATTGCAACATCACATAGAGCTTCAAACTTCTGTGGCCTCTCAACTCTGTTTTTGCTCCTATATTTTCTTTTCCTGGTTTAGTCTTTTATTTTTGTTTGATAATTTGGATCTATTCAAATTCATTCCATCATATTTCAGAGAGAAAAGAGTTCAACAAAATTTGAGAACAAAAAGGGTGAGTCCATTGGAAATAAAATTAGCAGCTTATTTTATTGCTTAAGGCCTTCACCAAGGAATCATTTGTGCAACATTGCTGAAAACCAAAGAAATCTTAAAACAAAAAGAGGCAATAGTTTGATAAAACCCAGACCTCCTGTGTTGTGCAATTAAAGGTTAGACAGGGTGATAAGAGCTTTAATTTACCCTTGGGAGATATTAATCAGATTTTGATTAACTTAAAATATGCTTCCTGCGCATTTCTTGCCAGGTGAAGGTCCTTCAATGTTTCCTCTGGTGCAGAGGAAGAGATAACACTTTCTCAAAGTGAGGGGAACACCACAAACCCAGCTATGCTATCAGGAGGCTTTCTGTAAACTCCATAATTCTGTGATTTTCCTTCTAGCAGCCAGGAAAGCCGGGGGTACAAATTCCCATATGTGCTAGTTCAATGTGAGTTCTGTTATTATTAATTATTTATACAGCGCCCTGCGTGTGCAGGCCTCTTTATGGACAAAAGGAAATATCCCCCAAGAGCTTGCAAACCAAATGGCCCAGTGGTACAAACACTTCTTTAGCTTTCCTAGGACGTACTACCTGGAATAATCCACCGATGTCAGTGGGCTGCTTAGGGGCTGGTAAGTGCTCTGCTGGGTAGGAAGTGTTTGCAGGATTAGGCTGTAGTTAAAGCATGAAGTGATGATGGCTGATGAGGGAAGGGAGGGCAAGCATTCCAGCAACAAGATCATGCTGTTGCTTTAGTTATAACCAAGGTGTCAAGGGGCCGGGGCATTTTTAATGCCTTATGTTATTTGTGATCCTGTTGCCGAGAAGGGAAAGCTCAGCTTTACAGGCCACACGGAAGGAATGGGCTGCTGAGGAAGAAGACTGGCTTCGAGCAGAGAGAGAGACAGAGCCTGCCATGTGAGGAAGAGGATGCCAGAGGTAAGGAGGGATGCACAGGAAGAGATGCTGACCATAAGCTCAGAGAGTCTCCATCCTCTGATGCAGCTAAATTGTGTCCACTACATCTTTGAGAGTTGTTTGGGGTTTTTTTGTTGTTTTGTTTTGGTTTTTTTTTTTTTTTTCTTTAATTGCGGGCATTTTCAGAAGTTTCCCAGTACATTTCCAGCTCTTGGCAAGTCCCAGGCACATCTGTGACATTTAGCTGATAGCCTCCTTAGTGAAGGGAAGGTTGCCAATGAATCCTTGTGCAACTGTTTATGCTACAAACCAAAGTATACAACTGCCAGTTTCACTCTTACAACACAGAGAGCATTTTTCCTCCTTAATTGAAAGTGTGGAACACAACAAAGCCTTTAAATACCGAGAAAACAACCAGCTGAAACAAGTAGTAAGAAAGACATCAAGGATGACAGGCAGTAGGCCCTTTGCCCAGTTGAGACAGGCAGACAGGGCATGCTCTGTTTTAAAAAGAAGCCTACAGACTTCGGGAAGTATATAGGATATGGGGGTCAGGCGAGGGGTTGTTCTAGGATTTTGAGACACTTCTGATAAATATTGAAAGGATTCTGTCTTCCCAGTGAAAGCACAGGCTGGGATGTGGCTCCAGAGAGAGCCAGCAGTAGCAGAGAAGGCTGAGTTGCTGGGCTGGTCTCAGTGGAAATCTTTCCTGGAAGGCTTTTCCAGGTGAAGACTTTTGTGCAGAGGTATAAGATTGATGCTCTTCAGGCGCAAGCCTGCTGCAGAAACAGGGGGAGCATCAGCACCTCCACCCCACCAAGAGTTTTAGGGAGAGACCAAATGGTTGGGGAAAAACACTGCATTTCTGAGGGGTACTGTAGGAACCTGTCAATTCACTGCAGGCTTGCTTTTCTGACAGCTCCAAGAGTTAAAATATGGGAGAAAAAAAAAATCATTATGAAACTAACACAATAATGGGAATTAACAGGGAAATTCTTTCTGCGACATGAATATTTTGAATTTACTGCATTTTGTGGGAATCAAATGGGTGTCACAATGGTTAAATGAACTGAGAGACACCTCGCCCCTACACTTGGAGGGTGAGGATGGCACTTGCACAGAAATAGACGTCACCAACCCTCAGTTTTCTGAATCCCCACCCCCCCACCTTAATCCCTCTGTGATTTGTGAGACTCTTCTCTTTCCTGAGTTAGTCTGTGATACGTGACTAAATTCATTTCCATACATTTTTTAAAGTTTTTAAATAATCTTGACAGATCACAAAGGGCACTTGAAGCAAACAGATATGTGTAGGCAGATCCATAGATTATGGAACTCAGATACTCTTAATTTTGTCTGCCCTTTTTGGTATTTAACCTGTTCCAGACAGTATTACTGTTTTCTCTTACAAGTTTCACATTTTTAACCTAATTTTTTTATACTTTCTTAGTAATATGCTTTGAATTCTACATAAAAAGAACTGGTGATATAAACAGCCAGATCTTCCTGACTAAAAAATCTTTTACATATGACAAATACAAAACTAGCCAGGAGATGGTCTGGCTCTGAGCTCATTTTCCTTACTGTACAGACAGCTTTTGATCTAAGAACCCCATATATATATTTACTCAGAGCATCTGACACTTGAGATCAGGCTTTTATTGGTACAAGGTACTCCAGGCTGTCAGTCAGAGCGAAGTGAGCCATTGTCCTCAGAGGTGATCAGCCTCTCCCCTCACAAAGGCATGTTTCCCAAACATGAGTGGCGTCACACGTGCTTGAGCTGGAACACGTGCAGAATAGCACGAGATGCACCACCAAGCAGCTCTCTCAGCTTGCAGTCAAAGATGGGGCTGATGCTCCACAGACTCAGAGGTGGTCCCTGGTAATCGCTGCCCCTCACCAGGCAGGTCTGGGTAGGTGCTTGATGAGCTGGAATTGATGGTGGCCAGATCTACTGTTCCATTAGCTGTGACCAGGTCCTCCATAGTGGAGCGGAGTGGAGGGTCCAGATAGGTTAAAGAAGATGCAATAGCTCTGAGTGAGGAAGGGGATGGTCCTTCAAACTCAGCAGATGGCTGTGGTGCTCCTGCCACCAGCCCTGGGAGCATCTCGGCCCTAAGACACAGCCAGCAGCCAAGGGGGAAATTCACCAGGAACGACTGTCCTCACCTTCCTCCTTCTGACCCTTGAGAAGAAATGTGACATGGGACATTGCCTTAGACCAGGCAAATAAAGCCTCTGAGTGCATTTCTGCTTCTCCTAATATCACTTCCAGACTGCAGCTATAGCATTTTATATTAGCTTTTGTACTGAATTGCCAACAGAAATCCCAAGAGATTCAGTCTCAAAAGTATGCCTAAAGAGGGAATACAGTCTGGATGTAATTTAGCTGCCATTGCCCAGCAATTCCATAGATCTCTTTGACTTGTGACATTAAATATATGGAGCAAGCACATGAATGGATTAACATACACAGTCCTATAATTAGCTATGTTATTAAATTTGCTAAGTAGTTGGGGGGAAAGGGGCTTGTTTGCCATCTGTTTAAAAAGTATCTCTCTTTCCACTGAAATCTGGATATAAAAAACCCCAGACATGTGGGCATGACTGCCTTACATACATTACTGGGATTATTTCCCTTGAGTTAACCAAGACAAGCATGATTCATATACCAGTAGAATGTTGTGCAAAAATGTGCATAGCATTTTTTCACATAACGTTCCTTTTCCTTCTCATTATAAATTATGAATCATGTAAACATCATGAATTACAGAGTTTTTGTTGGTCTGGGGTTTTTATTTTTTCCCCATGACCCTAAAATCTACTTAATAGAAGAGTAATTATACCAGGCAGTAGGGTGAATTCTACCATGGAAATTATTTTTTGCTTCTACTCTTGTCACTATGTAACCACACAGTCATTTGCTTTAATTTCCCTAGAAAACTTGAAATAACCAAACTATGATTTTAGAACCCAGACACACACACACACATTTCCACTGACTCTAAATACAGAGCGTGTTTGTATCGCGAGAAAGAAAAAATTTGCACTGGCTAGAAAAGAGATGCATATTAAATATATAATCATTAGCCTCAGCTATGTGGAAATAGTCTGAAAGCATGAAAACAAGCTGAGTTCTAAATTGCTTAGGGAAAGGCCTTGGTTCACAAACTCTTCAGTAGAGTTCTGTCACTCAATCAGGAGTCTCACAAAAGCTTGTACTGTAAGAGTAAGAAAAAGACAGCATAAAAGAAAAAAAACACCACAAACCAACAACAAAAAAATCACCACCAAACAAACAAACAAACAAAACAAAACCAAACAAACAGAAAGCACCCAAACTGAAAGATTCCAGAGTATGGGAAGCTCTCCAAAAGTGTAACTGAGCAGTACTTTAAGCCAATATTTCTATGTAGAGCCTTATCTTTAATGCCACATATCTTTAGAGAGATGAGCAAGCATTTGTGATTTCCAGTGAACCATTTACATCAGTGCCTGCAGCATGCAGACCAAATGTTTTATTAGCTTTTTTTTTTTTTTTCCAAACTGTGCGTATGATAGCAGTACAAAAGCACAGGTGAAAGTAAGGGAACCTGTATCTGAGCAGTTTTTCCATTTGCCTCGGGCTAGCTGAAGGGATATTCTGTTAGCTCAGAGGCAGAGAGATGCACTGGAACATTATGAGTTTGGGGTTCAGTTGCACATCTGAGATAATTTATCTGTGATAAATTTAAAAGTCAGAATAAAGCAATGGAGGAGGCACAGCATAAACCAAGAGAGGAACATAAAGGGAAGGGAGCTGTAAGGTACCTCAACACGTACAGTCTAACTCCAGCCTTGCCATACAGTCACTGGAGAAGGTTAAGCTTTCAGCGTGGGTGCTCTGAATCACTGCCTAGAGGAGCTCAAGAGGTGATTATTTATACAGCACATTAACCACACAGGACTATATAGGAGGTCTAAAGTTCAGGAGCTGAACATGAATACTCCCCAGAAGGTGTGGAGTTTGCATTTCTTTCTATTTGCCACTATCCCCATGGTGCCTGTGAGCTCCTCCAAGCCACATCTTAGAAGATGAAGAAACTTTTCTAATTTACAGCAGCTAGAAACAACTGCTATCACGGATCAAGACTAAAGTTTCTCTTGCTATGTCTTCCTCTCTGGCAGTGGTAAATACCAAGTTATATGTTGGATGTTTGTCCCTGCACAGAATAAAGTGGTCAAGATAAAGTAGCTGGGTATTATTTGCACACAAATAAAAGAAAATTAAAAACCAAAAAAGAAACTCCCTACTAAGGACCCTCATCCATCTGTTTTTCTTTAGGGATGCTTTACCATTAGCTAAATATCACTTATTTACACCTGAAGAAGTTAAATGATCTTGTTCCCATGAACTCTCTTACAAATGCTGTCCTGGCCTGTGATTTATATAAAAGTAGCTGTTCCCTTAATTTTATTCACAATAGCTTCATTCTTACCGTATGAACCTGCTTTGTCAGTATTCGCTTTGATTTATGGAAGATTTCAAACTACCAAAATAACTATCCCTTTTCTTTTCATTAAAGCTAATCCCCACAAAGACACTTTCATCTGCTGATTAGTCATGCTTCAGCAATCCTTGCTAACCAGAGGCTAAGTTATTGATGTGTTAAAGATGTAATCGCAGAGATTCAAGACCACTGAAGAAAAATTCAACGTGTTGTTTGACAGTGTCAGAATTTAGCAGTGTCTTGGCTTTTCGAACCAGCCTGGGTAGCACATGCTCAGCAGCATGGTCAAATCTCTTCAGTTAAGCTACAGGCAAGAAAGGCTGTGTTAGGAAGTGTTTCAAGTCCACAGACATGCTGCATTGAAGATCATGAAAAGAAAGGGTAGGGATTTCCAAAATACTTCAGGGAAGTTGGAGCCCCACCTCATTCAGCATGAACAAACTGAACAACACTGTTTCTCAAGACTGCAGCCAGCTTTTTAAGCCAAAGAGGCAACACATTTTGCATTATAGGTTGTACATGTAATTGATCATTATGGCTCGTGTTTCCCAAGCTTTGTCTCATCTGAATGTTTATTTAGAAATTATCTAAGCAAATTCATCTTGTACCTTTTCATGCTCTGACCATTGTGAAACGATAATTTCTTCCTGGCCATCACTGTCTCTAAGTGATTTTACATTTAGAGAATGACAAGTTCAAATACTAGAAGCAGTTTCCCATGAACTGATTATCATGGCAAATATTTAATGTAATAGTTTGATGTGCTTTGAAGGAGAATAAGGACTCGTAGAGCTCTAGAACCTGTCTCTAAAACATAGAAGTAATGGAGGTCTTCAAAATTAATTTACCACCCAGTGAAGAAGCTTGCATTATGATTTAGAAAAGGGGACATGACAAGCCTGAACTGCCACATCCAGCAGTCAGGACCTGTCTGACTCAGCTGTGATTGGCACCCACGTGACATACATTTAAGTGCAGCAGAATACTCCCTTTTCACAGCTACACCACAACTTCCTCAGGTATATGTGTATTCAGGGCAGATGCTTCAGTGTCTTGAACTTAATAGCTGTGAGCTCTTTAAGAAACTAACCATGAGTGAGATCTGCTCTAAATCCTCACTGACTTTACAACTGGCATGTAGAGGCCTCCAAGCAATAATCACCTTTTCTTGTTGCAATCACTTTTTGGGACATAAACATATATTCAGTTGCCATTACTCATAATCATCAAGCTGTATCAAGAACCACTTCACTTGGGTCTTCTCCATCTTTGATGGACAACTGCAAATTAGTGACAGCAGGAGGTCACCGTGGATGTCACAGTCAGCCTGGGCTGGAAAATGGTTTAGCTGGTTTGGGGTAGTAAGGAACCTTAACAGATACATCCTGCTGAGCCTGGGCTGGCTGCCTTCTGGGCTAGGCCAAGTGTCCCCAGGCTGAAGGAGATGACAGCACAGAGACCCCTACACAGAGGCTGAAGTGGGCCCTGGCCCAAGTGACACAATTGCACTGGCACACTAGTTGGGCTGGCTCTGTGCACCCACCAAAGCATCACTGCAGGAGTCCTTCTGAATCCACTTTGTGCTGCTCCTCTCCCACGGCCCTGTTACACAAATAGCCAAGCACTGACTGCACAGTGATGCCACTTTGTCCCATTTTCAAAACTGCTGCGTGGATGAGCCCACACTCCCTCATCACTCGTTCTGTTAGATGAGCTACAGGCTGCTCCAGGTTTGGACCTTCTGTTCCATAATTTTACCATTACTTATGTTTGACCTGGATCAGCACAGACATATGCCTTTCCTCTCTTCTGTGATTCAATCCCAAATGCTCTTCACTGACAGACCTGGTCATCATTTCCATTTGCATGCAGTGTGATCGAAAACACCAATGATGCTGCTTCTGCCATCGCCTTGTGTTCTTCCTGTGTGTTTTTCCCCACAATTGACATTTCACCCATATTATGTCAGTCTTCCTTACTATGCAGCAAAAACTCCTTATGTGTCCTTACTGTTTACTAAATCCATGAGCCAGATCAGAATCCCCCTTTCCTCATGGATATTACCACAGAGCAGTATGCACAGGGTTCATGGAAGCCAGCTTTCTAGCAGCTGCTTCTTCATCTGGTGTATTTCTGGACAGACAGCATCCAGTTCCAGGGCAAATACTGCTCCGCAAGGAATGTTCTTGGAATCCTTTGGCTGAGCTTGGTCTGTGAGCCCAAATCCACTGAGCACATATAAATTGGCCCATTGTTAATTTGTGCTGGAAAGCCCCGCTGAGTGTAGGAATATGCCAGGAACACAAATCTCTGAAATCCTCTTTTCAATTGAAATGGCTTCTTCTCACTCACTTCATTTACCTTTCAGCTTTGTCCTGGCCACCTAAGACTGACAACTGCTCCACAAACCATATCAAAGATTTGCTCCATCTAGGCACAAATCACACTTGGAAGGGGCATTGAACTCTGGACTGCAATTGGACCTGGTCCTGCAGATTGCCTGCTGCATGATGCCCTGTGGAGTCCTGTGTCAGCCACTTGTTTGGTAGTGCTATTATAGAAAAATGAACCAGATGAGCTTATTGAGACCTTACCCCTCACTTATAGTAGAGTTCTGCATTATCTGCAGCTGGGACAGTCTGACCTTAGGCTGCATGGCAAATGGAAAAAAACCCACAAAACCTTTCAATGCTCAGACTAAATCAAGTCTGCTCTGATTTGTGTCAGGGTCACCACTTGTATTTTTTTTTGTGATTGCACATTTAAGGCAAGAGTTTAGTTCCTATACCTTGTGCAGCCTAAAGGGAAGACTTAAGAATTTGACTTCCCTTTTGAAATACCTTCATTTCTTCACTTTTGAGGAATGGTCAGTTACTGTGAGCAACTGATCTGATTAAAATGTACAAAATCACTCATAATCTGTATATGTCAAATTCCAAGGAAATTAGGCTATTACTAGTGAAGAAAGACAGCACAGAGGAAAAGCATGTTTTCACTGTGACCTGGCAGTTCACTGACTCAGAGACAGGCTATCTGTACCAGATCTGTGAAGCAATCCAGAATATTTCAACCAGCTGGGTTGGATAATGCTGACACACATGAGACAGAGCCAATAGCTGTATCTCACAGAGGCTGTAACAGTCCTCAGTGTAACTAACAGGTGGTGCATTGTTACAGAGGCTTTGCATGATTCCACCCTACTTTAAGTCTAATGAAAAACAGTGTAGTTGGCATCCAGTTGACTGTCCACAGAGCTCAGATATCTGTGAGAAGGTAAGTACTGATTACACAGGTAACCAGTTTGTGCAGCTCCTTGAGTGACTCTTCATCCCCATTGCGGTGTCTGGAAAATCGTACATGGATATGGTAAGGAGTGTGTCTTGTTCCTTTAGCAGCATTTTCCTCTGATACTGAGATGAGCACGCAGTTCCTTCACCTCTGCTTTGCAGATGTCGTTGAGAACCAGAAACTGATTCTTTCTGAAAGGACACCCCATTATTCAGTTTGCAAATACTGATGTATATCCCTTTACCAATGGCTTATCAACCCTTTCTTATCTTATAACTCAGGATGATTTTACAGATATCCTCATAAGACCCTGAAAAGATTTCTTGATAACAATATGACCAGAAAGGTAGCCATTAGGTGGCTTTCTAAGCCCTCCTTTCTTCTTCTTTTGGGTAGTTTTCTTTATGAAGAGTTAAACTGAAGCAGGAGTGGTCTTATCCTGTGGCACAAGTGTCACTAGAATTAATCAAAACCAAAACATCTTCAGGTGATACACAAATACAAGATGAATGTTTCTGCCTCCATATGGCCTGGAACACAGCTAACAGTTTCTCTGTGATGACCTGAAAAAGCACATCTGTAGACCTCAGGCTCAGAGTAAAACCCATGCAAGACAAGCTACTTTATCTGTTGGCCATGTTTTTTGACCTCCCTACTTGTTTTTCCTCCAGAAAACTGTGAAGTTTGTCTGCAGTAGTTTCCTGGTATGTCTCCTTTAGTCTTCCAAAACATGCTGGTGGTATGACTAATGAGGTAGGAGTGGATGAGCAAAAACATTTTCACTTTTTCTGTCCCAGTATCTGTATCTATGCTAGTATCTCAAACTCTGTAAACCTTGAGACCTAGAGGAACGTTCTAGGTACATCCATACTCCTGAGATTTCTTGCCCACCAAAGCATGGCACAGGCAGATCCATTCTACCTATGGATCTAGCCCATGGCTTGTGCCACCTCCTGACACAGGCGGGGAAAATTTTGGGAGAATGTTACTTAGAATTAGCCAGAAATAAGCCAGGAACCTCAGCGAGAATTGAGCAACATAAATACATTTTGGTGCCTGGGAACATTTCTTGGTACTATTGTTTTATTTTTTCCATTATATTGCTCAAAAAATTTGAGCCCTTTTTAACTGCTTTCCAGTTGAATATCTCCTAGATCCAAGATGTAATTACTCAAGGGCAGTAATTCCTGGCTGGTAAAAGAAATCCTCCTGGAGAGCACTTTGCAGACAATTTGAGTGACAGCACAGAGATTTTTATTTGTTTTTAGGGCATGTTCAGCACTTGGTAGTATGGCTGGAACACTCTGCTCATGCTTGGAAATCTATGGGACCAGAATTCCTGGTCTCACCTCTTGTTCATGTTCTTTGGCTACTCATGGGCTAGAAATTGTCTGGCTGTTTTGCAGACTCATGGAGAATGTAGGGTGAATCCTACTTGCAGTGTGAATGTGTCCTTTATTCCAGGATAGTCTTTCACTGGAGAAGTTCATAACAACTGGTTGGGTGTAGGGAGGCTGATATCACGCCATCTGTATAATTTCTGCTGTAACCCCTGAATTCACTAGTGAGTTTATCTCTTTCATGTTCCTTGAAAAACAAAAGCAGCCTAAGTTATTTCAAGCGGGCATGTTGAAGCCTTGCTGGTGTAAGCGCTACAGGGCAGTATAAACCATCTCATTCTTTGACAGTGGCATATGAATCAAGGAATGGATGGTAACAAATGTTTTGTCTGGTGCCTCTTCATCAAAGTTAGTAGGATAGCTACAAGCTAGGGTGTTTCTACCTCCTCCACTCTCATTAATGCTTAGAATCAAGTGCCAGAATAATTAGTTCATTGCTGAAGAGGTTTACAATGCTTTTCTTAGCAGATCGCATATCCCACACAAAGCAACAACTCACAGGTCTGAGTCTAAATACAAGAGAGTATTCCAGCTGGGACTGGGATGGAAAAACCTTGATGTATTATTATTTGAAACCCAGTTCATATAGTCCATGTCCTCCACTGGAGTACCACCCAGCACTCCATCTCATACACTCCCAATCGAGCATACAGGACAGACAACACTCACAGTGTGGATAAGAGTGATAAAATTCAGTTCTTATCTCCATGTCAAAGGGCCCCAGGCTGTGGATCACAAATGTAAATGAGAGTAGCTGAATGTTTTTCCATTTTTGCTTTTGTTTTTACCATGGGGTTTGAAGTGTCACATTCTGTAATATAACTTCCCTTTTCTAGTCACAAACAAATGACATCTGGCCACTTTCAATAATAAACTTGAAGAGAGGGGACATTTCCTTTTAGCTTGTTGGGCCCCTTCTTAACCTTCAAATTCCAACGAGAGCTGAGGAGAAGGAAAACTTTTCAGAAAATAATCCCCTAATGATTAAATTTACCGATGGAGAAAAACTTTGCTTCGAGCCTCTGAGTATGTTTGCCTCACACAATCTCAAACATCCTGACACAGTTAATGCTTGAGGAGCTGTTTGCTGCTCCCACTCTCATTCTTACATCATACAGGAAACCCTTGCAGGAAATGAAAGTTCAGCCAGCCTTCTCCTCCCTCAACACCTTGAGCTTACAAGTCTAAGACAGAAAGCACACAAGGAAGAATAAAGGTGAGGTAAGAGCACTGGAGAAGCAAGCCAGACACAGATAAATCACATACCTTGATTTTCCTGTCTGGCACAGCATTCAGTTTTCTTTCTGGAGGTGCTTCTGTGAAATAATCTGGGTTTCACTGAGCAGGAAGTTTTTACTATCTATCCCACATGGAGGCTTGTCATTCAGGGTTGTGTAGGCTGAGTCTGCTTTGTGCCTGTGTCACCTCAACGGGCATTTTTAAAGGAATACAAATAAGTTAAATAACTCTCTTTTAAATTAAAAGAATGGACTCCCAGCTCCTGATGTACCCCCAGTCTGAATACTCTTTTCACCATAAGGATGTGGTGGAGCCCTTTGTTTGCATGGAAAAAGTGTGCTTTCAACCAGACTCGCCCAGCTCTTTTAAACTGGGAGCAGAGAATGGCTGAGGTTATCAAGATGAATAAAAATTGGGGAAGGCATTGTGAGCAGAGGAAATGAAAAGCTCTTTTCTTCTTCTGTTCTTAGTCAACAGAAATACCAGACACATAATTTTAAAGGTTCAGGCCAAACCACTACCAACGGTGTAATATGTAGTACATCCAGAAGAGGCAATTTAGGGACTGTGAATGGAGCTACAAGGCCTCCCCCTGATCTACAAGAGCTTCTCTCAAAGCTGACTCAGGACAAGGGAAAGATTCCCTATGGTTTTCCTATGACCTGGATAGTGGCACCATCTCTGCCACCACAGACAGTTAAAGGTTTTCTAGGTAAATGTTTTTCTCCATCTGATGAAAACAGAAAGAGAAAAAAACCAAACAAACACCAAAAAAACCTACAACCAAACAACAAAACCTGATATGTGGAAACTGATTTCTGTTGAAAATATTGAAATGTTAAATGGAAATGCACCGTTTTTGCTTCCTTCTGCCTGCCTGCCCAGCCAGCTGCCTACTCAGCTCCCCTCTAGCTTCCTGGGCAGGTGCAGGATTTCTGCCTTGCAAAGTGCTTGTAAAAGCACCTTCTGGTTCCAAAACACTAGGAAGTGCCACAGCAAGAGTTGTCTGTTTTTGTTAAAGCAAATGCACAGCTATTGCCAAAGCAAAGCTAATGGGGACTGCAGGAGCCAGGCAGAGATTCAAACTTCTGGACTGACATCATCACAATCTGAAACAAGGAAATTTATTTTTAAAAAAAAAGGTATGACACTTTCCCATGAACTCACAGAACAGCCCTCCAGGTTTCTGTGGAATACAAGGCCTGCTTGTGAGTCTCCCACCAAAAGGCATGGGCAGGCCACCCCAGCCCAGGTGGGCTCACCAGCGCATGACTGCTGCTTCTGCTCAGGATGCACCAGGCTGTGCCCTGCCCTTGGGGAGTGCACTGCCACCCAGATCTCTTTAAATGCAGCCCTCTCCGTTGGAGGCAAGTGGCACTCCCCCAGGCACGCCCTGGGAGCCCACTTCCCTGCAATAAAATGCAAGTGAACCTCTTGTGGAGCACAAAGGAAATGCCCTGCATCGATCCTGCCACGTCCCACAGACATGGCTGGCTTTTGTCATAGTGCTGCACGTGGCCCCTGGGGCTGTGGAAGTCTCCAAGACTCTCCCGATTTGTGGTGCAGAACTCTATGAAGCAGTTGGGAACTGACAGTGTTGTAGTGCAGCCAGCAAGATTTTTGGAACATTACCCAGTAACATGTGACAGGAAACACCTTCCAGGGCGGTGCGGCTCCCGGCTGCCCGTGGTGACAAGGTTTGTGTCCTGGCAGGTCACCTGGCACCCTGCCAAAGGGCAGCCTCTGCACCGGCCATGCTGCCTGGGCACACACACATACTCGCGTTTTGGAAATGAGAAAATAGCTGTAATGTCCATGTCCATCTACAGAAGAGTCCACCATGGGAGCAAGTGACAGGGCTGGTGAGTCTACTGTCATTGTGAGGCTCACAAAATCTCACTTCAAACCCCACAAGCCTGAGATTTAAACCCTTATCATAAGATTGGTCTCTTCCTCTGTGCCTTCGGAGGCTGTGATCCTCCACGGCTTGTGCTTCTCACAGCTTCTCTTGCTGTAAGGCTTCTAGGAAAAAGAGTGGAATCTCCTAGAGTGAGTCACAACACGTGGCCAGACTGTTCTGTGGTGATGCAAAGGAAAACACAGCAGTGCTGGTTGGGGACAGTCAACTCTAACCCCTGACTCTGCCCAAGGACACAGAAACCAGGCCATGTCATGAACATGGGTTGCTGACTTCAGAGCAGTTGTATACTGTTCCCATCTCCCGTTCAGAGGGGATGAACTGGGAGTCAGCTTAGCTTTCTAGTCCATGAGAAGTTCACCCGTAGTTTACATTTTCCAATATTTTCTTCGTGACTAACAGTGTTAGTGAACTCTGAGGAGAATAATTTTTCTGCTGCTGGGTGACCAGCTTGTTTTGCAGGTCCCAGCCTCATCTCTGGCTCTCTGCTTGCAGCCTTGTGTCCAGACACGTTCTTTGTCTCTGAAACCCTGTGGTCCAGTGCTTTACAGCCTGTCCTACATCTTCCTGACCTGCTACAAAATCTCTTTCCAAAAGCTATCATTCATCACTTTGTTCCTGATGAGAGTCGTTGATCAAAGCAAAAATGTGGCTCGTTGTACTTGCCACTATCAGAGAATCCCACAAGGCATATCTGATGTGAGCACCCATGTTCCCAGCAGCCAGGCAAATTGTAATCATGATTAGATGCACACTGCCCCCAGAAGAGGGTTTGGCTGAAGCTAGACAGTTATCTGGGGCCCCTATGGGGTGAAGGCACTGACTGTGCATGGAAAGAGAAGGAAAACAACAATCACCATGGCATTTCTGCATCCTCTGCAAAGGGCCCTTAGCAGAGTGTGCATGTGGGCACACACTCAGAGCTCCCTCCCATCCACTTACAGTGCACAGGAACGTGGCCTGGCTTGGAAAATCACAGTACAAGTACATTGCCTGAGTGACACAGAAAAGTTTCTGTGTTTATGGAAAAACGACCGAAAACAAGGCCTGAGTGGATTCTTTCATAATCAAGATCATTTTTCTCTCCCACAAGCAGGAAAGCAGAGGGCTATTGCAAGAGAGGGAGATTTTGTTAAGCGGATTAACATATTAAGTAAAAATAAAGATTGGACATATTTGGAATTCTAAGATAATCTTGCTTTTCTGGTGACAATAGAAAAAACTCAAGCCTCTCTCCTCTGCTTTCTGTAGTGCTCCAATTCATTCTAGCCTGTTAATTCATCAGTTTATCTATACTGTACATAAAAAAGATATGTCTGTGCCTAGAGCACATGCTGACATTTGGGTACAGATGATCTAGTGATTGGCATATTTTGATTCATCAACCCAATGCTGAATACAATACCAGTAGATTTGTTTTGAAATAAAAAATTGTTCTTTTTTTAATTTAATGACTTCAAATGCTTTCCCCATATAGCATTTTCCTTTCCTTTTGTCTATCCAAACTCATAACACCTGATCAGAATGGATTGTTTAAAACTCCTTATAGCCTCCACTCAGCCTGAAGTGCCAAACCTCCATGCCCTTCCAACAGCAGTCTTGGTGCTGTGCTTGAGTCTCTAGCTTGAGTCTGAGCAGGGGAGACATCCCTTGGGGATAATGGTGTCCCTCCTGAGGCTGTGGTGTTTTGACTTGGACACTTCCAGCCATGGAGGAGGTTCATTTCAGCTGTCTTTGGTACCGACTGATGCTGTGTCCTCCGTGGTGTTCACTGTGTGATGTGCAGGCACACATAGTCATATCCTCCTTTTTCTGCTGCAAATACATGTTTGACTAAGCAAGCAGATATATGGACCTCTAGTTTCTCCATGCTCCTTAGTGTGTCCCCCTCCCTCCCATCAAGGCAGAACAGTCTCACAGGTGGTTGGAGGATCACCCCAGGATGCTGGCCTGGTGGATTATCTATGGCATCCTTTTAGGAAAGTGCCCAGAAAGCCAACAGCTCCACAGGCTGGAGGGGACTCGGTGCCTCCACTGCCTATGTTATCTCCAACATGTGTAAACGAAGGTAACTGGTTTATTTTCCAATCTGTCAGTCCCAAGGGGAGCCTTTTGCACACACCCAGTGCAGACTTGGTGATCAATTTTACCGCTGCAGTTCAAAGTTGTGGGGATTTCAGACCCTCCTCCCCCAGTCCAGTACAGAAGATGCCCCATGTGGAATTATTTTGGCTAGCCACCAGTGGCACAGCCTGGGTGCAGTGTGTCTGCTGGCCAGCAAGGAACCACTTACCTTCCTGTATGGGGCAGGCAAGTATCCTATGACTCCAATCTACCCTACTCTCCTACAGCTTAAAGTATTTTCTTCTTTCAATCTGCAAAGACAGCTGAAATCTCTCAAGAATTAATGAAAAATAAATGCCATAGCAATCTTCCCTAGGAACCTTCCAATGGGTTTATACGCATATGTGTGAGTGTTTATGTATACACACATGCACACACACAGACTGCATCATTTCAGCAGGGGACTTTCTATTTTACATTCTTCTCGGGCTAACACTTGCACTTTAATACCAGATATCACTGTGAGACATAATGAGGGTCATTAAATGTATTTATTAGCTTATTAAAGTGAACTGCCTTCACTGTTGCAGCTGGCCTGCATTTTATAGAAACCCCAGCAAATCCCCAAAGTCACACAACAGGAGCCCAACACACTTTAGCTGATGACAGAGTAAATATCAAATTTACTAGGGCTAGCAAGTGGCAAACACAGTTCTGGTATGTTATTTGAAAACCTGCCATGAGGCATAATACGTAATTCTCAGCTCATAAGGGTAGAGTTGATTTGGAAGGAAATATGAGAAGAATTTGATAGGATTTAGTAATATTTTCAGGGATACACTTTAATTATAAGCAGTCAGGAAGCTCTTACATACTAGCTGTGGGTCTCAAAACTTCAGCTGGCAATATGAGCTAATCTAACGTGGATTTTAGTCCTAACACATGAGATAGATACATCTGAAGTGCCCATATCTTTAACAAAGTCTATGTGGAAAATAAGTTTACATTTTGAGTTAAGTTCAGGAAGGAACAGAAAGACCCAGTGGGTGCTGATTGTCTAAACAAGGTGTACCTGGGAGCGCCCAGGTAAATTAATTTCTGTTTTTTCACTAGGCAACCTTCTTTTCTCACAGGCTGCAGTCTGTGAAGCAGCTTTTTTTCTGATTTGTAAGACATGAATATTTCTTCTTTGACACTGGAGTTCCTCAACCCTCATTTCAAACACTCAAGGGACTGCAACAGCAGGGTGTTCTCAGTGACCCAAGCAGAGATGGAGGCAACTATGATGCCAGTGCAGGATGGGGTTCTGCTGCTTGGCACCTCCTCCCATGAACTTGTTTGGGGGAAAACACTACTGAGGAGCCCAGCTGCAGTGAAGCCCCTCATTGTGGAGATGGGCAGGAAGCTCTGCCCCAGCAAAGCCCCAGAAAGGCTGGGTTTAGTCTCCCAGGCCCACAGATTCAGCAAAGGTCAGGATCCTGAAATTGTACTGAGACAATTTAACTCTCATCATACGCAGTCCTGCATATGTAAAGATGATGGGAAAGTCTGCAACTCTCTCAGAAGTTTCCTGAACTGCTCCTCCAGAGCAAAGACAGATAAGCAAATCAGACAGATAGATAGATAGATACATAGATAGATAGACAGACAGATAGATAGATAGATAGATTAGATAGATAGATAGATAGATAGATAGATAGATAGATAGATAGATGCAGTATCAGTGGATGTAGAGTCAGACACACTTTTGGCCGGAGATGGCTCCAGAAAGAAATCAGAAATCAGAAAAGGATTAATCACAAGGAAGTAGACTTTGTTTTTAAAAGCTCCTCTCATCCAAATACCCCTCTCAAATCTGGTTGGGAGTAGTCTCCCAGGACACTGGATGAGCAATGAAGCCAGGTGAAGACAGAAGAGCTGCTCAGCCGCTGTGAGATAGCTGTGACTAAGAATGATGATCACTGTCTGCCTTAATCAAAAAAAAAATAATCCTGTGTCCCTTTTCACTCCCATTACAAGGAACTCACGAATGGGTTTGCATCATTTTCCATAAAGCAGAAGGAAAACCCCTGCTGAGGTATTTTTACTCTCACTCTATCTCACTGTCCTGCTCTAACACCCACAGTTCTCCTGAAGATACAGTCACTGCTTATTCAAAGTTCAAGTGTAGGGGGACCCTGAGCTGTTCTGCCAAAAGCTTTCCCCTTCCCCCTCCACCCCCGCCTGAATCACTGGCAGCAAACATAATGGCAAAGGGTGTCACATTCTTCTTACCGTAATTCTGTAAAGCAGACTGGGATATTTTCCGAGATTTCTTGTAAAGCTGGATCCAAGCAACTCTGTGTGTGTGTGTGTGTGTGTGTGTACATGTGCACACACCCAAGTGCCAGTAAATCATCTTAAACTCACATGTTTGGAAAATTACTGGCTGATTTGGCTGTTTTCTCATAACTAAGTGTGTGTATTCAAATTATAATTGAAGATTTACGTCTTCAGGCTTTATTCTTCCAAGCTCTTTGTTAAATTTCATATATGAATAACACGAAAGCGTATCCCAGATAGCCGAAAGGCATGAATTGTAAGTGCCCACACCTCCATACACACATTTTTATAATGGCTTAGGCTCACATGAGCCAGGAAATTCAGAGTTTGGTCTCACATGGTCTTAATTCATACCTTTGAACACACAAAATCTTCTCCCTATAGAGTTATATTTTAAAAATAGCCAGTGGGACTTAACCCCAAATTTCTGTGCAACTCTGATTACATTGGCTCCTTCTTTTTCAGCTTTATCTTTTACAGAGTTTCTTGCTCATTTTTCAGAAAGATAACTGTTATAAAGAGGGATTGAGAAAAACATTAATTAGTTTTCTATAAGACCAATGTTATTTTTGAAGTGCTGAGGTATTTTTTTCAATTTGATATATCTTAACCATGTGTATATTTTATATGTTCTTATCAACACAGTGAAAGATATTGTAACTAAATGATCCAAGGACTCAACAGTTAAGAAATCCAGAATAAACTGCTTGCACAAGTCCGTTCACTTTTATTACACTTATGTCCAAGGAGATGGCTTCCACTTAGGGCCAATGCATATTCACTCTGGCACTTGCCCTTATCAGATCCTTCTGCCCTCTGTGTCCTCCTGGGTCACTGTTACCTTGGCCAGTCAAGGACAGTCACCCAAAGTGGTCATCACATCCCAGCCTCTTATCCCTCTTACCCTGTTTTTCCATGTGTCTCCTAAGCTCCTGGCCCATAAAAGGCAGAGTAATCTCCCAGCTCTCCTCTCAAAGCATGGTTCTCAGTGAAAACTGGCACATCACAGTGAAGAGAGATTGGCTGTAGATCAGGTGACTATTTTTCACATATACAAATACACCGTCTATCAACAAGTCTCCCACACACTTCACCTGCCACCTGCCCAAGTCAGTAGAGGATACAATTAATTCCAGTTTGTGGATGAAGGCAAAGGAAGGATGTAGGGGCTAAAGACAGGAGATGAGAGTTTAAAGCCAACCCACATTTGCTTGAGTTGAGCAGCCTGGACACAGAACAACCTATGAGACCTGACTGTTTATCTGCTGCTGCAGTCAGCAATTTTTCAGGGTGTTGTGCACATCTGGTTGCCTGAGCTGCTCTACATTTGGAAATTGGAAGGTTTCTAGTCACCCAGAGGAAAAGACTTACAGGTCTGGTGGGCCTGACTTCAGCAGAGCAAGAAATCAAAACTGTAAACCCTTCTACCCACCCACTTTTTTCCTTGGGTATAAAGACGTCCCATTCCAGCTTGCTTTGAATGTTCATTTGGCCCTTAGGCCAAAAACAGAAAGAAGAAAACTGCATCCCTGACAAAGAGTAGGTCTTTTGTCTAGGAAACAAACCTGAAATGTTCTGACTGGAGAAGGAAGCATTAGCCAAAGCTGTGCCACCCCTACCTGCAAAAGGACCACGTAGCTCCTCAGAGCCTCCCTTAGCTGAAGCTGAGTCAGAAGCAAATGAGGCAGCATGGACTGGACCATGGCCCCACAGCTGAATGTTCTGGGACTTGTCTGGAAAGCAGCTGAATTCTGGTCGCTTATTCACTATTTTCATTTTTAACTCAGTGACAAGACAGTTTTATAAATGCATTTCCAAGACTCCCCAAAAACAGGCTACAGTGTCATAGCATTTCCTATGTTGCCTGGGTGGTTCCTGCATTGCTAAATTTGTCCAAACATGTGATTCTGAGAAAAGCCTGGGGAGAAGCAGTATCCCAAATGGAGCACTGGCTGACAGCGATGTGAAACAGGGAGCAAAAGGACTGTCACCTGCAGCTTGAGACCTCCAGAGAAAGGATAGTTTCTGAGTTTTTTTGTAAGTAAACAGGATTGCCTCAGAGACAGCTGACTCTGTTTCCCATGCAACACCTGCAGCTTCACATATTTGGCTAAAGTTTGGGTCAAAAAAAGGGTAATATTAATATAATCAAAGTAATGTAATGGATTTAACACAGTGAATGATTTCTAAACAGCCCAAGGTCTTTTGGGCTGTGGACTGTTGGGATTTGTGACCTAAAACTTGTCTGTCTTTTCCAAAAATGCCAGTGGGCATTTAGGACATAGAGCATGCCTTCAGTGACAGCTTAATTGACACTATGTTCCCAGTGAGCTAGAAAGGCTTCCATCCACATGGAAACATTTCCAGTGCCCTCAAAAGTTGTGGTTTAGGGCTTCAGTCCTGTTTCTGTCCCTCTCCCCCATTTCCCACCAGGGAGAACAGGACTAAGAGTGCTGAAGACCACAGTCCTGGCATTGCCCACTATACAGCTGATCACAAAGAACATGTAGGATTCTAACCTTGAAAAGTATATATATCTCTGAATCGTGTCCTGAGTATTCCCTAAACTCTGTATCATCTTACTTACTTTTTCCAGTTTCCTCAGATGCATTTTTATTCCCTGCTTTATTCACAGTATCTTCCAAAGCTCTGCCTAGAAGATGCTGGTTTACCTCCATTGAGTAGTTCCTTAGTTTACATCTCTCAATGCAGATCTTGTCTGTGGTTGAAAGGATGCCCCTCCCAACCCTACATATTCTCATAAATCTTTGAAAAGCCCTGTTGATAAAGAGCAGTTTGTTGGTTGTTCTCACTGCCTTGGCAGGTAAACCAGCCTGGAGGAACAAGGAGTTCTCTACCCTCATGCCAGTGGAGGTACAGCCTCCCTTCCACTGCTGCCAGCAGTCTCCAAGAGTACAGAATAACAAAAAAGTACCCCTAAAGAGCCAAGGAAATGTGACACTGTCTAAATTCAGGTAAAAGGTTTTTTTACACTAGTTGCTTTGTGTGGTTGGGAACACTGATGGGGTAAGGAAGCAGTGGAAGCTGTTTTCTTGCCTTTCAGCAGAGGCAGCATCAATTGACTGGGTTCAATATAGTGTCACTTATAAGGATGTATGGAAAACTGCTGTGAGCAGTAGCAAACTGCTTGCCACTGGGCAGATTTTACACAGAACAAGCCATGGGTTCTGGATGCAGACTGGGGGTGCTGAAAGAGAGGAGGCAAAGATGAGAGCTGTGGCATGTGTGTGTCCATACACAGAACCCCTCACTACAAAGCCCAAACTAGAAGTTGCACCATTTTAAAGATCGGGTACTCTAGAAAATACAGTCATAAGCAGCTGCTCTGTGAGGAAATAACAGATTTAAAGCCTAAAATATCTTTTTTATTCTTTACTTCTAGTCCACTCAAGTTTCAGTTGTTTCAAAGGACTTTCTTAAAAGACGAAAAAAAAATGAAAGGAAAAAAGTGCCTGAGCAGCAATTTGAGCTTATGCTTTGTGTAAGCCTCCAGCTTGAACTCGTGAAAGTGTTTTGCTTTATCTTTGATTCAAGACACAGGCTGCTCAGTTCACTAACACATGTCAGAGCCTACGAGTTAACTCATGGTTTGCTCCTGCAACCCAGAGAATTAGCTGAAGGATCCATCCCACTGGGCTATTTTTATTATTCTGTTTTTCAAACTCATTGATGGACTTTTTGGGTATTAGCTACTGGGATGCTGAATGCACAGGTGCTCTGAAAAACATGAAGTATTGGGTTACAGAATAATTGATGTAATCTTTTGACTTCTGTAACTTATTATTTAAAAAAAAAGAAAAAGCATCAATTCACTATATTTCATTGGAGCTTTTCGTTCAGCAAAGAGGCCAGATGAACTTCTTAATTCTGTGTTTCATTTAGGGACCTTATGTGGAGTATCAGAGTAAGTGAATTGCATCAGTCCCTGATTCAGCACATGTAGACCCTTGCCGCTGAAGTTTCCCAGTCAATCTATCGTCTTCCCCCCACCCCTTACATAAATAAAGTCAGGAGTGGAAGATTCCCTTCAAGGAAATTTATCTCTTTGACAGTCAAACAGGTGGTGAAGTTAATGCAAACCCTCAGGAGAACTTGGTTGGTAAGAAGGGCTCTGCAATAACTAACCACAATGATTTACAAGGGACTAAATTGCCAGATTAGGCCTTGATAATTTTTCAACTCTTGACTTCATTATTACCTTGTGGATCTGGATCTTACATCACCTCTAGGAATGCCTGGGATCAAATTAAAGTGGAAACACCTGGTTGAAAGTCAGTTCAAAATACAGATTTAAGAACTAGGGGGGTATTTGTTTGCTGGATCTGCTTTTCATGCATTGTAGACAGCTATAAAATTCTGTTTCTGTGTTCAAGCTTTGTTTTCAAATGCCAGTTTGCTTTTCATGTGTGCTTGCTAATAATCACTGCTCTTTGCAAGCACACTCACTCCTTAGGTATCTACAGATCTGTCATGTGAAGCAGATTTAGATGTTAAATGGAGTATCCAGTGAGTCAAGCTACAAACTCAAAGAATTAGATCAGTTTGAAAATCTGTGGTTTGATCTAGCACAGCATGACTGTCTAAGGAAGAAGGCAGAGGTACTCATGCAGCAAGGATTTGCACAAAAAAAAAAAAAAAAGATGATCTAGTAGTTAAGATAAAATGCAAATAATTTTCATAAAGTGATGTGTGAAAACAAAAAACAATTTTTGCTAGGAATCTGTAGCTGGAACAAACCAGTGGAACACTAAAGGAACAGTAGACAGTGATTTAATGTCACAGTACTGCTACCACACAGCTCTGTTTGAGCAAAGTCTCCTACAAGCCTTTATGCTTTCCTTCCCTCTGAATCTTAGTTGTCCTTCAGCAGCTCTCCTGCTCAGCTGAGGAGCTGCAGCCAATACTCATGGCTGGGTTTCCATGAGTCAGGGAATTCAGCACTGGCACAGGAGAGGCAAAGCGATACAATGCTACAGCAGTAGGAACCCTTCACAGGACACCAGGTGGAAAGTCAACAATTTATCTAGTCAAGGCAGCTGCCAGGCTGCTTAATGAGAAGTTGGCCATTTATAGAGCAGAAGAGAAGTCCTTTCAGGTAGTTCTACTGCTGGCACACAAGCAATGGCTGCTTTATCAGAGAAAGTCTCTAGCTCCAGTGAGTCCTGCTGATTTTAATGACACCCTGCCTGGATGGCTTCAAATGACAGTTCTAGCCTAACAGCCTTGATGGGTAAAAGCAGTTCAACCACACTTCTTATGTGGAAACACTTAATTTGATCTGGAACCATTCCTCAAAGGTACCACCTCACATGGCTGATAGCACAACTGGGCACGACATACCATCCAGAGACCAGGGTACTGGTGAAGCTGGGAAGGACTTGTTGCCAAGTTTCAACAAACAATGCATTGCTTGGTCCTCTTTAACAGGTGAGATTCTCCCATGCCTTTCTGTTTGATAAAGATGCATGTGCAACAGGCTCTTGCCTGGAAAGAAGTCAAATGTGCTTGACAGAAAATGACTTCCCATGGGCACTGGAGCTACCTGCAGATATGTGCTCTTTGCCTTTGTTCTCACGTTTGACTTTTCCAGGACTAAAGATCCTTTCATAGGGTTCTAGGTGGGCAGTGAAGCACAGAGGCCTGAGGGGCAACTTCTCTAGCTTAGAAGGAGGGCCCAAAAAGTCACGTCCATGCATGGACCAGACTGCAAGTGATAACTCTCTCTCTCCTGCTTTGTTGAGGGCTCTTGAAACTTCCCAGTGTGGGCTGGGAGAGAAGCAAAAGCACAAAGATGATGGTAAATAACTTCCCCTTTCCCCTCGTGAAATTACATGACAGATGGGGAGCTCTCGTGCTGCCCATGCAATTGGGTTCCTGTTCCCCCTGGGACCAGACCTGGCAGCCCCGGCAGGAAGAGGAGACCAGGATGCAGCACCTCGGCAGGTGAGAAAGCTCAGAATCCTGACCATGACATTGGAATTGTCTTCAGGGAGTGAGACTCGAGGAAAAGCTCCAGACAGTGACAGAGCAGGAAGTTACAGCAGCTGTAGGAGCTGTGGTTAATGAATTTCCCAGTGGGGCTTTAGCTTTTGCTCTGCCTTGCTCCCTCTGGCCCAGAGTGCCGTATTAGTTTCTCCGCTTCCCAGCCATCCCAGTCCCACAAGCTGTTTCGTGTAAGAATTTTCAAGGCAGCAGATTGTGTTATGAGTCCCCAGTGAGAGTATAATTTTAGGTCTGTTTCCAAATATTTAGTAACAAAGGCTTGACTTCCCAAGGTGAATCCCAGGAACACTGACAGGATCTCCACATCTGATCATTCAAGCATTGGGGGAAGGAAAAAAAAAAAAAAGGCAGTTTTTTTTTTAGAAAACAAGAAACGTGGGTCCCACAAGCTCAAGGGTTGCGGAATTTCATGTGCAATTTTGTCCCTTCAGTAAAAAGGGGTTACCTTGGCTGACCTGACTGCTCTTATTACATGCTCTAGGTCTTCAGAAGAGAACCTCCACAGGGGACTGCAAATATTTATAATACCAAAAAGACAGAGAAAGGTAAAAGCTGCTTATTGGAGACTCTGGGAATACCTCCAAGTCTATTGTAGCCACTAATTTCAGCTAAAAGTTATCTTTTCCAGGTATGAAGAACTTGGGGACAAATTCTCTTCTGGTCTCTGTCCCCATCTCAGTCCCAGCCCCAACCTGACCTGGACAGTGGCTTGGGGGAAAATTACTGCTGTTCCCATCAAGCAAAGGTGAAATGAATTATTTCCTTGAGAAAGCACCATCTACCAACAGCTGTGGCTCAGAAGTGCTCTGTCTAAAAAGAAGGATTCCATATTAAAATACAGTTAAAATTATTTTTCAAAACTTACTGCCAATGCTTATAAACTCTTCATAGGCCTGTTGTTACTTAGTTTGCTATCCCACCTAGTAAGAACAATTATACATCTTCTAATTGCTTCATTTGTTCTAGTTTGCTACACAAAATAAAGATTTAAAAGAGACTGAATGACTGCTTGAATGACCTGGATTTTCAGAATCACTCTAGTATTCCTCCAAAATTCCCAGGTTAGTCCTGGGACTAAAAGAGTGCCTTATCTTGCACGTGTTAACAGATGATGTATGAGTCACATGTTAGTTTTAAATGTCAAAAATTTTAAAGAACCAAACAACTGATCACTTTTGTAAATAAAATACAGAGGACAATTGTTTAAATGATCTTTCTTTAGAGTCACTGTAAGCAGAGCAAAGCTGGCATTTTTTATCAGGTTGTTTGGACTGTGGACACAAGAGATGAGGAAATCCATGTATCAATATTTTGCTGGACTGTTCTAGTTTATGATGGCTCAAATGGAAGCCTTGGTCCCATGTGCCTCTTGCTTATTTCCCACCACAGTGAGGACTTGCTGGACAAGAAGCTGGCAACACTCAGCATTTCAAGCACTGCAGCTCCCAGGCAAGCCCTGGGAAAGCAGAGGGCTTGAGGAGACACTGGGTCCTTGGAGCTCTGTCTTCATGAGGGCTCTCAGTGCTGCTACCATAGTGAATTAAGAGGAGCCACAAGACAAGAACTGGTAGTGAGACCTCTGAAGACACCAACAACACAAAGCGTACTGACACCAGTTAAGTTTGGAGATATTTAGGAGACCTTAATTCCACCCTCTGCTCCAATTCTACTGTTGACATATAACTCCTTACCTTACATGCTGAAGGTTTAACTAGGCAGAAGCTCTCTTCTCAAACAGCTGCAGAGGTCAATATTTCTGGCTCTCAGCATGGCAGGAAAACCTAACATCCTTAATCACTGTGGGATGTTTCCATTAACTCCCAGTACCTACTGATCTATGTAGAGACCTAACTTGTATTGAGTAACATTTATTCTAAACATGGATCCAAATGCACTTGCCTGTTAAGAAAAAAGAACAAGTTTAAGCTAACTTTGCTTATTTGTATCTTAAGAGGTTGCATCTGAAGGAAAGTTCGTAATTATCTTCTAGGGGTTGTTTAGATGTGATGGTGGATGGAAATGGGAGTATGACAGGCATTCCAAAGGCACTGGCTAGTCCCAAGTCCCAGAGTGCAGAACTTCTTACTCCAGACTATCATTCTTGTTTAAGTTGGGCTGAAACAGTTTATGCTTATTGCAAGATATAAAGGTAAGCACACACACACACGCTTAAGTGCAGCTATTTCAGAATAGCTCTTGTGCAGGGCTGTGTGTGGAAGAGCCCTGGTAGATGAGCTCAGGACTGTGGCTGCCTGCAGCTGTGGTGGGAAGGGAGGGCTGGATGTCAGCACGAGCAGACACTGTGCATGCACACACCCTGCAACAGGAGCTGCTAGAGCAGGTACAAAGGGGACATCCCAAGAGCCATCTTAGCACCCCATTCTTCCTCTCCCACTAAGAACCTGTCCCTAGATACAGCTACTTGCTTTCCAAATGCTTCAGCATTAGCTATTCTCCATATCTTACTGCCACAGCAGCTCTTATTGGTAATTGGATTAGGAGAGAAAAGCTCCAGTCATCTCAGTGCCACAGGCACTGGCCCAGGCACATTGTTTGCCAAAATGCTTTCAATCAGAACAGACATTTTAAAGGCAGTTTGGTTAGCTGGTACAGACAGGGATGTGTTTAAAGGTTTAATTTTTTTCCAAATGCATTGTGGCTCTTTAGCTAAGTGGTACAATTGCCCTGCTTAGGAAGAGGGAACCAAACATCCTGCCAATTTAACTTAGGCACAAAAACACACAAACACTTGATCCTGACTTCTGAACATTCATTAGGCTCAAAAGCTTTTTTTTAATTTTGTGGAAGAAATGAATTGTTTGTGTATATTGTCAGCACTAAGCAGATAGATAAGTATGTAAGCTGGAATGTTATTTCTAAAGTTACTTTAAATATTTGGGTTGTCTACTTAAGCTATGTTTAAATAAAGTTACTATTAATTTCTTCATTTCACTGAAGCCACTATAAAGCCACACTTTCTGTCACTAGATACATCAGCATTTAATGGTCAGGGGAAAAAAAACATGGCAGGCTAATTAGAATACCAGGGGGCCAGGGTTTCTGTAACTACATTTTTAACTCTGTTGGGTACTGTCCCTAGACTCCCTAGCCATTTTTTGCAAGGTGTGTGACTAAACACCTGGAATTTAGGTTTAGGAGCTTCAGAACAAAGTAACACTTAAAAAGATGTCTGCATCAACCATTCTGCCTGGTCTGCTGTTTCAGGGACTGTTAGAAGACATCATCTCTGTGACAGTTTTATTTCCTGTTTGTGGGCTATGAACTTGGAACTCTGCAATGGAAAACTGAGCAGAGCCCCAAAGCTTCTATACTTTGAAAACGTGGGTTTTAATGGAAAGAAACTCCAGAGGTTAAATACTTACCCAATTACTATTTGCATTATGATTATCTCCTGTCGTTGAACAGAGGACTTATGTACCCCAAGACACAAGAAAAATTAGGAATCAAATTCAGAGGTTAGGTTAATGATTTTATATGCATCAAATTCTTGAGCAGGTGCACATTTTCAGAACCACAGTGGCTCATAACTTACTCCTTTATGTGCATTCACTACATAGCATTTATCCTTCTCAATCTTCCCAAGTTGCTTCTGAAGACAAGACTCATAAAGGTTTGTCTACACCCAAAGGTTAGGGCAGATTATGGTGTTTGAACATTAAGAATAAAGGTTGCTGCTGAATTATTTGTTCATTATGAAGCTAAAGGGTATTGTTCCTGATTAGCTGAACTCACTCAGGTCTTCTGCACAAATCTTTATGAGGTAAGGTAGATATACATTATTGTGTGTTACCAACTCTATGTACACACAAACAGGCCTAATGGGGGGAAGAACAATTTACACTACAATGGACATCCAGCTTAGGTGCTCCAAGCTGCAACTACATTAATACATAAAATAACCTACAAGCACATGATACAGGAAACTACTAACACCAAAAGCAAGGGTACTTGAAGCCTAAACTTGTCTATCTTGCTCCAATGACTGAATGGGTACACCAAGTTTAGCAGTCTGGCAACCCCAGATTCTTTTTAAAGACTACGAAGTAGAGCAGAAGCCCTAGAAGCCTCCTACAGATGAACTAGTGATACAAATTGTCCTGCTCACTAGGAAGTAGAGTGCTACAGAATGATCTTCAAAAACCTTGTTTATATGACTACAAGCTTAGCACTATTAAGATAGGAGCTTTTGAGAAAACTGCCATTAGGTGCATATCCCATCAGGTTGCTATAGCAAGACAAAAAAAATACCAAGAGGTGCACCCACATCAGCTCATTTGGGTTTAACAGTAAACTTTCATGGCATTGTCCTACAGAATGAAGGAAAATGTTCCTACATTAAGCTACTAGTCTAAAGTATTAAATTAGAACTCCTACCTGAACTAGTTAAGCTAGAATGGCTTTATGTGAATTAGCACAGTCCATCAGTCACAGCCTCAAGGAGACACAATTCTTATAGTTTCTGGTTGTAGTGTTAAACAAAACTCTCACCATCACATGGTATTTGCAGCAGTTTAGGGCAATATAAACAAGGGATACCCCAGTTCCCACTCCATCCTGTCACAAATATCTTCCTGCTTCATAAGAATCACCCATGCACTGGGACGACATCCAGTCAAACAGAGAACCTTCTTGGAGAGGTCTTTACGTGATATTTTTTTTAAGGTGTGACTAGAGGTGACAGGAGTTTTGGGATTGTTTCCAAAATAGCTCATATATATCAGAAAAACTAACAAACTGAATTCTTTTGGAGGCTTGAATTTAAAGATGAAAAGTTAAGGGAATGAGTTTTAGAAACACACTCTCAGAGTGCAACAACCACAAGCCACTCCCCAGCCACACAACTGAAGAATTGAGAGAAAAGGTAGCAAATTTAGAGAAACCAGGATGATCAGACATTCAATAAAGTAAAACTCTGCAAGCCTTGAAGCTTGCTTTTTAAGTAAGCATTGTAAATTGGCAGAATGCTTTATAGAACTCCTTGGTATTGCTGGTCAGTTTCTTATTTTTCCTTTTCTGTCAGGCTAATAAGTGCCAAGTATCAACATATCAAACTTTAAAAGTTGCTTCTTAGAGTCTGACACACCAGCAAAGATTGAGACATCTTAGAAAACAAAAGTGCAATACAATGATGCTATGCAATAGAATTAAATTTGTTGTATTTGCTTTTAGTGACTTTGCTGTAAGAACATGGGAGGTAATTTGGCCCAGGGGAAATCTTCTAATGACTTTTTCAAAAGAGCATGGAATTTGGAGTAAGGGTTAACGTAAACATTTTCTTCTACTTTCAATTAGTTTCTGAACAGAGTTAGTTAGCAACTGTTCTTGACACAGATACCAAATTTTTATATGTGTGCTATGTATATGCAGTAATAACTTTTTAACTCACTAAAACTGCATCCACACCAGATTTTTTTTTTATAGACCTGAATGCAGCTCTATAGACCACCAAAATTAATATTCTTCATAACCTCTTTGACCAGCTGCTTCATTAGTGGGTTTAGAAGACAAACTGTCAGCTCCTAAAGCCCAATCTCACAGTACCTGCAGATAACCTTCAGAGATTACACTGTAAACCATGTAGCTGACAAAGTGGATACAGGAGTTGAGCCATAAATATTTGATCTGTGTTTATGCCAAAGAGTTGTGGAACAAGCAGTTTGTGTTAGTTCAGTCTTTAAAGGAAACATTCCAATCACCGTTTTAAGGAAAAGGTGGCTCACTTTAATAACCACAGGCATTGGTCACTATTTAACAAGACATTCTAAAAAAGTAATCACAATTTTTCTGATAGTAGTTTACAAGTGGATGGTATACATTAAGATACAGAGGTAGAATTTCACTTTTACAATGCTTCACTAATACAGATTACCAAATTCAAGGCACAAAATTGTTCGCTTTACAAAAAATACTGTAAAAATGTCATTTGCTGTTCTACAATGTGAGTACAACTCAAAAAAATCTTTACACCCTTTCATATTCTGAATGTAGAATTGCATCAGGCATTATTCTATTTTTCCTTTGCTAATAATTGGCATATGACCAGCACTTACAAACTGTTTATGTTTCTCAGCTGAGTTGCTTTGTCTTTTAGGCACAAGTCCAGTTAGAGAATTTAACTCAACAGTTTCCTTGGGGGGTGGGAGAAGTCTGTCAGAAGTAAATATGAGGAAGAAGAAATGAAACATTTAGTCCGTAATAGTAAATTGGACTCTGACATATAAAGGGAAATGGAACAGAGCATATTTCAAATTAAGTCAACTTGGAAAAAAATTCAAATTAAATCACTGACCGCATTCCTAAAAAACCCAGTACAGGTTTGCTCTGACAGTATGTAAGACATTCATTTGCCTTTGAATTGGCAGAGATTTACAAATTTATTTTCATCTTTGTTTAAATATGACACACACAGTTGCAACAAAAGAGAATTACACCACAATTTGGCCATGTGTCCTTTAGAGAACTTGGGTGAATGAGTGAAGAGATGCATTCAGAAACTGTCCTCGAATTGCTATAAGATCATGAGCAGTAGCTTAAATTGCAAGATTCCCCTCCCTTCCTAAATAACCTAAGGAAAGTCAAACCATTTCTGAAACATTGCATCTCCTGGTTGGATACAGCTCTTAGAAGCCTTGACAGACTGAGGAAGAGATATCACACAGTGCATCCCTACAACAAGTGTACATACAGTGATAGTCTAAAGGACAATGGTGGCAGCTACATTGTAAATTCATTTGAGTTACCTATCACATTTCCCAAGTACTCTAGTCAGTTTTATTTACAGTATATAAAAATCCATTGATTTTTAGAGTTCAATACACAGGTTTAGGACCCAAGAGAATGCCACAGTAAGATGTTGACATTTGCATCTGTTAGATGCAAGTGCACTTTTAGATGCAAGTGCACTTTGCAATTCAGTCATGTAACATTATTGCATTCACCTATAAATGTTAGTCCATCCAAAACTGTTAAATTCCATTTTTTGCTTCATTGTTGTTTGTAGCCTGTTTCCGTTGAGCGATGAAAGGGTACATACACTTGTCTGCTCCCAAAAATCGGTACATGCATACAACTGCTTCAAATGGCAGAATACTGGGAAAAAGAGGTTACAGACTTGTTAGAAGACAGCATAAAACAAAAACGCTGCTTACATGCACTTGTAAGTACATGTACTTGGTCTCCTTAAAAACAATACAATGCCTATTGGAAAGTCCTCATAAAAGACTTAAGAGATTTTTATTTCACGTAGATACTTTCAGAGAGAATTGAAATTTCAAAGTCCCAACCACACAGGCAAGCAGAAAAGAGAAGGAAGCTTTTTATTCACATGCTTCCATCTTAGATCAGATTTTCTGTTTCCTCACGAACAGTGTGATAGCTTGTTTTAAACAAGAGGGGCAGAGGAGATGGGGGGGCAAGGAAGTCACAGAAGGCCTGGTAAAAGCAAAGCATCTGCTAAAAGCCACATCAGCAGAGGTCATCAGACATTTAAGATATTCTTTAACATGGGATTAGTGTTAGTTAATGCCATTCTTTGATCACCAGATGTCTAACAACCTTGATTTATACTCTAAACTCAATCATCCATCCTCAAAAAGAAAGGTCTCAAGTAAAGAGAGCAATTTCCTTCCCTCTCCCAGATAAAATTCCAAGAGGTGATTATGTGATGGGTACCTGGCTACAGTTCCTCCCCTTGTTCTCACATGAACAAAATGCTGTTTTTATTTCAAGTGTAGTACTCAGGGGCTCTGGTGAAGGACTAAAATGGGATTCCTCAGGCCCTGGGAATACCAGCAGGCACTTGTTCAGTGGCAAGCAGTATAATTCCAGCCATTAGGAGTAATGACCACTGAAGCACCAAGAGGTAGATGTCACTGGTACAGGTGTCTTCAGTGCCAGCGGTACTGCTTGTGCAGTGACTGGAGGGCCTTTGATCTAAAGGCTGCTGCCTGGGGCACGGATTATGCAGAAGCTTTGATCTCCCTGTTGGAAGCTGAAGTGTTGAACCAAGAAAACCCGAAGGGCTTTTGATGTGGCTGTTGCTGTGTAAGGCACGCTTGTGTAGGAAGCACTGAAGCACTCTCTGAGCTTCTAAGTGAAGGAGCTAGTTCTTTAATATACTGACAGAGCCTTCACTTGGTATCAGAATAGACATACAGCTCTCTTCCAGGAAAGAGGTGAGCAGTGAAGATACCTCTGTTTTTTGGTGAGCCTGTCCACCAAGAGACACTTGAACCAGAGGAGAACAACCACCTTGTAAGTGGAATAAAAATCACCAAGGTGCTCAGTTTCAACCATCCCTTGGAGAAAGAAAATAATACAATGCTGTATTTTATAGGTTTCCCCTAGACACAACAGATTTAAAACACAGGTGCCTGTGAAGCTATTCTCCATAAACTAGAATTCAAGTGATGTATCACAGGAATTGAAGCAGCTCCTGCATTATCCTGCATCATTGAAATGTCAGCCTGGTTACAGAATAAAACACTTTTCATTCTAAAACTGCAGTGTGTTAAAATAAAGAAGTAATTCCTTTAAATAGACCTTCCACCAAACTTAGACTCTGAAAATTGGCTCTCAAAGTACCGATTTTCAGTTTATCTACCATATCTAGTTCTGAAGAGTCTGCAGGTAGGAAGGGCTTTCTCACACACTTGTTCTAGAAACAAGCGGCTAGAGGTTCCTCTGCTGCCTCATGCCCCATTCCTAACAAAAAACTCAAACAGTGGAATTAAAAGTCTGTTGAAAAGAAAATAGGAATCTAAGGAGGATGGAAGATACAAGAAGGTTAAAACAAAGATGCAAAGATACACCTGATCTCAGTTAAATGAAGCTTCCCAAGCAAGCAACCTACAAGCATGCAAGCCAAGAGAGACATACAAATTCTAGCAAAATAGCACCTATGGCCTGTGTGGGTGGGAGGATGCTTGTATCCAGAAACTGGACATGCTCATGTATTTTGCGGACTGCACTGCCAAACAACCGGCACTTCAGTTCTTACCTTTTCATGAAGGTGACCATGTACATGAGGCGAGGTGTGCAGATCATTGGCTGGTCTGTAAGGATGGCTCTCATAGCCTGTTTCACACAGTATTCAGGTTTCAAGGGTGGAAGGAAAGGCTCAATTTCTTTTCTGGAACATTTCATTAAGACAGATTTATATGATACATAAAGGACCACAGACACCAGTGAACAGTTCATTAACTCAATTTCTTTGGAACTTTTTAATATTTACTGTTAAGTTACAAAGACTATAGCTCAAAACTTGCATTGCCTGTGCACAGAAGGACAGAAGACAGTGAATTCAGACAGTTTCTTTTTGAGTCTTAATATATACTAAAGCAGATACAATATTTAATATTTCATGGTAATACTTGAGTTACCTTTAAATACTTTTATGACACTACAAGCACAGAGCAAAAGAATTCTACTCACCTGATCCTACACCCTCTAAACATTCCTGTATCTACAAGATAAGGGCAGACTAACGTAGTTTTGATTCCGTCCTTTTCAGCAGCCTTCAATTCATGGCTCAAAGACTCATGGAAGCCTACAGCTCCAAATTTGCTGGCACAGTAATCCTATGTTGGCAATGAACGAAGCAGGGGAAAAAAAAAAAAGGAACTTAAAAAGAACAGATATGAATGATGTTCAAAGCCAGCATACCTGAGGTGATTCTGCACAGATTTTCAAAGCAACAACAAAAGACACCCACTGAATAGAGCATCACATCAACTCATTTATCACTTTACTTTTGAGGTAATTAGCACAGAATCATGAAAGCAGCAAAGCTGAATGCAGGAGGACATTACCTTGGATTCAGTCTTTGAATCAGGCAGGCTCACATGACAAGTTACTCCAATTACCAGTTTGCTTAATAATAAATGGTGCAACAAAGGACTGAGATACCTAATACTACCTTGGGTCAGACTTGAAAAAGTTTGAGGAGTTGGCAGGGCATAGGTGTAAAAATCTTAAGTGTTATTTTTAAGGTTAGTTTCAACAGCAGACACAACCAAGATTTGAGTTTTTTTATGAGATACACAAATAACTCAAATGCTACTGCTGTCTATGCAATTATTTTTATTGTTACTGAACTTAGTGTGTTGTCAGTTGGATGTGTCCATCTCTGTTGGTGGTCACACCCAGTCTAGGAAATTTCTTGTAGCTTTCTCAAGACACTCCAAAAAGCCCTAAGTTACACCATAGTCACTCATTTATGTTATGAAACACTGCAGTTTAAGGTCCTGGATTGAGCCTTACCTATATGCAAAGAAGCCTATTCCTATGGCGTAATATAACCATTATTATTTTAGACACTTTAATTAATTTTCAGTAACTAAATGCTTTTTGTTCATACTTGCATTTGAAAAACAAGACAAGCTCTAATCCTAACCTATTTTTATGCACCAGACAAGTCTCACAAACCGGAGTTCTCAAACAGCTGCTAGTGAAGCAGGTGAGCCATATATTCTAGAAGGTTTGCAGTCATTTCCTCATAGAAACAAGAAACATTACTTTTGAAAGCCCTTGCCTTTGGCTTCAAGCTTAGCACTGAATATCCTGACAGGAGTAGGCTGAATGGCACCTTTCAAGCTCCTAAATTTATCAGGTAACTACTCAAAGATCACCTGGCATTCTGAAACCCCCAGCCATCCTAGGCTTTTGCTCTAAGTGCCAACTCCACCATCCAATGAATGAATGCAATGCCTGCCCAAGTCCTGTGGCTCCCACTCACAGGGAGCCATGTGTTGATATGGTACTCAGCACCATTACCTCCAAATATCTTTGAAGATTTGACCTTATTTCCTCTAGCTGATAATATTAAAAAAACTTTATCTTTGGCAAAAAGTGCCAAATTTTTTGTTCATTATAGTCTAACAAACCTCCACTCCAGCAGTACTGAATAACCCCAAGGAACTTGCAACTGTCACAATGTGTCCATGGTTCATTTCCAGCATCTTGGGAAGGAATGCTTTAGTGGTCTACAAAGTAAAAAAAAAAAGAAAAAAAAAGTATACATAAACAACATAAACAAAAAAAACACTTTATGAACAAGTAACATTAGGAATGAGTTCTCAGAATCTCTCAGTTTATTATCAAGAATATAGAAATACAACAATTGTACAGATTTTGAACTTGAGTTTGTCAAAAATGCTAACAGAAAATCCACAGCTTGTTTGTGAATCCAGACAGCAAGGCAACAAGCATTATATCTCCAGAAATCCTAGGGTTAAAGGATCAATTGAGCTCAGACATGTTTATTTTTCCAGGAGAGACTAGTTATCAGAAGGAGATAATTTGACCTTAAAATGGAAGTCGCATTATTTTAAAGACAGAAAAAGAAATGCAAAGTGTTTAATTACACCATCCAGTACCATCAGTTGAGACCAGTATCAATTATCAGTTGTAACTATTGACAGTGTTTTTTAAGTTAGATATTGCTAGTTTTATCCATTTTAATATGAAATGCCTAAGTAATGTATTGCCTTAGGCATTTTATATTAAAAGAAATACTATACGTAGAGTTTTTGCTGTTGTCACTTTTAACCTACAATAGAGCCAACATCTGCTAGTTTAAATTACTTCCCATCTTTATTAGTATCCATAGCACTGCTATAGCTGAAAAGACAAGATATACATTTATATTACTGATTTCTTAAAGGTTAAAAATAAAACAAAATAAACCCAAAGCAAGTCTCAAGATGAAACTTTAATATTAACCTCCAATTTAAATGTTTTGATTATAACAAAGGTTGTTTCCATTTAAAAACCTGAGTCAGAATTATCACCTTTAAAAAATAAAGTCTTAAGCAACACATTGAAGGTACTTGTTGGAAGACCAACCTTACCAGAATACCTGTCTTTGTCATATCTCTCCTTTGAAGCTGACTCAACACTTCCCCATTTTAAATAAGTATTAAGCAGAGCACCATATTTACAACAAAAATCAGTGAAGTAGTACAATGGTGTGTGTAGTTATGATGTACTTCAGCTTTTAGGTTGTCAGTGCACTAGAAGAAATCACTTTTAAATTGCCCAAGAACTTCAGACAATGCTTTTTAATCACAAACATGCCTAGCTAATATGGTAGTCTTTTAGTGGCAGAGCTACTAATCTATTTCAACTCACTCAGCACATGAATGCTTTATCCTCCCAAAAACCTACTCTTCCCATGTAACTTGTATCCAAACTCAGAGCATGCAAATGCCCCTTAAATATTTCCTACTTGCTTAATTGTTGGTCTGAGTCTTGTCAGCTGCATTCTTAAAAAGTCATGCAAACTACAGCTGAATCCATGTAATTCCATTCTTATGCTGTCTGCATTTTCCAATCACAGACGTCAGGACAGTTTTGCTCTAATGATTTTCACATGTTCTTGTACAACATTTTTGCCTGCAGGTGTTAAATGACTAATCCAGACCTCCTAACACCACACAAAAGAGTGTTTTCACTGGACAGCTGGCAGATGATAGAAGATTAACAGACCTCCTGACTCCTTGCCTTTTCTACTGTTGATTCATACAACTCCTAGATTCTGTCATAACTACATAACAAAGCTAATTATAAAAAATCATCTGAGAGCAAGCTGCCTTGCGTTTGTTTCTTTCCTCATGGCAAGGATCTCTAAACCTCTTACACAGAGTCTTGGACAAGAATTCAGCTTGCTGTTAAACTAATCTGTGCCAGGCACACAAAGTTTCAGCCTCTCTTCCCATGTTGCATGGCAACAAAGCCCCAGTCATCATCGGGCAGCGCCACCCGAAAAAGAGGCTTCACTTGGACGGCACTGAAGTTTTACAGAGCGTTCTTTATTTGCAGCCTGCCTTGCACACTGCAACACCAGCAGTGTGTATGCTAACCCTGATCCTCTGTGCTATCCCTGTAAGACATCCATGCTCCCAGCTCAGTCCTGCTAAACAATTTACTCCACTCCCGAACATTTGTCAGCTCCATCAGCAGTTTCCACTTACGTCTCAGCTTATCTGTCCACATCACATTGGAATGACTGATTGCCACCTCACATTGCCAGAAAGCTTGATAATGCAGACTGAAGCTCTGGCTGCAAACCACAGCAACTACAGAAAAGGGGCCTTGAAGTTTGTCTTGGGGGAAAGAAAGAAGGGAAAGAAGTACCCTTTCCTACCACTTTCAAGGCAGGAATCAGTATTGTCTTCCAAGAGTTGAAAAGGCAAGGGCATCAAGCTATTATCTTCACTATGGCACTGCTTTTTTTCCTCTTTCTTTTTGTTGTTTTTAGTATGGTGGACTATAACTATGTGTCTATAAGAGTCTATGTTTAGCTTGGCTGAGGAAGAAAATTTTCAAAGTCATGACTTTGAAAATTCTCTTATATATATGTATATATATAAACATGCAACATTACCAGACTAGTAAATTTCAGAAATCTCATTCAACTATGCTATACTATTTCAAAGCACAAAGATTATAAAAAGTGAGTTTTCACCGCTTGTGGCTAAAGTAACCCATTTTCATCCAGATGAAACTGACACATGACAAACACAGCTTGTTGAGGACACTTTTGGGTGACATCTTCAGCATCTCAAGTGCAGACTTGAACAACTCCCAGCAGCAGAACTACAGTCATTTCATGTAAGTCAGCTCTTAAAAGCCATTCATGGCTAAATTGGAAAAAAAACAGCTTCTCTGCTTCAAAGACAATCAGAAATTCATGAAAATCTTTGCATAAGACCTCAGTGTTCTGAGACAGCTTGTTCAGAGCAAGCCCCTACTCTTTGTCATGGCACATTAACCCACAAATCCACTTAAAATCTGAAGCTGAGAGAGTCTATAAAGATACCTAACTATGATATGTATAAAACTTAGCAGTCAACTATCTCCACTTATATGCATGTCAGAGAAAGTCATCTCAACTGCTGCCATCCTCCAGCCATCTGCAGCAGCTGGGAGTCAGCTTGAAAACAAGCACTGTCAGAGGCAGACACACCCTACCGGGGGATGCATTTCCAGGCTCAGAGTAAAGGCTTGCCCACTGCTCCTCCCAGCCTCCTTTCACTGGGAAAAACAATCCCAAAGTGAAGTTATTCTTTCGTGGTATAAGCAATCCCCAAGTAAATCAGTGTTCTTACTGAGCTTCTGGCACTGCACACTCCTTGATCAAAGCAGCTTCCTCCATACTCTTGTTCCCAGTTTTTCTACCCATTATATAAACCAGATCAACCTAGTTTGTTCTTCCTAGTTTCTTTCAGTTTCAGCTACATCTGCCTACCAGACCTGAAGTCTTCTGTGTGCATGTTGTGCTGCTGACAAACTAGTTAAGAGTTTGACTGGTTTAGGGCAAAATGCCTCCTGGGTGGCCCTTCCATCTGGAATTTGTCTGAACAGGTACACAGACCACATTAGTCTTCTGAGGTGATGCATGGACATGCTAATCCTCCATTAAAAATATATATATATACTAGAAGACACCAAGCAAAAGATGGGTTTTGTCCATGGCATTAGAGGTCATGAACCAGGCCCCCAAAATAATTCAAATCAAGTCAAGTGGTTTAATCAAACTATCTGCCGTCTGGTTTGATCCTTGAAGCTTCAGTTTTACCTCTCACAGCTGCAGAGGAAGACATTTAACCAAAACATAGAAGTATTTAATGTCAGAGCTGGGTCATTTATTCGTGACAAACACATCACAGTTTTCAACACTAAGAAGAAACCAATAAGTAGAATACAGAGGATAAAAGGAATTATGATACAGGGTGAAGAGTCCAGGAAGTTATGCAGTGTTCAAAAATCCAGAAATGCAAGTTAAGCATCTTCTTCACCCAAAATTAGCTTTTTTTTTTTAAGGAGAAAAAACCAAAACAACAACAACAAAAAAAAAAAAACCAAAAGCAAAAAGCAAACCCCAAGAGCATACTGAAAACATGAATTTTGTAACCTGCAGTATACTTTAGATAGACAGAAACTAGGTAAGATAGAGCATATAAAGCTGTTCTGAACTGAGTAGAGCTAGTTTTTCAAACTAGTTCAGCTTTTAAGTGTTTTGGAACCTAGAGATCAATTTCCAGTCTTCTGAATATTTTCCTCTATGCTTTTGAATATACCAATAAGACCAAACTATTCCCAGTAGCTGTAACCAAACTTCTATTTCATGTGCACACAGCTTAAATGACTTATTTCTCACAAGTGTGAAACTGAACAAGCATTTACATGTCACTTCATAGCTTTCGTAATCTGTTCTCAACATTTCGGTTTACGGCAAATTAACTTCTAACAGTCTAACACTTCTTCCCTCCCCTTCCCCAAATTCTTTAGTTCCATTCTTAATGAAACAAAACTCCAAAGATTGTGCAACACAAAGAGCAGCACAGCTGCAATGTCAAGACAAATTAGTCTAAATACAGCAAATGAGAATATGAAGAAATACTGCGTTTGGGAAAGTGATTTTTTTAATTAAATTTTGGATTAATTATTTTTAAAGAAGAAAGCAAGCATCCACAGAAAACAATGTTAGCTGTATGCAACTCAAAACAATGGATACTGAATGCACAAAGCACACCAAAGTAGAAAATTATGTGCTACCTCATGTTTAGAGAGCTGCCTTTATAGCAAAGAAAGAAATAAACAGGTACCAACACATAAGGTGTTTTAAGTTTCTCTTTTTCAATAAAATAAATTTCTTCAAACTTTCTGCCTTCTGTCAACAGCCTCTTTAAAGTACTTTAATGGCATAAAAAGGCTGTATTACTGTAAGGTTGAAATATCTTTATGCCAAAGTATTTGCAAAGCTCATTTTCCACACGCTCCTTCAGGTAAGGAGCATGGTTTTTTTTTTTGAGGCTTATCAAAAGAGGTGACTTTTTACATCACTAGTTATGCACAGCAGTGGTGTACTGGTATAACAGAAAAAAAGATTTTTCTCCCAAGCTACAGCTATTCCTGACTGCCAGAGCAACTGCCTAACAGCACAAATGAGCACACTTTTGGGTAAATGTATTGTTTCATCTTCATGTGAAAAACTATTCAGGCAAATCCAAAAAGCAAAATTGGTGTGGTTAGGCAAGGACTCACATCCAGACATCTGTGGGAGCTAAGGTACCAGAGACCATAGCAGCCTGCTGCCACAGGCTAATTAGCTAATTTATTAGTTTAACTAACAGTGACAAGAAAAGTTTTTAATCTGAATTACATGTTATATTCTCTCTCTCCCTTAGCATGGATATTCAGTCTTCTTTTCTTACCATTCTTCTTCACAGCCCACAGCACAGCACACTGCAAGTTCTCTTACTCCTGTGCAGAACAGCATGTGGCCACTCCACCACAGAACCAAAAAGATATTTCCAAGTGCCCCAGTTTCTTGTTCCGCTCCAGTAATTGAGAAGAAATGCACCAAGGTCTGACAAAAGAGCACCTCTAACTTTTCTGCAGTCTTACCTGCAGTAGGTTTGTCCAAACTATGTGGTATTGCACTAATGCACCACTATATATGTTGAAAGGGAAAGGAAGGTGCCTGAAAGGCAGAAAACCCCAACAGCAAGCTTATCAGTAAACACACTGGAGTTATTTTCAGCTACAGTCATACAGCCCAGCTTATTTCAGAAGCCACTTTACATACATTCGTTCATAAACAGGTTAAAACCTCGCTTACAGGATTACAGGGGAAGTCATCACAAATGGTTTAAGAAAAGACCTTGAAAATATACCCTAGAACTCTTTCACAGGAGGATTTATCCAAGTCAGACAATGTAATATCCAAAATGCCTTCTCACACACTGAAGTATGAAGTTGCAAGCCTGCATTAAACCATTTACTTTCCTTCTAGCTTTTTTATTTGGTTCCAAAGAGAACTGAGAATAATTACTTGTCATTTGCACAATCATCTCAATTACTTTTGCCATATAGCCCCCACATCCTTCCTGAATTTCCTTCTACAAGCATCTCTGAAATGTTAGCTCAAGGTGGGAATAGTAGCTGCACTATGACTACATGAAAATACCCAGTACTGAGTGGAAGACTAGAGAGACCACACAATGCAAAGGATGTGGCTCTGACAGTAACTGGCTGAATACAGCAGGCACACAGAAGTCTATAACTACTGTTGACCTTGCAAACACAAGGGACCAAAGCTGTACTTTAAAGGACCTCAGATGTCTATACTGACTGTTTTCAAAAACTGCTGGGCCCCTTCTGGATAATTAGCCACTGTCTAAGTAAATATTTGAATAGCTGTGAAAATTAAAACTATTTTTGATCTTTGGTTTCTATTCTCAAGAAATGATAATGAAATATAGGTCAGAATTACACAGTCTTTCTAGAGTAATGAATTAAAAAGTAAAGTCACATTTCTCTGACTTTTTTTATAGGACTACCCAGATCCTTTTGAAGCAAAAAAGATCAAGAGATAAACAGGACATCCTCAAGCCAAGCTTCCATAGGTGGCTGTGTTAAAAGCAAAAGAGGAAACTATTCAAGGATTGTCCTTAAGTGTGCCTTGCACAGGCCCTGCATTCAGAACAAAAAAGCTAGACCTTCCAATATTTCATCTCAAAAGAAGATCCTTTGTTATTTATCTCCTGCAGGCAACACAACCTTCAAGTTCTCACTGAAGGTTTATTTGCCCTTCACATAAAAACCCACTGTTTTGGGGCCACGGGGATTCCTTTAATACTGAACTGCACCAGCAGTTAATGCTTAACATACATGCACATAATGCTACAATTGCCTTGCAACCAGGAGCCCATGAAAGAACATGACACACTTAAACAAAAGTCTGTAATGATGATGACTAACGCAGAAGCAAACCCAGATATACACTCCTCAATACCTTGGATAGCCTACATTAGCAGAGTGAAACTACAGATAAATCTACTCAGTTTAAGAAGTGAAGGTAATAAAATAAATACCCTAAAGACTGAAGTCACAAATGAAAAAAAAAAAAAAATCGGTTAATTTAAAACTGTATTTCATTTACTGAGAAATAAACATACTTTTCTTCTCTCCCAGCTCTGCATAAAATACTGCATTGAAGTACATGAAGTCTTAGATCAGTAAAAGCATAAGCTATTACTTGATTCCCTTAGTTTATAATTTGTTATTAATTTATGGAAGTAATTTTCTCTACCCTCATGACCAATCTGCATATATAAAAAATCCCCCGCTTCTCAACAGACATATCAAAACAGCTAAGAAGCACTAAAGTTGTACAAAACAAGGTTAAATCTTATTTATCGAAGTTTGCAAGTGGGTTTGTTAGTAGCAATAAGCATCTATCACACCATTTGCTGAAGAACAAGTATACTACAGCCCACATTTACATTACTACATTGATTAGCATTTGTATTGTTTAGGGTTCAGTTCCAGAATTTCTCCAGTTTTCAAAGCCAATAGTTACCACTTTTCCTATGAAGACTTCAGTTATCATAGTGGTTCCTCTTCTACATGGAGTTAACTCATGTTGAGTTTATCAGACAAAAGCTGAAACTGAATTAAATGGTTTCCTTAATCAGAACTTAGTGCCACAAAGCTGTTTACAATTGGTAGACAGTAAAGATAAGATAAGGAATGCTATTAAACAACAAAAAAAAGCACACAGGAAACCAATACCACTAGTTATCTCTCAAACATTAATCATTGATTTCCACTCTTTACTACTAGAACTAATTATGCTATGCCTAAGGCAACTGAACATTGCTTGACTAAATTGCCTTTTGTATAGTTTGTTAACAAGGCTTAGTTGAAAAAGGCTGTGTCTACAGAGAGAGGGATATGAAAAACGCTTAGGGAAGGACATTGCAACAGAAACTTTTATTACTGTTGCCTTATAACATCACTACATTGTCTCCCTCTCCTTCCTTTTAAGGGCTTGTTTTCCTGTGATCTTACCTCAAACTGGAGTAGAAAATAGCTTTTTTTCTCCTTCTCATTTAAAGTTAAGTACACAAGAACACTACCTAAGTAATACAATTCTAACTTCAGAAACTTGCCTCTTGAGCATCAAGGTGGAAAAGGAGTCACTGTAAGCTTTATAGTGCTCTGCTGCTAAGCAGACCTCAAGGTCTCTTCAGTAAAGCTTTTCTGCACTCCCCACCACTGCATCAAACTAGATTTTGTGTGCACCATAACCTAGAGCAGGGGTTTAGGGACATATAATACAGGCAAAGATAGTCCTGATTTTTCCTTAAGAACATTTTTCACTTCTGTTTAGGAGTCACTACTTTTTATAGTTTCTGGGCATGAAGAAATGCAGGTATTCAAGTTGAACTAGCCCTGTTATACTAGCATTATACTATACACTATACTAGCAAATGGAATTCAGAGCCTTTATGTTATTGATATGCAGTCTCCACCTTTCTGTTCTCAAGAACTTTTGCATTTTTTCTTCCCAAGAAATGTTAGTTTTACTCTGTTTTTAAAATTATCTCCATCCTCAGATGTCGGGCCTGTCCTGTAAAGTGTCCAACCTTTCTAATGTCTATATGCTACCAGTCATTTCTGTGCAAACATCTGGTTGCCCTTGAAGGACATGCTTGTATATACACAACACCATAAATGCACACCAACTTGTCCATGTTCGGCTGTACTTGCCAATATCACTTGGCTGATGTATAAGTGCTTCCTATATATGCAGCAGTACACGTAACTGCTTCAATCACTGATTATATATCTAGACTTCTTCCCTCCAGAGTCTTCAAGTCTTTGATTTCATATGGCTATGAAAAATGAAGCACATTCTCACAGGTTGCCCAGAGAGGTGATGAAAATCTTCATCCTTAGAGGTATTAGAGAGCTGTTTTGAGCTCTGAGCGGCCCAGCTTGAGCAGGGGAGGGGTGCCTGATGACCTTCAGAGGCCACTTCCCACCCCAGCCATTCAGTGATTCTCCATTTAAGTACACCAATTCCCTGCTCAACAGCCCATTCCCTCTTCCTCTCACAGAGGAGGAAGTTCATAAGCCAGCAGAGACCTTGCACTCTTCATCCCTGTGTTAACTGCAAGTTTATCAACACAGAATCTTAACTAACTGGAAAGGATGCCAACTCCTCTGCTACATCTCTCACGCATCTCTCTGACAGGAGCTCTTGCCTGCAATAAATTATCCTGCTCTGAAACAGTGTCTGTTCTACTTCCATGTCTCCTTCTCTTTTGGTCTCAAGTCCCTTCAGCTGGAGGGAGGGCCCAATGAAGCAGTGCAGAGCACCCAGTTGAATTTCTTGTGGAATTAACATATTTTCAGCAAAGTTCAGCACATACACTGTTTTCAAAAACTAATAATATCCCCCTGGCTATCAGAAGTCCTCCAGTAACTACACTACGTGCCAGCTCCTTTAGGACATTCTGAGCCCTCACAAACAATTTTCCGCACTTTGAGTTTTAATAGTTTTAAAGCTTGGTCAGAGCAATCCAAACATATTGGATTCTTGACAGCTAGCAATGAACAGGGAAAAAGGGTATTTGTTGCTACGTTTCGTGCCTACCATGTTTTGGTTTTGGGAAATTCTGTTCCCAAGCACTCTCTTGGTACACAAGGTCACACAATGTAAACTACCTTGTTTTGTACAATTTTCCCAGAGGAGGGATTTTCACGTAGTAGTCTCTGGAACTGACCAATGGATCCCAAAGGTCCCACCTCTAAGGTGGGCACATCTGTAAAAGCATAAAAGAAGCCTGAAAAATAAACGTGTGGCTCCTCCTCACAAGGAGTCCAACGCAGCCTTCTAATCACTCCCTGCCTCCGTTTATTGTGTCCAACAGCAACACAGTATCTCTGCCTAAGCCGTGTAAAAGTGCAAAATGTAAGTTGCCAATGATATTTGTCGTCAATGCCAAAGTAATCTAAAAGATGAGACTGAGTAACAGAGGTAAGATGGCATGGTAAGAGGGCTGTTGGAAGCCCAGCTATGTGTTTAGTCTGCCTTACACTGAAAAACAAGCAAGTCTAGACCAAAGTGGAACAAACTTATACCTGCAGACTTCTCCAGACAGCACAAATTTAGGGCATATCTAGGCATGAGAACTGAAGGTTTCAAAGTACTCACGTTCAAAAGCTGACCTCTTCCCTCCTGCTCAAAGGCATTTTATTGGACAAGCTGATATTTATTCTACATAAATATTAATCTCATTCTATTCTCAGACTATCATAGCTATCCAACCACAATTACTATTCATTTAAATGAAGTATTACACAGTTGGCAGCCACTGAAAAGTAAGATGCAGCTTAGAAAGAGAATCCTTCTGCTCAAATCTACCATGTCAGTATTTGAACTTTCTATAGAGCCAAGACTAACAAAGAGCTCCAATGTGGCTGTGACAGCCCAGATACGCTCCTGCAAATTCAGGAATTTAAATTACAGTATAACTAGGTGGCAGCACCAACCTTGGTGCTTGAATTCTTGCATAGGCAGATCTATCAGTAAAGACGACCTAAAAATAGGTTTATTCAAATGTCAAATTTGAAATTACTTTAGAGTTTTTTCTACTCAAGTGAAACAGGAAACTAACACTTGCCTACTCCCTTCCACAAAAGGTGGTTTAAGCCCTGCTGAAGTCAAGTGACTAGAAAGTCTACTTTGTTTATATACTGACAAATGGCTGTGTCAAAGGATTTGTAGTGTTTCAGAGCTATGTTGACATTAGTGTAACAAACACATTAGTCCCTCACCTTCATTAGCACAAGTTTGCAGCAAATGTCCAACCATTTGGAGAGCAGTTATTTATTGCCAGCTATTTGATAATCTTGACAAAAATGAAAACATGCCCCTATGAGTCTGTGAAAAATCCACATAACAAATTCATTTTAGAAAAAAACTATTAGATAAGAGCTCAGAATATTTTGTTCAGTGAACAAAAACACAATCCAACTTTTAAATACACATTTTTCTCCAGCTTGCCATAAGCTTAGTCATCCTCTGGAATATTTAGTAAAACTTGGTATTTTAGTCTACAGGTTTACAAAACATTACTAGAGAACAGTACTCTCAGAACTACTTACAGAAAATATGAAGATGTCATTCATGTTTTAGGATTTAGGTAGCAGGCTTTTTAAGAAGTGGATAAGCAGAAAAGGTCTGTCATATTTTATAGATACCTTAAGGCCAGTACCTCTGTAACAATGCATTTGCTAGAGTGCTAGCAGGCAGATGAAAGCTGAGTCACTTTACTCATCCTGCCCAACTCAGTCCCCAAGTCATTGTTTCGAATAATTTCCTTCAGAACAAGGAAAGTGATTATGTTACAACGGAGTACCTCACAAGAGGAACAAGACTAGAAGGAAAGTTTCCCTTTCCACATAGCAGTCTTACTTAGTGAAAACAGAAAACTAGGGAAGATGATATAGCTGAATAGAGATTTAGCTCCAGTATCTCTTTAGGAAAGAGTAGGACCCTAGAAGAATATGATTTTCTGCAAAGTAACTCCCTGAAAGAGAAGTAACATTTTTAAAATACATGAAAAGCTTTTAGGTTTTTAAAAATTCAGGTGTTCCTGTTTCATACTTGTCCCTATCCTCCCACAAAAGGATAAAAAAAATAGTCTTTGCAGGTAAATTTTTGCTTTATAAGCCAACAAAGGATAAAATGTTCAAAAGACTCCAGCTAATACAGTGACTAAACCAGCAACTAATGCAATTTTCGAAGATTCTGCTTACACAGGCATTTTAAACAAACATCAGCAAACTACTCACTTTCTTAGGGGGTAAGTTTTCAGAGAGAGAGAAATGCTTCTTTTGCCTTTTTGTGGAAACTATGCTTATTTCCCACAAGCTGAAACATGGCTCCAGCCTGATCTTTTTCCACATTCTGTGTTAATAAAACTGATTCCCAGAGAAGTCAAACAGTGCAGTAGGCACAGAGATCACAGCAATCATAGTATTGTTTCAAGGTAAATAAGCTAAACATTATGTTCTATATTTTAACATTATGTAAACATTATTGTGTTGTTAACACAACATTATCTGATGTGTACTAGAAAACTACCTTGCCTTTATCTGGAGGTTTTTAACAGTTGTGATTAAAATACTGCCATCTCTTTTGAAGTTCAAGCTGTTACATTCAGACTGTTATGCCAGTGGAGGATCTGCTACAGCTTGGAATCATTTATGACTGCTTAATTATTTAGAGGATGCAAATCCTAGTCCCCATCAAAACAAACAAACAAACCCCAAACCAAAAAAAACAGTCAAAGAATGAGGTTTCACTAGGATAGCTACAGAGGGCCCGTTCAGCTATGCGATTTTATCCTATTCTTTCTCATCTTTTCCTCTACACACTGGCTACTCCAAATACTGATGATGAGTCTCCAAATAGAAAAATTAATCAACATGGGCAAGAAAATTAGCAGCTTTCCTCCCTGCCCTGCAGACAAGCTAGTGAGCTGAACCAGCTCACTCAAACTTCAGCTGAATATAAAAATTAGTGCAAGGTAAGATACAGATTCAAGGGATGGTCCCATGAGACAGACTGCCACCACTAAGCTGCCTTGTAGGTTTCTCCTAGATCAACAGAAATTTTGGACATTTTAAGTTACTTTTAAACACACACTTCATGAGCTCTTTCAAAGCAACGCTGAAAAGGGGAGTGCTTGAGAAGCTGTCACACAAGTTCAAACAGATGGCAGAAGCAACCAGCACCAGGGCACGTTTAGGTGCAGAATTCAACAGCCAAACAAACTTGAATTTCAAAAGGCTCACACCAAGTCAGCCACCTCCAGTCCGCAGCTGTTCCAGCATTCCCTGGCCTACCGTGCCCAGTTGTGATAACTCACTCATGTCAAGTGTTAATTTGACTGACATATAAATCATTATACTAATATAATTATTTACAAGAACAGACTGTTCATTCAGAAGTGTAAGCACAGATGTAAATCTCCCCCATTTGTGACATATCTGCTTTCAAACGAAATCCTCAACCCCCCAAGATTTTACGAATCTCAAAGTCTATGCCTACTCACCTATATTGTAACTGCATTTTGAAAGACTGCAAATTTTAGCAGATGAAGAAGTCTAAGGCCACAGGTAAAAGCATATAGTGTCACATGTAAATCAGCTTCAGTTTGCCTTTGCAGAAAGACATCTGCCATTTTTCACAAAAGACAGAGAGGTATCAGTAACTGAGTTTCACCATCAGTGTCAATAGCCAGAAACCTCAAAGGTCAAAGGGAGCAAGGCTTATCAAGTGAGTGATGCACTGGCTTTTACATACAGAGAATTGTGGAAAGATTTAGTACTAGAGATACATAACAAAAATCTTTCTTCCCTGCAGAAAAACCCCGGAAGTGAAATCAAAGCATGAGAAGCATGGGGAGAGAATAATAGTTCACAGCTGATAAGGATAAAAGTAGAAAAGATTTAAGAAGTGCAGTGCTAAAATGACAGAGATGGTGCTAGAAAACATAACATTCATCTCTCCTCAGCCTGTCTAGTCAGAGTAATTGATAACACTGAGAGCTATGAAAAAGGATTGCTTACCCACACAGATAGTTAAGACAGGTCTTGGGCAGTGATGCAAACACTGGGTTAGCAGGATACTTGGCTGCATCATAATTAGGATTGCTTTCCTCCACCACTGAGCACACGAACACAGCCATCTTCTACAATTCTGCTACAGTCACTTGCTTATTACAGAAAGTTAATAACATAATGACATTGCATTAACTTAGCTGGTTTTCATAAAATAAAGGTGGATGTGACCTGTAGATGGAGGAATCTGGAACTTTAAGCTCCATTGCCCTCCTAACCTCTACAGGACAAGAAAGGCATACACATAGTCTTTTAGATGAGTATTTCACTGAAACATAGAAGAAAGAGCCACTTGTAGGTTAGGCACCACACTGGCAAAGACCATCATTGCATTCAAGGTTTTCCTGCCTCCCCACACCCTTCACAAGTAACTGCGTAGTTGCAGACCACAGCCAGGTCAGAGGTTTTTGCTTATTCAGCTGACCTACTGCGTTCCATAAGGAGGAATATAACCGCCACACTGATCACTCATCCAGGACCATGCCTTCAGAGAAGACTAGTAATCCTGAAAACATTCACACAGTTTGCTTACAAGTGTCCAAGCCTCAGAAAGAGTCACAGGAGACTAAAGAGTGAGATTATCCTAAGTGCTTTCCTCTGCAAGCTATACTGCAACTCCAGCTTCATTTCAGATGGATGTAGAATTGCAAGCCACTTAATTATTAATACATCAGATATGTTTCAAGTAGTCTTGGCATGGTCTCTTCAGGACAACTTTCCCTTTCCTGAAGTGAACTTTCACAATGCTTTTCTGTGAAACATTAGAGTTTTCACCTAAATTCGTCAAGCTTAATACAGTTTAGTGCATGGAAGTAAATGGCTAATCACACCTTGTGCTACCACCTTGGACACCAATCTACAGGCAACAAACAATCCATGGGTCACAATCTGAGAATCTCCATTTTCTGTTCCTGGAGACTGTAAGATCTGTACACCTTTCAAATGGTGCAGCAAATTAAATTCCAAAGTATATCTGAGAGAAGCTGTCACAAAAGCTTAGGTGTAACTGAAGCAGTTCAAGGAAAACATTTGGAAGGTCATTTTAGAGTTGTTAACTGACCGGGATGAAAATCAAATACTTTAAAATCATCAGTGAGAGGGAAGGGAAAAGCACAAATTCAGCTGTCATTTTAACAAAAGAAGTCAGCATTCTCCATCACGCAGGGAAGATGCTCCAGCACAGCAAGTATATGTAGGAAGGCTGGTGTTGTAACACATTCAAAGAATCTTCAATATGATTTTCCCACAGCCCTGAGTGTTGCTAACTAACCAAGAGTGCTGTAATTTATTCTGCTCACACTCCTTGATATGTAACTACTTATTTATCATCAAAATACAGTAGAAAATGAAGAACTAGGACAGAACAGACTCAATAGCCCCTAGGGACTTGAGCTGAGAAACATGTGGAACAACTCCAGTTTGGTGGGCAGCACTGTGGAATCCCAATTATAGATGCTCAAACTCATGATTCCCACACAAGGCAAATGAAGAGGCGTTTTGCATAAGACTGAGACCTACCTACCACCCCATCCCTACACGCTCAATTATGCATGTTGACTCTTCGGATGAGTACATTGCCAAAAGATCCATTTTTATCCTCTTCCATTACTATTCTGAAACTGGTATAAGATTGGTGCTATGGTCAAAGCTCAGACATAGAGGCACCTAATTAAAGAGTTTGGGTTGGTGTCCCCATCAAAAAATGAAGAGAAAACTTAAAAAAAAAAAAAAAAAAAAAAAAAAGAGAGAAGTTTTCAAAGTGATCACTGTAACTAAAATATGATTACAAAGCTAAGCTACAGATATACACAAATTGCAAGATACAAGCTACAAAATTAAAGACTGCATGATGGTGACTGACAACTGTGCTTGACACAATGCTAGTCCTCATAGACCATAAAATAAACCCATGAGGAAAGCTCTGAACCAGTAGTATTGGGCCTGCCTTAACTCCAGAAATATATATCCACCCCTTTTATTTTCCAAAACTTGTGCTAAGTACACTGCTTTTCTAGGGCCTGCATCTGGAAGATAGTATTTTCTCATTTGATAGATTCCTTCTATTTTTTTGAGAAATTAACCCAAAAACATATGAACAGCAGAACCATACCAAAGCACTTATAAGGTCTAAGTATGACTAATATGAATAGTTCCATAGCTAAGAGCATGATTGCTTTTTCCTTCATACTCACTACCCAGCATGCTACCACACTATATGAAACACATGTGCTGTCCAGGGTAATTTACTGGTGGCATGGAGTTGGAATAATTGAGCAAGGGAAGAGTCAGTTTTGATGATACTTTTTGGATCATATACAAATGTTTTGCTTGAACATGATCTGGCCCACTTTTCAAAGAAACAAGTCAAGAACATGTAGATTAAATTTTGTAAGTGAACTTGCACATCTTGGGGTACATCATAATGAGACTATAAAGAAAAAAAGAAAAAAAGAAAAAAATTAAAGTAACTTCACTCATCTGAAATACTAAATATAGTTGAGTGGCCTGTCAGTGGAATATTGTGCCTATATTTGATCATAGGTGCTAGAATCCTAAATTTGTTGGCGAAAATTAAAAATTCTGCCAACAGGCCACAAGACTTAGGAGGGTATAGTTTCAAATAACATAAGCTGCACTTTCTTCTGTGCAAGATTCTATGTGCACACTATGTGTAATACTTCTGTATTTGAATGAAACAAACTATAGGCATAAGTGAGCTTTATTTAACACCAGGGAGCTTGAAGAAAAGACAACAATACATGCTGATGCATTATAGATAACTATAGCCTCTCCAAGGCTTTAATAATCCTGTCAGTCGAATGAGAATGATAAATAAAGCAGCTGCATCAATGGGTATTTGATTTAGTAACTCTGTATTAGTCATCTTCCCAAGGTATATTTAAATTTTAAAGGTTTTCATGAATGCCCTAAATACCTGAGTACTGTTTCTCTCTCTAATCAGTATTTATCTCCTCTGTACCAATGTCGAGCCATCCAAAAAATTGCTTCAATTTCTACAGAGATGCCAGTGACTGCTCAGGCTAAGGAAGCAGTACACAAGTCTTTAAACTCTGGATCCTAGTCTTTCTCTATATGGATTTTTTTTTTTTTTTTAATGACAGAGCTGGAGCAGAATGCTTTTGCTTCCCCCTTATGGTAAGTTGAAGAGAACTCTAGGAGGAAAGCTGTAAGCTGAAATATTTGGAGTATCCACATGACAGGGAAACAAATCACTGATCTCTTAGAGCTGAATACTGAAGATCTGTTGTATAGAAGGATCTTCACATCACAGAATTTGAGAACCTGCTCATCGCCCTGCCCTGGCCCTTTCCCCAGTGACCAAAACCAGGAGGATTGGCAGGTATTGTAGAAATGTCCAGTATTAATATCCACTTATCCAGCAATAGATTATTCTTCCAGAAAAAGTGTTAGAGTGTGTACAAGACTCTCAAATTGTCCCAAAATTAAGACTGTAGTTTTATTCAATATCATGCCATTCTCTAAACCACACTATTTTTGACACTTAAGCTTTATAGTAAAACTACAAGAAAAAAATCTGATTCCTATATTTACTAAAAGCTGATTCAGCAAGAACTTCACGTGATATTGTGACAGCATTTTTAAAATTTGAATCCTGACACATCACAGGAAGAAAATTTTCTAGTCTGTAGAAATTCAGTTCTAATAATTGACAAGTGCAGCCAAGTAAGTTATTCTTCTAGCAACAGACTGGCAGTAAAGATAGTGTTACACTCCTGCTACAATTTTATGCATCTGCAAATTATAGTAAACCAGAGCTGGCTTATTTCAAACCAGGAATGAATTTTGTCCCTATGTTTTCAATATCAGAAGCATTCAAGTTATCACAGCATGAAATAACAGGTTTTTAATACTGCAGTGGATTTTATGCTGTGGAAATTGCTACATGATGCAGTGGTGACATGTTTATATAGAACACTCATAGGAAGGATTACACAAATCATGCATGTCAGCAAAATGGAAAGCATCTGTTTAGGCTGTGGCATGCTGCTAAGGCTCTCTCAACTGCCAGTTTGTGATATGGTGCACAGCCCAGTTGGAGTCACAACAGCAAAACGGTGACAGATTTTCATGTCACTGCCTACTGCATAAGCTGGGCAGCCTTCTGATGGTAGCTGCTAACATAAAAGCAAGATCAGATCACCTGCATTCTGCATAGAGAACAGGCAATCAATCTGATATCAAATGTTTCAAGGGACAGTATTAGAGCCTTGTTTTCAGTTTTTATATAGAAACACGTTGAGGCTTGATTAATGATCAAGGGATGAAAAAATTTCCTCTGAACCACATTAAAAAAAAAAAAAAAAGGCAAACAAATCACAACACACTCAAACCCCAGAAAGTACAGACACTTAACTACTGAAGCAGTATTACATGCAAGATCCATGTCTTTACAAAATCCATTTACAGGTTTCTGGACTAAACACCCTACAAGAATACTTAAAAGCCTACATAATGCTCCAGAGTATTAGCTTTGCTTTTGGACCACCAGTTTAGCTGACACAGAAAAGACTAGCTGTATAAGACTTCACACATCTAGACACATTGTTCTATTTAAGTCAGCATTGACTTGCACAAAAAAAAAAAAAAAGTTGGCTACAAATCAGCTGATTCAGATGACATCTTATGAATTAAGTAGTATTACTTTCAACAGAAGTCCACCCACTATTGGTCAAGCCAATCTTTTCTGGGATCATGAAGGGGAAAGGAGCTTTGCCAACGCAAAAAAAAAAATAAAAGGAAAAGCAAAGCAGGACATAGAATCTACAGGAAGTTTACATATGAACAGATCTTCAATTAAATCTAAAGGGTGTTGACTACTCCTTTAAAACTTAAGCCAAAATCTCAAGTTCCGCAGTCCAGACATAGTTATACCTTCTCGGAGTATTATTTTTTTTTTTGAGTCACTTCACACTAACATTTAGAGATGAATGGAACTGTTATGGAAACCCAATCATAGCAATACTAGACTCTAAGTTTAGTTTTCTATTACTGTAAGAGACTCAGAACACACAGAGTGCTTTAAAAAGGTCTCTGAAACTGTTATAAATAAGTGTATGACTTAGGCCTGAAGGAAGAACAGCTGGACAATTTAGGATCCTCCCATATTTTAACTCATGGTGATGTCATAATTTAGAGTTCTTGGAAACTGTCAATTCAACATTTAAGCCACATCAATAACATTAAATCTACTACATATCTCTATTGGCTTAAGCACCAATTTAATTATTATTAAGGGGAACACACAGAACTCTTAATTATAAGAAGTCACATGAGCATTCTCAGAATGTTTTAAAATAATGTACTTTGAGAGTTTAAGAGAGTTTCTAAAGATACTATCTCCTTTGCACACTCTGAAAGCTTTACAATACATTGGAAAGACTGCTCTGCCATTAAGTGTTTCACAGTGCAGATTTGAAGGGGCTCCTTTAGGGTTATGAAACAGCATTTCATTTCCATGTTAAAAAAAGTTGGCTTGGGAGGGCCTTCTAAGTTTTGAAGATGAGGCATTTTATAAAATTTTAGTATGAAAAGGTAAGATCAGTCAAAGAAGGTTTAAGTTGAAGTATATTTCAGATTGCTTAATCCTTTCATTGTTATGCAAGTGTATTTCATAACCTTATTTGAGGAATCAAAGAACAGTTTTAATACTAACAATGGTCTCAGTCTGACAGCTAATGCTAACCCAAGTGTGCATCATGCCCTCCTTCAACACTCCAATTTATGTAACTCCACACCACTATGGGTCTAAAAATAAACCACATGGGAAAACAAGGTTTAGATGGACAAAAAGAGTAAGACCACATACTTGTTCTCCCTGATTAGCATCTGCTAGTTGTGGAGACAAAACCATCCCAGAAACCATAGTTAAGATTTTCTTACTTCTACAGCCAGCCCCCTAAGAAAGCTATGGGGACAAATACACAGGATTCCTGAAAAAGTGTTTTTGGCTTGATTTCTTGAGAAATCTTCTTTGCCTTTCCTCCCAGCCTTCAAAAGGAACAATTTGCCTCCAAGGCAATTCAAACAACTTTTTCAGCAGGGGTTTTAAAGATTTTTTTTTTTCAGAAATGCGCAAGTTTGCTATTGTAACCATCATTAAAACAGCATCTTAAAGCTGCTAATGTGCTGGTGGAAGAGTATGTGAGGAAGACTGAGAAGCCATTCATTAACAGTAACAACCTTTAAGTAGATTCAGAGATTATTGCTTATAAAGGATTTAATATCCAAAGCTACAGAAATGGCCACAAGACTTAGAACTCTGGACTCTAGGAGGATACAGTTGATTTAAAACTATTTGTTAACAGTCTTAATACCAGCATTCCTGTTAAACAGAACAGCCTGTTCAAAACAAGAAATACCCAAAGCAGTGATCCTACAAGTAAAAAAGAACAAGTGCAAGGAGATAGGAGTTCGGCAACAGCAGCTAATTTCCTAAAATTAATTACCAAAAAGGGCAGCAGAAAGGAGTTTATAGTTACCCAGAAGTGTGCGTGACAGTTAACCATCATGGTCCTCTCAATAAGCTCATCAGGACACTCCAGAAGATGGTGCCCAGAGACCACACCAGCATTGTTAACCAGGACAGACACCTCGCCAACCTCCTTGCGGACCCTCTCAGCTGTCAAGTAGACATTCTCTCTTTTGCCCACATCACAGGTGTACGTGTAAACTTGCAAGTTGCAATGGGGCAGCACATCTTTCTCTCCATCTCCAGCTACTAAAGAACACAGATAAGACAACAGAAGGGGTGGGGGGCAATAAAGTTCTTGCTCATATTTTGACATTCAAACAAGTAGTCAAGCAGAAACAGCAAATAAAATTCCAAACCACTAAAACTTCTATTTACTTCGGTGTCACTGCAGTACACCAGGAGTCAGCTATTTACTATCGCTGCTAGGTGTTTTAGGAAAAGCTGCAGGTTTTAAAGCCACTGCTGGAGTCCGAGGCTCCGTGAAGCAGCTCTGCGCTCACCGCTGCGGGCACAGAGCCGGCTCCGGCTGGCAAAAGCACCGTCGGGGCGTCTGATACCCCTGCTCCTAGCGGGCTGCAGCGCGGAGCCGCTCTCAGGGCCCGCCGCAGGTGAGCGCTGCTCCGGGCTGGACCCGCCGGGCGCGCAGCCCCGGTTCCCTCTTCCCCGGGCCGGGCAGGTGAGCGCCGGGGGCGGCGGGGACAGCGCGGGGAGCCCCGCCGCTTACCTCCGGCGGCGGCCGCCTCCTCGGCCATCTCCCGGTAGATGTGCCGCACCATGCCCGCCGTCTCCTCGTTGCTCTGCGTGTTGATGTCCCACAGCACCAGAAGCGCCCGGCGCCGGGCAAACTCCAGGGCGAAGAGGCGGCCCAGGCCGCTGCCCGCCCCGGTGATCAGGCACACCTGCCCCGCCACACTTTTCTCTTTGGGCCGCACCAGCCACTTGGCCGCGGCCAGCACGAACGCCCAGAGCACTCGGAAAGTCACCACGAAGAACTCCAGCAGGATGTTCATGCTGCCGGATCGCGGGGCCGGCGGCACGGAGCCTCCTCGCCGCCCGGCTCCCCGACCTGGAGCCGCCGCTGCCCGGGACCACCCGCTGCGGGCACTGAGGGAGGCTCCGCTCACGGGGGTCCCGCCGCCGAGCTCCCCCTCTCCGTGCCGCTGGCCCTCGCAGCACCACGCCCCGCCTCAGTCACACAAGCCGAGGACGGAGCCCGGAGACGGCGCTGCCTGCCTGCCCGACTGCCGCCTCCCCGTCCTGCCCCGTCCCGCCCGCGGCCCCGCTACTGGCAGTGAACATCTTGCCCGCTCGGCCCCTCTATATAGGGCGGACCAGGCGGCCGAGCCCCTCCCCCGGGCCGGCCCATCCCGCCCCGCATTCCCGGGACCCTCCGCCCCCGGCCCGCTTCGCCCCGCCGCCGGGGGAGGTCCCCGACGGGAACGGGGACGGGGCGGTCGGTGCTTCGCGCTGCTCGAGCGGGCGTCCCGGCGGCTCCAGCCCGCCCCAGCCCGCCCCTGGCGTGCGGACTACAAGTCCCGGGGTGCGCCGCGCCCCGCCCGAACGCCATCTCGGCTGCGATGCCGCAGCGCGGGTTAGAGGAACACGCACGGGTGCTAAAGGTTCGTGCTCCGGGCTAGAGACGCAGGGAAGCTGGAAGCGCCTGGGAACCACCGGGTCCCCGCAGGATGCACGATGCCCGCGTGCCTGGATCCTCTGCTGAGCTGTGAGAATGTGCTGAGGAAAACCCTCATGGTTTCTTCTTGGTCTGTCAGCCAAGTACAGAGGTCACTGATAGCTCACCCGCCGCTGACTGAAATAGGAGCTCACAGGTGCCGGCACACGGAAAGTATTTTCTTCTGTGTGATAACAGCGGCCGCTCCCTGTAGCTGGGCACCCTGCGGCCACCCGGCGCCGGAGCATCCCGCTCCTGGGCATTTGCCAGTTCCAGAAGATGAGGACCAGAGAGTGCCTTTGCGATTTCCCACACATGGGTCTGCAGGACTCATCCCACTGCCTGTGCTCGCCTGCAGCCGTGTGCTGCGCTTTCTTCCCTGTGTAGCCGCCAGATTTCAGAAAAGTTGTTGGAACTTTGTGAACGCTGCCTCTCGGATTGAGCAGAAATTCGAGTTCAAAAGTTTCGGAAGAAAGTGCAGACAACCTCTTTCTTCAGTAGATATTGCAGGTGTTTTTGCGTGCTGATTTTAATCCCGCCCTTTATAATACTGCTAATGACATCAAGTGATACAATGCGTGTATTAGCATAAAATAACACTATAGTAAAAAAAAAAATGAACATTGATACACTTGTAACTAGGATCCAAAGCACTCTCTAACGTTCTCAGGCATTAGTGCTGTGCGACACCTCTGCGTGCTGTCAATTGGCAACAGATAAAGTCAGTAAACGCAGAGCTCGGCATTCCTCATCCCAGCCCTGCCGTCTACGCGGATTTTTTACACCGGACAGTCTTTTGCTGCTCAGAGTTCCACTAATTTCTCTTATTCCCGTAGGTGTGTAACGATGTGCCGGTGTCTCCCTGGGTGATTGTAGGAGCACGGGTAGGCGCGCACAGGATGAGATTTACGAGCCGCAGCCTTCAGCAGCCTTCCAAGCTGCTGCGCTGGGTAGCGCTGCTCCCCGAGCCGCCCTCCCTTCTCCACAGCGCAGTTACTGATTCCGTATGGCGAACAGAAAAGATGTCCAGCCTAATGAAAACACATGCCGGCAGAAACGGAGCCCGTGGTTCCCATTTGCCCGCGCGTCCCGGGGAACGATCCTGCGGGCAGCATTCCCCCCTCAGCCCCCGTGCCCGCCGCGGTACTGAGCGCGGGCGGGAGGTGGCGTCCGTAGGCACTAAGGAGGGGGTTTGAGGCTGAAATAGGGGACATCCTGCCTCATGCAAAACGCCTGGCAGCCCCATCACCGCAGAGCTCGTTCTCAGCCTCCTGCAGGGAAGGCTGGGTCTGGTGGCGGAGCGGTTCCCGGGACACAGCCCGTGCTCGGGGCACAGCCGGTGCCGGGACACAGCCCGTGCTCGGGACACAGCCGGTGCCGGGATACAGCCGGTCCTGGGATACAGCCGGTCCTGGGATACAGCCAGTGCTCAGGACACAGCCGGTGCTCGGAGCACGGCCGACTCCAGCCCTGCCGGGCGGAAGCAGTTCCCGGACGCTTTTACCTCAGGCACTCGCCGGACACCCTTTCGCTCGCACGGCGGTCAGGCACAACGACGGACGTCCAAACCCGGGGTCCTGCCGGCGGGCAGGGCCTCGCCTGCGCGGACGAATGAGCTAAGAGAGGGCTGCGCATGCGCACCTCTCTCTCTTCCGGCGCTCACCATGGCGGACAAGGAGTGAGTCCCGTCCTGCCCGCTGCCATCCGCCGCCATCCGGCGCCGCCGCGCCGCCCAACCCCTGCCTACACCGTCCCTGGGGCTGCCGTGCCTCCGCCAGGGCTGGGAGCGGTGGGAGGGGAGGGACCGGCGCGGCGGAGATGGAGCCGCCACCGGCCCGGCCCTTCCGCAGGCGGCGGCTGCGGCCCCCGGCCCTTGGCGGGGTGGGGAGGGAGAGCGGGCCCCGAGCGCCGTCGCCGCCGGGAACGTGGGGCCGGAGCGGCGAGTTCCTTCGGGCTGGGCGGGCGGGCGGGCGGGCAGGGCTGTGTGGGAGTTGGAGCAGGGAGTGATTGTCCGCTGGGCTGGTGTAAGCGCTCGTCAGGGTGATAGTGGCTCTGTAAACGCGGTTCTGACAAGTTTTGTCGCATTAAGAATTTAAAATATCCGGGACTAGAGGGGATGGGACAGAAAGTGATGTTGAGGAAGTTCTGCCTGAAGTTGAGGAGGAGAAAGTTTACCGTACGGGTGACCACGCACTGGAACAGGTTGCCCAGGAGAACAGTTGCCCAGGTTTTGAACACCCCCAGTGAGTGCCCACTCAACTGGGGATGTTCAAAACCATCTGGATGCAATCCTGTGCTATGTGCTCTGGGGTGCTCCTGCTTGAGCAGCGAGGTGGGACCACCGTGATCCCTTCCAACATCACCCACTCTGATAATCTGAGCAAGTTGGGAGTCCCGTGAAATAAATTTCACAGTGCTGCTAAAGGAGCTTTTCCTGTTCAAGCACCTGTTGAAATGTTCACTGGTCATAGAGAAGTCACCTCGGAACAGCTTTGTTTTGTTGCCGGTTGTGGCAAAGTAGGACAAGTCTTTGTAGTTAGGGTTGTGTGCAGCTCTGGTTGGTCTGTCAGGGTTTCTTGTCTGGTACCAAATGGGAATGGTGCAGGCTCTGAACCAGAAAATCACCCAGTTCAGTCCCAGGGAACTGTCCTGGGGGGGTTGTTCCGGGCTTGGGAACAGTGAGGATAAGGAGGACGCAGTGAAGTGGCTCAAGGTAGCGAGGCCTGCACACGTGTTGTGTTTGAGACTTTTGATGTTTGTTGGGTGTCATGTCATTGAGTTTCTTCCTACCAGCTAAAAGCTTTTCTTTCTTGTTTTCATTTAGAGTAAAGAAGGTGCCCTCTGTGCCTGAGAGCCTGCTGAAGAAGCGGCAGGCCTATGCGGTCATGAAAGCCAAACGTCAGAAGAAGATTTTGGCTATAAAAAAGGTGAGTATTCTCTGATCCCGTGACTCAGATTGCTTATCTGCTGCAGTAGCACTTGCTGCCATTGCTGTTGCTACTGATGTTATGCAGTACCACAGCATGTTGATATTCTCTTAATGTTTTGGATTAAAATATGCTTTTAGTGGCTGACAGCAAAGTTCTGGGCAGAGTTAAGGGTAAAGTGTACAGTTGTCTGTAACGTTGAAGTTAGTCTTGTACGGGGCAAGATGTTACAGCCTTTGTGAGGGTCAGCTTGATGAGTGATCAGAGAATCCTAGAACTGTGGGAGGTTGGAAGGGACCTTAAAGATTATTTAGCTTCAGCCCCCATGCCGTGGGCTGGGACACCTTCCGCTAGACCAGGTTGCTCAAAGATCCAGTCCAGCCTGGCTTTGAACACTGTTAGAGTTGGCCCATCCACAGCCACATGGGGTAACCTGTTCCAGTGTCTCACCATCCTCACTATGAAGAATTTCTGCCTTATATCTAACCTAAGTTTTCCATCTTTAGATTTGTACCCATTACTCTTTATCACCACAGTGCTGATGAAGTGTCAGTGATACAGTGCTGATGAAGAGTCAGGAATGATGACATTGGTTGCTGTGGAACAGCCTGCCAGCTTCTCTGGAGCATCACTGAGGGTTTTGAGCTGTGTGATACTGATCTGTGTTACTTGGGGGAAGTTCTAGAGTCTGGCATGTTACTTAAAGGCGATTTTCACGTGTTAAAAGGCATTTTCTGACTTGAAGCAATTTCCAATTTATTGCAGTACCGCAAGGCACAAAGGAAGCTCATCTATGCAAGAGCCCAGGCTTACCACAAGGAGTACAGGCACATGTACAGGCAGGAGATCCGGATGGCCAGGATGGCCCGGAAAGCTGGCAATTACTATGTCCCAGCTGAGCCAAAACTGGCCTTTGTGATCAGGATAAGAGGGTAAGGTTGGCTACAGGTATAAGCAGTTTTATGTTCAGAAGTACCAAAGTTGGCTTTCCTGTTACTTCTCTGTTTTGAGGGCTTAAATACATCAAGAAGATAAAGCCTTCTACCAGTGGCTTGAGGAGTTGTTGGCAGATATTGTACATGCCCTTGAGGTGTGTTTAATTAAGGGCTAAATCATTTTGCTGCCTGCTATCTTTAGGAATCCCTGATTTTTAAGAAGACAAGGCTCAAAATACAGGCAGACAGTTATTCTTTCTCACCTTTAACTTGATAAAATTACATGCCCCTATTCCCAAACATTCTGCTGAGCTGTTCTTCAAGTGTTTGTTTCGTTCTACTTTGGTAAAGTGTTACCGAAAACTAAAAAAGAGGTGTGATTGAAAGAATTATGTTCAGGACAGCTCAAGGCTAGTTCTAAATTGTTTTAGTATAATACTTCAGTTCTTTTCATGGAAATACACGTTTTAACTTCATACTGAAATATATAATTTAGTAAGCTTGCTTTGTGTAATTCATGAAATCTCTTTTCATATGGGAAGAGTGCTGTTGTGTTTTGGGGTTGTTTCTTTAACCTGATACCTAGTGTTTCTGGCATGTTGCTAATTTAGGCTGTTTCACTTCCTTCTTCAGTACCAATGGTGTCAGCCCAAAGGTTCGAAAGGTTCTGCAGCTCCTTCGCCTGCGGCAGATTTTTAACGGCACCTTTGTCAAACTGAACAAAGCCTCTATCAACATGCTGCGGATTGTTGAACCCTACATTGCCTGGGGGTGAGTGAAAGGCACAGTTGTACCTACTCAGGGTGCAAGTGTTGGGTGGGTTTTGTATTTTGCTATGCTAGACTTGCCAAGGCTTTTTGTCTTCTGTGTGCTTTGCTGTCTTTGAATGGAAAACGTGGTTAAGACAGTACTTTAAAGGTAGTGGCTGCTAGATAGGATTGCACTCTCATACTGGTGTTCTTGGGAACTTGGTGTGAGATTTGCATCTCTGTTGCTTTTGTGTTTACGTGTGGGACATGGTGAAATAATCTTTAGTTGTTTGGTATGGAAGTCCAAATCAGGGATGTTAACATTACTGTGAAACGTGGCTTGCAAAGACTTAAAATTCTTTCTCCGAACGTGACTGTTCCAGTTACCCCAACCTAAAGTCTGTGCATGAGCTGATCTACAAGCGAGGTTACGGCAAGATCAACAAGCAGCGCATTGCCCTGACTGACAACCGCCTGATCCAGAAACGCCTTGGTAAATTCTGCTGAGCAACATGGGAAAGCCAGCTGCTTGCCTCAGGCTGATCAGTGCTGAGCTGGGAACTGTCCTTTAGTGTCACTGGAGTACACTGCTGTTTAGTTATGATCTCTACTCCTGTCTTAATTGCTTAATACAAAGCAAGCTGGGAGTAACTTCCATCGTAAAGTATTGAAAACGGGTGTAAAGAACCAAATTTTAGCCTTTTAAATTTGTAATGTTAAATGTAACCTCCTTAACCTTTATGAGGTCAGTAGGTCTTTGAGTAAGGAAAAAGTGGTGTAGCATGAAAGAGTCATCTTGGAACTTTCAGACTTAAATATTAGACATTTTGTCTTTGACTTTTGTGACGTGGTAAACAGACATTTTAGACTTCTTTTAAAAGAACTTGGCTGTGGTCAGTATATTCAGTAAAAGTGAAGCGTGGTGAGCACTTGGGATAAGGGCTGTTCTGGGAAGCTCCCTTCTCTTGCAGTCATGCCAGAATGAGTGAAAGTGACCACTCAAATCTGTTTTTTGGCACTTGATTTGCATTTTGCTTCAGATTAGGCTGTGTCATTCCTGTTCCTTTTCCTGTGAAGTGGATTAACATCCTGAAGGTATTCTGTTGTAATCTCTTTCTAGCACTGTTTTATGAGAGTTCACTTGTAACATGTTGCTGAAGGCTCTGGAAAGGCAGTAAGGAAGCATGCTGTAGCATTTTTCAGCAGCCTAACTTAATAGCTAGTGAATTTCTCTGAGTAAGACATAGGAGTGGTTTAGGTGTATTTAATCTAGCGTTTCTCTGAAGAATAGTCTGTTTTCCTAAGACTCAGTAAGTGCGGGTTGTTTTTTGTTGTTCCTCACTGCTGGCAGCAAATATTTTAACAGTTGAAACTGATGGCTCTTGCCAAATGTGCCATCTAAATGTTGACTTGGCTGCAGCTAATCCATTTTAATTGGAAAAGTCAGTCATTCAGTTTCATGACAAAGTGAGTGGTTTCTGACTTCCTGAAGTTTATCAAAATAAGTAGGCATGACAGAAACAACATGATAATTTGTATTTTGTTATTGACCAGTGCTTCTGAAGTCTTTCTGAAAACTGTGTCTGAATTTTAGGAAAGCTTGGCATCATCTGCATGGAAGATGTGATCCATGAAATTTACACCGTTGGCAAGAACTTCAAAGTTGTAAACAACTTCCTTTGGCCCTTCAAGTTATCCTCTCCTCGGGGTGGAATGAAGAAGAAAACAATCCACTTTGTGGAAGGTGGGGATGCTGGTAACAGAGAAGACCAGATCAACAGACTCATAAGGAGAATGAACTAATGGTGAGATACTGCCCAAGGCTATCAACTGTTCAGCTCTGCAGGCTGCTGTCATTATTTGTCAGACATTCAAGTTTAATAGATACTCACTTATTCTTGGGTGGTACCTACAGTATAAAGCTACTTGAACAATACAGTGTTCTCGTTTTATTTTGGAAGTCTTACCAAAGCTTAAACATTTGAGAGGTTAAATTGTCGGTGTAGGTGATATCTTTAGGAAATACAATCATTACCAATAATTTGTTTCAAAGCCTTATTTTGGTGTTATGTTGGGAAGCCTTGAGACCTTGGCTAAAACTTTCAAGTCTCATTAATGACCTGTTCATATGACTAAAGTTTTGTGATTGTAATTACTGTTCTTTTCAGGTTTTCTAGAAAAGCCTGATTAGGACTGGTCTAAATTTTCAGCTTGTTCAAACTTCAGAATGACTCATTTAAGGCTTTCATGTATAGTGACCAAGTTGGTAATTTTGAAAGACTGATTTGCCCATTTGAGTAGTCTGTTCTTTAGAAATGAGAAGGTTTATTAACACTTACAGTGATTTGACAGTGACAGTTGAGTCCTAAAGGTAGGACCTTCTCCAAAAAATATCTTATCTATTTTTGTCACTCTGCTGTTCCTGCTTTGGTGAGATGTCTGCTGTTCAAAGCCAACACTTTCTTCAGAATTCTTGTACTTTGCTTTCCTTTTTAGACACCAGGCTACCTTCAGTAGTGCCCATATCTTAGTTTCAGTCAAATATCTTTTTGGTTTGACAGGTGTGCTGGAATTCAAGAAAACTTCATTGTGTTAGGGTGTTTGGAAAGGATATCAAAGACCCAATTTTCCCCAAACTAATTCCTCCAAAGTCAAAATGGTTTTTTTTGTTGCCTTGTTGGTGTTTCTTTGGGGTAGGGTTTCATTTGTTTGGTTGTTTTTTTGTAGAGTTCTGTTTTTTTCTTTTAGATCAGATACACAGTTTAGTTACAAATTTCTTGCTGCAGAGGTTTGGTTCGTAAAAAATGGGTAGTGTTGTGACTTAACAGTTTAAAACAGGTGCCAGTTGCATTTGGATGAGTTCTCAGAAATTAAAGTTTCTGAAGGGAAGGAAATTTTACATTGTTTTGTTTTACTCTTTTTTTTTTTTTTCCCCAAGTCTTATAAAAATATTCTTATATCCAAGGCACAGCAAATTGAGCTCATTGGGGTCTGCTTTCTGTCCAAGGAGCTAAAGGAGACCTTGGAAATACTTTCCATTTGATTGACAGCGTTAATTCTTGAAGCTTTTCTTGTAGGCTGCTGATTTCCTCAGTTCAAGCTCCTTGCATGTTATGCTGTTATCACCCATCTGTGAAGTCAGCAGAGTTTTAAAGCACCAGTTACATTGCATGTGGAAATTCCAACTTCAGGAAAACAGTTCTTTACTGGAGACAGTGGTCTTGAAAAGCTTTTTACCTCAACTATGAGAAGATGTTGGTAACTCTGAGAAGCAGAATTGCTGTAACATTTAGTGCCTGGGGTGATGTTAAGTTACCCACACTGCTGTTCTTGTAGAAATTTTCCTGCTTGTGGCAGAAGCTTGAAAGTTCAGTATTGGCAGATGTGTTCTTGAGGTCAGTGCATAACCAAGGCTGAGGAGGACTGTATGCTCCTGTCTGATTTGTGAGCATGATGCTGTTTTTAATGGAAACACTGCAGCTCTTTTGTCAGTGTAGATCCTTTCTCCTCCATCTTCCCTGCTAAACATCAGAAGTATACTGGTAGTGTTGTTTTGTAGAAGATGGGAAGCTCCTAGTTCTGCATTGCAGTTGTAAATGCCTGTGAGGGTTGGATTATTGGCAGAGAAACAAGGGATATTCATTCATCTGGTTGCTCATGTTTTTCATTGGACTTGTATGCATATGCATCCCATATAAGTGGTATACATTAGAGCTTTACTTCATCTTTTAATTTTGGAAGTGACCTTGCAGTTTCTTATTTTATGCTTATAAGCAATTGTTATGCTTTTCCTGCAGACTTAGATGACTGATGGTTCTTGTCTCTTCAACTTTCTTTTCCTGCTGTTGTGAATAGAGTGCATGTTTAAAATTCAAGTAGCCTACATGTTGAAAATAAAAGAATGTTGTAGTTTCTACTGAGGCCATGGGCAAACTGAAGTAGTAGGTTCAGGTGACATACTGGCAGTACTCTCCAGGTAATGTCATTATGAAGGGCTGTGTATCTGAAGAGGAGTATTCCTCTTTCCTGTACTATATTCCTTTTCCTCTCCTATAAGTAGATAGTTCCAGGCTATTTGTCTTTATTTCGTATTCTATTTGTCACTTATTTCTTTAGTGATAGTCTCAAGTGAATGAAAAAAATCAAACTGCCAGTACTGATTCCTTCATATAGACTGGGAGGAAAGAGCATAGTACTTGAAGGCAAATGTTTACAATCAGTATTGGCAACATACTCAACTTCATCAATTTTTCAAGCAAGCTTTACAGGAACTGGACCCAAGTCTGCTTTTTTTGCTTTCATTTTTGTTTGTATTTCAGTCTCTGAAATATGCCAAAAATGAGAGTTCAGCAAAAGTTAGAATATGCACAATGTCTTGGCATGTCTTTAAATATCAAGTGTAGGTATTAACGGTTCAAGGTAGAAATGTTTATCCTGTTAGATCTGGTACTCAAAATCTCTGTTTTCAGTAAAGAGATGTTAATGTAGAAGTTAGTTGCCATGTGTGAGACTACTGCAGTCTTAAATCCAGTGAAATGAGTGTTTTCAGCCAAAATTACAGACTAAAAATGTATTATTTTTTCATGTGTCCAGAGTTGTTTTCGACCTACATGTGCCTAATGATACCTTTATCTTTTTTGCTCGCAGGTAAAGATGCCCAGCTGCAATATTTCAAAGTCTGGTCTATTAATAAAACAGTCTTGCACAAAACAGTCTGTTGTCTCGATTGGTCTCTTTGTGATGCTCTTCCGAAGTGGTGGCATTTTGTCAGGTTCAGTTTGCAGTTGTGTTTCAAAGAGCCGTAACTGGAATTAGCAGTATGTACATATTGCTTTATCTTCATTTGGAGAAAGAAAATTTGGAAGGATTTTTGCAGGTAACAGATGAGATTTTGGGTTGCAATAATAAATGACAACACTGAGCTGTGTGCTGTTGAGTGGGCAGGGTTCCTGCTTAGTTGTGCACCAGAAAGCTGTGTGAAAATCTTTTTATGTAAAGAAGCCACAAGTGTAAATCTGTTCTTAACATCTTAAGTTCAGAGAATCTAAGAGTGGCCGAAGTTGGAAGGGATCTTAAAATCTGTTTTCAGTTCCCCTGCCATGAACACCTTTAACTAAACCAGGTTGTTCAGAGCTCCATCCAACCTGGCCTTGAGCACTTCTAGGAATGGGGCATCCACAGCTTCTCTGGGCAACCTGTTCCAGTGCCTCACCACCCTCACAGTAAAAAATTTCTTCCTTAAATCTAATAAAATGTACTCAAAACTTGCACCTTGTTCTGTCCTTACATACCCTGGTAAAAAGTCCCTCTCCATCTTTATTGTAGTACACGTACTGGAAAGCCATGATTAGGTCACCCTGAAATCTTGTCCAGGCTGAATCTGGTTCTTTCCATCTTTCCTCATGGGGGAGGTGCTCCGTCTCCCTAATCTTCCCAATGGCCTTCCTCTGGACTTTCTCAAATAAGTTGATGTCTTTCCAGTGCTACGGACCTCTGGACAATTCCAGTTTTGAACATCTTCAGGTAGTTTTTACCAAGGAAGCATAAAATACTTAATAAAATAGTAATTTTTTTCACATTCAAGGTTATTACTCAGTTGAATTACACAATTTGTGTGCAGTGTTAGACTTCAGGTACTATAAAGTGGAAGAGAACAGGGTTTATGAGGATATGAGCAGTTGCTGATAAAGGTGTAGGTGTAGCAGAGAACAGATTAGAAAGCCAGGGACTAGTAAAACACGTAACTGCATTCGAACTGATTTCTCATCTTGCAAGCACTTTACTGGAGGAGTCTTAGCTTGCTGAGGTATTTGGTGCAACTGATCAACAACAAGTTGTGTCTGCTCTGACTGAAATGGTTTTTTTCAGGTCAGGTACAGGCAAGTATTAAAACCACCAGTGAAAGATCTCCATATAAAATTCACTGTTACTGATTTTTGTCCCAATTTCTGCAAGAGCTTATTTCTGCACTTCGGTTTAAATAAAACTTAACAACAATGCTAGTTCATTAAAGTTTCTCAGAAGCTAGTTTTTAAATAACATAGAAATTTATGACGGCAGTTTTAACTAAAAATAGTTGAGTGCTTCTGTTTGTGAGTATGTTTGGACATTGGCAAAAGAGCTGAGTGTCAGTCAGTGTTTCCAGCTACTTGAACAACAGTTCTAAAACTCGAACTAAGAATTCCCCTATTGTGAGCCAAGCTCCAAAATGTAGTAACACAGCTGCTTGTGTCTACAAAAGTACCAACACCTTAGTCCATTTAAGCTACATGAACTAAATGATAAAAAAATTCAGCATTTCCTTACAGCTATTCTGTGCAAGTAATGGGACTAAAATGCTTGAAAGAGGTTTAATGCGTGAATGAGTTGGAAACCATAAATGCATTTCATTAGGCATCTTCATAAAGTGGGTTATGATAAGCTGTTTTACAAGGAAGAAAAGCAGTTTCGTGAAGTTGCTGCATGAAGAGAAAAAAATTTACAGTGAAAATTACAATAATCACTTTGTGGAACTAATTGAGTTGATTTTGTTAGAGTACAGTCTTACTTCAGTTTAGAATTGCACCAATGAATTTTGCGTGTGGAGGGGGGATGTACCCCAGAAAAGTCTGTTGACCTTGGTATCCCGGTTCATCTGTTTCAGTGGGTAGATAGTCCACTACTTCCCTACACTTTCCTGACACGCATTTTCTAGTACCTTAACAGACAAGCATTTTGTGAACATAATGAAGCCATACAAATAGATCACAGACATTGTGTGATAGGTATAGAGCATAAAAGATTAGCTCATTAAATTAATCAAGTCTGTAGGACCTTGTTTGTCTGATAAGAGTGCCCTATAGGTCCCAGATTTTGTTTAAAGGAGTACATGGACTAAAGCATTAGTGAGGAGAAAGTTAATTTCGTTTTCGTTGTACTTAGGCAACTCATTTTTCTTGCCCGCCTCTGAAATCCTCTTTCAGATAACAGCTGCAAAATGTTAGTACATAGTGTGGAAACTAATACTAAAGTATAGCTGTGTTTAAGGCCGTAATTTGGTGTAATTGATCACCTTTTATAGGATAGCTTTCAGGATTTTTGCTGTTGCCTTTCAGGCATGTCCCATAGTAGGTGTTTACAGAAACAGCTCATTATCTGATAGCTAAGGTCAGGATTTGCACTAGAAATGTGGCACAGTCTACTTATTCAATGTATGCATTTTGGAGCATTTATGAGTCAATTTAAGTTAAAATGTAGCAGACAAAGACAATCCCTAAACAAAAAATAATTCAGATCCTTTGTCAACTCTATGATAAAGTTCAGATTCTTGGAAACATGTTGTTACTCATTCACTATCCATAACTGCCAGCTGCTGACACGTTCTGAAATAGAATTTCTGTGAACTCCTCTCCCCTTTCAAAATGACCAACATCTTCCTGTTAGTTCCTCAGAACTGAAGCCAGAAGCTTTACCTAATAGCTATTGGAGAAGCAACAGGAGACTGAAATGCTAACAACTCACAAATTTTTCAGGCATGCTAGGGTTTATACACTTTCCAGTTAATTGATGCGCCTTTCTTTGCTGGTGTCCAGCTCATACAGCCTGTTTCACTATCACCAAGTGTAAAGTCATACATCTGGAAACGGAATGGGAGCCCATCCCAAGGATCAGTGTTTTGAGAGAAAGTTTGGAGGCATGATGGATAGTCAGCTGAACATCAGCCCCCACTTGGCCAAATGCAATTCTTGGATGCATTAAAAAGAGAATATCAAATGGTATGGGGGAGGCAATACTACTTTTGTTCCAGTAGTGCTTACTCTAGTGCCAAATGCAGTATCCAGTCCTTGTGCCAAAAAATCAAGCACATGCCTTGTAATACTCGCAGACCTTACTTTAAAGGCAGACATGGTTACAAAATGAGTATCTACCTATAATTGCCTCCATGAAGAAAAGTAGTTTGATAATAGAGAATTCTTTGATGTAACAAAGCTGTAATAGGATGAAATGTCTTGAAATTGAATCCAGATAAATGTTGGGCTTTAGGCAAACAATTTTAATGGAACATAATTAGACCCTGGAACACTTAACCAGTGGTGTACCAGATTCTTTGTTAGTGGTCATTTCTAAATAGAAGCTTTGGGTTTTTCTTTCTTTAAAGCATATACTATATTTCTAAGAGATTTGTTGAGGGCAGTCATGGTGCCTCTCTTGCTCAGCAGAAGTTACTGAATGCAGGCAGTTCAGGTACTTGAGAGATATGAGTTAGAGCCTTGCTTTAAGGTGTCTGGCTCCCCAGGGTGACATTCAGAATGGTGATGGTGAGTGTTACGTGCTTCACAAGAGAATTTGGACTACAAAGTCCAAGCATAGTGCACGAAGGGTGAATCACCTAAACCCCAGCATAAGCAGGGCTCAGGATACTTCGTATACCTCTATAGGCTTTGCTGCTTCTGTCTGTTTGGAATCCAGATCTGGCAGCTCTCTCCTAAGAAGTGGCACCCATGTGCTCTTTCAAGAATTGAGCAGCACTTACTGTCCATGTTGAGTCCTCAGCAAGCAGAATGGTGCTCCTGCTTCATCCAACAGGTTTGCTTATACTTAGGCAATGGGTTTGTTCAAATCATTCCTCCCGTGTCCCATTTTCCAGAAGATTGTCCTTTCCACAGAACTGTAAGTGAGAAAATCTCAGCATATGGCTCCTTATTGAAGCTGCACCAAAAGTCTAAGGCAGGCAGAAGATCAAAATTTTAGTTTAGATTAGGAAAATGCAGAGCAGACATGTATGAATCTGAAAACAGTAAAGTTTAGAATGGAACAAAATCTTAATCTCCCAAGTCCCAGGCAAAATATTCTATTTAACTAGTTTTGTCAGGTCTAAGTAGTAGTGAAAATTTCTTTGTCTTCCTGGATCTTTTGCATGGTCCAGTCTCTTCTGTAATGTTCCCATTCTTGGCATACTTCATTTTTTCTAAAAGCATTTGTACCACACCAGACTATTCCAGGCATTTTAGATCCCCAAAACGTGCAGGTTTAGATGTAAGTAAGCTTTTCTTGTTGCAGTTTTTCGTGAGTGAAAAGTCTGAAAAAGTGCTGAGCTCATGAAGTGCAAGTGCTAAGAACTAGGATGCTCAGAAACAATTTTCTACATGTAGTTTTTCGTCTGTAGATTATCACACCAGCCATTTCTAGCCCAATTGGTTGTGCTGGTTTTGCACTGATTTAAGAAAAGCTGTGATGAAAACTAAGAAACATGTGGTGAAAACTAAGTACTTGTGATCTTGGCCATCTTGCAAGTAAGAGCAAATTTTTGAAGTCTCGAGCTGTAAACAATATTCCCTGATTTATTTCTTCTAAAGATAAAAAATTTGCTTTTGCGTGTTTTTGCAGTCAGAATACTGCTAAGTATTCCTTCATTTAAGATATTAATTGCAGCAAATATCTTTTGTGATGAAGTAAGTACATACTTGGAGGAAAACAACAAAAAATAAGGGCATGTGCAATCCTAGGGCCATGGGGTGTATATGGGGAGGAAGTCACATGCAAAGTTAAGTCTGTGGTAGAGGAGGAAAAGGAGCAGAGGGAGGTGTAAGCAGCAGTGTAGCTCTTCACTTGCCTAGCACTGTTTTGGCAGTCCAGAGGGGCTGTAAATCCAGTTTAACTAGCCAGCATGTCACATGCTTTACATGCTTCCCATCCTGAGTTGCTCTGGCAGTCAGAGGCATGTTGTACAACTTAAGCAGTCCTTGGAGCCTGCCTGCAGTGTTGGATGTCTCCTGGTGAATGTGTGCTGCCCAGGCCCTGCAGCACTGTCATGGAGCTCTACCCGTGGCACATTTCCACTCCTGCTGCACTTTGTTAGGAGCTCTACAAGGATTGACATGTCTGATGGCAGCTCTTATCCACAATATTATGCTCTTTATTGCACTATAAAATCCAGTTGAAGATTTCAAGTCCTGATCACTCCAAATATCTCATGAATAGAATAGCACACTAGTACCTCATAATTTCAGCACAATGCATGTTTAGTTTTTTGATACTAATATTGTATTTCACATGTCATTATAACAAGGCCTCCAAGATAAAAAGTAGTAAGATACTGTGAGCCAAGACAAGTAGGAAAATGGGATTCAAGGAAGGGTGTAAGCATATGTGGTTTAATTTCAAAAACAGACCTTTTTCCAAGCCTCTTTAGCCAGATATTATTTAACAACTGACCTGTAAGAGTACATGTTTAATTAATAATACTAGCACCTTTTTTGTGTCAATCCTAATTTTCTAATTTTAAATACTTTTTAAAATCTGAAATGCTTTTTTAAAGTTTTGATATTCCCTCCCACTACTGAAATATGGTAGGTGAGGCCTTTTCTTTATACAAATGATCTCCTAATATACGCATACACATGTGCTTTGTGGGAGAAGCCATCAGGATTGAAAGTGCATAATCCTAGAATCCTAGAATCCTAGAATCACAGAATCATAGAACAGTATTCTGAATTGCAAGGGACCCACAAGGATCATTAAGTCTGACTCCTGGCCCTGCACAGCACCATCCTCCAGAGTCACCATGTGCCCGAGAGCATTGTCCAACCATTTCTTGAACTCTGCCAGGCTGGGGCTGTGACCACTTCCTTGGAGAGCCTGTTCCAGTGCCCAACCACCCTCCAGGTGAAAAACTGTTCTTTAATATCCAACTTAAACCTCCCCTGGCACAGCTTCAGGCCATTCCCTTGGGTCCTGTCACTGGTCACCACAGAGAAGAGATCAGTGCCTGCCCTTTCTCTTCCCCTCATGAGGGAGCTGTAGGCTGCAATGAGGTTGTCTGTGTATATTCAGTAATGATCTGTGACTGAGATGGGTTCAAATTCACACGTATAATTCCGCAGCAAAAATTACCCACACTTTTGACAAATTGAGTTTTTCTGAGTAATGGCTATGCTTTCTTTTGAAGTCAGCATTATGTAAGGTTCGAATTATCCTACTGGCTTGAATATCTTTTGGTCTATAGACATCTATCATGGATATTAAATAAATTTAGACCTGATCTAAATACAGAGTTTCCTTGCCCTGACAAAATGTGCGTTACTCTGAACAGGCACAGTAAGAGAATTGTAAGAGACAATTTTGGCTGCTGTAGTCCTGCAGGACTGAGCTTGTGGTAATGCTTTAAATACCAGTTTGGGTACCTATCTGCAAAGGGAACTGTGTCCAGAGCAGGTCTGAGCCAGTGGTTTTCAGCTGGAGTGAGAGTTGGTCTAGACAAGCAGACGGGAAATATTCCTGGACTGCTCCCTCTTAGCTCTGCTCTTTTTCATTTGTTCAAATGAACAAGACCCTCTTTTGACCATCACTCACTACTTGATTTTTTTAAACTTAAATTTGCTTTATTTCTTACAGGTTTTACCCCTGTGTTTTGTGAAAAGCTGTGAAAAAACAAGGGTATGAAAATGAAATAACACTGTGATTTCTATGCCTTCCCGTAACATGTTCATTTAAACCAAGCCCTTTGATTCTTCACTATACAAGTAATATAGATTAAAAATTTGTTGTGTCAATTTGTTGTGTAACTCTGAGATAAATTTGCAGAGTTTTTGTTCTGGATGCTGTACTAGCACTTTCTGGAAGACTGTTGTTGTACTGAAGAAACTATAAACTAAAATAAGTGGAGCTTGTAAATCAAGTGATGGAACATACATGTGATCTTTAAAATATAATCTTGGTGAATCATGTTACATTAAAAACATTGATATGCAGTTAGATTTAAATCCACTTTTTGCTAAATGCCTCAATTACTACTGGTTTTGTTCACTCCCTTGTCACTTTCTTTTTTGCTTTCACAAAGCATGCATGATTGAGCAAAAGAGGCTATTTCTGCCTCAGTTATACTTTTTAGAATGCAAATTTTGATTCTTGTGTTTAGTTTCTTCTCATGTTTTCAATCTGAGTCTTCCTGAACCAAAATTTTGCAATGGGAATGAACTTCTCCCGGCTTTTGCTCAGAAGCTCAACTTTTGAAGTGAATGTATTTTTTTAAACGGTAAGCTATTACTTCTGAAATAAACCAAATAAGTATATTCAGTTTTTCGTCTTATTTTTATGTGAGTTTTTTAACAGTACGGATACAGGTGAGTGTGTAACAGTTGTCCTGCATGGGAAATGGACAGAAATTTGTAGGCAAAGCCTGTGTATCCCTGAAGAAAAGCAGGTCATTTCTCTGTCTGGGAATCAGGATGATGAAATTCTTCCTCCACAGATTATTTTTCCCTAGGACTCCTGTTACTTAGCCATCTACAATGTCTGCTCTTGAAGTGCTGAACTTAAACCCGTATACTTGTATTACAGAAGTGCTGTGAGTTCTTCTGGGTCTTTAAGACCTTCAGGACCCTATCAGGATGCAAAAGTTAGTGGTGGTGACAGTTCTATCAGACAGAAAGGCTCCTGCAGCAACATGCTGTGGAAATGTTCCTCCTGGTAACACCCTTGTACAAAGTTACACATAGCTGAGGGCTATTGCTCTAGTGTGTTGAAACCATTTTGTTTTAAGCAATTGTGCTTAAACTGAGGTCCAACAATACTACTATTTGTTACATGAAATTTCATTAGAATTGCATCCAGAGCAGGCCTCAGTTGGGAAGAGAAAATAGCCCCCAGTCCAAAAGCTGCCCATTATCCATCTGGAGCTTTCACAAGTGAAGTACAGATCCTGTAATCAATTTATGTTTTGGATGCTGATGAATATGAAATGTCAGAGCCCATGTCAAGCTATAACCTCTGACAAAGATTTGGTCACTTTCTGAAAGTTCACTTAGGAAAAACAAGGCCCTTTTGTGGGGTCTGCATTCTAGGAATGACTGGGAAAGGCAGGGCATGTGGTTTAGAAGAAAGAAATAACCTAAGCATTAAAAAGAGTTGTAGGTAATCAACACCATGTACCTTTTGGTTGCTTGCACAAAGCTTGTAGGGGCATGGCAGGGGACTGTACCACAGTCAGTTTGTAAATGAATCTCTAGATGGAGCCAAAACAGATCTCATGCCTGAGTGCTGCAGACAGAGAAATGATTTTTTCTACTGAAGGCTTACAGCTATGAGAAAACATTCAACTCCATACCAAATCTTTGTATCCACCTGTAAATTATTGAGGTTCCTTACTGATTATTTTTCAGGGCTTAAAGCCTAAAAAATTGCAGTGCTAGTAGTCTAAAAAATACATATCAGGACATTTTACTACATATTAATGGCCAATGTAATGTCAGAATTCTTATCTCACAGTCAGTCTTCACCTGTGCATCCATTACATACATAAAATCAGTAGGAAAATCTTATGATGCATCCCATAATATTTGCCTGCACATTAATGATTTTGTGAATTGTCAGCATTGATAAGTGTAGTCACACATATTCCCTTTTGGTGCTGTGTTTGTGGCGTGACATCTGTTTGCCTGTCATTTACTAGCCCACTGTTTTAGAAAAGCATTTACTAGCTTTGCTATATGTGCAGGCTTAAGAATCTCAATACTGTTCTTGTCTGTGGTATCTATTGATAGGTTAGGACAGACCAATGCTTAGAACCACCTTTTCCTTGAGAAAAGAAATTGCACACTGCAAATATAACATCGAGGGAAAATAACCCCTGACCGGTTTTATATGTTATTCTTGATTATTCTCATAATGGAGACCATATAGTAATAAAGAAATTCTTGGAAGCTGTTTCCTTTATTTTTTCCCTCATACAGTGGGAATTTCCCATGTTATAATGACATGTGAAATAAAAATGTGTGGTTTCACAGACTCACAGTGATAACTGATGCACGTGGAAGAGTAGGAAAGCACCTATGTTAAAACTTACCAGACTAAAACCAGCTTGATTGATCCTTTTTGACACAGAGCCTCCTCTATCCTGCTGTTTCACTGGAGCTAAAGGTGGCTGAACTATGGTACATTGTCAGTTTGAGCCACATTGAGTTAAGTCTAAGAGAAAAATACAGCCCTCAAATGTACATCTTTTTGCACTGTCTGTGAAAAACTGCTTAGACTGCATGATCTCAGGTTCATGAGATAATTGCAGCCCCACAATTGCTTTCTTCCTTGGCAAAAAGATAAGATCCCAGCAGCTGCTGTGCTCACAGGTGCTGCAGAGTACCCAGTGAAGCAAGATGAGAACCATGAGCTTTGCCCTGCATGGAATCCATCTCACACTAATCCTTGAAAGATTCAAGTAACGCTTAGTTGCTTAGTCAAAAATCCTGCACCACATCATTTTATTTCTGACTTCAATGCACAAGATAACCTCTCTTTTCAGAGAGTGTTACATGCTGAGTGACCCAGAAAGGTTTTGTCCCTAATAGTGGAGGATCTTTGCTCATATCATGGGACTGAAAGATAGAAGAACTGCAAGCACATCCATCTCTTTGCAGACTCAGTTTCAGGGCAGTAACTGCCTTTACTCAATGTGTCACGGATGAAAGGTGTCCATTAGACACAAAATTATGAGAACTTTGTCAAGATAATAAACCCACCGTCTGTTACAGTGATTCCTTTCATAGTGACCTGCAAAGTGAGAATGAGGTAGGTCTGGTTAATGTATGTAGAGAGTGGCTTTGCCACTATCTGCTGTTGCATATGGATAACTGTACTAGGTGATATGGCAACTCTATTTCTACCATGGCATTCCTCTATGATCCCTGGCAAAACACTAAGAGCCAGATAAACATTCACAGTGAAATATCAGAGTAGAACTTTAGTCTCAGAGCAACAATGAAATGTGACTTATATGAACAGAAGAGTGTGCTCTGTAGTGACAAGGAGCTAACTTTAAAGTAAATGAGAACTTGGATAACTAATAGAGATGAATAATGAAAAAAATAGTCTGGAAGGAAGCTCTTTAAGTCAATCATCTGCTTAAAGTACAGTAACTTCGAAGTTAGGTCAAGCTGTTCAAAGCACTGAGTTTTGAAATTCTCCTGGGATGGAAATGATACAGCCTTTCTACATGACACCCAATTATTCTCACATAACTAATTTCCCCTCTTGCAATATGGCAGTTGCCTCTTGTTCCTTTGCTGTGCTGTGATGATGGGGTCTGTGCCCATTTTCTAAGCACTTTTCAAGTACTTCGAGGTTGCAATTAGAGCCCCCTCTTTCTTCTCCTTTGGTGTTTTCCATGAGCTGAACAGACCTGGTTCCTTCAGTCTCTTGTAATATATGCCCATGACATGGGGGTTGGAGCTAGATGGTCTTTAAGGTTCCTTCCAGTCCAAACCATTCTGTGATTCTGTGATACTATGTTCCGTCTTCCTGAATTACCTTAGTAGCCCTCTAGATTTCCTTTTGTGCTGGCATACCTCCTGGAAGGTCCAGAACTGGGCACAGTAGTCCAGATGAAGTTTCATCAGTGCTAGGTAAAGAGAAATAATCTCTTTCTTCATCCTACTTGCCATGCTCTGGCTAACATTGGTCAGTGTGCAGTCAGCCTTCACCATTGCAGGGGCTCATGTCCACCAGGAATTGCATCTTTTTTACTAGACAAACAACATCCACAGCCTTTTCCTCACTCACTAAGTGGGTCACCTTGTCATAGCAGGAGGTCAAACAGGACCAGCCTTTCATAAACATATTCCATTCAGCCCCATAGGTCTGTGTGTTTCTAAGTGATATAGCAGGTTGCTGACCATTTTCCCTTGGATTATGGAGACACCTTTCTACTCCTCTTTCCTGTCTTCCAGCTCAGAGGACTGAGTACCCCAAGGACAACTGGTCCTGTTATTTCTCCATCCACAATGTGGGGCTTGGGATCTTGTTTCTCTTTACAAAGATCCTATCTTCTGTTCATCCTCTCTGATGCTACTGTATGCTCAGTTGTTCCTTCACGCTGCTCTGTTGTTCCTTCAACTAGCTGCTCGCCTGCTGGCTTCCAGCAGCTGGCCGTGCTGGGACGTGTGAAGCACACAAGTGCAGGAAGCCACCTCACACGCATAGCTCGGCTGCCTCCTGTTTTGAACTGTGTTGGTCTTTGTAATGTGACTGCCTGCACTGGCTTGCCATTGTGTGTCAAAGGGACCTCAGGATTCTGCGCTGTGGCCTTTCTGCTCCTTTTCCCCATGTCTTCTCTTCTCAGCCCTCTAATCTGTTTGTAGCCCTTGTCGCTAGGGACAAACAGAGGCAAGGACACTTCTGCTTTCAGAATTCCTGTTTTACTGCTGATATCTAAACACAGTGTGTAAGAGACAGGGATTCTGGGAGAGAAAAATGTCTCAGTTCATACTGCCATGAAGAACTGAATTCTGCTGCATTTAATGGTTGCAGCTGTGTGTTTCCTAATTTTCTATATACCTGCCCAGACACCTCAGGCTATTACTTGCAAAAGCCTTGAGAACTCACAGTAAGAGTAATGGGATCTGCATTTTTGCATATTAAGGGCTACTCCTTGCAAGTGCCTTGAACAAACCAGATCCAGCATGCCTCAGATTAGGCAACCAAAATCAGCAGGTATTTTGAAATGTACCCTTTGTGTGAAACAGTCCCTCTTTTACAACAACGGTGAAATAATTCACTTTGTAGAACACATGCATGCACTGTAGTGAGAAAAATTCCTAAGAGAATTCATAGCTCTGTCTTCAAAACAATATGTATTAAATCATTTGGAGGGCCACACACTGAGTATCAAAGGGAAAGCAGTACTGGATTATTGTTCATTAAGTGAGCATCATTCATCTGATGCACCAAAGGAAGCAGGAGTGCTGCTGAATAAAAAGCCTGTGGCTATATAATGACACTACAGCTTATTCTAAGGGTCAGTGAAGGAGGAACATGACTTCCATGATACAAATTCTAGTATTAGTACATTATGGAGAGCTTATGCTAGATGTAGGTTTCCCACCACAGTTATCATAGGAAAAACTTTGACTTTTTTGCTGAATGCAGACCAACCCCAGGATGTTTTATATCACTTCCTCAATATACAGCACAACAACACTCTTCCCTGTTTTTTTTTTTTTTTTTTTTTAGAGTTACGCCACTGATTGTTTAACAGCCTTCTCTGCCCACCACTATTTACCCACTCATTTTTCCATCCTTCATGCATTAATGACCTTAATTGATCTCAGGAAGATGATGACAGTGACAAGAGCATAACTATTGAAAAGAAGCCAGTAAGATCATCAGGCTTGTCAGCTGGAGGAGATGCCGGCTTTCTAGGGGCTAGAATTTGTGACCTCGTGTCTGTCAAACTTGGTCACTTTTGTCAGGCTGAAAGCCACAACTAATATTTTCTGCCTTGCTCCCTATTTCTAAATGGTTGCATTTTCATCATAGTCATCACCTTTTTCTAACTTGAGTGAATTTGAGTTATCTCTCCAGGATGAAAGATGGAAAAAGGAGGGAATGATGACAGTTAACAAGCTGTGACATATCCTGAAACATCTTGGCTACCAAAAAAGCCAGCATCTCCTCCAGTAGATGATCCTTCTTCTGAGCCTTCACCTTCCACATCATATACACACTGTCCCTGTGTATTTAAATTGTACTTAAGTCACTGTATGCATTTTCATTCTTTTACCTTCATTCTTATGGTGAAACCTGCTTTGCTCTCTCCTGACTTGCTAATAGCAATGATCCATTGAAGTCAGCCTTTTCTACCAGGAGGAAGCAGAATAAACTATATTGGGAGCAGAAACCCAGTTTAGATTGGGTGTTTTTATTTAATGGATTCATAACAGGCTCAAGACAAGGAACTGAGTGAATTTACACACTCATGATAGATATACAGCTATTATAAGGAGTGCTACAAAGACTCATGAATCCAGGTTTCCTTTAGCAGTCAAAATCACAGTGCTGGTTCCCTGTCATATAGGATAAAAGAATCACATAAATTTACATATCTCTTTCCAAAATAGAGGAATAATTTATTTTGGGACACATACCCATACAAGGAGGAGAAGTCACTTCCCATCGTCTTCATACCACATGTTCCTGGAGAACTCAATATTTGTAATAATTTTTTTTTCTCCTATCCCCAGAGAAACATAATTAGAGGTTAGGATAAAAAAGGCTATAAGGAAGCAAAACATTTCAGCAAAGCACTAGTAATTCTGCTGTATTTCTTGTTCCAAGAAACAAATAACTATTCTTTACTGATGTTGCACCACAGGAAGGGTGCAAGAGCAACAACACAGATCTTGGCCTGATGTCATTGTTTTCCATGACAATAGCTTCTTGAGGTAGTCTCTCTAGCAGTCAGGTCATATTGCAAGATCTCATCTATTACTGGTGAGAAAGAAAAGAGAACACCCACAGACACTCTCTTCTGGGAAGTGGGCAAAATGATGGTCTGGTTTTCTTCCAACAAATAAACTAACAGCAGCTAGATTTCAGTCTGCTGTAGAGATTTCTCACAGGCAGATTCTCCCTCAGTGGAATCAGGTTAACTCTTTCTGCTTATTCAGTGTTTTCTTTTAAAAACTGCATCACTTTACATGGGAAATGTTTGGTATTTACAAAATCCTTCCCAAAGTGGCAAATATTTTAATTTTGTACTGAGACATGCAATGTCTTCTTATTACCTAGAATAATAGAGTTCCATTACTCAAATTATGAAGAGAAAGCTTTGAAAATGTAGTGTCTAAGAGGAAGGTTATGGATAGCATGATATGTGTGCCTCAGAGTAACTCTTATATGGAGGTGATTTAAGCTGAGCTGAGTTTATTGGTATTAGCTTTAGCTTAATATTGCTGCTTGGAATGAAGCAATTCTTCCTCTTGTAGAGAAGTCCTTGTGGCTCTTCTACATGCTGCCTAGTACTCAAGGCAATATTTATTAATTTATGCAGAATCCCAGGCTAGGGCTGCCTGAGACATTCACACAATGGAGGCCATGAGTAAAATAAGCCTTCTGAGAACCTAAACACCAAGGGACATCAGCACAGAAGTCTCTTGCAAAATGACTCTCATCTGACTGTCCAGCAGGGTTGATGCCAAGACTGACCTGTTAGAGCTCCATGCAACCAAACTGGGCTCATGTAGAACCTTTCTACACTGACAAATCCACCTTCTGCAGCATCCTTCTCTGGCTGAGGATGGAACCAGCTCACGGAACAGCCAGGCTAAACCCGTAGCCACAATGGTGCTGAAGTCCAGACAACTGTGTTAGTTCATGTGAGGGCTTCACCAGAAAATATAGCCAGAAAAAGGTTGGCTCTGTGACACCAGCTCTGCACCTGAAACTTAATTAAACTCTGTACCACAAATACACTTAATAACCAAAGGCTGAGTTCAGTGATGAGGATTGCATATTTTTATGATGAGCTGTTAATGTTTTAACATAATTCATGTTTCACTGAAGTTCATGCATCTGAAAGCTGCAAAACCAAAATAACTCTCTAGGAGGGATCAGGAAGGGTCACCTGCAGAAGCAAGAGACCAGCAAGTGTTATTTATAGGAGCAAGACACAGAGAAGACAGCTGCATACAGATGTGGAAAGAAAGATTGCATATTATGTTAAGTCACTTCTGAATTCCCTTTGAGTAGTGTCTCTGGGCTGTAGATTAGGTATATCATAGCCAAGTGTCAGATTGGTTGAAACTACCAGGATTTATGAACTACAGATGGGACTGTACTAACATGGTTGCACTCCTGCTAGGGCAAGATTTCAAATGGAAACCAGGTTAATCCCTGGAGCTCCAGAGACTCACAAAAATACCCTGCTATTGCCCCATCCTGTTCTTTGCAAGAAGCTCCTTTTAAAAAGAGCCTATAAATACAGGCTTTACCTAGATATTCTATATGAACAACACATATGAGTAGAACAGGAGGAAAAAATTACCCTTACAGAAAACAGTTATGGTGGAAGAAAGACAAGCAACAGTATAACATGGTAGAGGTATTTTATTTTACTTAATTTTCTTTTAAATGTGGGAAAGAAAAGCCTGTGAAGCAGTACGAACGAAGCCTAACATATTTTAAGGCTTTTTACCAAAAACATTTCAAGTAGTGTTCAATTCACACGGAAGGTCAACAGTTCTTAAAAAAAAGGTTAAAATTAAAACCTTTTCCCAATTAAATAATTTTAATTTAAAAGAAACCTGCAGAGCTCTAATCTTTAACAGAATACCCCTGTCAGGGATGCAAAAGCTTATGTCCTTCCCCACTGTCACAAAGACCAAATCAAAGCAGTTCAGGATGATTTGTCATGAGATCATCATCTAAATACATTTTCCCTAAATCTTCTCCATCTTGAGTATTCCCTCCCTCCTATTCTAACCTTGGGACCGAAAAATTCAAAGTTTCTCTTTTTTTTTTCTACCTTTCCTCCATTCACACATGCTTTTCTCTCTTTAGTGACATAATTCACAAGCCTTAAATAGAGCCTTGAATAGCAATGTATTTGTGTCTTTCTAAAGCACTTTCACTGTTTTAGTCATCCAACTACATCTAAATGCTGTGCCAGTTATTTATTTGTGAATAACTCAAACCAGAATGATTCAGTTCATACAGCTGGCATAAATTCAGGAAAACCAATAGGCTGAGCTTGGTCAGATTTTTATCAGTTAAAATGTATTGAGCTTTTTAAACATAAAAAAAATATTGCCTAATAAAGGTCAATGCAAAAGCCCATGTAATGACAAGAAAAAGTTATTTTTGGATATTAATGTATTGCACATCAATTCTTTATTTTCCTTGTTTAGCAAAAACTAGAAGAGGCATGCCTCAGCACTTATGCATGAAACTAGAGCTAGTGCTCTTTAAACAAAAGAATCAGCATGAGAGCTCTGAGCATGTTCTAAAACTAAAATCATTAGAAATGTTGTTGGGATCTTAAATATTTATTTTAAGGTTGAATCTAATTCTAACCTTCAGAGAAATAAGACTATTTACCAAATAAGACATCAGATTGCTTAGTTGTTGGTGGGTTTTTTTTTTTTTTTTTGAGATAAGCCATTTGTTTCAATATTGTTTAATGCTAATACAATCAACCAAAACTTGACATATTTGGAACCAGCTGTTCTGAATTAGAGTGTGCCATTTTCCAGATTCCAGCAAGAAAGTTAGGAACAAAATTATGTTGTTTTTTTTTTTTTTTCCTGTATTGTCTATTATGATTACAGAATAACAACTATGTAAGTTAAAAAGCCACCAGATTTTAACAGTACCAAACCACTCAATCGGCAGCATTAAAAATACCATTTTTTGAATCAAATTTGATCTATCAATTGAAACCAAACTCTACAAAGGCTCATCCAAATAATTATGGAATAGGCCTTTACAGGAATGAAATAAATTGTTCTGCTGAAATGACCAAGAAGAAGATCTAGGTGTTCAGGCCTTGGTAAAAGCTTTCGATCTTTTAGCTATGGGACCAAGGAAAAGCTTTCCACCTTATCTCAGCTAACATGCTAAAGAGATAAGTATTTTCCTGGGTATTCAGGATTTTAAAAAAAGTTTGGGGATAATTATGCAATAGTGCTCAGACATTTGTATCCTAGTAATTGTAGGAAGAATTCCTAGAAAAAAGTTCTTTGTCATAAGGAACAGCTGAAGAGGCCAGTGCAGGGCAGAATGGTAAGTGCAGCTAGGACCAGAAGTAGGATTAAGGATAAATGATTTCTGCACTCTGTTTGATAAAGATGGTCATGTCAAATGGAAAGAATGTTTCTCAGGAAGGAGAGTGTCCTCAGGATCCGTAAAATGACCTGATCATGGTTCAGATTTTTTAGGAGACTACAGGATGCTGCAGTTGACAGCATGATGAGGGGGAGAGTGCTAGACAAATACCTGAAATTTGGAAAAGTCAGAGAAAAATTATAAATAATTCAGCTTCAGGAAACAACAGTTCTACCTCTCTGAATGAAATATATGAGAAGGAGCATACTTTTATTGCAGCAACAGAATGATATCATGGGCCTTATGTTCAAATATTTGTTACATATTCAAGGGTTTTCTCTTGAACCTGTGGAGGTTCACTCTGTGAAGTTGTACATCCATATCCCCCCCAAAAATTAGTGGAAAACATTAAACAAAATATATTTGACTAGGACTACAGCACAGACTAATGCAGCTGTCTACATTTCAGCTGGTGATTTGGATTTTAGCTGTCAGAGAGAATTAGTTAAATTTATTTAAATACAAGAAAGAGTGAAGAATATGTCTTCCAGTTTTAAGCACCAGTTTTAAGCTCCAGTTCAGCAACCCTATCCAAGTACTTGGATCTAGACAGAGACCTTTGTCAAACAAAATTGTACAAGCTAACAAAATTTTTGATAAGGCTTCTGAAAACAGAGTCCTGAGCAGATAAAGTTACGATGAACTGTCTCAAAACTAGTGATTATCTCATTTTATCTTAACAGAAAAATTGGTTATTGAAGAAATACTCAAGGATAACGGAATAGAATTCATTAAGCATACAACATATTTGCAGGATATCAAAACTGAAATATCATGAAAACTTTTTGCAATCTAGTCAAAGAAAGAAAAAAAAAAAAAAAAAAGATCTTGCCAAAGACTGATATGAGTAACCTTTAATATGTTAGAGAATGACCATATCTACCTGGAAGATTCACCGACTTTGAAACAGAGCCAGATAAAAGTACATGGAAACCTTGAGATACATGAGGCAGTTGACAAAATATTAAAACAATACAATACAGGTTTTTCAAATTATAAAATCCAGGCCTGGTTAGCCAGTCAATTCCCTTTATTGGCAAAATGTCCTAGGGGTAGTTTTGAAAGTCATCCATAAGTATTCCATTTAGCTACACTGCAAGAGGAAAGAAAAATACATAAAAAGAAAAAGGAAAAAAAATACCCCACCAAAACCCCACAGCTTTAACAGCTTAGTCATGAGGATACTCTCAAAGGACAGAAGGTTTATAACCTGATTCCTGAACACATTTCTCTGCAATAATGAGATACAAAGAACAGATTGTATGGATATTTATATAGCAGTTGGCAAGGTATCACAGCATGATTTATATATGATCAGCTTAATTTACGTGGTTTTACCTGTTTTATTCACTTTCATGACCCACAGATGCTGACCTGAAGTGGAATAAATGTACTTTCTGACTTAGAACAACTATTTAAAAAACAAAATATAATTTGTGTGCTGGACAAGACCTAATGATTTAGTCATCAAAATTTCTTCTTTTGATAGCTGTTGATGTCTAGTATTTCAGGGAGAAGGAAAAATGTATCTCCCCAACAATAGATTACCTAACTATAGGCCTTTTTTTCTGCACATTTGTCTCGGTTTGGCAAGACAGGTTTCTGCCAGGGAAACTGGGGTTCCCCTAGAATGGAGAATGTAAACCCCTCACCCCCTGCCAAATTATAATTTTGCAATCAAGGGCTCTCAAGCAAAGATTTTGGGGATAGGAATAACAGTTCTTTACTAGGAATATTAACAATACAAATGTAATAGGAAACGAAACCACCCAACCAAACCAGCAAACAAACAAATAAACAACAATTTTGGAAAACCCTGACAGAGTCAGAGCTACAACCTGACACCCTGTGGGGTCAGGGTGTTGAAAGCAGTCCAAAAGTAAGTCCTTCTGAAGTGGCAGACGTGATTCTGTTGGAGCAGAGATGATCCTGTAGAAAAAATGGGTCCAGGGGTGGTGAGGAGGGGGTCTGGGGATGGTGAGATGGAGTCTGGTGTTCCTCCCAGGAAACAGGGTGAAAAACTAGCCACTTTCATGTCTGTGAGTCTCCATTTATCCAGACAGCAAAAACTGCCTGCCCCCCTCCTTCCCCCCCACTGCCAGGGGGATGTGATGTATCTCACAATAAGATGATGGAAATGCAGATGCACCGCTCTAGGGGGGACAGGTACAGGCTGGGAAGGTGCTAATGGCCTATTACGATCAGGCCTCTCCCCCCTTGAGTTACCAGAGATAAAGAAAAGCATCTCCCCAACTGCGTTTTTAACAGATGAAAATAGAATATACAAACCCTGGCTCCACAACCCAGGACAACATTATCTAGTCACTTTAAAAATTCAACCTGTGCCTAAATTTGTGCTGTCCTTCAGATGTCCATTCCACCATTTGGCATTTAATTTTGTACTACTGTGTTAAAAATAATCTAGGTATTTCATGGACTGATCCCCTAATTTTTCACCATGTATGAAGATTGGACTAATTTACTATTTTTTTCATATTCTCTGTGTATTGCACCTATGTTGCTTCCTGGGCTCTTTAATACAATAATTGTTTAATTTCTTCAGAAATATGACCACATTTCTAATTCATTCAATAAAAATGCTCAGCAGGTTTATCATCCTCTGACTGTTATGTAAACTTGTCTGAATTTTAAAAATGTAGAGCACCTGCAGCTCCTACAGACTTCTTCAGAAATCAGAAGATAGCTTCAGTTTTTTCCTCCAAAGACTGACATCCACGCAGTGAAACTTGGCATATTTGTTTCCCCACAACTTGGCACTCCATTTTAAAGGAGATACTAGCATTATCTTCCTAAACCAGCTAAATTTAGGGTGAAATCTTTGACAGTTCTTACAAGGTCTGAATGGATTTCAAGACAACTATCACATTTTGTCAAGTTTCGGAGTTGGCTTGCATATTGTGACATTTTTCTGCAAATCCTTCAGAGTCTTCTACGAATTGAAGGAAATGAAAAAGTAAGTCCCTAAAGAGAATATTTCTCACAAAGTTTTCAGATTAAAGACACCGATTTCTTGGCAATAAAATAGTTAGTTGGCATTAGTGTGCTTTACTTAAGGACTAGTTTAGTTTCTGAGCAGCTATGCACAGATAGGGAACATTTAACAATGGTATTTACTCATTGCTTTCCTATTCATCTCACCTGAAATACCACCCTGACCCACAAACAGCTACAATCAAAGGGTGTATTAATTGTGAAGTATATATCAAATTTAAACTTAGTTTCTCCAGATTTTCAGACTGATCTGTGCTACACATGATTAAGAAAATTCTCAAGAGATTTTGTCTGCTTATTTTGTTTTAAATTGTCTGAACATTTGCATCTCTTGCTTTGGAGAACTGGACTGTTGTCCTTACAATGGGTTTGGATAAAACACTGGGAACAGGGGGAAGAGTGGAGGACAGAGCATGCCACCAGTAATTGGAAAGTATGGAGAAAGAAATTATCATCAATAATTAGAAATGAGATGCCACTCAAAAACTACACACCAGAAATTGTCTTTTTGTGGGTTCAAAGAGGCTGGTGAGGCATCCAAAGGCCTGGAAGCAAACCAGGAAATACCAGATTTCTGGCTGTGCACGATGTCAAGGATCACTTCACCAGGTTTCGCTGAAGAATTTAGAGGAACATTTGACACTCAAATAACTTCTGGGCAATGGATGGCTTTAAAGGGGACTAGAACAGTAAATGTTTCATGCCAGCTTGCTGCCCTGGCACACGCCAACAGGGGACGTAAATATTTCGGTTCCCTCTCATCAAGTAGGAACTTCATGCCAAAAATATTGTATAGTTGCTTTGTAGAAGAGTAGGCATTGATTTAGGATCAATTCTTAATTGGTTAAGAATGTTCACAAAAACTAGATCTAGGCACAGAGTGCTGCTTGCTCTAATTGATGAAATGACTGACACATTTTGACAATTTTAAGTTCTACAGACAATTCAAGGAAGAAGATCCTTGTTATCCCTTAATTTTATTTTTTTTGTGAATATTCCTTTTTTTTGGTGATGATGGAAGTTTTTACTCCTCATTTGAGATTCTAAGAATTCTTCCAGCATGGCTGCAAGGTTTTTTATTGCATTTTGCAACCAGCTGTGATCTGTAAATCTATTAGAAAGAGTGTCAAATGCCTATTGTTTGGTCCTTGAACAGCACAATTCTTACATTTTTTCTTTGTTTCCATTTTCAGTAATACTGTCATCTCCAGAGAAATCTTCATAAATACAATCTGTCCTATACAAATAAATTATGTTGAGTCGTGCTTGTTTCTCCAGACATCTTGGGTGTAAAAGGAGAAAACAAAATAAACCCACCTAGCAATTCTTCTCAGCACAGTCTTAAAATACGCAAGGCAGAGACCATCTGCACACAGCCATAAATAGATGGGAGGAACATACTTCACTGGGAGCATTCTCATAACATCTATGCCATCAGTGTGTTAGCCATGGTTATGGCAGAGAAGCTCAAAGCTCCAAGTTTGCTGCAGAATCACATGTACTGGACTTTTTTAATGGGAGAAACAATGCCACCCAGTGGAAATTTAAAATTATAGAACAAAAAGTGCTGAGGGGGAAAATTATTTCCTTGGTATTTCAAATTAAGAAATGAAATCAATAAATTATTTAGATAAACTATTTACCATCAAAAGACAACAAAATTATATGAGGAAATTACTCTGAGACTCACAGCTGATTTAATTGACACCAGACAAAAAAAAAAAAAAAAAAAAAAAAAAAAAAAAAAAAAAAAAAAAAATAGAAATCATGGTAATTAGGACTTCCTAAAGACATCTGACCACAACTTTGATTGCAGTTCTGTTTGCCATAAGCAGACCTGTTGGAATATGGTGCAGCATCTCTATTACCCTGGAGTTTCTCTTCCAAGGAAAATAAAGTTTTGTGTGTGTGTGACCAGGGAGGGGAGAGAGAGGGGACTGGGTAAGCCTGTACATTGCACAACGCAGAATGAGCATGTTTAGGGCAAGTCTTGATCCAGAGAGACAAAGGCACATCCAGGGCCACCAGAAATACCCAATATTTGCTAAAGAGAGTAGTCTATACAAGTAAAAAATATTGATATGAAATATATTTTACTTAACTATAATTATTGATGTAAAGCCACACAATATACATAATAATATCAAATGTTAGTATTTATCAATTTCTTACATTGGTAGGGTTTTAAGGAAAAGTTATTGAGTACCATGTTGCACAGGAAGGTAATTTTTGGATTAGTTCTTAGTTCCCAGAATAACATTCTGAACAATTTTATTTTTTCCTGCGACTTTGCCCACAAGTCTCTCTTCTTTTTTCTCATGTAATTGTTTTGCTTCTTTCCTCATACACATTTCTACATCCTAATAATGCTGTTTCAGAAAGTCTTCAAAGACATTTAGGTGAATGAAAAAGGATCTCTGTAATGGCAGTTAAGGGAAAGCCCCAAACCATGAACTATTTATTTCATCACACATAATCAAGTACTTTACAAAATAGTTATTTCTCATTAGTATGATCTTGGGCTTTCTTTTGTTCCTTTAGTGGATGATTAATCTAATACTGAAGTTTGGTGTTATGGTTCCAAATTAAACCTTAATATTGGAAAATGAATTTACAGCAAAGCTGACGGATTGAAAGAGCCTACCCAACAATATCTTAACAGAGTAACTACCTTGAACCTTGAGGTAAAGAGAGAGGACAAGCAAATGCTTTGAAAGAGTATGAAAATGTTGTTAAAATATTTTCTACAGACAAAATAATGAGAATTAAGTTTGAAGCTTCTGTATTTTACTTTGCCCTGTATCTATTGCCTTGTAGAAACTTATGATCACTTTGAGAAAGTCACCTTTGTTAAAGCACCTAAAAACCTGCCAACATTTTCTTCCATTTTATTTGGAGATATTTTTCTTTCATTCATGAGTCACTGTATTGGGTCTGGCTGAGATGTTACTAATTTTCTCTATAGAAGTTCTCATAATGCTGTGCTAGTATTGGTAGCTGGAAAGATGTTCATAATAAATTTGTATTTATATATTTGAGTCTTCTCCATCTTAAATTGCGTTTAAAGTGAATTTCACAGTATCGACTCTCTAGTACCTTTAAAGCCACATAAAAATGTGTATATATTCATAGTATAGTAAAAATATCCCTTAAATGAATACACACATCATTATAACCAGGGAAACTATTAGAAAAAAAGGATGAAACAGTGTAAAAATTGTACCACAAATGATGGTCATTGCAATTATCACAGAGTTCTGCTTTAAATAGAATTAAAGTAAGAAAGACTATTGAAAATATAAATATTATATGTACCTTTCTTATCAAGTTTGTGGCAGGGTTCTTGTGCAAGTAGGTGCAATCTAGAAATTTTGTGGATTTATCTTTCTTGCACCTACAGTTGCATTAAAACAAAACATCCTGAAATGAATGTACTGTGTAATAGCATCATACTTAAACATAAAATACAAAGGGAGTTGTCTGCCTCCTTGGGTGTAGCTACACTGCCTGCTCCAGTGCCCATGGCAAAGTAAGGAGTTCCTCTTTTCCTTCCTGTCTAGTGAAGGGGTTTCACTCCTGTACTGTGTCTCCCAGTTATGTGTGGAATCTGTAAGCTAGTCTTAAGCATGGTGCCAAATAAATTATCATTGTTTAAGAAACTTCCCTAGAATTTTTGGACATGCCATAAACTTATATCCATGCCATAAGGGAGAAATAGTTGTTTCAGCTTTCTCAGTTTCAATGAGCTTAACTTTATTTTTCTGCTGGAGAATGCAACAGATCTAAGATTTTGCGTGGTGGTCAGTATGGCTCCTTGCCTATATAAAGTTACAACCAATTTCCTAGTGAAATTCCAGGGTGGGAAATTACACTACAGTAAACTGCAATGATTTCTGTATTGCTAAACAGCATGCTAAAGCCAAGCCAAAGATGACAGGATTTTCTATGGTATGTTTTGTATTATCAAAGAATGCACCACCATGGCAATAACAAAAACTATTTTTGTAGGAACTCATCTTTCCTCACATCTATTCTATTGTGTTTTATACAGATTCTTTTCTCACCTTACCCTTTCCAATTTTCTTTCCAATGCTTAGGATGTAAATATGCAGCACATCAAAAGAGAGATGGACTGGCATTCCTCTGACCTCAGTGAGCCTGTCTGGAGAAATAAACACAAGCTATTTGTTATTTCCCTCTGGAAGTCCTTACTTTCCCAAAGTAGCCTAATAATAAATATTCCTTTTCCATATAATAAAAGTTTATTCTCCCATATATACTTCAAATTAGACACCTTTGGTTTTCCATTCTTCCCTTCTACTATGCATGCCTCTAGTCCTCCTAATGCCCAGCTTCAAGGATTCTTTCACCCCCACCTGCAGATCTACCACAGACACAGCTCCCCCACAGAGAATAGTCTCTCTGAAAAAGTGGTGTGAGAGGACCAGGGGTTTATGTTGATTGCTATTATGAAGAAAACATGTGGGCATTCTCTTTTTCACCATTATTCCCTTTCTACCAAAACCAGAACGGATGACTTGCATGGGCACACACTTGTCAGTTATTACAAAGAGCAGCTTTGAAGTGTAAGCTGCTCTGTGGTTTCAGTGGGTGGAAACGGAGACACCGAAGACGAAGTCAATATTAGATTACCTAATGTCTAAAACAAGCACGTAAAAAGAAGGAGTTTTATGAAGACCAAAAGAAAGCCTAACGTCTGCCCCAGACCTGAAAGATGCAAAGAGGAAGGAAGGTAGAAGGGGATAGAAAACCAGTGTGTCCTGTTTCAAAGGAATGGGTAAAAGTGAGCCCAGCCTTGAAAGAAAGCTGATGAATAGACAACTGAACAGTTGTTGGCCTGTGGGTTATCTACACCCTGAACACTCCTGGCCGAAGAAGGACAAAGGGTGAGAAGGGCTGAGCTCAACTATTTGGATTTTGTTGGGTAAATATTGCAAGCACAACGTGGCTTCTTGTTACTGGGAGCACATAAAGGAAGGAACTGAATCTCTTTGGACAGTGAATGATAGTACCAATGGTACTGGAGAAGTTATTTCACTGTTACTTGGAACACATGGCGTCACATGAATATATCTGATCTGTATATATATCATTTCAGAAAGCTAAGAGCCTTTCTACCAAGTGGCAGAAAGGACAGCAAGTTGAGAACAAAACCCTCTCTTTATACTAGGATGCCAACAAGTTAAAGGAATATGTTGTATACCATGTTGGAAATGGTTGCAGAGCACCAAATATTTTTGTCACCTGAAGTGCAAGAGATGGAGCTCTGGAGTCACTGTGCAAAATTATGTGTTGCAACACTTTCTTCATTCTGCCTCATGTGAAAGGCTGAAGTATATTCTGCTTAAAATGAGTGTTAACAGACACATACAAAATACTAGAATTTGATCACAAATAAGATATTTGTTGTAACAAGGAGTTTAACCAATTAATTTCTATTAAACTTCTACTATAAATTTAAAATCAGAGGGTGGGTGGTTTTTTTTGAGGAAAAAAGCATTAATGTAATGAGATGGCAATGCTAATACAGTAATGTGGAAACTTTAAAAACAGCTGGAAATGCAAGATGTATTAGTAAGCTAAAATAACGGTTCTCTGAATTAATTTGCTGAAGTTATAACATGTTCTGGGATCTGCTGTGTGATCACTTCCCACCTTAATTTCATAAAAAAATTGGCAAAGTTAATACAAAGCAGTAGGTTTCTGCTAAACTGACTTATTTCTGTCCCTCAGACAGTGATTAGGAAGTGCTCAAATAAGCAATTGGGTGGCAGAATGTGGCAACCTTTAGCAGAGGAGGCAGTGACACTGCAATTCAAGATGGGTAATTAGCCAGCCCACAAAGACCCTGATTATTTTCTAAGGAGAAATTACTTAATGTGGAAATACGGAGTCAGAAGAAAACAGCACTTGGATCTTATCACCAAGTTCTCCAGTGGAGTCAGAGAATTATGCCATATAATAAGTTGGAAGGGATCCATAAAGACCACTGAGTTCAAATCCCTGCTCCTCAGAGAACTACCAAAAATTAAACCATATCACAAAAGGCATTGATCAGACACTCCTTGAACTCTGACAAGTTTGGTGCCATGACCACGTCACTGGGGAGTCTGTTCCAGTGGCCAATCCCCATCTTGGTGAAGAAATCTTCCATCTGACTTTGCCTTGTTGCATCTTCGTTCCAATTCCATGTGCCACTGGAGAGAGAAGACCAGCACCCCTCCTCCACTGCCTCCCTTGAGGAACTTATAGACTGTGAGAAGTTTCTCAAGTGATCCATACTGCAGTTCATAAAAGGGCAAGTTTAGCCATTTACCTTGCTTCATCCTCTGTGGCTTTAACACAGCATTCCTTCAGCTCCTTTGAAATGAAAGCACACAAATTATATTGATGCAATCTTTTCTGTGACCAGAAATAAAACCTGATTTTTGTTCTCAAGGTGCCCAAGATGAAAATTATCTTTTTAAAATATAAAATTAAAAAAAAAATAAATAGAGGAGCTGTGCATAACTACTTAAATTTATTGGGTTTTTTTTGTTTTCATTTGGTTTTTTGTTTGTTTGCTTGTTTGTTTTTTTTCTAAAGAACCTATAATACCTCCCCTTTGTGCAGACATATTGGGCTAGGCCTTCTCAAAATCCAGTCTTTCTCAGATTACTTCTAAGTGTGTTGAGTTTTTTTGTCAAACTAATGTTTATCAGTAAATCTAAAGGGAAGGAAAAAGTGGGAAGTATGTGAAGTATCAATTGTTCTTGCTCAAATTCACACCCAGAAAATCCTTGCTTACTTGCTTCCTATTCTCTAGAAATAAAAGACTGGATATGTGTATCTGCTCCAAAGATGATATGTGATAGTGCCAAAAAACGTAGTAGTCAGACAGAAACTCTTACACAACATGCCTTGGGAAGCATGTCAGCTCCTAACAGGCACCCAAATAGGTTCTTCCAAATTCTCATGTTTGTTTACTTTGCTCCCCATCCAGCTAATATATTTTCTCAATGTCTAATGTCATAATTTTTTTCAGTAGTCTGATGATTTGTGGATCACAGTTACACAAGACTGACATTGATGGGTGATATAATTTTATATTTTTAAACATAGAAATTGATTTATGTGTATTGACTGCTGAAGCAAAAGAGGGTATTTGACATATTTTAAATGAAAATAGAATTGAACTCATCAATAAAGTTTTCCTTCTACAGCTGAAACTTTTCTCTTTACCTCTGTACTCCCTGGATAAACCATTTATGTGCCACAAATTCACAAATGAAGCATGACTGAGTAAATAATTGCTATGAATACACCATGGGTATGAATGACCTGCATTGATTCAGAACCCTACAATCCTTCCCATGAAAACTTTCTGTAATGATGAAGTGTTCTCTTCTGTCAGTACAGATTGTCATTAAAAGCATTCAAGAAAAGATTCAGAATAGCGGTACACTGGTGCAGTAATTCTTTGCAGTTTGCAAAGAATGGTTTTTGTGGTTTTAGCAAGGAGCATTAGAAACCTGTCAAAACTCGTTAAAATAATGTAAAACTCTCCAATTTTTCTTAAAAGGGAAAACAAAAAATTTTTGAACTGCCATACATCCTGAAATCTTCTAGGTATCAGTTGTGTTTGTTTATGAGTCAGAACTTGTCTGAGGCTGACTGGGCTTTATACTGTTTTTACTATAATGACAACATACTGTTCCAGCAAGAGCACAGGATTCTTAAAGACAGGATTACTCAAGTTACATATTGGGGAAAGAATAGACCAGCACAGAAAATGGTGATATAGCAGCCATTAAGGTGATTTTACATCACCCGCAGACATTAAACAAATAGTTAGAACACTGGCATGTTAATGGAAAATTGTTTAAGTTAATAAAAAGAAAAGCTATTAAAAAACTCATAATGTCAAGAAATTCTTGAAGTTCTTAGTGATGGGAAACAGAATCATCTGGTGGAATGCAAACAAATGTTTCTGTCAGCTATAAAGAGATCTGGTCTCCATTACCAAGGCTGTCATGACATCTTGTATTTGTCAGGTGGACTCTTGAAGACGTCAGGTATCTTTGTCAACATGTGCCTGCTTGAACTGCAGGTACCACCTGGATCAACTCTATCTCTCTGCAGTGTCCGTGCTGCTTTTGATAGAAAGGAGTCTTGCATTTTTAATCATGCTGCCTATGTTAGAGAAACTTGCCTCTTGCCCACATGCACAGTAACACTGAACCCTTGCAGCAAGATGACTCAGATTAATTAGGGCTGGATGGTCTCTCCTTACACATTTCAAGTCTACACTAATTGCAACACCCAAAGCAAAGGAAAGCAGTGAAGAATGCAGATTTCTGAGGCATACCAAAATCAATGAGAGTTCTCAATTGTTTTATTGAGACGTGTATTTCATCACGCTCTTTGAAAAGTTCTGTTGTTATTTTCTTGGGGCTTAAAAGCTTTACAGAGTAGACAAGAAGTGGTGACAGCAACATAGGCAGCACCTTCCTCAAGGTTTTAATATGAATTGTGTTCGTCATTTGTTTAGTTTTGAAAAATGTCTCAACAGAACAAATATTTATGATTTACTTTAGCATGTGAGAACGTCACTGAAAATGGGTAACTTACACACATGGTATGTGTGCAAAAAACAAAGGTTCTGCCTCTTACCAATTCAACTCTATAACTGTATTTAAAAGAAAGGGTGGCGGGGGGGAAGAGAAAAAGAACAAAACTCCCTCAACATTACTATGTTTTAAATCTAGAAAAGGTGCAGCCATGCATGAACTGATCCAAGAGTAACCCCGGGTTGGGAGAAAAGAAACAGAATAGTTCCTTTTGTCATGGGCCACATAAACAGAGTGATCCTAAAACCACGCAGTCGTTGTGCTGGATGGAAATGAAAGAGGGGGAATGGGCTGCTGCGGCCAGAGCAAGGACCTGCGGAGGGGTGGCAATAGCGGGCCGCTCCTTTCACTGCTGCATCATCTCACTGTAACGCGACACTTCACCCTGAGGGACACAGCGCAAAAAACCTGCTGTAGTGCAATAAAAGCCTCTTTAAATTCCTAGAATTGTATCACGGCTTTCTGAAAAGGGGATTTCGTGGAGAAGTGAGAACTTTGAGACATTAATAAAGAAATAACCCACTTCTGCATTCCCCTGAGCTACCACAGGCAGCACGAAGCTGGGACAATGCTCCTACCCACCCGTGAGGTGGGACAGGGCAGTGCCTGGGTGACAGCACAGGGCAGTGACAGTGCCCACCCAGCCCTCTCCTCACTCCTGATACAGGAATGATTCCTGCCTCCCTCCCTGCAGTGCTGGACAGCCTGATAAACTCAAAGGCAGCGATTCCATCTGACTGTAGCACCCCAGAGCCTTCATCCCTGTAGGCACTCAAACCAGCAGGAGTGCAGAGAGGGCCAGACTGACACGAGTGGAAACTAATTACAAGAGAAGCTGCTCTCTGGCTTTTTAAAAATCATGTTTACACTACACACCATAATAAAGACTTACCTTTCAAAAGGAAATCAAGCATCCTGTGTGCTAATTTGTTTTGTATGTGATTCTGAGATGCAAAAGTCTATAAAGACAAAATTTAGAAAATTAGCTTTAAATATAAGAAGAAAGCATTATCCTTGATAATATTTTAAACAGTTTAAATGTTAGTTAGCTTTTAAATGAACTCATCACCTGTGCTCAGTCAACAGCTTTAGGGTTCATTTTTCTGAAGATCCTGCTTCCTGTGAATGCATACTGATTTCTTTCCCAAATGTCCCGTGTTCCCAGTTGCACAGATGCTATTCCTTGCTTGATGTGGCCTTTGTTGTGCAGTGTGCTCCATGCCACTGCCAAGCCTCACAGCCCTGTAATGGGCTGGATTTCCAGTCACTCTTACTTCGCCCTCTCATTACAGTGTTCAGGCCCCCGTTCTCAGTGGCGAGATGCTGCCAGGGAGCTCTAGTACCTCTCACATGAAGAAAGGCCATCAATGAATTTCCTAAACCTTGTTTTGTTTATTTCTTTTGAGCTATCTGCCTTGTCTTTAAGCTTAACCCAGAATTCTCTTGTATCTAGCATCCTCCCTCATGCCACCCATGAGTCTGATCTTTTATGAGCCATTATACTGATGTGATGGCCCTCATGAGCTACCACTTTGGGTCTGAGCATGCCTTGGGGACAGTCCATGAAGGGTTTGATACTGATGGAGCTTTCTTAATCTCCTTCTTCAAAAGCTGCAAGCCAAGATCAAGAACTGCTGTGGGATGCTGGGATGAAACTGGGTCTGGAGTAAAAGTATCTAAGTGAAGGTTGAGTGTTGTCAGGCTGATGAAATCTGTCGATCTGAGAAAAAATAGTAGAGCACAGTTTATGAGATTTTTAGCAAGCCCATAATCTGATTTCTTTTCATTGTTTTCCCCATGTTCAAATATAAAAGATATTTATAACATCCTATAGATGAAGTGATGCTCTCACTGTCACGAGGTATTGCAGAAAGAGATGTGAAATCCCAGCTACTGTCTCTTAATTCATAACCTAGTAAAACGTGTTGGAGTTTGTGTATGGCTATCTGACCTTGGTTTTTAACTTGCTGTGCATGCTATAGCAGCAACATTGTTAGCACTTGAGACATTGAGAAGACTTTGGGAGAAATAATCAAAAGCAGGTTCTCATTATAAAATGTAATTACGTCATTTCCTCAGATTATATTTCAACAAAATATTGTGAATTCCTTGTTTTCACATAATTGTTTGTATTATATCAGTGTTATGCCTCCGACCCATGAAAAAAATATTTTTCCATTAAACAGGATGTTAATATTTCCTGGCACCAGCAATTCCTAGGGCCCTTTAGAAGGGGTACCAGGTTCTCCTTGTTTCTTTCTTGAGTCCTAGCCTCAGAAGTTCTCTGCAGCAAGATCCTGTCCCTGTAAAAAACTCCTATGTTACTCCAAGATCGCAATAAACAACAAACTCATACCTAGCTGTGTATGACTGTATTTGTTTACTTCTAACTCCTCCTCCTTCATTTTCTAGCAATGAAAAAAGCAATTGGTTAAAAAAACCAGAATTGTAAGCTCATCTTGTTTCTTTAAAATTGAGTCAACCAAAACCACATTGGCTCTCTGCTATGCTTTTTGTCCCAGGCAGCCACATTTTACTGACATAAGGTGAGCACTTAGTAAGAAAAATCCTGCCACAGAATTTTGCTTGTGCCAGAGATGATGTTAATTCTGTTGATTGCACTTTCATCAAGGCTGAGTTATTCAAGCACTTAGCAACTGCCCTCACAATCTCTTTAAACTGGAAAAAGCATTACAAAAATATGAATGTGACAAGAAGGGAAAGTTACATGACCACCTTGGTGCTGGTTGCAACACTAAGTATCTGATTGAGTTATCTGACTTGTGGATGCCACTAAGCCTGCAGGATGAGCATAAATTTGATACCTACAGTTAAACAGGGTGAACACTTTCCTCTGTGGAAAGGTAATATCAACATAATGTGACAGTGATAAGGTTCCACATGCTTTATTGCCTTTTTTTTTTTTTTTTTTTTTTTTTTTTTTTTTTTTTTTGAGTTAACTGGAAAGCTCAGAAAATGTCCTGAATGAAACAAGAGTACCAGAAAGTACAGGGATAGCAGCATCCAATAGAACTTGCTCCTGTTATAGCTTTTGCCTGCACCCTCACTACATTCCCTTGCACCCCTGCTCTCTCTTGAAATTCTCAGACCTGAAGGGGTCCTGTGGTGTGTACATGTATGCTGGGGTCTAAAGCTTCCTCTGAGGTTAGGCTGGACAAAACATGGTAGAACAGATCATGCAGGAGAGTTTCTGGGGAGTACTGGACAAGATGGGAAACAAGATAAATAAGCAGGAAGAGAGAAGGCAAACATTGCATATATAAGGGAAGAAATAAAAACATTAAATGCTTGGTAAGATTTAGGTTTTCCCCTCTTCCTCCACATAGTAATCAAATGTGATTTCAACCCAAAATTAATTATGGAAGTTAAAACACCACAAAACCGAGGCATCCCACTGAAGCGGTACTTTTCCTCACCAGATTTTTACAGAAACATCATCTTGCAATTCTCTGCATTATTAATTGTATACCACAGTCCAATTATGCACTTCCTGAAACCTAAAACCGATAAACACTATAAATGTTGCTAGAAATTTTTGTTACAGTTACATTTGGAAAAACATCAGAACTTTAGATGAGGCTGGGCAAGCAAATGTCTTGAAAAGTTTACAAATGGGGTTCTGGAATACTGAACAACTGCATGGATGGAATTATGGAATGTAAAGCACAGTCCCTATGTGTTGCCTTATTGTGGCAAGCAGGTAGTTCTTTATTTGGAAATTATTGGGAAGGCCTGCCTTCCCATGTAAATGATCCTTACAAGTTCCTTTTGAACAACAATACATTTAGTATAAGAATTCAGACTCTGGAGTTACTGAACTTTATGAGGTTGGCTTGGTTTCACTATAGAACTTTTAGCTTAGAGCATTTCAGAATTCTGGCTTTGTAAACACATGTGAGCAAACTTGCCAAAAATAGAAGTGAGATGCCCCTCTGTTGTTTTGGTTTTGGTGTTGTGTTTTTTTGTTGTTGTTGGGGTTTTTTTGTTTGTTTTGTTTTGTTGGTTTTTTAAATTATTTTCTATCATTAAGTGTTTCAAGAATCTTCCTGCCATAGCAACAAAAGAAAAAGTCTTGCTTATTAGATTTTATATGTCACAGAGGGGAAATAAAGCCAAACAAGCATTACGCTGCACATCAAACCATGCACATATCCAGCACATTAAATCAGGGAAAAAAAAAATCTAATAAAGCTGGATTCTCTCTCATGAAACAGAGAAGCAAAATTGTTGGAGATACTGCCCAGATATTCAGATTCAGCCATCCAAGACTATCCCTGGGAGGCCTATGCAGTCAAAGAGAATAGCTATCCAGAATACTAGTGTGTAAGAGAAATGCTGCATGCACAAGGAAATAGGTGTTGTATGAAAGTCTGAATAAAAGATGTGTTTATTCTCCTCAAGAAAAATATTCTATGGGTTTTTTTCTTCCATAAATAAGAAGCTTATTCAGCAGCCTTTCTGCCATTGTCACCAATTGCAGTCTCACTGTGCAAACAGTACTATGTAAGCAGTATCACTTACATTGTGTACTGAAAGAAATGTGGGTGGACCCCCATGGTTTTGTCAGTCAAGCTTCACAAGAAGGCTGGGAAAAGCACTAGGCACAAAAAAATTGCAGGAAAATAATTTCTTCCCAAAGATACTCCAAGAATTGCTAGGAAATCTATTTAAATTCAAGGAAATAACAGGTTTAGAGGATTTTAATGTCAGTTTACAGTTTGCAATGTGCCTTAAACATGCAAAACCCTTGGATTTACTTCTCCCACTGTAATTGTTGAGATTAATTTTCACAAATTACTAGCTTCTCTAGTCAGTTCCAGCAGTCTTCTCATCAACATCACTGTAACCTTCCACTGCTTCTTCATTTAGCTACTAATTTCAGTTGAAGAAAGAACTATAAAGAACCAGTTCCAGTTTTAAGAGGAACCTTACATAGTCATCACTAGGAAAAATGAGATTTCATGAAAAAAATAAGAAGGGGGAACCTTTCCACATTTGCCCAAAGGTCACTAGCTTGCTTTATTAAAACTAGGGATAATAATACCTATCATCTAGCTTTCAGGTGAATAGCTAATAACCACTATCTATCTGCTAAAATAAAGAATGCCTTCAGAAGCTGTATGTTAGTAGCACTCAACTGAAGGAAAAAAGAGTCTTCATTGTGAGACACTAAAGAGCAAAAAATTTTCATGGAAAGTGAACATAGGTCTGCAATTTGGGGAAGATGAAGCAAGGGACTAATGAGTGAGGACCTGATGTACTGAGATATTAGGAGCTCTCCATGAAGTCAGCATGAGCCTTAGTTGCTTAGTATATTTTAAAATAAAGTCAAATCATTTTAATTAAAAGAAAAAGAAACAATAGCATGTGGGAGGTGAAGAACAACAACTTTATTAGTAAATATAGATGTCTTTGTTACCAAAACTGTAAGAAAGCAGAGTTAAACCTTCAATCATCTGAAATATAACACACTGGCAACTTGCTCTCTTCCCCAGTGGCTTAAGGGTGGAGGTGGCACGCCTTTTTTCATCTTTCAGAAATGCCTTGAACAGCTTTTTACAAAAGATGGGTGTTCAGTACTTGGCAAGATAAGACACTTTTCTAGATGCTTGAGAAGTTTGAAATTTCTAGTGAACATTGATGCCTTCTGTGCCACAAGGGTTCTAATGCTAAGATCACTCTAAGAATATGATTCTCATATTGTGTCCTGCAATCACCCACCACCAATTTAAATGCTAATAAAGCATCTGTGTCTGGATTCATAACTCAGTGTTAACTTCATGTGGTTCATGTCAATCTACCAACATACAGCAGCTAAAATTAGGGTTTCAGTACCTTCGTATTACTGAGATCAGGAGAGAGAAATAGGGAACACATGGGGACTTGACATGTAGGAGGTGTTAAGTTAAACACCTAGCTCCAGAAACCACAGTCATTTTTCAGGTTGAAGAGTGATGAAAATGTAAGAAGGTGGCTACTTTGATATTTCTGTTCCAGTGTACATTTTACTCTCTGTTTTTCCCAAATCATCTATCACATGCAAGGCTCAACTGAGTCACAGCCAATGCCAATTTTCTTAAAGTGCTGTGTTTCCCAGAACAGATTGATAGGTGGTTGGGTAGTGGGGAATCAATTATGGGTGAAAGACACTCCCACCTGTGGCCTATGAAAAATACTCCAAAGTCAAACTATATGGTATAGTATAAAACACTTATAAGAAAAGAGTTCAAACAAGAACAATTTGCATAGGCCAACCTCTCTTTGCCTCAATGCAAGTCTGGTAGAGGGAGAGCAATCATGGTGTCTCTTCTGCTGTGACTTTCAAGAGGAGATGCTCACATCCCATTTCAGTTTTCTTTTAGCTTTCAGTAGTTCAGTCAATGCAAATTGTCAAGTGAAGAGACTGACATATGAAGTGCAGGAAGCTGGCTGTGGAAGAAATTCAATCTCTTACAGCAACTGAGGATGTAGCTAGCATTATTCGGTGTAAGGATATGTGTGTTGCTACACATCAGGTCAAATTTCTGGCACAATTCGTGTGCATGGGTGGTTTAAGACATCAAAGGAAGTTGCTGCAGATTTATTTCCACAGAAAATAGGGGGCTTTATCCTGCCAGTTCCATGCTGGCCTGACTTATGGACATATGCTGCCCAATTGTTAGCCACACATGTTGTAGACATGGGTGAGCTACTCCAAACCTTTTAGGAATCTTCCTAAAAACCTGCCAGAGTGCCAAAGTAGAAACGAAATTAAATTAAAATTAAAATTAAAATTAAAATTAAAATTAAAATTAAAATTAAAATTAAAATTAAATAAAATAATAAAGACAAGTTTTCAAAATCACAGCAGCTATATAATGGATCTAGTTTGTCCTGAATAAGTGACAGCAAAATTTTGGTTAAGATTCAGCAGGGTACACCAAGTATTGAAGACTTGCAGACACATTTTCAAGTTTGTCAGCAGTTACACATCTTTCATTGACTGCATTGAAAATGTTTGATAAGTAACAGCCTGACAGTGGGAGTAAAGGGTTTGCAATCTTATGAATGTTAATTATTAATTATAAATTGAGACTTAGCTTGCATGTTTTAGTTAACTCCTCTGTGGCTGCCTGTCCTGATGATACAGCCCCAGGCTTAGTTTGTTTAGATCTATGTAGATTTCAATAAACAGTAGGTGGATGCTCTTTGGTGAAAAAGATGCCCATGAGCCCCAAGCACTTAATAAACTTCAGGTGTTTTTACAAACAATGTGTACAGATCACATTTCAGGGCTCAGAAGTAGCATAAATCCTGAAGTTTTTGAACTTCTCCTTGGAAGAGTGCAGAGGAATTACCCACATGAACATTTCACTGAGAACCAAATAACTGTGGCAGTCATGCTCCAGAGAGCATAAAGCATCAGTAATAACTCAACCAGTTCTGACATGCCAGTCTGTCAGTCTGATGGTACTTTTTAAACTCTAATACATCTTTCAAGGGAAGATCAAACCACAAAGGAAGTTAAAATGTTTCACTTTGGAATGATATAGAGGAAAAACTTGGTCTTAATTTTTGTTTTTGTTTATTAAGATACAAAAGAACATTTTTCAAGTTACTCAGTGGTCTCTGATGAACATGGAAAAAAGTATTACAGATCTCAGTCCAAGCCCTACTCAACTTAATGATTTCTGTAACCACAGTGAACAAAAAAAAAAAAAAAAAGACAAGAGTTGCGTTGTTTAGTATTTACATTTGGTTCAGATCAACCCTTTAGAATTCTTTGGAAAATGTATCAGCCTGATAATATGCCCATCCTTCAGCATGCTGGCAGAAAATAAGGGGAAAAATGGAGCTTATTCTGCTCCTTAATTGGGGAAAAAAGCAAGTTGAAAAAAGTTACTCATTCTTTCCCAACCAACTTTTTTTTCCTAGGGGCAAGTGAGTAAATAGAACCATACAAAGATGACAATTTCAAGGACTGAGCAGTGTAAAGATGCAGACAATAAACACACAGGTTGGTCATTGGCTTACCCATGGATATGTGTGACCTGCAGGACTCAATACTCCCCTGCTACTGTCACTAAGTTGTTGGAAAAATAGTTTTTGCACAGGCCTGAATTTTGTTTATGTATCCCATTTGTTGCAATTCCTGCAGGACTTATCTCTGAATTTTACTTATACTCTCACACTAGATGGGCAATCTTACATTCACGCTGTGAGGTCCATTCAACCCTGAGTTTTTTGATTGCACAGATTATGTGATGCTGTTGCAGCTCCCTCACATTTTTGGCACTTGCCTGGACTGATGCTGAATTCAGCTGCACTTTAAGGGTAGAATCACACTTCATCAACACCCATTCATATGTTTATTCATTTTATATACCATATGCAAAACCACTGTGGCCCAACTGCCAGCACACAAGTCTGATCTGGGTAACCGGATGCTTCCTTCTGGTCCACCACCTCTTCTGAAGAGCAAGCAGAGGAGAGCTTTTGGTTTCTTTGCTGAAGCTGCCTTTTATGGTGCTTGTGAGTATGTGTTGTGCCCCACAAATTAAGAAGGGGATGTGCTTTGAAATGCATCTCCTGCTGCATGATGAATGCAGGTCTGGCTTCAGAGCCAGCAGCTACTAATGGTACAGTGACTCACAAAGGTGTCTTCAAACCCAGGGCATTGTTGTACCCAGGGCATTGCTCCTTGGTGAGAGGAACCATTGAATTCAGATCTATTCAATCTAGAAATGCTCAGCCAATGCAGGCACTGACTTGGGAAACTGCATTTTATTTTTCTGAAACAGAAATGAACCCTAGTCACTGCTAAAGAGACAGGCACTCCTCTAAACTTTAACAAATCTTATCTGAAACCTTGAATTCCTCTTATTCAAGATCTGGTTGCCTTCTAACATCTTTCCCTTTACCAGTGGGAATTACCTGTTTGTCTTCCAGTGACCTACCCAGCTGCCTTTCCCAGAGGCACACAGGCATCCTCTGTCCTATGGAGGTGTACACCCAGTGGAACTTTTCCAAAGATCTTACACTTCCTGCTACATTACCTCCACTCCTGCCTGCCCTGTCCCTTCTATACAGAAGAAGCAGAAGTCTCTCCCTTCCTTGCTTACAACCCTTCATTAACATTACCATTTTTCTTTTTTCTCCTTTGTCCTACACCAAAGACAGTGGGAAATCTGTCCCTTCCTTCTCCTTGAACTTCAGTAGAAGGAAATTCCAGATGGTCAGTATGTGCATTCTGTCCATACAGCAGGTACCTCACTATCTTTTTTCATCCTTGTCTTTCCAGTCCTGCTATACCCTTTCATACCAGTTTTCCAGCCATGTGTCTGGTGCTGGTCTTTGTCAGAGACAGCAGAGTGAACTACATTAATCATGGCTGATTCCTAGGTGAGGCAATTCCGTGTTTCTTTTGAACATTTTTTTATTATTATTTATGGGATCCTACATTTTTTTTCCAGTGGAGGTGTTCCTATATGGTGAGTTCAGAGTCACCAATAATAGTTTTGCTATTTATAGCCATAGGTGGCTTAGAAGTGGGTCCAGAATGAAAAAAGTTTGTAGAAAACTTGAAAACCAAAGCAAAAAAATTATATTTGTTTTTGGGTCCAACCCTAGAGAAAGCTCCCATTAAGTTCACCTGCACAAGGAATGGAAGATTATCCCCAATGAAGTTTTATAGGAAGTCTAACCCCACCCAGAACAAGAAAGTGTTTCCAGTCTTTCTTTCATATAATTATTTCTCTCTGTCCTCTAAAACATGTGTGTTTCTTATGACCACAGTATACCCAGTCTTACTTTAAACAGTGATAAGTATATTTATAGATCTGTGTAAAACAAAATATTACTAGCATGTCAGCATTTGGTTGATCTTCACATTCTTGGCTTCAGAATGGTTTAAAATAAAACACACACACAAAGCAGGGTTGTTTTTTTGGCTCTGGTTTCCTCATTTTTGCCCACAACAGACCTGGCAGATGTGGGATAGCTGGAATGTGCATATCTAACAATTCTCTTCTGTGCCATCATTTGAAGCTGTAGGAGTGCAGCTATTTGGCTGTAGCATGAAAAAGAATGATGAATGTGATGAAATACAGATTTCATTTATAACCAGGGGATAAATACTGTTCAGGTCACGAAAACAGATTAGTGCTTGGGGACAAAAAGTTCACGAAGAACTCCTTTTTTGAGGTGGAGGTAGGGGTACAGAACTACAGCAATTAATCTGAAATGACCAGGTAGTTACTGAGAGTGCATAAAAATAAATACAAAACAGGAACAGCAAAAGGACGAAAATCTGTTAATTGCTCTGGCCATGTGACAGCCTTGCTGGGGAGTCACAGTCTGATTAATCATGATCACAGATAAACTGGATTGCTTCAAGGAGATTTTACATTCATAGTTTTGTGGAGAAGTTTAAATTTGTTTCAGGGGCCTCATATCCGAGATAAACTCAAAACAGAAAAGAAATCAGATAGCTGTAAAACTGAGTTATGAACCAAGACTTACTCAGATGACTATTAAGTCTTGATCAGTTTATAACAGATCAAAGAAAGTCCTTCCTAGTGGAGGCAGTACTGTTATAGTAGAAACTGTGTTCTTATCAGAGCCAAATCCTTACCCTGAATTCAGACGTAGATGCAAGCTTGAGAAATGAAACTGTTTTTAAAGATGACTGCTCACAAATATAAATTTCAGCAAAGGTGCTTCAAAGATGGGTTCGTAGCATATAATGTCCTGCATCTGTGTGCTGGATCAACTTAAAAAAACATAAAGCTTAAAAGATATACAGTCTATATAAGGTTTAAAAACCCAGGAAAACGCCGTTATTTTAGGAATAGTGGAGTTCTGCATTTTTCATGAAAGTGAGTTCATGGGAATTTTTCTTTGGGAAGAATATCAGTACTGGCTAGAGACATATGACAGGTCAGAGAGAAATACCACTGAGGTCAAAACCACTGAGTTTAAAAACAAACCTGGTTTTCAGTTTGTGTCTTACTGGGTTTTTTTAACAGCTCAATTATTTCTTCCAACAGACTATGTCTGTACAGTGTTTTCCTTAGAACAGGGCTCAGTAGCTGGCAAGTCGATGAAATTACAGCTATCCAAGTTCAGAAGCAGGGAAAGAGGAAATGTTTTCTGAAGAACTTTTACTGTATCCCATGTATCTCAAAAAAGGTGTGGCTGACTGGAAAATCTTCCATATGAGAGAATAACCTGATTGTGTGAGGTCCTTCTCACAGATGTCCAGGTGGGGAATAGGCTTGGCAGTTAATACTGGAATGATATGACCCAGTAAATCCGGGAGACAGAGATTTTCCTTCCATGCTGGAAAGTTTAAATATTGTTTTGCCTCTGGTCAAAAATTTAGTTGATCTGGGAGGGAAAGTGAACAAGCCTTCACTGACTGTGGGTGTGTGAGGACAAGAAGAAGTGGAGGATTCAGCCTTCTCTGAAATTTCCTGTAGTTTTGGCTGTGTGTTTCTCTGGGGGGTGGGAGTATTGCTTATCCCAATCACAGTCAGAGTTTCACCAGTCTCACTGCTCCTGTTCCCTGAGACAGCTCTTGTATCTCTTGTATCAGGGACAGGAGCCACAGACCCTCACCATTCTGAGAGCTGTTCCCCGTGTGCAGGGAATACTCTCAAATGTCAGGTTCCACTAGTGTTAAGGCCCATTTTCACATCTCCAGAGAGCATTAGAATGTGCAGAAATGATACGACTTATAAAAAGAAAGTTATCCAAAGCAGGAAGACATGGAATCTTGTTCTTTGAATATAGTACTTAAAGTGCAAGAAGGACATGACTCTGGGCTGAAGGAAGTCTGTTAGCTCACAATTTCTCTACTGGCTTTGGTGGAGTTAGTTCAGGTTTTAATTGAGCAGTTCAGCATCTGGCATGGTTTGCAAAACTTGTCTAATCAGATCCATTTGGATTTGCTGCTTTCAGCAATTGAGACCTTAAATCATTTCACCACAGTCACCAGATTCAGATTCCATAAGCAGGAAGTGAAGGCATCACTTGTTATACAATGTCACTTATTCCCATGGAGAAATATATACTTTTATGAGCTTTTTCTTCAGTTTCTTGAGCTGTCCTATTACCTATGATCCATGGTCAAATAGCTCAACATGCATTTGTTCCACATCTCCTGAGCCTGAGATTCTTTAATCACCACATGATGACAACTGTCCTCCTCCAAAACCACTTAAATACAACCTGGTCCAGTTGGTCGGCTTTGTCGGAGCGCTGAGCCAGCAGGTTGTTTGAGTGCCAAGAGTCAACAAAGCCAAAAATCAGGGTCGACAGTTGCTGTTAGTTGGCACATATCTCTGGCAGGCTTTATAGAATACCTTGATTAAAGCATTAATTAAACCTTAACTGAATTTTTTCCCCCTTTATAGAGTTTTGCCAGATTTCATTTTTTACCATCCACTTGATTTTGTGGAGGGGTCTGTGGTCAGAATGGTGGAACAGCAACCTGAAGAAAAAAGAGGGATTTCTGCCATACCAGAGGGATTTGTGTTACTTTACATTATCAATTAGTCTGGTGACAGGTGGCATCTCCTGCATTAGGCCAAGATCTTTTGCAAGGTCAGCTGGCGTGCGGCGAGCACCGCCGGAGCACTGGGAGCTGCTGTTGCACCGACTGCAAAGAACCACCAGATGGTGCACGGAAATAATGATAGACTCGCAGCTTCGTAGCATCGTTTGGGTTGGAAGGCACCTTAAAGATCCTCTATTTCCAACCACCCTGCCACTAGACAAAGTTGCTCAAAGCCCCATCCAACCTGGAGTTGAATCATCATCAGAGGGAGAGTTTCCAGCTGGCCTTTTCCAGCCTTGGCTAGGGCTCAGTCACTGCTTGGTCAAGTTCCATCTCAGTTTCAGTAGAGAGAGAAGTGAGCCCTGACTGAGGGAAAACTAGATGTGACTTTGTGGTTTTACACCAACCCAGCAGACTTGTAGCTAAGCTAGCTTTGCTTTCGTGAGTTTAGAAGAAAAATTAGAAGACACTAACACAAGGAAGAGCAATTGATTTTTTTGAGATTTAAATGGATTTAATTTCCTGTTGAAGTGTGGAAAGCGATGCAACGAAGGTGCAGTCCAGCTGTGTTTGGTCATCTTTCAAAGTTCAAATCCACAGTGAATCCAAGGTTAATTGATGGATGGAATTTTTGCATCCAAATGGTGAAAAACTTGATGACTTTTCAGGTCTTGTGCAGTTTCTGCTTCCTTGCCCTTGATCTGGAAAAAATCTGGCAAACATATTTTTTGTAGTTTGTGCTTGGCCCAAACGCAAGAGTTTGGAATGAAGTTTCAATCCTTAAGTGTGAGTCCATCCCTCTCATCTAGGTATTTGGCATTTGGCTTTTAGGTGCTATTTGGACCATAACTGATCCAAATACGATAGAACACAGCCGAGCATGTGCCATTCTGTCACAAGAGGAGCTAATCCAATGGTATGTGTCTTCAGAGCCTTCCTGGTGAACCAGAACACCATTAAAAGTATCATTGATAATGCCTGTCTCTTTAGAATAAGTCTTAAATACCTTATTATTTACCTCGTGTGTTTTACATTTGGATGTTTTACCTGTGTGACGAACTAGGACTGCACTTCATTATGTGTCCTTGGCTGGGGAATGTTTTCCTTGTGCACAGGGACTCTGAAGAAGAGTATGATGAGCACTCATTGTTTCAGGAGAGGGAAGCAACTGGAATCCACTTTTTGCCTGTGATCAAATCTTAGCTTTCTAAACTTCTTGATCACCATTTTGTCTCATACTTTTTGGAATTTGTAAGGTGCAGAGCCCTTCTTGTGTATACAAAGAAGATGAATCCTTGTACAGATTGTGTTCATTATCTTATCCAATTTGTGCAAGATTTGGCCTGCTGTGAATGCTCCTTTATAGTGGATTTTGGAAAGCTACAAATAATGCAATAACAGCAGCATTTACAGCGATAATGTTTCTCTATCACAGAATGCAGAAACTAGAAGTGTATCCTGAAAAAACCCACCCAGGATTGTCCACACCATCAAAACAGACATCTGATATATATCAGCAACACAAACTGTAGTGAGGATTAGACTAGCTATGGAAATCTTGTGCAATATAGGCTTTTACAGACAAAGGGTCAGAAAAAAGACCATCACTGGAATGAACAAGAAGCTGAGGGAGATATGACTATCAAAGCTTTAGGCAGCCAATTTCATTAAATTCTTGCTCTGCCCAATGAAGAAAGAAGGGACCTGCGTGGCTTTGGATTGCTCCCCACAGGGTCTGTACCTCTTCCTGAATCAGGTGGAACAATTTAAGTTTTGACTCTTTTTTGGCACTCTAGTAAGGGTCGTTGGCTGTCATGGATATCTCCAATGTTGCATATTTTCTTCCATATTTGGAGTGATGTAATAATAGGGAGTACAAGCAATTTTCTTTTGGGAGTAGTCTTCCTTCTTTTTCCTTAGAAAGAAAAAGTGTCAAATTACATTTAATTAGGATTCTTTTCCCTAGGATTTTGCAGGGCAAATGTTCATGAAGAAGCCAACTAAAAATCCATCTCCTAGGAGAGTTTAGCCCACTCAAGAATATTTTTTTCATCTTTACTTTAATGGTTTATTAAGATACAAATTTGCCTGGCTCCTTTGAAAGAACTGTAGGGCAGTCAGAAGCCATTACAGCATAGCCTGGCCTTTTCCTGTACTGGTAGCATTTTACTGATTTATAGTCTTCCAATAACTAAACCCACTTTCCATGAACATTGAATGTAGTGGGGTTAAAAACTCACATTTTGAGAAATCTGAGCAGTATTTGGGCATGTATCTGACTTGGGATATCTAAAGGATACAGTTCAATTGTCATAATTTCTATAGCAAAATGCATATATGAAATTATTACCTGCTTGGGTAATTAAAAGAATAAGAAAACAAGGTAGCTGGTTGTAAGATTCCACATTTAGAAAGAAGATATGAGATTTGTAGAATAAATTTTTCCCTCAAAATCATGTCTTTAGCCCTAGTCTTTAGAAAGTTTCTGTCCATTAAATCCTTGAATTGGCTCAGCCCTGGGTAGAAACTCCAAAAATTCTGGATGTAAAGATTCTCTGCATTATTATTAGTGTCTGGCTTATGTCCCACATTACAAAAATGTCAGAATGAAAGGCTTTGTTTTGCATCAGAACTATATTCAAAAGGGTGAGATGAAAGGCACTTGAAAAATTACTTTTAGCTACATTACTTACTCATGTCTTTAAGGAGAACTGGAAAGACAGAATCATGACAGACTAACAATCCAAAAGTCCTTACTAAATTAAGAGCTAACAAGTGTTTTATTATGAACATCCTTGTTTTCTTACTTCTCTGGAAGTCAAGTTTCCAAGGAGTGTCTTGGATCAAGATCAGTTTCATAAAAAATAAAGTCACTGCAGCAATATAGCCAGAAAGGATTTTAGAATTGGCTCAAGCTATGCAAGTTGTCAAACTTTAAGGTGTTTGAGAGGTTAGTAGTTTATAATATCTGTCCCTGAATCTGCATGGGGAGCTTAGTCCCCCAAGGATTGCCTCTGCTCTACCTTTCAGTGAGGACCTGCCTAAGTTCCTCAGCTCTTCTTGCCAGGTGACTCCAAAGTGTGATGGATGCGTGTCCATCCGGTGCCTGCCACAAAACTCTAGCTGTCAGAGGCATCACAGCTTTTTCTGTGCCCAAACTGTAGGTCTGAACAGAGGGAGCCTTCTGAGGGACTGGAATGGATATTAAACTCTTGAGTGTTATCTTGCATGGGTATTAAGATTACTGTATGAAACACTGACTCCAAACAAAGGATTAACTTTAAACCACTCTAAAATGTCAACACCATTATTTATTTTTCACTATCAAAGTGCAAATGGTCTCCCTGTAAAAGAAAGACTGACCTTACCATTATCATAAGGTAATCACTCTCTCAGGGACCAGAGCCTTTTGGCTGTAGGTCTGTAGGCACCAAGAATCTGCTGCCTCCTAGAGCTCAAGGACTGTGGTGATCTCAGGGTATCTGTCCTTTTATGTTTACTGCTTCTTCTGCAAAGACTACAAGACAGATTCTCAGCTGGTATGTTACCTGACAGAATTCTGCAGTACCATGTTGATCCACATTTCCTGAGGATACAGAGGGCTTACTGGAAATACTTTGCAGAAGGAAGGATTGTTTCCCTAAGCTTTTCTGTTTAAATCACTCAGCTACAAGAATCCTTTGACTGGACTATATTATCTTATAAAAAATACATTCAAATAAAAAAATGCCATGTAATCCTATTAAAAGTTATCCTCTGTAGCTCCACCCAGCTGGGATATACAACCTCAGAGGAACTTGAGAACTGCTGTCAATATCTACCAAGCCCACAAATGTGAAATAAAACTAGTGAAAACACACAAAAATTTGACTTAAAGTCAGCTGCTTGTAGAGAAATATTCAAAACTACAGATGATTCTATGTCTCAAGGACCAACTCATCTCCTGTTCTTGAATGAAACAAAGCCACAGAAACATCAGGATTTTGTTAATGTGTTTTTGGCTTTAAAGAAGCTATTTCCACTCCCCAGTTTATATAACATGTAATCAGATAACTTCAAACAGGATATCATGATTTAATAAAGTTGTGACTACTCGTGGTTATAAAGGAAAAATTCTGAAGAGCTTCTAAACAGAGAAATACTGTGCTAGTAAATAAATTTCCCTGTCTACTCAATAATTATTTCTTGCCCAAGCAATACTGTGGCTCCCTGTAAATTGTTTGGCCTGTTAGACTGACTATAAGGAATAAGAATTCATGAGCATTCAGGAAAGGAAAAGGACTTGTCAAGCCTCTAAAGGGGGGAAATGATGCCTTAAGTTTCAGCTTTCATGTTTTTCAGAATCTGTGCTGCCTAGGGGTGTAGTTCTGAGCCTCATATTAAGTGTTAGTGAGCTCTCTTCACAGGCTAGGTAGACAAAACAAATCCTTTTCCTGCTAGAGACCAAGGACAATGAACAAAACTTTCAAGCCCAAAAGCATAAACAAGGGTAGACTGAAGAGAGAAAACAAGGAAGATGAGACCTCACAATCTGTAATTGGAGAATTAAACCCCAATATGCAAATGGACCAAAACTTATAAATGTGTGAAACCTCGTGACTGGTCATCCATCTTGTGACCATTTTAAATCCACCTTGGGTGTAGCCCTGGCCAGGCTGTTGTACTGCCCAAGGTGTATCCTTAAAGGCCTTTTAATAAATACTACCTTTATTCTCTAGCTCTGTTCAGTCTCTGTTCCAGGTCAGCTTTCCCAAGGCATCAGCAGTGTGCCTGCAGAATGCAGGGAGAATGTTTGTGCATGGTACCGAAGAGCCACAGTCTGTATGATCTGGCTGAAGAGCAGTGGCCTTGTGAAGGTAGATGGTCCAACCCTCAGCATAATGTGAGAGAAAGAGCTGCAGGAGACAGCTGGCTCACATGGGAATGATGTTTTTAACAGGATTAAGAAAAAGTGATGCCATTCATAAAACCAAGAAATAGTAACGCCACTGAAGTAAAAGATGGGTACTCCTTTCAAGACCAGCAACAACAATCAGATAGATGAAGGACACTCGTGGGTGTTCTCCACACAAGAATGAAAGGAACATCCAAGTGCTCAGAACAGCAGTCTGTCTCCTCTCCCCAGTGACTTGGTTATTCACCAGACAGCACAGTGGGCAGCTGAGGCTGGCGAATTGTAGATATTAACTGAGCATACGTTGGTTCCTGCAAGCAGTTTTAGCTGTTCCCCACATAATGATCTTGTTTATTTAGGATGCAATATCTATTAATGTTAAGAACTGTTGGCACACATAATTGCATTCAAAGCTAATATTGTATCTTGGCATTATGCACGCATCTCGTTTCTTCATGGTCAAACCCCTTTCATCACAGTCACTTTCAGAACTTTTGCCTATGCAACTACAAAAATTACAACCTGAGTGTTTCATTTTTGCTAAATGCTAACCACAATCATTTCACTAAAAGACATATGCTTTTTGTGATCTGACTGGAATCATATTATATTATATTATATTATATTATATTTATTATATTATATGAATATAGGTGATATTCATTTAATCATAGAACATCCTGAGTTGGAGGGGACCCACAAGAATCATCAAAGTCCAACTCCTGGCCCTGCCCAGAATCACAAGAATCCATATGTCTGAGAGTATTGTCCAAACTCTTGGACTCTGTCAGTTTTGGTGCTGTGACTACATGTCTGGAGGCCTCCTTCCAGTGCCCAAACAGCCTCCTGGTGAAGAACCTTTTTCTAACACCCAACCTAAACCTTCCCTGACACAACTTCAGGCCATTCCCTTGGGTTCTGTCACTGGTTGCCAGAGAGAAGAGATGAGTGTCTGATCAATCCCCTCCTCTTCCCCTTGTAAGGAAACATGGAGAAAGGATATCAAAATTAATAGTTTGCATTTCTTACTGTAACAGTGTCTACCTGTAGCTACCACTGTTTAAAAAGTATTTTGGAAATAAACATTGGCTCTTTCTCCCTGTCCTCTCACCTGGTATAAATCCCATGGCTAAGAGAGCTGAAAGACAGGGTATTTTAGTGATGGCTTAGGGAAGCATTTAGCATAGCCACATAATTTTGTTCAGTAGGTAGTGTGAGCTCATGCCCATCCTCAAAGCTTTGTGCAGATATTCTTTCTGTTGTATTTCTCTAAGCCCAAGAAAAAAGTAAAATAATGAACATTATTTACCACAAGAACAAATCTGTAGATCTTAAGGGCTAATCTTATCCCTCTGGTATCTCCAGATCTGAACCAAATCTCTTTGAAGGTAACATTTCTCACGAAGTATCCTATTCTGATATCTTGTTCATCTTATGTGACTTCGCCAAATCACGTTTCTATCCTTTGAGATCAGATCAGTTGGTGAGAATCTATTGCTAAAAATGCCAAGGTTGTGTGTTGAGTCCCTGTATGGGCCATTCACTCAGGAGTTGGACTTTATCCTTGTGGGTCCCTTCCAACTCACACTATTCTGTGAATCTGTGATTCATATAATGTGAACCAACTGGCTGCCTGTTGAACAGCAAGGAACTCTCATTTAATACAAATTAGACACAGTAGAATAAAGGTGCCCCAGTTCAGCAGCATTTAACCTCCTCTAAACACACCACTGCAACCCCCTACTCCTTCCTGCAGGAAGGATATTTCACTACTTGCAGTGTTCCACACCCAGAAATGTAAGTCTGTCAGTGAACTAGACCAACTCTTGCTCTACCTGAAGTCAGTACGACTTTTGCTTAATTGTAGACAATTTTAAATGCAAGACATAAAATTGTTTGAATGCATTCAAAAAGGTTTATTTGAGCAGTAACAGCATAATTGAAAATTCAAACACGTTTCAATATTGCATTTCAGGAAAACTTTCAAGCACCACTTTACTGAGTGATAGCCAAATCTTTATCTTTGCTAACACATATTCTACCTGAAAGCAACTGGAAGGTCCTTTTCAGATAAGCATTTTGGCAGTTAATGCTGTATTGCAATATTTTTACTAGCTCTGAATGAACCACTCAACACACTTTAACAAATACATTAGAAAGCAATTATTAAACCTATCTGTGCAAGTAATAACCCTAACATATAAAAACCAAAAATTATTTTATGTGTAGATAAACAAATAAAGCTTAGTTTCCCATATATTTGTATGTTACATGTCTTCATCCTCTCAGCCCCCTCTCCTTACTGCAGTATAATCACCTCCTTTATTATCCTCTTCCTCTTTAACTGAACAAGTAGCAGGGTGCAGTGGTCAAATGGATGCTGCACCAGAGTAGAAATAACTATGTTAAAACTGCCTTTCCTTGCTAGGGGAATTACTTTGGTCTTTCTATTAATCTTCTGATTTTCTCAGATTTTACAGGTACTAAATGTATTGAAGGTTTCTCTCTATCTTCAAACACACTTTAAGTTTTTCAAATATATGAAAAATCTTCATTTCTTTGTCAAGCTGTCTTACTAAAATATACCTTGAAGCTGTCAGAAATGTTCTCCTCAGTTACTTGTGTTACTGTGTAATGCTGGAAAAACACATTTCAACATTTAACACCTCTGTCTGAAACATTTGGAAGATTTCTCCCCACTTTTTATTTTCAAATCAAAATTGGCAGAAGTATATCCCTACTGTTCAATGAAAATGTAATTAAAATTAAATGCAGTGTCAATGCAAGATGTTCAAGAATTTATGGCAAAAAAATTTCTGATTCTATGGCCATAGTTTTGTGATTTGGCCATCAGCTTCATCCTGGCCAAAGTCCAGCAGGACTATCCCATGAAAGTGAGTTTAGAAATGCAGCTGGGAAACCCTCAGTATTTCCTTTCATTTTCAAACATTAAGAAGTGTGTTTTGCTACTTTTCTTTAAAGCTTTCCAGACTGATTATCAAGATATTGGGGAAGCCTTCTGCTGCTGGCAGAGCAATACAGAGATGGATATATTTTGAGGAGGAAGCAGACAGTTGTCCTCTATGGTGCCCTAGGAAGGACTAGGGCTATGGAAAACATGCCAGAAACCTGCTGGGAAGAAATTGTGAGGTCCACTCTGAGCTGGACTGAGCACTTCTTTCCAAAGGTCTGCTGCACTAGAATCAAACCCAGTGGGAATGTTTTGCCCATTGCTTACTCTTGCAGGAACCATTCACTGTTGCTGGAAGGTATTTGCCTCTGGACTAAGAGGATTCATGCATATCAGCTGGGTCCGGGACACTTTGGCATAAAAAAATATGCCAGGATAAGGTTGGAAAAAAGGTGTTAATTGCTATTCAGCAGAGAAATAGCAACATTATTGGCACACAAAAATGTATTTCAAGAGGTGGTCTGGAATCTCCTTTGCAGCCTTTTTGATCAGGGAACATGCTGGATTTTTTTCTTCATATGAAGGGCATATGTTATATGCAACATGAACTCTTAGCTCCAAATTCCTTTATACTAATGGAAGTCTAGAGTTAACTCCACAGGCTTCTGAATCTGGTTTATGGAGCTTAATCAAAAGAGCTGCATGGCTCTTCTCATGCATTTAAGAGGATAGCAATATAAAAGGAGTGAAGGAAAAAGTGGGTCACAACTTTGGCACCCTTTTTCCTTCCCTCTATTTTTGGTCTCAGAGTTAAAGCCTTCAACATTTCCTTGTATAGACAAAACAATAAAAAAAGCAGATCTTTTAGTGGAGGCAACCATACAAATAACATGACTTGACTTTACCACTGAGGAAAATACATAAAAATGGGCAACAGCCTGGAAAAGCCCCAATATCATACCACATACGGTGAGAACTGATAAAATTAACATACTTGATCAACAGATAATGTATGTGAAATGTTAACAGTAAAACTGTATGTGCTGAAGGCCTCCAAAGTTCAAATAAATATTTTGAGTAAATGTTATGAAAACCTCTACTCTTTCCTGAGCACCTGTTCCAAGAAGGTTAAATGAAATATAGTTTATTTATATGAATCCCATTCTGATCTTCAATAAAAACAAAGCACAGGCTGTGTTGGACCGAACGATATTGCACACCCGGCAGGACAGGGCAAAAATCCCGTTAGTCTCAGAGACATGTTCAGCCTGTGGAAACGGGAGATATTGACCTCCTAGGAAAGTGAGATGTATTTTGTTCTACATGTTCCAGTTCTGCAGGCTCCAGAGTGCTTAAAATTGCAGGTTTGATTGATTCTCCTGTAGGAGGAAATCCAATTCAGTTTATTGCCTCTAAGAAAGCTATAAAAAGCCAAAGGGAATGGAACGTGCTCTGAAACGCTGTGTTGAGGGAAGAAGGTGGAGCTGAAATGTTGAAGCAGATCCATGCTGTTTCTGGGGCTGGTGGACCTAATGAAGCTTTAGTAGGGATAGATATAAGAAGTTTCAGGCCCTGCAACTGAGAAAATATTTCTTGAGAAACTACAGGAGCAAGGTTTCTTTCTTTGTCTCTCACCTCCCCAAGAAGTCTTTTCTCTCACACAAAATACCCAGTCACCCTCCTGTACCTTTCCACTTATGTGGCATGTGTGGCCAAAGGAAAAGGGGGGAAGAGGGGAAATTAGGGTAGAGAGGTCCCTTATCAAGGGAGGGACAGAAATCCAGCTGGGCCAGTGAGTCATCACAAGAGCCTCAGGTGGATGTCCTTGCTGGATTCTGTGCTGCTACAGAGGACAAAAGCAGCCGGAGGTGAGAGAGGTAGAGGAGGATGCTTTTTGGCAGCTGGGGATGGGCAGGCTAGAGCTGAGAGGAGCAGTCCCTCTGCAATCAAGGAGCAATGGCTGATCTTGTTGCTTGAGAGTCTTCCCAGCATTTCAGCTTGGGCCTCTCCCAGTGGGGTGAAAAGAGAGCTGGTTGAAGATTTCCTATTACTGCTCCTCTCCACCCCTGCTGCACCAGACTTCATTTGTGACTGACTGTAAGTCCCACTGTGTTTTATTTATAAATTAACAAACTCCTCAAAAGTCCTGGACCAAGATTTCCATAACCCCTGACTTCCAGTAGAAATGTTCCTTTCAACGTGGTGGATGACCAATGCATGTGGGATGTGATCAATTGGCTTGGGCAGTGGGATCACATTACCAGTGTAATTTCAAGATATTTTGGGGTGTTGCAGAGATGGGGGTAATGCAGGAAGCAAAAGCAGTTGCTGGGACCATGAAGAGGGCAGAAGTGCCTCCCTCAGGTGTGGCTTATGACATTTTCTGTTTGAGAGAACTAGGCCATTTTGTTCCCTTGGAAAATCTTTTTTTGTAGATCCAAACCATGGCACAACAAAGCAGGTGGAGTCAAGCCTGAGTGATCCACATTTTCAATTCTTGATTTTTAAAGGCTAAAAATCTGAAATCACAACAGAATCACAACCATCACATTTTCATTTAACTGGATATCTTCAGTTTCATAAACCAACTTTCTTTTGGGCTGATACTGTGTGAGTTGAGTTTCATATTTATGACTGAGTTAAAGACTATGAATTAAACAAATAATACAGAACCATGAACATGTATTACTTTTTGTAGCAATTTTTACTTTGCAGAAATAAAAAGAATTAATTAGCATTTGATGAATAAGTTTTAGCTTGGTGGCATAGCTGTGTCATTTACTTTTTCCATGCTCATTTAGTATAAATTAAGTGGCAACAAAAAACTTTGTCTCATGACAGCCATGTAAAATGCTCCAACAGCAGTTTATCTAATCACTAGATAAACTAATTGCTGCTTGGATTTTTGTGCTGCATAAGTTATGGGGAATACTTAAAGACAGGGAATCTTTATTCTTTACCAGGCTGTGGGTCGCTCTATACACAGGTGAAACTGATGGGGGAAATAACAATGGAGAATGTTCAAAATACTGGGGTTTTTCCCTTTTGGCTTGTACTTATGCCTGTTTTGTGTGTGATTCAGTAGTTAAAACCTGACTGCTAAGAAGCCTGTGAACTGTACATTGTCTTTGATAACATAAGAAATAAATCTAAAATAATAATAATAAAAAAAATTCAGAGGATTTCCCCCCAGTATTAATATTTCAGTGACTAAGTTTGCCACAGGTAGGATAGGATTCGTTTTTATTGCTATTGTTACATATGGTATTTCCAGATGATTCAGTGAATATGGAAATTTTACTATCATATGAAGTATCTTTGACAGAATAAACAGTAACATTTAATTTTTGGAAAGCTAATAGTTTCAAAAAACCTCTTTGTAGTATTTATGGATTTCCAACCTTCCTAGTGTTAAAAGGAATATTGAACTGAAATAAACTAAAAATATCAACAACTTGGGTATTACTTAAATATCATGTTTCCCTTGACAGAAAACGAATTTCATTCATCTGCACCATTTCCTTTCATTTTTATTAGCTTGGAGTCAGCACTGTAAGTCCTAGTCCTACTTTTTTTCAATTTGAAAGATCACACTGAAAACTGATAAAAGATGCCTATGTTTTCCCTGCTACTTTGCAGGGCTGCCAACTGCAAACTTAAAGAAAACAAGAATATAATCCCCTTAGCCTTAAATGGTGTAAAAGTCATGAAGAAGAAAAAGAAAACTGGGTTATTCATAGCTGACTTGGGAATTTTCAGCCCTGAAACTGTAATTGTCTCACATTCTTCATACTTTGTCTGTAAGTAAAAAAGGCAGAAGTTTTGCTTTGAATGCAAGGGGAGAGTCCCATGAAATAGAAAATTTGAGTTTTCTTTCAACCAGAATCTTGAGGCTTTAGGAAAACACTTAATAGTGAGACTTGTGATGAAATTGTGAGAGCTGGCAACACCTCAATCAAGTTTGTTCTTCATTTTCATTGAAGATGAAAGGAAAAATGCCAAAACCATACTTCTGGTGCAAAAAGTGATAAACCAGCAGGAAACAGTCTTGCCTAGTCAGCTTTCCCCTGAAATAAAAGACAAGCATCTTGTAAAAGGTCTTCTCAGTGTAGTCAAATTGCAAAATCAGCTCTCACTGTCTCCAGTGTTGAATTAGCTTGGTCACTTAAGGAGTTCTTCAAGGAAAGAGAGGGTACTCTGCTAACCAAAGTGAAATTCATATATTCTTTGGCTTGATAAGCCTGTAGCTCTGTAGAAGCTAGCAGACAGACACAGATTTTTTTTTTTTTAATTTCCTCTTTACCAATATGAATTTCTGCTACTGGCTTTGCTGTGAAATATTGTAAAGTACTGAATGCTGTGCTTCTGTTTATTTTTAACAAAAGCTGAATTTTATCAAGCTAAGTTAAATGTTTAAGAGAAGTTGAAGTGAGTTCATTGGGTAAGGGATATAATAGTGTAAGTTTAAGGGTAAATATGTCACCATGATGAACAGCATAAAAGCTGAATACTCATTATCTTTAAAACTTTATGGCAATGCTAATGACAAGTCACATTCAGCATCACAACATTCTTTTTCAAGGTGGTTTCTTCATCCAGTTCAAGGCCATATTGCCATCAAAAATGCCTGTCCAATCATCTGTGATTCAATTCTGTGCCTATCACATTGCTCATTAGCACTGGCTATTAGGCAAACTCGGAACTGTTGGATCTGCTTGCACAGCTGCCTGAAAATAGCCATAAAAAAAAAATTAACATTTAGCTGAATCAGTAAGCTGACTTGGCTCTCTGCTCATCCCAAAAAGCAGACATGGAGGCAGCAGTGGCACTAGAAAGGCACGCTTACCCTTTCCACAGAAGCATGGCCTTAGAAAAATCTTAAGCTATTCTTTAAAATGAACCACTACTTACAAGTTTGTCCAGGGTAACAAGGTCTGTCTCATTCTAATGATGCTAGCTTTTCACTACCTTGCACATTAGGAAACCCTTCCAGCTTGTGCAAACCAGGCTTCAAAACCAGGGCAGCTGAACTGATATTTCTCCATTGGTAGTGTATTTTGTCTGCTTTCTGCAGGTATAAATCACTCCACCATGTAGTAAGCAGAAAGCCTAAGGGCTGCATTAAGTTTTCTTCCTTATGACTATTTGGTACTGCTGTAGTAAAAATTTATGTGATCATAATAAAAAGATATTTGCATACTACCAGAGTGCCAGAACTTCAAATTTTCATTTATATCTATGAGATTTTAGATGATCATTTACTCTTTGCTTTATTTCCCCCTGCCTAAATCAAATTAATTTTATGCTAAAGACATGATTTCTATTTGGAATCAAAGTAATTGGCTGAAATAGCTACCAACACATGGTTTTGTTACTTACTATAGCAGGGAGTTGAATATACTTCACTGAAAATTTTAAGCCATTAAGAGTTTCCATGTCTCAGAGAAAATTCCCCACTGTGTTGCTTGACAACAAACAAAACAAAACAAACAAACCAAAACAAAAAACACAAACAAACAAAACCCCCCAACAAAACAAAACAAAAAAAAAAATCAGTGCTTGAAAAACTAAGAAAATTCTACAATATAACATGACACTCTTTGGTGGAACACTTGAGGGCATTGATCTATTAGCACAAGAAAATGCCTAATGAGCAATGTTGTGTCTTTGCCACTTTGTCAGGAACAAATGGGTACAGTGAAGTCAAAATTAATTGTGTACTGTAAGTGACTTGTAAAGTCCAGATATACAACTGTTTGATGTGAGCAACCAAATACACAGCAATTCAGTATTACTACAGGGAAAACAACTGTTTTTCTTCTCATCAGAAAGAAATCATACACTTGATAACAACTGAGCGACTAAAATCCCTTCTAAGAAAAATCCTTTGCTGACTTAATATTTACCTAGAGAACATGGAAAAGAAATATGGTGTAGCTGTAGTTTCTTTTTCACTGTATAGTGAAAAAGAATCTATAGATACACTATAAAGTGTGCAGTCCAAAGGAGCAATGTGGGTGAAGTCTAAATATCTCCATTTACTCTCTATAAACCCTCAGTGTGTACTGTGCAAGGCCAAGCAACATGTAAACACCATTCTTTTGACTGAGTTCTGATGATTCTGAAACAGAGAATACAGTCAAGATTGCTTCACAAGCTGTGAAAGGGATATTCCTCAATTCCTACCACTACAGACATGTTGCATTGACTTAAGAAGAGAGCTGTATTTAAAATTATGAAGTAATACTAGTCTAACAGGACCTAGCCCATCCAGAGACCATCCAGAGACCTAGCCCAAAGCATGGCCAACTTCAAAGTTACATCAGGTTGCCTGAGGTCTTGTCCAAACTAATTTTGTGTATCTCCAAAGATGGTGGTGACACCAACAACCTCTTTTGGACAATCACTTCCAGTGTTTCACCACTCTAACTGTGAAGAATGTGTCTCTTCTTCCTCAGAGATTCAGTGCAGTAAAAAAAAGAACTGCAATGAAGCCTTAGAGCCGAAGCAGAGGGGCAGCACGTGTGCTGGGCAGGATGCTGGAGAGATAGGTGGCACCTGAGACATGAAGAAGATGCTCCCAGGGTTGTGAGGTCATTTGGGTCACATGCTGGGTGGTAGCAGTGGGAACACTAGTGCTGTGCAGAACTGGATGATGTTGTCTGAGTCCATGAGTAAGAGAAAAATACTGGTAGTTTTTGCCTGTATTCTTTTGAAGGTGAAGATCTGTTGGAGGTCACTTCATCTTGGGGTCAAAACAGTAACTAGGCATTTCTGTAGCTCACACCAACATGAAGGTAGTGTAAAGCATTTGCATAGACAGTTGCAATATTCACAAAGCCCCTTGTTAACTTGGACTGACTGACAGAAAAAGGCCATTTACAGTATTCTCCCCACCACAGAAATCCTGTAGAGCCACCCCAAGTGTGATGAGGCTTGACAAACCACTCCAGGGAGCTGCATAGTTTCCTTTTCAGTCAGACTTCAGGCTATTCAGACTCTATTGCAGCTATTGCAGAGATCTTTCCCTGACACTGTGCTTCAGCAGCAGTGCTATGGACCTGAGGTTCTCTGCTGGTTGGCAGCTTCATTTTTACCAGCGGTAATAATTCAGTCCTATTAACAAACACACTGTCTCCTTGCCTTAAGGCACAAGTAGAAGTTGGGAGTGCCTTGTGCTGTGTTTTCTCTGTGTCCTCCACAGAGCCATATATTACTCATCCAGGGGGTCAGTTTAATCCCACTGCTTTAACTGAGCTGTGCAGGCCAGTATTGGACTTATGCTTTTAAATCTGTTGATGTAAAAAGAAGTTGAACAACATTTTTGTATTTTTTTTATTTAACTCCTCACTGATGCCTGTTGATTTCAATAGAGTAGTACAAGTGATTAATCTGTCATTTTGTGTACAGTAAGTCCTATTCTGTAAACAAATAAACATCTGATTCAGGAAAGTGCTCACCACTTGTTTTATCAAGTTCCAAAGAGAATGCAAATTGATTTGTAAGGAGGTCAAGAAACCAAGTAACAAAACAAAGAAACAGTCTTTTTTTTTTTTTCTTTTAAAAGTGTGCAGAAATGCTTGCTGAAAATATCCACTTCAAGAAATTGGGGTTTTTTATCTGTAGAAAAACTGCAGCAAAAATTGCTTAAGGCCTTGTGTTTTGCAGCACAATCAGATGCTGCCTGTGGCATGACTTCCAAAGTTCCGAACCGATTTTCTTTTCCCCATAAACAATCGAGTCTCGTTTCGTTTGAAGCATTTTATATCCTGTGCTAAAGCGTTCATCTCATGCACATATTTAAACATGTACACACAGGAATGTGCTGGGAGATTTTTTTTTTCTCTGAGGCCAAGAAAAGGCAATGGTGGAGACTAAGTCTGAAGTCTCTTGATGTCAGTGATGGAAATTCAAAGGTTACTGGATAAGCTTTGAGCCTCTGTATGAGCTTCTTAGATCAACTGAAAAGTGTCAAGACCTATAACGTTTCCTAGAAACTTTAAAACCTCTGTGGATTAGGAAAACCATTCCCACAGTTTACTTGTCCCCATGGGCAAACACTGTCATCTCAAAATTGGATAACATATGGGACATTGCAAGCAGTCTAGAGGCTCTAGGCTATTTCCTTCTGACAGTGTAATTTGGACCTTATGGGGTATTGGATGATTAGGTATTTTGATTTCATTCCTAGCTTTACCTTCATCATCAATCTTTGCAGAATAAGAAAATGAGATAGATCAGTTTTATACTTACCAGCTGATGCCTCCATATTTTAGAAGATAGTTAATTTTGACATAATCTATTCCAGAAATTACATCTAGTCATGAAACCTGGTTTTCTGTTAAATATGAGAAAAAAAAAATAAGAGAGGAAAAAAGATGTAATTCTCCTAACAGTTTTGATAATCTTTCCCAGTAGTTAGCATGTGAGAAATAGAAATGAGAACTGGAAAACCTGATACAATAATGATTGCAAACACTACCCAGTGTTGAACTTCAGGTCAAGTAGGATTACAGAAATTAAGGAAAAAACAAGTAGGCTAAGCAACATACAACAAAATGTACCGACTAAAATTACACCCAAGTTGGAAAAAGCTATTGTGTGTGAGCTTCTTTGTAAAACCAATGCTCTACCTTTCTCAGGCAAACTGATAATTATATTTTTCAATTTCAAATACTCTGATCACTTACCCTGGGAGAAAATGTTTGTTGGAACTTGCTGTATTTCTACCAGACTTTTAATTATCCTACTGGGATGCAATTTGCAGCCCACATTTTAGGGTGAGTCTTGGAGGTGCAGTTCCCATTAACATTAATGATGCGTGTATGCTGTGAAGATAGCTGTAATCCCTTCATAGATTAAACACTTGGTGCTGTCAAACATTTTCCTAATGCTGCGAATCTGAAGGCATTCAAAATGGGTGTAGGGCTTTCTCTTTTTTCCATATGAGTGATTGCAGTATTTTTGATTGCTTTGGATGAGCAAAAAGGTCTCTCCGAGACTGATGTTGTCTGCCAGAAAGAATAGTTATGAATGGGTAGCTTTGTTAATTTAGGTGTTCAGAATCTTCAAAAATCACACCAAAGAGTATCTACACTATAGTCTCATTGGAGCAAACGAAGTTTAAGTGTATAAAAGCATACAAATTTGAATTCTTCAATTTAATTTAAATTCACTTTTAGATTGCTGGTGGCCCATTCTGTATTGATACACATTCAGTCAGCAGGAGGACAGTTCTGCAAGTTTCATGAGTTGTGAATAAAGCTGGAATGTGATCTCTTGAGAAAAGAAATTGCTCTGCTTTCTGAGATATAAGCTTCTCTGTGCACTAAGTGCAGTATATCTAGTTTTGCTCTCTGTGGATACAGCTCTAGCTGAACACAAGAATGATTTAAAAAATTTCAACATTGAATTTGTGGACATGCTCTGCTGGTCTACAATCAAATTAATGCACAGATAATTGTACAAAGAATTGATAAACATGTTTCAGACAGAGAGGCCTAACTGGAGGCGTCCTCTGCCCTAGAGACCTCTGCTTTGTAGCTAAGCCAAAACTGGAATCCAGTTAGAGACAGAAATACAACAGAAGTACTCACATATTCAAGCTAGATAGCAAAATCAGACATTTAAGAGAAAGATACGAACAAATCAAGACAAAATGTAGCCCAAAAAATTAATAACCTTTTAATATATTATTCAGTTTAACCTTTTTATATATTATTTGGTTTCATGTATGACGTGTACCTTTAAACTCAGGGACATTGAGATAAATTCAGGGCATGGATAAATGGGTTTCCCGGGTGGGAAAAAGCCTCACACTTGTTGGCACTGGCTGCTCTGCTTCATCTGCTACAGATGATGAAAGCTGAGCTGACTCCTCTTGAGTTCAGTGCTCTATCTATCCTTAACATATATTCACCCAACAGAATGTAAAGCCTAGGCACATTTATCGGCTCTGTCTTCTTCCAAACATGCAGCGGTAGTAAGTAAGTCCTAGACTCTCCTCATAAGCAGGGAGAGTCTAGGAGTCAGTTACTACTATCTTAGAATCCACCTGAAGTATCCTTGAAGGAAATGAATTGTCATGTGTTTGCATCCGAGTTGCAATCTGCTGGTGTATGATATAAAGAATAAAAGTTTCAAAAGTGGCACAACAGTAAATTTGCCTTGGGAAGAATTTGGCTCAGGTTGCATAAACTGTTTGTGTTCTTTAGCACAGTTAATGTTTTATGAACCTTCTGTACACTCTGGGTAATCTCCATTTTAGGTGACTAAGATGTGCCCAGGCTGCAAATACACCAGGCCAAGCTTAGTGCTGTTATTACTAAAGTAGGAGCAAAAATACATGAACCCATCCTGGGTTCAGAGTTTGAATTGGAGCCAAATTCAACACCTCAGTAGAAAAAGATTACTTCTCACTCTTTGTCCCCAGCTGGCACTTCCTCACCTCTTCCTGCTGTCATTTGGGAAGAAGGCTCCTCCAAATCACTTAAATTTGAAAAAACCTCTTGAAAAAAGGAGAGGACAGGCAGATATTACACGTCAGGAAGAAACATATTAATTTAAGGCTATTTTATGAAGTGCAGAGCACTCCAAAATTTCTGAGCATATGAATTAGGGAAAACATGAAAAGGCAGATCTCTGTGTAAAATAACGTATTTCCATGTAAATTACATGGAGTGATGCCAGCTGAGACTTGGGATTGACCTCTTACATAAATCTTACATTATTTTTCTTTAAAAAAATGCACAGGGTTTTGTGAGTGGAACTGCAAAGCACTCAAGAATATTTACATTGTGGCAGGAGGGACTTTGATTCTGTGATCACTGCCCCTGGCTGTACTCTAGGTTAGTGTTTCTATAAATAAGGATATAGGCCAAAAGAAGGAAGAACAGAATAGTCCTCTCAGTGAGGTAAGTGCTAAGAAAACACTAATCCACTCTCAGGCCCTTCATGTGCACTCCCCTGTGAGTCCAGGAGAGGCCACTTACCTCTGCAAGGAAGCCTTCAAAGAAGGAGATGGGAGTGTACCAGCTGAAAAGTTATTCAGGGTCTCTACAGAAAAATTTTCCCAAGCCAGCTGGCTGTCTCCAGTTGATTTGCCCAGGTGTCACAAACCCATCAGATGCTGCAAGGGCAGTGGGTGCCCATGGCTGTTGAGGCAGTGCCTGGACCTGCCACAGACAGAAGCAGCCAAGTGAAGAAGGTGGTAGGAGGCAGTTTGGTAGGCAATGCAGTCCCAAAGACACCTTCAGGGAATTGCCTGAAAGAGGCCTTGAAGTACTGGTGGTAATGGAGGGATCTTCCTAGACTAGATCTTCTATGCAAGATGCAAGTCTGCAAGGTTAACTATTTTTTTGGCTGATGAGGCTCATTTTTTACCATATGCAGGTACTGTGGTCCTGTGTCAGCTTAGTCAAAGGCTATTGCTATCAAGACAGGTTTCAACACAAGAAAAAAGTGGTAACAATTGGACTAACTGCATTATTTCTGAGTTTCTCTCTACTTCTGAGGCACCTACACATCCCCTGAGGACCTTCAGGTCCTGGCCCTGGTACTTTCAGGCAGAAAAAGATACTCCAGTCCTGTGATATTGAAAGACCAGAGTTGGCTGTGGTAGATCTAAAGCAGATCCTCCAGCCAAGCCAAGCTCTGAGGCTCATTCCCTCACCCCCTCTTCTCTCTCTATGCAGTCCTGTCCCATTTTGGCTGAAGGACACCGGTGTATTACAGCAGGTTTGGTAGTTATGCTGCTGGCAGGATCCAAGAATGGGAGGATTGGGTTATGTAACAAAAAGAAAGTTTATTCTATTTTTCCATCTGTTGAAATGGAAGATGTTTTCTTTATCTCGTCTATAACCCATTCCTCATAACTCCAGGGGGGAGGGGGCAGATGCCTTCTGATAATGGGCCAGCTGTTAAAACCAGGTGGGGCAGTGTTCCTTATCTCTTCCACAACTCATCCTCCTTCCGGGGGATATCTGCTGTTGATGGGCCATTAAGGCTCACCACATGACTGAAAACATTCCATCCTCCCATTGTGAGATGCTCCACCCGGTGGGGGGAGCTAACCATTCCTACCTGGATAAAAACTGAGACTCAGGAACACCAGATATCCTGTTTTCCACTGGATTCCAGAGGAAGACTGGACCCATCTCACCCCCACTGGACCCTTTCTACAGGATCATCTCTATTCCAACAGAACCACATCTGTTACTCCAGGAGGATTTATTTGGACTGCTCCCAACACCCTGACCAACAGGGCGTCAGGTCAGGTTTCTGACTCTGCCAGGGTTTCTAGGAATTTGTTTGTTTGTTTGCTTGTTTGCTTGTTTTTTGCACTACTACATTTGTATTTTTTTTAATATTCCCAGTAAAGAACTATTATTCCTATTCCCAAATCTTTGCCTGAAAGCCCTTAATTGCAAAATTATAATAATTTGGAGGGAGGGAGTTTACATTCTCCATTCTAAGGAAAACTCCAGCTTTCCTTGGCAGATACCTGTCTTCCCAAGACAGGGTATGAAAACACAGCTGGACACATGAAAACACAACTACTGGGATTATTGTAGGATCTGGTGACTTCTCTGGTCACCAGATTATCTCTGGTTTCTAAACTAAAGCTCTTTTTGCAGAGGTCAGTTCATCTAATAGAATATTTTAGGGACTCAACCGAAAAAGTGTTGAAAATGCCTGCTGCTTGTAAAGTAGGGCTACTTTAACTGCAAGTCATCTGCCTCTGCAAGGAAATTATCTGGTCAAGTGTTAAAAGCCTGCATTGCACTGATGACAGATTACTGGAATAATATTTTTTTCTCTCTTTCTGAAATACTTGGTTTCTTTTAATGAAAATACTGTCAGGACCCATTTCATATATGCAGCTAGGACAGATTCTAAATTTGACATGTCTTGCTTTTATGGTCACCCTAGTGTTGGATAAACTTTCACAAGTGTGTTTAACAACATGAGTAATAATTGTCTTCTTTAAAAGTGCAAGTGTGTATATTGGAGTGACTTATTTTGGTAGATGTTGCCTGTCTTTCTGGTAAATATATATGCTTCTTTTTGATTAGGCAAAATCGAAGAATGCAGTAGTATTTGGAGTACAGGAGGCACTTGGTTCTTTGTAAGAACTCTCAATTTCCTGGGGATTTCTCCTTGCATTCCCATTATGGATAGTATTTCCACACAGATAAGCTCTCCCCTGGTAATGGAGCCTTCATTACACTAGAGGAATTTAAAGGTTGACTAGTGTGGGACTGGCCTCTGGGCAACCATGAAGAAAATGGTCAAGACTGAGCATAATTTGAAATTCTGCAGGGAACTGATGTGGCCAGGCTTCACATTTTGTCTCTGAGCTGAGACTGTTGCATATGGAAGGAGTTTTTTTTCAATTTCTTCCTGGCTGAATTAGTGGGTCACAAAACCTTGCTGCACCTTTACCTGCATGGTCCACACAGGTGTGTGTACACACACAGGTAGAACTCAGTGCAGCTAGTCTGTCTACAATGCAGGGACTTTAAGATCTCCTAGAGAAGATTAGATGAGTTACAAAGAGGTGCCTTAGCAAAAGTTACATTTGCCTAAGTCACCATCTGACTAAAAAGTTTTATTTGTTCAACAAGATATGCATGGAATTTGTATGGAAAAAAAAAATCTGAATGCTCTAGATGCTACAGATTCTAGCTGTGTGTTGTTTAGAGTACTCCTCTGCAGCTCGAGAGGCAAAATCTGCCCTGTACACTGACACAACCACATTCACTTACGTGAAGTGACATGGCTGTAACTAATTGGACTAAGCAGACAAACTTTCACTGCACACAGCCAAAGATAAACTGGCTCCAAATATTTTTCCCTGAAAATATTTTCATGGTACCTGGCCTCATTTTAGTCTGAACAATGCATTTTTGTCTCCAGACACTAAAAATAGTTCACGTACTAATTAAAAAAAAACAAGCTGTGACAGAAAACAATAAAGGCAAGGAAATGGGAGAGCATTTTTACATAGCCAGCAGCTTTCTTGGCACCATTTCTAGCTATGAAGAGGGTTATTAGCAAGCCCAGAATTATATAAACAGTTCCCTCTGCCAGCCAGTGTACACCAGAATCATCATTTACTTTCAAATTATTCAAGTCAGCAGAATCCATCTTTTCATCAGTCCAGTGGAAAGATTGGCAGAGGTTCTCAAAAGTGGGATTATGATAAGAAAAAAGTTACTCTTTCTCTCAACAGTTCAATGCCCTAATTTCATAAACTCATAGTTATTCCTGCTTTCTTCATTGACAGAAATGTGTGTTTATTCCTGCTAGCAGAGCGTGCTCATCAGCTGCAGGGGGGGAGCTGCGTTCCTCTCTGCAAAATGCACCATCATCAAAATCATGCAGAATCTTTGCTACTGGATGTGATAACTGAGAAAGAAAGAAACCAACTGAGTTTTGGGCTATGCTAATACTGATTATAGTTTAAAACAGCAGGGAAAATCTGATCTGGATTTAACGAGAAATAAAGAGTCTTAGCCACTTTTTGCATGAATTTTAATAGTGAATTTGAGGATGAACTATTCATCTCTTTGGCTTTATATGCTGATGAAAAAGGAGCTGACTGAGCACAAATCAGGGCTAATGTTTGCTGTAGATCTGGCAGAATGACGTGGCTGCTCAGAGGCAGTGCATGGAGAGGCCGGGGCTGCAGCATGCAGCTCAGAGTGAGCGAGCTGAGCCTCGGAGCCCTCTGGCACACCGGGAGTAAATCTCTGGCACACCAGCTCAGTAAATCCTTCAAGACTGCACAACCTGGAATAAGTGAACAGTCCTATGGTGGTGTTATTATGTGCCTTGGGTTATGCAAGTGCTTAAGTGTTTTGCTGGATAGGTGCCCTAATCCCTCAGTATCTTTTAATCTTGTCTTTAAAATGATAATAACTATTCCTACATCGGGAAGGAAAATCATTGATTTAGTCATGTTTACAGAAAAGAGGAGGTCTGTAAATACTAAAGAAAATAGCCCCAAAGCAGAGGAAACAGGAAGGTGTGTGAAATAACATTCTGGGATGCTTGTTTTGTAAGATGCAGTTCTGTTTCAGAAAGTGTTAAATAGCTGCCCTCTCTTACTCTGGCTGATCATGTGCCTTTAAAATGTAAAACTACCTGGTAAACCCTGCAGGAAGATAGCTAACAAACAGGAGTCAAGTGGACTGTGCTCCTCACACATAATGAATAGATGCCTTCACATCTCAGCAAAGCCTTTGAAAGCACGAGTGTCCTATTTGGCCTGAAGAACCAGAACAGATTGTCTGAATATCAGGCTGACTTTCCAGGATCAGGAGTTTAAAAACACATCACTGGTTCTTCAAATGCAACCAGGTATTCAGCATGTTCCCTTGTGAGTGACCCCTGGTGAAATATTGTTCTCAAAATTACTAAGACAAAAAAAAAAAAAAAAAATTAGAACATCAGTAACACTTTTAGACTATACAGCATTTAGAATTAAGATGAAATAAAAACTAACATAAGAAAATGTACTCATTAATGCAATACTACTATTCCATAAGCCAGAGACTGTTAATTGAGACAAGAGACACAGTTATAGCCTAATAGAGCAAGGGAAATGTTCTACCATGTGCAGTAGCTGAGCCAGTGTCATCTTTAATTGCTGTTGGTGGAGACAGTCCTGTAGCCTTTTGTCCATTCTACCCTGGGTTACCTCCCCTTCCTCATGCAGGCTCAGGTGCTCCACTTCCTTTCAGATGAATCTGAAAATGAGAAATTCAAGGGAAAAGACAGGACAAGGATGTCTTCCAGTCCTTATATGCTTAGGCTGAACACACAGATTTGCTTTTTTCTGCATAGAAATTCAACAGCAGCTCTGTGTTCATTGCATTACTTGTATATTTCTTCAATAGCTTACAGGGAGGATGAAGGCCTTTAAAAATCAGCTAAAAATATCCTGATAGATAGTTTTTCTATATTTCCATTCACCTTTCCAATTCAAGCAATTTTGTGCATCATTACCAACCCCAACAAAAATCAATAGTTGTAATTGAGACGCAGTGAGCCAGTGCATCTCCCATGACCCATGACAGGCTTGTGCCCAACAGGACTGCCAAGGCAAAGTGGGTGCACAGCAAATGACATCCCTCAAATACAGCCAGGTATTCAGCCTGCTCTCTTAGGAGTGATTCAGTGTAGAACAGCTCAAGCTAGTCATTGAAACAGCACCCTGCTTCCTGTATAACATCATGGGCCATGAATCTATAGAAACCCTCTTTTATGTATCCTCTACTATGTTTCTATATTGGTTGATCATTAGTGAAGACAAAATACTTCTCATTTCTCTTACATACAAAATATTGCTATTGCTTTAAGCTGTCAGCTAACTAGCAAACACCATGATTTGGTTATCCACCTTAGCAGGGATTATTTCTTATCAGGAGAAAGTCTATTTTTTCCAGGACAATGGGAACAAGGGCCTCATATGACAAATCAAGTTGTAGCTGACTGGGCTCTTGGGGCCCTGTGTAGCAGGATAGAGACAGCCTGTAGCCTTTGTACCCACATCAGTCACCGTGTTGTCCCAAAATAAATGCAAGCAGGTTGCTTTCAGAAAGGTATTTCTCTCAAATAAATAAAGCTCTGTGCAAACATGACTCTGAAAGAAAAAGAAATGCCCTGCGGGATTTTTGAAGTCCTCTCAGTTTGATGCCACTGGATTAACCTCCCAGCAGCATAAAAAAAAAAAAAAAAAAAAGCTCTATTTATGCAAGTTTGGCCCTTCCAGAGAGTTTGCTTGTGAGGAGGTGTGGGCATGTGGAATGCTGCTGGCTGACAGATAATATATTTGAAAAAAGACTTTGAAGTTAAGTTGAATAGACTTTACATCAGGTACTCAGAATCACTGTGGCTCTAAGTTCAACTTGAAAAAATAAGAAAGGTGTTTTACTATCAAACATATATTTTTACCCCCTCTGAAGCTTTTCCCACTTGCAGGTGCTTTCAGTCTTCTACCTAATATTATGGGTAGATGTGTGCCACAGGAATGGATGGAGAGTAAAAGCTTGGCTCTGCTTTACATTCTTTCTGTAGAGAAAGCATAAACAATCATGGTAAATAATAATACTGGTAAGCACGGTAAATAACAGAGACCAGCTCTCATTCTAATTTACTGTTGGAACACACTTGGCTCAGTTTTGTCTTTGTGGCATTTTAAACCAGGGAGAACTCCATGTAAGGCAATGGGGACACTTGGGTTGGATATAAAACAATGGAACAAAACTCATTGGAACTGTATACATGTTTGAAAAACTAGTTGAAAAAAAATTTCACAGTCTTGGCTCATTTTCCCCTCTCACCATATAATATTGCAGTTACACATTTTAGTTTGGGAATCTGAGTTTAGAGATTCCAAAGCTAAAATAGGGCAGAAATAGAGAAAAAAATGGCTGACACCTTGAGCTCGATCATGGTTTTCAAAATCTCAGAGCCAGCAACACCACCTGTGTTTGAACAGACTACAATACAGTCCTTAGATTTCTCCTCACCTCTGGGATTAAGAAGTATTTTGGCATGAAGTGCACGTGTGGAACAGATGCCTGATGACCTCTGCTCCATGCAATGCTCCTCTGTGGCTTACAAGAAAGAGCAAGGACTCTGCATGTTCCCTAAGCTTACCTACATGTGCATTTTCAATCCCCGCTTTTCTTGTAAAGTTATTTGCATGACAAAAAGATAACCAACAGCAGGTACTGCGCAACACCTACTCTCTGTGGACCTTCTCATGTCCGACTGGAAAGAAATCTCTGCCTGTTTTGCTGGAATTGCCTGTAAGGGTTTCTATGCTGACCCACTGCCAAAAACACATCACTGTGTTCCTTTGTCCTTCTTAGACACCTAGTTCTACTTCTAATAGAAAGGAGTTAACTAAAAGAAAAAACCCAAAGTATTTGCTGGAAGAAACTGGGTGAGCTTGTTCTCTCCTTTAACTAAGATTCTTTTTTTCCTGGATGCTCTGAAGAATCTGCTTTACTATATCTAGTAGAAATTGTAATATTTTTTCATTTGTATTCTGTTTTCTTTTACTATACTATTGAAGACATATTTTCTCGTTTTTTCTGTAAACATATCCACTAAGAGAAAGCCCCTCTTTGACCTGTTCAGGGCTCATCCAGGTTTTATTGACTTATCCTTTCAGCATAAGTCATCTGCATGCAATTTATCCACCTACATAGGTAGTGCAAAGGTCTACTGCTATTTGCTAATATTTTGCCTTTCAGGTGAAGCACAGGAACACAATAAAGGAAAGGAAGGCATAAAGAGGCATTCCTTCTCTCACACTGCTTTTACCAAGGCACGCTGCAAGTCTTGGTCTCCTCTCAACCACCCCAGGAACTCTCCAAACAGTTGCTATTCAGGGGTTCAAGTTTTAGACTGGCAGAATGCCAGTAAATTCATTAGTGGCACACTGGATAACAGACCAGACCCAATCCTCAGGGATTAAAACATTTTAACAGTAATGTTTGATGGCTAGAAGAAATTAAACTCTGTCTAGTCTGAGCTGTCTCAAGAGGTCCAAGTACCCACATGTAGTAGATAATAAATTGTTACCTCCCCTCGTAGGCAGCTTTGGGAGACCAGATGTCTCTTGCTTTAGTAGCTATCTGCAAATTAAACTATGCAAAGCTAACATATTTTTGCAGTCACCTCACTACTTACTTTCGGGATTTGACTTTTGGCTAAAATTATCAGGTTCCATTAATCCTGAAAACCTCTTAGCACTGAAGTGAACTGAAAATCAGAATCCAAACCTCTTGTTACTAAGAAGTTACTTGGGAATCCACCTCGCTTTCCTTGTGCACCTGCAAGTATAGCTTCTTTTTGTTCTGGAAAGAGATGAAAAAAAAAAAATAGTAACACATGCAAATGCTGTGTGGGACATGCCCTTAAATGAGAAAGAGCCTGTTCCGATAAACTACAGCCGGTGGCACCAGGTCGTTCAGATCCACGGGGTTATGTGGAGATGCCTGGGGATGCTCTGGGACAGTTTTGTGGGTCACTGTGATGTGAATCACCACTGCACAGGGTATGGTGGGCCCTTTCACAGCTGTGCAGGACACTGCTGGTCAGGACGTTGTTGTGCAGATCTGTCCTGTGCAGGACATGGCTGCGTGACACCACTGTGAAGGACATTGCTCTGTGGCTCATCACTGCATGGGACACAGCTGCGCAGGACGTGGCTCTGTGGGAGGGACATCACCATGTGAGGCATTGCTGTGGGGGGTCACTGGAGTGTGGGACATTGCTGAGGGGGGCATTGCTGTAAGGGTCGTCATCATGTGGGAGACCCTGCCAAGGGAGGACATTGAAGTGCATGTCCTGCAGTGCGGAACATGGCAGTGTGGGCACGGTGTGCGTGACACCCCTGCGCAGGACATCACTACCAGGGTCATACCTGTGGGACTCCTGCAGTGTGGGACACGGTTCCTGCTGTGCAGGACATCCTGATACAGAACATCGCTGTGTGTGACATGGCCAGCTGTCCTGCCATGCGGACCTCAAGGGAAACAAACACCCACCATCTGGCAGGACACCCCTGGGGACACGCACCCGCCCCAGCTGCCGCTGCCCCCGCACCCCGAAACTCTGCCGCTGCAGCTGTGCCGCTGCCCGATCGGGCAGGGCAGGGCAGGGCAGGGCAGGGCAGGGCAGGGCAGGGCTGCGCCGGCTGCCCCCCGCCCCCCGCCCGCCCAGCCCGCCCCGCTCCGCTCCGCCGGGTGCCGGCGGCGGCCGCAGCGCGCAGGGGTGGCGGGGCCCGCACGTCGGGGCGGCGCGGCGGTGGTCGGTGTGGCGGTGGTCGGTGTGGCAGTGGTCGGTGTGGCAGTGGTCGGTGTGGCAGTGGTCGGTGTGGCGGTGGTCGGTGTGGCGGTGGTCGGTGTGGCGGTGGTCGGTGTGGCGGTGGTCGGTGTGGCGGTGTGACGGTGGTCGGTGTGACGGTGGTCGGTGTGGCGGTGGTCGGTGTGGCGGTGGTCGGTGTGGCGGTGGTCGGTGTGGCAGTGGTCGGTGTGGCGGTGGTCGGTGTGGCGGTGTGACGGTGGTCGGTGTGGCGGTGGTCGGTGTGACGGTGGTCGGTGTGGCAGTCAGTGGTCGGTGTGGCAGTGGTCGGTGTGGCGGTGATGGGCGGCACGGCGCTGTCGGGAGCGCTCTGGCTGGGGCTGCTGTGGGCCGGGAGCGGGGCCGGGGGCAGCTGCCAGGGAAAGTGCTGCCAGGGTCGGGATGCCGCCTGCGTCGGCGAGGGATGGAGGGAGGGAGGTGGCTACGGGACCTGCTACTGCGACGGAGGCTGTCGGCGAGCCGGGGACTGCTGCCACGACCACGGCCAGGCGTGCCCGGGTAGGTGCGTCCGCCCCCGGCCCAGGCCAGCGGGGCGCGGGGGGAGGGCGGCCGGCGGGAGCCCGCGGCCCCGGGCCTCTCTCCGGGAGCTGGCTGCCGGGGCTGCGCGGGACGGAGGTTCCGCTGGCTTCAGAGCTGGGGCGTGCGGGCATGGGCTCAGGGCTGCCAGAGGGGCAGGTTCCTCCCTCCCCCGCCCCGGGACGAAGGCATGAGCAGGCACCAGGCTGGTGCAGCGCCAGGTTAGCGGCAGGCTCAGGAAGGGAGACAGAGACTTTTCTCTCACTAGAGAGAAAAGGTTTCCGGATCAGCTGTAGTACAGTGACAGTCTGAAGTTATTTTACCTTTAAAATATTATGTTACTTACGTTTCACTCAGGCATGTCCCAAACACAAATTGATTGCAGAGGGGCTGTCTGATTGCAGAGACAGCAGGGAGATTAATTTTGCACCGCCCGTGTCTCTCGGCTGATTCCTCACATCCTGACAAACAAGTATCAATGAAATAATTGGGGAAGTCCCCACAGTGAGGTTTTGTCTAGAAGCATGAATCCGCAAGAATTTACTGTGAAGGCAAAGGCTTTAAAATAAGCGTGGGAGCATGAGTGAGAGGGTCCTTTGCTAGCCCTCGGGGGATGGCACGGCCTCCCTGTGAGCAATGGCGAGGAGGGGAAAGTAGCCCAGTTCTACCAAACTGAGTATCTGCTTTGTAGGTATTCACAGTGCCTCCTTCTGTAGGGTTTCTACCCTCTGCAGTCTTCACAGTTTGACCAATGTCTCTGTGCCTGGGATGTAGGACACAGACCTTGCTTTGCAGGTGCAGTACTAGTACTTGGTCAGTTTAATGTCTCTTCCCAGCTGGCTGGACACATGCCAGCCTACAGCCAAAAAAGTCATGAGCCTCTGCTGCACAGTCCTGCTAATTAGGGTGTATTTAGCAGGCTCAGTGCTGTGCTGACATAGCCACACAGCTTCGGGACCTAAGTTGGCTTACATCTGCCCGGATTGGGAAGGGGGAGTACGACTCTTGGATGGTGTAGATGCATCCTGAGGGGTGTAAAAGTGCACAGAACTCAGCAGTGCAGAACTATGACCCCAGGTCTCTTCAAGAAATATGGTCAGCTCTCCCACAGCTAAATTATCTCCTCAGAGTAACAGAAGGGAAAAAAATGCACCACGAAGTCTGACAGAAGGTAGCATTTTTGAAATTAGCATTTTTAAAATACATTGTTCTTTCAGGAAAGAGGGAGAACTGGCAAGATACTTGTCAAACAGCCACAGCATATTGCATCTTATCAGTAAATCAAATGATTTTTAATATTCAAGCATAAAAGGAGAGAGCTGATAAACATACACAGTGTTAGCATTAAAACAGAGTTGAAATCCTTCAAAAAGAAGCTCAAGATTGTTCTTGAGAAGTTTCATCGCCATGACTTCTGGGGTGACTTCTGGCATGAATGATGTCCTGCTGTTATGAAGATGTTGTTTTTTGCCTCAGACTCAGTGGTGATTGCCTAGAAAGGCATTGCATGTCTCCAGTAGAAGCACACCACACTTGTACCCTGTGTGGGCAGTGGGTGCCCCAGATCCCGTCAGGAAGATGGAGTCTCAGTGGAGCCTCCCCATCTCGCTGCCTGTCCTGCACCAGAGCTGGGATTTGCTGGTCTTTGGTGGCCCTGTTCAGGGAGCTAAACACACAGAGAACCATTTCTGTTTTCTCTATTGCCTGTTTCTGCCTGGTTTGACTCCTTGCACTGCCTCTCTGCCCAGTTGTGCAAGCACCAATGGAAACACAAACAGAGGGAACAGCACATTTTGCAGTGATGGGTGTAGCACAGGAGGGCAGAATTTTGGCACGCTAGCAAGGTGGTCCTAGAACTCACACAACCAAAAGCTAAATTTACAAGAAGTTGTTCTTTTAAATCAAATGATCATACATACTCTACATGGCAAGCAGTCATTAACTTGTATTCTGTAGAAACAGAAATTCTAAATAGTTCCAGTGGAAGTTTGTATCAATTTACACAAGTATGGCTGAAAATTTTAGTCTTTTTTGTTCCTATTGGAGTCTTGCTAAAATCCATCTAAGTGTTTAGTGACATCAGGGGTGTTCACTGGCATAGTTCACTGTGTTGAATGTAGAGTTCAAAACTTTAAAATATAAATGTGAAGAAAAGTAATCAATGGTTCTCATGCTACAGCTTGTTTGTCAATCTGTTCACAACACATGATTTCAGCACCTGCAGAAATGACATTTTTGGGGACTTTTCCCAAAAAATGACTTTTCCTTTGGGGAAAGTGTAAAGTGCCTCAAGTGTAAGTAACCAAGAGATGCCAGGATGCAAGAGATGTTAGGAATCATACAAAAGCAATGCTTCAAAATAAAAGAAACCACTGAAAGAATGAACATCCTAAGGATGCCAGTGGCAGTGGTTAAATTCTGTCATGCCTAAAAATCATGGTAAGTTTGGTACTTTATAAATAGATGGCTCAGCAGAAGCTCATGGACTGAACTTGGCTCTTCAACCCAAGTTCAAGAGTTTTTAAATAAACTTCCTTATAGTTCTAACACTAAAGAATATTTTTGAGTAAATGAAGAATATTTTTGAAGAAAGAATATTTTTGTACACAGCATTTTAAATAGGAACTACTGTCCTGTGAGAAAGCCTGAGAAAGAAATCAGCTCACCATTTGAATCAAAGTGGTTACTCTGAGAAAATCCAGAGATCCTTATACATTACAATATATGTTGTACAATGAATATACTACAATCCTCCATTTTTCTTTTTCCAGAGATGGATGAAAATTAAGTAGAGTTTGACTCAGAAATACGTGTTTCATACTGTTGCAAATGGAAGACAAAAGCAAGGTTTTGGCTACTCAAGCTGTCTTTTATAAGATAGCAATGTAATTTTTCTGTGTATTTTTGAAATTCCAAGTGTCTTGTTAGCTTCCACATTTTGGTAGGTACCTGAGAACAAATCCCTTCTTTCAGTTTCCTTTGACTTGCATTGTCCTCATTGTTTCAATGAATCATCATTTAACATCGCTGTGTTAACTAAGCTGAGCAAATGGCAACACAGAGAGGGATCCATAAAGATGTAGTTATGGGTCCCTGATGCTTCTTTTTGTGTGTCAAAAGATGGCACCACTCCTTTTTTGTCAGCTCATGGACCCAGTCTCTGTCATGCTGGGGAATTTGACATCTTTCCAACAAGGCACAAAATCGATCTACTGTCCCTTAATAGTTGTTGGGTACTGACTGCAAGAGTGACAGTATTATCCCACTGCCTAAATTCCATTCCAGCAACCCAATATTCTTATTTTTCCCCATGACTAGGGCAATTCATCCTTCTTATTCTAAATCTTGATAACCGTAAAATTACCATGTATTTCTGGAGATGACCAATATTTAACTGTCAGCTTGGTTTGATTCCAGTAAGACATGAAGTCACTGCTTTATTTGTTGTGCAGTTACTCAGTCCCTTTGGGAGTTTCTTCATGGAAAATGTGATGTTAGACTTAATGTTGTCTGCCTATCAAGGTGCTAATACAGGAAAAAAGTTCTGTGGAAAATCTTATTTATGCTGGTCATTCATACAGACAGCTTGGAAGAGAATCAATAGATAAGGAAACAGGCTAGCTAGACACTTTTTTTGTTCTTTGGATACTTGGGTAGAACTAAAGATTTGTGATCAGGCATTGAAGTCTGTGCTTGTACCATTAAATCAAGTGGGGTCAATCAGTGTTTGGTGGCAAAGACTGTGAGATCCATACTGCATTTAGCACTTGTCCTGTCTGTCCCATGGTGGGGTCTAAGACATTTTTACTGTCACTGGTTTTCTTTTCTAGTTCACAGTTCTTGGGACAAACTGAGTCTGAGGGCTGTACTGCAACATATCAGTGTGGTGCCTTCACAGCCACAGAGGTTGTGTCATGTACTTTGGGGTACATCCGTGTGTCTGAGGGCAGTGTCAGGTGTCTGCATGTGGCAAAGGGAGCTTCTTCTGTGACTTTCCAGCACTGTTCTACAAATCATACTCAGGAGCTGTCTGGGAAGGTGTTTATCAGTAACTAGAGGAAAACAGCAGAGAATACTAATTGTTGAGCGGGATGGACAACTGGTGGCCCAATACCCAGGGCAGCCCTGTGGTTCTGTTTCAGTGGAATTCCTTAGGGCATGAGATGCAGCATCCTCAGCCACGATACACCTGGTGCTGTCAGGGCATTCAAAAGTGGGCGACTTTGGTCGGAACAGCTGGTGTGCAGTGAGAACAGAGGAAGGGAATTTTAGTAGCTTGGTGGTAAGGACATCTGCCAAGGAGCCTCTTTCAGAGGTTTTATCTGCTTTATGATATTGGTAGTTGTCCAAGAAATTAGAGATGTAATGACAGAGCAAGCACTGCAATTTCTATGTTTTATGAGAAGAGTCACAAACCCCAAGGAGGTTATCACATTCTACTCTTTCTTCCCAATGTATTGTACTGGCAGAATCCCAGAGGGCATAAAATATTATCCTGAAAGACTAGTTTGGTCCCATCACTTTCCTGCAACGCTGATGCAAGGATGTAACTAGTGGTTAAGCTGTAAAGCTTCTTGGGGATTTAAATTATAATCCGGAAATGCAGAAAAAAATTGAAAGCATGTGCTATGTTCCATTACAAGCTAAAGAGAAATAGTACACATGGGAAATAAAAAAAAAAGCTTTATTTAACTAGATAATGAGGAGCATGACCCAAAACAATCCAGAATCAGTTTAAGATAGCCTACCCATTGATGATAATAAGTATTTTGTACCATTTTCTAACCTGGAGCACTTACCAGGTGGCCTCCAGGAAAAAAGGCTATTGGAAACTGATCACCAGTCAGATTAAATGTCCTTGTAGGCCACAAATTGAGGATGACTCGTGTAGGGAAATGATTGTTTATCCTCAGAGGATTCTTCCACTTGATGGATGCCCATGTGTGAGACATTTTTCTCATCTGCTCTTTCACTGCTCCTCCTGCCAAGGCTTTGCAAATTTGAAGTTCCCAGGTGGAGGGGTTGTATTTGTTCCATCAGTGAGTATCCAGGGATCATCCTACTCCAAACCCTCAGGGCTCAGCCTGCAGTACAGTTTTGAAAACCTGTAGTATTCATTCCAGCTGCTAAAGGGAAAATTTTTAGGTCATACAGTTTTCAAAAACAGGGACTTGGTGTTCCTGGAGATGAGGCTGAGGAAAGCAGTCTCATGGAGATGTGAAATGGCTGTGTGATCTTTACAGTTGCATATTGTTTTAATGGAAAAATAAAGTGAAGCTTCTCACTCAGGAATAATGAATCTATCACCTGTTTTTGTATTCTGGGAATGACACTGCAAAACCTTTTTTTTCCCCTGCCTGAGGGAAATGCAGTTTCTTATGATTCAAAGTTTACTTTAAAAATAATGGTACCTTCCCTCAAATTTTTGATTAAGTTCAGAGGAAGTTTGTGATCCATGAGAATTGAAATTCAAATATCCAGTGGACTGTTCTGTAGCTGGAAATGAGCAGACCTGTGTTAAAACAGGGAAACAAAGCTGTGGCAGTGGATAGGGTTCAGTGTTGAGGAAAAAGGAGTTAGAAATTGATCTGAAGGGAATCAAGTGTGCTGCTGCTTAATGTTCCAACCTTTAAACAAAACCTAGTGGTGTAGGAACTGCCAAGGAAAGTCAGACCAGTCTGATGTAGATAATCCATGAGCTGCTCTCCTTTGAGGCTAATGCTTCAGAAGAGGGTACAGGAGAACCCTACAGATGTAGTGAAAGGTTTTGATGAGGGGCTGTTACTTTGTGGACAAAGGATGGAATAGGGAGCCAAACATTCCAGGCAGGTTTGGATTTTCAATTTGATTATGCAAAATCCTGGAAGAGCATTTAAACCCATATAAATAAAATTACAAAAGAGAAAGTAAAAGACCCCAAATCAAACAAAAAGCCCCTCAATATAATCTTATTATTTCAGGCTTTTGAGAGCAATTAGCTTAAAGCAGAAATCTTGACTACTAATAATGTTTTAATACTGCTTTGCAGCTATTCCCTGTGTAGTGGGGGAGTGGAGCCATTGGAGTGGCTGTGCAGAGCAGTGCCATCCCGGGCTGCGGATCCGTCGGCGCTATGTACAGCAGGAACCCAAAAACGGTGGGGAGCCGTGTCCAGCTCTGGAGGAGAAGGCTGGCTGCCTGGAGTACCTGACTTACCAGGGGGAGGACTGTGGCCATGAACATGGTATTCTCAATTTTATCTCTCTGCTGTACATTGTGTCCATCACAGCCATCATAAATTTTCCTGATGTCAATGAACAGGAAAAACCCAAGCATTTATCTGCAGTTAGCTAGTTAAAATTATAATTTAGAACTTTACTTTCTACTGTCATATTGCTTTTTATTCAATACTTTGTTTTCCTACTCTGGCTTTTCTTAATTTCTATTATGGAAACTACTAAGATGTGCATTCCTTCAGTTGGATGTAAGTATCAAATTATCTGTGTGAAGTTAGAACACAAATTCAGTATGAAACAGGAAACAGTACTCCTTGTGGGATTCCAGCACATCCTATTTCCTCACTGACTAGATGGCATGCATTGTTAGATATTTTTCTTCTGAATAAATAGAGAGCTTAGCTGTAGGAAATGGGGTTGAGGTCCAATGTTGCCAACATTTTATCACTTTTTCAATAAAATGAGCCAGCATTACCATCCACAAGCTCTTGATTCATTCACCCACTGTTCCAGTAATTGAAATATGACTCAGCTGTGCCTTGCTGTTTTACCATAACTGTTTTTTTCCCTCAGTCCCTGCTTTCATAACGACCTCTGAATACGGTAAAGAAAGAAAAAGAAGATCAGCATCTTCTCCCTGGCCTTCAGACAAAGAAGCAGCAGGGTAATCTATTTATCGTATATATGTGGGTCATCTTGTTCAGGAGAAAACAGCTGGCTACAGAGAAAAATGTAATTAAATTTGCCATAATTAAACAATAAGCTATAGCTTTTACTGATTTTCTCTCCTGCAGTTTATTTGCATATTCTAGATGTTGTTTTTTATTACTTGCTAATTGTCCTGAATTAGACATTGGGATCATGGCAAATATGATGGTAGCCGCTTTTGAAAGCCAACAGTAAACAATGCTAAAACAAAGCTGAGTGTATCCTAAGTGCATGTCTGAGAAATTAGATGTAGGTCTCTGAACAAAGTGGAGTGAATGGGATTGGTCTCAAGAGACCTTTCTTTTAAGATTATTTGACACAAGCAATAAGAAATTTTGTTTAGTTACCAGTAGAGATGGCAATGAACTTTAAATTAGGCTATTACTGTGTCTGTAATGCTCATAATGCTTTGTCCTGTGCTATTTTCCCTAGAACAATAAAACTCATTGATATTCCTAAAGTCTCTTTTCCATTTTCTTTCAGCAGCATAGAAGAAAAAAATATGCGTTACTGGGATGTTTTTCAAAATAATTTAAGAATACAGAACACTACCAGAAAGTGAGATTATACATAAAACACTGGATGGGAGCATAGAATGAGAAATAGTTTACATAAAGTTTTTAAGGATCCGTTGATTGGGTTAGGGTCAGAAAGAGATTTGTTAGCAATGGTGATGTCTAACCTGCACTTCCCAACCACCACCCTTACGATACGTAAATCCACTCATAACGCCCACCTAGCTCATGCTCTGTCTCTCATAATTTGGTGCTTTTCCTTCTGAGCAGATACTGCGTGGAGTTCCGGACAGAGTCTCTTTCCCAGCACTGTGCTTCGGAGACGCGTCCGTACGCGCGCTGGATGCAGTACCTGCGCCAGGGGCACACCGTCTGCGTGGCCTGCCAGCCCCCGGCCATGAGCGCGGCCACGCAGCGCTGCTCCGGAGACGGCCGTGACGCGCACGGGTAAGCCAAAACACAGCATGCCAGCCAAAATCTCTCAAGAGCTCATGAAAAGCTGCTCAAATCGTTTGCAGACCTCAGAAGGTCTGTCAGTTCTTATGGAAATTGCTTTTAAAACCTAGAGAAAATTGGGAAGTAATTTCAATGTAGGAGTTCAGTGCCTTGCATGCTTTTTTCACTGTTGTGAAGAAGTGAAGGAGTTTGTGTAGTGGAAGAGTACTTTTTTACAGCTATGGGCATTTTACTTAAAAAGGTTATTTCCTGCCATAGTCCAAATCTCATTGCAGATCTAACAGTGGTGGATTGGTACTCCTCTCAAGCCTATATACCTGGTTTTTAGAGAAGTAATTTTGAAAGTAGATACTTTTTATTCAGAACTGATTTTTGTTTGATGCATACACTTATTAATATGCATACTACTTAATACCTGTACAACCAGCTACTCAACCCACCATTTTGGATATTCCACTTAGGAACATAATGTCTGCTCCAGAAAGCGTTTTAAGAGCTAAATGAGTATACAGTCTTCTGACATTTTATACAACGCAATCCAGTAACCCTAAATACACAGCTTTTACTTTTTTAATTTCTCATTTACTGTCTCATTTCAGAGATAAAATCTTACACTGGGAGGCAATTGGCAACTCTCGGTGCCAAGGAACCTGGAAGAAGATCCGGCAGCTGGAACACTGTTCCTGTCCTCTGGTGCATAGTTTTATTTTTACATAAAAATTTAAAAGACCTTTAAAATGGCAACAAAAAGAATAAGAAAATTAACACCAATGCCAAGAAACCTACATATTTCTGTTGCATTTTCTGGAGCCTTAACAAATTTTAAATGAGTTGGAACTTTGGCAGAAGCATATCAGGAAATTCTCTCTCCCTTAATACAAAATGCAAAGCCTGATCTCTGTGTTAGAACGCTAGAAGCATGTTTCCATGTTTCTCTTTTGTAATTAAAGAGCTAATGTTTCTAACCATAGTAGTTGCTTTTCCTGAAGTTTTCCATCTTTACTAGCCACAGCCCTATCTACAGGCAATGCTCCTACTCAGTAGTGAGCCAGCCAAATATTTTCAAGTCTGAGAACAGTTACTGTAAACATTTAAGAGCAAGGGTGAATAAAAATGAAGTCTTTTAGAGCTAAAACTGATTTCAGTTTAGGTCCTTTGTTCCTCTCCAGTATCAATATTTGATAGACAATTTTTTGCACTACAACTGCATAAGTATTCTTCCTCTACACTGCAGTTTTCACATTTAGCCACCTTCATGAACACATATACCTAGTCAGCACTGTTAAGGAATTGGTCTCCTCAGAACTTCATGTCAATAATACAGTGTAACTTTTTTGGCAATGAACCGAGACAAGACTTAGTGACTAAGGCCTTGGCTAAGAGTAAGAAAATTACTTACTACCAGTTAAAAATGCTCATCCACAATGATTAACACTGGAACCTGCAATATCTGGCAAGACTGCTATGCAGGCTGAGAAAATTTCCTGTTGAGACAGGCAGATTTCCATGCAACATAAAGACTTCCTGAAGAAACCATAGCCTCTCTCGACAAGAATGAGGAAGGTGATATGCTTGAGGTTCTGTCCACAAAAAGAGTGCATTGTGAAACAAACCTTTGAACTGTATTTTACCATTTCATCGTAATGAAAGCTGGCCTCCAAAACAGAAAGCAGAGATTATTTTAATACTTTCTGAACATTTCAGACTTCAATATATGTTTTCCTTTATAATCAGGAAAACTATCTCAGAGAGCTTTGTTTCATGAATTCAGACAGGTGCTTCTTCTTGCAAGGTTCTTAGAAAATAAAAACCTTAGCCAAGAAAAAAAGGTACAGAGAACATCTGAATTCAAGGGATTTCACTTTTAAAAGAATGCTGTATTATATTAGTTCAAGTCATTGGATTCACACCAGTCTGACAATGGAAAACATGAGTTTTCTGAGATCGTGGAAATCTTTTCCAAATGATCTGAATCCAGACAGGCTAGTGCCATCATCCATCTGTTCCAGTCTCCCATGAGCAGGAGAGTTGCAGTGGCCAGCAAAGATCTTGATAGTGACCCCCATCAAAGTATATCTTTTCTTTCACTGACAGTGTAGACTTGTTATTGAGCCCCACTTTGGCCAGGGGTTTTTGAGCTTTCCCTTTCCTAGTGGTTTGGAAGGAGTCACTTGTCAAGATAAGGTAGATGGCACAAGCTAAGCAAGAGATGCTAAGCACTAGTATAATAGTGTTCCTTTCCATGTAAAACAATAAACGAGTCCCTTTGTTGCTTACAAATACATTATATGTACTTACACATGTTTAACTGCAGGAAAAAACTAAACAAGCTCATAAAATTAGCAATACTAATACATACATACTTTTTGGTATAACTTACAGAGATGACAAGTCTGACCAAAAATTAGAATGGGTTACCTGGCAGTAAGTAAAATTATGAAAAGTCAATCTAAAAAGAGATACAGCCTTTAAAAATACAGAGCACTTGACTTTTTATTAGCCTTCATTAAGCTAAAGATGTTGCCAGTCAGTTCTGATACTCCTATTTACATAATAGACATTTCTTAAATCACTGCAAATATTTTCACATTTCAGAATCTAGGTCATCTATTATTGCATGTTGCAGAAAAGGCCAGACTTTACATTTAAGTCATCATTACCAGAGCAAGTGAACTTACATGAATGTTTTATATCTATTATGATTCTGTTTCATGTTTTAGGACAGCAACACTGCTGGACACTCTGAGACTAAAATAAGATATTCTGAAAAGCTAGAGTAGGTTCTCATGTAGGGGAAGGTCAAGAAGAGTTGGTTCCTGTAGTCCAAATCAGGTTTGTTTGCTCAATGTTCTCCACCGGTCTTTCAACATGACACTTGTTCGGTTGTTGAAGTTACCGTGGAGTAAAATTTTAGCCCAGTTACCGACTCCAAACTTCCTTACTCCCAATTTCAGCTCACAGTCTTCTTCGTAAGTCCATCGCTAGGGCAAGAACAGAGACAAATACCAGACACATTAACAGAGAAAGGTATTAATGTAAGAGCTTATAGCAAATATAAAAGCAAGTTTTCAAACAGCTCCCTAGTTATTAGAGTACACGTCAGTGGGGGTATTTTTGAGCACCCTATCTTGGAACTAGAGATAAGTGATAAATTTGTAACTGAACCTGTAGAGCTTTATGGGGGCTCCCAAGGGGGACTTGTATTAATAAAGCCTTGGGTTAATTGGAGTAAGTGGATTGGAAGTAAAAAATGTTTATAGAACATTACAAGAGCCATAAGAATTGTAAATGGCTGAATCTGAAGGCCTAAAATTTATAGCTTGGTGGAATAAAAGAAAGTTGGTTTCCCAGAATATGTATAAAACGTCCTCCTGTAAATAACAGATCACTTTGAACTATCAAATGATTAAATGGTGTTGATTATAAAGCAGAAGGGAATATTAGAGAATCATGTTATGGCTCACCTTTACAACTGAAACCTTCAAAATTGTAAAGAACTGGGCGGAAAGGGAAATGCAAGTGCAAAAGAATAGCCTCAAAGCCAACTGGTAGATCTGGTAAGTGCAAAGAAATGTGAATTACAGAGGAATAAACATCACTTAACTCTGAAAATAATGTACCCAATGGAAATGTAAATCTTATGGCTGCTGTCATTACACAAATGCATACCCTCCTGCTTGTGCACAAGGGAGGATGAGCAGCAGGAACACCCAGCCATTTTGACTGTCAGTGGCACAAGAGCCCACATCCATGGAAATAGGAAGAAAAACAATTGTTTCTTAATGATGTGGGAATCCAACTGGGATCTTTAAAAGATTCTGCTCTTGTAAGGATCATCAGTTCAGTCTCTGGCCAGGTAAAAATTTTGAGCGCTATTCTGCATGGTTCCACCATGCAAAATTGCAACAGGGCTCAGACATGAAAGATGGGGGGAGTTTCTGAGGGGGAAGGAGCTTAGATAACAGCCTCAAAACTGAGGGAAAATGTGTCACCTACACAAAGTGCAAGCTGAGGTGTGTAAAACTTCACATCTCAAAGCTGGATTTATTCCAGCTTAATGCAAGTATGAGGGCCTCCTCAGTAAACTTTGATCACTGACAAACCTCACTAAGCAGTGAAAGAATTAAAAGTAAGAGTAGTTCAACTGTATTTCCAAACAGTTAGGAACCTAAAACTTCTGTAAAGTAGTTCATGCTTTATCAAAAATACTTCCTTTTTCCAATTCTTCCTGTTCCACAGATCTTTTGCAACATTAGCAGTGAATAGCCTTTTTTTTCCCCTACTATTATTAAAAGGCCAGAGATTCCATTGGAATCATGTCGTTCATCTCATTTCAGAGCATGCCAGAAAACTTTCCTAAATAAAATCTTTATTCAAATAACACAGTTATGCTTGACCTACAACACCAGATAATTCAAATACCTTCATCAAAAGAGACAATCACAACCCTTGTTACTTGCAATGACTGATTATATTTGCTGTTAAAAGGGTTGTTTTTAGCTTGTTTTGATTTTTAATTGCTTACATTGAGCTTTTTTAAAAAATTATTTTCTTCCCTATATTGTATAAATGAAGGGCCTGCTTTACAGGTAAATCAGGACTGACTCCTTTTCTTTTCACTGAGGAACAGCACAGAGCAGTGATTGGCCCCTGCCCCACTCACTGAACAAGCTGTCTGTCCCCTCTGGGACAGAACTCATGTAGATTCCAGCTTTGCACAGTTACAACACTGGTTGAAAGACTGGACACAATGCAGCACTACGCTTGAGCTCACATCAGCACAGTGCCTGGTCCACAGCAACATGACATCTGGCCAGCTCTGAACACCAGCAGAGCAAGCTTGAGTTTGCCAGGCAGGATGTGAAGACATTCCCTCACATATCTAAAGATCTTGTTATTCCTTAGAGTCAGTTCTGCTCTAGTAACCTGTCTTCCTTTATGCATTATGGGACTCTGCTCTGAGTTTTCTCCTTCAGCTTTAAATATATGGATTTTTTTCTTCCATACAAGTCTGATTAAATTCTGAGCACTCCGATTTTCAGACATATTGTTTAATTTAAATAAAGTATCATGCTGATTTTAGACAATTCAAAGGATTTGCCATATATTTCTGGACATAAAATTGAGTACAAACAGTTCCCTAAGTTCTGTGACACTTGCATCCCCTAATTTAGGAATGAGAAAATAAAGTATGTGTCCTTTCAGTTGCACTGCAGATTGTTCTATGCAGCTAACTGAAAACACTGCAATGAAAGGCTGAAAATGGGCACTGAACCATTGCAATGAAATGCCATTTACAAAACAAGAGCAAACAATGCCAACATTGAATGAGGGACTACATGGAAAAGGAAGTTCTAGAAGTCAACAGCTCTGACATTCATTGCATTCTTTCATGCAAGTGGACAATTTTATAACCCAGATGATTAAGAGGAGCAGATTTATTGTTTAAAAGGCCAATTATCATTGCTTTCTATAAAACATTTATGAGGTTTCAGTGGTAGGGAGTAAGGCATAAATACTACAGAGGGAGCAAATGCCTACAACTTTTCTAAGTGTTGAAAGAAACACAGTTCTGAATCTTAAGTTTCATTTAAGTCCTTTGAAAATTTTCAATGCCACTGTCAGATGAAGTTCTCTACAAATTTAGTCTTTATCTTTTAATTAAGGTTGAATTATAACAACATAATTAAGCAAACAATTCCTATTTTTTTCTAACAAGATGTGTGTGTAAGCCCTAGATCTAGACACAGTGCTTGCAGGTTACCCCATAACAGACTAGCTCAGCATAAAAATATGTGAATACAAAGCTTTCATTAGCTCTGTGTCATTGTGGTCCAAATAGTTTAATTCTTGATGTTGAAAACAAGCTTGATGGAAGTGTTTATGCTTACCAGCAACTAGCTAACAAGGTACCTATCCAAGTATATGCTGGAATAAAGTAATTATGCCTTTAAAGGCCAAAAGCAAATCCAGTAAGTGCTGCTAATTTTTTTTTTGTTTGTTTGTTAGGGCACTGGTTTTATATGCAGCTTTTAAAGAGATTGTCAGTGATTTAACTATTCCTGAGACTTGTGAGAAAGTGAAAAACTCTTTATTGGGGCTCAAACTTCAAGGATAGATGAGATCTCATTACGACTTCAACCAATTTAAAGACAATATGTAACTGAAGATTTAACCAGTACTTCAACTTCAGTAAAAATGCTTAAAGAAATAGGAGTAAGCACAACTGTCCTCTAGAAAAAAAAAAAAAAACAAAACAAAAAACAAAACAAAAACCAAAAACCATAAGCAGATTTGGTCTTCCATGTTATATGAAAAATGAAATATCAAAATGAACACCAGAAAAATGAAAGAGCTCACATGAAAATGATGTAATATGATGATAATTTTACTGTTATCTAAACAGAAAGACTCCACATTACTTCCTAAGAGATATTATGAAGAGGAATCTAACAACAGCAATATGTTTATTTAATGTTAATTTCTTCAGTTAACATGAAAAAATGCTGAACACTTATGAAGGCAAATTGGCTGTAAACAAAATTTAGTTTGAAAGACCCCAACATCAAATCAAAACCGAATTTCATTCTATTAAGGCATACACTTCTGCACTTCCCACCACTGGGAATTCTAGCATTAGTGAACACAGTAGGGTTATTTTAATGTAATTTAATGATGTAGGCTTACCCATGAAGACAACACAAAGGAACATTTGAAATGTAGCATTATAAGAAGACCCTACTATTTGGTTTATAAAAACTAGAGTAGTTTCCCAAGTAAATATGTTTTTACATCACATTAACAAAGTACTGAATTATGAAATTGCTAAATCTTTAACCTTCTAAGCTGGAAAACACGTTGCCTCTGATATTTGCCCAAAATTCTCACAGGCATGAGACAAATGACATCCTGAATTCTTTAATCCAAACTGTGGAAGGAATTTTTTATTTCACACTAAGATTCGGTAATGGTGTATTTCAACAAATAAAAGGCTTGGAAGCATTAGCAACAATATATTTTATTTCTTGTCTTTAAAAAACATGTTTTATTTCTATATGTAGAAAAAAAAAATATATATTTTATTTAAAATATGTTTTATTTCCAGTCTTTAAAAATGAAAAAGACTGCAGCAATTTCAGGAACTTTAGCACTTGAGTAATCTACAGAATCTTAAATCTAAGAACTAGATTTAAAAATTAGATTAAATAAAGCTGAGAAAAAAAATCTGTGCATACAGATTCATTTTATTTCCATTTAGAAGAGAGAATAGATACAAACCTTTCTTTTTCGGCTATGTGCCAAAGAAACTTCATTTTTTCCCACATTTTGCATGTTGTTAAGACCTAGAAGACAGTTAATAGAAATCCAGAACAATGAGGAGTCAATATCAAGGCAGCAGTTTTGAATTTTACCATTTACACATGATAAGAATGTACACTATTTTGATATGTTTTGACAGATTGGGAAAATTTCAGTGTCTGCTTATATATAAGTATACTTTCATATATGAATACACATGAATCTTGCCATAGTCCAAGGGCTTCAAAAATAGGCTATCCAATAACCCACTGTATTTTCTATACAATAGAGCTCACAGAAGAATTATATTTTAAACCCTTAGGTAAAAATTGGTATATAACAATAAAATATTTCATTTCGGTAAAAATATTTTTACTATACCCACTACTCTCATTTTACATCGAGGGAATGGGAAGTAACAACCAATCAGAGTTATGATTCTTTGTATACAAATTCCATCGTTTCCAAGGTGTTAACTGTGGCAAGCATTCAAGGCATCTTAAGAGTTTTTTCTTCCATGTACAACATGGCCATGTGCAGGAACTATATCATCATCTCTCTGTGGTAAGGGGGTGCTAATGGTCTGAAGAGGTTACTTACATGTATTATATTATCTGTGTTAGGTTTTTAAGAAGTAATACCAGGAAAATGCACAACATCCTGACTTTGTGCATTTTACAGCACAATTTGTTTTTGCAATCAGTTTACTTCTTTAGTTCCTTCCCAATCAAGCTATCTAGCACAGAATTCAGAAAGAAATGAATTTCAGTACTCCTCTGGCAGCTTTCTTCTGCACGGAATACCATAAGTCTAGTAAACCAACCAAGCAAACCAGAAAATAGTGAATGATTTTGTAAAATTGACTGCGAGAGAACTTTAAGCCACTTCACAGCTTCCTAAATATGGCAACAACCAAACCTGCATTTATGCAGAAACCACACACAGCTTGGAGTGTTTTTATCCAGCACAACCATTTCTGCATTAATGCAATCATATAGTGATAAGAAATAAGTGTTTGACGTGACTGTTTGGAAAGCGTAAAAATAAACTAAGACTCACTCTGAAGAGCTCTGCTCTCTTTGGTTATGTCTCCAGATGACTGACTTGTGACATACTGTTCTTCTTCCACCAATCTTAAAAATAAAAGATAAAAAATAATTATTTCCTAAGCAGTAACTTGCTATTTATATGATTCAACAATATTGAAATGAAAGAAAATCCTAAGACTTCTCTATAGAAGCAGTAGCATACAATCACTAACTGCACCAATGCATTCACCCTCTTAGCCTTGCCTCCCTACACCTAGAGGAGAAATACAGAATCTGCTGAGTTAGAAGGCACCCACAAGGATCACTGAGCTCAGCTTTTAGCCCTGCACAGGCATCTCCAGGAGTCACACCATGTGCCTGACACCACTGTGCAAATGCTTCTTGAACTCTCTCAGGTTTGGTGCTGTGAACACTTCCTTGGGTAGCCTGTTCCCAAGACATTTAAGTTGAAGACAAGAGGCATTTTGCATTTCTATTTTTTCATTAGCAATTATTTCCATGGGTTTTTTTGAACAAGTTTTTCATCCTATCTCTCAGATGCGTCAGGAGATGCCCTTCTAAAAAAAAAAAAATTTAAGTATCTTATGACTTGTCTTCCTCTATACTGTCTGCATGAGCCAATTTTCTTAGCTAAATGATGACAAGTATTCCAAGTACAAAAATGGAGACATACAGACTCTATGCCAGCTAAACCCTGCAACTTATTCTCCCTGAAAAACAAGTGGTGCTAAACCTAGAATATTAGCATTTTCCAAAATAATCATGTAATTGTTCTGAAGGTTTGTACTGTCAGAATCATGAAGCAACATAACTATTTCCCTTCACACTAATATCATTAAGGGGTCAGCCGTAAGAAATATGTAAGACTGATTCCATTTCCTTATTCTTTTTCTTCTTGAGATGATCTATAGCCTGCAATTAGAACTAAAAGGAGTTCAATGAAGCATTAAAAAAGCAAAGTCTTTTTTGTGCTTTTATTATTATAGACTGACAGCTGTTTAAACTGAAAATTGTGCAACATCACAAATAATTAAACCTAATGACAAGCTATTTGATGTAAATGCCGAAAGTAACAACCACAGAAGAACACAAATTTAAAAAAAAATAACCAAAAACAAACAAAAAACCCCCAAACAAACAAAAAAAAACTAAACCCAAAAAAAACCCAACAAAAAAAACCCCAAACCAAAACCAACAAAAAAACCAGGGAATGTGCTTGTAGCTAATATTCTATTGGACAGTAGTTTGGAGTTTAATGTCCCTCCTTCTACCTACTCTTTGGTTTACAAGTTTCATGTTGCTAACCAAGCACATCCCTTAGCAGTATTAATACTTAATACAAACCTTTGTTTTGTTTTCAAATCACTTCTGTCATTTTCATTGACTTCCACAGGTCTGTTTTGCAATGCTGTTGCTCCCAACCCTTTAGATGCCACGTGTTTTGTGGCTTCCTGCGAGAAATGGAATTGATATCTTAAAATTAAAGCCATGTAGTACCAAAATAGGAGTTTGCACTAAGATTAATATGTATAGTTTTATTAGAATTAGCAGTGCTTATTTGACAGATATTTCAGAGGTATTAACATTAAACTAAGTAGTTTCAAAACAACTTTACTATGTTGAGTTGAAATCCATAAAGATCTTTATCAATAACTTGGAGAAATTTTAGTCGTAGCTGCAATTGATTTTTATACAGACACAAAGAGATACAAGGAATAGTTGCATAATGACTGAACTTAAAAATGTGTTAAGTAAATTGCAGAGCTTAACTAAGACTGCAAATACTATCAATGTACTCCAAAGTCTGGATTTTATTGACTAGGTTAGAACTAAAACTGCAGGTGTCAAGCTTATCTAGGTCTGTAGCACATGGCAGAACAAAGCATACATGAAACACTTTCAAAACACATGTCTAAGCAGACTTTAGACTTGTAATATAACCGTTTTTTGCACTGGTAAAAAGTATTTCTAACATCCTGCTAAAACTTTTAGCCATAAACTAAGATTGTTTCTCCTCCATTGCCAAGAGAAGGAAGTAGTAATTCGTTACTCCATATGGAGTACCTACAAGGGGCCTCCTACACTAAATAAAGATGGGGAAAACTTCTTAGCAGAGCTTGTAGTGGTAGGACAAGGGTTAATGGTTTTAAACTAAAAGAGGGTAGATTTGGATTAGATATAAGGAAGAATTTTGTTTTGTTCATGATGAGAGTGGAAAAATGTGGAACAGGCTGCCTATCAAGCTGGTTGATGCCTGATCCCTGAAAATCTTCAAGGCCATGTTCACCTGATCTAATTGAAGATGTCCCTGCTTATTGCAAGGGGGTTGGACTAAACCACCTTTAAAGGTTCCTTCCAATCCAAACTATTCTATGATTATCCTTCTGCATCTGGCACTAGAAGAAAGAGAAGAGAAATTAACAGTAAAAACTGGAGTGTTCTTCTGTAGAGAAGACAGGGTACACTGTTGGGAAACCTGTGTGCTGAACAGAAGTGGGAATTCTTCACAAAATTGCCTCCTCCATGTGCCAGAATAACTCTGTTCAAAGTCAGATTTGCAGTGTGGGTGCAGACAGTAGTACAAATGTGCAGGCAGTGAGGGCCTTAGGCATGCAAATATGGAGTTCTGGGCCTTCTCTGACACCTCCAAACCTCCACTTCCTCTTAGACTCAAAGAAAGAGCCTTGAAAAATAAACTTGAAAACTGACAGTCAAGTGAAACCGTTAAAAGGTACTCCTTGTATTATCCTTTGAGTGTATTTAATAAGTTGTCTAGTCTCTCTGGTAAGAAAATGAAAAACACAGAGGAACTTCTGGATTGTTTATTTAAAATTTGCTTCTTATTACCTTTAGATGTCTGTGCTTTTGTAATTGAATAATTCAATATTCTTTTATATGAAGTAAACATAAGAGAAATTCTTTACAATCCTCCTGAAGATGAACTGAAGAAGGAATGTTGTTCTTGCCAATTTTAAATCACTTTTGGGCAAGACTGTTTGTAAGGAACATTTGGATTTACAGGAAAACAACAATAATAGTTCTCTATCTCCTCTGACATTCCTAAAACTTTTAGCCAAATTAACAGATCTTATACTAAAAATAAAAAAACCAAGAAGTCATGTAGGCTTAAATAAAATAGGCATTAAATATAAAGCTACATTTTTTAAGGAGTGCCTTATCAGAACTGCTTCTCTTAAACAGATCTTGTTTTAATTACATTGTTTTCCTAACTATTTTTCTAATCAAAACAGTTGTGGGAAAAGCATTCATAGAAGATATCTTAGAGGAGTCTCTTTCTTGAGAGTCTCTTAGCTTTCTCCAAGACACAGTAATTAAAACGAAAAGGTTGAATATAAGACAATTCAAAGGAAGGTAAAGTTTCCTTTTCATCTAATACAGTAATTGAATATTGAATATTGAATATTGAATAAACAACTCCCTTGAAAGGATAAATCTATTTAATTGTATCAGGTAACTTTTTCCAAAAGTTTTTAAAATACTTTCGACATACCTGTATTAAGAAGTTAGTTTCATTTTCTTTCATGAAAAGGTTAATGTAAGACTTGATTTTACTTATCAGAAGACTGTAACTGAAGCTTTGGAGAAGAGGAACATACGGATCCTTGGTTTTAATTATGGTTGCCAGCTTCACCCTTAAAGGCTAAGAAAAGCACAGCTTTTATACAACACAAATCCTGCAGTAAACTAAACAGGAAATATAGAAAGTTAAACATGATGATTATATAGTTTCCTGAATATCCCTATACAACTGCAGCATGAAGTTGTAGCTGCAGTTTGAAAGGGTTCTAGAGTCATCTAGACATAATACCAGGTATTTGCCTTATATGCTCAGTAAATGGTAAAGTTTAACTGATCTGAGATCCACATTTTCATTTCCTTTATGAAAACACTGAAAACAGGGTTGTCAGTGGAGGAAAAACACCCAGAAAAGCCCAACCATTACTCAGTTCTTCTCATTTGCTGCCTCAAAAAGACTGCCATTGAAAAGGGTGTTCAGTGTTCAGGGAAAGGATAACTTAGTGCAGCAGCATTAAGGACACATCAATACTGGTAATCAGAAATTCACATTGTGTCTACCAATCCCTCTGAATTTTAAAGAAGCCAATATAGCCAGAGAATTATCTTCTGTGTATAGGCTGTGTTTTTTATTTATTAATTTGAGTGTTATTATTACAATCTCCACTTTCCAAACATCCAAATCATCTGAATGGAAGTGTATCTGAAGATTAAGTTATACACAGGCTCCTACTTACATAGAACATGTGTCCTAGTATACCAGCTGAAGTTTTAGGCAGCATTTTTAACTTCTTTGCTTTTTGCCTGCAGTCCTCCTATTGCTCTTTTCTCCACCCCAGCAAATTCAAGTGTGTGCACTAACTACTATATTAAAGAGACATTGACTCAAAATTGCAACTTTCTGAATGATGCAGTCAGCTTCAAGCCAGGAGGTGGCCTGACACACGTTGTCTTTTCCAGGCAGAGGCATAATAGCATTCAGTCTGTACTACAGAAGCTAATGAGCTTTCCTTCCCTGGGATGCTTTGGAACATAGAACAATAACCAGAGATGACAGAGTCCACTACAATAGAAATCAGCAATCTGGCTGTTAGTAGACAGCAGTAGTGAATTCCCAAAATTTGTAGTGCTATCTCACCCCTCATACGAAGTCGAAGAGGGGATGAAGAACAACTGCTGCTAAAAGCATTTTACACCCACAAACCATCCAGTATTCCTATCAATCTCCTAGCCATAAATTTCCTTTTGTATTTTAAAGTGACATAGGTGTGAAAGTGACTGCATAGACAATAATGAGATTGAAGTTATGCAGGTATGATTTGTTAGCTTTGCAAACCAACTCCCCTCTTTCTCCTCTGAAAATCAAGAGCTTTTAATGCAATTTAAGCAAGTTACTACCTTATCTGATTCAGAGTCTGTGAACAGCCTTTCAAGAACTTCAGCAGCTTCTTTGAAATATCTGTTTTCCATATGAACTGCTACAATCTACAGGAAATATAATTACAAGATATGATTAAATACTTTCCACCTGAGATTCAGAAAAAACAAGAGAATTCACAACTCTACAGTTTTCTAAGAATCCCAAAATTCAGATGATTTATATTTAATGGTTACTGACACTTATTAACTTCTAACAGTTAATACTTAAATTAGTTTTGAAATTTATTTCAATTGATATCTTTTCCAGATTGGCAGCTTTTGAAACAAATTTGAACTGGTATAAACAGAAACCATATGAGATAGAAAAAGGTCCCCTGTACGGATCTATTTACTCTGCACTAAAGCTGAAAATTCAATTCAGTCAGCTAATAGACTAAGCTTTTTGTAAAAGGGGCTCTGTTTTAGCAGGATAGAATAGAATTTTTAAGGTTGGAAAAGACCTTTAAGGTCATCAAGCCCAACCATCAACCTAGGACCCACCACCATATTCACCATTAAACCATGTCCTCAAGTGCCATATCTACATGTTTTTTTCAAACACTTCCAGGGATAATGTCTCCACCACTTCCCTGGGCAGCCTGTTCCAATGTTGTGCAACCCCATGTGTGAAAAAGTTTTTCCTTATACCCAATCTAAACCTCCCCTTGCACAACTTAAGGCCATTTCCTCTTGTTTTGTCACTAGTCACCTGGGAAAAGAGACCAACCCCACATGGCTACAACCTTCTTTCAGGCTGTTAAAGAGAGGGATAAGGTCCTCCCTGAGCCTCCTTTTCTGAAGGTTAAACATTCCCAGCTCCCTCAGCTGCTCCTTGTAAGGTTTGTGCTCCAGACCCTTCACCACCAGCTCTGTTGCCCTTCTCTGGACACTCTCCAGCACCTCAAAGTCTTTCTTGTCCTGAGGGGCCCAGAACTGATCACAGGATTCAAAGTGTGGCCTCACTAGTGCTGAGCATAGGGGTCAACCACTGCCCTGGTCCTGCTGGCCACACAGTTCTGGATACAAGCCAGGATGCCATAAACCTTCTTGGCCACCCGGGCACATGCTGGCTCTTGTTTAGCTGCTGTTGATCAGCACCCTCAGGTCCTTTCCTGCCAGGCAGCTTTCCAGCTACTCATTCCCAATGAGTAGGTAGCATCCTGAAGCATTATGAGTAAGTCACACAGACCTGAATTTGAATCAAGCGACGAATATCTTCATGAAGTTTTTCCAGTTTATTTTCTTCCCTTTCAAGTAAAGTCCAGAAAGATAGAGCAGATTCCAGAGGTGAAATTCTTTGATCATTTTCAAACCGTAACCCTTAGGGGGAACAAAACAAAGTACTTGTAAAAATTAAAGGATACATAGATTACATAATTTATATGTAGTAAAGTAACATGTACTATACAATTTCAATTCCTTTTTCCTCAATTTTAGGTGTGTTTAAGAAACCTGAAGCAACGGTCTTCTTTTCAGAGAGGGTAGTTCTCCCGACCCTTGCTAATAACATCATCACTGTTGCATTTTCAGGGGGTATTATGTCAGCTAATCATTGTTCACTTAACACACCACTTGCAATTAAGTATTTGGGCTGGTATTAATAGTACATTAAACTTAGCATCAGATGTCACAACATTTGATATCTACAGTATTAATTTTGTAATATAATCACCAGGCTAAGTAGGGTTCTGGTTTTTTTTTTTTTTTTTTTTTTTTTTTTTTTTTTTTTAATGTGTGTGTGTGTGGTTTTGTTTTTGTTTGTTTGTCCCTGAGTCTATGGCTATTTCCATTTCTTAACTTTTTTGTTTTATTTGAAGTGCTTAAACCGAGAGGGGAAACTCAAACAGCTCTACACAGGAGTGTCACTGAAAAAGCAGAAGCAACCTCCCATGCCAGTGTAGTGCTGTGCCAACACCAAGGTTTGTGCAAACTTCCAGCAAAGGATCAGTGACCAGTTCTGGCAGAAATCTAGCCTAGCCAAATATTTATCCCCTCAACACTCTGAAGCAGTTTCCCACTCTGGTCACTGCACACCTGCACAAGTGAGCATGCCAATGTAAGAGATGCAGGAGGAGCTGGCAGGTGCACAAATGCTTTTTTCCCATGGCATTGCCAGCTTAATTAAAGATGTTCACTGAACTACAGCCTCACTTACACCTTCATCTTATGGTATCAACAGAATCTCTCTTAATAATTTATTCTTTTAATTAAGTATTTTTCAGAAAGTAAATAATTTACACAATAATGAAGAGAGAAAAATTATTTTATACCCACTACAATGTCAAACAGTGAAATTTCAAACAGTATTATGTGCATACATATACATAACTAAAACAAAAACACCCGTTTCTCTAATTGTTGTCTCAATCTCAAGTAACATGACACTTCATATTTATTTTAATAATGTAAACCCAAAGTATTTAGCTCTTAGAGAGCTGAAACAGCCTCCTCTTGTGACCAGCACAGATCAAATATTTTAATAACTAGAAAAAATAGGAAAGATACCATATATTAGCTTTTCATGTACATTGTGCAGCTACACCTGATGTAATACCTACTACACACTTACAATCTTCCTCACCACACAGATCATCCCCTACTGATAAAAACACAATGAAGTCGTCTTCTCAAGTGTTATATACAATAATAAAATTTAGAGCAATAGTACAAAAATTTCATGATAAGCAGCATAGGAAATTTAATTGTATAAAAACAAGGTGTTGTGGCATTGCTAGGCCAGAATACACTTTTTTCTTCCATGCTCGTGCTTTCAAGACTGCTTCTGAAGTCTTTAAATTCCAATGAGTTTTATCAAACAGTGGAAAAAAAAAAGTTAAAGTCTTCCAGAAACTCAAACAAAATCATCTTAGCTAAACCAACAAGTTGCAAATGCAGCCAAACAGAAGATATGGTAGTGAATAAGAGCCCCAAGGACTTGCTGTTAGCTGAAAGTCTTAAGTTTTCTGTAAGAAACATGGGCAGTCTTGCTTTTCGTCCACATTCTCATTCCTGCTGTCTGTCCTACTTTAACCTCTAGAGTTAAATGTGCAGAAAAGAACACATATCCTGAGTTTTAAACTTGCAAGTATTGCTCACCAAGAGCTAGTCAGTCCTTTTCAGTATATTTTTTTTTGTTGATACTACTCTGACAAAAAAAATCTAGTCATTTAAGAAGTATATAGTCATTCAAACTCCATGCAGCTAAGTCAGTCAGCATAGAGTAACACAAGTTCTGCAGACAGCTCAGTCACACGTATAATAAAGACAGTCCAAAATGCGACATTTATACAATTTATTTATATATAGATATACCTATATATAAAAGTATATATAGATATGCACAGTAAAGGCTATGTGAAAGCATACCTAATACACCTCTGTAGAAGTTCATGCAACTATTTTTAAACAAGTGAAAAAAAAAGAACCTGAGTATTTACCAAGGCTTTTTCCTTGTGCAATTCTTATCAAAAGCTGGCAGAGATATACTGTTTTTTTCTGATTTGGAGGTATTTGGGAGAGGCCATTAATAAGAGCTGGAAAAGAAGAGAAAAGTCGTATGAGTTTTGCTCCAGCACTGCCACAGTGTGGCTAGACATATACTAGACACTGTGTTATCAGATTTCACTAAATTTCTACTTTCTGAAGAAACCAATGAAGCTCACTTAATTAGTATTCTTCCATGCTAAACCAGCTTAAATAATATTGAAGAGCTTGACCAGGAAAAGATACCCCTTTCTGAAGGAACAGCAGAATTAATCACAGACTTATATTCATCCAATTCAAAGACCATAGTATTGAATTATTGAACAAAAATTTAACTTATTTTTGTTAAGTAGGTTACTACAAAAGACAGCTGTCTGCTCCAAAGAACACTTCCAGGGAATGCCCACAAACCAGGAGCCACAGGCAGGCTGGTAACACATGTTGCTATAGCAACTTACAGAACTAAAGCAGTAAAAATGACATGGAAAGCTTACTCAGAAATGTAAATTTACAAGGGAAATCCTCCTTGCAAAGCTGGAAGGTCACAAGGATTACTACATATTTTAAAATGGGAGCGATCATGAATTCATTGCCATCACACAGGTTTGCTGTGAATTTCTTATGCTAATGTGCTGGATATAGTAACTCATCTTCACAGCATAATACAGAACCATTCAAAATGAAAAGTGAATCACAGAATAGTTGGGGTTTGAAGGAGCCACTGGGTATCATCTGGAACTACTGCCCTTCTACCTTTCTGCACTTGCTTCAGTTTGAATTGAGTTTCTTGTTGACAGACAATTATTATTTCTGTAGGGTCTCCCTTTGACACATGCAAGAGTAATAGTTCTGTGTTTCTGTGAAAAAAAACATACCCACTTTTCTATAACAATCTTATGCCTACGTTTAGCTTTTCCAAAGACTTTTACAATATTGACTTTATAATCTTAGAGTGCCAAGCTCTTTCCTCTGTTGCTGAACAGAGTAGGAGCAAGTTCAAAATTTGCTATTACTTCTTATATCCATATGACCTTGAATTTTGGTACAATTTAATTAATAGTTTCTACTAATACACTCAGTCTTCCCAGTTCTTCTCAGGAGATATTTTCAATCTGCTTTTGCATTGACAGTGTCTCTGCTTCCCACCTCCATGAAACTTCAGTACAATTCTCCTGCTGAATTGCAGTTCAAAGGCCACACATCGAGAAGCAACATAAAAAACTTAATCTAGCAGTCCTCCATTCAAAGTACTTTATTAAGTTATCGTTAGACTTCTTGTCTCTTACCACATCAACCTACTTAGTAATCATCCTGCATGCCATTGTATTTCATTCTTTGTTAAAACAAGTCACACTGCTACGTTCACTTGAGTCAAGAACACCTACACAGACAAAATATCCCCCAAAGCTCTAACCTGGCATCCTCAGGAAAACTGCTTCTTAGAGAAGAAAACATAGATCCATCAAATTTATCTGAGACTTAGATATTTACTTCTAGTTGTCAACCACTCTTAGTCTAAAGCTTATTTCTCATTTTAAATATATGTTTTTCAATTAAAAATCCAGCCACCAGACTTCGTTTCATCTCATCTCTGTCTGCCAGACTATAGTTCTCTGAAATATTTCTAGCACCGCTGTATCGCCACCGTGTGCGAGTGTTGCCGACACCACCCAGGCCCTCCGCAGGCTCCCCGGTAACCGGGGATCTCCTGAGGCCCCCGAAAGAGCTGAGCATCACCCCCAGCGCTGCTGACCACGGCGTGTCAGTGCTTTATCGCTCCCACCGTCCGGCGTGCTGGAGGCAGCTGCCCCTCAGCCCCGCGGGACTCGCTGCCGCGGGAGCGGCTGTGCGAGAGCCCCGAACCGCCGCCGCCCCTCACCCTGCGCAACGTCCTTCCACCGCCAGAACTCCGCCCCGCTCTGCTCCGCGAAGTGCTGGCACAGGCAGGAGCAGGCGAACTCCAGCATCCACTCCGCGGCCACGGCCTCCACGGCCACCGGCGGGACCGAACTAACGGCGCTGGAGCTGCTGCCGCTGCCTCCGCCTCCGCCGCCGCTATCCGCCGCTCCCGGCGGGGCCACTGCTGCCATTTTCAAACCGCGCGCCAACGGCTGCCAGCCCTGACCGTCCCCGCGTCGCAGCCAATCAGAGCGATCGTCTCTCCCAGCTCCGCCCTACACCCAATCAGTACAGTCGTTCCTCCCGGCCCCGCCCTACTCGCCGGGCCGCAACCAATCAGCGCGGCCGCCCCTCACGGCCCGGGCTGTCGTCATGGCGCGCTTGTTTTGGTTCGCGAATGCCTTTTGGTGCCTGAGGGGGAAAGCTTAGGGCACGCTGCCCCGTGTGGAGCCGGTGGCTCTAAGAGCCGCCGTGTCCCCCGCGTCCCCCGCTTTTGGGAGAGCAAAAGGCGAAACGTGGGTGTTTTCTTGCATGTGTGATCCGAAGGGCTTCTCTAAGCGCGTCTTCATGTGAGAGGAGAGGGAGAGAGGAGGCTGCGGGAGGAAAGGAGGGAGGGAGGAGATACTAGAGGCTGGAAAAACTGAAAAGTGGGAGCTTCGACTTGACAGCGAAGCCCAGGATGGAATGTGAAGAGGGACGGTATTAGCTGGAGTGGCTGTCTGAGAAGGCAACCCTTTGTGCATGTTAAAATGTAAAACCCGGGGAGGAGGAAGGTAGTCCGCAAAAAGCTGAATTTAAGGCACATGCTGAAGGGCAGAACAGTTTTCCTCTCGGGGATGTGATGGAGGGTCAAGCAATGTTCTGGTAGATCTGGTGAAAGGCTTTAATTTGAGCTTTATTTCACTCCAGGGAGGAGCAGTGTGGTATCAGAGAGCAGGAGTTATCAGCTGATGGGCCTTTACCTCCGACTCCTGTGCTCACGCTAAATTCCACCCGCAGCAATCTCACTGTGGCATTAATAAGTTGAGGTCAAAGAGACAAGAGAGCACATAATTTAACTTAAAAGAATCTTCTATTTGGACAGCTGTATTAATGGAGTGCAAGCCTTAGGTTTGCATTTTTAAAGAGATTGTGACAAATTCTTGCTGCTGATAATCTCAGGAATCAAATTTCTTAATGTTTGACATGAGCCAGGTAGACATAAAAATGAGATTATTATGCAATAATGCTGAATTAAGGAGGCATTTTTTGAGTTTTGTAGTAGAAACGGACAGGAAGGTGGATCAGAGCTTGAAATTACCATGATAAACAACAGCAGAACCAGGTTGCTGAGTGTAAGCTCTGCTCAGTACTAACAAAATCATCTTTGTTATCATCCCTGTGTTCAGCACAAATCCAAAACACAGCTCCTCACCAAGCCACTGTGAAGAAAATTAACTCTGATCCAACCAAAACCAGCACAGCACCCAGCCCTGAGTGCCCTTGAGGAGCCCATAATAAGTGGAAAAATGGATTTCAGCTACTGCCCATCTCTTCCCCTTGACAATAGAAGGAGTCTGAAGAAGTATTTTAGAAAAGATGCCTATCTTGCAGGTATTTTGAGGTCAGATGACTCTTGTGCTGGGTGAGCTTGCAGCAGCATGAAAAATGGTACTCTAGTGTGGCAAAACCCATGTTTTTATTTTTATAAATGAGGTGTAAAATCACAGTAGGTCAGTATAATTCCTAAACCAGTTTTTCCTTTTTCTTGCAGGTGTATCTGCCAGTTCTGTGTGTGATGGTGGCAATATTTTTCTTCCCAGTTTTAGCTCCTGTAGCCTGGTCTCCAAACCTGCATCATGTTTAGGCTTTCGTTTTTATACTGGGAAGTCTTATTGTTTATCTGCCTTTTATACATTTTAAGTTTCACTTTGTATTTCTTGATAAAATTACTTGCTACTTAGAGCCCCTGCTAGAAATCTCTCCTGCTGATGGATCTGCTGAGGGCAAATAGTGTTTAATTCCAATATAACTAAGAGCCAACAGAGGATTTTCTTTAACTGAGAATATAAAAGGTACAAGTTAGATGTGATGTATAGGTAAGCATGCACGTGTGCATATGTATATATAGATATAGATGAATGTGCATGTATTGAATACCTACATACATGTATGAGTATATATTTATAAAAGTGTAGCCATTAGCACAGAGAGTTAGTATGTATATGTTTTTGTCTCTGTGTGTATACATACCTATATATAAATGCATATGCATAGCAATTTAATAAATGCAAAGAGTCTCACTTTAAATTGTAAAATCTGTAAAATGCTCTCTCTTGCACCTCAAGACAGTTAAAATAAGAAATAAGACTAAATTACAACACAAGTAATTATCAGTATTATCATATAATAAATGAGTAAATGCATACTTAATAGCATCATTATATACTTTTGGTCTCCAGTCTCAATAGTTTGGATTATTCTTGGTTCATAGTTGCTCATTTATTAGAACTTACAGTTTAAAAGGCTTTAGTCTTCTGTTCATCTGCCAAATTTTTTTTGTTTGAATTTATTTTTAATAAGAATATTTAAGGAACATCACAAAATTGACAGATCTTTTTTAATCCCCCCAAAACTGTGCATTTTAGCATTTTAGCTATTTTAGAACAACACATACAAATTCAGAATGAAATCTTACATAGCATTGAATAAGGCAATAAGAATGACTTACCCTCTTCATTACAGCAATAATACTAAAGATATGTGAATTACTTTACTAAATTGTTTAAAGCTTAGCATTAATGTTACTTTATTCTTCATTTTCTTTTTGGTGTTACTGGGAAGTAGGAGGTCCCTTTCACTGCATTTTTATTTTGTTTATGAAAGCAAGATAATTTTTTTGGGCCATATTATGCTCATGCAATATTTAATCTTAAAAGAGAAGAACTGTTGCACAAGAAACATCACATACTTAGGTGATTAATCTATTACTATATGCTGTTCCTTTTATAACTGCAATAGAATTAGATGTGAAAAGGAAGCAGTTTTTCAAATTTGTTGATGAAAGTTCAGCAATACAACCAGTAGATGGCCCCAGCCTAACATCTCCCTCACACGGTGGTGCTCTGGTTTGCTGGACTGGTGGAAAAGTTCTTGCTAGAATACTCAGTGCACTGATTATTAAAAAATATGAATAAAAACTTTATTCATAACTGCCCAAGTTATAGGGTGCCCTTCCATAAAGCTGGGCACGAGCTGAACGTTAAACTGAATGTTTAAGATTTGACTTGGCACAAATGAAAACAAGTGCGTGAAGAAAATGCCTTTTCTCACAGGTGCTAAAGCACACAGAATGAAAATTTGAAATAAAATCTAGAACATTTAAAATGCTGTAGAGAGTAAATTCTGTGCAAGTGAGAAGCTGAGTGGGAGATTGGATCCTGCTGAAAGCAAGACAAGAATCAATCTGTAATTTCATTCAATATTGCTATTGGAAAAAACATTTCTCTTGCTATTTATATTTTAAAAAATCACAGGACTCAACAAAGTTTTCCACCAGTAATATTTTAAGAATTGAATTCTACTGAGTAATTAAAGGAAGGAAGGATTTTATGACCAAAGCACCAACCAGGGATTTGTAAATGCAGGTGGTGCCTGGCAGTGCTACAGATTTTCAAATGATCTTTATCAAATAATTTATTTAAACCCATCTTTTAATATGGAAATAGAAGTGAAATTCATAAGGAACAAAAAGTGTATGTGACAATAATATTGTGCTGTAGACCAGATGGTTAGAAAAAGCAAGCATCAGGGGGAAGTTGCTCAATTGGATGTGTAATTTCTTATATCTGCTTGAGCTTGTTGATACACTAATTCTATGAACTGTTGAGTACCTAGTGAATACGTATGTCAGAGTGTGTTTGGGTAATTGGAGCATATATTTGTTAAGGATACAAACTTTTAATTTAGAGATTTAGCAATTTCAACATATGAGGGAACTAGAAAGTCCCAATAAAATGTAATATGAAATAAAGTGCATTCATGTATCCGTTCATGCCATGTTTTAGACGGAAACAAAGGAAGTATAGCCAGAATTATCACTGACTTTGGATGCCTTGGGCCTGGTATTTCATAGTAATTCATAACTTTGCACTGCCTATAGTCCTCTAGAATTAACTTTCAAGAATACTAAAAGAGGAAAGAAGGACAGGTTATCTCAGTCACTTTGGTTTACATCAAGATATCCTAAAGCACAACTTCTGACTGGATAGCTCCAATTCCTTTGTGAGCTAAAATCTGTGAAATGTTAAATTACAACAATAAGATTTTAAGATTCTACAAGCCAAGCTGGGACAATTTAAAATAGGGTATAGAAAATAAGGAAAACCAGAATTAATAACAATTTTTTTAAAATTATGATTTAAGTTATTCCAGTATGGTCTTGGATTTTACAGAGAAAGAGAAGTTTGAGTTTTTCTGGGCCATACTCAAATTCCTTAATCTGACAACTGTTCTGCAAGTGCTACCTTATTCACTATATCAAATTGTTCTTCTACAGCAAATGAGGGATTGGCATTAAGCATCTTCTTCAACACAAACTGTTTACTTATTCCCAGAACTAAGTGAGATGGGGATCTTCTGAAAAAAACCCTCTCATTAAATGACCTGAAAAGGTATTCATACAGCTGAGATGAATTAACATTAGAAAAGCAATCTCAGATATTTCTGATCTCCTGAATGAGTCACTGATGTTCTCTTAATGCAGCCGTTCTTTTGCATGAGTTTTTTTGAATGTGAGATCACAAGGAAGCAAATGCAGAATTAAATTTATAAAGATTTCTTATTGTTGCTGGATCATTCCAGATTTTCAAACAGTAATTGTAAAGAACACAATTCAATATTTTAATATTACAGCTTGTTTCAGTGACACTAGTGGTCTAATCTGCTTTCCTATTTGGACATACCTCAGAAAATACTATACAGAAATGTGACTGGTTTAGTTCTAGAATACATCAGAATTAATTTAAATTTTTAATTCATTTTTACCTGTGACTTAATAATTCTTTTAATTCATACTTGCACATTTTATAAGTTCATTTGCACAACAAATAAAGATAAAATGTGGATTTTTTTTCAATACTGTACTGTCCCAGTTTGATATGTAACCTCCCTAGCTGTTTTTTTGTTTGTTTGTTTCCTATCAAAATATTTGTATATATGTCTTCATTACCTTTCTTTTGTCCTTCATATCCTTAAAAACACAGCTTTAAAAAAGAAATTATTATTAGTCCTATTTTTAAAAATTACTTGTAGTTACACATCATGCTAACTCCATGTGTGTTGACTGCTTTACAAAAAAAAATTTCATAGGTGAAACCCAGCCACTGTACAGAAGAAATTAAAAAAAAATCCTTGGAAAAATAATGGAACAGCTAACATGAAACTAATCAATAAATAATTAAAAGTGAATAGCTGAATTAATGCAAATTCATTTGTGTTTATGGAAACTAATCTGTATTGGGTCTGGCTGAGATAGAGTTCATTTTCCCACAGCAGCCCTCATAGTGCTGTGCTCTACGTTGGTAGCTGGAAAGGTACTGATAACACACCTGTGCTTTGGCTACTGCTGAGCTGCACAAACTTTAGCTTTCCTTTTTTTGCTTTGGTAAACAGCCTTATCTCAAGCTCCTAGTTGTTCTCCATCTTATTTAATTTTCTCCGCCCTGTCACCGAGGAAGTGGCGTGGTGGACACCTGGCTTCCAGCCAAGGTCAACCCCTTATACAATCCTATCAAACCATCTTCACATTGTATTTTCTGTAATACTGGTTGCTTAAAGGATGAAGAAAATTGGGATTTAGAGGTCTGTTGAAGCTGTAGACTATGACAAAGTTTTACACCACTATAAATTAGTCTATTTTCTTTTGCAATCTTTGAACAAAGTTGGTTGGGTTTTTTTTTTTTTTTCATTATGCAGAGCTACTATAATGAGCCTTATTAGCAAGCCTTTGTGCTAGGCATAACATTGGCTAGGGACTTTCCTTTGACAGCAGAAGATGTTTTTGTTCCTGGCAACAAGTGGTAAGTGCGTGCATTGGTTGGGCTGAGACCTCCCTATGCACCACTCTGTATTCGGTAAGTCTTCATTGTGAGGGCAGTAAGGTTGTCCAGACAACCTGTGGATGCCCCACCTGTGGAAGGCCAGGCTGAATGGGGCTGGAAGCAACCGGGCATCGTGGAAGATGTCCCTATCCATGGCAGGGGTGTTGAACTAGATGGTCACTAAAGTTCCCTTCTAACCCAGGCTGTTCTATGATTCCGTGATGTTGGACATCAGGTGCCCTCCACAGTAAAGTCCCACCAGGGACTTGGGGGTTGGGCACGATCAAGCTTGGAACTTTGAGGGGGCACTGCCAAGCAACCTGACAAACATTCCATAAACGTTCTGCTGTGGTTGGTCAGGTAATGTCTCCTGCTTGTGGCTTCAGATTTACAATTTGAAGACTATGCACTGGAGGATGTATTTCTCAGGTGCTTCGTGTATAAACATTTTGGACCAGCCAATGTTTAAATTGACCACCAGTGTCTTCCTTTTGGGATTGCCAGCTGTAGAGAGATCTTCATGCCAGGGCATCTTTTATACATGGGCAGGTTTCTTGTGAACTGAAATGTTCGCTTCATGTTGTGACTTTCAGTAGATTTAACCTGCCCTCTAAATTCGTCTTCTTGGCACCAGAATTGCCTTCATGTTTAATTAACTTTTCTTTAATGCTTGCAAATAATTTTATAATGTCCTGTTGAGTTAAGAAGTGGCAGAAAGTTGGATACAGGCAAAGTGAAGCAGTCCTAGAATTTCTGCTTGTGTGTCTGTGACTTAGTTCTCTTTGCTCAAATTGAAGCCAAATTGACATTTTTTCTGAAAGGTTTTCAAAGCATATCAGCAGGAAGATATTATTTTTCTAGCATATATATTCATGGAAAATCAGCATGAGACTTTAATTCCAGTTAAGAGAAGACTAAGCAACCTGTTGTCTGAGGATGGCTGTGAACTAAAAATCGCTTAATGCAATAATGCTGAGCAACTTAAGTGCTATGAAAAACTGCCATAATTTCTTTTTGTTATCTTCCTATGATCTTCAGAATTTTTTTTTCTACTGAATGAGATTCTTTTGGTACTGTGTTCAGCAACAGGGGAAGATTAACTGGAAACAATATGTTTGCAAATCCTCTAACACTTGTTTTTGAACCTCTCTATAAGCAACTAAATATTTGATCTAATTTTTAAGTAGTGTTGAAAAACTTGGCTTGAAAAAAGAGTCAATTACTCTTGCTTTGTGCACACTATATTAAAATATCATGCTGACTGCCTGTGTTGTTTTCAGTGGGTTTTGTTGTACTCACCTGTTTTCAGTGGGTTTTTTTGTACTCACCTGTCTTTGCTCTTACATGTTAATTTTGTATCTTAGTACTGCAGAAGCAGTCTTGCAAAAAAAAAAAAAAAAGGGATGACGTGGAAAGACACCTAGACAGCAAGGAATGGGAGACTGTGGGGTGTTCCACTGCGCAGAAAGAATAGATACTAAAATAATTTACTATTTTTCTATATGAATGGCATTTCACATAAAGAAATCGTTTAGTTATAATTTAATTTAGCTGAAAAAACTTTTTTCCAAAGCCTAATGTAGTCTAATATTTTATTCATGCTCTCTAATTGTAATTTAACATCTTACTATTACAGTCATGCCACAGCTACGCTCTAAGGTGGAGGAAATACCTTCTTCAGAAGACACGAAAGAGCAGTAGTATGCTGAAACACATCATATACTATGCTTGCTGAATTGCCTTCTGATTTTTGAATGGATAAATAAACCCCCCAGCTTTTTACAAATAGCTGTCTCAGGGCTTGGGTTTTCATTCAAATCTTACTAAAAAGTAAATTTATTGATACCTGCTTTATCTGTGCTTGTTCTTGTGCCAGCCTTGCCTGTGATCTCAAGTAGTTGCCGTCCCAAGAAGAACTCATGTTAAAATTTTAGACACTAATCAATCATATTTCCTCTGTCTTGGTTTTGCTCTTGTTTTTTAAACATATCCATAGCCTGTTTTCGTAGTTGTTTTTGGTCAGATATGAATTCCTTTGTTTGTTTCGATCAGAATTGACCATAGTACTTTCTAAATCATCTCTCAAATGCCAGTATGATGTTTTAATTGCTCTGTTGTGGGTTTTACCACACTCTTGGATAATTAACCTGTGACTAATTGATACAGTCAGTTTTGTACAGTCTGTTTAAGCTTTACATCTACTAAACCCTATTTTAGAGTAGAAATAATCCTGGTTTCCGAGATTATTCCAGGTTCCAGGATAGAGTGGTGTTCCTATTCACTCTTCCTGTGTGTTAATTTAATCTTTTGCATGTATGGAATATCTTGAAAATAATACTATAAAGACACCAGATATGCCCACAGGTTTTCTGCATGTTTGTGTCTGATTTTTCTTGTTTCTTTTAATTAGGAAAGTCTAGATATGGAAACAACTGGTGAAGAAAAAACTGACAATCCAGGTAGCATTATAGGCTACTTCTGTTCTAAATTTCCTTGACTATACTCTAGCCAAAAGCTTTTTCTCAAGCAATTGAGATGGACTGAACTACTGGGTAGTTTTCATCTACTAAAAATCTGTGTTGCTCGTTACATTACAAACCATAGCCACAGCCCACATTTTAGGGCTGTACTGGTAAGGAGCCCATAGGTAGTCAGACAAAAATGTCCCAAACCCCAGTTTTTTTCCAGAACACATGCATGATAAAAGGGCTGTGAGCAGGAGGGAATACCTGTTGTGTAGTGCATTTTGAATATATCATTATTTGCAGCAGTACTTAAAGAGTTTAATGTTGCGTGCAGTAATTTCATCATAAGGATGTGAAGCAAAAGGAAGAAAGCTTTGTTGAGTGCTGTCAAGATACATTGCAAAGTAGGTTTTAGGCACAATTTTTCTTAAGAGCTAAATTCTTGTGTGGAAGCAAGATTTTTTTAATGGAAATACATGCACACACTCAACTTTAAATTTCTTACCTTCATTCTGCCAGTAACTTTTCTTAAACGTGTATCCCGTGCACATTCTATTAATTTTTTCATGTTGGGAACCTTATTGTTTTCCTGTAAAAAAATTACCTATCTAGCTTTGAAAGAATAGTAATTAAAGAGGCTTTATAATTCTACTCATGTGTTTTACATGTTTCTCCTTAAAAATCAGCTGCATGTTTTTTCACTTCTACTGTGCTCTGGTTAACCCCCACCTGACTTGAAACTTCCCCTGAACTTAGAGATGGGTGATACACATCCTGTTTTCTGCCTCTTTGACTATCCTACTCGATCTTAAACTTGTTTGTGACATTATTCTAAATTCTTTCCTTTCAACAGAGCCTAGAAAATGTGAGACAGATTCTTCAGTCCGGTCTTCATCTATCTCAGAGAGAGATTCATGCAAAGGGAATAAAAGGTTTGTGTATGGTTAAGTGATAGTTTTTCTTTCTCAATAGTGCTCTCACATGACTCAATAATGCTTTCTGGTGGCAACTACAGATAAATAGTATGATTACTGTGGTAATCTGAGTGTATAAAGAAAAACACTGTCAGGGGCAGGCCATTCTTTTTACCAGCCATCAGATCTCATTTGAAAATGCAGTGTTTATGGTCACTGGTAAGATGATGGTGAGGATTGTGAGATTGCACAACTGAAATTAATTTATTCTGTCACTGAAGCCAGAATCTCCCTCTGAAAACCTTGACTATTTAGTCTTGAGAGATGAAAGTTATTTTCTTAACACCAAAGAGAGTTTAGTTAGAGGGAGAGTCTGTATGGCAGTTTTAATGGATTTATTTTTTTTTTTAATCACTCAAATATTGATTCTGATGTCTCTTTGGAATCAGTTCATGTTTCTGTACAAAACTATCCTTAACCCAGAAAAATATATGAAAAACTAATTTATGAATTGCAGAAGGAAGGACAAAGGGGTGTCAGATCATTTAAACAGAGCAGGGAGAGTGCCTTCTCTTGCTAGATAGAAACACTTTGTTTAGTATCCTTGAAAGCAAACAATTGCAAAACGAAGGGGTTTTGAAGTAAAATTTTTAAATAAGTTTAAAATATTGATGTTTCACAGAGTGGCTACATAATGCTAAGTGAAATTTGACTGGTGTGTCAGAGAGTACTGGACAAAAGGAGTATCTTGATTAAGAAATTTCTTTGCTCACTAGTAATGTGTCTTACCTTCCTAAGAAAAATCAAATATTGCTGTCACAAGGAAAATCATATCATGTACTTTGCAATCAGATAAAATGTCCAATGACCTGAAAACTTAGATTTCAGAGTAAACTCTGAGATAGTGTTCACTTAAATTTTGGTATTACTTAGAATTTTAATTTAGCATTTTAATTTTTTACTTGTTTGAATGTTTGCAGACAGAGATATGGACTCTTCAGCAGTGATTCCCTTTCCTTTTCTGATGATGATGATGATGATTTTGAAATACCAAAGAAGAAGAGAAATTTAAGGAGGTTAATGAAATTAGAGAGTAGTAGGGGAGGGAGGAGTGTACCTGGGTGGACTTGACATATGCCGAACTACGAAGTGTTGCCATCCTCATCTTGTACCCTTTCTAAATTGGGGAAATATTTAATCATACCTGTTGGTATTGACAACTATAATTGGAATCTCTAAAACTGGATTTTTAGAATTGACTTTTAATAAGAAATTTGTTTTCTAGATGGGAATGGGAGAAAATGTAGAGATACACACTTCGATATATTTTCTTGATGTAAAACTTCACTGCTTCTGTGCTTTACCATTGTTTTTATTTTAAAACAAAAACCACTATAAGAGAAAAATAATAACAGTCTAACAAATGAGTTTTCAGTCTGACATCTTTCAGATGTGTGTCTTCTGGCACACACATTCCGAAGTGCTCAGGAAAGCCCAGGAGTCGTGGGCAGCCTTTATAATGTTAACACCCACTGAAATAAGTGTTCTCCTGGGCTGTAACTTTTTGAAGGTAAAAACTAAAACTATTTGAAAGATGTCAGTGTGTTTGGGAAGGGGAGGAATTCTTCCATCATACTAGTCAAGGTCAGTCCATGGTCTCCACAGGTGGAATAATTGTTCTAAGCTTGTATTCCTATATGTGCTGTGTTGACTGGCTTGGATATTCATAAGTGCTATTACTAAAATAATTAACTCAGTTTAATATCTGGAGTGACCATTTTTCTTTATCTACTCATAGCTATTAAATGTAAAACTTTGGAATTAATATTTACCTATTTAGGAAGTTCATGCTGATTTATAAGGTCTTCTGCATTCACTTGTTGTCATTAGAAAATCAAACATCTTCTATCTGCATTGTAAGTTAGAAAGCATTTTTTTCCTCATTTCAAATCAGATCTCTTCTGGTCAGCTTTCAGGAGTGTGCCTCAGCAGGAGTTGACAGGGATACCATGAAAATTGGAGGAGGTCTGGCTAGTGTGGAGCAAATGCAAATAGATGGTTCAGTAAGTATTTTTCATTCATGGTGGCAGTGAGACGTTTGCAGTGTTTATGAAATTTTCCAGTAATGGGCCATCTACAACTCCCTTGGTTTATAGTTTTCTCTCAAGCAATCCAGCTTCTCATGGAACCTTACCAAAGCTGCAGCTTTCTTTAACATATAAAATGTGTTCTGTTGACTTCATTTTTAGGTACAGTTTGATGGTGTGGGTGGTCTTTCTGACCACATTTCATCTTTAAAAGAGATGGTCATTTTTCCATTGCTTTATCCTGAAATCTTTGAGAGATTGAAAATTGAACCTCCAAGGTAACAGACAGTGTTTAAAACTCTAATTTGTGTATTTTTAGGGGAATCAATATTTTTTCATGCTTCAAAATTCTCAGCAGAGTTGATTATTTTTCAACAGTAGTAAAAGCCTAATTTTAAAAAAATGGGTAGAATCCAGTATATATGTAGGTCCAAAGATTTGCTGTGTGGTGAGACCATTGTTTGAAAGTGTCTTCTTGCCTTTCAAAGGCAGAGTTAGGGATTTTTTCTTTAAAGCTCTGGTGTGGAAGTGGACTTGATTGGTTTGTAAGCAGAAAGTACTTTCTACTCAAAGTAAAATGTTTGTTAGCAAAAGTCCACTTGTCTCTGCCACCAACTCTTGAGATTTTTTTTCAAATTCCTAAGTATCAGTTTTACAACTGATAGGGATATGCATGTAGAAACTTGCAGTGTTTGTTGTGCTTGAGCTAAAATAAGAATGTCCACTTTTTACACAGCTGGGTGGCTTCTGTGTTAAAAAAAATATCAGTGATTTAATTGTTAGCTTTATATATTCTTGGTCAACAAAACTCAGTCATGGCATATTGAACTAGGACCTAAAATTCTTTGCCTTCAGTAACTTTAAAAGTATTTCAAAATAGAAAGAAAAATATTTCTCTGCTTTGCTTCTTTATTCATTGATATTCCTTTTTGAAGCAGCAGTGTATTGGCTTTTCTAGTTGATGTAAATGCAGAAATGCACAATATCTTTCCAGCTTTAGAATACTTCTTTAGCACCAGCAAAGGGAAGCCAATTCCAGTAACTCAAAGCTTTTTAAAAGAGAATCAAATGTTTTACTATAAAATCTTGCCTTGTGTGAAAACGAGAGTGAGTATGGAGAGCATCATTGAAAAATGAACTGATGATTCCTAAGTTAGCCTAGTCTCAGATTTGGCATTGGAAGTTTGTTCCTCTTTGGATCCAACCACCCCTGCTGTATTGTAAGAAATTTTGAAAGTGTCCGTTTGGGATGTTGCAAGCTTTTATCAAGGTTTTGTATTTCTGCATTATCCTCTTTACTGGTTTTATTTGCTGCCTTGGAGAACTGTGTAGGAATGCTTTTGACTTTTCTCATACTTCAGCTGTTACTGCTATATTATCCATGAGGTGTTTTGTTTAGGGCACAGTTGTGTGTTTTAAAGACGGGGTTTGTAATAGGTGCTTTTCCATGATGTTTTTTCCTTATGTGATTTTTTTTTAATTTATTTTTTTTTTAAATTGCAGAGGCTGTCTATTCTATGGTCCACCGGGGACAGGAAAGACACTGCTTGCTCGTGCACTTGCTAATGAGTGCAGTCAAGGTCACATGAGAGTAACCTTTTTTATGAGAAAAGGTGCTGAGTGCCTGAGTAAATGGATAGGAGAATCTGAGCGACAGCTTCGTTTATTATTTGAGCAAGTAAGGTTGAAATGTGCCACGTGTTCTGTCTGAGTTGGAATTGAATTTCTATGGTCTACAGCATGTTTTGTCAGCTCCTTTCACTGAAAAGGGATTGCCACTGTTTCCTTTTTCAGTGAAGTTTTAGGGGCTTGAAATCTTGAGATGTATTGGGAAAGGTTAGTAAAGGAAATAAGAAAATCCTGCAAGGCACCACCACTACCACCCCCGCTCCCCACAAAAAAAAAAAAACAAAACAAACTAAACAACCCCAAAAAGTCACAAAAAACGTTTCAGGAAGTAAGAGGTGGTGGCTTAAGATCAGAGGGAGAAAGATGCAGGCTGAAAGCATGGTAATTTAAACTAGTAACAGAGAGTTGCTTCCAGAACTTGTAACTTAGTTAAATCCTGTCTCTGTTCTTGTGGTTGCCAGGTAGATGTAAAAACTACTGGTGCAGTTTCTTTCTTGTCACCCAGTCTGCTTGGGTTGACATAGCTGCTGTCTTCGGTTACTTGTGCCACTTTAATGTTAGCTCAATGAACAGAGTCTGAAAAATCTAGTTCATGCCTTTCCAACCATGGTGTTTTTCATGCATTTTCTCTTTCAAATAGTACTGTTTTCCTGATGTCAATATTCCTGGGGTTTCATTGTAGGCCTACCAGATGCGACCTTCAATTATTTTCTTTGACGAGATTGATGCTCTGGCTCCTATACGGTCCGATAAGCAAGACCAAATTCATAGGTAGGACATGTTTTGTATCTACATAGCAGCTGTTTGATCTTTGTGAAAAAAAGATGGCAACTTATTTAACTGCAAGTGACGAATTCATTTTTCCTAAAAATTAGTAATTCTGTGCGAACGAATCTCAGAGATTTTTAAACAGTAATTGAGAACAATTTGCTGAGCTTGCTATCAGCAAAAGGTCTGTGTTTCCTTATCTGTATTTTATTATGACTTAGAATGAGTCTTTTGCTGAACAGCATCTCATCAATAAAAACTTTTTGAGTGATCATTGGACAAGGTTATGTAACTGAAGAAAACCTACTAAACCGGTGAATGAAACCCCTATTTTTCTGTTAGCTCTGTTGTGGGGACACTTCTGGCACTTATGGATGGCTTAGCCAGCAGAGGAGAGGTTGTGGTCATAGGAGCCACCAACAGACTGGATTCTATAGATCCTGCTTTGCGAAGACCTGGGCGCTTTGAACGGGAATTCCGCTTCAGTTTGCCGAATAAAGAGGTCAGAACTTCGCTCAACCTTATGTTCGTGTGGAAAGTTCATCTTCAAAACAAACCCCTGTGATAAGGCAGCATTGTGCTGCAGTGCAGGTCTCCATCTGTAGTGTACATCTTGGACAAAAGCTGTAGGGAGAAAAAAAGGAATATCTGGAGAAATTGCATTGTACTGTGCAGGGCAGACCTGGCTCTGAATATATATGATTAAGGTGATTCCAGAAAATTGTTAATTCTCTAGTTAGTTCTGGTTTCTCTGTGACTGGTGAAGAAAATGGGATGCTGATAGTAACTGAAATGTTTAAGAAAGAATATATTAATTAGGTATAAGCTAGCCCTATAGCATCTTGAAAGTAAAAGGGTGAGAGAATTCCTCCTTGGTAGCAAAAACTTTGATCGAGTCTAATGCTAGAGCAAATTAAGTATGTTGGGATCTTACTGGAAGTTATTGATAGGGACTTGGACAAAGATGTGAAGGATACTGCACAGATGCAGGGCTTTGGGAAGCTTCTAGTTCAATGGCAATAGTTAAACAGTATAAAAATGGGTATTTAGCAACCAAAAAATATTGAATGGGGGAGATAGAGTGCAAAACCGGAGACCTCTTTTTGTGTTTTCTCTCTAGCTATCTCTAATATTTCTTATCCCTCCTTGGAAAAAGGCTAAAAAGGCTTATTGGGTTGAAAGTTAGTAAAAGTGCTCAAACATTTTTCTTCAGTTTTCATCTGCTCTCAGGAACAGGAGATGAGATGCCGTTAAAACGATCAAATATACAATTCCCTACTATGGTAGAGTTCTAGAAATCTGCCATAATTAACCTGTGTGCCAAGAAATACTTAATGAAATTTTGCTAAATTTGAGAGAATATTCTTTGACCAAGAAAACCTCTGTTTGCAGATAAGGATTTTACAATGATTTTATCTTCAGAATCATTAGGTCTCACAGTTGGGAAAACTCACTTTCGTGGAAGATGTAAATACTGTTTACTTTACTGCAACCCCCAGCAAGAGTTTAATGTAATGAGTTCAGAATTATTAAATTTCCTGCTTGAAAAAGCAGACAGCATATTAATAACTGACCTTTAAAATAGCAAAAGGTTTAGCAGATAAGAAAAGTATTTGTACTGATAGAAGGGGTTTTTTGGGTTTGTGTTGTCATTGTTCTTTTAAGAGAGAACTTAGGACAAACTGAAACACAACTGTTTTCAGGCAAGAAAAGAAATTTTCAAAATTCACACACGAGATTGGGACCCGAAGCCATCGGACGACTTACTTGAAAAGCTGGCTGAAGAATGTGTTGGTGAGTTTGAAAACAGTGTGGGTCCACTACATGTGACTTGGGTCCTAGGGAACCTGAGCTTGTACCAGGCAGTACCTGAGCTCTTGGGCCTTGTGGCAGAGAGTGGCAGTAAGGAGGCACTTGGCGTGGGAGCAAATTTAGGCACTGCTTTCAGTTTTCTGTTTGTTTCTCAGAACATTGAATGGGTTTGGGACATCTTTCCCAGGAACAGAGTTTTAACCAGCAGGCTGCTGCCTAAGTGCAGGATATCAGGGTGTGAGCCACGTAACAGAATATTTCTGCAGTGTAGTAACTCTTTAAATTGTCTCTTAGCCTTGTAATTTTTGGCTGCATAAAAAGTCTTTCGGTGTTGCACTTTAGAAGTACTGGCCTTGAATTCTGTTTTGTCTGAGACTGACATTACATTTGATTCTTGTTTTGTTTATTAGGATACTGTGGTGCTGATATTAAAGCCCTATGTGCCGAAAGTGGTCTCTGTGCTCTGCGGCATCGCTATCCTCAGCTATATGAAAGCAGAGAGAGACTGCAGATAAACATGGATTCAATTAGAATAAAAGCAAATGACTTTTCCATGGCCATGCAGAAGACTGTTCCAGCTTCACGGAGGGTTGTGCCTTCCTCTGGGCGAGCGCTATCAGCTATTTCAAAGCCACTGTTAGAAAACACACTGGAAAGGATTTTAGAAACCTTGCAGAGAGTATTTCCCCATGCCGAGCTTGCATTAAAGAAGGGCCAACAGAAAGGTATAACATCTACGTCCACTTGTTTAAAAATCTGCCAGAGCAAAAGCTTGTAATCTGTGCAATCAACATACCCAAATGTACTCAGCTGTACTGGCAGCACAATTTTATACTTTGTCTGTGCACGGTGCAGGGTGGGAGCTGTGAGTGACTTGCAAAAGCAGTCGAGAACTATGGGCTCTTTGCTGGAGCACCATGTTTCTGACAGGAGCTAACATCACATTTATTGCTTGCAGAGAGGAATCTAAGTTTTAAATTAGCACCTCTTTTCAGATAAAGGCTTAAAGCAGGAGAAATGTTTTTCAGATGTCTAGGAACTACATAAGTTACCCCAACCATCTTTATTCTAAGGAGAAAAACAAGTTTTTGTCAACAGTGAGATAATACCCAATGCAAATCATGGGACATAGGACAACTTTGTAGAGACTTGTGCATTCTCCTTTGATTTGTGGTAGAATGAACCCTTCAGAAAATAGCATTTAAATTATAAAATACAAGAGAACTGTGTTCCAGCACCAATTTTGAAGGTGTATAAATGCAAGACAGAGATGGACTATACAAGAAAGTTAACAAGCCTCTCTTGTCTTTAGATCCTAATTTAGGAAATTATGTGATTGACAGTGATGAGGAATCACCATCAATCTCTGAAGAGAAGCTGACTCATAAAACACCAAATTCCAAAAAGGCAGAATTCTGCACTTTTAGCAGGTACGTTTGTCCCTGTTATGGCTCTGTTTTTAAGAGCTGAGTGTGTAAACTGTTTTGGTGTGAGGGATGCTAGATGAAGGAGTTGAGAGTGGGTGTATGTGGTGATCAATATTTGCCAGATATAAGTGTGAAGGTTCAATTGGCTACTTCTGTTCTGAGTACACTGCCCTGACCCATCAAACTGAACTGTTGTGTGGGTATTTGGCTGGAGAGTCCCACTGTGGGATTTAAGAGCTGTTACTTAACCCAGCTAAAAGAATAGCAGACATGCTGGGGACTGGCAGGATTTCTAGCAGAGGCAGAGTACTAGTTTGTGAGAAAGTAGGCATTGATAGTCTTCCTGTTCACAGACCAGCTTATTATTTTGGGGAACAGGAAGAGTATTTACAAAGCAAAGTGCATAGGAAAAAACTTTTAACGTCTGTTTTCCTATTTCCTATTTTCTGTCACTCATTTTTAAACTTGTTTTCTTCTTACTGCTGCTGTAGAAATCCTCGTGACCAACCAACATCTTACAAACCACGGTTCTTACTAATTGAAGAGCCAGGATCTGGGCAAGCTGCTGATTTGGCAGCTGCAGTAATACATTCCCTGGAAAAATTTCCAATTTATACACTAGATACACCAACTTTGTTTGCTAGCCTGTCACCAGATGAAACATGTGTACAGGTAGCTTTTTTTCTCTCATTAGTCTCATAGGATTAGTGTATAAACTAGTAAAGTAAGCAAAAGTCATTGTCAATATAAGTGGCCTGATTTAAATGTGTGTTTTGTTTAGTTTTGTCTGAAAATCCTATTTTCCAATGGAATGATAGCATTTAAGGATTTTATAAATAGCCATGTTTTGCATTTGAAATGTTGCAGGGAGAATATTACTAGTAGCTCAGGCAGATGGGAAGTGCTGCTAATAAACCCCTCTCTGTGGCAAGAAATCCTGCTAGTCTCGTGGGATTTAGAAAGTTTTTTTTTACTGCTTCTTAAGACTGTGCTACCAGTAGATGGCTCTGCATCGACCTGACAGCATAAAATGCACATTCTGTGGGTGCTTTTTTAATTATATTTGTAGGGCAACCAAAATTTTGAGGTAACGAATTGTTTGTTTGGGGCTTTTTGCACATACATGTACAACTTTTACTGCTGCAGTACATGCAGCAACAGTGTTAAAATTCATGGAACACTTGGATTTGTATGGTGTTGAGTTTTCATTAACTAGGAGAAGGAAATATAAGCAGTTTAGTGCTGTTTTGCTTTTTACTTTTGGGTAGTAAATCCACTTTGTTTTTTGGCATAACTGTATTAAAATATTTTGATCTCTAGTAGCAGTATTTGAGAGCTGTACAAGCTAGGACAGACACATGATGTGACTGGATACTCATTTGTCACATAGGAGGAGCAAATCCTTTGCAGACTGTTAATCTGAAATGGTGCATGGAGAAGTTTGTTGTGTGAAATGACTGTTCCGCTTCCCTCATGAAGTAGATGCATGTTGTCTTTTGTGACTGAGGTGCTGTCTGTAGGCTGTGGCTTGTGGTTTTCCAAAGCCCACCTTTGGGAATGAGAGGCAGTGAATGGTTTAGCTCTTCAGACAGTCTAAGGACTGGTCACCTCTTAAAAAATGTGCTTGAAATTATGAATTATAGCCAGGCATTTTGTGCTCTGTTAGCTCTCATCTTTTCACATAGGCCTTTGTTTGTTCAGACTGTGCTCCAGGTCTGAATTGGGTGTGTGTCCCTTCTGAACTGAAAATGGTCTAGCTGCAGTCGTGTAATGATTTCTCCAGGCAAATGCACCTTGCTGAAGAGTTAGCTGTGGTGTTTTTTTCAGGCATGCCACTATA